>WFKR01000005.1:55617764-56932764 GCA_025331145.1 Rosa persica
TCTTAAGAGTTAAGGGAAACCGCTGAACACTTGAAATCCGAGTTTGAGATGAAAGATTTTGGGAGAACACGATTATGTCTCGGTTTGGAACTTAAGCATCGTGTCGATGGATGCTTAGGCATTTTGACAAGGTCAAGCCTTCAAGCACCCCCATAATCGTCTGTAGTCTTGATCCTGAAAAGGATCCTCTTCATCCATAGGATGATGGCGAAGATGTGCTAGAGGCAAAAGTGCCCTACTTAAGTGCAATACGCGCATTATTGTACTTAGCTTAATGCACAAGACCGGACATCTCATATGTTGTGAACTTGTTAGCCAGGTATAGCTCTACGCCAACGCGATACCATTGCATTGGTGTAAAAGATATCTTTCGATATCATCCTACGGACGAAAAGGATCCTTTTCAAGATCAAGACTACATACGATTATGGTGGTTCGATATCATCGGACTCAACAAACTCATGCCCAACGAAATGCGTAACTACATCATCAATTTTGATGGAGTTTCTATCCCACATCTCATGTACACTAGTGTAGGTTTCATAGAGCTCTATATTCTCAGGAATAGGTTCTGATATTGAGGCGTTCCCCAATAACAACCATAACCAGAAGATTCTCATGAGACGGATTTTGAGTCTTGATGATCCAAGGATTGAGTTGTGCCAAAGTATCCTTCGAACCCATGAGCCTCCCATGCATCATGGCCTGTAACGCCAGAGTGCCACTCTCTTTGGCGTTGACACCATGCCTACCTTCGTGTAGGATAGCGCTACGTCCTCTTGTAGGGACGTACTTCCTTGCAGGCATATTTGGAGCAGATGTGTGATCTCGTCACTTTTAGTAGGGATCGAGATGGGACATATTGGGCACAGACCACGACAATTCCTGTCGTTCCTGTTGAACATCCATGCTCTTATCTCCCCCTAACGACGGGAAGACTGTCTCAGCAGAGTGACAACCCTCAAATCTAGCGATAAGGAGATCGCCTAGCAAGGGCATTAAGTGGTGGACGATGGTTGGAGTCTCAAATCCAATTTTCTCATTCATCTGTAAGGACATATTATAGTGCGCTGTGGCGGCGCAATTGGCACATAAATGACTCACTCAAATGTGCGTAAGTACAAAATACTTGTACCCAGTCACTAGCTGTAACACATAGATTGAGTGGTGGTAGGTCGTAGACGAATTAACATAGCTGTATGCGATAATACATCACCCCAAGCGGATATAGGGAGATTGGTGCGCATTACCAATGTCTTGACTACCATCGTAGTCGTTTCCGCGAAACCATTTGGGTGTGTTCATGAGAATGTGATGTCCAACATCAATCCCATTGCAATATCTATTGAAAGTCTTCGATGTAAACTCTCTAGCATCGTCAAGTCCATAGGATGATCCGGGGAGTGAACCAGTTATCATATGGTATTTGCTAGGAGTATAGCAGAAGCAACACTTACAAGTGGACAATAGCACAACACGTGACCAGTGTGCTTGCGTGTCAACCAATATCATGAGATATTTAAATGTCCGTAAGTTGGTTAAATCAGTCCACAGAATCCCCACGGATTCGATGTAAGAACATGATGAGTATTTTCATATCCTTTGCATAGGATGGTCTCAATCCTAATTTCTCGAAGGAACAAGCTTTGCAAAATGAGCGAGAGGCCTTGGAAACAACCAATAAGGATTTTGGTTGGGCCTGAGCGTCTGTAGCGCTATTAGAAGCAAAATGTGTAACTACATCACCCATCATAGCGTTGGAACCATGGAAAGTGGCATCCATGGCGTCTCGACCATGGGGAGAATCATCCATAGCGTCATGACTATGGGAAGGGACTTCCATGGTGTCATGGCCATGGGTAGCGCTATTTACGGTGTTGTCACATGGGAATTGGGCGGCCCTATGGAGCCCCAAGACGGCTGCAGCGCCAGATGCTGTAATTGTTGCGGTCTTGTTAAGTCCAGGAATCAATTTTCGATTCTTGCTTCTTCTCACTTTGAAGAATGGATGTCCGTGTAAAGTCTTCAGTAGACGGATCATCATATCATGACCAGGATGACCTATCCTGTCCTGGCAAAGCCAATATGTGTCTCAATCCAAGAGATCTTCTCTTATAATTTTATTGGATTTAATAGCTAGAATAGTGACATAGAATCCACTAGAGAGACACATAAACTTCTTTAAGATGTGCCTTTGTTAGCACTCATTAGAGGTATTGCAAAGGAACTCATCTCTGTTCTTTACATGCGTTTTCGCATGGAATCCGTTGGCTATTCATAGGTGCGATTTGCCTTAGGAGCGTAGAGAGTTTCTGTGACAGTAATCAAGGTGCCATTTGGCAATAGGAACTTGGGCTATTCCCTATCCTTGAATTAATACTGATGGCCCATCGTAGTCACAAAGTCATATGCTCTGAATCAAAATGGAATCATAATGAAAAGAATTCGAAATTGTATTCATAAGCCAACAGAGTTACATCATTGTCTCTTTGACAAAAGAAAATCTAATCCAAAATGCTAGCTAATGCAAAACAATGGTAGCCGTCTAACTTCTTTCGGTATTTCAAAAATAAATGTGACCAGGTAAGTAGAGAGATGTCGGTGGAGCAATGCTCGCTTAAGTACCACTACTCTCAGAACCTTCCTAGATATCACA
Organism: Rosa persica; assembly: GCA_025331145.1. Lineage (NCBI taxonomy): Eukaryota > Viridiplantae > Streptophyta > Magnoliopsida > Rosales > Rosaceae > Rosa > Rosa persica. The sequence continues at coordinate 55,620,421 of WFKR01000005.1, forward strand.
GTTACTTTGGGTAAGCCTACTTTGAAGAAAGACTAAACCATAAGCATTTACTACAAAAATAATATGGCGATTGCCTATTATATCTCTTGGAAAAATAAAGACTTAAACAGAATTGGTGATCTATTGATCCCAACAAGATTTGTAGTCTTTAACCCTTCATTCTAGATCATCATCTTGATCTTCTTGTTCCAAGCTGTGAGCTTCTCTTGCTTCACAATATACTTTGTATGCGGTGACAATTTATGCACGAGCTCTACAAATTTGTGCCCAATGATCGGATACTCCACATCGAGAACATACATATCTTTGCTCAGACTCTATTGATTGAGATGCTTTGAAAGCCTCATTTAGATGGCTCTTAGTCTTGGTGGCGCCACCAACATGGCCAGTGGCGTTGCCTCCCTCTCTCTTTCCACGTTGACCTCTTTCAGTTCCGGGTTCGCCTATTTTGGTGGTTACCTTCCCAAGTAGAGCGATTATGTGGACTAGAATGTCCAAATATATTCCTAAGATTAGGTTTCGCTCTTGACGCCCTTTCTTTGGGGCGCGACTATAATTGGATTCCGGAATATGCTATGTTCCCACGGATCTCGAATTATAGTTTTTCACAAGGATGTTGTCATGCTTTCGCGACATTCATAGCTCCAATGAGCCCATGAAACCTTGTGATTCGTCCTGCAGCAACATCGATTCGATAGTTCTTAGAAACCATCAATGCAAAGACGGAGAAGGTAGAGAGAGTCTTCTCAATCAACATCGCATTTATGATCTCTTGACCATATAATTCCATTAAGGATTTAATGCGAAGTGCTTCCGAGTTATAGTCAATAGCAGAGTTGAAATCACATAAGCAGAGGCTATGCCATCTCACTTCTAGTTCAGGAAGCAAGGAGTCATGGACGTTGCCAAATTTTTCTTCAAGTGAGACCCACAGCCTTCTGAGGTCTTCTTCATTCATATACTCGTACTGGAGCGAATCATCCATATGACGAGTCATTAGGATGATGGTCTTCGCCTTATTTGCCTCTAAGGCTGCTCTATTTGCTTCCAAAGCTTGAGCTTGCTCAACAATTAGCATGTCCTACCTAGGCTTGAGAATCGTATCCAGGATTCCATCGGCCTTGAGATGCTGGCGAACATCACGAACCCACTTGTGATATCCAGAGCCAGTTGTTCCCAATAGAGCAAAGTCTAATTTGTTCAGGTTACTCATCCTGAAAGAGAACAATAAATTAGGGTTAGTTTCGGAGCGTAAAAGGCTACCACGAAAACATATAAAATTTCTGAGCGTAGTCATTTCAAAGAAATTAGGAATTTCTGAGCGTAATCGCTTCCAAGAAATTCAATTCCAAGTGATATTGGATTAGATCGAAACAATGACGTAAGTGGTCGATCATAAATTCTCTACAAACTCTAAGTTTGGAGATCTCAACAAGCTCCAAGCTTGGAGTGAGCACGAACCCCCACAATTCGGCTTAATTAGGTCTCCCCTATGATGAAGGAAGGGGGGTAGAAGAAGGGAGTTTGCAAGTCCCCGAGAAAAGAAGAAGAAATTGAAAAACTTCAAAAACGGAAAATTTTAGAAAAGTTTACCTCGAAAAGATGCCAGAAATCTTGGCCGGAAAAGTTGTTGGCTTGTCAGTGTAGGGATACTGTAGGGTCGTTGCAAGGATACCGCGAGGCCGCGAGGACGCTGCAGAGATTCCGCAAGGATGCTGAGGATCTTGGGATTGAGAATTTAGGGTTTTGGCTATTTGTTTCAGGGTTAGGGCTTCGTGCTGATAACGTGTTGTAAAGAAACTGAAATTGAGATGAATTCACTGTGTATTTTCATTGATAATAGGGGCCTCTTTATATAGAGGATTACAATGCATAAAATCTGAACATAGAAGGAAAGTAATTTTATATTGAATAAGATTCTAAGTCCTTCTATAACCCTATTCCCACTAGGTCAAGTTACCTAGAGTTTGAGCCAGACAAATAATCTGGATTTCCTTGAACAAGAATATTAGTGGTCCATTGTGAAGACCCAGATTTTCATACAATAAATTTATGTAATTCAATAATTGTTATATTAATTGAATTGTGATATTTGGGATTATTTGGATTGTCGTGGGTTGAGAAAATTGGTTCCGAATGATTTTATTTTCAAAAACGAACGTTATTTAGGGGGTCGTGAAAATCGACTTTTTATTCGTTCAAAATTTGGGAAAACTTCCTTCATGAAAGTTGTAGAGCTCGTCGATACGAGTCCGTGCATATGTGGAACGTATTATTCGGAGTTCGTATGATTAAGTTATGAATATTTGAAAATCGAAATTTTTCTATAAATAGTGGAAAAATCTGAGTTTGTTTTGAAGGACGAAAAAATCTCATTTTTGCACATCAGTCCCCCGTCTCTCTCTCGGTCTGGTCACTGTGCATTCAGACCCGGTGACCCGACCCGACTGGAAGTCGGGCCTCCCGACCGCGCCGCCGCCGGACCCGGCCCCCTCCCGCTTCGCCGCCTCACGCCTGGTCGATCCCCGCCGTCTCCAAGCCCAGCCGCCGCTCCTAGGCCTGGATCGAAGCGCCCCTCCGAAACGCAAACCCGACCCGGCCGGAAAACCATTTTTCCGGCGGTGCACGGGCCGATCGTCCCCATTTTCGTGACGTGCTCTTCCTTCTGATCATCCTCATATATAGCTTGCATCACGATTTTGAGTGTAGAGTGGTAGATCAAGAGTTGAAGATTTCGACGTCCCTGATTCGATCTGGAGACTGATCAGAGGGCCGAGATTAATCCAACTTCAAAGCCCGATCTAGGACGATCCAGACCTCATCTCCGAAAAAGTCAGGTATTAAAGTTGTTCAAAATTTCATTTTGAAGAAGTTTGTAGTTGACGACTTTTGCATCGGAGGTGGTTGACCGGCGTTGACCGCCGCGTTGACCACCGTCTGACCGCCGCGTGTGGCGGCGCGTCGGACCGAATTTTGAGTTTTTATTATCTGGACGATGATCTATGCATCCATACGAGCGTTTTGAGATATAACTTGGTCATGTTAGAAAAAGTTGATAAATAGTCAATTTCTGTTTTAACGTTACTATTTACGGTTTTACAATTTACCTTCGGTTTGAGATTTACGAAGATCAGACCATCGGTTTTACTTCAAATTTTAATATGATGTTCATATGACTGTCCCGATGACTTTGTGTGGTCACGGGCGAAAATCCGACTTTTGGATCTTCGTATAATTATAAAATAGTGATTCGGGAGGCGATTAACGAAGATCCGTCCATCGGATTGTCGTATAATTTTGATAGGATGTTTCCATGGGCAACCCGTGAGGATCTAACCGTTGGATTATCTTTATTTTAGAATCCGACCGTTGGATTATCTTTATTTTAGAAATCCGACCGTTGGATCATCAATTAGGTTTATTTCATGCTTCGTTGCTAAGTAAAGACCGTACTTGATTAGGTACTTGACGGCTTGAGTTGACGAGCATTGGATTATTGTGAGTTATATATATATTGAAGACGCAGCAGGAGTTCGAGGTGAGTAAAACTCACGTGGTTCATATTACGAACCGAGCATTTTAATTTATTTATTTTTGGTAATTGTGTGAAAAATATTTGCGGATTAAATATTTGTTTTAAAATTTCATGGACTTGAATTAGCACGGTCCATAGGTAAGTAAAATGAATTTTAACTATACAAATGAATTTCATAATTTTCTTGTGTGAACTATAGATGGTATTAGTGGTCATTCCTGAGTGGATGATTACGTATATATATATTTACGTGGAAAATATATATTGATGAGTGGATTGTTTGATTTATTATATGATTGAGTTGAATTGATGAGTTGATTTCATTACAATTGTGTAATTCCATAGTAATATGATGTATCTTGGATTGGGTTGATTTCAGTATGTGATGTTATATGTTGGGTTCATTTATGGGTTTAGGGTTAACGTAATGACCGGTGTGCGTAATCGGACGCTCTAATCCTAGTGTGGATGATGGGATACGATTGGTTGAGTATGTGGAATTATTGGACGTTCTAAATATGTATATAGGTATACATACTGATGAAATACAATAATTGATTAATATGTCGGATGCCATAACCTAGGCCAGGTGACGGGCTACGATTCAGTTAGAGCTCTAGTCTGTCAAGTACCGTATTTTTATAAATACGATGAAGAGAGTTGTGGGGAAAGTAGTGAGTGGAGTTGACTTGTTATGTTGAATTGGTGTTGATTGAGATTGTTATTATTTGTATATGTGGAAATAATTGAGTGTTGCAGTGTGTGGGAATAAATGAGTTTAAATTAAGTAACAGTTCCTTCTTTTACTCATACAAGCTTTCATAAGCTTACCGGGTTTTGTGTTGTTGCAATCCCGGTACACTATTCAATGGTGTAGCGGATATTCCTGCAGGTCAGGATAACCAAGGAGGTGACCGAGCTGCTTAGGTGTTACAGCAGTTTTGTTATTTATTTAGTCGTGAGGTGTGTGTGTATGCTCATTTAGAGCTTTACATTACATTTTGGATTTGTGTTGTAATAATTAACCGAGACTAAGTCGGTTTGATTTTATTTCGTGTGGTGAGTGTGTTAAGAAAAGAAAAATTTTCATGTTTCGGATTCTGAATTGTTATTCATAAAATTCGGGGCGTGACAGTTTGGTATCAGAGCGTAAGGTACATATTTGGTGATATGTCAATACTTACCGAGTGATGGCCCGTCTGCAGCGGATCCCCATCGTGTGCTCTTCGGTATTGACAATGTCATTGGGTATGTGAGTGCGTTAGGTTGGCTAGGAACGTTAGTACTTTTAGGAAATTTAAGCATTGTTATGTATGATCAGTACTTGGTTAATATGGACTTGCATTTGACTTATGCTTTGTTTAAGTGTTATGCGTGTATTAATCAAGTATATCATGCTTATTAGGTAATGGAGATTGAGGGAAACGAGGCCAGAGGTCGGGGTAGAGGTAGACCTCGTGGCAGGGGTAGAGGCCGAGGAAGGGGTAGGGCCCCTCCAGTCGAAGAAGTATTCGAGTCGGAGGAAGATGCACCTTATGAGGATCAGCCTATTCCTCCTGTGGCTGTGATTGATAATCCTGCTCGCTTGCTGATGCTAGCAAGGGAAATTACTCGCTTGGGAGCAACCAAGTTTGGAGGAGGCACAGATTATATGGTGGCGGATCGCTGGATAGAGGATTTGCAGACTTATTTCGATCTGCTTGATTGCACTGAGACCGACAAGAGGAAGCTAGCCGCTTTCATGCTGAAGGATGAGGCTAGAGTGTGGTGGAACGTCACTCAGAGGAGCATTGAGGTGTCTACCTTGACATGGGACGGCTTTGAGAGGCTGTTCAGAGAGAAGTACTTTCCACCAGCAGTGAAGGAGAGGTTGGAGAGAGAGTTCCTTGCACTTGTACAGGGGAAGATGACAGTCATTGAGTATGATGCGGAGTTCTCCAGATTGTACAAGTATGTGAGGCAGATGGAGGACGAGGACTTGGCCAAGAAGTTTCAGAGAGGGTTGAGCCCTTCGATTGAGCGTGATGTAGCTATCTTGGAGCTGAAGACCAAGAGAGAGATCTTGGCTAAGGCACAGATCATTGAGCAGCAGAACCTGATTCGTAGAGAGAAGGAGTCTGCTGAGAGAGACTTCCAGGGCAAGGGAAAGGCCATAGCAGGGAGCAGTAGAGCTAGAGACTTCAGGGGTGGGTTCTGGAAGAGACAGAGAACTCAGTTCCAGCATCAGGTTCCAGCTAGGGCAGCAGTAGCTCCTCCTGTTCAGGCTATGCCTATCAGGCAGATAGCACCAGTAGCTCCAGTGAAGTGCTTTAACTGTGGCGAGCCGGGCCACATCTCTCGTGCGTGCACGAAGCCACGGGGTAGGTTATGCTACAGTTGTGGACAGGCAGGGCATCAGGCTAGAGAGTGTCCTCGAAATCAGGGTAGAGTGCAGGGTAACCAGCAGAGGCAACTACCACCTGCTCATGCTAGAGTCTTTGCCGTCGGTCAGGCAGGCACGGGAGTGGAAGGTACCTTATCTGTTTATCACTTTCTTGCTAGAGTACTGTTTGATACGGGAGCCTCACACACTTTCATATCTAGTTCGGTTGTGGATGTTTTGGGTTTGATTGCTATACCTCTAACTAGATCATTGTGTGTTACGTCACCTCTCGGTGTGTCTCTTGAGCTTAGCATGCTTTGTGATGATTGCCCTATTGGGATTGGTGGCAGAGAGTTCTCTGCATCTTTGATTGTGATTCCGGATCACACGTATGATGTGATTTTGGGTATGGATTGGTTGAGCCCGAACCATGTTGTTATTGATTGCTTTAGGATGATTGTGTCCTTCCATGTTCCGGGACAACCGGTGTTTCATTACCGTTGCCTGAAGTCTGACATCACCATGAGGATAGGGATTCTGGCCCATATTGAATCAGGGAGTAGTACTTCAAAGATTACAGGGATTCCTGTAGTTTCAGAGTATGAAGACGTGTTTCAGGAGATCCCTGGGTTACCCCCGAAAAGGGTAATGGACTTCTCCATTGATGTGATACCAGGTACTTCACCTGTGTCAAAAGCACCCTATCGAATGGCTCCAGCTGAACTTCAGGAGTTGAATGTTCAAATTGAGGGCTTGCTTGCACAAGGGTTCATTCAGGCAAGTGTGTCTCCTTGGGGCGCACCAGTGTTGTTTGTGAAGAAGAAGGATAGTTCACTTCGTCTATGTGTGGATTATCGACAGTTGAACAAGGTGACCATCAAGAATAGGTACCCTTTACCTAGGATTGATGACTTGTTCGATCAGCTTAGAGAAGCTACGGTATTCTCGAAGATTGACTTGAGGTCTGGATATCACCAGTTGAGGGTGAAGGAGGAAGATATTCCAAAGACTGCGTTCAGGACCAGGTATGGACATTTTGAGTTTCTCGTCATGCCTTTTGGTCTCACGAATGCCCTCGCAGCATTTATGGACTTGATGAACCGTACGTTCAGTCCTTTACTTGGATCAGTTCGTGGTAGTGTTCGTTGATGACATCTTGATTTATTCAAGGTCGTCAGCGGAGCATGAGAGACATCTGCGGATAGTGCTGCAGACATTGAGAGAGCAGAAACTGTTTGCCAAGTTCGAGAAGTGCGACTTCTGGCAGAGTGAAGTCAAGTTCCTTGGTCATGTGGTCTCGAAGGATGGAGTTTCTGTGGATCCTTCGAAGGTTGAAGCAGTGATGAGTTGGAGTCGCCCTACCACAGTTACAGAAATTCGTAGCTTCCTTGGATTGGCCGGTTATTACAGGCGATTCATAGAAGGGTTTTCTGGTATTGCTTCGGCTTTGACCAAATTGACCAGGAAAGACACTCAGTTCGTATGGTCGGATGAGTGTGAGAAGGCTTTCATTAAGCTGAAGACTAGATTGACTACAGCTCCGGTGTTGACTATTCCTACTAGTGGTGGTGGATTAGTCATTTACAGCGATGCATCTCATCAGGGTTTGGGGTGTGTGTTAATGCAGAATGGTAGTGTTGTTGCTTATGGTTCTAGACAGTTGAAGGTACATGAGCGGAATTACCCTACTCATGATCTAGAGCTAGCAGCTGTGGTGTTTGCCTTGAAGATTTGGAGGCACTATCTTTATGGTGAGAAATTTGAAGTCTTTTCTGATCACAAGAGTTTGAAGTATCTATTCTCCCAGAAGGAGTTGAACATGAGGCAGAGGAGATGGACGGAGCTCATTAAGGACTATGATTTCACCTTGGAGTATCATCCCGGAAAGGCGAATGTAGTGGCGGATGCTTTGAGTAGGAAACCGCGAGTAATCATGGCATCGATTATGGTGCGGGAGTGGCGCATGCTAGAAGCTGCATCTGAGTTCGACCTTATGCCCGCAAGAGCAGGACAGAGAATCTTTCTCGAAGTATCACCTTACAGCCCACCTTGATCTCCAGGATTATTCAGGGTCAGACACTTGATAAGTTTGCTCAGGCGAGGATTGCTGAGATGACTGTCGACCCGGATGTGGAGGGTCCTTCTGAATGGATAATTGGGGCTGATGGAGGGTTGAGATTTCGAGGGAGATTGTATGTATCGAGTGTTGATAACCTCAGGGAGGAGATCATGCGAGAAGCACATAGGTCTCGATATACTATACATCCAGGAGGTACTAAAATGTATATGGATCTAAGAAGGCAGTTTTGGTGATATGGTATGAAGAGGGATGTGGCGGAACACGTGTCGAGGTGTCTTACCTGTCAACAGGTGAAGGCAGAGCATCAGAGACCAGCAGGAATGCTGAACCCCTTATCGATTCCTGTATGGAAATGGGAAGATATCTCTATGGACTTTGTGACTGGATTGCCCAGATCCAGGCAAAGTTATGACTCGATTTGGGTGATTGTTGACCGGTTGACTAAATCAGCACACTTCCTTCCGGTGGCAAAAACATACTCAGGTGATGCATTGTGTAAGTTATATGTGAACGAGATAGTGAGGCTTCATGGAGTGCCTGTGACGATTGTTTCGGATCGTGATGCTCGTTTCACTTCAGAATTCTGGCAAAGGTTCCATAAGTATTTGGTACGTCTCTTGCTATGAGCACTGCATTTCACCCACAAACAGATGGACAGACCGAGAGAGTGAATCAGGTGATGGAGGACATGCTCAGAGCTTGTGTTCTGGATTTTAAGGGTAGTTGGGCAGATCATCTGCCATTGGTAGAGTTTGCCTACAACAACAGCTATCACTCTAGTATCGGTATGGCTCCATATGAGGCTCTTTATGGTAGGCCATGTAGAACTCCTATCTGTTGGGCGGAAGCAGGGGATAAAGGGCTCATCGGACCTGAGATTGTACAGGAGACTACAGAGAAGGTCACTACTATTCGGGACAGAATCCGAACCGCTCAGAGTAGACAGAAGAGTTATGCTGACTTGAAGAGGAGACCGTTGGAGTTTGAGACAGGTGATCATGTGTTCTTGAAAGTCTCACCTATGAAAGGTGTGGTGAGATTTGGCAAGAAGGGGAAACTCGCACCGAGGTATGTTGGACCCTTTGAGATTCTAGAAAGGATTGGTAACTTGGCATATCGTCTTGCTTTACCTGTTAGCATGTCGGGTGTGCACAACGTCTTCCATGTGTCTCTGCTCAGGAAGTATGTTCGAGACGAGTCTCACGTGATTGACCACGGTATGATCGAAGTGAACCCGGATGTGACGTTTGTAGTTGAACCTGTTCGTATCTTGGATAGGTCTACAAAGAAACTTCGTAGGAAAGAGGTTGATCTTGTAAAGGTGTTGTGGAGTCATCATGATGAGGGTGATGCATCATGGGAATTGGAGTCTGACATGAGGAAGAGATATCCTCAGCTTTTTGTGGACGAACATGCTTGAATTTCGGGACGAAATTCTTTTAAGAAGGGTAGACTGTGAAGACCCAGATTTTCATACAATAAATTTATGTAATTCAATAATTGTTATATTAATTGAATTGTGATATTTGGGATTATTTGGATTGTCGTGGGTTGAGAAAATTGGTTCCGAATGATTTTATTTTCAAAAACGAACGTTATTTAGGGGGTCGTGAAAATCGACTTTTTATACGTTCAAAATTTGAGAAAACTTCCTTCATGAAAGTTGTAGAGATCGTCGATACGAGTCCGTGCATATGTGGAACGTATTATTCGGAGTTCGTATGATTAAGTTATGAATATTTGAAAATCGAAATTTTTCTATAAATAGTGGAAAAATCTGAGTTTGTTTTGAAGGACGAAAAAATCTCATTTTTGCACATCAGTCCCCCGTCTCTCTCTCGGTCTGGTCACTGTGCATTCAGACCCGGTGACCCGACCCGACTGGAAGTCGGGCCTCCCGACCGCGCCGCCGCCGGACCCGGCCCCCTCCCGCTTCGCCGCCTCACGCCTGGTCGATCCCCGCCGTCTCCAAGCCCAGCCGCCGCTCCTAGGCCTGGATCGAAGCGGCCCTCCGAAACGCAAACCCGACCCGGCCGGAAAACCATTTTTCCGGCGGTGCACGGGCCGATCGTCCCCATTTTCGTGACGTGCTCTTCCTTCTGATCATCCTCATATATAGCTTGCATCACGATTTTGAGTGTAGAGTGGTAGATCAAGAGTTGAAGATTTCGACGTCCCTGATTCGATCTGGAGACTGATCAGAGGGCCGAGATTAATCCAACTTCAAAGCCCGATCTAGGACGATCCAGACCTCATCTCCGAAAAAGTCAGGTATTAAAGTTGTTCAAAATTTCATTTTGAAGAAGTTTGTAGTTTACGACTTTTGCATCGGAGGTGGTTGACCGGCGTTGACCGCCGCGTTGACCACCGTCTGACCGCCGCGTGTGGCGGCGCGTCGGACCGAATTTTGAGTTTTTATTATCTGGACGATGATCTATGCATCCATACGAGCGTTTTGAGATATAACTTGGTCATGTTAGAAAAAGTTGATAAATAGTCAATTTCTGTTTTAACGTTACTATTTACGGTTTTACAATTTACCTTCGGTTTGAGATTTACGAAGATCAGACCATCAGTTTTACTTCAAATTTTAATATGATGTTCATATGACTGTCCCGATGACTTTGTGTGGTCACGGGTGAAAATCCGACTTTTGGATCTTCGTATAATTATAAAATAGTGATTCGGGAGGCGATTAACGAAGATCCGTCCATCGGATTGTCGTATAATTTTGATAGGATGTTTCCATGGGCAACCCGTGAGGATCTAACCGTTGGATTATCTTTATTTTAGAATCCGACCGTTGGATTATCTTTATTTTAGAAATCCGACCGTTGGATCATCAATTAGGTTTATTTCATGCTTCGTTGCTAAGTAAAGACCGTACTTGATTAGGTACTTGACGGCTTGAGTTGACGAGCATTGGATTATTGTGAGTTATATATATATTGAAGACGCAGCAGGAGTTCGAGGTGAGTAAAACTCACGTGGTTCATATTACGAACCGAGCATTTTAATTTATTTATTTTTGGTAATTGTGTGAAAAATATTTGCGGATTAAATATTTGTTTTAAAATTTCATGGACTTGAATTAGCACGGGTCCATAGGTAAGTAAAATGAATTTTAACTATACAAATGAATTTCATAATTTTCTTGTGTGAACTATAGATGGTATTAGTGGTCATTCCTGAGTGGATGATTACGTATATATATATTTACGTGGAAAATATATATTGATGAGTGGATTGTTTGATTTATTATATGATTGAGTTGAATTGATGAGTTGATTTCATTACAATTGTGTAATTCCATAGTAATATGATGTATCTTGGATTGGGTTGATTTCAGTATGTGATGTTATATGTTGGGTTCATTTATGGGTTTAGGGTTAACGTAATGACCGGTGTGCGTAATCGGACGCTTTAATCCTAGTGTGGATGATGGGATACGATTGGTTGAGTATGTGGAATTATTGGACGTTCTAAATATGTATATAGGTATACATACTGATGAAATACAATAATTGATTAATATGTCGGATGCCATAACCTAGGCCAGGTGACGGGCTACGATTCAGTTAGAGCTCTAGTCTGTCAAGTACCGTATTTTTATAAATACGATGAAGAGAGTTGTGGGGAAAGTAGTGAGTGGAGTTGACTTGTTATGTTGAATTGGTGTTGATTGAGATTGTTATTATTTGTATATGTGGAAATAATTGAGTGTTGCAGTGTGTGGGAATAAATGAGTTTAAATTAAGTAACAGTTCCTTCTTTTACTCATACAAGCTTTCATAAGCTTACCGGGTTTTGTGTTGTTGCAATCCCGGTACACTATTCAATGGTGTAGCGGATATTCCTGCAGGTCAGGATAACCAAGGAGGTGACCGAGCTGCTTAGGTGTTACAGCAGTTTTGTTATTTATTTAGTCGTGAGGTGTGTGTGTATGCTCATTTAGAGCTTTACATTACATTTTGGATTTGTGTTGTAATAATTAACCGAGACTAAGTCGGTTTGATTTTATTTCGTGTGGTGAGCGTGTTAAGAAAAGAAAAATTTTCATGTTTCGGATTCTGAATTGTTATTCATAAAATTCGGGGCGTGACATCCATTTGCATACAAAATTACAAACATAAAAAAGACCTCTCAACACTAATGGATATTAGACTCACATTTCTATTATTACAAAGAGAGAGAGAGAGATAGAGAGAGAGAGAAAAGACACTTTTTCAATCACCTATATCAATTTTAACATATTTTTGTATCAAAATTAAATAAATAATATCACAAATTGCAACTAAAGTCTCCTGGGGGCTGGGCACGGGCCCCGCCCATGTAAAATTTGAAGAGCCCGGACCCGGATCGAAATTTTCGTGCCGGGCCTAAATAATATTTTGTTCTTTTTTGGACCTAGTTGGGTCAGGACTGTTTTTCTCGGGTCGGGTTTTGCGGGCTTTCGGACGGAAAAGGCGAAAAAACATAAAATAAAAAAATCGATTATCGAAGTTCCGGATCACAGATCGATCATTGCTTGATGTGAACAAGGGTTTAGTCTCAAGGAGGAGAATCCAAACGCTGGTAGCAAGAAGAGACATGGATTGTCATCGGAAAAAAAAAAAGAAAAAAAATGGGACATGGATGAAACCAGTTGAAAGGGAATCTCAACATATGCGGGGAGAAGGTGGCAGACTAAGTGAAAAAAAAAAAAACCAGCCAAGAAATCGCCCAATGACAAAGGGAGGGAGCGTGAGAGGGGTACTAGGGCGCTAGGAATTCTCTCTAATGATCTACAATTGATCTGATGGGGAAGGAGGACTAGGAAGAGAAGGGAAAAGAAAAAGAAAAGAAAAAGGAAGCGTTATGGGAAGAAGATGATAAGAAGAGAGAAGAAAAGAGAAGGGAGAAAAGGAACATGAAGTGACGGGAGTTTCTTGAAAGAAGAGGATGAGTGAAGAAGAAAGGAGAGAAAAGAATAAAATAGTCTAAGCAACCACACATGATTCGGGCCTTCGGGCTTTTATTTTTCCTTATAATTCTAAGGCCCAAGTTCGGCCAGTTATATAAAGATTTCGGGCAGAGTTTTATAAAACAGACAAATTTTTTTAAAGGGTTCGAACCGTTCTGGCAGGTTTCGGGTTCTCCGGCTAAATGCCCAGCCGGGGTAGTGAGAAGACACCTATTAATAAGCTTCAATTAGGCATATGCTATATTCCGTGCTCTGAAAATTTGTGATAGACTTAGAATGGTAAGTTACAAGCTAAATTCTTGGTGTTCCCAGAAGGACATTACTTTAAGAAGACTGAATTTTCAAACAAATAAAACCAGTTAAGGTCATGACTCTACAGTTGAATTTTGACAAATTAAATTACAAATCAAAGTTAGCAAACCAGTTAAGGATCTACTCAGGGTGAGGCGGGGAGGAATCTTGAGAGTACAGACGACGAGTCGGCCGGGTTCGACTCGGTCGACTAGGATGCCTCTGAGAGCGAAATCCTCGTACAAACTCGCGGTGCCTGGTCGCTGGGGTGAAACAACGATTCGTGACACGGCCTCTGACTCGTCCAGGCTCAGCTCCAGAAACTCCTTCACCTCTTCTCCATCTAGCTAGCTCGATCTCTTAAAAATGTCACTCTCCTCAACAATTAACCAAGTAGTAATAATAAGTGATGCTGAAGGACCACCCACCAACAGAGACTACGGCAGCCATACTCATTTGTGGTTGGGATGCACCAACACCAAAGCAATATAACTCTGACCGAATTTACACTTTTTTCTAGGTGGTGTCTTTCCTTTTTTTTTTTTGCATGTGTTCCGTACCGTCAATTTTGCTCCACCAAGTCAACTGAGCTCATTAGACCCAACTCTGCACTCAATAAGTTAATTTGCAGGCAAATACTTCCCCACCACGTGGCCTTACGACCACCCAATCAGAACAAAAGAGATTTTTTATCTATTTCAAAACTGTCCCTGCTCCCTAAAGTGAACTACCCAAAACACCCCCATGCTGGGCAGTGATTGGTCCTCCCCACCACTTGTCCATGCGGGTGCCCTACGGAAGATTCTCTCTAATTTGCCTTCTTCTTCGATCGATGATGTTTCAGATTCAAATTTTCAATGGAAGTCTTCCCAGTTGCTTTGTTTCTCAAAAGCACTACGTATTGTTCCAGAATAACATGCATCCTTTTCTTCGTAAACTTTTCAAAATGATTCTAACTCATTTTGCAATTCGACTTTGATCAATAGATATCAGATGCTTGTTATAAGTCTCTTTGGAAATCCGTGATAAAATTAAACTGATACAAATATCTTTTTTGCTGAAAATATAAATCTCACATAGAAAAATGAGAGCTTTGTTTATGAGTTTATAAAGATTTGGGTCAACTTCAACAATTGCCAGTTAGTTTCGGATGTTAAACTCATCATGGTATGTTCAAAACTCCAAATATTATCATTAAAAGGGAATACATATATAAAAGAGACCCCAGAATCATTTTTTCAAAGTTTGAATGCATTAAGAAATCTATCTTAGGGGTACTAGTATTTCAGTACTACCTCCATCATTCAGTGTCCTAACCAACCTCCAAGCTTTGTATTTGGATTATTGCTGCAAGTCAAGAATTGACATATCCATATCTGAAGATGAGATTCTTAGTATGAGAGAATGTCGTATTAAGGAATTCCCGAAACAAATAGGACATTTGATCAATTTAAGGATGTTAAAGTTCAGTAGTAGTTTTGGTATTAAGAGAATTCCATCTCAAGTGATATCAAGGTAGAAAAGACTAGAAGAATTATACTTGCAATGTAAGTTTGGGGACTGGGGTAGTAAAGTTGATGGGGGACGCAGTTTGATTTCTTTTGGTAAGAATGTTGAGTTTCATAAGGTAACTGGCTAGTCACATTTAAATTTTTTGGAGGTTTCTCAATCTGATGCACAGTGTTTGCCTTAAAATGTTGAGTTTGATCCAAACTGGGTATAGTTTGATATATATATATATATATATATATATATATAGACACACACACACACACACAAGGATGCTCCACTAAGGACGTCCGTTCTTTTGAAAAAATGCAGATGATCAATAATGGTTGTAGGATCTGCTTAAATGAGCCTCAACGGCTATGATTAAAACATGAAACAAATTGGTCCATTTTAATGTCATACGGGTCGGTTTTATACCTTAAACTCATACGGGCAGGTTCTAAATGGTTTTAAATGGATCGATCTGGATTAGAGTTTTTTTTTTTTTAGGTTATTTTGGGTATTTTGCTTATGGAAATTGGTTGATCTTTAGGTGGAACCAAAGAGAAGGAAGGGGATGTCAACAAACACATCACACACAAGAAGAAGAAGAAGAATGAAATTACAATGATCAAAGGAGAGAAAGCTGAGCAGGAAATATTGCTGCATAGGGTAGATAGTGCTGCTAGTCACATTTGAACAAGTTCAAGTGTAGCCAATGTAAGACCAGGAACTTCATCGATCACATGCTATGTTTCTGTCCAAATTTCTTGGCATTAAGCATATCAAATTCCATGTACATGGTCTGTGATTGCATAGCTTTTGAAATTAACTGGGAATTAATGTTGGTTATGTCAAATATTATTATTAGCTGGTTTGAATGTGTTTCATATATTAAAGTAGTACAGTACTGTAATTTGTTTTCACTTGCCAATTGCCACCTTTGATCACAAGAAAAATGAGTACTATATGTACTAGTCTACGTACATGTGTTTCTATATTTGCTTCTCATAATACATTTGTTGTCTTTCAAGGAATGAATGATTCTCTCAAGAAGATTAAGAAGGAATAAAGGATTCTATCAATCCGAATATGAGAGGTGTTCTTGTGAAGTGGAGGATTCTATCAATTCAAAGAAGAGGGCTTTGTTTTGCTCACTATGTTTTTCTCTCAGAATTCAGTAATCCAAACTATTCTTCATGAAGAGAAATGATATTGCTTGAATTGATTGTTAGTTCTGATTACAAGAGTGAACATATATTTAAACTAGAGTACAAGCATAGAGAAGCCAAAAGCATGGCAGACAAGATTTGTGGAGATGCCAAATACAATGTGTGTGGCAGACAAGACTTTTGTCTTGGCACTTAGCACAAGGAGCATGCTTGCTTCAGTCTATTCCATTACTTCATACATTATCTGATGAAGATATCATAATTGTAATAGTTACATAGCACTGGAATGATGCAAATTGCATTTTTTCTGCTCAACTGTTTCTTTCTTTATACTTTGCTGCTATGCTACAAAACCAAATCATAAAGTCTCTTCAAAAGCAAGGGAAACTTAATTGTCATTATCTTCATCGAAGGAACTGGAGTCCTCATCTTCATCAGCTGATATTGGCTCGTCATCATCTTTTGCAAAGGAACCTAACTCCTTGTCCCCAGATTTGTCAGGTGCCGGGCAATTTCATTTATCATGTAATTGGTCATACAAACCACATCCATGACATTTCCTTGTACTACTTCTCTTTCTCTTTGTGTTCTCCTTTGTTTTCTTAAGCCTTTTTCCAGAACCCTTCGCTTTGATTTCATTTGGCTCATTATATCTATGTTGAACATCACTTGGCAGCTTCTTACCGATACTCACACTTTCACTACTATTGACTTGCATTTGTTTGAGCTTATCGAGCACATTGTCAAGTGCCTCGAGAAACATGGTATGAGCTTCATCAAGACTTGTAAGGACTTTGTCAATAACAAGTGAAGCATGATGAAATAATTTACTACGCTTCACCACCAATACATTTGTATATGTTATCACCAACCCATCTAGGTCCTTAACTACAGCAACATTTGCGACTTTAGTCCAACTCTTCAAAATGTATTGGTCAGGCAAGTAATCTACTTCCTAAACGTACTTTCAGCAAATATGCCAAGATGTGCCTACAAGGGATTCTTTCACTTTGAAATTTTTTGCAAGTACATGAAGCAAGACCCATATGCTTGTCATAAACAATTTCCTGATCCTTTTGAATATGATCACTTCTTTTCTTGACCAAATACACTCTTTGATTGTCATCCTCTCTCATAAGTTGAAACCTGTAATTGAAAAAGCTAATATAGAACTCACTTTGAAATTGTTGGAAACATGCACGAGTATAAATTCCAGACATTTGAGATTCCATAGGATGAGGAGTATTCAATTGAGGCTCTTCATTCGCATCAATATGGGTAGAAACTAACTCTTGATGACATTGATGTACAAGTCCTCTATTAAAGCAAATCACAAAGTCTAGTAATGAATTTTTGTGGTCAACATACTTCTTGAAAAATGAATGACAACTTTCAGCACGTTGGCTACTTGACATTCCAGGTGAGAAAATGTGATTACAGTATGCAGGCACCCATGATGCTCGAATGTCATAAATTGATTGAAGCCATCTATTGTCACTTAAGCTACTCCTCTCAACAACTTCCTTCCACTTATTATCAAATTCTCCTGTCATCTCTGAGTTCCATACATAGCTTCTAAAGTCATCATAATAATCATTACATTCGACAGCACCTATCTTTTCAGAAAACTTATTTAATATGTGCCAGCTGCAATACCTATGGAATGTGTTAGGAAGAACTTGGGCAATGGCAATCTTCATAGCAGGATCTTGATCAGTAATTATCATTTTTGGGGGACTTCCTCCTGGCATTGCTTCTAAGAATGTATTGAGTAGCCAAACAAACGACTCTGTGGATTCATCACCTAAGAATGCACAACCAAACATAATAGTCTGGCCATGGTGGTTAACCCCTAATAGTGGTGCAAATATCAGCCGATATTTGTTAGTGTTGTTTGTTGTATCAAAGATAACTACATCCCCAAAGAAACTAGAAGCCCTCTTGGAGGTCGCATCTGCCCAAAAACAATGTTTGATTCTATTTTCATTGTCTTCCTCTATCTTGAAAGTGAAAAATGAATTCTTCTCCTGCTGTGATAAAAAATGAGCATACAACATATCTCCATCATGTCCCTTCAACTCTTCTCTCTTATCTCTTCCATAATTGTATATATCTTTCCCTGTGCAACCCATATTCTCAATTCCTCCTGATTGAACTTCAAGCAAACTGATTTGTTGGTGGGTAGGAATATTTACCAATCCAAGTTCCATGGTTAAGCATTTGGTAGCATTTGAAACTTGACGATGAGATGGTAACAAATGAACTCTCTCTGGAGTTGTCAAATGATGGTTATGAGCCTCCGTAAATTGGGTGACTACATATATGCTAGATCTCTTCATAACTGCAATCTTTGCTAGACAACCTGTTTTATAATCCCTTTCCGTCTTTTTGGCAGAGGCATTTTCTTCTTTGTATGCCATTCTTTGCGACAACAAAATTCTTGTCTTATAATTTCATAACCATCTTTACTCCTGGCAGTAGTACTTCTCCGAACACTAAACCCAGCTTCAAAGCATACTTGTTGTAAAATTCAAAAACTTCATCTAATGTTCTAAATTCAAGGCTTTTTGCAGGCTTCAATACATCTGCTACTTGAGGAGTGTACACATTGGTGGTCTCAGCAGAACATGAAACTGACCAAAAATTCGTTGCCTGAAACATAGTCTCTGTCCTATATTTTTTTCATTGTAAAACAGTCAAACCACCTAAAATTAAACTACATAAACTTTACAATTTTATAATCAAGGCAGTGAATGAATGGCAAACAGCAAACCAATTAAACTAGATTGATAATTACACATAGAATCCCCTGCATGAAGACTAGATTGATAATCAAGGCAATAAATGAATGACAACGACATCAACTGAATGGATACTATTTCAAACACAAAGACCCTTATTCATAATCATCCAAAAAGCAACGACGAAAACCCTTAGTTTTTTTTAGCTTTTCCCGATTCAAGGCCCCATCATCTAATCCAAGACCAAAGTACACAGAGAAAGAAGACAGTAAAAGGTTTTGTAATATACCTGAAATAAAAGAGCCTTTGTCCTTAAAACCAAAGGGTGAATTTCCCAGTTTTTTCTCTCCCTTTTAGAAACATCACAGGAAATTAAAGGAGTTTAGAGGTAGAGGGAAAGAAGAGCGGGAGTTGTTGGCGGTCTTAAATTCGACCCGGGTCATATCCATTAAAACCCACCCGTATGACATTAAAATGGACCCATTTTTTCCTGTTTTAATCATAGCCGTTGAGGCTCATTTAAGCAGATCCTACAGCCATTATTGATCATCCGCATTTTTTCAAAAGAACGGACGTCCTTAGTGGAGCATCCTTGTATGTGTGTGTGTGTATATATATATATATATGATATACATATCCTATCTAGAGCGAGGTCTAGCTCTGAAATTTCAGAGTGAGGTTAGGGTTTATGGTCACTTTTCGGTCGCACATCCACATCTCGACCGTTTAGTCTTTAGGTACTAACGTATAGATCATCTCTGCAAAATTTCAACCAAATTAATGATCTTGAAGGTATCTAACTCTCTTAAACCAATGGACGAATTGAATCTGTCCAACCTGAACTGTACTAGCTTTAAGACAGTTATCAATGCCTTAACGACTATCAATTTGGCTGAAATTTTACAGAGATGATCTATACACTAGTACCTAAATACTGAACGGTCGAGATGTGGCTTTGCGACCGAAAAGTGACCCTACACCCTAACCTCGCTCTGGATAGGATATGTATGTGTGTGTGTGTGTATCAGATCCTATCTAGAGCGGAGTTCCACTTTGAAATTAAAGTGTAACTTCGAGTTTTGGGTCCATTTCCGGTCGCATATCCACATCTCGACCGTTCAGTTTTAGGTACAGACGACGGAGTGAGGGATTTAAGATATGAATACTACTCACAGTGAGGCAGGGAGGGACCTTGAGAGTACAGACGACGAGTCCGGGTTGGGCTCGGTCTACTCGGATGCCTCTAAGAGAGAACATATCGTATATGCTCAACTCGCCGGGTCGCTGAGCAGGAACGACGATTCTCGACACGGCATCTGACTCGTCCTGGCTCAGCTCCAGAGACTCTTTCGCCTTCTTTTTCATATTCACGTCCTCGTCTTCTCCTCCAATCGGAGCCATCTCAAGACTCGCTTTCCATAACTACCAACTAACTACCTAGGGCCTACACTTCCAATGCCATTGGCTCTTTTTTTTTTCTTTCTTTGCCGGGGTACCCTCAATTTTGACCCAAGTTTACACTTTGGTGTCTCTAGCCTTTTTTTTGTTTTAACATCCGCTATCATCTTTGGTCTAAACGGACAACTGAGCCCATTTCCGGTAACTCTCATGTTTGAAAATTCGTGAATCAACCATTTGTGAGCTGAGCCGTCCCTGACTGTTGAAAGGCAGGCCCATGTGGGAATCAAACCTGAGAATTTCCAAGATCACATCAGCCACTTACCACTACAGCTGAACCATTCATATTACAATAACTGACACAAAATTATATATATATATATATATATATATATCATATCATATCCATAGCGGAATTCCGCTTTGAAATTAATGTGTGAACTTCGAATTTTGGGTCGCTTTTCGGTCGCATATCCATATCTCGACCGTTCAGTTTTTAGGTACTAGTGTATAGATAATCTCTGTAAATTTTCAGCCAAATTGATGATCGTTAAGGCATTGATAATTGCCTAAAGCTAGTACGGTTCAAGTTGGACAGATTCAGTTCATCGATTGGTTTAAGTGAGTTAGATACCTTAACGATAATCAATTTGGCTGAAAATTTACAGAGATTATCTATACACTAGTACAAAAAAATTGAACGGTTGAGATGTGGATATGCGACCGAAAAAGGACCAAAAACTCAAAGTTCACACTTTAATTTCAAAGCGGAACTCTGCTCTAGATAAAATCTATATATAGTATACCTAAAAACGGAACGGTTGAGATGTGGATATGCGACCGAAAAGGGATCCAAAACTCAAAGTTCACATTTTAATTCAAAGCAGAACTCCACTCTAGATAAAATATATATATATATATATATATATATATATATATATATATATAACTTTTCTAAAATATGAGGCCTCTTAGTGGAGGTCCTAGGCCTGGGCCTATCACGTCTAGGCCCAAGATCAGCCCTGTTTGTGGGTGAAAAACATGAGGTTGAACAAGTTATGGTGTCGATTTGGAGTGTTTCTATATTAGATTAGATTAGTCGGAACTTTCCTTTTGGTCCGTGTTAGATCATACTGAATTTGATTGTTCTGCATTGTCTTCAATTTTGTGACTTTGTCCAACATTTTAGGCAAGTTTGAAGAGCATCAAAATTAAAGCAAACGATGTAACTAACGGTTTGGACTGATGGTGATAACGGAATGAAATTGCAAGAACGAAAACCAAGTTATGTCTAACTATTAGATATTGACACACTTTGAACTAGATTTCTGTTACATTAATTGGAGAACAAAGATTGGCATTAACTTATTAGGACAGATGCAGAACTTTCAATAATCCGAACATGAATTGTTGCCAAGAAACAAGACAGTACTGCATTAATTTTTCATAATCTTGAACTGAAAGATCAGGTCAAACCACAAGGTTGCACTGCTTGAAGTTTGATCTATATCTTAGACTTCAAAGAAGATTTTATACAAAGTCCTGATACAACTGTAATAGTAATTGACAATGTCCCTAACTACAGATATCGCATACCATATAAGTTTGTACTCCAGTTCCACTGCATATAGGTTGGTTAATATTGGAGATCGAAACTGGAGTAATATATTTATATCACATAAAACAACAAAACAGTAATCTAAATGACAACACATATATGCAGTAGAACTGGAGTACGAACATATGCGCTCCATATATGTAAGAAGGTCTCAAAGTTTGGGAGCAGTGTGTATACGAAACATGGAATGTCGACCTTCAGCAATGATGCCCCCGGTTGCTTTGTTTCTCAGGAGCACTATTATTCCAGTGTAACCTCCTTTTTGTCCTAATCTTTTTGAGGTGATCTCTACCTCACCCTGAAATTTGAGATATCAGATGTTTTAGTTTTGCATATCTGATAAATTTGGAATGATACTGATTTTTAGACACATATTAAAGACCGTTAGACGTGTATCACCAACTCAGCGGCTGCTATATATGTACCACTGTATATGTCGAAGAAGGGTTGGTTGCTTACATCAAGCTTTGCCTTTGACATGTAGGAGATGGATATGTCTACGGAAACATTCATAGGGACACCGTGAATATATGCTACAGAAGCACCAACTACATCAACAAGGTTTGCAATTGCACCTTGGGCCAAATTTCCAGCTATCCTGCAAACAAAAGAAATGAAGCTCAATTATAATGATCTCTCAAACATGGAAGATAAGTAATACTAGGCACTTGGTTCAACTAATCTGATATCTAAGCCAAGTTACATGAATGCACTAGTGAGCTTTCTTTGAATTGTCGTGGACTCTTCACTGTGGTCTTTGACACTTTGTCCCCCCTAAAATACCCGACATTTTTGTATATTCAGCACAAATCTTTAAGCTTTACATAATTTCAAAATCCAATCGAAAAGTTTATGCTGTATCATGTATGGAAGAAACTCGATCGTCAAACAAACAATCCTTGCTCCCAAATGAAAAGTAGTAATTTCTCCCAATAACCTGAGATGGGAAAATTGCCAATGAACAAGCAACCATTTACAATGAGGAATGGCTCCTCACATAACCTAGATATAACTTCATGGTAAAAATACAACTACATATATCTGTATCGAAAAAAAAAAAAAAAAAAAAAACAACTACATATATCATAACAGAACTCGTCACTACCCGCCTTAAGTCCTTAACTGGGAGAGCAATACCATTGGTACCATACACACATTAGTGCATTAATACACAGAAAAACGTTCAATTGCCTTATCGGCAGAGCATAACACCAAGAGCTACACTCCATGAAATCAGAAATCAGAATGCAAACAACGACTTCAGGGTTTGAAGTTTAAAGCCAATCTGGCACTAGCGCTGAACAGCTAATTCCATCAAAGTCTGAGAATGTTGATTGAATTAGACGCTCCAGCAAAACACCATTGAATGCAACAAATGGTCATAGAATGTTGATAGAATTAGACGCTCCAGCAAAACACCATTGAATGTAACAAATGGTCATGATATGCTACAGCTGAAAGTACTTGAATATGAAGCTAAAGAAACCGTTAGAATGTTCTTAGAAATCAAAACTACGAATGGAAAAATTGGAGTGATGGATTTAAGATATGAATACTACTCACAGTGAGGCGGGGAGGGACCTTGAGAGTACAGACGACGAATCCAGGTTGGGCTCGGATGCCTCTAATAGAGAAAATATCGTATATGCACGACTCGCCGGCTTGCTGA
Source organism: Rosa persica (assembly GCA_025331145.1). NCBI lineage: Eukaryota > Viridiplantae > Streptophyta > Magnoliopsida > Rosales > Rosaceae > Rosa > Rosa persica. The sequence goes on from WFKR01000005.1 coordinate 55,643,738, forward strand.
GCCGGAACGATGATTCTCGCCACGGCCTCTAACTCATCCTGACTCGGCTCCAGATGTTCCTTCACCTTCTTCTCCATACTCACGTCCCTCGTCCTCTCCAAGAGTACAGCTCTTGCCACCCTAAAATTTCTTTATTCATCACTTTATTTACTTATTACACCCTACATTTTAACTTCTATAAGAAAAATGTTTTTTGCCTCGTTTGGGATAGCTTCGCTTTTTTTTAAAAAAAAAAATCAGCTTTTGTCCAAAATTTTAAATTTTATTGTGTTTGGTAAATAAATAAAAGCAGCTTTAATTTAAATAAAAAGCATCTTTCACTGATAACAGATTTTAGAAGCAACTTTAGCAACCCAAAGGTTGCTTTTAGAAGCTGTTTTTAATTAAAACACGCTCTAAAGTTGTTTCACGTACAAACAACACTTTTAGAAGTATTCTTTTCCAAACACGAAACTGTTTTAATTCGCAGCTGATTATTCTCACAACACAACAGCTGCAGTTTTTCACAGTAATCTCAAACTAGCCCTTTGTCCGTTCACCGTAATTCTAGAGTCATTTATCCCACTTACCCCATTAATGTTTTTTAATTTCCCCTTACCCATAAATCTAATAAGGTTTTCCCTAATACCCAATTAAGTTTTTTTATTTTAATTTTATTTTTGAGACATTTTACTTTCACCCCTTTTTTACAGAGAGAGAGAGAGAGAAGCCATAGAAGACTTCGCCGAAGTCTCGTCATTGGCCGCTAAACTCCGGTCACCAGCAGCAGGATTCGGGCCACCGACCGCCGGATTTCGGTCATCGGTAACCGGCCGCCGCCAATCAGACTTCTCTGAAAATCTCACAAGAGATCTCTAAAGAGGTTGTCGGAGATCTCATAGGTTGCTGGAAAGATTTATTGCCCCCCAATAAACCTCTATTGCCCCCCAATAGATCTTTATTGGGGGCAATACAAGTTTATGAAACCTCGCCGAAGGTCCTCAAATGGGTTGTCGGAGATCTCATAGGGGGCTGAAGAGGTTTATTATCCCCACCCCCCACCAATAAACCTGTATTGCTGGTTTGCTGGTGTCCCAGTTGCCTTGATAGCAGTAGCGAGGGCACTTAGAGATCAAGATTTTGAAGAATGGAAAGAAGCAGCTCGACGTCTTCAGATGTCTCCAACGTTGATGAAGAGAGAGATGTGTTTGACAGTATAAAGTTAAGCTATGATTACGTGGACGGCAATGATGCCAAGTCTTGCTTCTTGCTTTGCTGCTTGTTCCCAGAAGATTAATTATGATATCCAAACTGAAGAATTGATGAAGTTTGGATTTGGAATTGGATTGTTTCGAGATGCCAACAGCACAATAGAAAATGCCAGAGTCAGAACAAATCTGGTGACAAAAAACCTTAAAGCTTCTTGCTTGCTTTTGGAAGAGATAAAGGATGGATGCATGATGTCATTCGCGAGATAGCCACGTCAATTGCATTGTCTGTAGATGGCCACGGGTTTTTGGTAAGAACTTGTTGTGAATTAATAGATTGGACGGTGGCTGCATATGAGGGCTTCTCAGCAATCTCACTTATGAAGAACAACATTTGCAAGCTTCCCAAGAATTGGTATGTTCAAAACTCCAGATATTATCACTAAAAGGGAATAGATAAATAAAAGAGACCCCAGAATCAGTTTTTCAAAGTTTGAATGCATTAAGGGTCCTAGATCTTAGGGGTACTAGTATTTCAGTACTACGTACCTCCATCATTCAGTGTCCTAACCAACCTCCAAGCTTTGTATTTGTATTATTGCTGCAAGTCAAGAATTGACATATCCATGCTAGGCCATCTGAAGAAACTTGAGATTCTTAGTCTGAGAGAGTGTCGTATTAAGGAATTCCCAAAGAAATAGGACAGTTGACCAATTTAAGGATGTTAAAGTTCAGCAGCAGATTTGGTATTAAGAGAATTCCATCTCAAGTGATATCAAGGTTGAAAAGATTAGAAGAAATATGCTTGCAATGTAAGTTTGGGGACTGGGGTAGTAAAGTTGATGGAGGCCCAAGACCGACCCTGTTTGTGAGTGAAAAACATGAGTTCGAACAAGTTATGGTGTCGATTTGGAGTGTTTCTATATTAGATTAGATTAGTTGGAACTTTCCTTTTGGTCCGTGTTAGATCATATTGAACTTTGTTCTGCATTATCTTTAATTTTGTGACTTTGTCCAACATTTTAGCAAGTTTGAAGAGCATCAAAATTAAAGCAAAGGTTGAGTTTGGACTGATGGTGATAACGGAATGAAATTGCAAGAACGAAAACCAAGTTATGTCTAACTATTAGATATTGACACACTTTGAACTAGATTTCTGGTACATTAATTGGAGAAGAAAGATTGGCATTAACTTTTTAGGACAGATGCAGAACTTTCAATAATTCATGTAGAACTTTCAATAATCCGAACATGAATTGTTGCAAGAAACAAGACAGTACTTCATTAATTTTTCACTATCTTGAGCTGAAAGATCAGGTCAAACCACAAGGTTGCTTTGCTTGAAGTTTGATCTATATCTTAGACTTCAAAGAAGCTTTTATAAGAAGCTTTAATACAAAGTCCTGATACAACTTTAATAGTAATCGATAATGTCCCTAACTACAGATATCGCATACCATATAAGTTGGTACTTCAGTTCCACTGCATATAGGTTGGTTAATATTGGAGATCTAAACTGGAGTAATGTATTTATAACACATAATACAACACAATAGTAATCTAAATGATAACACATATGCTTGAACTGGAGTACCAACCTATGCTCCTTCATATATGTGAGAAGGTCTCAAAGTTTGGGAGCAATGTGTAAACGAAACATGGAATGTCGACCTTCAGCAATGATGTCCCCAGTTGCTTTGTTTCTCAGGAGCACTATTATTCCAGTGTAACCTCCTTTTTGTCCTAATCTTTTCGAGGTGATCTCTATCTCATCCTGCATTTTGAGATATCAAATGTTTTAGTTTAGCATATCTGATAAATTTGGAATGATACAGATCATATGTCTTGCCTGTTCAGACACAAAATTACTAATAGCCACATTGTATAACAGAACTCTAACATAAAGAGATATCAGATGAGACGATACGCAAGGGAATGACCCAAGCTTACCAACAAAAATCAGAAAATGAAAAAAAAAAATTAATAATAATAATTATTATTCTTTTGGATAAATATTGGAGATTTGAACATCTACATGTATGACCAAACCATTTAGAGGAGTGATATAGAACACAGTGTGAAGAAAGGTTGCTTACATCAAGCTTTGCCGTTGACATGTACGAGATGGATATATCTACCGAGACATTCCTAATGCGACCACCAGTATAAGTTACATATGATCCAACTACGTCAACAAGGTTTGCGATTGCGCCATTGGCCAAATTTCCAGCTCTATCCTGCAAACAAAAGAGACACAGTTCAACATTTCAGATATCAGACTCATCTTCTCTATCAGAAACAAAAAAAAAAAATTAGTTTTTGATGAATATACTGTTGTGCTGTATTTAAGTATCAAACGAAAAAGGATTGAGATATGACTGCTCACGGTGAGACGGGGAGGGACCTTGAAACTACAGACGATGAGTCCGGGTTCGACTCGGTCAACTCGGATGCCTCTAAGAGCAAAATTCTCGTAGAAGGTCGACTCGCCAGGTCTCTGAGCTGGAACGACGATTCGCAACAGGGCCTCCGACTCGTCCAGGCTCAGCTGCATACACTCGTTCACCTTCTTTTCCAGACTGGCTTTCTGGTCTTCACCTCCATCAGCTCCATCTCTCAAAAATGACAGTCCTTCCAAACGTGGCTATTTAAATACTGTAATACTAGATTGTTTATCTTTTGTTCCACTACAGATGAATAAAGAAAGACTCGATTCTTCAGTCAAAGTAAGCATTGTTGAACGAATCAACAAATTTGTATCTCTTGTTTTCTTTCCGCTTTCGTTTGGGATCATTTCCACTAACTTTTTGGTGTAATAATATTTTTTCTGTAAATGAGGTCTCCAATCCACTTACTTTTCTTCAGATTAAGGAAAACAAATAAAAGTAACACATCAATTTACGAAATAGGGTTCTCCCGGTGAATCACCGTGCACTTACACAAATAGAACCAAAGGGTAGATGAGAAAATGAGTGTGAAACTGTTCAGCCTATAGTGGGAGTGTAAAACAGTATACGTTATTGAAGCAACAGAGACAAAGCAGACCGAAAGATAGCTTCCTATTATCAAACGAATGAAAGAATGAAACAATAGTTAGAATTCCATCATGTATAGATTGCGACCTGAGGCTCGTAAACAGCTGATATCAGCACATTTGCACAGCCACAAGAAATAAAACAAGCAAATCATTCTTCACCCTAGCAACGATAACTCAGATTAACAATTATAGAGAAATCTTCAGCATAATCTGATCCAAACTCGATTTTGTAGTATATCATCACAAGCTTGTCAGCATTTTCCAGTATCTTAGCAGAAGGGTCAGGGCCAACCACAAGCTTGTACTGCTTGGAGTTTTCCATCATTTCACGGCAGCCTTTCTACAGAGCCTTGATAGAACTTTAATAGTAATTTGTAAGGCTCCTAGCAACTAAGATACTCACCACTGATGCTGAAAATGATACACAGCCCTGTAATAAAGCTCATATAATAGAGATCAAAAGACCCCAGAAATGGAGTCAAACTTGAAATTTACAAAATGCACTGCAGATTGATTTTGTAAAATTATATGGGGTAATGATTATAAATTATGTTTTAAATAAAATAAAAAACCAGTTTTTGTTGGATGAACTCCCACATGGAATCAATTTAAATCCTTACATGACTCATTAACTACTATATTAAGTTTGAGACCGAGGCCAAGACAGTCACCCAATAAAGGTTTGGAAATCAATGAAGATTGGGGAGAACTTAGGAGGCAGGCAATATACAATGTTGGGCCAAGAAAGTAGAACAGATATGCACCATTTTAGTAAAGACTTTTATTGCCAAAGATTCTGAAACTTTATTTCATCAAAGAAAAGAAAAATACTACATTGAATGAGATTCAACCCATTCATCCAGGAGTTCCCTCTAGATATAGTTTATAGCTTTATATTTACAAGTCGAAGTGAGAAGGACTTAGAGTTTGCTAGGATGTCTACCGAACAAGGAATGCCGACCTTCAGCAATAACCTCCCCAGTTGCTTTATTTCTCATAAGCACTAATGTTCCAGAATAACCTCCTCTTTTTCCCAACACCTTTGAGCTGATCTCTAAATCATCCTGCAATTCGGCATCAAGACAGAACACGCATTATAGACAGAAACATCGAGTTCCAAATCACATACCACAGATCACAACAACCAACAAGTAATGAAGGTAAAATCATACAACTGCAACTACAAACACAAAGCCAAATTTCGAAACAAGTCTTACTTCCCATACTAAACGAATAGAAACAGTCCCAGAATACTGTTGAGAATCAATCATCATTATAGTACACAACTTTGCAAAATAATGTGTGAAAGCAACCATTTCTATCAAATCAAAACCGAGGGAAAGATGCAAAACCAGTTATAAATTAGACAAGTTGCTTCAAGAAAAGTCGAAACATTCTCAGCAGCATTGTTGATTCATATTCAAGAAGTCTATCAAATCTTACACATGCATGTATAACCAATCCAAACCCACATAAACTTCAGAGACAAATGGTATATTTTGGTTCTAAAGCTCTACTTACATTAAGCTTGGCGGTCGATATAAAAGAAATGGACATGTCCACTGAAACACTCATAGGTAAACCCTCAACGTGAACTACAGCACCACCAACTTCATCAACAAGATTTGCAATTGCACCATTTGCCAACTTCCCACTTCTATCCTGCAAACAAAACAAACCAAAGTTCCAAAATTGCACACATTTAGCCAACATTTTCAGCAATTTCAAGTCAAAGAACCAACTTTTGATGCTCTCAGTACAAAAATTCAATCGAATTTCGATAAATTAATGGAGGAGTTACTTTGGGACAAACGAGTTAGGGGTTTTGGATGACTTACGGTGAGGCGGGGAGGGACCTTGAAGGTACAGACGACGAGACCGGGTTCGACTCGGTCGACTCGGATGCCTTTGAGAGCGAAATCCTCGTAGAAGCTCAACCCGGAGCCGACTGGGTGAGATGGAACGGGGAGTCGAGACACGGTGTGTGACTCTTCCTCCCTCACCTCCAGACACTTCTTTGCCTTCTCCATATTTTGCCTTCCTTGGGAGAGGATCCTCTCCTGAGCACATTGAACACCTGAGCTTTCAATGAGATGACGACAAGTGTCCAAGCTCACATCTAATGGGGATTTTTTTTTTTTTTTTTTTTTTATGACAAGACCTCATCTTTTCCTTCCCTCTATCTCTACTGTTCTTCACTCGCACGACCTAAAACTTGCTGCTTAGACCGTCGCACAATTTTCAACTGCAACAAGTTCACCATCGGCGCCTTGGTTGATTTTGGTTTGGGTGATTTCCAGTGTGAGATTCGTGATCCTTCAATTTGTTTGATTACTTTTGGTTAATTTTAGTCTTCTTATCTGGGCTTGTTTTTCATCTCTCGAATTTAGGGATCTGCATTCTAGATTGATTTGGTCAATAGAAGTGGATTGAGTTGTTTGGACTTTTGGAGCCAGAGTAGCGGATTTTGGAGTAGCTAAGGTGGTTGATGCAACTGGAAAAGGGGCTAAATCCATGTCGGTCTTTGTCGGTTCTTGTGGCTACATTGCTCCACGTTAGTGATTAAATTGCTCATTGGCCTACTTAAATTTCTGTTTTTAACATCACTTTTTTTATTCAAATATGGGATTGCCTTCAATTAAGTTCATGTTATATACCCATGTTCTTGTAGAAAGTTTAGATTTTGAACCTGAAATTTTAGTTCTTTATTCTCCATAATGATCATTTATGTGCGCACAACTTTCAGATTATAAACTCTACTTTAAAGGTTGTTGTATCGTTTTGAACAAGTAAATTTGAATATGCATACACACTGAGGGTGAATGAGAAGAGTGACATCTACAGTTTTGGTGTGGTGATTCTGGAATTGGTTACTAGGAAACTTCCAGTTGACCCAGAATTCGGAGAAAAGGGCTTGGTTAAGTGGGTCTATACCACCTTGGATCGGAAAGGAGTGGACCATGTCATTGACCCCAAACTCGATTCCTGTTAAAAGGAAGAAGTATGCAAGGTCCTCAATATCGGACTCCTCTGCCCCGGTCCTCTCCCAAAGCATTGTGTTCAAATTTTGTTTTTCAAATAAGCGATTTTGGATTGGTGGACTCAAAACAGTTTGTATTGAACAGTAGGGTTAGATATGAGTGCTGCAGTTCTGAAGAATTTGAAAGCATCAAAAGTTACTGGTGGAGCCAAGGAAGTATGCAGACAAGCCAACCAAGTTTGTGAGTCCAAAATGCAGCCCCCACATCATCCAGCAGCCTCGTTGAATTAGCTTACCTATTATGTAGTTTAGCCAATGGCAAAACCAAAGTACTTGTCTTGTATAGTTCCTTGGTGGAGTAAAAAAGATGTTAGCCATGATCTTTTCATGGCTGGTACTTAGAATTTTCTTTGTTTTTGTTTGTTTATACAGGATACTCGACAAACCTTACTTTTATGTAATTAATCATGTTGAAGATAAATAAATTTTCTTTTCACCATTCTCAGTTCATTTAATCTTGTTTATAGTCAGCAAGTCTTCAATATGAACAAAAGCAATGAGAAGAGTGCCAAATCAGACATAAACCAGTTTGGAAGTCATTTTGGTTTTCATATATGTAACCCAGAAATTGGTAACATAATGACTAATAAGAGTCGATAGCAAGTACAAGGCTGCACATTTGCCCTCTCTTAAAATAACAAAATAGTAAGTTGCAGAATTGCCTTCTCCATGTCTTACAAAAACTATACAGAAGCCTGCACTGCTCAATTGCCTTCTCCATTTTTTACAAAAACTATACAGAAGTCTGCACTGCACAATTGCCTTTTCCATTTCTTATAAAAACAAAACATAAGCCTGCAACTCTTCTCTTACAAAGATGCACAACCTGCTAAAAACAAACCAAATAGACCATATTTCAATTTTGGGTTTTATTATTATTATTATTATTTTTGCTCTTATCCAACTCCCTCTGTGTTTCCTTGTTCAGTTCACTGAGTCACTCCCCGAGTCCAGAGCCTTATCCTAGCCTAGGCTCCTTCATCATATTTGTAACTGTTTGAACTTGGTTGTTATTTTCTGTTTTTTGAATAAGTTGTTTTTCTGTTTTGAATAAGTCGTAGTTACAAGTCCTATTCATTTGGGATTTCCTGCTACTGACCAAGTCTTTAGGAGTCCTAGAAGTTTGAGTTGTTCAGTTGTAGTGGATAAGTTTGTTGCTGTTTTATCTCCTTAGTTCGAGTCAAAGTGGTTGGTGTGGACTACTATATATGTAACTGGAAGATATTCAATGAAAGTACAAAAGATTTCAGTCATATTATTCATTCATTGTTTTGAAATTGTTCTAGATATTTCAACATTGTGGTATCAAAGCCCCCACTGGGCCTAAGGTAGAAAGAAGCAGCAGCTTTCTTGCAGTAGCAAGTGAACATGGCATCTGACAACAACAATTATGTGCAACCAGCAATTCCACGCTTTGATGGTCACTATGACCATTGGAGCATGCTCATGGAGAATTTTCTGAGGTCCAAGGAGTATTGGAGCATCATTGAAACCGGGATTGTTGAACCAGCCGCTGTTAGAGAAGTGTTGGCGGCTGCACAGAAAAGGCTGCAGGAAGAGCAGCAGTTGAAGGATCTCAAGGCGAAAAATTACTTGTTTCAAGCAATTGACCGCACAATTTTGGAGACTATTCTCCAAAAGGACACATCCAAGCAGATTTGGGATTCGATGAGGAAGAAGTATCAAGGATCAACCAAAGTGAAGCGTGCACAGCTTCAAGCCCTCCGCAGAGATTTTGAGACTCTTCAAATGAAGACGGGAGAGTCAGTCAATGATTACTTCTCAAGAGTCATGGCTATTGCAAACAAGATGCAAATCCATGGTGACAAGTTGGGAGATGTCACCATTGTTGAAAAAATTCTTCGATCGATGCATACGAAATTTGACCATATTGTATGTTCGATTGAGGAATCACATGACATTGATGAAGTTTCGATTGATGAGCTGCAAAGTTCGTTGTTGGTTCATGAGCAGAGAATTAATCAAGGGGCTACAACAGAAGAGCAAGCTTTGAAGGTCTCTTCCAACACTCCAATTGCTTTTGAGGGTGTTGGACGTGGTCATGGAAGAGGCAAAGGCAGATTCAATTCTTATTCCAGAGGTAGAGGGCGTGGTCAAGGATCAAGGTTTGACAAATCCAATATTGAATGCTTCAATTGCCACAGGTATGGCCATTATAAGTTAGAGTGTCCTAATTTGTTTAGAGGTCAGGGAGAAAGATCAAATTATGTTGAGATAGAAGAAGAAGAAATAACCTTATTGATGGCATGTCATAACAAAGAAGAAAAGTCTAATAATCTGTGGTATTTAGATTCAGGATGCAGTAATCATATGTGTGGCAATAAGTTTTTCTTCTCTGAGTTGGATGAGTCATTTAGAGATACTGTGAAGTTTGGAGACAACTTTACTGTGTCTGTTATGGGGAAAGGAAATGTCAATGTTCGCATGAAAAATGATGTTGTTTTTATCAAAGATTCAGAGAGAGGTGTTATTGCTCGTGTTCACATGACAGCGAACCGAATGTTCCCAATTATCATTGTAGATGATGGTCCGAATCTTCAAACTTGTTTTTCTGCAAAAGTGAAAGACACAGCTTGGTTGTGGCATCTTCGATATGGGCATCTTAACTTTAATGGGTTGAAGACTTTGCAACAAAGGAGAATGGTGACAGGGCTTCCACAAATTACTCCTCCATCACAAGTTTGTGAAGATTGTGTTATTGGCAAACAGCAACGTGATCATTTCCCAAAGGGAAAAGCATAGAGAACTCAGCAGCCACTGGAGTTGATTCACTCAGACATTTGTGGACCCATAAGTCCAACTTTGAATGGCAACAAGAGGTATTTTATAACCTTCATTGATGACTATAGTCGGAAGACCTGGGTATATTTCTTGCAGGCAAAGTCAGAAGCTTTTGCAGCCTTTAAAAGCTTCAAAGCCTTGATTGAGAATGAAGTTGGCAGAGCAATTAAGGTGTTGCGAACAGACCGTGGAGGGGAATTCAACTCACAAGAATTTTCAAACTTTTGTGAGATGAATGGCATTCGAAGACAATTGACTGCAACTTACACACCACAGTAGAATGGTGTATGCGAAAGGAAGAATCGTACAGTTTTGAACATGGTTTGAAGTATGTTGTCTACAAAAGCTATTCCCAAATGTTTTTGGCCAGAAGTTGTTAACTGGAGCATCCACATATTGAATAGAAGCCCAACTTTAGCAATAAAGAACATGACACCTGAAGAAGCCTGGAAGGGAAAAAAACTAACTGTGGGTTATTTCAAAATTTTTGGCATGTCCCTGATGAGAAGAGGAAGAAGCTTGATGATAAGGCAGAGAAATGTATATTTCTTGGCGTTAGTGAACACTCAAAAGCTTGCAGGTTGTACAACCTAATCACAAAAAGAATAATCATCAGTCGAGATGTGGTGTTTGATGAAAGCAAGACATGGAAGTGGACTATTAATAGCACCGGAGAGTACATTCCAGTAAGTGATGTTGAAAGTGAAGAAGGAGAAGTAAGTCAGCCTCTTTCAAGCTCTATTGTCATAAGTTCACCACCTGGTTCCACATCAGATTCACAAGGAGAAGTGGAAGATGATTTGTCACATGATTCTAGACTCCAACGTTCAAGAACAAGGCCAGCATGGATGCAAGATTATGAGGTTAGTGGAATTAATCAAACTGATGATCCACTTACTCATTTTGCCTTGTTTTCAAACCGTGATCCTATTGCTTTTCATGACGCCATCAAAGAATTAAAGTGGCAGAAGGCCATGGATGACGAGATTGAAGCCATAGAGAAAAACAAGACTTGGGAGATAACATATCTTCCAAAAGGAAAAAAGGTGATTGGTGTCAAGTGGGTCTACAAGACCAAACTGAATGAGAAAGGTGAAGTGGAGATTTATAAAGCACGGTTGGTGGCAAAAGGCTATAAGCAGGAGTTTGGAGTTGATTTTAAAGAAGTCTATGCCCCGGTTGTGAGGCATGACACTATTCGGTTAGTACTTTCATTGGCAGCTCATAATGCATGGTCTGTGTTTCAATTGGATGTAAAATCAGCATTTTTACATGGTGACTTGGAGGAGGATGTATATGTGGAGCAGCCCTTGGGTTATGTACAGGAAGGGAATAAAGAGAAAGTTTATAAATTGAAGAAGGCACTCTATGGATTGAAACAAGCACCCAGAGCTTGGTACAGTCGTATAGAGTCCTATTTCTCTAGAAAGGGCTTCAACAAATGTCCATATGAGCACACTTTGTTCACAAAAATTGGAGATGGAGGTAAGGTGCTTCTTATGTGTTTATATGTGGACGATTTGATCTTTACAGGTAATGATGAGGCCATGTTTGCTGTTTTTAAAAAATCCATGATGTCTGAGTTTGACATGACGGATCTTGGGTTGATGCATTATTTTCTCGGGATTGAAGTCAAGCAATCATCTGGTGGAATCTTTGTTACACAAAGAAAGTATGCTCAAGAAGTGTTGGAGAGGTTTCAGATGAAAGACTGCAACTCAATTACTACCCCAACAGATCCAAGTATAAAGCTCAAGAAGGATTCAGAAGGAAAGAAGATTGATGCTACTCTGTTTAAGCAGATTGTAGGGAGTTTGATGTACTTAACAACGACCAGACCGGACATTATGTATGCAGTGAGTCTCATAAGCAGGTACATGGAAAGTCCAACTGAACTGCATCTTTTTGCTGCTAAAAGAATTTTTCGGTACTTGAAGGGTACCATTGATTTTGGTATGTGGTACAAAAGAGAGACTGAGGCAGGAATGTATGTTGATTTATATGGATTCACTGACAGCGATTATGCTGGTGACGTTGATGATAGGAAGAGCACTTCTGGGTATGTTTTCTTGTTGGGGTCAGGAGCTGTCTCATGGGGTAGTAAGAAACAACCAATTGTGACCTTGTCTACAACAGAAGCAGAATTTGTAGCAGCAACTTCTGGTGCATGCCAAGCCATTTGGTTGAGAAAATTACTTGGGGTGTTAGGTAACAATCAGCAAGGTCCAACTGATATTTATTGTGATAATGTTTCTGCCATCAAACTTTCAAAAAATCCAGTTTTGCATGGGAGGAGCAAACATATAGATGTGAGGTATCATTACCTACGTGATCTCTGCAAGGATGGTGTTATTAATGTTAGGGTTAAATACTGTTTACTCGTTGTACTTTTGCTCGGAAAACACTTCAGTCTCTGACCTTCTAATTTCACATGTTTAGTCCCTCTACTTCAAAATTTCATACCAATGGGTCCTTGCCGTCTAAAAGTAGCGGTGAAATGTCTATTATGCCCTCAGTTCTTTTTTTTTTTTAATTAGTTAATTTTTTTTTGGAAAAGATTTTTTTTTTCCTTTCTTTCTTTCTGTTTTTTTTTTTTTCTTTCTTTCTTTCTGTTTGAAAAAAAATAAATAAATAAAATAAAGAAAAAAGAATTAAAAAAAAAAGAGAAATGAATAAATTTATTATAAAAAAAAGAACTGACGGCATAATAGACATTTTACCGCGACTTTTAGACTGCAATGACCTATTTGTCTGAAATTTTGAAGTACAGGGACTAAACGTGTGAAATTAGAATGTCAAGGACTGAAGTGTTTTATAATGAAAAGCTCAAGAACTAAACAGTATTTAACCCTTAATGTTATCTATTGCAAAAGTGAGGATCAGATTGCAGATATAATGACAAAACCTCTCAAGACAGCTGTGTTTGAGAAGCTTCGAAGTCTGCTCGGAGTTTGTTCAAGAAAGGAGGCTGGTTGTGATGATGAAAAGCTGGGTTGTTGGAGTTTCCTCTGTTGTAAACTGATGTCTGTAGGACATTCAGTTTGAGGGAGGGAAATGTTGGAACTTAGTTGTTATTTTCTGTTTTTTGAATAAGTTTATTTTCTGTTTTGAATAAGTCGTAGTTACAAGTCCTATTCATTTGGGATTTCCTGCTACTGACCAAGTCTTTAGGAGTCCTAGAAGTTTGAGTTGTTCAGTTGTAGTGGATAAGTTTGTTGCTGTTTTATCTCCTTGGTTCGAGTCAAAGTGGTTGGTGTGGACTACTATATATGTAACTGGAAGATATTCAATGAAAGTACAAAAGATTTCAGTCATATTATTCATTCATTGTTTTGAAATTGTTCTAGATATTTCAACAGTAACAACTACTCGAAAACCTTATCTTGGGTCCACTCTCCCATATCCAAACCCAAACCCAAAGCTAAAAAGATATTCGCCTTCTAGAAGGCTATCCTAGATTCATATCCAGCTTTTTCTTTTGCTTCGTGAAAGAGTAATTGATTTTCAATTCACATTTTCCATCATCTTTTTGGTTCTATAAATACCCAAACTTTCATGGCCTCCAGCAACCCACACCAGAAAAAAAAAATACACCCTCCACTGCATAAAAATCAATTCTTGGCTGAAATGGGGATTCCTAAAGTTCCCGAGTGGATTCCTGGCCTACCGAAACTGCTCGGACTCGAGTACCTGACCCGGCTGCTGTACTCGGCCCACCCGACCGCTTCCCGGGTCTGCCATCCGTGGAAAAGAGGAAAAGAGGAGTTGTTGTCATCAAAAAAAGAAAAAGAAAGAAAGAGGAGTTGTAGGCCATTAGATGTGAGCTTGAACACGTGTCGTTATCTCGTTGAAAGCTCAGGTAGGTCAGGTGTCTAATGTGCTCAGGAGAGGATCATCTCCCATTTGGCTTCCCTCCTCCTTTGCCGATCCACTTCGACGTCACGTGCTATTAAGGAACTGGCTCAAGCTGAAACGTCAACCAAAAAAAAAAAATCAAAGAGTGTAGAGACATTAACATGGAAAGTTTTGACCAGAAACAAGAAGAAGGGAAAAAAACGCAAACAATGTCTGACATTTGCCCACTCATAATGTTGGTACCTTGAGTTTTAAAAGACATCACAATGGGACCTGAGATTTTGATCTCGACCCAACATTAGTACCTGAAACTATTAACTCCGTTACGGCATCTACTACGTGACATTTTTTAAGAGTATTTTTCTCTTTCTCATGTTCCTCTTCTCCAAAGTTTATTATTTTTTGTTCTCCATCTCTAGCTGATTTGCTAGCTTTTTGGTGTCGATCAGTACAAGATCGATGTGGTGCAACCTTGCTAAGTACACCTGAAAATTTTGGATGAAGTTCTGTTGCTTTGTTAGGGCCTGGTTTTTCTGTCCTTTTTTAATTGGAAATTTTTGACTTTTTCAGACCTTACAAGCTAGTTTCATTTAGTGAACTTCTCTGGGTTTTAGTCTTCATTTCAATATTGTGAGTCCCAATCCACATTTTTCTTTGGGCATAAACCCTACCTGAATTTGGGGGAGTTTTAAAGTTCAACCTTGAATTTCTATTAGTCTTCCTTGCACTCATCCCCAAATGTCTTCGTGTTTTAGCGATGTTGGAAGAACCTATGCATTTGAGCTTGACATAGTCAAATACTCTTCCACTTCAACCCGGCCTTCAGAAACATCCTCACCTTCTTCCACACTCTCAGAATTAAGCAATTTTGCTCTCACAATCTCAACCTGAAAACCCCAAACCCCTCGAAAATGTCCCAACCAGACTTACAATAAAGCCACTGCATTACTCTCCACTACTTACTCCAAAATCTTCTCCACCAAAAACCTTGTAAATCCTCGCAAATTCAACAAACCCTATGACTCCTTCCTTGACGCATCTTCTGAATTGCTCCTCCTTTTCAAACTCATCAACAATTCTGTCACTTTCTTCTTCCACAACCCTAACCTCATCTGAGAAAAGCCCAATTCTCAATTCTAGCAGAAAGTGATTAATTCATTTGAAAAATCATGTAATTCGCCTAGAATTTGTTACGTCCTGAACCTAAATTTACTGGTTTACTAGTCTTTCTGTCGGTAAACGACATTTACATTTACTTTGACTCTGTTTTGATATTTTAGGGGCCTTAAAAGGTGATTTTTTGTTCGAATCAATTTTTGAGAAAAAATTCTTCATGAAAGTTGTGGGGGACGTTAAACCGAGTCCGTGGACATGTGGTTCGTTTAAATCAGAGTTTGTGCGCAAAAGTTATGGATTACAAAGCAAAGCTACTGTTCATGGTAACTTTCTATATATATGGAAAGTTATTGTGGTAGGTCAGACCTACCACTCGGTAACTCTCTCTCCTTCTCTCTCCTCCCTCCCGCACTCTCTCTCTCTCTCTTCGCTGCACTCTCAGTCTCTTCGGTGTATCTCCACCCTCCGACCACTTGACGGCGTGCCACCAGGTGGGTTAGATGCGGCTCCTCCTTTTGGACACACTTGCGGTGGTAGCTCATGGCGTTTTGGCCTGAAAACGGCTAATCAAGGCCAAGAACATCACTATAGCAATTGGGTATTTTCCGAAGATTTCTAGCCTTGCCACCATCCATTTCATGGAGTCCTCGTCTTCGTGGTTCGACCCATGCCAGTGGTAACCTTAATTTCACCGGATTACGGCGAATCGACGGCGGGAACAATCTCACGGATTTGAGGTAATTTCGCGTACTTAGGCTTGAAATTGAGCTTGGTCACAGTTATGAAAGATGTTTAGGATGTTGAGATGATGATGTTGATGAAATTTGGTGACCCAATTCGGAGGCCACGCGCTGCCACTGTTGGTGGCGCGTAGAGGCTCGTACGGCAGTTTCTGGTTTTTAGTTTTTGGCTAGATAATTCAATTGTGAGTTAAAGAACATGTAGATATGATTTTCATGGAAATCGGAGAGGGTTGATATTGATTTCGAATTTCCGAAGTTCGATAGTTTGGTTATTGTTTTACGAGATCTGACCATCGGATTTCTCTCGATTCTGCCCTAGAACCTTTAAATTAAGGAATTGGTGTTAATGGTGAAGTTTTAATTAAATCGGAGAAGGAGGAATGGAAATGTTGAATTATGAGGATATGATGTGGGAATTGTAGTTAATTTCCAAATTGTTATTCACAAATTATAATTGTGTACAGAGCGACGTACTGAGTTACTGCTCGACGAAGGAAACCGTTTGCTTGGTAGTCTAAACAGTACTGTGAGTGGACGTTTGCTTTAAATTAATTGTGCATGCAGTTTATTATTATTTTTGATTGAGTTTTATGATCCTATGAACTTTTGTTAATGAGATTTATTTATGCTTTATGAATTACAAGATTATTAGTAAATTTCCTTTCTGAGGCTTATATTACTTATCAAGGCTACTTTAAATTAAGAGTTATGGGGTTATTTATGATTTATCGGCAAGGAGTTAATTTTTGAGATTACAGAGGATTTTAAGAGTTTTCACTGATATTCAAATTATTGAGATTTATAAGGATTTCTATTGAGTATTTTGAGATATGACGTATTTCGAAAGGGATGAATTGACAAGGAGGCTATTATCAGCGCACGCGCATGTTACCTGGTCAACAGTCCCCTATAGTGTGTCATCTGGTCGGCAATCCCCTATGGTGTGTCATCTGGTAGGCAGTCCCCTCTAGATGACATGAGATAGTTAGTCGACAGTCCCCTCTAACTACCTGTGGTAAGTCGGCAGTCCCCTCTAACCTCCGCCTCCTGTATTCCGGTGGGCAGTTCCCTCAGATGCGTCATCTGGTCGGTAGACCCCTCCAGATGGCATGAGATGACTAGTCAGCAGCTCTCAGTAGTCATCGAAGGTTTTACATGGAAATGTGGATATTAATTGAAAGGAAGTGGGTTTGAGACATTTCATTAAGAAATGTTGATTTTAAAGGAAGTGAATTTAGAATGTTTTATAAATTGTATTGTATGTCGGATTTATAGAATGAGAAAATGGAGAAAGCATTCGGTTAGTATTTTCAGAAATTACTTTATTTTGTCAACTCACTCTAACAATTTTTAAATGCTTTTTCCCTGGGCCCTACGGTTTCAAATGCCCAGTTTGCAGGTTAGATTAGCTTGAGGTCGGGCATACATGGAGTTGAGATATAACTGTCATAGCTTCTGCATTATAGAATGTATCGGTCATTTATCTTTCCATTCCATCTTCTAGTATACTTGGTGCATCAGATTGCTCTATAACCCATGAGATTATTATTCTTAAGTTCAGATTTGTTTTGTGAAATGCGAGATGTTGTGATTTAGGGAGCAGTGTGGCTCCAGAAGAACAAAGATGGATTTTTAGAAGTGTTTTGTCTTTATATATGTTTTTCGGTAGTCCATTTTAGAGGAAGTTTCGTCGAATTTTGGTAAAATTTCTTATAAGATGAGTCCCGCATGGCCAATTTGGATTTCAGGATGAAATCCGAGGCGGTCATGTGAAAGTTCAATTCCCCGGTGAATCTCGACTCCAATCTCGACTTCTCCATAGAGCCATGAAAGGCCTACCAAGATGACTTCGATGCGGAAAGACCTCGAACAAGTATTCGACGACATGTTCCTGGTGACTGGATGCTAACTTAATTGGAGCCATGAATGAAGATCAAAGTAGTGCATTACAGGTGCTTGATCAAAGGCCATCAATCGATCTTTGAAGCGAAAAGGAGTGTTCGACGACTTTACGTGTCATTTCTCTAAATCCAGGTGACTGGATGTTAATTTATTTTCGACTATACTGAGTTTTTCTCTCTTTACAGACTTTTTCTCTGCCTTCTCTCTAGAAAATCCTAGCTATAGTTTTCCTCCTCCTCCTCCTCCCTCCTTTTTAGCCAGATCTCGATCATTTTTTATCGGGATCTTTGGCCTAAGAGGCTAAGAGTCGGGGGAGTCTCGATTTCCGGTTTTCTTTCCCTTTGTAGTTCTTTGTATCAATTATCGGCTTTATCAATTGCGTTTTCTCCCCATCTGCTGTTTTGGTCGGGTTTTCCCGAATTTTGTCTCCAATCTGGCCCTGTTCGTTTTTTCTTGTTCCTAGTTTCTCTTTTTCTAGCTATATCCGTCTTCACCTTCTCTATTGGGTTGTTCAGTCCCTCTACCATGACTGGTTTCTTTGCTCCTAGGAGCTTCAATTAAAGTGGGATTTGTCCACTACTGCACTTGGTGATGCTATAATAGAGTGTGTTTCTTGTCGGTGCCTCTCTCTTAGTCCTTTGCTGGATGTCACCTCTTCCTTTTAACCGGCCTCCTCGGAGGCAGTTGCTATTTCGGTTTCGTCGGTTCTCTTCTTGGCAGGCTCTGTTCGATGTGATGGGGGTGGTGTTTGTACTGATTTCTAGAAAACTGGTGGCTGGGTTCATCAAAATTGGCATGAGTCTCTTTTCCACACAGTCGATTTGGGTGGATTTTGGTGCTTCCTGCTTCACGATGGCGCGGTGGCTTTTTCCTCTTTGTCAGGTCAGCAATTGCTGGTGGTGGTTTGCAGCTATTCTTTGTTTTCTTCTTGTTAGCCAGGGCCATTTAGGCCTGGTTGTTTGTTGTTGACATTCTTGGGAGGCCTTGGGCCTCTTTGTAACTGGTTCTATCATTGAAATTTCTTGTTGCATGTTTGACCAAAAAAAAAAAACATTTGCATTTTACACCCCTAAGTATAGACTACAAATTACATTATTACTTTTTTCCTTATCAAGATTGAAATTTCATATAAATAACCTGAAAATATAAGGACAGAATGTGATTTCTGAAAAATGGGGATTGCAGTGCATTGATTAATCCTTATTAGGCAGCAAAAACCAAAATAACAAACTCAACGCCAGATTTTGGTTACGCAGTGAAAACCTCAAATATGAGTTTAAAAACACTGCAGGCTCTTACTCTTGAGAACCCAAAATAATGATCATCTTATTCAAAAGGATATGTTCTTGTACAAACTTGAATAGCACTTGCTCGGCTATAAGATTTAGACAAAAACTAACACAAAGTTTGTCTTCCTTCTACAACTCCTTCACTTGAATGATCATCAAATCTTGTTCTTCTTTCTTCACAGTCTCTCTACTGATCTCGAGAGAGTATTATGCATATGAAACTATGATCACAAACACTTATACATGGACCAAGTGTTTTGACTCTTTGTGAAGACACAAACTCAAACAAACATGCAAGACTCAAACCAAAACTTCTTACACATCTCTGATCCTCTTTTGCCGAGTATATTCCTGCAATATATATTCAACCAGCGGCAGCCACTCAAACAAACCAGAAACAACCCTAATTAGACTTCTCTTAGGAAAGAGCTTTTATTCTAAGATATCCACAAAATCCTAAAAACCCTAGGGAATCAATTACACAATTTCATAAACAGAAAGATATCTTTAAATAAAGAAAGTTAAACCTCAAATAAATTTTCCCGTTTTGTATGGAATGCCAACACAAAAAGTTAATCAAAACTTGTACCTACAATCTCCCTCTTTGGCATTCCTATATAAAACAGAAATTAGGACAAACTCTCCCCCTCAACAAGTACAGGAGGAACATCACAACTCTTCATCCATTCATTCCTGAAACATTTCTCACACATTGGTTAAAATGCATAAGATAGAATAACACAGTTATGAATCTGCTTTCTTCCCCTTTTTGAATAGGAATGACAAAAGTAACTTACGTAGTGGAAGCGATGTAGAAGGATCACAAATAGATGGTGCACAATAGACACTAGCCCAAGTCGAATCAATCAAAGGAAGATAGTCCAAGTATTAATACTCCCCCGAAGTGTGATCATGTGATGACAGATGCAAGAATGAAATGCCAACACACAATGAGTGGGTTGTATCCAAATGCTAAGAACAGATTTAATTCGCATAGCTTTTCCAACAAGAGCAATACCATTTAACCATAAACAAGAGTGCAACAAAATAAGTTCACACGAGTGAATTGATTCTGACAATCACAAGGTAAGATAGACTTCTATACCTCTTGTTGTGAAGAGTGAACATATCTCAAGATGGGGTGTGTAATATTTGTGGAAACTTGAAAAGCAAGGCTCACATACGAAACACATTTAAGCACAGAAACTTTATTCCCCCTTATAACATCGTGTGGGCATGATTTTAAATTTTTCTTTTGGCCTTTCACACAAAGTAACATTTTTGCTCAAGAAGACAACGACTCTTGTACGAGTATTATGCTAGCAGCTCCCAAGTCAGATGACTTTAGGGTACTAGATGTAACAAGAACATCCCAAAGAGCACATCTGCTTGAATCAATAGTTTCACAATCCACCAGGGGGACCAAACCATTCCCATTTCTTCCCAATCCTCATATCGTTCGTCATGACCGAGGCCTGTTTACTTTGGAAATAGGCTGGCCATGCTCCATTAACCAACTACATTTTTTTTTTTATATCAAGGAGCAACCACCAAGAGTAATTTTGTACATGAGCAATGAGAACAAGCCAACCAACAAATATAACTAACCACCACTTAGGGTATGTGTGCATGTGAGGATTCAAGGTGATAGAGAATATGTTGTTCAAGCTCACAATTACAGAGTGACGTAAGTACAAGTTCAAAACGTGCTAGGCACCTTATTGCACATAGATTTAAAGAAAAGAGTATGGCTCTTGTCAATCTAAGTTCAAAATAATCTGTCAGACACTCGGGGATACAAACCATTATTTTTCAATCCTAAATTTCCAGAAATTGAACCTAACAATGCAGAAACGTAAAGAAATGCACCTATACTATCATGAAGACATACACCATGAATGCATGCAAAATGGATCAAGTGAAGTGAAAGTATCGATACTTAGAGCATCCACCAACGGAGCTTCTAAGTGATTTAAATTGAGTTATGTCTAACGGCCTAGTAAACGAGGTAGCCAATTTGTGATCAGTAGGAACAAAAGCATGCTCAAGCTTATTATCAAGATTATCCATATGAGTAGAAAAACGATTATTTGAACCTTTTTTAATCCAGATTTGCTTTTGTTTCTTTTTTGTTTCTAGATCCATAGGGATTGAAGGCAGCTTTGCAATCCTGGCGATCAGATTCAGACCCTCTTTTAACTCAGCTTGCAACGAGGCAGGTGAGTTAATTCTCAACGTTTTCCACTGATTTTGAGTAACCATGCGAAGCATATTGCACCTAGGATGTATGTGTCCTAACTTTCCACAATAATGACAAGTAGGAATGAAGTTTTTGGGGTTGTGAATATACCTGGGCTGATGAAGTTTGTCATGACTTACCGGGGAGCTTTTCTGAAGTGTTTGGTGAGCCATACGTGGTTATGATTTTGCAAGCAACTTGGAAGCAGACCCATTTTCACATGAACTTTGTGGTTGGCTTGATGAGCTTTCACATTCCGCACCTTTTACAAACCTTAAAAGCATACAGGTCTCACCATTGTATCCTAATCCCTCTTTGTTGCAATGAGCTTTACCTAATCCAATCATTTTTTAGACTTTTTCAGACCCTATAGAGAACTTGTTCAAGCTTTCCTTGACCCTCAATAATTCATCCTATAACTTCTCATTTTCAAGGGTTAGTGAAACATTTAGATTAGATTGAGCTTTTATTTCAACCTGCAAAACTTTGATTTTGTTAGTGAGCTCATCATGTTCCTTGTCTCAATCTTGAGACCCGACCTTACCCTGCAAAACTTTAATCTTATCAACAAGGTTAGCACACTCTTCTTCCCAATCTCTCAATGAAATTTCAAAATTTTAGTCAATTTTTTCTTTTTCCACTCTCAAGGATTCAACTTCTTTTTCAAGTTTGTAATTTTTTCGAAGAACAATTTTTGAAGCATTATACAATTGCTTACACTTTTCATTTGTTTTTTCATCAAGAGTATCATCTTCTAAATTAGAAACACACATAATTCAGAATCAAAAGAGGAAGTAAGAGCAAGATTTACCTCTTCGCCATCGGATTGAGACCCTTCATCACTGTCACTCCATGTAGATTTTAGAGCCTTGTTTCCTTGCAATTTATACCTCTTATTGCCACAATCGGCAGCAAGGTGTCCAATTCCGCCACACTCAAAGCATTCAGGTTTGTTAGAAACAATATTTGCAGAGTTTCCAAAGGATTTTTTGTTTTTCAGAAAATTTTTGAACTCTTTTGTCAACAACGATAAATCCAAATAATCATCATCAACATCATCTTTCTTTTTAACAGAAGAAAAAGCAATATTTTTTACCTTTTTTTCGGGCTTAATCCCCATCTCAAATGTTTTGACATTACCTATCAGTTCGTCAAGAGAATAAGTGTTCAGGTCTTGAGTCTCCTCTATAGCAATCTGCTTGGCTTGAAATTTTGGAAGGAGAGCCCTGAGGAATTTTTTGACAATTCGGTGCTCCTCAAATGGGTCATCAAGGCTGCGACATTGGCTTGTAACATTGAGAAGTCGAGCGTGAAAATCATCCACCGATTCATCTTCCCCCATGGTCATGTTCTCTAGTACAAGTCTTTGAAGCTTCTGACCTCTAACCTTCTTATTTCCCTCATAAGTAACCTGAAGCAAACCCCAAGCTTCTTTGGCTGTATCACAATGGCTAATTCTCATCCTTTCCTTCTTGGACAAAGCTGTCAATAGTGAATTTTTAGCCTTAAAATCACAATTTCGGACACGAACTTCCACTTTAGTCCACTCCTTCTTAGGTTTAAGAATTCTTGCAGATGACCCTTCCACTTTCTTTGATTCTTCTGCCTTTGTTGGGTGTCCCATCCATTCTCAACAACATTCCACATGTTTTCATCCTGAGAGTAGAGAAAAGCCCTCATCATAATCTTCCATTGTGAATAGTCTTCACCATCAAACAAAGATGGGTAATTTATAGAACTAGAGGCTCTGTTATATTCACGTTCCATCCTTAACCACGGATCAACTAAAAAAACTTTAGAACCCGCTCTGATGCCAAATGAAAATATAAGGACAGAATGTGATTTCTGGAAAATGGGGATTGCAGTGCACTGATCAATCCTTATTGGGCAATAGAAACCAAAATAACAAACTCAACGCCAGATTTTGGTTACGCAGTGAAAACCTCAAATATGAGATTAAAAACACTGCGGAGCTCTTACTCTTGAGAACCCAAAATAATGATCATCTTATTCAAAAGGATATGTTCTTGTACAAACTTGAATAGCACTTGCTCGGCTATAAGATTTAGACAAAAACTAACACAAAGTTTGTCTTCCTTCTACAACTCCTTCACTTGAATGATCATCAAATCTTGTTCTTCTTTCTTCACAGTCTCTCTACTGATCTCGAGAGAGTATTATGCATATGAAACTATGATCACAAACACTTATACATGGACCAAGTGTTTTGACTCTTTGTGAAGACACAAACTCAAACAAACATGCAAGACTCAAACCAAAACTTCTTACACATCTCCGATCCTCTTTTGCCGAGTATATTCCTGCAATATATATTCAACCAGCGGCAGCCACTCAAACAAACCAGAAACAACCCTAATTAGACTTCTATTAGGAAAGAGCTTTTATTCCAAGATATCCACAAAATCCTAAAAACCCTAGGGAATCAATTACACAATTTCATAAACAGAAAGATATCTTTAAATAAAGAAAGTTAAACCTCAAATAAATTTTTCCATTTTGTATGGAATGCCAACACAAAAAGTTAATCAAAACTTGTACCTACATAACCAATAAATACAGGGTTCAAGGTAACCTCATCACAACATTCCCCATCTTACTTGAACCCACAACATAACAAAACGTTTATTACATCATAAGGATATGCATTAGTAAAGCCATAATCACCCCGAACTCATTTGTCTGCCAACAAATTGGAAGTGCCTCTCTTGACAAACTTCCAATTATGTTGAAAACTGGTTTCAGCAACCATTAAACTACTTATTGCCAAATTGTTTATGAAGCTGTAAAGCTGTGCAAAGATGGAGTTATTCAACAGTTTTAATGACGTGGCGAGCATTATTAGATGAGTGATGTCAACTAATTCTAGACTAATCATATCAATAGTGGCTTTCCTTTGAAGCAAAAAAGTTAGAAATCTATAAGGAATAAAGGATGGTGCTAGAAGCAATATAACGCTTGGGACGTCAAAGTCAACTCGTACCCGCAAGAATCAAGCAAGAAATTCGAGCAGACAAGTGAGTAGATGCTAGTTCGACCAGTTGAAGCCTGCCTCTCAATTCTTTTTTACGTCTGCTTTGGTGCACAACTTAGTATGCATGATTAAGGTTTGGATGCTACGAACATATGTTACCTCTTCCTTGATTAAATAGGGTTTTCTTCGTGTGTTCTAGATTAGCAATTGTTGATTACATATTGACATGTAAATAAGTTTATAAGTTTAGTGAGACGTGCGCGTCGTACTTGTGATGACTCAAATCTTATTAATGTTTAATGATTTTTTCTTGTTGAATCTAGAGAAGCGTCTTCCTAGATTACATGTTAGAAAATAGGCTAGGTGTAAGGTGTCTCACCTAACAAACAAAGTAGTAAAAGATAATAGGTTAGATTTTAATATTGAACTAATCTGAGCATCTTTATCCATAGGTAAAACAAAGTATAAATACTGTTTGGTCCTTGAACTTTTGCTTGAAAAACACTTCAGTCTCTGCCCTTCTAATTTCACACATTTAGTTCTTGTACTCTCAAATTTTGGACCAATAGGTCCTTTCCGTTAGTCTCCGTCCAAAAACTCTGTTAACTTGCTGATGTGGCAATCATTCCGCGGGAAAATATCCATTATACCCTCACTTTGATTTTTTTTTTTTAATTTTATTCTTTTTTTTTCTTTTTTTCTTTTTCCGGTTTATCTCTTCTTCCCTCTCCCCTACAGAAACCTTAGTAATCAACAGAACGCCTCTGTCAATCTCCTCAGCAACCTTCCCCTCCTCCTTCAAATAAACAAAAACCCATTGTCCAATACCTCTCTCCCATTGACAAAAAACCGAGAGGAGACGGAGCTCCATGCCCCAATCATCAACAATCCATGAGCTCCATCCAAACCCTGCAAAAACCCAGTACCATTATATCCCAATTCCAGGCCAAACAGCTCTATGCCCCCATCCCCACATCCATCACCAATGCCACTACTCTGCTACCCAAAACCATATCTAAAATGAAAATCTCCCTCTTCTCTAATGGTGACTTGCAAAACTCTAGTCCATACTCTTCTCAATCTCTACTTCCTGTACTCTCTTCAACATAGGCCATCAGAAAAACTTCAAATTACACTACCACAATCAATGAACAAAAATTGATCAAAAGACCTAACTTCTAATCAAGATCAAAACTTGACCACTCAAATCGAACACACATGCAAATCGAACTCACTTGGGGTTGGGCTTGGAATGGGAAAGATTGGCTTACATGTTCTTGGCCTTGAAGCCCTGCTATCAAGCAAGAATCGAGTAGAGAAGAGAGCGATTTCCCGATTCCGGTGGAGAATGAAGGTACAGATGCGGTTCGGCAAAACCCTCTGAATCTCACAACAATGACAACGAAACGACAATGAAGACCTCTGGTGACGGAGACGGAGGTGGGTTTTTCAGATCAGAGAGAGTGAGATTTGATGCGATAGTCTTTCGAATCTCATAAGTGAAAATGGGGATTGGGAATTGAAGCGTGGTGGAGTATTTTATTATTATTATTATTATTATTATTATTATTATTATTATTATTATTATTATTATTAGGGTTAAATACTGTTTAGTCCTTGAGCTTTTGATCATAAAACACTTCAGTCTCTGACCTTCTAATTTCACACATTTAGTCCCTGTATTTCAAAATTTCAGACCAATAAGTCCTTGCCATCTAAAAATCACGGTAAAATATCTATTATGCCCTCAGTTCTTTTTTTTAATTAATTAATTAATTAATTAATCATTTTATTTTATTTTTTGGAAAATGAATTTTTTTTTTCCCTTTCTTTCTTTCTGTTTTTTTTTTCCTTTCTTTCTTTCTGTTTGAAAAAAAAAAAGAATATATAAAATAAAGAAAAAAGAATTAAAAAAAGAGAAACGCATAAATTTATTTTTAAAAAAAGAACTGAGGGCATAATAGACATTTCACCGTAACTTTTAGACGGCAAAGACCTATTGGTCTGAAATTTTGAAGTACAGGGACTAAACGTGTGAAATTAGAAGGTCATGGACTGAAGTGTTTTATAGTCAAAAGCTCAAGGACTAAACAGTATTTAGCCCTTATTATTATTATTATTTTGGTGAATTCAGTGGTGTGAGATGGAGGTGTTGTGCTCTGCTGAGGTCTCTGCAGAGGAAAGAGAAGAAGAGATAAACCGGAAAAAAAAAAAGAGAAAAGAATAAATTAGAAAAAAAAAGTGAGGGTATAATGGACATTTTCCTGTAAAATGACTGTCATGTCAGCAAGTTAATAGAGTTTTTGGACGGAGACTAACGGAAATGACCTATTGGTCCAAAATTTGAGAGTACAAAGACTAAACAGTATTTAATCCTAAAACAAATTAGGTTGAACTTGGCTTGTTTGCACGATTGATCGGTTATGGATTATAAATCCCTAATTTTCGCTTTCTTTTTTATTTCTGAACCCTAAGCTATAATTTGTTTTCTGGTTTATATGCTTTAATTTTAAATATCAACAACTTCCAAAACCATCTTAAACTTTTTGTTCAGGAATTAGATTAACTAATCCTCTGCCAGATGTTTGCGTGAGTCATCCCATGTAATTAGGATTGTGAACATTGTGTATTATTAGGATTATTCTATTGTAATTAGTTTCCTAATAGGTTTTCATGTATCTTGTATATATACTCCGTTCTTAGAGAAGGTAAATAGCATATCAGAAAATCCCAAATCTTTTGTTCCTTTGTTCTCCTTGACATGGTATCAAAGCCGACATCCATTTAGACTCGGTGTGTTCTTTTCGTTGTGAATATAGGGTTCTTTTGGTTCTGTCCTTTTTTATTTGGTTGAATTAGTTCTTTTCGTCGATTGATTCTCTTGCCTTGGTTCTTCTTGTCGAATTGGTTCTTTTGCTTTTGTAAGTCGTGAATTGGTTCTTTTGCTCTATAAGTTGATTTCATCATTTGTCCATAAGTTCATCCCTTTTGTTCTTGTGTCCGTCTGCATCCTTCCTGGTTCTTTGGTATTCTTTTGTTACAACTTGTAGGGTTTGAAGGAAGGAAGAAGGAAGAAGGAAAAAAAAAAGGAGAAGGATGGTGGATTTGAAGATTACCGATGGGAAGGATGGAGAATCTCAAGGTTCATCTGGAGAGAAGAGTCATACGGCCCGAGAGATTGTTGTTGTTCAGAATGTTACAGACAACTCTAGTTTTGGTGTCAAGCTAGATGGTACCAATTATCAGCTATGACAGAGACTTATGAAGATCCATATTCAGGGGATTGGAAAGTGGAGCTATGTTACTGGTAGTGCAGCAAGACCTGCTGCAGGACCAAAAGCCGATGAATGGGATACAACAAATACTAATGTGATGGGAATTCTTCTTAAGGCTATGACTCCAGAGGTAATAAGATTATTTGCTAACTATGATTCTCCCAAAGCAATTTGAGATTCTGTTGCTGCTACATATTATGATGGGAGTGACTTTGCTCGTGTTCATGAATTGAATGTTAAAGCTTTCAAAATAACTTAGAGTGGATAGCCTGTTGCAACCTTTTATCCGAATTTGAAGACAATTTGGCATGAGCTTGATAAGCGAACCCTAATCTTATGACTTGTGAAGCTGATATTAATTCCTATCGGACTGAGCAAGACAAGATGCGTGTCCATATTTTTCTTGCTGGCCTGGATCCTCACTTTGAAGGGGCAAAGAATGAGTTATTACGTCTTGCAACTCCACCTACATTGGAACAAGCATTTGCCTATATCCGAAGAGATGAAGGTAACAAGGTTACCGCTCAGAACCTTCATATTGAAATTTCTGGTTCAGCAATCCATGCTAACCTCCACCTCAACCTCAGATTGGGAATTTTACTCTAGTTCCATCTCAGAGTCAGTATCAAACAAGAAATCAGGGATACCAGCAGAATCAAAACTATAACCAAATGACTTGCAACTATTGCAAGGAAGTTGGCCATTTCAAGAATCAAGGTCCTAAGCTGTGAAGGTTTAATTACAACAACTCTGGTTGGAGAGGAGGCAATAATACTGGAGGACGTGGAAGATGTAATGGTAGTCAAAGAGGCAAAGCAGCAATCCAATTGGTGCCAGAACCTGACTTCTACAGCATTGCAGCGCAAGATCCCTTAAAGGGTAATGTTTCCTTAACTTGAGGTAAAATTGGTATTGCTTTACATGTTTCTGACTTTACTGGTAGTGATGCATGGATAATTGATTCTAGTGCGTCTGACCATATGACCTATGATAAGTCATTCTTTATGTCTATGTCATCTCCTTCTATATCTCATGTCTCTAATGTGAATGGTGCGTCATTTTCAGTCTTAGGTATTGGGTCTGTTCAGCTTATACCATCCATTGTATTGTATGATGTGCTTTATGTACCCTCATTGTCTCATCATCTTTTGTCTGTATCCTAGTTGGGGTCACAGAATAAGTGCTCTGTAACCTTTTATCCAATGTATGTTATTTTTCAGAATCTGTGCACAAGGGTGATCATGGGTAAGGGAGACCTGAGTGGGAGACTGTTTCACTTGGATTGCATGTACGCAGAGCCAACAAAAGCACCAGAACAGCCTTTGGCCCTGACATTGAATTCTAACATATTGAGTGAGTGTCCAAACACTATGGTTCTGGCACAAGCGTTTGGGTCATCCATCTTTTGGAGTTATAAAGAAGTGCATACCTTCATTGTTTCTAGGAGTTAGTAGTCTAGTCTGCATTGTGAAACTTATGCTTTGGCTAAGAGTCATAGATCTAGTTATCCTTCAAGTTTTCATTCTAGTACTATGCCTTTTGAGTTAGTTCATTCAGATGTATGGGGTCCTTCTAAACATTCTACCATTTCTGGAATGCGATATTTTATGTTATTCATTGATGATATTACTCGAATATCTTGGGTGGTTTTACTTAAGTCCAAAGATTCTGTTTTCTCTGCTTTTACAACATTTCATAAGCTTGTTCGTACTCAATATGATGCCCAGGTTAAGGTCTTTCGTTCCGATAATAGGGGTGAGTTTGTCAATCATTCTTTTCATGAAATTTCCAACACCATGGCATAATACATCAAATTTCATGTCCATAGACACCTGAGCAAAATGGAGTGTCTGAAAGGAAAAATCATCGTCTTCTGGACATGGCTCGGTCTCTTCTACTTAGTGCTAACATGCCTAAGTATCTTTGGGGAGAGGCCGTTTTGTGTGCTTCTCATCTAATCAATCTTCTTCCGTCTGCCTCTCTACAAGGTCATGTCCCACTTGAGGTCCTGTCTAACTATGTTTCTATTCCATCTTCTAATACCCTTCATGCTCGTGTCTTTGGTTGTATTGCTTATATTCATCTGTATAAGAATCAAAGGTCAAAATTGTATGCTAGAGCCCTTAAGTGTGTGTTTGTGGGGTATGGTTCTCATCAAAAAGCTTACAAATGTTATCATCCTCAATCCTAGAAGTTTTATGTCACCATGGATGTTACGTTCAGCAAAGATGCATGTTATTTTTCGCCACCTGTGACTCCTCGTCAGGGGGAGAAGTCTTGTTATTATGAAGATTTGTTTAGTGGGCAAGATGTGAGGCTGGCATCCGAGTTCTCAAGGTTGGAGTGTTTGGGAACGGAACTTGAAAAAGTGGACAGCAACCCACCGACTGGAGAAGTGAATTTGGGTAGTCAGCTACCGACCAGTCGACCAAATCAGTCTGACCGGTCCGTCGGAGAGAAAATTCCTGATTCTGTTTCCGATGAAATTCCTGATGCCACCAATGCTGTTTTGAACAGTTCTTCTGTCTCTCCCTCTTCTTCAGCAGTCTCACCTGCTCAATCATCACCCGAGGTATGTTCTAATCCTTCTTTATCTAATACTCCTTCTGTGTTAACTAGTGTTCGTTCTTCTGTGTCAAATATTGTTCCCACCTAAACTCTGCCTAGTCGTTCCACCCGTGGTCAGCCCCCGAAACACTATGAACCAACTCTAAGTGCAAATGCTAAATACCTTGTTGCTAGTTATATGTCGACCCATAGGCTGTCTAAACCTTATGTAGCCTTTGTGAATCAATTATCTTCTGTGTCTCTCCCTAGTAAAGTGTAGGATGCAATGAAGGATGAGAAGCGGATGCAAGCAATGATAGTCGAAATGGATGCTCTTGAGAAGAACTGTACGTGGGAGTTAGTATCATTACCACCCGAGGAAGAAGACAGTTGGTTGTCAGTGGGTGTATACCGTGAAACATAATTCAGATGGATCGGTGGACAGGTACAAGGCAAGACTAGTGGCTAAAGGCTATACTTAGAAGTATGGAGTGGATTATGATGAGACATTTGCACCAGTGGCCAAAATTAACACAATTAGGGTACTTCTTTCGTTAGCTGCTAATCTTGATTAGCCGTTACAACAGTTTGATGTTAAGAATGCATTCTTGCATGGTGATCTGCATGAAGAGGTTTATATGGATTTGCCTCCTAGATATGGTACTTCTACTGGAGAGCAGGTGGTGTGCAAATTGAAAAAAATCTCTTTATAGTTTGAAGTAGTCTCCCAGAGCTTGTTTTGACAGGTTCACCAAGTTCATGCAGAAAATTGGGTACCGGCAGAGTAATTCAGATCACACCTTGTTCCTTAAACATCAATGTGGTAAAGTGACTGCCTTGATTATTTATGTTG
Source organism: Rosa persica (assembly GCA_025331145.1). NCBI lineage: Eukaryota > Viridiplantae > Streptophyta > Magnoliopsida > Rosales > Rosaceae > Rosa > Rosa persica. Next base: position 55,674,615 of record WFKR01000005.1, read on the forward strand.
ATGACATGGTTATGACAGGTGACTTTGAGGAGATTTAAAGGTTACAAGGTCAGTTATCTTCTGAATTTGAGATGAAAGATTTGGGTAATTTGAAATATTTCTTGGGAATTGAAGTTACTCGTGGGAATGATTATATTGTGTTGAGTAAGAGGAAGTATGTTCTCGACTTGCTGGCAGAAACATGTATGCTTGACTGTCAACCTGTTGATACTCCTATTAGGCAGAACCATCAGTTAGCGGAGTATTTGGATCAAGTACCTACGAATAAAGCAAGATACCAGAGGTTAGTTGGCCGGTTGATTTATTTATCCCACACTAGACCAGATTTAGCCTATGCAGTTAGTGTGGTAAGTCAGTTTATGCATAATCCCAGTAAGACTCATATGGATGCTGTATTTCGTATTTTGCAGTATTTAAAGTTTGCTCCAGGGAATGGATAACTCTTTTCAAAACACAGTCACTTGGATGTTTCCGAGTACACAGACGTGGACTGGCCAGGTAATATTACAGATCGCAGGTCTACTTCGGGCTACCTCACGTTTGTGGGTGGTAACTTTGTTACTTGGAAGAGCAAGAAACAGAAGGTGGTGGCTCATTCTAGTGCAGAAGCAAAGTATAGAGGAATGGCCCGAGGATTGTGTGAGATATTGTGGTTGAGAAATTTGTTGAGGGATTTTGGGTTCAGGCAGAAAAACGCTATACCGTTTTATTATGATAATAAGGCTGCAATTGAAATTGTTCACAATCCTGTTCAGCATGATCGCACGAAGCATGTAGAGGTAGATCGACACTTCCTTAAAGAGAAGCTGGATGGACAGATCATTATGTTTCTCTTCGTTCCTACTGAAGACCAGTTGGCGGATATTCTTACAAATGCTCTCTCGAGTAAAGCCTTCTGTGACTCACTTGACAAATTGGGCATCCATCATCTGTATGCACCAACTTGAGGGGGAATGTTGGCGTGAGTCATGCCATGTAATTAGGCTTGTGAATATTGTGTATTATTAGGATTATTCTATTATAATTAGTTTTTTAATAGGTCTTGATGTATCTTGTATATATACACCGTTCTTGGAGAAGGTAAATAACATATCAAAAAATCCTAAATCTCTTGTTACTTTGTTCTCCTTGACTCCAGATACACTTACTTCCCTATGCTATAATTGACATCTTAATTGAAATCAAGAAAATAGATAGTTTATAATTTAGCTACCACAGCGTGACGGAAATAGTATAACAACCAATTGTTTGTAGGGTCATTACATAGAGCCTCAACAAAGAGTTTCGTTGCCCATAAATATACTGAAATACAAATCAGACATAAAGCACTGCAATTCTACAAATAGAGCAACTGATGCATATCTAAATTGTGACACCTCTTTAACTTTTTTAATCTTTTTTCAAGAGAGGTGATAGTCTTAACTTATTGTTTTAATCTTCTCCAATATCTTAAACTTTTTTATACCCATAACCTACTACATACATGCACTGCATAATCGTAAAGCACATGCATATTTACTATATATTAAACGTGAGTTCCACTATAGGGCTATTCACTCGGGATTGGAAAGGACTCTTTTGCCTTTCGTCTTTCTGTTTAGTTACAATTTTGCCACTGATGTGTGAATAAGTGATGAGGTGAGAGAGAAGCAGCTATTGTCGTGCGAATAAGAAGGAAGAGGTTGCAATAGAAAGGGATAGGAGCTGATTGTGATAGCGAAGGAGTGATATAGATCGTGTTGTTGGAGTGGAGAGCAGAAGAGGAAGGATCGAAGATTTTGATCGAGTTTGGGAGGGAGCTTTCAGGAAGTATACACTAACTGGGGCATTGGTCATGATATAAAAGATAGTTTAGAGGCTCATAAATACCCATTTACCGGCCGGGGCCCATTTACCGGCCAGGCCAGGGCCATAAAGGCCTATATGAGAACAAATATTAAAATTTAATGATATCATAGTCTTAACTTATTGTTTTAATCTTCTCCAATATCTTAAACTTTCTTATACCCATAACCTACTACATACATGCACTGCATAATCGTACAGCACATGCATATATACACCAACAAATATTGAAATTTAATGATGCTACAGGGTTTTAAGAACTGATTAATTAAGATATGCTAATGAATGAAGAATTGGAAACAATAAGAAATTTATTAAAAACAATTAGTAAACTTTTTGTGTCCCTGTTAAATTAGTCGGATGAGAAAATAAGTTGAAGTGACATCCAATATAAATTTCCAATGCTCACGTAGAATCAGAATGTTTGTTGGATAGCCTCTATTTCATAAATTGTTCGTTTCCAATCTTTGATTAATGAAACAACATGAACGTACGCGTACATTCAGTATGAAGATGAACATCAAAACATTATGAGTTCTCTTAATTCCTGATCTGCAACTATTTTGATGAACGTATATGATATTAAAATGAAACATGCATGCATGGTTAGGACCATTGCTACAAGATGTGATTATTCATCGTGTACATTGTATAGTACTTCTTTTCGTTGTGATGTTAGATGAGATCTCAATTTAAGTAAATTTAAGATATGATAATATGATATGTTAGTAAGACTAGCTTCGTATATTAAATCATAAACTCGAAACAATATAAGTGAAATTTGGTATTTATTTTATTCAAATTCTTGCAAGCTTAACTCGATCAATTAACATGAACCACTCCATTTAAAATTAGACGTATATCGTAATGCTTCACTTCATTACTTCTTCCTAGTTATTGAGAAACATCATCAACGCCAAGTATATATATATATATATAGTAGCTTTTTTGGAAGCTGAATTGTAAAGACAAACAATAAGCAACTCTTTCAAGAATAAATTATATTTTAACAATCAAAGATATAAATTATATTTTAACAAATCAAAGATTCTTTGCATTCTTGGGTTCTTAATTTCCTCATTGGTTTTGTATTATAAGCACATTATGTGTCTGGAAATGCTACGTTATAAGCTTGTAATTGTTGGTTTCTATGCTAATTGTCGTTGTCCCTACTGAAGTTGACTTCAATTGTGTGCAATTCCACAAGTTGGAATTTGGAGTATGCATTTGGTGTGCTTTGGTCATTATAGTATATCTTTGTATCCAAGACAATGTATATATGGAAATCAAAAACCAAGACAATCTATGCAAAGTGAATTTTAAATTACGGTAAGGAATTTCATTTTTATCTACATTATTCACACTTACTCTTTGATTTCGCTCTTTAATTACAATTCAAAGAACTCTCTAACCATATACATATCCCTCGCCGTACGTTCTGACTATTTTGTGAAATGACCAACACTACTTGGAGATGTTCTATTCAAAGCATTACATATACAAGAATGGAGCAACTTCTGTAATATATGAATATCAACTAATTCTTTGAACTCGACCAGTTTCCCACAGTTCCCATGTCAAACGAACCCATGTAGGCTAGGCATGTTTTATAAAGTACATCAGATTTATTACGTGGTTTCCAAGATTAAGAATCAACAATTATTAAACTCTACTGTTCAAGAAATTTAGTTGTTTTAGTTTTCACCAATATCTTCATACAATTTACAAAAATAATAAATGCAGTGAAAATAAGGGAAAATTTTGCAAACAGTACACCAAGTAAAGACCAATAATAATTCTTATACATAAAGTTCCAAACCGAACATTTCGGTACATGAAATCTAAAGTCCTACCCACTATCCGTACACGCCTTCAATAACGCCATTAATTTGAGGGGTAATATGGTCTCTTCATATTTTCACTCTGAGCACCCGACTCTCTCTCTCTCTCTCTCTCTCTCTCTCTCTCTCTCTCTCTCTCTCTCTCTCTCTCTCTCTCTCTCTCTCTCTCTCTCTCTCTCTCTCTCTCTCTCTCTCTCTCTCTCACTATGGGCACCCATCTCTCTTTCCCCCTCCCAATCCCGATCACCTCTGCAATTCCAATTGTACTTTGAACATTCTTAAAATTGAATTCCTACGACGATTGTTTCAGGTTCTACAAAGAACCCAAAATAAAGAAAATTGGGTTTCAACAGCAACCTAAACTAAACTCTTAAACCCTCAAACACAATTGTTCCATTAAGCAACAAAATTTTGTTAATTAATAATTTCTAACAATGAAACCCCAGAAAGCTGAATTACTCACAGACATCACCATATAGATCCCTAAAAAAATCCCAAAATTGGGAAAGCAAAAACAGAATAATTAACAAATCCAAGATCTAAATTACAGAAAACTCGGTGTTCAACAACAACTCCGGGTTCTCACCTCCGCCACCAAGCCGCCCAGACCTCGACTGCCACCTGGCCAATCGATTAGTCGCTGCTTCCCGGCCTCTATGCGCCGTAATCGACTGCTAGATCGTAATCCATCTTGCAACTCATCATCCGAAACCCCAATTCCAATTGAATCTTTCTTCTTCTTCATCATCAAAACCAATCATTCACACACAGAACCAGTCCAACTCAAACATGATGGCTTTCGAAGATGAACAGTACCTGAAGCAAAGACTAGACGGATTGCAGAGAGACGTCGCCACTATCTTGAAGACCCACTGCACCTCCCTCTCTTCCGCCTTACCCTAACCCTAATTTCCAACCCGGCCGAATGAACCAATTACTCAATTACATTCCCAAGGCCGAGAAGGTCGTTCGTCAAGAAGATGACCTTCCCAATCTCTCGTCGCCGAAGCAAGGTTTTGGAGAATTTCAGAGCTACGAGGTGGAGGAGACGCGGGCGAGTTTGGTGGGTGTGGATTTGGAAGGTGGTGGTCGTCGGGGTCATAGAGAGCTTTCTGGGTTTGGGTATGTGGGGAGGGAGGGAGGGAGGGAGCTTTCTGCAATTTACACGAACTAACCAAATTTGTCAAATCGGAACCGTTCGTGTATATTGTTGTAAATTACAATTTTAGACGCCTTAATGATCTCCAATTTGGCTGAAATTTTGCATAGGTGATCTATACATTACGACCTAAAAACTGAACAGTTAAGATGTGAAAATGTGATCGGAAAGTGGGTGAAAACCGAAAATTTGTACCTAAAGCTAGGTAAGAACGTCCTTAACGTAGTCGGACTGGATATATATATCTATATATATATATATGTGTGTGTGTGTGTGTGTGAACCAAATGTGGTCAGCTAGGTTGATCGCTACTAGGATATATATGCTCATTTTCTTGTCTGGAATTTTTGAGTTCGAACCATGGATGTTGTATCTAATTAATCGTAATGTTAGATGATTCCAATCTCGAGAAGACTTGACGAGGTAGGTATATATGGCGGTTAAAATTCCAAAATGTCGGTACTAGTTAAATTCTCATTCTAATGACAAACTAGCTACTAGCCATTAACAGTTGCTCTGCGTATCGATTGATTTTTTCTCATATACAAAAAAAAAAAGAAGTAATTTATATATATAAAAGAAAAATTACCGAAGTTTGAAAAGTTTTTGAAAACGAGTTTAGTCTCTGATCAACTATTACACGAGTTGACCTAAAATTTATCTCTACACGTCCCCAGCAATTAGTCGGAATTTGGTAATCATTTTTCGTACAGAGAAACCGAAATCTAAGACAATGTATCCAAAGAGAATTCCAAACTCCAAAGGGAAAGGCTTCCTTCATCTTCACAGTTCACACCAATATATCTGTGATTAATGGTCGACTTCAGTTACAAGCAATAGTACTGTACTCGAGAACAAGTTGAGTTTAAGATAATCAAGAACAAGGTAACGGGTTTAACTTCCTAAACAAAATGGTTTATCCTGAATGACCCAAAACCATTTACTGCCTTACCAGCAGCATTATAATTCTTCACGGGTAATTCACTTCATTGTAGTCTTATCATTGAATTTCAAATAATACCATGAACTCCATATACGTAAGGATGGATGTTTGGTGATAGCATTCATTATTTCACTATGATGTACGTGCATTTCTCATATCTTTAAATTCTGTTTTTGGTTCTTATAATGTAGGTAGACAAAGACTTGCATCATAACCATTTTAAACTGTTACAACTTTTTACATAATTTTCAAGTACGTGACATACATTAGAGTATCATAAAAAATAATTCACAAATCTTTAGGTAGATTTACTTCACCGTTAAACTTTCAATTTGAGTATTGAGCAAGTGTTGACATCTGTCTTTGACGTTAAGAGGAACTATGAAAACTAGTAGGGAAAGAATAGACACCCTTCTTCTTCCTATGATCTCTATTATCCTGAGCACAACGACACACAAGGCCTTCTTTTTGGAACTGGAAGGAATTGGGCTTTCAATCCTCACATGTTGAGATCACTTCACCGTTCATCGTCTACATATGAGAGAAATGAGTTTTAATTGAAGAGATAAATTTGTAAAACTACATGAAATATCGTTTTATTTTTGACAATATGATCACTTGACTGTCATGTATGCAATTTTAACGTTAAGTAACATTATTGAATTAAAAGTACTAATTTGAACACTTTTGAAGTCTAGACACCTTAATGTCTAATATGTGATAAAATCAAATAACAGATTTAAATTTTATCCAATTAAGAATTAGCAAATTAAAACTCACAAACAAAATGACCACAATTACCTCACCCAAAAAAAAAAAAAAAAAAACTCAATGTGAAAATGAAGAAATTGCATGGTTTTTTCTTTGGTAAAAAACAAAAACTCATGGCTGCTTTCATAGGATTCTTCTCAGTTTCTGAGAGACAGATCCTCCATCTCTATGTCTATAATTTAATGCCCACACTGGTAGGAAAATAAATTAATTTCCCAAAATAACACTTCTTTTGTTACTGGGTCGGGTCATGGATACCATAAAAATCCCAATTTGGGGGGTTTATCCGGGGTTTCCATTTTCATCCCTTTCCCAACTCCATCTCTCTTCTCTCTCTCTCTCTCTCACTGCTTCACTTCCTTCTTCTAACATGCACACCACCACCACCCTATAAACCACCACCAGCCATGACCCAACACCGCCAAGCCCAAGCCCAACCCCACCGCCGCTCCACCTGTCACCGTCACCCCACCACACCCATCACCGGATTCTGCGCCCCTTGCCTCACCGAACGCCTCGCCGGCCTCGACTCCTCCTCCGCCGCCCCCGCCGCTGCTTCCTTAACTACCCAGAACGCGCATTCCGGGTCGTCGGAGCTCCGGCGCAGCAAATCGTGCTGCGGGACCCGACCCGAGTCGTCGGCCTACCCGGCGGAGCCTCCTCGGCGCAAGTCGTGCGACGTCAGGAACCGGAACACTCTCTCGGAGCTCTTCAACATTGACGACCACCGCAAGGGCCTGCCCAGAAGGTTCGAGATCGATTCCAGCAGCCAAGGTTTCGAATTGAAAGAAGAGCCGGAGGAGGAGGAGGAGCACAATGGGGATGAAACTAGGGTTTCGGACGCGGAGTTCAAGACGATGAAGGAGCTGATAGATCTCGAGTTGCAGAGGAAGAAGGGCAACGGTCGAGATTTGAGAGAAATCGCAGGGACATTTTGGGAAACTGCCTCGAACAAAGTGAGGCAATGGCGCCGGAAGCAGAAGGCCAAGAAGCTCGAAAGCGAGGGTTTGGGGGCGGAGAAGCGAAGCGCGAGGCGTGGGTTGAGGGAGACCCAATCGGAGGTGGGAGAGTACGCATTGGGCCGGAGATCGTGCGATACGGATCTGGATCCGGGTCGGATGTCGTTGGATGAGCCTCGGGCTTCGTGGGACGGGTACATGAGCACGAGAGCTTACCCGAGGATGACTCCGATGGTTTCGGTGGTGGAGGATGTAAAAATGAGTGAGGAGGAGGGTTTGGAGAGCTTGGAGAGGAGTCCCGGGGGGTCGGCTCAGACTAAAGACTACTACTTCTCGCAGACGAGGCGGCGGCGGAGCTTTGAGAGGTCGAGTGCTTGTGCTCATAGTAGCAAAGGGGTAATGCCGGCGGAGGTGGATGAGTTGAAGCTGGTGTCCAATGGGGCTACGGAGTTGTTCTATGGGGCGAAGCTGCTGATTACGGAGAAGGAATTGATGGAGTCGAGTTCTTCGAATTCAAAGTCTGTGGAAGAGGATGGTGCGGTGGGTGCTGGTGTTGGGATTGAAGGTGATTGTGGAAATGTAGCAGGTGTTTCGTCGAATGGGGTTGATCAGAAGCCGCAGAAATGGCACAAGAAGTGGAATTTCTGGGGTTTGATGCAGAGGAAAAGCCAGCAGAAACATGGTGGTGATCAAGAAGAGTCTTGGAAAAAGCTGAGGAGGGTTGCTAATGCAGAAGCCAATAATGCCTCTGTGAGCCAGAAGTTGATTCGAAGCTACAGTGTCAGCTGCAGAAACTCCTGCAAAATGGTGGGTTTGTTTAGTAATGTGAGCACTGTAGAGAGCAAAGGCAATGGCTTGAAGACGTTGCATAGGAACCGGAGCGCACGTTACTCACCGAGTAATCTTGATCACGGCCTCTTGAGGTTTTACTTGACGCCTTTGAGGAGTTATAGGAGGAGTGAATCGTGGAAGAGTAGGCTGCCAAACAACAACTCCCCGCAGACTTTGGCCAAGAATGTGTTGTAAAGGTGCATCACCACTTCACATGTTCTTCTATGGATGTCATGATGATCAGTCATGTTGTAAAGCCATATATAAATGCATTTCTCGTTCTTTTTGAGAGCAAGTCTCTCCCTAACATGTCTTTCCGATCTGAAGAGTTAATTGTTACTATATACTACGTAATTTTCGCTATATTCTCTTAAGGATGTTAAGGTAGTTCCCTTTGACAAACTAGTTTATGTAGCTGCATATGATGTTTGAAGAGTCTGTAATTATACATTCCAGATTCGGATCTTTGAATCATGGGTTGGTCCATGTTTTTATTGTAACTTGTAACAACGCAATTTAGGTTCTTCTTCGGGTTTCTTCAGATGAAGGGTTCATTTGCTTATTCCCCAAAGGAGCAAACAAGTTTCAAGAATGAGAAGGCTTGTATGAAATGCTTTCTGTAAGGGGCCTTTACCAGCTCATTTGCTGTATTCCGACTATTCCCTAAACAAGTTTCAGAAGGGAGAGGAAAAGCTTGTATGGAATGCTTTTTTATAAAGTGCTTTTATTTGTGAGCAGTTTTATGCACCTCGTTTAAAAGCCATGCGTTTCTTTCTTGCATATGTATCCTCACATCATGTCCTCAGATGGGACCTAATAATTGCCTCTTTGCGCAAAGAGAGTTTTGTCTGGTTCATCCAAAAGCTGCCAAGAACCAAAGAGTGGGGAAACAAATCAACTTTAAACACAACCCAAGTAGATTGTCGCAACTTTTACTACATTCTTTGCATCAGAAACATTCCAAGGCGAGCTTTTCCGAGTTCTTACCCCCTTTTAACCAAAACTTTAAGGCAAATCAAATAAAAAAATACTACGAAAACATGACAACATTTCATGCTAGTTTGTTCCACAACCCACAATTTCGAAAATTATTATCAACAACCCAGAGTACTACAAAGACTACTCAATTTTGATACGCACCAGCAGCAACAGCTGAAACTTCTACATAAAACCATACATTAATACACTTCCTTACTTGCATTCACTCAACATCATAGCCCTTCTCTTGAAGCTCCGAAACGACCTCATTCCTCATCCTGATCCACAGCTTCTGAGCCTCCTGCTCAAACTTCTTGTTCTGCAACTCCTTCTGATAGTTCAGCGCATCTTTATCCGTCTCAATGAACCCTTTCGGACCAATTGTCGTGCCAATCATACCTCCCTTGGCCACAAACTCTTCCATTGCTTCTTCGTCTCCCGGGTATGGAAACTCTCGCCGTTCATACAAGTGAGCCAGCTCTCTTTCTTCCTTGGGACGAGGCTTCAGCGTCCACCATCCCAGCGGCGACTTCTCATTGTAGAGCCAAGCTACTCCACCCAGAGTGTACGTGCACAGTAAAGCCTTGCCGATTTGTTTCCAGAAGTGGTAGTCCTCTTTGCCGCATCCTATTTTCTTCAGGAACTTCTGGGCATTCAACGATTTCGCCGCCTGGTAACCTGAAATGTCAAAGAAGAAGACAAAGCTCTAAGACATTTTGAGTCAAGCATTTCATCAAACACATGGTGTGCGCTTCTACAACATGAAAAATTGAACCCAAATACCACAGGAAACCATAGAAGCTTTAGATTTCGCCTTTGATTGCTCGCTGAGAACAGTTAGATATTACCTGCTTGAGCCTGCTGATACCGCTTCCAAGTCATTTGCGATCAGAGAGAAAAGGACAAATGTTTCTGTTTCTTCTGATCTGTTTTCAGTTTTTCTAATAGAAGCTTATTTATGGGCTCATATATGCTTACTATCTCTTTAAGCCCATTGTACTTTTTTTTTTTTTTTTTTTTTAGTCTAGATCACACGGTTTTTTAAAGTCTTCTAATATCCAGAGACTAATCTACTTCAGAGATTATGTCAGAACGCTTCCTCCCCCCTAACCACCAAGATTCGATTGAGATTTAACTCCAATTAGTGTTAGTGGGACTGACAAAAAGTCCAAAACCGCAGCAAAACTGCTCAACTTTTTTGACACACACAAGTCTCATTGTCTACCGGTTGATCATTAGACCAATTTAACGGTCTGGCCACCTGATAAAAGACTTTGGCGTCATAAATAGTTTTTAATGGTAAAATCATGAATTACAACACGGTGAAAGTATAATAAATGCTGAACTAGCAAGAAAGAAACAAGCACATCAGAAGAACAATCGGAGATGATAACAGAACCAGGGCAGATCCGGCCACAGGCTGGGTAGGGCTCAAGCCCCACGGGGCTTTTTGGCTGAAAAAAAAAATTAGGTATATAGCCAATTTTTTGTTTGTTCGGGAACTACTCCTCTCCTTTCAAGCCCGACCGCCGAACTCGGTTGGAGACTTTGAGAACTCCCTAGTCCATTTCACAGAACGCAGCAACCTGCAAGGTTGCAACCAGCCACCCATCTCCGGTCTCTGAGTCTAGAGCATCTGAAGCGGGTCTATATCTGCAAACATTGATCAATCTAAAGCATATGAAGCGGGAAGATCTTCGAGTCTCAATGCAGCCATAGCTGGTGCACAACCAGCTGCTACACAGTTTTCCAAAAAAGCTCAAACTAGGCCGGCCTATTTTTTTTTTTCCCCCTTCACTTTGTTAAGAAGTCCAAGCCCCACCGAACTTGGAATCCTGGATCCGTCCCTGAACAGAACGAAGGAGAGAACAACACTAAATTTGGTGAAAGCTAAATAGATGGTGCCATATTTTGAGAACAAAATCAGTAAGCAATGCTTTTAGTCAGTTCATGAACTCTGATGCTTGAGAGTGGTAGATGTGTTGGAAGCTACTAATGTGGGACCAAAGACAAAGATAAACTTGATCAAACAAACTTGTGACTCACTTCTTTTCTAACATTCTTGCTTAATAAACACTTTTAACACCACCATATGAGTAATTTTACCACTGCTGTCTTACAGCATTGCATACATGCACAAGCTAAATGCCCCTTAAACAGACCATGTACAAGTGTTCTAATTTTCAAACCACCAAGTAAAAGCTACAAGCCTGTAAGGACCAGACATGTCCTTCTTAGCCATCAACGGATAGATCCCACCGTCTTTTTGTATGTGTACCACTGGGCAATCAACAGAAAAGCTCCAAGGTTGAGAACACTCAGCACTGCCAACATCCAGAAGAAATAATCGAGGTGACCGTAGTTCAGATTGTCTGGTATCCACCCTGGCTTCTTGTTCTTTGTAGTCACATTGGTAACAATGGTCACCAGCAGAGAGTTGAAGTAGCTTCCTAGTGCAACAGTGGAGAGTGAGAGAGCAGAACACAAGCTTCTCATTGCGTCTGGTGCTTGATCATAGAAGAAATCCAACTGTCCGATGAAAGTGAACACTTCTGCAGCACCTATGAGGAAATACTGAGGAGACTGCCAGAAAACTGACATGGCCATGTGTTCCCAATCATAGTAGTTGTTCTCTTTAACGCTTCTGAGTCTGATGAGTTCCAAAATCGCAGCACATACCATGGAGAAGATGGAAATGAAGAGACCAATTCCCATTCTTTGCAGTGTAGTTAGGCCATTCCTGTGACCTGTGAATCTCCTTGCAAATGGGACAATGAATTGGTCATATATTGGGACCCATATAATCACACTGAGGGTGTCAAAAACTGAGAGGGAGGCTGCTGGAATTTCAAAGGAGGACTTGCCAACGTGAAGATCCATAAGGGTGCCTTGCAACACAAAGAAGTTGCTCATCTGATTGTAGACTGCAGCAAAGATAATTCCAGTGGCCCAAACAGGAAGTAACCTTATAATTGACTTTAGCTCCTCCACTTGGGTAACTGTAGCAAGTCTCCAAGGGTCTATCGAGTCCTTTATATGGTCTGTTGGTTCCTCAACAGCTGCTTTGTCAAAGAATCTGAACAATAAAAATACAGGTCAGTACAGAACCAACCACAATGAAAGTAAAACCGCAATCCTATGTTATAACTCGAGTAAATCATCTCAAGTTTTTTTTCAGTTTAGAAGCAAACCTAAATTCATTTGTGTGATCCAGCTTGCGGCTTCCTTTGATGACAGACTCTGCATCAGCGATCTCATACAAAAGGGACTTGTCTTCAGGTACTATGACTTTGTATTTTCTCACAGATGCCACCAGCACCTGAATTATTCGGGTCAGCGGGCTACCTCCTGGCTTCTGATTCCTATATAACCGAGTACCCGAAAAGAAACTCACTACAGCAATTGCCATGGCAGCTGCTGGTATGCCAAAACCCCATGACCAACCTTCGTTCATTTGAACCCACACCAGCACAGAACTCGCAATCAAAGCACCGACATTGATGGAAAAATAGAACCAGTTGAAGAAAGAACCTTTGTGCTTCTTCTCAACCTCATCATCATCATCAAACTGGTCTGCTCCATAGGATGAGACACAAGGCTTAATTCCACCAGTCCCCAAAGCTATAAGGTAAAGAGCTATGAAGCATGCTGCAGTTTGTCCACTGTTTGCATAGCAATCATCTTTTGAAACACAGGTTGGCTTCATGCCTGGGATTGATGCTGACAATGTCAAAAGTGTCATCCCCTATGCAAATTAACACAGAATCAATAAGTGCCTATTGAGGGAGAAAGAAAAAAAATTCCAACAGAAACTTACTTGAATGACCGGGGGAAAGTTTCTGAATTAGCCATTTTTTGCGACATTAAAAGTTAACCCTTTTTAAAGAGTCCTAAGAATATAACCACCATTTAGTGCAGGACTAAAATACTCAAAACTTTGAAGAATTTGGGTATGTTTTACTCATTTCGATAATGAGGTTCAAAATTTGGAAACATTAAGTCCATGTCTATGATTTTAAACCTGAATATAAATCTGATGCTAAAAGGGTACGTAAACTAGAAGACTCCCATAATATAATGCCCTCAATAGGGTGTTCAAGCAATCATTTTACTCCATCAAGTTGAGGTCAGAAGCATACAACCCAAATTAGTAAATATGAAATTGAAGGCAAAGGAAACTTACAATGACATAGATGATTGAGAAAGCGGCAATAGTCTTATATCTTCCCAAATAGGCATCAGCCAAAAATGCTCCAAGTAAGGGAGTGAGATAACATGTTCCACTCCAATTTGAGTTGCTCTTAGCTGCTTTAGCACTGCTTTGGTGCAAACGTCCCTTGAAATAAGTGATCAGATTTGAGCTCATCCCATAGTATGCCAATCTTTCACAGCATTCAGTCCCTATTGAAAAATCAAATATCAGTATACATACACCTCACATCTGATTTATATCCACTCATAAAACAGTACCTAAGATAAAAGGGCAGGCTTTCCAGGTTCCTGTGACTTTTTTATTAGCTGGGTTTCCTTTGTAATCCACTGTCCCATCTTTGGTGACTTCCTCATCTTCTGCAATGGGCACAATCCTCCCATCTTTTGTGTACACATCATCTTCTCCCATGGCTTTTAGACTGTGTCAAGCCCTAAAACCCTTCTGGCTTTTGGGATTATAAAGCTGCAAACTTGAAAATCAGCTACAACCCTGAAACTGAATCAAACACATGAAATCTTTCACATCAGCAACAATTTTCTTCCACGGGAAAATGCATTAAGCAAAAGACCCAACAAATGCTCTTTCCCAGATCAAAACACATACCACAAATCCAGAACGTCAATTCTGAGAGCGTGACAGTTTTGAGGGGATAAGAAAGCTTTAAGCTTTAGAGAAAAGCTAAAGCAAGAAGAAGGCTCGGGGAGATTGGTCCAAAGCGGCCACGGGGAAAAATCAGCAGTGTAGGCATGTGGGGCCAATTGATTGACTTCAAATAGAGTGATGAGCAAATGTGGGTCCCAATTTTTTTCTGTGTCTGTATCTGGCCGCGGAAGCGTGAGATGTTAAGACAGATTCTGCTTCAAGATGCGTTGTCACCAGAAAATTGACGGTGGAGATTCCAAGGTTTTTTTTCTTGTTTTTGTTTTCTTGACGTCGTTAGTGAATAAGAGACTGAATCTGATGACATGCATAAATAACTGACCAAATTAACTCAAAGAAAGGAGTTTTACCACTTAACTTAAACTGACATCTGAATTTACCACATCTTAGTTTACTATATTAAGATGTCGGTTTTGCTGTTTTGAAGAGTTTCTAGGACCCCTAGGTGAATTTTAGCTAAAATTCAAGCAAAATACTACTCTAAGTCTCTATCCCACCAATATCAAAAAGTCATATTCAAAACTTATATCGAGCAAAGTTGTACTCAGCTTTCACAAAGAGCAGAGTTTTAAAAAATGTCACTGCACAACTACACTCGTATTTGGGAGAGGTGAGCCCATAGATTACTCCCATACCAATTCTTCTTCATGAATCAAGTGTTGAGCGGTCGAATCTATGTTACCAAACATAGAGTGGCTGATTCAGGATCGCGGACTACAATAAAGGTACGATAGTGACATTTGATTCCGTGGTTAATATCCTAGAGAAACTAGACTTCATAAATTTAAGGACTTAAGAACTGAACAAAGTACTTGGATTAACATATGATCTGACTGTTAAGACACATCTTAAAATTACTGTATAAGACTTGACTCCACATCAAAATTTGAGAAGTATACATACCCTATATAACATAAAGAGTATGAAGAGTAATTGACTTACCAAGTGCATAGAAGAAGCAGTTGTTGTTCTCTGAACTGCAGGAGGCAGCAATATATAAAAATCCTATTGCTCCTTGATTGTTACAAATCCTTTGGCAATTCAGGCTTTTAAAGTCAGCTGCCTGTGGATGGAGCTAGCCAGCTAGGTCATAATTGGCTGGTTCTTGTTGGGGCTTTCGTTGAAGTCAGTGTACATTGTTTTAGCCGCCTTCTTCATCTCCTGCTGTATTTAATCGTTCTGCTGGTTTTAAATACTCATTGCTTTGTAGAGAAGCGTGTAAAACTATGCCATCAAGCCTATATTTCAGATGTTTTTCTCCTTGCCGTTGGCTTCACGAATTTAGCAATCAGAAACGGCTATAACAGATGATCACTCGAATAAAATTACACATTATTATATGCTTTGGTCAGCTTCAAATAGGGTCTATAATTTTTTATAATACACATGCAGGTACGTAATCTATTCTTCTAAGAGATCATATTTGAACAAAAGAAAAGCAACAAACAAGTCAAAATACATACAAATCAGACTTCCAAAAAGTGAAGTGTTAACAAAAGAATAGCCGGCACTTGTGTTGTGTAAATCTAGTCCAGAATGATAAGGACAGACATATATAGATAATATAGGTCAAATTAAGAAGACCTTCATCCAGGCAAATTGGTTATCTAGCTCGATCATGTTGCTGTTAATAGATAGTACGTTACAGATGTTTTTCTTGAAAGATATGGCTGCAGCTTGTAATTCACTACCACCCATCTCGATCTATCAGCACAACTTGCAAATTCCAACTTATAGCCGAATTCAAAACCAACCATTTCATACCCATCATCTTCTTATATGATAAGATTCGATTGACTAATGATATTCAAAATAATTGATAGAATAAACAACACGTACATCTGATAGTAAGAAGAAAAAAAAATTAATATTGGGTTGAATTTCTAATGGTGATTTCAACTTAGATTTTGTGTTCAACTAATTTAATATACACATTGGCCCGCATCATCTAACAAAAACGATGCAATCCAGACCTTTTGTGCCCTCAACCATACCATCTTTAGACAACAAGGGTTCGTTTGTTAATTTAATGTTTTTCAAGGGCGCGCAGTATACGGAACAGTCGCACTGTCAATATGCATGTTACCAAGCCCTAGAAGAAACATGCATAGATCTCATACTTATTATTTTGCGTTGTTACACAAGTTTAATTTTTGCATGAAAATTATGGAAAAAAAAATAACAAATACAAATTCAGTTATTATGCCTTGGACTAATTTGCTTTGTCTTCCCATCATTTAGGGGAAACTCAAATCTAACATGATCATGAATAATCTGTAATCTGGAATGAAGATTTTAAATGTTTGTACCGCCTCTTCATTATTTAGTGGCAACTCATCCATATATATTGAGAGTCTTGTATTTTCTCTATGTTTCTATGGCACTTGAGTTTGACTTGGGACATCAATTTAATTTCTTTCAATATCTCACTTAAGGATTCTATGAAGAAAGACTGGAATAGAGAGAAGGAAAAAAAATTCATGGAAGAGATCGAATTGTATATGAAACAAAATATATATGTTTCAATATGATATTAATAAATATAATATTCATATAACAAGTATGAAAAGATCGATCATGTTAACATGGTGATAAATTTAAATATATTTCATAAGAGCATCATTAACGATGCTAGCTATTTTGTAGTCAAGTTTTAGTCAAAATAGTTAAAAGTCATTTTGGCTAGTCACTTTTAAAATACGTCTGCATCAATTACGTCATGAGGATTGCTAATATCTTCCATAACTATCATGTCATCCTTTTCAGCAAACCCACTCTTCATATCCACCAAAGCATCATGTAATATCCGAAAAATTCAAATTAATTTCCGATGACCTTTTAAAAATAATTTCGTGGTCATAAACACGATTACGAAGTTTGGAGAAGTAGTGGAATTAGTTCGGACAATTTTATTTCAAAAACGAACGTTATTTAGGGTTTATGAAAAGTCGACTTTTTATACGAGAATTTAGGAAAACTTCCTTCATGAAAGTTGTAGAGCTTGTTGATACAAGTCCGTGCATCTACGGAACACAAAAATCAGATTTTTTAAGAATTAGTTATGGCATTTAGAAGATTTTTTCTATTTTGGGTATATATAGAAAAAACCCTAGATTTTTTTGGAAGGTTTCCATTTTAGTCCGGCCTCCCTTTTATTTTTGGAAAGCAACTGTTCATCGTCTCTCTCTCTCTCTCTCTCTCTCTCTAGGCCGAACCCAGAAAACAGAGCAAGAGCTCTCCAATCGATCTCTCCCTTCTCAAGCCACCCCACGACGTCCGACCACCTCCCTTCGCTTCTTCTCGAGCTGCTCTACCCACTGGACGTCGTCGCTTTCTCCGGCATAGCCTCAAAACCCTGCAAACCAGCTCTATCCGATGGTACCCGAAAACAAACCAACGCAGCGTCTTCGAGTTTCCGGCCACCAAACCTCACCAAACTTCATCCACGAGCTCATCTCAACCTTCTGAATCTCCCAGAAATGTCCTTGCAAGGCGGCGCTGCGTGTGGCCGCGGCTGGAAGCCAGCCTCGATCGGATCGAACGGAACTTTCGATCCGGATATCTCAAGTTGTAGAGCTTCGTTTCGGGTGATTCTTGAACTGGGGAGCTCACCTTGAGTTGCTGAACAAATCTCCAGAAAGGATCCAAGCCATTGGTGGAAATTTTTACGCCGAACTCAAGCTCGCCGGATTATGGAAATTTTCCGGCCACTGTGGCTATTTTGGTGATTTTCGACATCTTCCTATTATTTGCTGATCTTGAGCTAGTTATGAAAAATGATCAGCATGATGAGATGAAGAAGAGCAGCTCGGCCCTGACACCATTGGTGGTGGTCGGCGGCGGCTCTGCCACTAACTCCGGCGGCCCTTCCCGGCCACCTCCGGGGGTCAAAAATATAGTTTCTGTACATTTTTTTATTCTACATTTCAATACGATCATTTCAACATATTATAGTTATGAATTTTTAGATTTCGATCGTTCGATTTGTGATATGTGAAGTTAGGATCACCTGATGAACTTGTGGTTTTGATATGATGATCATATAATTGTCCCAGTGGCCTTGTGTGGTCGTGGGCGAAGATCCGACCGTTGGATCTTCGTATAATTGTGAAATAGTGATTTGGGAGGCGATTCGTAAGCATCCGACCGTCGGATTTATATTAAATTGGAATCCGATTGTTGGATTGTCGTTTAAGTATGTTTTGGATTTATGAGCTGAATTTAAATCATATTTGATTAAGTGATTGATGGTTTTTACTTGGGTGAGCGGTTTCGGAGTTAATTATGTTAATTGAAGACGCAGCGGGAATATCGAGGTGAGTAAAACTAAGTTATAAATTTAGGGTTAGGGTTTACAGAATTTCAACTATGGAAGAAGAAGGAAGATGAAAGAAAGGGAAAGGAAACCTAAGTTATAAAATTGATGACGGAACGAATTATGGTAAAAAGTGGTAATAAAGTTGTAATTAGTGTTAATATTTTACTATTACAAGTTTCAGAACCATTTTACCAATAAAACAACGAATTGTGGTAAAATGTGGTAATCTAATTGTAATAAGTGTTAATACTTCACTATTATAAATTTTCAGAACCACTTTAGTAATAAAACAATAAATGTGTTGCTATATTGGTAAAACTTCATATATTTAAGTAAATTTGCGGTGAGTCCTTTATGCTGTAATGAAGTTGTCTATTTTGTAACTACTATCCTTTAGGAGTTATTTACTTATTTGACGACATCTTTTTCCTGATTTTATGACAATTGAGGTACAAAGTAGTAATCAAGGTTGTATTTGTGGTAATTCTTCAAAATTACAAGTTTGAAAATCATTTTACTAATGAGACAATAAATTGTTGTAGAAGTAGTAATTAAGCTCTTATAGGGAAAATTACAGTTCAGTATCTGCTATTCCAATTTTAACAGATAAGTCCCCAAACATTCAAATTTTACACAATTTAGTCTAAAATTATCATTTTACCCCTCACTTATTCTTTTTTTTTTTATTATTCTCTCTCTCTTTTATATATATGTATATGTGTGTGTATTTTTTTTTGTTCTTCTCTCTCTTTATATATATATATATATGTGTGTGTGTGTGAGTATGTATGTATGTATTTGTATATATATATATGTATGTGTGTGTGTGTATATTTTTATTCTTCTCTCTCTTTTTATATATATTTATATGTGTGTGTGTATATATACATGTAGATATGTATATGTATATGTATATATATGCATATGTATATGTATATGTATATATCTAATGTGTTTATGTATTTGGTAAGTCTAGCTATATACTATGTTTATGTTTCATAAAAAATTCACAAATTACTTTTATATATCTAATGTGTATGTGTGTGTGTGTGTGTGTATATATGTATGTATATGTATATGTAGATATATAAATATATGTATAATTTTATACATATGTGTGTGTATATATAATGTGTATGTATGTATGTATGTATGTATGTATGTGTGTGTGTGTATATTAGATAAAAAAAAAAGATGAAGTGAGGGATAAAATGGTAATTTTGGATTAAATTGTGTAAAATTTGAATGTTTGGAGAGTTATCTATTAAAATTAGAATAGCATGGACTGAACTGTCGAATCTCAAAAAGTACAGGGGGGCCAGTAATTTCCCTTTTTTTATATTACAAGTTTGAGAATCATTTTACTAATGTGACAACCAATTGCTATTAAAGTGGTAAAACTTTATGTATATACAATAAATGAGGCGCAAGTCCTTAATTAGGTAATAAAGTTCTCTATTTTGTAACTAATACTTTTCTTGTGTAAATCTCATCATCCATGAGATAATTACTCGTCTGACAACGTATTTTACTATAAATGACAACAACGGAGGTGTAAAGTGGTTATTCTGGTCGTTTTTATGATAATCACTTGAAATATGATTCAATTTACAAAACAAACGATCACTTTACCAATGTTATAACAAATGTTTTGTCGATATGGTAAATAATTATATTAGACCTAAAATGTCACGCCCCGAATTTTAGAATAACAATTCAAAATCCGAGACATGAAAATTCCACATCACAAAATTATCATCCTGAAAATTTTTCTTTTCTTAACATACACACCACACAAAATAGAATCAAACCGAATTTAGTCTCGGTTAATTATTACAACTCAAATCCAAATGTAATGTAAAGCTCTAAATGAGCATACACACATCACGACTAAATAAATAACATGACTGCTGTAACACCTAAGCAGCCCGGTCACCTCCCTGGTTATCCTGACCTGCAGGAATATCCGCTACACCATTGAATAGTGTACCGGGATTGTAACAACACAAAACCCGGTAAGCTTATGAAAGCTTGTATGAGTAAAAGAATGAACTGTTGCTTAATTTAATCTCATTTATTTCCACACACCGCAACACTCAATTATTTCCACATATGCAAATAATAACAATCTCAATCAAACACCAATTCAATAAATCAAGACAACCCAACTCACAACTTTCCCCACAACTCTCATCATCGTATTTATAAAAATACGGTATTTGACAGACTAGAGCTCTAACTGAATCGTAGCCCGTCACCTGGCCTAGGTTATGGCATCCAACATATTTATCAATTATTGTATTTCATCAATATGCATACCTATATACATATTTAGAACGTCCAATAATTTCACATACTCAACCAATCGTATCCCATCATCCACACTAGGATTAGAGCGTCCGATTACCCACACCGGTCATTATGTTAACCCTAAACCCATAAATGAACCCAACATATAACATCACATACTGAAATCAACCCAACCAAGATACATCATATTATTATGGAATTACACAATCGTAATAAAATCAACTCATCAATTCCACTCAATCATATCATCAATCAAACGATCCACTCATCAATATATATTTTCCACGTAAATATATATATACGTAATCATCCACTCAGGAATGACCACTAATACCATCTATAGTTCACACAAGAAAATTATGAAATTCATTTGTATAGTTAAAATTCATTTTACTTACCTATGGACCGTGGTAATTCAAGTCCATGAAATTTTAAAACAAATATTTAATCCGCAAATATTTTTCACACAATTACCAAAAATAAATAAATTAAAATGATCGGTTCGTAATATGAACCATGTGAGTTTACTCACCTCGAAACTCCCGCTGCGTCTTCAATATATAATTATAAATTATAATTTATAATTAACGCCGAATAGCCCACGAAATTAAAATCCGTCAATCACCTAATCAAATGTGATTCGAATTTAGCCAACAATTTCAACTCATAATTTAACCACTAATTAACGGTTAGATTCTAATTTACATTAAAATCCGACGAGCGGTTTCTCACGAATCGCTCCCCTAATTACCGTTTTTTCACATATACGAAGATCCAACGGTCGGATCTTCGCCCATGACCACACAAAGCGTCTGGGACAGTCATATGATCATCATAACAAATTTGCAAGTTCATCCAACGGTCATAATTTCACAGATCAAAAATCTAACGACCGAAATCGATCGAAATCACAAAATTCATAACTAATTCATACGATATCCGAAAAATGCGTATAATATGCCGAAATGATCGTATCGAAACATAGAATCATAAAATGTACAGAAACCAAATTTTAGACCTCCGGAGGTGGCCGGAAAAGGCCGCCGGAGTTAGGGACAGAGCCGCCACCGACCACCACCAATGTTGTCGGGGCCGAGCTTGTCCCCTTCGTTTCATCATTCTGAGCAACTTTTATAACTAGCACAAGACCTAAAAATGACCGGAAGGCATCGAAATTACCGATTTACAGTCGGCGGCCGGAAAAATGCAGAAACCGGTGAGCTTGAAAACCGACGTGAAAACTGCAACCTCAGGCCCCGATCCCTTCTGGAAACTTGTTCAGAACTTCCTTGCGAACTCAACAAGCTTGGAATCACAAGAAACGATCGTGTATAGTTCGAGATATCTTGATCGAAAGTTTTGGTATTTCGATCCGTTCGGGTCGAGCTCCGACGAACGTGAAAACGTTCGACCCAGTTCCGGTTCTTCTTGGTGCTTGTAGAGGAAGTTGAGGCGAGCTCAATGAGACAAGAATCAAGTGAAATGATGGAGTGTAGCTCGAGATATCGAGATCGAACCGAAAATGGACGTTTTCGGTTCGGGCTTCGCCGCCGCCGCCACAGGCTGCGCCGCCGTGTGAGACTGCCTCCGGGAGCTAGAGCAGCTCGAGATGAACGCCTGGGACTTGGTTTGAGGTCGAGAGGTGGTCTGTGGAGGGAGAACAATTAAGGAGAAGTTTTCCTCCCCTTCGGCCGATTTCGTCTGTAAGTGAGAGAGAGAGAGTCCAGCTTTCCAGAAACGGAAGAAGAAGAAGGAGAAGGAAGAAAAGGAAAAAAAAAAGAAACCGGTAGGGAAAAAAAATTAGGGTTTCTAAAATTTTTCTATATATACAAGTTTCGGAAAACTTCGAAATTCGATAACTAATTCAGAAAAAATCCGATCTTCGTGTTCCGCACGTGCACGGACTCGTATCGACGAGCTCTACAACTTTCATGAAGGAAGTTTCTCCAAATTTCGTACGTAGAAAAAGTCAATTTCTCAACCCGAGTATTTCGAGCTTTTCGTTAAAATAAACGTTTCGAAACTTCGATAATTGTAAAAATGAATGATTATCGAACATAAATCGTGAAATGGCATAATAATCATTCGATACAATCACTCGAATTTAAAATGGAAATTACGGGTATTACACTTCTCAAGTCCTTATTCTTATAATACAGTTGTTCTTTGTGTAAATTAGAGTCTTTTTTTTTGTAAATTACATCATCGATAAGATACTTTACAACAAACCACCACGTTTTACGTATTCAGTGATACGTATAGTTGTAATTGAAGTAATTACTATATTTACGATCTTATTACAAAATTTTGAAAGATTTATGTATAAAATAATTAGTGAATACTTAGTATGGTAATTTTTTTTTTAAAATATACATGTCAAATTATAAGTTAATAATCTGTTGACACGTACAATAGGTTTCACCAACTAATTTAATTTAATATATATTTATTAAAAAATTGATGTATGACAAACATCAACATACCTTATACTTCCCCTCACTTTAGATCGAGGCATTTCAACGTGCATTAATTTCCCCCATAATCTATGCAGACGATATTATTTCCTATACCAAAGTTTCACAATGCCACTAACATGTTTTGCAATTACAAAAAGATAATCTCTATCTTTATCTAATATTTTATGAAAACAATTCGTGATGACTCTATATGGACTTTGTTAAGGCAGTTCATACGACTTCAAACATTTTCGAGTTGATTTCTTGACAAGAAAAGTAATATTATTTTAATTTCCTTCAATATTTCAATAGATGACTAGCGAAAGAGAACCACCATATACAAAGAAACAAAAATTGTAATTAAAGAGCTTGAAATTATCAAGAGGTAAGGGAAGATTCGAACCTGTTATCTTTTCTCAGATAGGAAGAGAAATATCACTACACCAGGAGAATAAAATGAATGTGAAACAAAGTATATATGCTTCATAATGATTTTATTATATTTTTTAATCAACAAATAATTGCTTGGTGAAAAGATCAGGTCATATTAAAAGGGGTGATATAGAGCATGTTTGTGATTGCTTCTCAAATGTCCAAAAACGCTTTTGAAATTGGCAAAATGCTTTTGCACAAGGAAATACTTTGGTTGCTTCTCAAAACCATTTTTTAAGTGCTTATAAAACTTACCCAAAAGGCCAAGACACATTTCATTTTTTTGTTGTAACTTTTTATTATTATTTCAAAACGCTTCTAAATCTTTAAATTCTACAATTGAAACAAAATCAATGTTTGTTGTGCATAATCCAGTCAACAACATACTACGGTAAAATTGACGTTTCTCTCGAGAAACCCTAACCTGATGGGGGCCAAAATTGAGAAACCATTCTCGTCCGGCGGCGGCCCTAGCATCTCAGATTGCCTTGGCTTCGCCGATGCCACGCAGTTTTGCTGCTGGACGGGGACTGAATGCGACCGTTCAAGTGTTCTCTTGGGATTAGTGTTGCTCAAGCTTCTAGCAAGAGGTGTTTGGCTTCGGGTTTGGGTGCGAAATCTCTGGGAAGTGGTAGATCTCGTTTTGATGGTGGCTTGGACTGACGGCGTGGCTCGAAATCGGGGAGTGCGGATCGGGGTCACCGAAAACGAGGCAGGTTTGTGGTGGCGTTGCTTGTGGAGACGAGGTTTGTCGTGATTTGGGTCGTGGTGGCGTTGCTTGTGGAGAGGAAGTTTGTCATGATTTGGATAGCGGCAGTCTTGGCTCGGGGCGGCAACATCATGGTGGAGCGACGCTAGGTTTGGTGGTCTGGAGGTGGAGGTTGTATCTGGGCCAAGCCGGCCTGCTGGTCCTTGAGTGGGCCTTCTCTTGGGCTACCTTGGATTGCACAAGCTTTGGGCTGGGGCTTTGTTTTAGGGATACTATGCTAGTAGTTTTTACTTTCAATAATTTCCTGTGTTTAGGGATCTATGCACTTTATGCATCTATAGTGCACGCCTCTAATGTAGAGCTTGCTCTAATTACCATTCTTGCCGGAACCAACAGAAAATTAGCCTAACCAGAGGCGTCGGAGCCGACAAACTCGGTAACTGAAGAGTCTGTAAGGTACTACCGTACCGGAGCAACATTTTTCAGCTCGGTAGTGGTACAACCAATTGCATAGGTTCAGTGATTCCCAACCAACCGAGATAGATATTTCTGGGTTTAATTCCAAAAAACACTACCCTCTTGCGCCTGCCAAGGATCGAACATTTTCCACCTTCGCTGCAAACTCGAGCCACTTACCACTAGGCCACAAGCTCGCATGTTATTAGTTGTGCATAACTAAACAAATATACTCGAATCAGAAAGCAGAAAACAGAAAATTAAAAACTCTTTCTTGTCTTCTACTTCAAGACAAGTATGAATTGATTGAATTCTCTCTCTTCTTCATTCTTTCTCAATCTCTTCCTCCTCTGTTTTCTTTCTTTCTACACACACTCTCTCTTCATGTCTGACTTTTGTTCTTCTCATATTCTTGTTCTTCTTCCTCCATTTTCTCATCATTTTTCTTCTTTTCTCTATTCTTCCACCTCTGTACTCTTCCTTCTTTTTGTTCTTCTTCCTCCTCATACTGCAATCCTCATCTCCTTTGCCGGATTTTATCTCAGCAGTCCTCCAAAATTTCGCCAATCGGAATTTTCTAATACCGACCAAAACCCGCCATTGAAAGCGGTAACCGAAAGCTGCAGCACAGCTACGGCAACACCTTTGGCAAAACAGAAGAGTTTTGGTCGGTATTCTGCTGACATCAAAAACTCCGACAACCTTACCATGGCCAACCCTACTCTAAAGTAGTATTGAATGAGGATTTACACTAGTCTCTACGAATTTAATGTATAATGAGTGGACTTATTTCTATGTACCACCGTGGATACTAGCACAGCTTCTTGATCTGTCTAGTTAAAGGCAGGTAGAAGGATATGTAATGGTCATTTTGGCATGTGATGAAAATATTGACACCTGATTTGGGTTTGATTCAAATTCAAGTCAACAACCTCCTCTTTTGTAATCACAATACAATTTAATTTTATCAAATAATTACAGTTAACACACTGCGAAATGTCAGTTTATACAATTTTATTCTTATTTCTTTTAACTTCTTTATTTTATGGGATTTCGTTTTAACTTTATTATATAAATGGTTCATACAGGGCTGGGACCTAGGTAAACTAGGTATGGGCCTAAGATCCCCATCCAAATGAATTCCGAAGAAAGAAAAAGTTACATGTAAAAGGCGAAACATGTTTACTGACAACAAAAGCCTCCCATAAAAAATAAAATAAAAAAGAATGCATCTTTGCCAATGAATTATTTGGCGCTAAAACACTCACATAAAAAATAAATTAAATAGTGACACACCTTTTACAGACAAACTAATTGTCGTATCTCCCATAAAATAAAATAAAAGAATACTTATATGCCGATGCATTTTTTGTAGGAAAAATCCTCCAATAAAACATACATATGTATAATTATGACACATCTAGAATTAAATTAGCTGTATCTTTCAAAGATTTTTGCAGGGAATTGACCGGTTCTCAAGGATGATTTCAACATCTTCCCTTAATAATAGCATAAAACACCAGCTAATTTCTTAATCACTGGCCAGAAAGAAAACTTGTGAATCACTAACCAGTTTTGTCAATATCACATGTCACTTCTCTATCCTCCATTGCAGGCCCCCTTATTTGAAAAAAATTGTGACAACATTGGGTAGTTGTGGTGTTTTCACCCCCGCCGGGGAAAAGTTCCGGTTAATGGTGGTGTAAACAGCCGGACAAGAACCGTACGTATAGGAGAGATGCAAGCGCCGGCAAAAAAAGTATTGGTGGTGGCAGATCCGACCCGAGATTCATCGGGTGCGCTCCAATACGCACTTTCTCATTCAGTGCTCGAACACGACGAGTTGATCCTCCTTCATGTCGAGAACCCAAGTAATTGGATACACGCATTCAATCTCAATACATTGCTCAAAATCCCGCCTAATCTAGCTACCGTCGCCGCGCAAGCCATGTCGTTTGATCACGGGAAAGGAAATGGAATTGCAAACTCAGAGATTGAGCCGGTAAAGGATTTTCTTGAAGAAATGAAGAATGAATGCAATCGGGCAAAACCAAAACTAAATGTGCGCATAGAGAGGGTGACATTGGAAGCTGGCAGAGACAGAGCAAACACTATTTTACATCATAGCGAAGTTCTTGGTGTTGACATCCTTGTTATAGGGCAACGGCGAAGTCTTTTTCCCAAGGGACATTTAGGGTGAGTACTTTTCTCTTAGACATTGTAGCTTCTATTCATTGCATTCACAATTTCACCTATACTAGAATGCAAATATATATATGCATCTTCGACCTGTTGTGTTGTCGCCTGACTATCGATCTTGAATATGATGAACGTGCAGAGCATACACATGGCCTGGAGGGCGATCGACAGGGTCGTCGAAAGGGATAAACACAACAGAGTATTTGATTGAGAACTGCAAGTGCACTTGTGTTGGAGTACAGAAGAAGGGCCAAGCTGGAGGCTATGTTCTCAACTCAAAAACCCACAAAAATTTCTGGCTTCTTGCATAGTTTAAAACCACCTGCACCACATCTCAAGTGATGTAATCTGCTCTTTACTCGTTCTTGTTTTCTTCTTTACTTTCTCATTGATATGGAGAACTGAGTCATGATATGAAATGCATCACAAATTTTGATGAAAAAACAATATATAATAATAATAATAAGGGACATTTTTGAAAACCCTAGCTGGCCTTTTGAAAGCCCAAGCTAGCATGCATGGCAAGGACTGAATCGACATTAGATATTAACGTGACGAATTGAATGAATGACAACGCAGATTGTTTCACCACGAAGGATGTACGTAGTTTAATACTTTAATTATTGAAATCCTAATTCATCCTTTAGGTCTCTCCTAGTCTCACTTTGATGATCCATAAAATTTATGTCAAACAAAATTTTGTCCCAAAAATGCATACAAAATCATGAAAGTGAACTGGTGGTGACGTTAATCAAATGACTAATTAGATTTTGCTTTGGTTAATTTTGTTGCGAATGATATTCATGAATACAAAAAAAGACTATTGATCATTGAATGTAAGCTTGGGAGAATGTGAGGACTTTTAACTATTTCAGTATGTACACAACCTTCCTATTTTGATGTATAACTTTTTCGGAACGAAATTTTTTAGAAACTGTACATGACATATAAGTCATTTCAAAGTTCGGTATCAGGTTTCAAATAATTAACTTTTGTACATGATGTTGCAATCCCGACCCATTTTTAGTATATGGTGTTAATAACACCGTTAAACCTATGCAATTATTCAATTTTAAAGGGTAATTTTAGGTTTTTATCTCTCTCTCTGACATACGGACACCCAAATCTGGGTACCCTTCTCCTTCTTCTCCTTCTTCTTCTTCCTCCCTCCCTCCACGATTTGATTTGGACACCCAAATCTGGGTACCCAAAATCTGATTTTCTCCTCCTCCTCCTTATTCTTCTTCCTTCTTCCTTCTTCTCCTCCTCTTTCTTCTTCCTCCCTCCCTCCCGATATCAAGTTTTGATTTGGACACCCAAATCTAATTTTCTTCCCCTTCTTCTTCTTCTTCCTCCCTCCCTCCCCAATATCAAGATTTGATTTGGACACCCAAATCTGGTTTTCTTCTCCTGCTCCTTCAGCTTCATTCTCCTTCTTCTTCAGCTTCCTCCTTTTCCTTCTCCTTCTTCTTCTTCTACAATTTTTTTGTTTTTTTGTTTTTTTGTTTTTGTCAATCCATGAAGAGACGGATTTACCCATACAACTTTGACCAAAATCACACTGATTTTGGGTTGGGATTGTAACGTCATGTACTGAAGTTAATTCTTTAAAACCTGATACGTCGAACTTCGGAATGGTCTATTTGTCATGTACAGTTCTTAAAATTTTTCCTTTTCGAAATCCTAATTGAACTGTAATAGCTAGGTCAGACCCAAAAGTCTTAACCTGGGCGCTAACATTCTAGAACTGTGCCAACTCAAATGTTAATATAAACAAAACATAAATTGTAGTCACACACTTATAAATACTAAATATATTTCTTTTTTCATATACCCAACATTTTATTTTATAAGTATATTAAATTATTAAAAGAGACATTTATATCAAAATAAAGAAACATAGTTGAAATATACTATCCCGTTTTATTGTTTTCTTCTCCTCTACTTGAATGACTGTGAACCCAAGTTAGAAACAGTTAAGGACAACGATAGACGAACATCTATAGTTTCAAGAAAAACCGGCAACAACCTAATGGATTTTGATATTGGTGTTTGTCAACCCTCAATTAAGGTATGACTTCTCCATCTTTGGCTGAATTTTATTTACTACAAATTTAGGTTTTCAATTTCAATTGTTGTTTGATAAACTATACTGAAATTTATACTGTTTCATGGCTTCTAAATTGCCTCTTCGATTATCATAACATATTTTATTATTTTGTCAAGCTAGCATAAGATCAATATATATATATATATATATATATATATGAATATAGGGCTAATTCTATATATGCTAAAACAGGGTTGTTGCATTGTAGTTTATGAACAGTAATGATTTAGTAACATAATCGGGTCCAACCGAGCCAGTTATGAAAAGACGATTTTGCCCTGTTTCTGTAATAACCGCAATTTCCATTTTAATTTCGTGTAATTGTGTGGAACGAATATTGTACAATGTCACGAATGTTGCTTGAAATATTTCATTTTTAGTATAATCGAAGTTCCGAAACAATTGTTTTAATGACAAGCTCGAAATGTTCGATTCAAGAAATCGACTTTTTATACGCGCGAAATTTGCGAAAACGTCCTTCATGAAAGTTGTAGAACTCGTAGATACGAGTCCGTACATATGCGGAACACAGAAATCGAATTTTTTATGAATTAGTTATGGCATTTAGAAGAAGTTTCCAACTTTGTATATATATTTTCGGAAACTTTCTCATTTTTGGGTTACCATTTCTGTAGCTGTCACTGTTGCTCGTCTTCAACCTTTCTCTCCCTCGTCTGAAACACAGAAAACATAGCAAACTTCTCTAGCCTTGTTCTCCCTCCGCCAACCACTTCCAGACGTCAGACCACTCCCCTTGGCTTCTCCTCAAGTTGCTCTACCAGTTGGACGTCGTCGCTCCATCCGGCATGGCCTCAAGGTCGGGCAAAACAGTTCGAACAAATTGCACCCGAAACCGAACCAAGCCATCCTCCTCATGTTTCCGGCCATCAACCCACACCAAACTTCTCCCTCTATATCGACTCGACCTCCGGAAGCTCCCAGAAGCAACCTTGCAGGGCCGCGTAGCCTGTGGTGGCGGCTGGAAGCCAGCCCCGATCTGATCAAACGAAACTTTCGATCACGATATCTTGAGCTGTAGAGCTCCGATTTGAGTGATTATTCAACTGAGGAGCTCGCCTTGAGTTGCTGAACAAATCTCCAGAAGGGATCGAAGCCATTGGTGGAAGTTTTTACGTAGAACTCAAGCTAGCCAGATTCTGGAAATTGTGTGAAAATTTTATTTATTTGGTCATAATTGTGTGAAAAATATTTATGATTAAATATTTATTTTTAAAATTACATGGACTTGATCAATTACAGTCCATAGGCAAGTAAAATAAATTTTAAGTATACAAATGAATTTCACGATTTTCTTATATGAACTATAGATGGTATTAGTAGTCATCCCTGAGTGGATGATTACGTATATATATATATATATATATATATATATATATATATTTACATGGAATATATATATTGTGTGGTGTGTTGTTGAGTGATGTTATGATTGAGTTGGAATGACAATTTGGATTATATTTCAAATGCTTAAATTTCATAATAATAATGTGTATCTTGGATGGATTGATTTTATTGTGTGAAAACATATTGTTGTGCACATTTATGGATTTAGGGTCAACGTAATGACTGGTATGGGGAAATCGGACACTCTAATCCTATAAGGATGATGGGATACGATTAGTTGAGTGAGTTGGATGCCACAACCCTTGTCGGGTAATGAGGCTAGATTAAGTATGAGTATCGGACGTTCTAAATATGTATATATGTATATATATTGATGAAATACGATAAAGATAAATATGTCGGATGTCATAACCTAGGCCAGGTGACGGGCTACGATTCAGTTAGAGCTCTAGTATGTCAAACACAATATTTTTATAAATATGATTTCGGGGTTTTGAGAAGAAAGATGTGAGTATAGAATTATTGTTGAATTGTTGATTTGGTGATTGATTGTAGAGATTGTGGTTTCTTTGTGGACGTGGGAATTGTTAGATGTTCGCATGGGTGAAAATAATTATGACTTAATTAAATAACCGTTCTTTCTTTTACTCATACGAGCTTTCAAAAGCTTACCGGGTTTTATGTTGTTGCAATCTCGGTACACTATTCAAATGGTGTAGCGGATATTCCTGCAGGTCAAGATAACCAGAGAGGCGACCGTGCTGTTTAGGAGTTGCAGCATTTATTTGTTTTTCATTTAAGTTGTGAGGTTGTTATGCTCATTTAGAGTTTTACGATTTAATTTGTGAGTGAGTTGTAATAATTCACAGAGACTAAATTCGGGATTTGAAATCAAATTTGTGTGGTGTGGTTGTTAAGAAAAAGAAATTTTCAGGATGATTATTTTTGGAGTTGTATTAATTCATGTTCGGATTTTGAATTTTGATTCTAAAATTCGGGGCGTGACAATTTGGTATCAGAGCGTAAGGTACATATTTGGTGATATGTCAATACTTTCCGAGTGATGGTCCGTCTGCAGCGGATCCCCATCGTGTGCTCTTCGGTATTGACAAAGTCGTTGGGTATGTGAGAGCGTTAGGTTGGCTAGGAACGTTAGCATGTCATAAGAACTTTAGGCGTTGTCTTGTATGCTTAGTTACTTGGTTAATATGGACTTGTATTTGACTTATGCCATGTTTAAGTGTTATGCGTGTATTAACCAAGTATGCCCTGCTTAATAGGTAATGAAGATTGAGGGGAACGAAGCTAGAGGTCGAGGTAGAGGCAGACCTCGTGGTAGGGGTAGAGGCCAAGTTAGGGGTAGGGCCCCTCCGGTTGATGATACATATGAGGTGGAGGTAAAGGCACCTTATGATGATCAGCATATTCCGCCCGTGGGCATGGTTGATGATCATGCTCGCTTGTTAGTGCTTGCGAAAGAAATTAACCGCTTGGAGCAACCAAGTTTGGGGAGGCACTGATCATATGGTTGCAGATCGATGGATTGAGGATTTGTAGACCTACTTTGATTTATTTGACTGCAGTGAGATTGATAAGAGAAAGCTTACCGCTTTCATGCTGAAGGATGAGGCTAGAGTGTGGTGGAATGTCACACAGAGGAGTATTGAGGTATCTACCTTGACATGGGATGGCTTCGAGAGGCTGTTCAGAGAGAAATACTTTCCAGCTGCTGTGAAAGAAAGGTTGGAACAAGAATTCCTCGCACTTATACAAGGAAAGATGACAGTGATCGAGTACGATGCAGAGTTCTCCAAACTGTACAAGTATGTGAAGCAGATGGATGATGAAGACTTGGCTAAGAAGTTTCAGCGAGGGTTGAGCCATTCGATTGAGCGCGATGTGGCCATCTTAGAGCTGAAGACGAAGAGAGAAATCTTGGCTAAGGCACAGATCATTGAGTAACAGAACCTAATTAGTAGAGAGAAGGAGGCAACTGAGAGAGACTTTAAGGGAAGGGAAAGGCAATGGCAGGAAACAGTAGGTCCAGAGACTTCAGGGGCGGTTTTTGGAAGAAACAGAGGACTTAGTTCCAGCATCATGCCTCAGCTAGGGCAGCAGCAGCTCCTCCCATTCAAGCTATGCCTATTAGACAGATAGCACCAGTAGCTCCGGTGAAGTGTTATAACTGTGACGAGCCGAGCCACATCTCTCGTGTGTGCACGAACCGCGGGGTAGAGTATGCTACAGCTGTGGATAGATAGGGCACCAGGCCAGGGAGTGTCCCTGAAATCAGGGTAGAGTGCAGGGAAATCAGCAGAGACAGCTACCACCTGCACCTCCTAGAGTCTTTACCATTGGTCAGGCGGGCACGGGGGTGGAAGGTACTCTATCTGTTTATCACTATCTTTCTAGAGTACTGTTTAATACAGAAGCCTCCCGCTCCTTCATATCTAGTTCGGTTATGGATGTGTTGGGTTTGATTGCCATGCCTCTTACTAGGTCATTATGTGTTACATCACCTCTTGGTGTGTCTCTTGAGCTTAGCATGTTTTGTGATGATTGCCCTATTGAGATTGGTGGCAGAGAGTTCTCTGCATCCTTGATTGTGATTTCGGATCACATATATGATGTGATTTTGGGTATGGATTGGTTGAGCCCGAACCATGCTGTGATTGATTGTTTTAGAATGATTGTGTCCTTTCATGTCCCTGGACAACCAGTGTTTCATTATCGTTGTCTGAAATCTGACATTGCCATAAGGGCGGGGATTTTGGCTCATATTGAATCGAGGAGTAGTACTTCAAGGATTACAGGGATTTCCGTAGTTTTAGAGTATGCTGACGTGTTTCAAGAGATACCTGGATTACCTCCGAAAAGGGTAATGGACTTCTCCATCGATGTGATACCAGGTATTTCACCTGTATCGAAGGGACCCTATCGAATGGCTCTAGCAGAACTTCAAGAGTTGAAGGTTCAGATTGAGGGATTACTTGCGCAAGGGTTCATTCAGGCTAGTGTATCTCCTTGGGGCGCACCAATGTTGTTTGTGAAGAAGAAGGATAATTCACTTCGATTATGTGTGGATTATCGACAGCTGAACAAAGTGACCATCAAGAACAGGTACCCGTTACCTAGGATTGATGAATTATTTGATCAGCTTAGGGAGGCTACTGTGTT
Source organism: Rosa persica (assembly GCA_025331145.1). NCBI lineage: Eukaryota > Viridiplantae > Streptophyta > Magnoliopsida > Rosales > Rosaceae > Rosa > Rosa persica. The sequence continues at coordinate 55,708,347 of WFKR01000005.1, forward strand.
CTCAAAGATTGATTTGAGATCTGGGTATCACCAGTTAATGGTGAGGGATGAAGATATCCCAAAGACGGCGTTTAGGACCAGGTATGGACATTTTGAGTTCCTTGTCATGCCTTTTGGTCTCACTAATGCATCTGCATTCATGGACTTGATGAACCGCACGTTTAGTCATTACTTGGATCAGTTTTTTGTAGTGTTCATTGATGACATCTTGATTTATTCACGGTCGTCAGACTAGCATAAGAAGCATTTGCGGATTGTGCTACAGACGTTGAAAGAGAAGAGATTATTTGCTAAGTTTGAGAAGTGCGATTTTTGGCAGAGTGAAGTCAAGTTCCTTGGTCATGTCGTCTCGAAGGATGGAGTTTTTGTGGATCCTTCGAAGGTTAAAGCAGTGATGAGTTGGAGTCGCCCTACTACGGTTATAGAAATCTGTAGCTTCCTTGGATTGGCAGGGTATTACAGGCGTTTTATTGAAGGGTTTTCTGGTATTGCTTCAGCTTTGACCAAATTGACAAGGAATGACACTCGGTTCGTGTGGTCAGATGAGTGTGAGAAGGCTTTCAATGAGCTGAAGACTAGATTGATTACAGCTCCGGTGTTGACTATTTCTACTAGTGTTGATGGTTTAGTCATCTATAGTGATGCATCTCATCAGGGTTTGGGGTGTGTGTTGATGCAGAATGGTGGTGTTGTTGCTTATAAATCTAGATAACTGAAGATTCATGAGCGGAGCTACCGCACTCATGATCTAGAGTTAGCCGCAGTGTTATTTGCTTTGAAGATTTTGAGACACTATCTTTATGGTGAGAAATTCGAGCTCTTTTCTGATCATAAGAGCTTGAAATACCTATTCTCCCAAAAGGAGCTGAACATGAGGCAGAGGAGATGAATGGAGCTCATCAAAGACTATTATTTCACTTTGGAGTATCATCCCGGAAAGGTCAACGTAGTAGCAGATGGCCCCGAATACTCATGGCATCGCTTATGGTAAAGGGGTGGCTCTTGTTGGACGCTGCATTCAAATTTGATCTTATGCCCGCAGGAGTTGGACATGAAATCTTTCTCAATAGTATCACCTTACAGTCCACCTTGACTTCTAGGATCATTTAGAGTCAGACACTTGATGAGTTCGCTCAGGTGAGGATTGTTGAGATGCGTTGATCCGAATGTGGAGGGCCCTTCTGAGTGGGCCGTTGGGACAGATGAAGGGTTGGGATTTCGAGGAAGATTGTATGTCCCTAAGTGTTGATAACCCCAAGGAGGAGGTCGTGCGGGAAGTATATAGATCTAGATACACGATACATCCAGGGGGTACCAAAATGTATATGGATTTACGAAGACAGTTTTGGTGGTAAGGAATGAAGAGGGATGTGGCAGAACGTGTGTCGAAGTGCCTTACATGTCAGCAAGTGAAGGCAAAGCATCAGAGGCCTGCAGGAATGCTGCAACCCTTACCAATACCGATATGGAAATGGGAAGATATCTCCATGGACTTTGTGACTGGATTGCCTAGATCCAGGCAAGGTTATGACTCGATTTGGGTGATTGTGGACAGATTGACAAAGTCTGCACATTTCTTTCTGTGGCAAAAACTTACTTAGGGGATGCGTTGTGTAAGTTGTATGTGAATGAGATAGTGAGGCTTCATAGTGTGCCTGTTACGATTGTTTCTGATCGGGATGCTCGTTTCACATCTAAATTCTGGCGTAGATTCCATAAGGCTTTCGGCACATCTTTAGCTATGAGCACTGTATTTCACCCACAAACAGATAGGCAGACAGAGAGAGTGAATCAAGTGATGGAGGATATGCTTAGAGCTTGTGTTCTTGACTTCAAGGGAAGTTGGGCGGATCGTCTACCATTGGTAGAGTTTACATACAACAACAACTATCACTCGAGCATTGGTCTGGCTCCATATGAGGCTTTTTATGGTAGGTCATGTATGACTCTTATCTGTTGGGTGGAAGTTGGAGAGAAAGGACTTTTGGGTCCTGCACTTGTTCAGGAGACTATTGAGAATATCACTACTATTCGAGACAGGATCCTGACTGCTCAGAGTAGACAGAAGAGTTATGCTAACCTAAATAGGAGACTTATAGAATTTTAGGCAGGCGATCATGTGTTCTTGAAGGACTCACCTATGAAAGGTGTGGTGAGATTTGGCAAGAAGGGAAAACTCGCGCCTTTGAGATTCTGGAAGGGTTGGGAACTTGGCATATCGTCTTGCTTTACCTGTTAGCATGTCTGGTGTCCACAATGTCTTTCATGTGTCTATGCTCAGGAGGTATGTACGAGATGAGTCCCATGTGATTGATCATGGTACGATCAGGGTGACACGGATGTGACCTTTGTGGTGGAACCTATTCGTATCTTGGATAGGTCTACGAAGAAGCTTCGTAGGAAGGAGGTTGACCTTGTGAAGGTGTTGTGAAGTCATCATGACGAGGGTGATGCATCATGGGAGTTAGAGTCTTAGTGAAGTATCCACAGCTCTTTGGGAAATTGGATACTTCAATTTCGGGACGAAATTCCTTTAAGGGGGGTAGATTGTAATAACCGCAATTTCCATTTTAATTTCATGTAATTGTGTGGAACGAATATTGTACAATTTCACGAATTTTGCTTGAAATATTTCATTTTTAGAATTATCGGAGTTCCGAAACAATTGTTTTAACGAAAATCTCGAAATGTTTGATTCAAGAAATCGACTTTTTATACGTGCGAATTTGGGAAAACTTCCGTCATGAAAGTTGTAGAGCTCGTTGATACGAGTCCGTACATATGCGGAACACAAAAATTGGATTTTTTATGAATTAGTTAAGGCATTTAGAAGACGTTTCCAACTTTGTATATATATTTTTGGAAACTTTCCCATTTTAGGGTTTCCATTTCGGTAGCCGTCACTATTGCTCGTCTTCAACCTCTTTCTCCCTCGTCCGAAACCACCGAAAACATAGCAAACTTCTCCAGCCTTGTTCTCCCTCTTCCAACCACCTCTAGACGTTTGACCACTCCCTTTGGCTTCGCCTCGAGCTACTCTACTAGCTGGACATTGTCGCTCCCTCCGACACGGCCTCAAAGTCCGGCAAAACAGTTCGAACCAGTTGCAGCTGAAACTGAACCAAACCATCCTCCTCGTGTTTTCGACCACCAGCCCACACCAAACTTCTCCCTCTACGTCAACTCGACCTCCTGAAGCTCCCAGAAGCAACCTTGCACGGTGGCGCGACCTGTGGTGGCGGCTGGAAGCCAGCCCCGATCGGATCGAACTAAACTTTCGATCCGGATATCTCGAGCTGTAGAGCTCCAATTTGAGTGATTCTTGAACTGAGGAGCTCGCCTTGAGTTGCTAAACAAATCTCCAGAAGGGATCAAAGCCATTGGTGGAAGTTTTTACGTCGAACTCAACCTCGCCGGATTCTGGAAATTTTCCGGCCACCGTGACTATTTTGGTACTTCTCGATCTCTTCCCGTTATTTTCTAATCTTGAGCTAGTTATGAAAAATGATCAGTATGTTAAAATGAAGAAGAGCAGCTCGGCTCCAACACCATTGATGGTGGTTGGCGGCGACTCTGCCATTAACTCTGGTGGTCCTTTCCGGCCACCTCCGGGGGTAAAAAATATAGTTTCTATACATTTTAAGATTCTACATTTCAAGACGATCATTTCGGCATATTATATCTATTTTTCGGATATCGTATGATTTAGTTATGAATTTTTAGATTTCGATCGATTTTGATCGTTAAATTTGTGATCTGTGAAGTTATGACCGTCCGATGGACTTGTAGTTTTGATATGATGATCATATGAATGTCCTAGTGGCTTTGTGTGGTCATAGGTGAAGATCCGACCGTTGGATCTTCGTATAAATGCAAAACCATGATTAGGGAGGCGATTCGTGAGAATCCGTCCGTTGGATTTTCGTATAATATAGAATCCGACAGTTGGATGGTAGCTTAAGTATGTTTGGAATTATTGGCTAAATTCAAGTCACATTTGATTAGGTGATTGACGGTTTGTACTTGGGTGAGCTGGTTTGGTGTGATTTGTGTTTAAATTAAAGACGCAATAGGAGTTTCGAGGTGAGTAAAACGCACGTGGTTCATATTACGAACCGAGTGCTTTTAATTTATTTATTTTGTCGTAATTATGTGAAAAATATTTATGGATTAAATATTTTTTTTTAAAATCACATGGACTTGATCAACCACGGTCCATAGGTAAGTAAAATGAATTTTTATTATAAAAATAAATTTCACGATTTTCTTGTGTGAACTATAGATGGTATTAGTGGTCATCCCTGAGTGGATGATTACATATATATATATATATATATATATATGTGTGGAATATATATATTGGGTGGTGTGTTGTTGAGCGATGATATGATTGAGTTAGAATGATGATTTGTATTATATTTCAAATGCTTAAATTTCTTAATAATATTGTGTATCTTTGATGGGTTGATGTCATTGTGTGAAACATATTATTGTGCTCGTTTATGGATTTAGGGTCAACGTAGTGACTGGTATGGGGGAATCGGACGCTCTAATCCTAGGTGGATGATGGGATACTATTGGTTAAGTGAGTTGGATGCCACAACCCTTGTCGGGTAATGAGGCTAGATTAAGTATGAGTATCTGACGTTCTAAATATGTATATATGTATATATATTGATGAAATACGATAAAGATAAATATGTCGGATGCCATAACCTGGGCCAGGTGACGGGCTATGATTCAGTTAGAGCTCTAGTCTGTCAAACACCGTATCTTTATAAATACGATTTTGGAGTTTTGAGAAGAAAGGTGTGAGTATAGATTTCGTGTTGAATTGTTGATTTGGTAATTGATTGTTGAGATTGTGGTTTCTTTGTGGACGTGGGAATTGTTGGATGTTCGCATGAGTGAAAATAATTATGACTTAATTAAATAACCGTTCTTTCTTTTACTCATACGAGCTTTCAAAAGCTTACCGGATTTTGTGTTGTTGCAATTTCGGTACACTATTCAAATGGTGTAGCGGATATTCCTGCTGGTCAGGATAACTAGGGAGGCGACCGTGCTGTTTAGGAGTTGCAGCATTTATTTGTTTTTCATTTAAGTTGTGAGGTTGTTATGCTCATTTAAAGTTTTACAATTTAATTTGTGAGTGAGTTGTAATAATTCACAGAGACTAAATTCGGGATCTGAAATTTAATTCGTGTGGTGTGTTTGTTAAGAAAAAGAAATTTTCAGGATTATTATTTTTGGAGTTGTTGTAATTCATGTTCGGATTTTGAATTTTGATTCTAAAATTCAGACCGTGACAGTTTCTTATCTATATCATGAAACTGCCATTACCCTAGATATAAAAGACCGACCCTAAGCTGCACCCCATCTTTCTCTCTCGCTCTGCGCTTGATCTCTTCCATCTCAGCTCTGCTCATCTTGGGGTTTGTCATCAGCGAGTTCATTAGGTGGGTGGATTTTTTTTTCCTTGATTCTAGGTTTTATCGTTGATTGTTTATTTCTTTTTATTCGTGTTCTTTCTGGAATTCTTTTTGTGCCTGAACAGATTCGTCGAAGGCTTGGCATCGCCTTGGGTAACGATTAGTTTCCCTTTTTGATTTTGGTTTAATTTACAGGAGATCAGTGATTGAACAAAGGAGAAAAGGACGGCTTCGGGTCTAGGTTTGTTAGGGCTTCATTGCTTTTGTTTTGAAAGACTTCCCTTTGTTACTTGCGTAGTTTGGGGTGAGTTCAGTTTTTTTTTTTTTTTGGGTTCTTGATCCAAAGCACCAAAATTGAACAAAATTATCTCACTTACCCCACCAATAAATTTTTATTCTCACTACCCAATTTAGATTGAAATGATAACTTTGCCATTAACATAATTAAGAAACCACAGCCACTGCCACTCATCTCTCTTTCATCCCGATCTCTCTCACTCCCCCCCCCTCCCTCATCTGTGCCATCTCTCTTCTTTCCGGCCACGATTCCAACCGCAATCTACCATAATTTTCTCTTCTCCGTCCTCTCTAGCCTCTTCTTCTTCCCCTGGTTCTCAAATGCGGCAAACCGCTCGAGGACCCGATCCGGCAAGGACCTCAGCTTCGTTTTGCAGAACCACTAGTAGCCGTCGTTTCAGCCTCAGGCTCCGGTGACCTGTCACGGTGACACGGCGACATCTATAGTCGTGGGAGGGATCTAACTTTGAATCACTGTCCGATCAAGCGCGGTGTTGGTGGTGGTGGTCACCAAAAGCGTCAGGCTACTGCGATGCTTGTGATGGTCACCGGAGTACGTCCTGGTCTCGGTCTTGGCGGCCGCATTCGTCTCTGGAAAGCTTGCTCGATTTCTCTTTCTCTAACAATTAGACGGGTACGCTGTGAAGGAGGTGATCGGAGGTGATCTCTTGCTCGATTCAACCTAGATCTCGACTTGGGTGCCCTTTTCTGGGTGCCCAAATCAAATATTTTTTTTTTAAGTAACGGGCCAGATGGAAAAAAAAATTGAAAGTCTATTGTGGGGTAATAGATATTTTGAATTGATATAATTTTTTTTTCCTTTCATTAAAGTTTTATTTGTCTAATTTTAGGAATATTAGTTCTCATTCCGGTGACCAAAAATTCTATTGGAGGGCAATAGAAGTCTATCGGGGGCAATAAACCTTTCCGGAGACCTATGAAATCTCCGACGACCTCTTTGGAAACCTCCGGTGAGGTTTTTAGAAAAGTCCGGTGGGCGGTGACCGGTGATCGAAATCCGACGAAGTTGGCCGGAATCCGACTACAGGTGACCAAGCTCCAGCGATGTCTCCTGTGGTTTCTCTCTCTTCCATTCTCTTTCTCTAAGTAACAAAGGAGTGATGGTAAAATATTCTCAAAAAAAAAAAAAAAAAAAAAAAAAACTTAATGGGGTATTAGGGAAGACTTCTTTAGAGTGTTTTGGGTAAGGGGGAATTAAAAAAACTTAATAACATAATGGGGCTTAAGTGAGAAAAAAAACCCTAAAAATGGGGTAAATGGACAAAAACCCCTTCTTCTTCTTTTTTCTACTCATGATATTTTTCAGTTTGGTTCCATTTACCTTTCACTAAATACATGTTGAAAAAAGAAGAAAGGGGTTTTTGTCCATGTGCCTAGCAAATTGATATGCGGTTCCGGCCCGTACTCAGGCATACTGTTATTTGTCTTGTTTAGATTCAATTGTAAAGTTCTAAATATGGAGCACATAATGGTTGAATTGATAGAAGGACAAGTACGTTTAAATTAATGGCTTGTGGGCATAAGGCCAAGCAGATTTCAGCTTAACAACTTGAACATAGCAAATTTATGGTCTTCAGCTCCAACTCCAACGCCTTCTAGTAGCTGGTTTTCTTTTGTATTTGCAGCTTTTTTTTTTTTTTTGCTATATTTACTTTGATGTTTGTTTTTGGTTGCTGCCTTCGTTTATAAATTAAATTTTCAGTTGGTCAAAGAGAAAAAAAAAATTGGATGTGTAGTGGATAGGTATGGCATATTGTGAATGAGGATAATTTAAGAAGGCTAGAGTTGTGTTTTTAGTAAAATGTTAAAATAAAAAGTTAAGAAGTGTTGTCCGTGTATCAAGTAGGAGTTGTGTTTCTAGTATTTACTACTTTTTAGTAGTGTGTGAATAGAATTTCTCTAAACAAAAATTTTACTTATAGATTATGAGTCATGCTCACCTACTCAATGAATTTTGCGCTCAGTTGAACTCGATTATTGTAGGATCGATTTAGATTCAACGGTGGGTAATAGTTAAGAAAATAAGTAAATTCCAACTATCTTATTATATAATCACCACTTTGTGATTTGAATCCAACAAAAATTGAGCACGAGTCGTGAGCATGACTTTATTGATTAAATGTTAGAAGTCTTTTATACTCTTTAGGAGATTGGAAGTCATAATCTCTTCGACGTACTTATATATATATATATATATATATATATATATATATATATATAACTGAAAATTTATTGATTGAGTACGTAAACATGATTATAGTGATTACATATTAGAAGTCTGTCACGTCCCGAATTTTGAATAACAAATTTAAATCCAAAACATGAATAATAACAAATACAAATAACATTCTGAATTTTTTTCTAAACCAACACGCCTCACACCACTTAATATTACATAAACCAAATTCTCAAGTTACTTATTACAACACACTCTCACCAAATAAAATAGTAAAGCTCAATGAGCATAATAAACCTCACCATATAACGCTATAAAACAATACTATCACTCTAAACCGCACGATCACCACCCTGGTTCTCATGACCTATAGGATTATCCGCTACACCTTTTGAATAGTGTACCGGGATTGCAACAACATAAAACCCGGTAAGCTTTTAAAAGCCCGTATGAGTAAATAGAAATAAAACAGTAAAACAACAACTTATTACCCAAAACAATCTCAACTCAAAACAAAACATTCAACATCAATTTCAAAAGTGTATTCATGATCACGAGTAATCCAACTCGCTGCTTTCATGTCATACTATGGCAGACAAAGTAGAGCTCTGACTGATCGTATCCACTTACCCGGTCAAAGGCGTGGAGTTCCGATTTTTCTACCTACGATCACATTTGATGATCCACGATCCCCAACTCGTAAGTCTTTGGATCCATGGTATAAATACCAAAACATTTAAAGGAGTCGCACTGGACCCAAAATGTTACACGATACACAATACTTTTCAAAACAGATTTTTATTTCCATAAAACCTTTTTCACTTTAATCACAATAAAAATAAGGAAATTAACGACATTTGGTTCGTAATATGAACCATGTGAGATTTACTCACCTCTTATCCAGCTGCGTCTTCTAAAAAGGCAAAATCACAATAATCCAATTGCTCTCAAATCCAACCGTTAAGTACCTAATCAAGTACCGTTTTTACTTAGTAAACGAAACATGAAATAAACTTAAATGATGATCCAGCGATCGGATTCTAAAATAAAGACGATCCAACGGTCGAATTCTAAAATAAAGACGATCCAACGGTCGGATCAAATCTAAACGATGATCCAACCGTTGGATCCTCACAGATCGCACTTGGAAACATCCCAGCAAAATTATATGAAAATCCGACAGACGATTCTCACGAATCGCCTCCTGAATCACTGTTTTACAATTATATGAAACTCCAAATGTCGGATCTTCGCCCGTGACCACACAAAGTCATCGGGACAGTCATACGATCAACATATCAAAATTTGAAGCAAAACTAAAGGTCAAATTCTCAAAAATTGCGAACCGAAGATAAACGTAAAAACGTTAAATAGTGTTGTCAAAACTCAAATCATCCATTTATCAACTTTTTCTAAAATAACCTTGTAATATATCAAAATGCTCGTATGGATGCATAGATTATCGTCTAGATAATAAAAACTCAAAATATGGTCCGACACGCCGCCACACCCGGAGGTCAGACTGCGGTCAACGTCGGTCAACCACCTCAGATGCAAAAGTTGTCAACTACAAACTTCTTCAAAATGACAAGGTGAGTAATTTTCATACCTGGAGCTAACCATGATTTGGTCTAGATCGTCCTAGATTAAGCTTGGAAGTTAGATTAATCTCGGTCACACGATCAGTTTTCAGATCGAATCAAGGACGTCGAAAACTTCAACTCTAGATCTTTCACTCCACAAGAAAAATCGTGATGCAAGGAGGATATGAGGATGATCAGGAGGAGGAGGACAACCCAAAACTGAGGAGGATCGGCCCGTGCAACGCCAGCAAGGTCGAAATCCGATCGGGTCGGTTTCACTCAGCTAGGCGTCTTCGATCCGGGTCTGGGGGCAGCGGCTCGGCAAACCAACAGCAGGCGGCGGCTGGGCGTGGAGCGAAGAGCATGGGGGAGCCCAGGTCCGGGGCTGGAGGAGGCTGGAGGGGGGAGAAAAAGGCGGGTCGGGTCGCGTCTGACCCGACGGGGCTGAGGCCAAGAGAGAGAGAGAGAGAGAGAAATCGGAGGGCTAGGGGGGGCTAAACGCAAAAATGAAAAATTTTCATCCTTAATGAATAAAATCAGATTTTCTTGATATTTATAGGAAAATCTCAATTTTCAAAAATTCATAATTTATTCATACGAACTCCGAATATTGTGTTCCATATATGCACGAGATCGTATCGACGAGCTCTAGAACTTTCATGAAGGAAGTTTTCCCAAATTCTGTACATACAAAAAGTCAATTTTCACGGCCCCCTAAATAACGTTCGTTCTCGAAAATAAATTCTTTCGAAACCACATTTCTCAAACCACGACATACGAATTTATCCCAATATCATAATTCAAATAATAGAACAATTATTGAATTACAAAGATTTATTTAACGAAATTCCGGGTCTTCACAAAGTCTTTTCTACGTTTTAGGAAATTGGAAGTCATAATTTCTTTAACATACCAATATATATAATTGGACTAATTAGATATTGGTATATTCAGATGATAAGATAAATTTAAGGAGATACCACATAATGATTGTTGGTACGAAATGTATGTAGTTTCATGTATGAGTCCATTTCATTACATTTGAATATTAATCATATTATTACTAATGGAAATGACCCAACGTGGGGACCGGGGAAAAATAAAAGAACAAACTAGAAAATGACAAGAGCCTTAAGCTGATTAATTGTCCATTTCCTTATAATTTTTAGTGTTGAATATATGAGAGATTTGTAATAAGACAGCAACAAATTGATACATGTTAAATTAATTAACTCATGCATGCCAATGTAAAGGTCGATAGATGAGCTGTTACCCACCTCCAAAATCAATCTTTAGCTTTCCATTTGATTTGGCAATCCATGAAAACTATCGCTCAACTATCTGATGAAAAAAATTTGTTTTGGGTTAACATCTCATCTCCTCCATCTGCTATCAATGTATCCATCGTCCACCCACCACGATAATATTCAAATTTCACATTCACGCCTAGTGTTCTTCCCCAATGATCATGAAATGCATGCATAATGGGAAGTACGTTTTTTTTTTTTTTTTGGAGAAGTAATGGGAAGTACGTTAACCATAATTAGTATCACAATCTCTATTAATTAATTCGTTATAGTCATAACGACAATTACGTACCGTTCCTAATTAGTTTGTTTAAACATCTAGCCTATCTTCGATCAAATGAGAAATACACAACTAATTTGGAGATCGGATTACCGAAAAGGCTTGGTATATAAACCGGGATCATGTTTAATAAGACACTAATTAATAAGCCCCCCTTTAATCTTCATTGCATTTATTAAAACGCACAAGTACTTAGGTTGACCTGTGCAAGAAGTTTAATTAAAGCAAAAGAAAACACTTGGACAAAAGGTTCTATCCAAAAAAAAAAAAAAAAAACACTTGGACAAAAGCCAAAAGGGAACTACCAAAAACTAGCTAGTGATAAAAGCTCAAGCTCTCCTAACTTTTAACAACTTTCTCCAACGAATCGAAGACTAATTTTATATGACCAACAGCTAGTTATTAGCTATGAGAGGATTGAGAGAGAGATTTAATGTGATCGACTTAAATTTCTTCTTACTATAACGTACAATACTACTAATTACAAAATCTAGCCTTTGTTTAATATATTCTACCACCAATTAATATCTGAATATTTATACAAAACATTGGACTGGATCTAGAAAGATTGAAATAACATCCGCAAATGAAAATTTGTGTAGATCGACTTCTCATTTCTGACCACAGCACAGATATAATCTGACAACAGAAACTGGTCATTTCTTCTACATGGATTATAGGTGCATGTAAAATAAAAATTGCATATAGTAGTGATAATTGTTTGATGTTCTGAATAGAGAAACTTAAACAATGAACGGTTCTGATAATTTAATTGCACAATGAATTAGAGAGAGTTCAAAAGCACCCTCTAAGAAGGGGCAGGGAGTTGATGGATGGATCATATATCATTAGTCAATGACAAGTTACCAATGCAAACTAAAACGAAAGAGATGGATGCAAATTAATACAGTGATTAAATGGATAATTCTGTTGAGATTGTGGGTCGTTGTCCATGTCGATCATCTTCCTTGACCTTTATTTCCCAGTGCTTTCCGGTTTGTTAGCTGGGGTTTGGGTGTACTTTACCCAATACGGGTTCACCAAACCAGTGGCTGACCAATATCAACTAAGGTCGTTGCTTAGTTTACATGGCTTCAATCCAAGTGTTTTAGTTGACATATAACTACTACGATACTTTGAGTAATACCCAAGATAATTAACTCTACCTTCTTCACCACTAGAAAGGTCTAGCTAACCGGCCTGCCCCTATATATTATTTCTCAAGTTCTATACGTACGGTACGTATAGGGCTTCATTCTCAGGTACTCTTCCGTATCTCTCTCTACCCACCAAAAATTTTAAGCAAAAACGACATTGCAGCTGAGATTTTATATAGTCTTAATTAGTTTCCCTGTTTATATATATATAACGTCTAAGTTTCCATTGTTTCATAGGCTTGGTCAATAGCAACTAGCTACTGCAATACATAGAAATATTCGAAAGAGTGAGTCTAGCTTGTAGAGCTTGCTTTCGGGGATCAAAGAAGAGAAAAATGGAGATGGTGTCGTCTATTAGGGCCTTGCTTTTGGTGGCTTGTTTCAGCTGGTTGTTTCTGGCACCAGCGGAATGCCTGGAACGACATTACAAGTTTAATGTAAGTACATGCATTTTCCTGTATATGCATCTGGGAATGAGTGCTTAGCCGCTACAAGTTCAGTCAAAGCTTTCTTTTTACATGGTCTTAATCTGCAGCGCACAGCTAGCTTCATACAAGCAAAAGTCCGGTTTTTTGTTTGTTTTTTTTCTCTCTCCTTCAAATGATTTGAGATCGACAAGCTCATTAATAGGTGTCTTTCTTGCATACGCTAATTAGATATAGACAAGTCCATAGATAAGCAAGTATCCATTATCAATATGTAAACCAGTTGCACAAGAAAACCAATTTGCAAGGCTTATAGAAGGAGCGTCTTGGTTGACCTCTCTTGGTTCCATGCATATATTGCATGCCGGGTTATTCTTAGTCTTTCTTTCTTGCTAAAATCTTAATGAAAATCAGTTGACGTGATTAGCAAACTTACAAAATTAGTTCTAAATAACATCAAAAGTTATTTTCTTTCCAATCAATCTTAAATTTGTCACACACGATATGTCTTTGTTAATTTTATGACAAATTTAACAGTTACACATGTTTTATGTCACCTAATATAATTCATTCACGTGTTTAGTTGTTATGTCACATATAGAAGACAAATCAAAAAAAAAAAAAAATATATATATATATATATATATTCCACAATGAGAATAATATGTTGATACAGTTTCCAGTCACTCCGATTGTCTAAAATAATTAAACAAAATAGCTTCATCAAACGGGAGGTTTGGTTGAGAAAGCCACCAAATCACCGTCAGCATTGAGCGGTACTCTTTTTCATATATAGCATTTTACAGTCAAGTAATTTATTATAACGACTTCCGTACTATAATCTGCCTGGATTGTTATAGGTGGTGCTGAAGAAAACCTCACGGCTGTGCTCAAGCAAGCCCATTGTCACCATCAACGGAAAGTACCCCGGTCCCACCATATATGCCAGGGAAGATGACACCGTCCTCGTCAAGGTCGTCAACCACGTCAAGTACAACGTTAGTATCCATTGGTACGTGATTTCTCATCACTCTTATATACGTAGACAGATATTCGATGAAATGCTTTAAAATAATAGGCCGAAACATACGGTTAATTATATATTACGGCCCACAAAAACTATTTCATGAATCCGTCAATCATTAATGTTGCTTGTTGTGATTAGGTTACCTTGATATGACGTGTTTTATTTTTCTAATACCTAATGATGTTGCCATGAAAGGCATGGGATCAGACAACTGAGAAATGGCTGGGCTGATGGACCTGCATACATAACTCAGTGCCCAATTCAGCCAGGACAACAGTACGTCTACAACTTCACTGTCACCGGCCAAAGAGGCACACTTTGGTGGCATGCACACATCCTCTGGCTCAGAGCTACCGTCTATGGCGCCTTGGTCGTCTTACCCAAGCTTGGAGTCCCATATCCCTTTCCTACACCCAAGAAAGAAGTTGTGGTTATTCTAGGTGAGACTACGAGCAACTACTATTTCCATTATATACCATTTTAATTTAAGGGTGCTTCAAAAATTGCTTAATTATTGTCCAAATTGCAGGTGAATGGTGGAAATCAGATGTGGAAGCTGTTATCAATGAGGCTCTGAAATCTGGGGCAGCCCCAAATGTTTCTGATGCTCACACAATTAATGGCTACCCAGGGCCTCTCTCTCTCTGCTCCTCACAAGGTATACACCATATTGTATTACTACCGTACTTAAATTGTTCGATAAAATATCTCAAAACGATCGTTCTAAAAGACAAATTTTGGATTCCAACACTGCCCTATAGTATTACCAAAGCATAGCATACATTAGCTCAAGTCCATCTAAAGTTGTAAAACTACTAAGCTCAATATGCGTCCAAGTTTCTAACTGATCTACTGATGATCTGATGTGCGTGCAGGAGGGTACAAATTACCAGTACTACCAGGCCACACATACTTACTAAGAATCATCAATGCTGCACTGAATGATGAGCTCTTCTTCAAGGTTGCCAACCACAAACTAACCGTAGTTGAAGTGGATGCCGTGTACACGAAACCCTTCGAAACCACAACCATTCTCATAGCACCTGGCCAAACCACAAACGTCCTTCTAACAGCAGACCGCAGCACAGGCAAGTACTTGGTTGCTGCCTCGCCTTTCATGGACAGTCCGACGGTAGCTGTAGACAACAAGACTGCAACTGCTACCTTGCACTATAGGGGCAGCCTTGCAAGCACCTCCACCATTCTCACCGTCCCTCCTCCTCAAAATGCCACACGCCTAGCCACAAAGTTCACAAAGTCCCTTCGCAGCCTAAATTCAGTCACCTACCCTGCTAAGGTCCCATTGAAAATTGATCACTCGTTGATGTTCACTGTCAGCCTTGGACTTCAAACTTGTGCTAGTTGTGCCAATGGTAACAGAGTGGTGGCGGATCTTAACAATGTCACATTTGTGATGCCAAAGATTTCTCTCCTTCAAGCACATGTCTTCAACATAAGTGGAGTTTTCACTGATGATTTCCCCGGAAACCCTTTGATGCCTTATAATTATACCGGAGCACAGCAGCCAACGAATATGCTGACCATGAAGGGCACTAGGCTTTATAGACTTGCTTACAACTCTACAGTGCAGCTAGTACTACAAGACACTGGAATGATAGCCCCTGAAAACCATCCCGTGCATCTTCATGGGTTCAACTTCTTTGAGGTTGGGAGGGGATTGGGAAATTTCAACCCCAAGACAGATCCGAAAAGATTCAACCTTATTGACCCTGTCGAGAGGAACACAGTTGGAGTGCCATCAGGTGGATGGACCGCTATCAGATTTAGGGCTGATAATCCAGGTAAACTCATTGTCCAAAATTATATTCAACATGATTACGGAACTACATTGATACTGTGAATATAACATGTCCACCTGTCTAGCAAGAATAAAGTTCCAAAATAACATAACTTCCAATGTAACCATGTTTTTCATGTTGTCTTTTCAGGGGTTTGGTTTATGCATTGTCATCTTGAGCTTCACACAACATGGGGGCTTAAGATGGCATTTGTGGTGGACAATGGCAAAGGCCCCAACGAGTCTGTTCTACCGCCTCCCAGCGATCTTCCCAAATGTTAGCGATGAAGAACACCACTACACAAACTAATGCCAAATTGATTCTGAATTTCTGATCAATTCGAAGCATACAAATAAATAAAAAGCAAACAGAGATCCAAATTATGGGAAGGTCAGGTGAGATCAAAACTAGTGCGAAGAATTTTTTGTAGCATCCAAGCTAAAGGAGCATGTTGAATAAGACCATTGGACTTGTGTATTTCAAAGTTTAGCTAGTTGTGTTTGAGTGTCTGTGTAAATCTGGAATTTTTGATATACTGCTAATTATGGAAACCAACAAAGGAATTTTTTTTTTTTTTTTTGATTTAATGAAAATGAGTTCTGGTCATAAACCTTCCGGCCCCTGCCTCAAGATGCACATAACTAGTCACAGACTAACTAGCCCAACGAGCAATAGCGTCCTGATCTTCTTGTATGGGCTTTCTGGATAATTGTAGCTAGCCTCATATCTTTTGCAATGGGTGCTTGGTACTAAAACTGATACCAATATGCACAAACTGGTGTATCAATCGGTGTTAGCGTAACCTCCTAACTTTGACTCGGTTTCATCTGTCTTTAGAAAATTACCTAACATTGGTGTATTAGTTTATTGCACATCCAAGCTAATACAGCGGAAGCTTTAGCCTCCGGAAATGGTTATATCCAAGCGACAAATGCCGGTCTCAAGTCTCAATGACAGTAAAGTAGAAAAGTGATTTTAAGCACCAATGGTTCTTGACTTCTGGTGGCATCCCTTGGAAGCACAATTTCAATTATAGGAATCATATGCAGACTTAGAATTGCTTTTCAGTCTTTCCAACATGGTCTTATTGCAAAGAGGCCAACTTCACGTATTGATGTTTTAGCAAATTATGATCACTGCATTTATGAAAATCAGACTCGATCTAACAATATTTCTATGACGACCCTTCATGTCTTTAATTTCGAACTTTCGGCACTAATTAGTAATTACCTTGAAAAATATTGTATTGTATTTATTTACTTGGGAATTATTATCTATGTACATCAAATTGCATTAAGATATACGGCTAATTTTCCATATAAAATAGAGTTGGGAATGATTATAAGTGTTGTTGGGTTCATATTTTAAAGGAGATGAGGTGATGCACACGCTAAACCAGAAGAGAGGGAGTCCGAGTTGCCACAAATCTCAATCACACGGTGTGACTTTTTGACTTTTAGGTAAAAGGAGGAAACGTATGAAAGGAATCTTTCCTTTAATGGCAACAAACTGGTGGTGGGCGCCCACCGCCCAACCCCGCAGCACCCTCCTTATTATTCTATTCAATTCAATTATTGGCACTACCCCATTTTCTTTTCTTCATATTCGAAACTTATATGGAGTCGCCGTCGCCATCGCCATTTCCAACCAACACTATTCTCTTTAGTTTACCCAATTCAATTGGCTCCAAAATACCCGGGCTGTTCAACTTTATTTTTAATTAAGAATTTAAGATAACCACCATGGGTGGCCGAGTTGTTAAGAGTCAGATGTAAAATCCTCACACCTAAGTTTGATTATCACCGAACTGATTTGAATTAAATCTAAATCTATTCTTAATTGTTAGAGGAGAGAAAGCATTCTGACATGACACCCCCATTGGATTGATTAATCTCTGGGCTTAGAAAGTCTTTGAAGAAAATGAATGATCTCGACAAAAAGAAAGAAAAAAAAAATATGAGTCTAGTCAGACCTCTGCATTTTGTATTTGGACCTCCCATCCATATTTTTCTCATGAAACTACCAATTTTACCCATCTTATGAATCGATCTACTTATGTTTTATGATAATGAAGCATGGTCGATCTCCATATGGTTCTTTAAGTAGGTCCACCAGTTTCAAGAGTTCATATGTATATATTTTGTTTGAATTCAATTTCATAAAGTTGTTGGGCCAATTTATCAACACAATCTCAAGCTGGAAATTGGCATATGACCCAAATCAAACCATGAATTAAGCATGCATCCAAAAGTAGTAGTTGAACTCAAAGGAGTTTGCATGGGAACACCCATAATAGCCTGCTTATAGTATCTATGGTTTTTCTTTGCGAGAAAAATAGAGAGATGAAATAACACGGCTCTGGTATTGGACACTGATCGATCATATCATTGTTCCCAATCTACTGGATTATTGGGAAGGCTATTGACTATTTTATCTAATCTTGGACGTTGATCGATCAGATCGGCCACAACAATGAGAGAAAAGCTGCACAATCTGCAATTTTTAAGATAGATTCAAATATCAAATTTAGAGGTTTGAATAGAATCACAAAAAAAAAAAATAAGACAGAGAAAAAAAGGAACTGACGTGAAAATATATACCCTCTTCCTTCACACGACCTTGTCCCTTTGTCTACAATAACGGAAGGGTGAACTATAGAGCTTATTGACGTAAAAGAGTATTGAAAAGTTACTTGACTACGCTCTTGTTTGTCCGGTCCCTTTCATCGACATACAGACTTAGTGGATGGTAGAGGGTGCTAGGGTTTTGGACAATGTATGTTTAAGTAATAACTCTTCATTTCGTGCCCCTAAAAGTGTAATTGTTATGTGCCAAGATCCCTACTCTCATCTTTCCATAAGGAATTCACAACAACGCCTACATTACTGGGGTACGCTTGCAAATTGGTAGGAACACCCAATACAAACACCGAAGGAGTTGCAACAAGAACATTAGGCCAACAAAAAACAACACTCTTCCCTATCGAGTTGTGGCGTGAGGGCACCTCCGGGAAGGATTACCCCTCCGCTTTCTTCTTGTCTTTAGCAAATGACCCTTAAGGTACTGTTTCTTTAGCAAATGACCTTCATTACAGAACCGAAACCACACCCTAAATCAGAATACAAAATTACAAATTGAATCGAGTCAGCACATGAAGTTTATCCATCTTATTTGAGGTCAGAACCAACATGTTTTTTAATTAGTGGATTTGAATATTGATTACTTTAACAACCTAAAAACAGCTCTTCAATTAGTATTTTATTTGTCCTTGTTCCCCATGCTTTGTGGGCATGCGGAAAGCATATATACAAAAAATTAGTACGTGACACAAGCACAGCTTTGTGAAAAATGGTATTCAAATATATAAGCTCAAATAATAACCTGCCACCTAAAATTATACTAATGTATTTGTTCTGACTTCAGAGTTCACAGCACGCATCCATTTCCAATGTGAGATCACAGGTGAGAAATTCATGTTTATAATTATGACAGCCTTCATTTGATTATTACTTGTTCCTCGAGCCCAAAGTTGAGGTTTCTCCAAGTACAATATGATCAATCTTCTTGTTTGGATGTCTTGTATCTCACTAATTACTTGATGGATCGAATGTTTGTGAAGGTGTTAAAAGACTTCCTTTTAAGCATGAGTCGTCATAGTCTCACGTAGGAATTCAGTGTCAGTGATTCGGACTTTTAGCTTTAAATACAGACCTTACTGATGATATTGGTTGTCCAATATCCAAAACGATAAGGTCATTCTACCAGAATGTTTAGAATTGGCTCATATTAATTTAGGTTAGCTTCACAATCACCATTAAAGGAATTGAAATCTACTGATTTTGAACATTGCAACTCGAATTGAATTGATTTCAAGTGGAATTCGAAAGGTTTGAACTGATCAATTTCATAATTAATTAAGAGTTGGAACTGAAGAGTTTGAACAACCAATTTGGAAATTTAGGACAAGATTAAAATTAGAGTTTTGATCGATAAGACGGAAGAAAAGATATAGAGTTAATTTTTGTTATGTATTTTAGAATAACAACCGTACATGCAGAAAAAAAAAAAAAATCTATATTCACGAAAAAGGAAAAATTCTTAAATTCATCCATCGTTGCGTCTAGAGTTATAATCATTTGAATTTTTGAAGTGCTTTTTTCACTACGAGTCGATTTCTTTCTCCTTTTTGTTGAACCTGTAGCGAGCAAGTTGTGATTCTCCAACAGAAACGACACTGTGTTATGGGACTTGAGGAGGGGGGCTATTGGGGAGATTGGGACCTTGGCTCATTAATGGACACGTCCTATTAATTCAATTAAAAGGTGCGAGATTCGAGGTGTGCTCTTTTACCGATGATGATGATGCCCTACCACCCCAGTCAACAACGACAACATGTTTTCCACAATTAAAAAGATATCATGTTGCATGTGATGCAATTTGCAAAGAGCATCTTACACAAAACACAAATTTGTTTTGTTTTGTTTTTTTTCCCATCAAGAGCAAGCTCAGCCATGGATCATTTGATCAGATTCTATTACTATCTTTTGATGTTTATTTTCACCCTTCGGGTTAGTTTGTAGGTCATAAAACTGACCCTGAGTGACCCAACCCAGATCAATTTGAAAATTATATCTATGATCCAGAGAGTGAAAATAAACATAAAAAACAGTGATTAATATCTGATTCAGTGATCCAACGGGTGAACTTATTGTTAGTAAAAATATTATACAAAAATTCTACCAAACTCAGATTAGACGAAAAGGCAGTCACATGGTTCTGAAATATAAACACTTAAGAGTACTAATACGAGCTTTTAAATATCACTTTTTGACTTTACACTCACTTCAGTCATTTCACACATTAAGTGACAGAGAGAGTGGAGGTAAATAGTAGTGCGACCTTTATTTTGTTACAGTAGTCGTAAAAAGTGTGTGATATATTGCAACATAAGGTTTCGTTCATTTGTTTCATCATAAGACTTATCTACTGTCGAAAGCATGTCATGAGGTTCATTCTAATATCATAAATATTTGTAACAGTAGTCTGCCGCATGTACAATATAACCAATCCATTCATTGACTTTGGTTCCTCTCACTGTATTAAGTGGAAACTAATGCCACTGAAAAGCGATGTATGAGCTTAAATTGCATACTATTATTTAATAGAAGAGCGGGTTGTCAACCATATTTAAATTTTTTGATATAAATCGGTATATTAAAATTCAAGGAACTCAATTATTTTTTCAAAACCTGAAAAAGGAAAGAAAGAAAAAATTGCAAAGGTGCTAACGCCTATGTTCTTGGGCTTTGCTATGTATACAATATAAAACAGCCCAAGGTGAAATTATCTATAACCCAAAAGATTAGTCGTGGGTTAACAATTATTAGTTTGGATAATGACCCTGGTAATGATTTCATTGCCTTAGATAGTAGTAGAGATATCAAAGTACGCCATAACTAATAGGATAATAGCCCACTAAGGCAGTAAGGCACTACATAATAAAAAAGGAATGATGGACCATTATCCCCCTTCCACTAATCTACTCACCCCCTAATTATGATTCTAAAGTTGAAGGCCCCCATATAAGATCTAGACATCCAGGTGACTGCCGCTGTCAAAAATAAGAGTTACCCTAAACACAATGACATAGGTCGTAATGTCCTAAAAGGCTAATCATAAGTCACTAATGCGTTACAAATGTAAATGGGAATGTAGAAAGCGGGCTTTGAGACTAGAGTACAATTTCACATCTAATCAATTTCAAATGTCTTATAAAGCTAAACATAAATCGCCAATGCACACAAGTAGGGGTGGCGACTAGAACCTACTTCTTGTCGGGGTAATTGTTGATTCAAAATCTCCTATGAAAATATATATCCACCAATGACTAATCGTCACATATACGTGAATGATGACATTATTTAAACTTATACTGACATAAAAATATCTGTGGTCGTTCACATTTTAACAGTGAACGACCACGGAAAATGACGGTGGGGCTTCCTATAGCAAACCAGAGTGGGAAAAGAGAGATGAGAATGACAAAGCAGTGGAGCAGTTGGTCACATCGGACGGGGACCGCTCGGCTAGCTGTGCTCGTTCTATTATAGGGCAATTCAAACACGAAGCAGCATCTTCATCGTCAGCGCGTGTATAACACGCGTTATGCAAATAATCCCGATTCTGTCTTGGGGGGCTTGAGATTCTAGAGTGACGAACACGCGCCGGAAAGAGAGTGGGCACGGCATCACTCTCCGACTCAATTCCACTAGCCAACATCTGAAAGGCAAAGAAACGAATAATAAGTGAGCTGAGAGGGGGCGGTAGTTGGCGAGACGTTGGCTGCGATCCGATGCGACACGTCACGTACGCCCAGGTCCATGATTTGTGACACTTCCTTACGTGGATCCAGGTCATTGGCCAGTCTGTACTAATAAGTTTCTGTCGTGGACCCCTCAGAGAGTGGTCTTCTGAGGCGAATGAAATCGGGACACGTGTAATGGGTCATCGAGTTCATCAACTTTGCAATTATATAGGAGAGTGGCCAATGAGAGTCCTGGCAGTGAGGTAAAACCAGGTTGTGGTCCCCACGTCCACTCTGAGGTTGCAACTGTAAAAAGAGTTTGAAAAGGATTTATGGGAGCAAATCTAGTCATGTACATGTAATCCTTTTTGTTAAATCTAAATCAGATCATGGTTGGGATTTTATCATAACAGAAAAAGGGCAAAATGCAAATAGATATTTTACCATTTGGGTGGTTCTATTTATGGTTGGAAAATGATTTTATTAGTGTGGTAGCTTGCTTCTCATCTAGGTCATTTTCTCCTCCGTGGAATTTAAGAGTTCGTTGGCGCAATTGCCTCTCTAAAATATACTAAATGAATTTTCGATGTAGTCATATTCTTAGATAAGGTAATGTTGTATCTGACAAGATGGCGCATCTGTGAATCTCAAATGCAACGTTTACTTGGTATGATAATCCTCCTAGTGAACTCTACAAGTTTTTACAAGTCGATTATTTGGGTTTTTCAAATTACCGTTTTTCATAGTGGCAGGGTTGCTTTAATTTTATGGGTGGAAAAGGCAGGAAATATAAAAAGTGCCTCTTTTTCGTGTCTTTCAATACTATGTTATGTTTTGGAAGCGGTTTTTACCTAGTCCCCCGCTTCTCAAGGATCTTATGTACTCCCAACTCCTTGGAAATTATCTTCTGTACTTTGCAGTTTTGTATTTTTCTCTTGGGAAGATTTGGTCAAGCTCCCTTTGCTATTTATCTTTTTTTTTTTCTTAATTATTAATAAATCGGGGTAAGGGCACTGAGTTAGCTCTTACACCACTTCCTTTAAAAAAAAAAGTGGCATAAATCTTCATTTTATAAGTGGATGTCATGCATTCGACTCATAATAAACTAATTATTGTATATAAATTGTTTAAAAAAGAAAGAAAGAAAAGGTCTGATTTGAGTATTTTTTTTTGTTTGCTTGAAGGAAATGAATTGAATTCATAGAGCAAGATTTGCTACAATAAGTACATGTAAATATAGCGCAATACATCTTAAAATCAGAGCATCTTGAGCTAGTATATGAGCAACTTGATTTGCTGTATGATCATTCTTCTATTTTCGTTAAAAATCATCAAGTAATTAGCCATGCGCCTTATTTTCAAGGCTAACTTCATCCCTTTTAAGTCACACGATTGGTGAATTAAAATGTGAAAAACTTTTAAACAGCCAATTACATGAAGATTTTTTTTTTATGAGAGTTACATGATAATTTTTAATAAGTAAACGGCCCATAATGATTAAAGTGTAAGATGAGATCTAAGTTTAGTAACAATAGTATTTTTCAAAGAATGTTTCACACCCTATTCTTCTTTTAAAATACTAATTACACTCCCTGTTCTATGGGTTAAAGAGGATGAATATCATCTTTCTTCTTCAAAATATCAGTCCAGTGTTAAATATTTAAAAATTATATGATTATTTGTGATATACTTTTTCTAAAAAAATAGAATAAAGTGTTATTTAATTAAAAAAAGAAAATAGAAACATAACAGAGCGTGAGTGTTATTATAATACAGGGAAACTCTTTTTTTTTTTTTTTTTTTTTCTTGCATAAATTTCAGTATCTACAAACTTCTTGCTATCCAATCACAACAACCCACCTCTGAGTTTCTCTTTCCCTCTTTCTTCAAAGATTTTAGCAAAAATTTAGATTCATTTCTTGGGGCTCGGCTATGCTGGCTTTGCTTTTTTGAAGCTTCTATATTTCTCTCTCTTTCCATTGATAGCTCAGACACACACTTTTTTCTTTCTCCTCTTTTCTTTGTTGCTCAGGCCTCAAGGAAACAAAGAAGAAACAAGAGATCTTCCCCCAACTTTCTTCCATTCCTCCTCACTCTCTCTCTCTCTCAATGGGGTTCTCACCCACTTGTGCTTCTCTTCCTTAGTTTTCCTAGTTGGGATTCCAAAGAGGTACAAGAAGCTGCAGATACAACTGTGTTAGCTTTCTTCACCTCTGTTGCAAGCTTTACCCAATTGGGTTTTATCCTTTTTCTGTGTTTGTGGTTTCCTGAGACTTCAATGGGTTCAGATCCCATTAGTGGTTCTGGGGTTTTATCTTTGAGTTTTTGTTTTTAATATTATTTTTCAAGACCAATTCTTTGAATATCGGAAAGGTGGGTCTTTCACTCTTTTGTAGATTCCTATACAGATAAAGGTATTCTGATTCCTTTTCTAAATGCTCCTTGATTTAACACCGATATTATCATTCTGAAACCTCCACCTCTTCTTCTGCATTTCCTGTACGCACTTGCTCTCGTCTCTCTGCTCTGTTCCTCCTCTGTTTCCAATCCCCAAAATTTTAATGCTGTGAATTAGAGGTACTTGATTTGGTATTATGAAGCTGGAAATGGAAATTCTATCCCCTTCATCCTATTTCTCAGCCTCGAATTGGCTCCTTGAGGAGACCAAGAGCTCGAAATGGACTCCAGCGGAGAACAAGATGTTCGAAAACGCCTTGGCCTTGCACGACAAGGATACGCCGGACCGGTGGCACAAGGTGGCAGCGATGATACCTGGGAAGACAGTAGGGGATGTGGTGACGCAGTACAAGGAGTTGGAAGCTGATGTGGGAAAAATCGAAGCGGGGCTAGTCCCTATTCCGGGATATGCTACCTCTCCATTCACATTGGAATGGGTGAATAGACATGGCTATGATGGGTTCAAACAAACTTATGGGATTGGTGGCAAGAGACCTTCATCAACTAGACCTGCTGATCACGAAAGAAAGAAAGGAGTTCCATGGACAGAGGATGAACACAAGTAAAGTTTCCCGATTTAAATTTGTTTTTCGCTTTGATTGTAATGCAAAGTGATCCCATGTTCAGTTTATAGATAATTGGTTCTTGAACTGAAATCATTATTATGTATGCAATGTCAAGCATGAGCAGAACTCCAGTTGTTTGTGCTTTTAGGCTTAACTTTAGTTTTTGGCATTGTTTTGATGAATGTTTTGATGGTTGTGTGCATAGGCTGTTTTTAATGGGACTGAAAAAGTACGGCAAAGGGGACTGGAGGAACATTTCTCGGAATTTCGTGGTAACCCGAACCCCGACTCAGGTGGCTAGTCATGCACAGAAGTACTTTATCAGGCAGCATTCAGGGGGAAAAGATAAGAGAAGAGCGAGCATACATGATATAACAACTGTGAATCTCAGTGATACCAGAACTCCATCTCCAGACAACAAGCCTCCCTCGCCGGATCACCACCACTCAGCCGCTTTCCCTCAGCAGCCGAATTCTGCCAGGATCCCGCCTTTCCAGTGGCATCAGGGCGGCAATGGAGCAAACATGGCCTTTGGTCAAGCTCATGGGAACATGTTCATGTCCAATACTTACGGTGTTGGTTCTTATGGACTTAACAAAAGTGCGGTTCATGAATCTTACTATGCACCTCAGAATATGGTTTTTCAGATGCAATCCGCACAGCACTACCCTCATGGATGATAATCTAGCAGCTTTTCTACTAAATCATCTGCGGGATTTATGCCCCATTATGGTCTTTTTGTTCATTAGTAGAGCGGGGGGCGCTATATCTGAGTCTTGTTTTTTGCTTTCATGGTTTCTTGTGAATATGTCATTCAGAACTTTGAGTTAGTCTTAAGTATTATGAGGGGGAACAGGATCAAGTCCTGGAATTTCAACTTATGGAATATGAATGAAAACCGAGTTGAAGCATCTCGAAAACCCTTTGTTGTGTTTTTTGGCACCCAATGGATCTCATATTCCGTTATCTGATTTCAAACAGTAATGAATTATTGCTGAAGGCATCTAAAATGAGCACGAAGAGCATATGACAGAAAATGCTGTTACATTTCGAAGTCCGGTATACTGAATAGTTGACTGCCCCTTTATTTGATACCTTAAGAATGAAAGTGGGAATTCAATGAGATAATGCATCTTCAATCCTCTAGCAAACATGAAATTCCAAGCTTTCCTGGAATATGAAATAGAGGGGCATAATCAAGATAAGCATCTTCTTCACTGTGGTTTTTTTTTTGTGATATGTCTAAGTAACTTAAACTATGATTTAACTTTAATACACATGGGATCTTCAGAGATTTACTATATTTGAATTTGGAGTCATATGACTAATGATTTTGCCACAAAGGCTTGGACTTTGCAACCATATTAGAATACGAGCAAAACCATAATATAGAAAAATCCTCGACCAAAAAAAGAAAAAGAAAAAGAAAAATAGAGAAAAATCTGTAAGCATCCCATATTCCCATACGACTGTTGGTTTAATCTAAGAGCCATTTGGGATTCTTTGGTGAAGGTGTTCTAACAACTTTGTCAAAAAAGACAAAAAAACAAGTGTTTTAACAAAAGATTAATCGTTTTTATAATTCATAAACCACTTTAAACTATTTTTATCAAATCCTGTCAAAAAGATTTTTAACAGTTTTAGAATCAACGCTAAACGAACCTTAAATTTATAATGTGGCTTGATTATTCCCTTCCGTTGAAACAAATAATATTCTCGCTTTGTCGGTAGTTATGCACTTAAAATCAACTTGTAAATTCCATGTTAGCCTACTTTTAACTGTTTAGTCTGTGTCACTAAACCGACTTTCAGAAAAACTGGCCAAGTTGACTAGGAAAGACCATGAAAGTTCAAAACTTTGATCAAATGCTGACTCTGCATGCACTAATGGAAGAATCATATGCTTCAATAACCTTTTCTGGCTTGGTAATCTTTCTTTTTGTATGAGATCTTCTTATAATTAGAAAGAAGAAGATCCCTCCTAGGAGTGATGATTAGTGATTTAATTATAATAGTATGTAGCATTTAGAGTAAGATATTAGATTAGATTAAACTGGTATTGTATTTTAATTTGTGGTTCATCTTTTCTGTAAAGTTGGTTCAATATTTCTCTCTCTCCTGGATTTGGTTTTTTGAGCACTATTGTTTTTCTGATTCTAAGTGTACGGCACCTACCCAACTAACTAAAATGTTAGAAAGACTTCATGGTGCTCTGATCAAATCTAGACCTGTGACACCAAATTTGGAGACAAATTTTGTGTAGCTTTTTCATTAACAGAAAAGACTTCTTTACCTTGGTCTTGGTCATTACATATTATAATTTGGTGTTTCACTACTACATGGGATTTGAGATTCTTTTTGGTGGGGGAAATCTCATTGACTTGTATCCTTTTCTTCCCTCTTTTATTTATTTGGAACAAGAATCTTCCTCATAATTGAGTGCAACTTTGAAAGAGTATTTGACATCTAGTGAGTGAAGCCTTACAATTATTAACATCTACCAGTAAGCTCCATACTTGTGTAGAGGTATCAGGTTAGCTGTAAGAAGGTTTTGTTATGTAATTGGTTGTAGCATTGAACTAATGTAGTGTCACCAGCAAGCTTGTCACTCGGTCCAAAAGACTAGGACTTCGCTTGATGTTATCATCAAGGTGTTTTTATTTAGTAGCGGTCTTATTGGATATGCTTTGGTTTTCGGTTAAAATTTTCCAAATGCTTCATGTAAAAGCATCTAAAAGTGATGTCCTCATCACTATCAATGAAGATTATAGTAAACTTCGTCTTAATCTCTCACAGTTTTAGTGTTTTAGATGATATATTTTTTTAGGTTTAGATCAAGTTTCCTCATTGTCTTCTTTACCTCTATCATTTATCCACTCCATCTTTTCTCCCTTCTTTCCCCTGAAAAAACAAAGAACAAGGTCGTTATCAAACCTATCAAACCAATCTCACTATTTCAGAGCATACTTTGTTGGTTTGTTACCATCCAAACTGACAAACAATGATATTGCTCAATTTGTACTGTGCTGTTTTCATCTACTTAGCTTTGTACCAAATTTTCTTTTGCTTTTACCATGAAAAGCAAACCACCCCTATCATTGGGACACAGTTCTGTTCAGTCCTCCCATCCCATTATGCAAATAATCCAGGCCAACCTGGGCAATTTGTCATTCTAATCAGAATTACCACAACAAGTGACAAAACTGGTCACCATTTTTTTCAAAAGCCTTTCTGCAACTTGCACCTGAAAGCACTCTCTATAGTACTCTATACCACTTTATTCCCAGATTGATTAACCCCTTGAAGAATAGTGGAACCACAAAGATAGTATCACAGCTTCCACTTTCGGCCAGTCTTGCTTTCTCAGTAATTTCTCCGATATGTTCTGATTCTTATCTCTCAAAATGTTACTAGCTCAATGCACTTCAATATATATAAATCTCACTAGGGAATTAAGTGTAGAGGTGGATTTGATTCTATGTGTTGCTTCAATGGCCCACTGGGATCTAGGAATAACTCTTGTGGGGGCTTAAGTTCTGTATCAAAGAAAAGAATATGGAAAGGTCGGAAAGTAGAAGATGCATCATATCTGCAGAAACATTAGTTTATGCAATCACAGAATCACAGTGTGACAGAAACAGTTAATTTAAACAGAAATAAGACAAGCGAAAACAGTATAACAGATGAGACAATATCGGTTGGGATCTGAGGCTTTAGTTGAGAGTAGGAGATTACAAATCCTTTTCCCGGTTCCACTTTACTAATATGAGACAATATGACAAGTTAACTATTGTGCATTGATGTGATCATAACATTCACAGCAAACATCTCACACAATACACAGATGATCATGTCCAAATTGATTATCCTTATTCAGTTAATACACATGAAAAATTGAGCAAAGACACCTTTGACATCAACAGAGACATTCATTCGAGAACAGCCGTTTTGCTTTAACGCCTTGAACAGATTCAGGGAACTTGGTCTAGTAAGGACTTGAGAATAGCCTCGGTCATCAATCTATCTAGTGTGTAGCATTGTCCTTATTGTATGTCAAACCGAAGCCGAAAGGATACAAAGGGTCATATGAATTGCTTCCAACATTTAATGGCAGCTGTTTAATACTTCTAAACCATGTCACCGGTAGCTTGCCCTTGAAGTCATAATCTCCAAAGATAACATCTGTAATCCCCTCTCCTTCACTACCAGGCAACCAAGCAGCAATGAAAGCATCCATCTTTTCCAGTAGATCTGGCTCTAAAGTTAAGGGTCTTCCCGATATCAGAATCACCAATGTGGGGATTCGGTCCGCAACTGAGCTTATGATATCAGGTCCACTAAAAGGGATCACAAGCTCCGATCTGTCACCAGTGAATTCTGCATATGGATCTTCACCAACAGCTACAATTGCGAAAGAGATATCTTGACGTGCTAAGGTGTCTGTTGATGGATATGGCTCATAAATTACTTCTGTTTCTTCTCCAACTGCCTTCTGGATAGCTTCCAAGATGGTTGTGCCTACGAAAAGAGTTTTGAAATGTAAATCCAATCAGTTTAGTTTGCCTGTCCAAGCGAGCTTAAATCAAAAACATGAAAATTCACAATCGATGAATTCTTGTCCTCAACAGAATTGCAGCACAAATTACTAGGAGAAAACTTTCTTTGTTAGACTATTTTTCACCCCAAAGAAAACTTTGGTTTAAGGTGACTACAGAGACTACAATAATTTAAGGAGTAACACATTGCTGGATTTACGAGTTACAAGAAAAGAGAATTCTGCAACCTATTTTATTATGATGGGCTTCAAATATTTACATACTTTTGGTTCAATTCGAAATAAAAAATTTACTGTGAAAACCTAAGGACCCAGCATCATGAAGTCTTCGACCAAAAAAACGTTAATAATGACCATGCATGCAACATATAACCCTATTAATTATTAAAATCAGGAAATAGAAACGTTCCATACCAATTGTTATCCTGCCACTTTTTCCATCCCAAGTAGCTGTCCATCCTCCACACTGATATCCAAGATCATCAGCATGTGTTCCAGTAACAAGAATTCTTTTAGCTTTTCTATCTAATGGAAGAAAAGGCTTTTTTGGGTCCTTTCCATTCTTCAACAGTACCAAGGACTTGCGGACAGCTTCGCGTGCTAAATCTCTATGCGGCTGCACAACATACAGTATAGTGATATTAGTAAAAACGGTATATCAGGTATTAAAATGATTTGGGCTGTTTATATAAGATGATTGGTAACATTAAAGCATTGAATTTATCCACTAATGGCTCAAAACAGGACTAGTATTACTGAGTATATGCCCAATATGGAACCTTCATATAATAATATGCAAAGCATGTGTTTCTGAATCAGGTGAACATAACATAGGCTGATTTTGCAAATTTACCTTGCAACCAACTATGTCAAGCAAAGATCTATCAGCAAAGGGATGCTCGAAAAGACCAGCAACAAACTTGACTCTCAGTATTCTTTCAACAGCATCATCTATTCTGGACATTGGTATCTCCCCATGGTCCACTAAATATACTAAATCCTCCACAAACTGTTCAAATCTGAAAGGCACCATAACCTGCATATAGAAACATAGTAAACTCAAGGAAGCAACGAATAGTTTAGGCTTTCAAACTTGGACTACAATGGGTAGTTAGGTACCATGTCAATTCCAGCATTAATGCCAGATAATATGCAGAAACGATGGTTTGACCCTTGAGGTTCGCAAATTTTGTCAAGTGCTGCCCAGTCAGACGTCACAAAACCCTGCAGCAGAGCATACCCTGATATTTATCCGGACATACAGAAATTTAATGGTACAGAAACTGCATTTAACTAATCACACCAAAAATATGAAAGCGGAATTTAATAGACTAATACCAAGGAATGATGTGCCACCATTTTTAAATTGAAGTTTTCTGTATCACTCTAATGTTAACAAAATTGATCACTTGGAAGCATATGAGGAGCCCAGAGATCTACTAAATAATCAATCAAAATGTGCAGTACCGTATTTTGTATTGAATGTCTGATTTTGTTACCATGGCTACTATTACTAAGGAAACATGAAATACCAATACTATTGTACTTTGGAGGAAAATAATCAAATTCACAGTAGAGTATCAAAAATATACTGTCTTGTACTAATAGGGTAATGACTGAGGAGGGTATGGGTAAGTTCATGGGGTCATATTGTTCACCGATATATATTTTTTTTTTTTTAACATCATCTGGTTTTTTACCTTAAAACCAAGCTTATCTTTCAGAACTTCTGTCAGGAGAAAGCGATCAGCATGTAGTTTACTTCCATTCCAGCTGGAAAAGGATGCCATGACAGTGGAAACTCCTTGAGAAATACAGTCCAGATATGGTGCCATATGAATCCTCTCTAAGTCATCATAAGATGATATGGTATTCCCCTCATTTAGACCTTTATGTGTACCACCATCTCCAACAAAATGCTTGGCACATGCAATAATGTTGTTTCTGGATTAAAAAGAAGGTAAAATTAAGAAACAATTTCTGATACTTGAGAGGACTAGACGGGACTTAGATTGGAATACAATATTAACTCATCAACTCATCAAGGGATGAATGTGTTGAGAGAGATGAAAAAGTGAGTACATGCAGAAGATCTATGATGACGTAATTTACATGATATTGGTACAAGTAGGAAGAAAAATCTTCAGAAAACCAATCTTATTGGTGTCCAAGTGCATCAATCTCCAACAAGTAATCTTTATTTTACTTTTCTGTTTTCTAATTAGCATGGAAAAGTGTTTGAAAACATATAATTTGATTTCTTTGAACGAAGATTATTAAGGACCTAACTGTATTACTTGACATATTCAGACAAGATGAAATATATTTGGCAAAAAAAGTACAGATAGAGATTTTAATACTAGTAAGTCCTATTTACCTTCCCATTACAAAAGGGTAACCCTTTTCATGTCCCTGGGGTGGCTTCCCCTGCAAGCCTGAAATAATAGATGTCATCTTTCGAACAATTTCAGTGTCTTCACTGTAACTCTCATAGCATCTTCCCCATCTGGGATCTCTACATACCTATCATAACCCATTTACATGAATATACTAATAAGATCAAATGTCAAGTTAAGATGGTACTTCACAATAGTATTCTATAAAAACCAATCAAGTCATGAATTGCTAATTTAATCATAGACACAAACTGTGACACCAGTACCACAGCAATCTTTTCCGGCTAAAGAAACATTTAATGGATTGACATTGCAGTCTAATGAACTGGTTACATATATCCATAATGACTTACAGCCACACAGGGAGCAAAAGTGTACTGAATGCCACTCGCCCTGATTTCAATAGCAGTTGCCACACCAATCCTCTCAGCCAAATCTGCATCTCTGTCACATAATTTAAAGTTTTAGGGACAAAGGAGGGGACAGACTGTTGAAAAGGTTGGATCATAATGATACAGTGAAATCCCCTTTTTTACTATAACCATGTTATTAGTTACTTGACGTGAAAGCAAAGTATCAATAGGACAAGACTGAAACACAAAACACCAACAGAAAATGAAACCTGATCATCACATACTCACACACAACACCAACATCACAAAACATTTCAGTTCTGGGATTCAAAATCCCAACTTAAATGGAGTTCCCCACATTTTCTTACTAAACCCAAGAAAGGCAACAGCAACTATTTACTGCAAATTGAGTGAAGAAGAAGACTAACCTGGTAGCCCCAAGACCAACATTGTGAGGGAAAATGGTGGCACCATACACATTATTGTTCCCATGAACCGCATCAATCCCATACAGCATCGGAATCTGGAGCCGGGTTTCGAGAGCGGACCTCTGAAACCCGTCCACCATATCGGCCCAGTCAGCCGACTCAGCATTCTCAAACGGCCCACTGCCTCCAGCACTCAGTATACTCCCTGATACAATTTAGTCCGCCATCATCATCATCATCATCATCAATGACGTAATAAATATATAAACATAGAGAAAAAGAGAGAGACAGGAAGCATACCTATGTAGAAGTCTTTAATGGCAGAAGGGGTGGCAACCCGACGCTCTATTTGGGTCATCTGGCCCACTTTTTCTCTCAAAGTCATGCGAGAAAGGAGGTCCTTCACTCGAGCTTCGATGGGCTCATTTGGGATTCTGTATATGCAATTCAAGTCCACAGCTTTTTCCATCTTCGAAGCTACTACTACTACCTAATAAACTCTTCAGCTTCTTTAGCCTCTCACTTCAAAAACCCAGATAAAGAAACTGAAACTTCTAGCGAAGTGATTAGCTAGTGTTGCATTGGACCCATCATTTTGGAATTGATCGAGTAGTGGTCGGTAGAAGTAGAGGCCACCTGCCTTTGGAAAATTCAACCAAACTCTCTTGCTCTGTCCTCAAATGATTGGAGGTCAAAACTAACTTTCTTGTGGATTTGGGTGCTCCTTTGCTATACTAGGCTTGGTTAATTGGTTGATTGTCAGCTAATTACAAGGGTAATCTGGGAAAATTGTTTTACCAATCATAGATAGGGAGGAGTAAGAGCACAACTTGTCGTCTATGACAAATCTGGTTTTTATTATATAACAGTTTGAAAATGAAAGCTTCATTCTTTGTCTTCTTTTATAGTATGCACAAATGGATAAAATATATCTTGGTACAAAGAACATATCTATAAACTAAAGAGGGAAATGAAAAATGAAGTTTAACATGTGACATATGCTTTTAAAGCTTTCCTACTCTACTCTTTCTGAAATTCATATGGATCAGGTAAACTGTGATTGCACATCATATTACCTATCCCTTTACAGCAGTTGCCTGAACGAGGAAATTAATTACTTTTTACTGTCCACTTTGAATACGAATCAACAGCCTGTGCACAACATTGATTTTTGATTCACATTGTTGTATTGTACATCTTGGCAGGCTATTCCAAATTGCCTCCTGCTTCAACTGGCTTTGATGAATGTGTGAAGTCCATAGGTTCGCCTTCACTTCCTTCGATAGGCTTTCTTCTTCCTGCACGTCTTCCTTGTCACTCACTACTGAGATCACTAACTTCACTAATAACTTCTTCAGGGACTTCCTTGGAGAATTTTCAGGTTCCTGTTCAATTGAACAAAATTTGTATACGTTAGTCCGAGTTATCTTTTTGCTGCTATGTTGGAAAATTTTCTTTTCATTATTTATTTCTTGTCCGTTATACACAATTTAAAGTATATAGTATGGTTGTTCAGAAAGAATAAAATGTAACTATGTAAAGCAAAACACAATGAAGTTTGTAAAGTGCTGCTTGATCGTCCAAAAGAAAAAAATGTTACTGAAATGTAAAAGTTATATATCTTGTTTACCTTCCTATGTACTGTGATACATTTTCAGCATCTTCAACAATTTGTTCGTCATGTTTTGATTTCTTCAACTGATTTTTTCAATTCCACAGGAGCCTCAACTTTATTTTGCGATACATTTCCAATCTCTTCAGCTGATTTTTTCAATTCTGTAACAGCCTCGTTTGCCTTTTGTGCTAAAGTTCCAATCTCGTCAGTTGTTTTTTTCATCTCTGCAGCAACCTCTGTTGCTTTTTGTGAAACATTTCCCGTTTCTACAGTTGGGCTTTTCAACATGGTAGCAACCTCTTTTGCTTTTTTTGATACATCTTCACTTTTTTTAGCTGGATTTTTCAGTTCTGCAGCAAGCTCAGATCCTTTTTGCGACACATTTGCGATTTCTTCAACAGTTTTTTTAATTTCCAATGGAGCTTCTTTTTCTTTTTGTGATACACTTTCATTTACTTCAGTTGGTCTTTTCAGTTCTGCAGTTGTATGTGGTGCTTTTTGCGATGCATTTCCAATCTCTTCAGATGGTTTTTTCAATTCTGCAGTAGCACCTGTTGCATTTTGTAAGACACTTCCGATATCTGTCGCAGATTTTTTCATTTCTGCAGTAGCCCCAGTTGCATTTTCTGATACACTTCCAGTTTCTTTAGCTGGACTTGTCAATTCTACAGCAGTCTTAGTGGCCTTTTGCGTTAAGCTTCCAGTGTCTTCAGCTTGGTTTTTCTCTTCTGGTGGACCCTCTGTAGCTTGGTTCCTCACA
The DNA here is from genome assembly GCA_025331145.1 of Rosa persica. NCBI lineage: Eukaryota > Viridiplantae > Streptophyta > Magnoliopsida > Rosales > Rosaceae > Rosa > Rosa persica. Next base: position 55,743,285 of record WFKR01000005.1, read on the forward strand.
CCTGCATTAGCCTCTGTTTCCTTTTGCGTTATGCTCACACTTTCTTTTTCTGATTTTTTAAACTCCTGAAGAACCTCTGTTTCTTTTTTTGTTACAGACTCTGCAGAAGCCTCTATTAATTTTTTGGATACACTCCCAACTTCTTCACTTGATCTTTTCAATTCTGTAGAAGCCTCTGCTGCTTTTTGCGAAACACTTGCTGGTTCTTCAACTGATTTTTTCAACTCTGCAGAAGCCTCTGTTGGTTTTTTTGATCCACTCCCAACTTCTTCAGTTGATCTATTCAGCAGAGCCTCTGCTGCTTTTTGTGATGCACTTTGTATTTCTTCAGCTGGTTTTTTCAATTCTAGAGCAGTCGTTGTTGCCTTTTGTGATACACTTTCTACTTTTTCAACTTGTTTCTTCAATTCTGCAGGAGCCTCTGATGCTTTCTTCAACTCCTGAAGAACTTCTGTTTCTTTTTTTGTTACAGACTCTGCAGAAGCCTCTATTGATTCTTTCGATACACTCCCAGCTTCTTCACTTGATCTTTTCAATTCTGCAGAAGCCTCTGCTGCTTTTTGTGGAACACTTGCTGTTTCTTCAACTGATTTTTTCAATTCTGCAGAAGCCTCTATTGGTTTTTTCAATACACTCCCAACTTCTTCACTTGATCTTTTCAATTCTGCAGGAGCCTCTGCTGGTTTTTGTGATGCACTTTCTATTTCTTCAGCTGTCTTTTTCAATTCTGGAGCAGTTGTTGTTGCTTTTTGTGCTACACTTTCTACTTTTTCAATGTGTTTCTTCAATTCTGCAGGAGCCTCTGTTGCTTTTTGTGAATCACTTTCAATTCTTTCAGCTGGTTTCTTCACTTCTGCAGGAGCCTCTGATGCTTTTTTCAACTCCTGAGAATCTCTGTTTCTTTTTTTGTTACAGACTCTGCAGAAGCCTCTATTAATTTTTTGGATACACTCCCAACTTCTTCACTTGATCTTTTCAATTCTGCAGAAGCCTCTGCTGCTTTTTGTGAAACACTTGCTGTTTCTTCAACTGATTTTTTCAACTCTGCAGAAGCCTCTATTGGTTTGTTTGATACACTCCCAACGTCTTCAGTTGACCTTTTCAATTCTCCAGGAGCCTCTGCTGGTTTTTGTGATGCAATTTGTATTTCTTCAGCTGGTTTTTTCAATTCTGGAGCAGTCGTTGTTGCTTTTTGTGATACACTTTCTACTTTTTCATCTTGTTTCTTCAATTCTGTAGGAGCCTCTGTAGCTTTTTGTGAATCACTTTCAATTCTTTCAGCTGGTTTTTTCACTTCTGCAGGAGCCTCTGATGCTATTTGTGATATACTCCCAATTTCTTCAGCTGCTTTTTTTGATTCTCCCGGAGCGTCTGCTTCTTTTTGCACTACACTCCCAAGCTCTTCAGCTAGTTTTTTCAATTCTGGAGCTAGCTCTGTTTCTTTTTGCTTTACATCTCTTTTCTCTGTTTTCTTCAATTCTGCATTAGCCTCTGTTGCTTTTTGGGATACAATCCCAACTTCTTCAGCTGGTTTTTTCAATTCTGCAGAAATTTCCGTTCCTTGTGGTGAGACATCTTCAGCTGTTTTTTTCAGTATAATGTTAGCTTCCTCAGTGGACTTCTCCGGAGGCTTACATTGTTCCTGTTGAATATGAAAATGCTAACATAAGTCCAGCCGGTTTATATGAATTGCAATTTTGGTACCACACACTTTGAGATCTTATTAGTAGAGAACCAAACAAAGAAAACATGAAATTTAATCAAACGTTTGTTTATTGATGTTTGAGATTTATAGTTGACTAAGCTGAGCTATTAGATTAGACTGTAGCAAAATATAAGAATTAAGAGAAATGAACTGCTTCCTGTTCTAGACTAATAAAATATCAATTGTTTTTATGCTTGGTGTTTCTTTCTTCTTCTCTTGGTGGTTTTTTAATTTTTAGTCAATATAGTTATGTTTCTTATTGAAAGATAGATCAAGGTTCAGTAGCATCAATAAAGATTGACTTTCTATCTAATAATGTGCTTCAGTCATTCATGAGTCACAAACCTCTTGAGTCGCCAAATTTTGCTGAACAGCTGATGCAATGGGATCTTTAGAAGTCTGCCTTTTCTCAGAAACTTCATTTGGTGAAGCACATTGCTCAGCTTTACTGTCTTGTGAAGTACATTGCTCAGATTTACTGTCTTGATTTGGATTAGAGTTCATTATATCATCACTTGGCTTTAATATGTCTTTGCTGACCTCATTTTTAGTTACCTTTTGAGGATCTCCTGCAGTATTATTCGAATTCTTATTGTCCTTTATTGGTTGTATCACAGGATTTACAGAATCTCCCTCCCTGCTACTTGATTCTCCAACAGTCCCCTCACTTGGTTTTGACAGCCCACTCTTGGCTTCACCATCTCTGTCTTTCTTCTTCTTTTCATCTTTCAAATCATTGATTGTGTTGGCAGCCGCAGCATTCACCTTGGTAGTCTCATAAGGAGGATTAGATGATGATCCCTGTTTTATATGAAAAGAGATCAGAAGGAGAGTTGTTAAAATAAATGATTACTGGACAGATACTTACGTATTATATAGCAAATGGATAGAAGAATAGTTATTTCTTTACTATAATACTTCGTTGCAGCTCAAAACCACTGACCTCTGGTTGAGATACTAACTTCTCTGACGACTTCAGTTTTTCGACTTGATTTACAGGTGAAGGTGCATTTGACAAACCAGAAGTGCTTGGCTTCCCAACTTCTTCCACTACTTGTCTGACATCCTCCAAACTCATCGAATGGGTTCGACTGTCTGCTTGTATTCCTGTCATTGTAGATGACAATGAGTACATGTCATCTAGTTCATCTGGCTGTTGCAAATGCATGGAGGATTCAGCAACGTCCTTGGTGTTCTTACAGCTGTTTCCTGAAAATCCCATGCTTGGTAAGTCCTTCTCACTGAAGCCACGCATGTCCCTGAATTTTGATTCACTTTCTTCTGTTCTGGATGATTGAGATGATGCTGCTGCCCACATATACTCTCTCTCGAAGTCCCCATCTAAGTTCAGTGATTCCCTATCAGTGGGCGAATTGGCCCCATCAACTGTTAGCGGAGGTGAACCAATGTCTGAGACCTCCACCTGCAGATCAGACGCGATAGAGTACGTGGGAGTATGACAAGGACCCCTCTCTGCATAAAACAAACGGTCTTCCAATCTTCCCCTTTCATTTGATGGGCTAGGAATCGAACAGTTAAGAGGTTTAGGCGGAACACGTCCCACTCTTGATGCTGCATGTTGAGAGAATCCAGATCTATTAGCAGTAAAGTGGCGTTCATCTTCTTCCGATGAGGTTGACTCATCATTGCTGTCATCAGTTACATGTGGCTCCATGTGAGCTGCACTTCTAGTAGACATTACATCCACATTTTGATCATTTTTCGTCTTTCTCATTTCTTTTGCATCAGTCTCTCTTTGGGTTTGTCTACTTCTTTCGTCTTTGGCTTCCCCTGAAGTTGTCGCTTGATTAGGTGTTGTAGCTTCACTGTCAACAACTTCAGAGATGCTGTCAATATGGGAGATGTTTTTTGCTTCTACTTCTGCCAAAAGTGTTTCTACAAGCTCGTCATGCTCTCCTTTGTTTGACAGCATTCTTTCAATACGCCTATCATGAGGTCCCAAATCTGAAGGAAAAATTACAGTCAGGAAAATTACAAGTAACAAAGGCATTTATGGAAGAAGGAAACAGATGAAAAGTTTGCATTACCTGATTGCTTTTTGAATCTTGAGAACCCTAGTCCATCTGTTGCTCTGTTCCTGGGTTCTAATGGGTAAGCAGCGCCGTAACAGAAGCTCTCATGCCTACAATATAGCATGTCTTTCTGGGTGACTGCTGTGAATTCTTGTTGGAAACTATCTGCCTTAAGATCCGGCTTCTCCTCTAGTGCATCATATGGAAGATCAAATGGATTTTTCGCTGGGAACATTACAGAAGGGGCTGAACCAGGCGTTTGCATGCCGTCCATCTCAGCAATAAATGGATTGTTCTTTGCAATAAAAAGGGGAGCAATTTGACTTGGTAGGATAGTATCCAAGTCAATTAGGCCTTTCTCAATCTGCATTTTGAATAACTTTCTTGCTCTTCTTCTGGCAATCAAACTCTCCAGTCTTTTGTTTCTTTCTATCTCGGAATGTCCAAGATCCATAAGATTCCTTTGATCATCGTCCGTCCACTGCACAGCCTTAGTCCCATCCTGTTGTGCTGCTTCTTCCTTCCTTCCACCACCTTCAAAATTTTCAGACTCGTCATCGGACGAGCTTGATGACAAGATATCTCGATCAGAATCTAGGATCGAATGGTCGTCGTCATTAAGCACTTGAATGGATTCAGCTGTGGACCTTTTTGCATTGGAACTCTCTCCATGATCAAATGCTCTTTCTTTCTCGCGCATGTTCAAAGCCTTTACTTCTTTGCCAAGCAAGACTGTTCTACTAACCAAATCATGAGGAGAAGTTGCCAATGTAGACAACTCTTTTTCCTTCTTCTCGCTTTGTGCATCCCATTGCCTTCTGACATTAGTTCGTCTACTCTTCTGCTTTTGTACGCAAGAGCTCCCGTCTCGAGCAACCACAGCAGTACCTCCAGCAGATCCAGAATTTTTACACGGCATTTTATTACCTCTCGGTTTCTCATTTCGCTTGGCTTCTAGGATTATCAGTCCTCCAGAAGTCCAAAAAATTCTAACAAGAAGAGCCACGCAGACGAGAAATGGAGAGAAGAAAACAAATAGATTGAAAAATGCATAAAGGAGGAACAAGAATAACAAAGCGCCTGAAACAAAGGGGTGGTTCTGCAAACACTTGGAACTGGTTCTCATCGAAAAGTGAAGGAACCTCCATACACAAACTAGTATATCCTCTGCACCAACACCCATATCTATAATCTATACAAGAACAGGACCAATATAAATCAAGTGAATTCTAAACACCTATGAGGTATACACACATTCAAACCTAGCACAATTTGGGAAGTAGTACTAGGAATTTAGAAATGTACAATCAGAAGCAAACCCGCATTCTGAAAAGAAACGAAACTCGGGTTTCGGCGAAGCAAAGAGATGAGTGGGTAGCAACAAGAAATCCAGAAATGGGGGATGATGTTTTTGATAGAAAACCATAAGAGAATATGAGAAGCACAAACGAAGAGTTACAAGAAAAAAGGAGGCACAAAAATGGCGAAGTATCACAATCTTTGCTTTGTTTTCCGGTGAAGCTCTGGATTTGGGTTTTCCAATTTTAGCGATTTTAATTTTTGCTTGGCTGATGGCTCTGTTAGATCCTTTATTGTAGGACTACTTCAGCTTCTGTCTCTACTTTCTTTCTCCTCCATCATTCTAATGACACAATAAGGACAAAATAGAAAACAGGTATTTCCAAGAATTGGCGGTTGTTTTTTCACTTAATATTGTATACATTGTTTTCGGGTTAAGGTCTAGTAAATTGGAGTTTGTTTAAGTTGAATTTCGGTTGTAATTGGACTGTTAGAGTAGATTTCTTTTATTTATTTATTTTTTCTATCAAGGCATGGAGACCACTTAACATTGGATGGAATAAAATTTTGGTTTCGCAATGTTTTAAAAATAGATTTAAGCGATAACTAACTGTTTAATTAATTAAAAAATTAATGTAAATAACCAAATAGCTGAGAGATTATTCTGTTAGATATATCACATGTCTGCTAAGGCAGACCAATCAGTGCACATGTGGAGGAGGTGTTATTCATTTTAATAATGTAAAGATAGTTTCTGAACATACTTAAAATTTTCTGGGTTTTGATTGGGCAACCCTACCGCCACGTGGTACATTTGTCTTATGTTAGAATTTCTCATAGGCAGCCTACCCATTGGCTCCGCAGCCTTCGCTTAGGTGCCTAAGCACTAGGTCCATTCTCACCACCGATCACTGGCCAAACGATTTTTGAGAACATTAGTTATCGCTAATGTGTTTTTTTTTTTTTGGTTCCTACCATTTTTGGCTTCGGTTTTGCATAACACAATTATAAGCTGGTCGAGCTAGTGTCATTCAACTATAACGATTATATGCCAAGTATAATATGATCTAGTAAAATAAAGTCTCCAATTTATAGGTGTGATGTTGTGAGTTTGATTTACTAAACACCAGTTGTCGATGAAATTAAAAACAAAAAAAATTAATTAATTAACATGATATGACAAATAAAAGAGTTGTTACGATGAGACTCGAAGATCACATTGGTTTGCTTGAAGACAATACAAATGGGGGGAGTCGGGTCCTGCGGTCCTCCTCCCTCCGCCACAAAATCGATAAACACTGGTGGTGCATTAGCACACGTGTCACTTCACGTCACCTCAGACCACACACCCCCTCCTGGCCCGCGACGCAGACGATCCCCCCCCGGCCAAACTGGATAGCGCTAACAGCCTCCTACATCAAAAATAACCCCAAAACGGAAACTTAACGGCCGAGATCTCCACCTCCGTCCTCATCCAACGGCCCACATTCCAAGTTGAATCTCCGTCTTTTATACCCCCCTCTCTTTCTCTCTCCTCTGTGTCCCAAAGCTCCAACCTTTACCTCAAGAAAACCAAAACCTCAACCAAAATTGAAAAATTCCTTGGAAAATTAGGATAGAGATTTTTATAGCTTGTGTATAAATATATGAACTTTTTGAATTTGGGTTTCTGGATTTCCTAGGGTTCCGTTTGGGATGTCATCGGCGGTGGAGTATTTACGTCCGACAATCCACACTCGGTTCTGCTTAAACTCCAATTCTAATCTCCATCACTGCAGTAATGGATTGGGCTTCTTCTTCCTCCGCAGCGCCCAATCTAGGGTTTTCAATCCCGACGTGAAACGCCGCGTTTCGGCGGCGCCGTTCCCGAAGGCCGTGAGGGTCTCGGAGAAAAGGTTCGGTCTTTTGGGAGGTTACAATGGAGGAAGGTTCAGGACGGTTAGGGTTTTGGCGAACGGGCCGGAGAGCGATTCCGGCGAGAAGAGCGAGGCCAGCGAGGGGCAGGGTGTGAATGGCCAGACGCCGAGTCCGAGTCCCAGCTCGTCGCCGGCGGCGTCGAATCCGAGAAGAGGCGAGAGGCAGAAGAAGAAGGAGAGCTGGTGGTTTTCGAAAGGTGGGAAATGGAAGTGGCAGCCGATTGTGCAGGCCCAGGAGATTGGGATTCTGCTGTTGCAATTGGGGATTGTGATTTTCGTTATGCGGTTGCTCCGGCCAGGAATTCCGTTGCCCGGGTCCGACCCGAGGCCGCCGACGACGTTTATTAGTGTGCCGTATAGTGACTTTTTGAGTAAGATTAATACTAACCAGGTGCAGAAGGTGGAGGTTGATGGGGTTCATGTAATGTTTAAGCTCAAGTCGGAGCCGGCGGGTGAGGTGGAGAGTGAAATGAATGGTGCCAGTAAGTTTCAGGAGTCGGAGGCCTTGATAAGAAGTGTGGCTCCGACGAGGAGGGTGGTTTATACGACCACGAGGCCGACTGATATCAAGACGCCGTATGAGAAGATGCTTGAGAATGAGGTGGAGTTTGGGTCACCGGATAAGCGCTCCGGCGGATTCATGAACTCTGCGATGGTATGTTTTTGGCTGAACAAGCTGTAGAAATGTTATTGTGTGTGTGAACAACAGAGCAATGGTTGTGAAGTTACCACTGTGGTTAGTTATAAAAGTAGTTAGCATAAGCAGTTATGATTAGAGTTCTGAACTATTATTTATTGAATGCACTGAAAATGAGTTCTACAATCTTTATCCACCATCAAATACTACAGTATAGTTAATTTTATCCGCAATATTTCATAATGTGTATTGTAACAGAATTTTTCAGTACTTTATGCGAGGAAGTTCTAATTTATTGGCATTGGCTCTGCCTTTTGCAGATAGCTTTGTTTTATGTTGCTGTGCTTGCAGGGCTTCTCCACCGGTTCCCTGTAAGCTTTTCTCAGGTGCGAGTCATGTGTTTCGACCTTTTGTTTCCTTTTGGTACTCTGAAACTTGTGCCACATGGTTCTCAGACAATATGTGCTTTGTACAGCATACAGCTGGTCAGATTAGGAATAGAAAACCTGGGGCCTCTGGTGGTGCCAAAACATCTGAACCCTCGGAAGCAATAACCTTTGCTGATGTTGCTGGCGTTGACGAGGCTAAGGAGGAGCTGGAGGAAATTGTGGTATGTATGACACTCAGTCTACTTTTAAATCAACAATAGATCATTGGTCTTGTAGGAGGTAAAAAAACTTCCTTACTTTGTTTCTTAAAATTGTGCGTTTCAATTTTATATATGCTGGTGTTTACTTGCCAGGAATTTCTTCGGAATCCAGACAGGTATATACGACTTGGTGCTCGTCCTCCTCGTGGTGTTCTGCTGGTGAGATTTAATTAGGACTTAATGTTTGAGTGCAATTATCATTATTTTTTAATGGTCAAATTTGATTCCCAAATATGCTGCGTCTTTCTGTTAGAATTCTCCCATTGTATGAGTTATTAGTATAGCGTGCTCCCCAGTAAGAGTACTTTCTGGTCGTTGTTTTGCTTCTGGCATCCTGTTTTCATGTAGTTTGAATGTTAAGGTGTGTAGTATACCTGGTGAGAAATATTCATGTGAATAGTTTGGAATGTTGGGAATGATATGTACAAAACTTCCCCCATTGTTTGTCTAATGGTTGGTAATGGCTTGTATATCCTGCAGGTGGGTCTTCCTGGGACAGGTAAGACTCTTCTTGCAAAGGCTGTGGCTGGGGAAGCTGAAGTACCCTTTATAAGTTGCTCTGCTAGTGAGTTCGTAGAGCTCTATGTGGGCATGGGTGCCTCTCGTGTAAGGGACTTATTTGCACGGGCAAAAAAGGAAGCACCGTCAATAATATTTATTGATGAGGTTTGGATATTGATATGTGATCATGTTGCATAACTATCTTGATTTTTGACCTATTACAGTGGATTGAATTTCAAATTTCTTCTGTTTTGCAGATAGATGCTGTGGCAAAAAGTCGTGATGGAAAACACCGCATTGTCAGCAATGACGAGAGAGAACAAACATTGAATCAGTTGCTCACTGTAAGACTCTTGGTGCAACTTAATTTTGAGCATTTTGGTAACTGGCTACGACAAAATCGTATTTCGGTTTATGATTCCTTTAATAAACTATATCAAATGAATATTAATTCAACTTGCAGGAGATGGATGGGTTTGACAGCAACTCTGCGGTTATTGTTCTTGGAGCTACTAATCGCGCAGATGTTTTAGACCCGGCACTTCGTCGACCAGGGAGATTTGATCGTGTGGTTATGGTTTGTATTACAGTTCGATGTATTACCTGTCTGAATGTCAATAATGATATGAAAGCCAGCTTCACTTGGAATAAGTTTTTCAATGTAGTTACGCATCTTTGTGTGTATAAATGTTAGGTGGAAACGCCTGATAGGATTGGAAGAGAATCAATTCTCAAAGTGCATGTTTCCAAAAAGGAACTTCCTTTAGCTAAAGATGTTTACCTTGGTGACGTTGCTTCTATGACCACAGGCTTTACTGGGTAATTACCTTACTCACTCTCTCACTCTGTTTAGGTTTGCACTGAACAATGAAGAAATTAAGCGGTTGGAGAAGAACTCATGCTTGTGACTACTTCATTGCCTCTAATCGTTCCAGTTCATTTTCTGCAGGGCTGATCTTGCAAATTTGGTGAATGAAGCTGCGCTGTTGGCCGGAAGACAAAGCAAGGTGGTTGTGGAAAAGATTGATTTCATTCAGGCTGTGGAGAGATCAATAGCTGTAACTCTCTCTCTCTCTCTCATATATATAGATATAGATATGTATACAAACACAATTTTAATGTTTGCTAACCCTATGTTCTCTTGGTTGAATTTATTGTTGTAGGGAATTGAAAAGAAGACTGCCAAGTTGCAGGGATGTGAGAAGGGTGTAGTTGCACGACATGAAGCTGGTCATGCAGTTGTAGGGACAGCTATTGCAAGTCTTGTTGCTGGACAGCCACGTGTGGAGGTGACTTACTACATTTTTTTTTTTCCTTGTTTTCTGTCCCTCATTGAAGTGTTTATAGATCAAATGATGTTTTTATTAGATTAACTTGAAATCATTTGCAAGAGTTTGTAGAAAAGTGATGTCCCTGCTCATACAATAGCTCATTATTGACTTTATGTGTAGACATATAACAATAACTATGTGTCGACAGAAATTGAGCATATTGCCAAGGACCGGGGGGGCATTGGGCTTTACTTATACTCCTCCAGCGACTGAAGATAGATATTTACTATTCATTGATGAGTTACGTGGACGCTTGGTTACGCTTCTTGGAGGACGCGCAGCAGAGGAGTTTGTATATTCAGGTCGTGTATCAACTGGTGCGCTTGATGACATACGGCGAGCCACGGAAATGGCATATAAAGCAGTATCTGAATATGGTCTTAATGAGAACATTGGCCCTGTGTCTATAGCAACACTTTCTGCTGGTGGAATGGATGAGTCTGGGGGACTTTTTGGAAGGGATCAGGTCCTGTGTTATTATTATTATTATTTTTTAAATTCTGTTCCTTGTTAATTTTGTTTCTGTAAATGCTGATCCTAGACTGATAAAAACAGGGACACCTTGTTAATCTTGCTCAACGAGAGACTCAAGAATTGCTGCAATCTGCTATGGAGGTAGCCCTTTGTGTTGTGCGTGCTAATCCTGTTGTTTTGGAGGGCCTTGGTGCTCATTTGGAAGGTGATATTCTTCTGCTTTGTTTTTCCTTTTTTCTTTTTTAATTATATTATCATAGTATTTCATATGTTCCTAGTCTTGTAACTTTGAAAAAGTATCCACATTTTAGTTGACCGGGTTCTCAAATCGGTAGAAACCCACATGACACTGCTTGGGAGATGTTGAATGAAACTTTTATTTGGGTATTTTGGACATGTAGGCATGTTGGGTTAGATGTGAATTTCTAAATATATACATGAGTTTTTAGTGTCGTTGAAAGATGCTTGCTCATTGCTGTAATTCTAAAGAATAAGATAGTGGCTTGTATGTATTCTTTTTCTCACGGGTCTCAATATAATTTTATGTCCATTTAAGTTGGCAACTTTCAGCTTAGGATGTGGACTCTGTGCTCTTGCATCATAAGTAACTCTATGCAGTTGACATGGTTTTCTGATAATGTTTCTTTCTCAGAAAAGGAGAAAGTAGAAGGTGAAGAGCTACACGAGTGGTTAAAAATGGTGGTTGCACCAGCAGAACTTGCTGCCTTCATTAAAGGCAAGCAACAGGCTCTTCTCCCATTGTAGACCACCTCTGGTTAACAACTACCATCTTGCTCCTACTCCCCGATGCCAAGTAAATTATGGAGTCACTTATATCCTTTTGCCACTGTCATGTCAGTGAATTCATCCTATGGATTGGCAGCAACTCACCCTTACAACTTTGTATATTTTCTTATGGTGAATTTTGGGTTCATCTTCGAACGTGCCAGCCTACTCAGTTCTTGGTTTGAACTCACACTTTTCCCACCCAGACAGCAAATAGGGATAGAAATCGGTGATCAATATCTGCCTGAGCCTTCTCAAGTGTGCCAGCAATATTAACTATGACTCAAGCGGGTTGGTAAATGAAACTACTGTACATTGACTGTTAATAACTACACATTATCTGCCTATTTGTGAAGTTAAGCAATTTTAACTCTTAATCACGATATCTGGCTATCCGCAATTGTAATTGCCATCAAGTTGTATACAATATCTGGTTCTTTTCGTTTGTGAACGGTATACACGATGTTTCTTATATGATAGATATATATTCCTCATTTATTGGCTCAAGGAGTTCAGATGAATGGTGTGCATATTTATATTCTGTTTATGGCCAGTTTTGGCCTTGGTGTACGGTAAAGTGGAGTCGAATGCTACAGACATTAGGTGATAGTTGGTCAGTTTGGCTTTTTCTTGGTTGGGTTTCTTGTTTTTCCCTTTGCTGTGCTAGTTTTGCTTTCACTGCTGGAGTAGATATGATGATTTTGTTTTTTGGTTTTTCGATATATCATTCATCCTGGAATACTGGAATTATGATAGAATCTGGAGAAAAACTGAGTCGAGCAATTTTTAAGGTTGCTTTTCCTTTTTTTTCTTTGTTATCAGAAAGAGTGTGTAATCCTTGACCCAAAGCAATGATGGATAGTAATTGCAGATGATCTTGTGATTTTTTTTTTTTGGTACATAGATGATGTTGTGACTTTGATGCTTTGATATTTTGTATATCAGTGTCCTTTTCTGAAAGCAATCTATTTCTCTCTTTTGGTTTTAGCCAAGGAAGAATAGGAAAGTTTAACTGCAGGAGGACCACTGTACCATGTGGTTCTCTTTCTTTCGTCCATTCACAAAGTCTGTTTCAGTTGTTTTTAGTGAACTTCTACATGTCCCCCATTTTGATCTCGTTATTATTAGTGAGACAAGCAACTAAACAAGGTAAATTTTTGGTTAAATGAAAGGAACAATGTTTCCTACATTCTTTCACGAATTGAACGAAAACAAGGGATTGGATCATACGGTACCTGATTCTATGTACAGTGCAATGGGGACATAATAGAGGTAACATCAACTAATAAAAATATTATCATCCCTTCAGTTCAGGGAAGGTGATTGCATAGCTACTTGGCTAGTATGCATAGAGTAATTTGCTTGAGATGGGTAACAATCCCATTCGGGAAAGCATTTGACAAAATTTCTTTGAGCTTCCTTTTCTTTACTAAATTTGTCCCGATCATTATGGAGACTAATGTGCTTGTTTTTCCCAAGCACAAATAAATGAGGGTATCTCCAACAGTGATAGCTATTTTCATAACTAAAAGTAGCTAAACTAGAATATAGTTAGTTAAATATTGAGTTATACTCTAGCAGAATATTTAAATTTTAAGTTAAATTTAACTTCTAGTTAAATTCTCTCTCTTCTCTAGCTAAATATATAGCTATGTTTTTATAGTTAAAGTTAAATTTAACTTTTGTTTAGCTAGTCTGTCTGAGATCAAACTTTTCTTAAAATTAATTAAATTTTAATATTTTTTTTTTTTTGAAATAAGTATATATTGGAGATACACTTATGTCTTCCCTTCCTATAATTGGAAGCAATTAAAGAATTGATTTGTGGGGCAAGATTGTTAACTTTAATAAACGACATAAGACATGTCACATATGTCAAGAATCATAATAGTCTCTTGTTATTACTTAACCAATGATAAGTAAATCTTAATGTCAATCCTTTTAGCCAATCAGCCTTTTTACGTGTCAATGGATGACACTGAAATTTTGTAATTATTATTCATTGATGTTATATGTCTCAGTTGATGATAATCGATCATTTACATATCTTTTATGCATCAATTATACCATTATCTCTCATATAAAAATATATATACACTTTTACTTAATGCGAAAGAACGAAAAATGTTATCTACATCCATAATTTTTGTTGTCTTCTAGCAGTAGTAAAATGTTACGCTTAAAGTGTCAAATGAAAAAAAATTGAAATTATAAATAGTTAGGTATGTGGATGATTTGATTCATGAAAGTCAAGATAAGTTTGATATTTATAAATAATTTTAAACTTGAACACAAAGTACACCAAAAGAAAAATGGCATTTAAGAGTTGGAAATTCTTCTATGCACTGACGGTGTAAGTGACCTAACACTTATAAGATGATCTCAACTCTTAATATTTATAATCACATTTTCTTTTAATAACTGAAAATTGTATTCGATGTAATACAATCATCTGTTCATTTGTTTTTAGTACACGTCGGTACTCTGAATACGCTCTAAAGTTATTATTTGGATATCTGAAAAATATAATAAAAATTACTATATTATTGCATGATTGCATCCTGGTAATGAAATTACGGAAATATCTAGAAAAATGGAAGTCACAGGACCCACGCAGGCATGCCCTTTTTGGTAGTGATTGGATTGGCACGGGAGGCGCACTTATCGTTCAACTCCCTATAAAATGCTGCGCAATCTTAGGCTCTACTCTCAGATAGTGTCATAGTGGCCCTTGAAACTTTCAGTGAGGGAGAGAGAGAGAGAGACTGTGAGACACCCCAACACAAGATAAGATTCCACCACACCCTTCTTCTCTTCCAGCCCCAGGTTCCCAGGTATGTCTTCTCTCTCTCTCTCTCTCTCTCTCTCTCTCTCTGACCTTCAAAACCAACATCACCATCTCTCTGTTTAAAGCTCTGGCTCACTTGGGTCTTGTTTTTCTGGTTCTTTTCCCCAGAAATGTGAGTGAACCCAGATTGTGAATTTTATGGTTGTAATGATTTGGTTCAACTTGAAAAATAGAGACAAGACAAGCTATGATCTTTTTCTTTTTCTTTTTTGGATAAAGTACCTAGCTTTGAGTATTGTTAGTTTCAGTTTCGTTTTTACACGTCTGATTTTCTTTTGGCTGTACAAAATTGTGTGTAGAATGCATTGTGATTAAATGTTTCATTTCTGCGAGAACTATTTGTGTTTGGTCGGTCATGAAATGAATGTGAATAAAAATAGGAGAAGACCGATCACATGTATTATGCTGTGTTGTTCTTTTGCTTTGTTAGTATTTAGTAGTATATCTCAAATATTTGGAGCCCTGCAGGTATAATTGAGATGGAATTTTTATAAAAGAATATGCCTTTTCATTATATATTTGTCTCTCTGTTCTTGTAAATCTCGTATGTTGTGAAAAGTAGTGTGGTTGGAGCTAAATTGCCTTTACATATTTGTCATGAAACGAAAAATGAGCTTAATTATTTTTAAGCTGTTTGTGGATTGGATTTTTAATGCTCCAATTCTTTGTTGGTCTCAGAGATGGCATCGGTGCATAGTGCCTTGACATCAGTTGTTTGCAAGAATGGCAATCATTCTTCCCTTGCGAAGTTCCCGAGTACTCCCTTCTTGTCTGGGTTTGATGCTGTGGGGCGTCTTTCAACCCCATTTAAGAAGGAGATATGTCTGAGTTCCATCAGCTCAGGTCCTAAGGCCACTTTAACTTTTGATCCTCCAGCAACCAATTCAGAGAACGCCAAGGTACCCAACCTACCGAGGCATACAATTGATCCTGCTTCTCCTGATTTCCTGCCTCTTCCATCCTTCGAACAGTGTTTTCCAAAGAGCACAAAAGAACAAAGGTGTGCATCCCTTTCTCTTCTGTTTAATTACATGATATGTTTTTTCTATTGTACATATAATTTGTTACATCCAGCAACACACTCGCAATGTACATTTCTGAAATGAGTTGTAATGTGTTGATTTGTGATATGCTCTACAGGGAAGTTATTCATGAAGAAACTGGTCATGTGCTCAAAGTTCCCTTTCGACGAGTTCACCTGTCTGGGGATGAACCAGCCTTTGATAACTACGACACCAGTGGTCCGCAAAACATCAACCCACGTGTTGGTATGCACAACAAGTTTATGTTGTTATCTTTTTGCTGGTAGTCTTCGTTAAAGATTTCTCACATTAACTTCAGATTTTGTGTTGAGTTTGGTTTCCGTTGACATTTTCTTATCCACTCGTTTGGTTGATATTGATAAAAGGGCTCCCTCAACTAAGGAAAGATTGGGTTGACAGGCGAGAGAAATTAGGTACACCAAGATACACTCAGATGTACTATGCTAAGCAGGGAATAATCACCGAGGAAATGTTGTATTGTGCCACCCGTGAGAAGCTCGATCCAGAGTTTGTGAGATCAGAAGTGGCTCGTGGGAGGGCAATTATTCCTTCCAATAAGAAGCACTTGGAGCTGGAGCCAATGATTGTTGGGAGAAAGTTTCTGGTCAAAGTTAATGCAAACATAGGAAACTCTGCTGTTGCCAGCTCTATCGAAGAGGAAGTTTATAAGGTCCAATGGGCAACTATGTGGGGTGCTGACACTGTTATGGACCTCTCTACAGGTCGCCATATCCATGAGACCCGTGAGTGGATCCTACGTAACTCTGCTGTACCTGTAGGGACTGTACCCATCTATCAAGCACTTGAAAAGGTAGATGGAATTGCAGAAAATCTTAACTGGGAAGTGTTCAGACAAACTCTGATTGAACAAGCTGAGCAGGGTGTAGATTACTTCACCATCCATGCTGGGGTTCTACTACGGTACATCCCACTAACAGCAAAGCGTATGACAGGAATTGTCTCTCGAGGAGGATCCATTCATGCAAAGTGGTGCTTAGCTTATCATAAAGAGAATTTTGCTTATGAGCACTGGGATGACATACTTGATATCTGTAATCAATATGATATTGCCCTGTCAATAGGTGATGGCCTGAGACCTGGTTCCATTTATGATGCCAATGATACTGCACAGTTCGCGGAGCTCTTAACTCAGGGTGAACTGACCCGCAGGGCATGGGAAAAGGATGTACAGGTAATGAACGAAGGACCTGGACATGTTCCAATGCACAAGATTCCGGAGAACATGGCAAAACAGCTGGAATGGTGTAATGAAGCGCCTTTCTACACTCTTGGTCCTTTGACAACTGATATTGCTCCTGGATATGATCACATCACCTCTGCCATTGGTGCTGCCAATATTGGCGCTCTAGGCACTGCCCTTCTCTGCTATGTAACCCCTAAAGAGCATCTTGGATTGCCCAATCGGGATGATGTGAAGGCTGGAGTTATAGCATATAAGATAGCTGCTCATGCTGCTGATCTAGCCAAAGGTCATCCACATGCTCAAGAGTGGGATGACGCATTAAGCAAGGCAAGATTTGAGTTCCGGTGGATGGACCAGTTTGCTTTGTCTCTAGACCCTATGACTGCCATGTCCTTCCATGATGAAACCCTGCCTGCAGAAGGTGCCAAGGTGGCCCATTTTTGCTCAATGTGTGGGCCAAAGTTCTGTTCTATGAAGATAACAGAGGATGTTAGGAAGTATGCTGAGGAGCATGGTTATGGAACTGCCGAGGAAGCTGTGAAGCGTGGTATGGATGCCATGAGTGCTGAGTTTCTTGCTGCCAAGAAAACTGTCAGTGGAGAACAACATGGTGAAATTGGTGGAGAAATTTACTTGCCAGAAAGTTATGTAAAATCCTCAGAGAGGTGAAGGTCAGTAGATGTTTTTGGTTTAGCTTTTCCTTACGAATACACTGTTTTATAGTATACCTGCACTAAAATGATTGCAATCTCTCCTAATTTCAAACCAAAGATTCAATTTGCATGTTATAAAACAATAGTCAAGTCTCAAGCTGTACAAACTGGGCCAATAGTGTTAGGATGTCACTCAACTAGAGCACACCATAGGATAATCTATTATTGTTGAAGCAGCATGGATATATGGACTGCTATATGGATATAATAGCATACCTCATATTTTGCACCCAGCATGGATATAGAACTTCTTTTTGGCTTTAATTTCTACCATCTGCATTTCAGTATGTGTTTAACTGGGCAGTTTGGTCCTGATCTATTCCCATTTCCTTGTTCTAATATGTGAATATGCTTATTTTCAGGATCAAGTGAATAACCAGAACCAGTTTGACAACCCTGGAGGCTTTCGTCCATGATTGGCTTGTCCAGAACGGAGATATTAGGTTTTCATTTTCATTCTGTGGTATAGACCAGTAGTTGGGTTGAATTACTTTTCGAGACTTCTATCTATCTTTTTTCTGCTTGTGCGTGTGTTTCTCCGTAATAAAATGCTTCCTTCATATTGCATAGACATTGGGTTTATCTTTTTAGCATTCTATTAACATAAATGACGCACCAGGGGTGCCTGTATTTGCTCGAGCACTGGCTCTTTGGCTGGGATTTGAGCAGCTCAGGCTGAGATAGTCCCTTTGAACCTGAACAGGTTAATGCCTGCGTAGGGAGTGTGCATTTCTTTTTCCTGTCTATCACAGGGAGAGAGAGCTTTCGTTCATGGCCCAGGCTAGCCGATTAATCACGTTTAAGGCTGGGAGCAGCTGGCAGGCAATTCTTCTTTAAGAAAGCTTTGCCAAACAGGAAAACTATGCAATATTAACCCCATAAGTTTCCTGCAGAGTATAGTAGTCCTTATTTCTTTCCTCTCGTCTATTCCAGTTGTCCTCCGAACTCGGTGTTGGATTCATTGGTAAACTTATTTGAACTAGTACTAAATTCAATAGTAAGCTACTATTCAACTATTCTTTGGCAATTGGTAAACCAGAAAAGACAGCCTATACCAGCTAGAAAATTACCTCTTGCAGAAACAAAGCCAGTAATAATTCTGCAGGGTCATTTCATGAGAGACCATATTAGAGTTGGAACCGAATTATATACCAGTAGCCTAACAAACATTGTCATGACTGCAAATTTCATAGAATCTGCAGAGCAAAGCATAAGATTTGAGTGGCATACATGCACACGTATGAGGTTGTATCATATAATTTCCCGTATCTTTTGCTGAAATCTATACCCTATTGGCTTGTTATATTCAACACTACATGGTGGGGAAAATATATGACTTCAGGTTTAACCCGGCCCCTCCGACTAATTTTTGTTCTGTTTTTGGTTTATTTGTTTTATTTTCTTTATAATCCAATTGTAGCATGGGAAGTTTGGGTGATAAAATTTAGGTGTAGGGTGGCAATAATTTACTACATATGATATCCAATTAAATGATGCACAAAAATGATTTAGTGTTGTGCTTCAGTTGTCAATTTTGCAACTCTATTTTCTTTGATCCAATCCCGTCTTAGCAAAAAAAAAAAAAAAAAACCGTTTCTCAGTAATTCAGTATTTTGTTCGAGAAAGTGAAGGAAATGCGCATGTTTTTGCTAATTGAATTGAATATTAGTGCAGTTTCTGGGAGGAGAGGGAATGGGATTGCCGGATTGGGATTGGGATTGGGATTGGGATTGGAATTGGTAAAATAGATGAGGGATGAAATGAAATAGCATTCTCAGTCCCATTGGTAATTTCACGTTGGATTTCCTTTTGGACGCCGTTGAATTGACCTGGATCAGTGGTTCTCTCTCTCTCTCTCTCTCTTGAATGATCATCACTGTTGTTTTTTTTTTTTTTTTTTCTTGATGACCTGGAGGCTGGATCAGTGTTTTTCTTGTTTTATTCTTGATGACCTGGGTCAGTGTTAAATCATCAGGAAACACCTTGTTTTCCATGTTTCCATCTTTTTTGAGGTTTTTTGAGGACCCTTTGTTTCCATCTTTTTGAGGACCCTTTGTTGGGTCCCTTTGTTTCCATCTCCTTGAGTTCCATCCTTTTTTACATCTTTTTGAGCATAGGATTTCCATCTTTTTGGGTTTCTTTACGATCAGGTACGGAACCAGGAATTATATTTGAGATGGACTAAATTTATCATATGTTGATAAGAAAAATTATTCTTAAAATTTGGCAGACTCTACTTCTTTTTTATGATATATCTCAATTGTATAACGCTTGTCAAATGATCTAAGAGCTTTAGAAGCACCCAAACCTCTCCACGTATTTTTCCATTGAGTCCATTATCTATCATGTTTTTCAAAACTGAACTAGTTGAGTTATATAATTTCATCAAGTTCTTGATAGAATAATACATTGAACTCCACTGAGTAGCTCCCCAACTTTTTGTAAATTGCATGTCTGGTTAGCTCCCTTTCCAGTTTCAAGTTCCCCAACAGCAATTTATTTCACAACTTCAACTTCTTGAATAGATTTTAACTTCTTGAAACATGTTTAGAAGATGAGTCAACAATATTAATGATCCCTTACATCAAGAAATCTAGAAATACTCCAATTCTAACTTAAATTACATTCTAATTTTATCAAAAAAATTTATACCTCAATAAAGTGGAGAGAATGAGAGCATAGTGCTGAGGAGAGGAGTGGGACTTGGTAGAGAAAGGTGAGAGACCGCCACTGATGTGCAGAGAGAGGTGAGGAGAGGACGGCAAAAAAAAGAGAAAAAGGAAAGAAAAGACGGAAAATAAAGGAAGGTCAGGAGGGGACCCATGGGATGACAGGAGAAAAACAGAAAAAAAAGGAGAAAAGGAAAGAAAAGATGAGGAGGGGCGACAGAAGAGGAGAAAAGGGAAGAAAAAAGAGAGTAGTTGCGTGCTTGCAGCACATATATATATATATATATATATAATCATTTTTTTCCTACAAAATGTTGAGATAGGCTGCAGCACACCTCAGCCCACTCCTCGTTCCGTGTCGGATCAGAATCTATTTGGGTTCCATCCATCTTTTTGGGCAGAATCTATTTGGGTTCCATCTCTTTGACGCTTCTGAAACCAGTCGTTGGACCTTATATATACATGTAACAATAGCTTAATTCAGCATATAGAAAAATGTCTCTCTCCCGTCCTAGAACACACACGTTAACCTTTAGAGAAGCTAGTCCCCATCCCTCAGCCAACATTCTGGTCGTCATCAATCCCCAAGGGCATGCTGCCGCTCCGCCTCGTCCTCCTCTTCCCACTTCAACTTCCACTCATGCCATTTTTGTTTTTATCGTCACCGTGTTCGTCTCCTTTGTCCAAATCAGGTTCCCAGAAACTCAGACCTCTTCACCATTCGAAACACATCACACAAACATCATGGTTTTCATTGCTAGCATAATTTCGTATTGCTCATCTCTTTGGGCCACGAAAAGATTTCCTAGTTACACCTATGTTTTTCGTGTTATCGTGAGATTTGCTGGTCTACTTGCACTAGCTTCATTGCTTTCACTTCTTCTTCCTGGCTCCTGTCACCGTGTGCCATACGTGATGCTAATCTTCTATTTCATTGCGGAGTGTTTTCAGTTGCTCCGAATGCCATGTCAATTGATTTACTGGCAAGCACTTCATGGATCTGTGTCAGGCATTCGTCATGGTCGGACACGTGCACTATTGCCACTGTGACATTCATGGATTTGCCTCCGAGAAATTAGGGTACAGAGAAGTCAGCAACATGCATATATTTCTAATTTTCCATCTTATATTTCAGGACATTCTAGGAAGATTTAATAATAGTAGTAGATATAAAATTTTGAACAAGAGCAGAGTGTAAAAAGTAACAACCACAGCGTTGTCAAAAGATCATGATCTAGATATGGAAAGAGTCAGATTAGAGTTTGAGCATACAAGTGCATAGCAAGGGGGGAATTCAGGTCTGCTGGCTGTTTCTTGGGCGTCTCTTCGGCCATTGGTCTCTGCACAATTTCAAGATAATTTTTTATGATTGAATGCAGCTGGACTTAGATTTTGTTGTTGTTTATTGTTAGGCTAGTGGACTCTTGTCCTCTGTTGTAATTGTTTCTTTTGTTTGTTTCATAAAAAAGTGCATAACAGAGAAAACGACAAAAGTCGTGCCTTCTGCCCAAGGAATTGCCTCTTCAACTCAAAAAACCATTTTATATTAGCTAGATAATATCTGTGCTCAACACACACTTGAGAATAATAACGTATTTGAGAGAATAATGAGATGATTTTATTCTTCTCATAAGAGGTATTTATACACCAAGGTTATATATACTAACTAGATAAGTACTAATTACAATTGAAGAGATAATTACATTCCTAATTGCATACAATAAGTACATTCCTAATAGAACAAGAATATTCTAAATAGGATACGTTGACTCACGCTAACACTCTCTCTCAAGTTGGAGCATACAAGTCACGGATGCCCAACTTGTCAAGTGAGTCATGGAACACCTTGGTGGAAACTCCTTTAGTCAACACATCTGCTAATTGCTCTTCAGTTGGAACAAATGGAAAGTCAATCAACTTCGCGTCTAGCTTCTCCTTAATAAAGTGCCTATCAAATTTCACATGCTTGGTACGATCATGTTGTATCGGATTCTGTGATATATCGATTGTTGCCTTATTGTCACAATGTAACTTCATGGCTTGCTTAGGTTTGAATCCTAAGTCACGCAATAAATTACGCAGCCATAGTAGTTCACAAACTCCATGAGCCATCCCTCTATACTCTGCTTCAGCACTAGACCTTGCTACCACCTTTTGCTTCTTACTTCTCCAAGTAACTAGGTTTCCTCCTACGAACGTAAAGTACCCTGAAGTAGATCTTCGGTCAGTAATACAGCCAGCCCAATTTGCATCAGTAAAGCCACTCATCTCCAGGTGATTATGTTTAGAAAACATCAGACCTTTCCTTGGTGCAGTCTTTAAGTATCTTAAAATTCTCACAACGGCATCCATTTGAGCCTCAATTGGGTTGTGCATGAACTGACTCAGTAGACTGACTGCATATGCTACATCTGGTCTGGTATAAGACAAGTAAATTAATCTTCCAACCAATCTTTGATATCTAGCCCTATCTGTAGAAACTTGATCAGGATACTCTGCCAACTTGTGATTTTGCTAAATAGGTGTGTCAATGGGTCTGCAATCTAACAAACCTGTTTCAGTCAAGAGGTCCAAAATATACTTCCGTTGGCATAAGAAGATTCCACTTCTCCCCCTTGCTACCTCAATGCCCAGAAAATACTTTAGGTCTCCAAGATCTTTCATCTCAAACTCAGAAGCCAAATGCTGTTGCAGTCTTCTAATCTCATCATTATCATCTCCTGTAATCACCATATCATCCACATAGATTATCAACACAGTTATCTTACCCTTCTGACGCTTGCGAAAAAGAGTGTGATCTGAGTTGCTTTGTTTATAACCAAAGCGGTGCATTGATTGAGTGAACCTCCCAAACCATGCACGAAGTGACTGCTTCAAACCATACAAGGACTTTTTCAATCTGCAAACCACATCAATATTTGTAGTAGTTTCATATCCAGGAGGAAGGCTCATGTAAATTTCTTCAGCTAAATCCCCATGAAGGAATGCATTCTTCACATCAAACTGCCGAAGTGGCCAATCTAGGTTTGCAGCTAAAGACAATAACACCCTGATGGTATTGATCTTCGCTACAGGGGCAAACGTCTCATCATAGTCCACACCATAAGTCTGTGTGAACCCTTTGGCCACCAATCTTGCCTTGTATCTATTAACTGAACCATCTGCATTGTGCTTCACTGTATAAATCCATCTCCACCCCACAGTCTTCTTTCCACATGGAAGTGGTACTAACTATCATGTATTATTCTTCTGCAATGCTTCCATCTCTTCCTCCATTTGTAATACCCGCAATTATCATTTTAAATTCGAG
This sequence comes from Rosa persica, assembly GCA_025331145.1. Lineage (NCBI taxonomy): Eukaryota > Viridiplantae > Streptophyta > Magnoliopsida > Rosales > Rosaceae > Rosa > Rosa persica. The sequence goes on from WFKR01000005.1 coordinate 55,766,403, forward strand.
TAATTGTGTTGAACGATTATTATGCGATTTCACGATTAATGTTCAATAATAATTCATTTTTACAATTATCGAAGTTTCGAAACGATTATTTTTAACGAAAAGCTCGAAATGCTCGATTTGAGTAATCGACTTTTTCTACGTACAAAATTTGGAGAAACTTCCTTCATGAAAGTTATAGAACTCTTCGATACGAGTCCGTACACGTGCGGAACACGAAGATCGGATTTTTTCTGAATTAGTTATCGAATTAAGAAGTTTTCGAAACTTGTATAAATAGGAAAAAACCCTAGTTAATTTTTCAGAAGCCTTCTATTTTGGTCCGGCCTCCTTACATTTTCAGAAACCACTGTTCATCGTCCCCTACCTCCATCCCTCGACCAAAAACGACCGAAAAAGAGAGCAAACTTCACCTTAATCGTTCTCCCTCCACAGGCCACCTCTCGACCTGAAACCAAGTCCCAGGCGTTCGTCTCGAGCTTCTCTACCTCCTGGATGGTGTCGCTTCCATCGGCAAGGCCTCCATCGCCGGCAAAACAGCCCGAAACAACCGGACCCGAAAACGAACCAAAACTAGCTTATTGCGTTTTCGACCACCAAACCAAGTGAAACTCGTCCCTCTACATCGACTCAACCTCCTGAAGCTTCCAGAGGCAGTTTTACAAGGCGGCGCGGCCTGTAGTGGCGGCGGCACGGCCTGTAGTGGCGGCGGCACGGCCCGAACCGAAAACCACCCTTTTCGGTTCGATCTTGATATCTCGAGCTACACACCACCATTTCACTTGATTCTTAGCTCATTGAGCTCGCCTCAACTTCCTCTACAAGCACCAAGAAGGACCGGAACTGGGTCGAACGTTTTCACGTTCGTCGGAGCTCGACCCGAACGGATCGAAACAACCAAACTTTCGATCAAGATATCTCGAGCTATACACGATCGTTTCTTGTGATTCTTGGCTTGTTGAGTTACGCAAGGAAGTTCTGAACAAGTTTCCAAAAGGGATCGGGGCCTGAGGTTGCAGTTTTCACGTCAGTTTTCAAGCTCGCCGGTTTCTGGAATTTTTCCGGCCACCGACTGTAATTGGTATTTTTCGATCCCTTCCCGTCATTTTTTGGTCTTATGCTAGTTATGAAAGTTGCTCAGAATGATGAAACGAAGGGGACAAGCTCGGCCCCGACACCATTGGCGGTGGTCGGTGGCGGCTCTGTCCCTAACTCCGGCGGCCCTTTCCGGCCACCTCCGGAGGACTAAAATTTGGTTTCTGTCCATTTTATGATTCTAGGTTTTAATACGATCATTTCGGCATATTATACGCATTTTTTGGATATCGTATGAATTAGTTATGAATTTTGTGATTTCGATCGATTTAGTTATGATTAGATTTTTGATCTGTGAAATTAGGACCGTCGGATGAACTTGTAAATTTGTTATGATGATCATATGACTGTCCCAGAGGCTTTGTGTGGTCATGGACGAAGATCCGACCGTTGGATCTTCGTATATGTGCAAAACGGTAATTAGAGAAGCGATTCGTGAGAAACCGCTCGTCGGATTTTAATGTAAATTAGAATCCAGCCGTTAAATGTAGTTAATTTATGTGTTGAAATTGTTGGCTAAATTCGAATCACATTTGATTAGGTGATTGATGGATTTTATTTGAGTGCGCTATTTCGGCGTTAATTATAATTATATTGAAGACGCAGCGGGAATTTCGAGGTTAGTAAAACTCACATGGTTCATATTACGAACGAGCGTTTTAATTTATTTATTTTTGGTAATTGTGTGAAAAATATTTGCAGATAAAAATATTTGTTTTAAAATTTCGTGGACTTGAATCACCACGGTCCATAGGTAAGTAAAATGAATTTTAATTATACAAATGAATTTCATGATTTTTTTGTGTGAACTATAGATGATATTAGTGGTCATTCCTGAGTGGATGATTACGTATATATATATATATATATTTACGTGGAAAATATATATTGTTGAGTGATGATATGATTGACTGAATTGATGAATTGATTATATTTCAATTGTGTAATTCCATAATAATATAGTGTATCTTGGTTGGGTTGATTTCAATATGTGATATTATATGTTGTGCTCATTTATAGGTTTAGGGTCGACGTAGTAACCGGTGTGGGGTAATTGGACGCTCTAATCCTGGGTGGATGATGGGATACGATTGGTTGAGTATGTGGAATTATCGGACGTTCTAAATATGTATGTAGGTATACATATTGATGAAATATGATAATGATTAATACGTCGGATGCCATAACTTAGGCCAGGTGACGAGCTACGATTCAGTTAGAGCTCTAGTCTGTCAAGTACCGTATTTTTATAAATACGATGTTGAGAGTTGTGTAGAAAGATGTGAGTTGGGGGTTTATCTTGATGTATTGAATTGGTGTTGATTGAGATTGTTAGTACTTGCGGATGTGAAAATTGTTTAGTGTTTGTTGTGTGTGGGAATAATTATGAATTGAATTAAGCAATAGTTCTTTCCTTTTACTCATACGAGCTTTCATAAGCTTACCGGGTTTTGTGTTGTTGCAATCCCGGTACACTATTCAAATGGTGTAGCGGATATTCCTGCAGGTCAGGATAATCAGGGAGGTGACCGAACTGCTTAGGTGTTACAGCAGTTTGTTATTTCATTTAGTTGTGAGGTGTGTATGCTCATTTAGAGCTTTACAGTTCATTTTGGATTTGAGTTGTAATAATTAACCTGAAACTAAATTCGGTTTGATTTTATTTCGTGTGGTGAGGATGTTAAGAAAAAAAATTTTCAGGATGATTATTTTGAGTTTGTAGTAATTTCATGTTTCGGATTTTGAATTGTTATTCTAAAATTCGGGGCGTGACACCATTGCCTTAGACCACTTGGGATCTCTCAAAGCTTCCTGCACTTTGTTAGGAACAGCTACAGAAGATATCTGGTACACAAAAGATTCATATGACTTAGATAACCTATGAGTTGACACATAATTGGCAACGAGATACTTTGACTTGGCACTAATGTGGGTTCATATCTTTTTGAAGGTTTACCACGATTGAATCGATTAGGCAAAGTGTATTTGGTAGGTTCAGAGTCTTCATCATGATTAATAATATTAATAGGGTTAGACACATGCTCAGGATTTACCTCAGAATGATCTTCAAAACCTTAGGAACCTTGGTCGGAGTGGGGTGATGGAGGAAGGGGAGTTGTTGTAGAAACTTTTTCATTCAATTGATTTAAAGGAATGAAAGGAACGAAAGGAATGCTAGCTCGTTCTTCAGGAACGACAGTAACGATCGACAGTTCTTCAAGAGGTACATGAGCGACTTCAGGAATGAGGGGAACGCTCGACCGTTCTTCAGGAACCATAGGAACGATCAAACGTTCTTCAGGAATGAGAGGAATGTTTGAATGTTCTTCAGAAACGACCGACCGTTCTTTAGAACCAACATGAATTGGAACGACTGACCGTTCTTCAGCTTTTTCATCCCGTTCTTCATCTTTTTCATCATCTTGGCTTCCACTGACTATCTCTTCAAAATAGCTAAACTTCCCCCCTGAAGAGAAGTTCGGTGGGAGAAAAATAGCAGGCATCCTCGAAGAAAGTAACATCTATAGTAACATAAAACTTTTTTGTGGGAGGATGAAAACATTTATACCCTCTAATGAGTCCTATACCCGATAAAGACACATTTTAAGGCACGAGCCTCCAACTTAGAGCGTTGGTTCTTGGGAACATGAACAAAGGCTACACACCCAAAGACTCTAGCAGGTAGGTTATGAAAAGAAGGAAGGGAGACATGTGTGGAGAGTACCTCAAATGGGATTTGACCCTGAAGGACACTAGAAGGCATACGATTGATAAGATAAGAAGCAGTGAGAACAACTTCTCCCCACAAGTACTTGGGCATATGTGCACTAAAGAGGATGGAACGGGCAACATCCAAGAGATGACGGTTTTTACGCTCAGACACACCATTTTGCTCAGGTGTTTGTGGGCAAGTTTTTTGGTGGACAATGCCTTGTGCCTGGAGATAATCCTGAAACTCATGACCCATGTACTCCCCCCTATTATCTGAACGAAAGGCCTTAATTTGACCATTGTATTGAGTTTGAATCATGGCTTGGAAGGCTTGGAAAGTTGAGAAGACAAAAAATTTAGACTTAAGTAAAACCACCCAGGAAACTCTAGTACAATCATCAATAAATAAAACAAACCAACACATGCCAATAGGAGTAGGATCACGGGAAGGTCCCCAAACATCTGAATGAATCAACTCAAAAGGGGTAGTACTTTTATTAGAAATACTTAAAGGATAACTAACACGATGGCTCTTGGCCAAGACACAAGTTTCACATCTAAGAAAGAATCATTAATGCCCAAAAACAAAGAAGGCACAGACTTTTTCATGTTACTAAATGAAGGATGTCCTAAGCGACGATGCCATAGCCACAGCTCACTCAACTGCTCAGAACTCGAAATTAAAGCGATTGGGGCCATCTTCCCTGGTTTGTCCCCTGCATACATCTGGTCCAGAACAACCTCCCCCCTTAGATCTCCCCGACCAATAGTCTCCCTGGTAAGAAGATCCTGAAACACAACATACATAGGGAAAAAGGTCACAGAGCACTTAGCTTCAGCATTTAATTGTGGCACAAATATCAAGTGGTGAGATAAAGGAGGAACATAGAAGACATTATGGAGTTCTAATACAGGTGTAAGTCTAACCGAACTGGTTCCTAACACAGGGAAGGCTTCACCATTTGCATTGGTAACTTTAGACATAGGTGGTGGTGACAAGTGGGTAAAATAGGATTTATCATAAGTCATATGGTCCGATGCTCCAGAATTAATGATCTAGATATCTTCCCCAACAAAATCAGAAATATGTAAAACAACACCAATCTTACCACGTCCAACCATAGATACGGAAGGATTACTAGCAGCAGTTATGTGATCTCGCCCCTCCACACCATATTAATCAGGATTTTGGACTAAATGAGCTGTAGCACGTCCTTGTTGATTACGTGTTGGTTTTCCCCAAGATGCAGGATATCCATTCAGCTTGTGACATTTAGCTTTAATGTGCCCTAGCTGTTTGCAGTAGTTGCAGAAAGGACGATTACCAATAGGTGATGTAAGGCTAGAATGAGAACGCAACTGTTGAGTATATGGTGGCACATATTTAGGTGGTGTAGGATTAGACTGAACATTGAGATTAGCACTCTCTAGCTGAGCTTCATCCTTGCGAATATAGGCAAAGGCTCCATCAAAAGAAGGAGGAGTAGCAAGCCTTAACAACTCACCTTTTGCACTAGCATGCTTGGAATCAAGTCCATTCAGAAATATGTGCACCCATAACAAATCTTTCTCTTCATTGTGCAGCTTGATATCATCAGCATTGTTCATCTTATTAGGGTGCCTCTGATCAATCTCCAACCAGATGTTCTTCAAAGCAGAAAAATAAAGGGACACACGTTGTCCATTCTGAGTCATCGTGAATGCCTTGGTGTGGAGTTCATGAATCTGAGCAAAGTCAGAATCATTGAGATACAACTCTTTTAAAGTCTTCTATATCTCAGCAACTATCTCGCATCCAATGATTAGTTGAACTATGTCATCGGTCATTGGTTTGTAGAGGATGGACATCACATACCCATTTGAGTTCTCCCACTTTCCAAACCCTAGGTCCTTCTCATCTGGTGTTTCAATTGTGCCATTCACATATCCCATCTTGACAAGCCCACACAGTTGGGCAGTTATCATCTTCCTCCAAGTACGGTAATTGGTGCCATTCAACTTAGCACCACCAAAACCTACAGCGGAGTCTTGATTCAAAGATACCTCCACCTTTTGAACAGCGACATCATCATCCTTGCTTGACCCGTATCCTCCCATTGCAGTAATAGAGCACAAAGGAATAAAAAGATGAAATTGAGTAGGCCAAAAAAAAAAAAAACGAATAGTAGAGGCTTGAAGAAAAAACCCTAAAACCCAAATTCCAGGTTTAAAGGTGTGAATACTCTCAATCACAAGAACATAGACAAACAAATCCCAATTACTGGGTAGAAGAAAATTTAAGAGAAATTAAATTGAGAGAATTGAGAGCAATGAGAGAACAAAGAGACAAAGTCCAATACGGATCTTTGCTCTGATACCAACTTGAGAATAAGAACGTATTTGAGAGAATAATGAGATGATTTTATTCTTCTCACAAGGAGATATTTATACACCAAGGTTACGTATACTAACTAGGTAAGTGCTAATTACAATTAAAGAGATAATTACATTCCTAATTGCATACAATAAGTACATTCCTAATAGAACAAGAATATTCTAAATGGGATACGTTGACTCACGCTAACACACACCCGATGGAACCTTATAAACAACCACAAACTTCTATAATTCATTGATACTTTTACCTTTCAAATTGTCCAATTCTTGGTGTGAACAAAATGAAATATGAGACATTAAGGCACAAAAACATTATTATTCAAGGAGACAAAATAATAAATCATGAGCAAAAGGGCACAGAAGCATATACTATTAAGATTCAAGAAAGATACTAAGGCCTTAAGAAGTTACTTGGGATAACTCACTGAAAGATACAACATCGGACGATGTCCAAGTGAATACATTTGTATTGATCTAATTTGCAAATTGTTAATGCACACTCAATTTACCAAACTGGCCTGCAATCTAGTCAATCCAAGCAGATATGGTTGTTACTTAGAAGGCACAAACCCTTACCGGGATAAAATAAAATGAATCCTAGGTCAATTTTTGGAGGAACAAAAAGCAGCTGAAAATAAACTCTTTGTTGTAGTATAAATGTATTATAGTATAATAGCTATATCATGTAAATAGATATAGCACTTGAGTGTGAAGATATAGTACTTGAGTGTATAAATATAGGTATGAAGACTTGTATGGTATAAGGCTTGAGGGAGGCAACAAGCATGATAATTATCATCATTACAGCAACCATGTGGAGCTACAGCTGTGATAATCATAGCCACAACAATGGACTTCTTCCTATTGCATTCACACTATCTTGTACTTCTATATAAACCCTCTTTTGAGAGAAGAATAACACACATTACTCTCCATTCTCTGCATCTAAACTCTCTCCCTCTCAAGTTATTTTTTGTTTATTCTACAACACGTTATCAGCACGAGCCCTAACTCGAGCCTCCTTGCATGCCCTGAAGCGTCTTGTTCGGGACCTCTAATCAAAATCCTTTCTTCAACAAAGTTGTTCATATCTGTCTCTTCTATGTGAACTCAAAATTTCAGCCATGTTGGAGTCGTTTTGAGACCTGTATACCATTCGAAGTGGGAGCTATTCAGCATGCTCGTTTCTTTGCAGATCAGCCTGCTTGCACGCCGAGAAACGTCTTTTCTGGGACATATAATCAAAATCCTTTCTCCATAAAAGTTGTTCATCTCTGTCTCTTCTCTATGATCTCCAAATTTCAGCCCTGTTGGAGTCGTTTTGAGACCTGTACACCATTTGAAGTGGGATCTATTCAGAAGCAAATTTGCTCCGAATTTCAACAAGTTTTAACGATTAAAGTTCCCGTTTTTGAGTTTTTTTACTCCTTTCTCATCTTTTCTTCTTTTCGGGAACTTGCAATCAAAAAGCAGAATTATAGAAATTCACGCTAAACGAACTAAGAGCGTTCGTAATCAATGAACTAAGAGTGTCCGCAAGCATCAATTTGTGACCATATTAAACATCATTGTTTCGGTCTAATCTAAATATTCTTGGAAATTGATTTCTTGGTAGCATAGCTCAGAAATCTTATTATTTTAGTTTTCGTGGAAGTTTAAACTCCGAAACTAATATATCTTCTCTTCTTATCTTCAGGATGTCGAATGAACCAGGACTCGACTTTCCCATGCTTGACTCAATAGACTCGGAATACCATAGCTGGATAACCTATGTTGAGAAACATCTTACTTTAAGAGGGATATTGCCAATAATCTAGGCACCTAACGAGGGGCTTGTGTTCCAATGAACACCTACAAAGCATGCTAAAGCACTTATCTTGATGCGACGCCACATGGATAAATCACATAGATTAGAGTAAATGTCGATCAAGGATGCAAGAGACCTATGGGTAGCGCTAGAAGAGCGCTTTGGCAATATCTAAGATTCCCTCCTCCCTGACTTGAAGGTTCAATGGAACAATATACGCTTCGCCGACTTCAAGTCTATTACTGAATATAATTCAGAAGCTCTTCGTCTCAAAGCCATGTTGAGGTTTTGTGAACAACCTCTCACAGAACAAGAGCTAATTGAGAAGACTCTCACCACCTTTCCCGTTGCACCGCTTTTGCTATCAAAGCAATATCGTATTGAAGTCAGTGCTGGACGTATTATGAGGTTTAATAAGCTCATCAATGCTATGTATGTAGCTGAAAAACACGACAACATCCTCGTGAAAAATTATAATTCTAGGTCCATTGGAATTAAGAGCGTTCATGAGGCAAATTATAATGCACCTAAAAGTGGGCGCAAGGAGCGGTACCCTAATAATAGGGGACATGAGTACCCTAATAAAAGGGGACATGAAGGACGTATAGGTCTATATAACCGCCCTAATAAGGAAGGAAACCGCAACTTTAGAGCGGGTACACGTGATGGCAACGCCACACGTGGGAGAGGTGGATATGGCAACACCAGCCATTGAGGTAGCATTATGGACTGTAGAGGTATCACCATGAGCTGTGGTAGTAGCAGCAACCCTCCTAGGGAATATCCACAACATGCACGAGTCGTGCACCTCAAATGAAGGGAGGTAACCACAATGACATGTGTCATCGATGTGGATCAATTGAGCATTGGTTCAAGCAATGCCATACAAGTACCCAATTAGTTGCACGCTACAAAGAGTATAGGGACTTGAGGGAGTAAGAAATCTACCTTGCCGAAGAAGAAGATGGTGAAGATTTCAATCTCGCCATTGAGGACTTCAAAACTGGAAATGATGTGCACGAGGATGCCGTAGACTTTGATTAGAATAGTCCTTTTTATTTTTCAAGAACGGCAATGTACCTTAGTCAATAAATAATATTAACTCTTTCTCATCATCCAATGAAGTATGATGTCTAGGAAAGTAATTTAGATAGTGGTACTTAAGAGAGTCTCGCTCCACCAACATCTCTCTCTACTTCCCTGATCATATTTTATTAGAGTTATCAAACGGATTGAGTGACTACAACTTGTCTAAGTTTGATTTTATTTTGAAATAGACTTTGGAAATTTTGATGTAATCATTGGCTATTTTCCTTATTGATAAAGTGTCGTATTATTATTCAATGTCATGGACATGTGTTAAATTTTAAACTTTATTATCTTTCAGTATGTTTCCCGGAGAGTTGGAATGCCTTTTTGATAGTGGCACCACACATACTATATTTCGACATAGGCAACTATTGTTATGGATGACGTCTAGTAGATCTTGAGTAACTACGATAGCGGGACCATCACAATTGATTCATGGTCGAGGACCAGCTCAATTTATGTTGCCAAATAACACAAATATTAATGTCATCGAAGCTCTATATGCTCCAAGGGTTGGAAGAACCCTATTGAGTTTTAAAGATATAAGAGCCAATGGTTTTCATGTGGAAACACATTATGAGAATGGACAAGAGTTCATTTGCATCACCTCTAATGACCATGAAATAAATGAGTATTAGAGAAACTTATGTGTCGCTCTAGTGGATTGTTTGCAACCGCTATTAGAGTCATTGAATCCAACCATGTCATGAACGATAATTTATGAGATTCTAACACATATAGGCTTTGACACGACCGTTTGGGACATCCAGGTCGTGATATGATGATCCACGGACATCTATTCTTCAAAATGAAAAGAAGTGCGAACCAAAGATTGGTCCAAGGAGTTGCTTCTAAAGCCTATCATTCATTTTGAGACCATCCTATGCAAAGGTAGGATTGAGACCATCCTATGCAAAGGACAGTAAAGAAAATATATATCATTCTTGCAAAGAATCCAAGGTGATATTTGTGAACCTATCCAACCAATTTGTAGACCGTTTAGATATTTTATGATGTTGGTTGATGCATCGACACGTTGGTCACATGTCATGCTCTTGTCCATAAGAAATGCTGCATTTGCTAAACTCCTAACACAAATCATTAAGTTAAGGGCTCATCACCCTAATCATCCTATTAAGTCAATTCATCTTAATAATGCTGGAGAGTTTACATAAAAAACTTTTGATGATTATTGCATGTCCATTGAGATCGAGGTTGAACACCCGATCCCTCATGTTCACACCCAAAATGGTCTCGCAGAAGCTGCCATTAAGAGACTTCAAATAGTTGCTAGAGCATTGGTTATGCGCACCAATCTCCTTATTTCTGCTTGGGGCTATGCAATATTGCATGCAGCTGTGCTTATTTGTTTGAGGCCCACTGCCACCCAAACCTTTTTTGCCTCCCAGATGGTGACTGGGTATGAGCTTGATGTCTCACACTTACACATATTTGGATGTGCAGTCTATGTGCCAATTGTGCAGTCACAGCGCACCAATATGGGTCCTCAAAGATGATTGGACATTTATGTTAGATATGACTCTCCAACCATTATCCGCTACTTAGAACCCTTGACAGGTGATCTATTTACCTCTAGATTTGCAGATTGTCATCTTGATGAGACAGTATTCCCGTCATTAGGGGGAGACATGAAACACTAATGTTCAACAGAAATGACAGGAATTGTCGTAGTCTGTCTCCACCTTGTCTCATCTTGATCCCTGAACCGAACAGTCCGAAATTGAAGTGCGGAGAATTTTCGATCTTCATAATGTAGCAGAATCGATGGCTGATGCGTTTTCTGATATCGCTAAAGTGACGAGATCACACATACCTGCTGCAAACGTGCTTGCAAGGATTGATGTCCCTAAAACTAGAGGACATGATGCTACATCAAGAGTACATGACCATGGCGCCAACGTCCCATATATGGGTGATGCAGTGGCTAGGTCCACGGCTCCTGCCAGGAAGCGTGGGAGGCCCATAGGTTCAATGGATTCTCGCCCAAGAAAGAAAGCGAGTTTGACACAAAATAATCCATTAATCATCTTTGCAAATAATCCATCTCATGGGAATATTTCAGATTGTGGTTATGTCCAAGAGACATCATTGGGGGCGCTCCAATGATAGAACCAATTCCAGAGAATAGAGAGATCTCCATGAATTACACTAGTGTACATGAGATAATGGATACAAATTCTATGGCTATTGATGATGCATTTGCATATCATGTTGCAAAAGGAATTATAGAATACGATGATATCGAACCTCGCTCCATTGAAGAATGTCAACGAAGAGCAGATTGGCCTAAATGGAAAGATGTGATCTAGACTAAATTTGATTCACTAACAAAGAGATAGGTATTTGGGTTTATAACGCTGACGCCGCTAAATATAAAGTCTGTTGGCCATAAATGGGTCTTTGTCAGAAAGCGTATTGAGAAAAATTAGGTTGTTAGATACAAAGCTCTCCTTGTGGCATAAGGTTTCTCACAACGCCCTGGAATCGACTACAAGGTTTTTAACAAAGCTCGTGTGTTAAATGCGGTTTTATGGATATCATCCTTCTTGAGTAGAAGTTGATGGTACCCAGAGCGTAAGTCGCTCTTCGAAAATATTCGAGCTCCTCGTAGCTGATCAAACAAATCATCGATTCGCGGCAATGGATACTTATTCTTGATAGTCACCTTGTTCAATTGCCGGTAGTCAATACATAGTCGGAGAGATCCATCTTTCTTCTTCACGAACAAAACAGGTGCTCCCCAACTAGAAGCACTCGACCGGATAAATCCGAGATCGAGCAATCCTTTAATTTGCGTCTGCAACTCCTTTAATTCTTTTGGTGCCATTCTATAGGGAGTAACATAAATTGGTCTGGCTTCAGGTATGAGGTCAATGCTGAATTCAATATCTCGGCTTGGAGGTAAATGAGTGATTTCTTAGAAAACATCTTTAAATGAGTTTACCACAGGGATTTGGTCTATTAAAGGTTTTGAACTCTTTAATTCGACATTGGCAAGAAGTTTGGAAGGTATGAATTCTGTGGGCAAGTCACATTGAATTTTTCGAACGGGTTGGCCAAGAATTGAGAAGGTGATAGTTTTCTCACGACAACCTATAAAGGCATGATACTTACTTAACTAATCAAATCCTAGGATTAGGTCAAATCGCCCAAAATTTATAACTACGAGGTCCATGGGAAATTCTGTATCTTTGGTTAGGGTGGTAGATTTTTCTAACGGTGTTGAAACCATTTAAATTTCATCATGTTCAGTTGGTGTCAACCCCAAAGTTTTGACAAATGTAGCAGATATAAGGGAACCAGATGCGCCAGTATCAAATAGTATATGAGCATGAGTACTATATACGACTAGCGTACCTTCCATCACAATGTTCTCAGAATCTATAGCATTTAGCTGGATGGGACGAGGTGGTGGTGGATTAATTGTTTGTCTCAGTGCATCGCACTGATTTGAGAAATGTCCCATCTTGCCACAATTGAAGCAAGATCCTGGAAAATGACGTGGCTTTGGACAAGCATTAGACATGTGCCCCGTTTCTCCATAGTTGAAACACCGAATTGGGCCTCTTGCCACCTCCTTTCCTTTTTGAGCTGATGTTGTCAGCTTTTGAAATGCATCTCTCCATTTTTGCTGCTTCCATGGTTGTCCGCCTTTCTGGTTAGGCATGGGATAACTTCTTTTTCCTCGAGAGCCATTCTCTCGTTCCTTCTCCATGCGATACTTTTGATTTTCCTCCTCCTGAGTTAAGGCTTGGTCCACAGCTTCTTCGTACGTGATTCCACGTGCAGTGGCCATTCTTCGAATATTCGAATTTTAGTCCTCCAACGAATCGTCTTGCCTTTTTATCATTTGTATCCACCATATGTGGAGCAAAACGAGAAAGTTTAGTGAACTTAGTCTCATACTCAATTACAGTCATCTTTCCTTGAGTAAGTTGAATAAACTCTAGTTCTTTCTTGTCTTTCTCAACTTATGGAGAATATTTTTCCAGAAATTTCTCTTTGAAGTCATCCCATTCCATGAGAGTTCCATTATGGTAGGTAGTGTGACACGTTTGACCGAGTTCCACCAGAAACGAGCATCTCCTTCTAAGAGGCAAGTAGCCACTCTTCGTAACTCTACTTGGGTACAGTCCATCATTTCAAAATGGATTTCCAAATTGTAAATCCATTCTTTAGCCTCGTGAGGTTTTCCTCCACCAAATTTCCTTGCTCCTAGACTCCTTATGTTTGTTACTAGTATTCCTAGTATTCCTAGCCTCCCACTGACTTGATTTGCCTCCATCCTTCTTGCGAAGGCTTCGACGAAATCGTCTGCATAGACATGTGGATTTCTTCTATCGGCCATGGTCCTAATAAAAGAAAGTAATCTATAATTTAAACCAAAATATTCTTAAACCAAATATTTTACACTAAATATAATTTAGCATAACGATTGTACATAGCTTAGAAAAGGCGTCCAAGAGTTACTTTATAAAGACAACTTAACTACAAGCATCAGAGAATCAGACAAGGCATTCCTAAAATTTTAACAATATAATTCAAACAAAAAACTTCAAGATGCAACAAACTATATGTGAGAACATAGATGCAGCTTTTAAATCTCGGACAATACATACACATATACTATAACCCTCCCCGTTCTTGTTAAGTTTTACAAAAAAAAAAAAAATATATATATATATATATATATTTAAAGCAAAACTTAAGAGAACAAAAGCTCTGATACCAATCTGTCACACCCCCAAACTTGAGATCAATATTATACTGAAATATGGTACCCGAATTTGCGATGTGAGCCAAAATAAACAAAACTTCCTTTTTGAATAAATTGAAAGAAAGTAATAGACTATATATAGATGTATCTGAATAGTACTATTATTCGAAAATGAAATCATTACTTGTACAATACCAAAGTTTAGCAAAATACATTACACTTATTTTCTTGAAATAATAGTAGGAAAATAAAACTTTCTTTTATTTAGTAGGTTCATCCTTTTTTCCCCATGCATCTACTCGTTACCTGAAAACATAAAGGTGTAGCATCATGAGTAACATAGACCCAGTAAGTACAACTTACATTCTTATATTAGTGTGTCTAATAAGAAATCAAATATGAATAACCAAGTAAAAATGTACCGAGAACCATTTATATGTTCGTAGCAAGTCTTAAATATGTACTTGTATACACACAAGAGACACACACATATGTATTCAAATGTATTCATCTGCATGAATGTTTATGAGACTGATAGTAAATCACCTAGTCACATTTCCTTATCGAATCAACAAATATAACCCCAAAACTATATAGGCTCAAATCTCTTTTCACTTAACACTGTAACATATTAGTAATATGTTGCAAACAGATATTTGATCAAAATAATATATGTATACTTCTCTTCTTAGTGAATATTTCAGATTAACTGGTAACAATTCATAAGTCCACATGCTAGGGTCCATAATACCAAAGCACGGGTAAGCCACAGTATACTAAAGACACTACCAAAGTATGTATACTCAAGGTCAGCACTTCCTTCCTATGAGTATAATAGTGCACTATCTGTAGGGACTAGAGCCCAGGCTAACTTCTCATATCTCAAAACACTTTTACCAGTAATTCACTTAAGCACGGGATAGTACTAATCACCCGGCTTCACTTCTCCAAATATAATCATGTCAATAGTAAAGTAAGCTTTAAGTAGTGAATAAAACAACTACATAAATAGCAACAAAGCATATAACGACTACATAAATAGCAACAAAACATATAAACAAACTTACATAAGTAAATATAACTGAAATAGTGTGGACAATTTAATATATATAGTTACATTCATATGTATAGATATAAATAAACTTGAAAGTAAATGTACAATAAAATAAAAGTACTGTAAATTAGAAGTAGTAAAAGAATATTAGTTAGTAGTCAAGAGTTAGTAGTCTTCTGTTCATAGTATTAGAAATCTTAGTCCGAAATGTCCATTCATCAATCAAAATAATAGTAACAAGAGCTGTCATCTTTATGTTTTTATAACTTATTCAATTCATGTCTGAAAATAGTCAATGATGACACCATGTCATAGGACTTTTCACAAGGAATTCAATGGAATAAGTCATGTAGTCCAGATCAGAGCGATATAGTCTAGAAATTGTAAAATACCAGAACAGCGCAGAAACCGATTTTCTTAATATTAACCTTTGATGTCTAAGTCTTTACGTACTGCATATTTCACCATTACTTCTCAAACTTTCAGAATAAAAGTAGGGTCCTAAGCTTCAAATTGATATAAAGTTTGTAGAAAAAGAATAAGAAATGAGAGATATATGAATTTTTGAAGTTGTGATTGCTGTATGAGATTTTCAGCGAGTTTACTAAATGAAAACTTCGATTAGCCATAACTTCTTCATTTCTTAACCTTTTTTAGTGATTCAAAAACCTAAACTGAAGGATTTTTCATGCAAAAACCGAAAATATAATTTATTTTGTCAAGATTAACTCTTATCAAACACGGAATTGTATGGCTGCAGCAAAACAGATTCTTTTCCATTTTTCATCGGTTATGCAATTTGATAAATCTTAAAGGCAAAAGAATATAGGAATGTAATCATGTACTTACTTAAGAAACTCAGAGATGGAGTGAATAGTTTGGTCTTGGATCCAAGCTAGGACTTCTTTGAGAAAAACAAAGGGAGCTTCTTAAGAGAAAAAGGATGAAGGATTAGTGAGGTGAGTTTTCTCTACAACTAAGGCCTCCAAATCAGTTTTGCACTTGATCTTAAGGCTTGAAGGAAGAAAAATGATTCGGATCCATGTTTAAATAGGCTAGAAAGATGCATTAAAAATCAAGTCTTACTTGACTTTTAAGACAAAAGTGAGGTGGAAGTCTACATAGTTAGGCTAAAAGCATTTGCAAGGAAATTTCTAAGGAAATTTCTTATAATGTTATGGTTGTTAGAAAGAAAAATCAGATTAGCTCTTCTAGATGTATTGGCATTTGAATTGAGTATATATATATACATATAGATACACATCTACTCAAACTAATACGAAGATTGATATGCTTTCTTAAGGTTCAAATATGTGTTAGTAATAACTAGTACTAAAATGACATGCGTCATACAAATAATATAGATGAGAGTCTTGAGCTCAATAAAAAATATCGAGTGTACACAAGAAATACGAACTAAGGTATTTTAGTAAGTTTACTAGAACTCTAATATTGAAAAATTACAATATAACTTGTAAGTATAGCATGTGGTATCATCGGTTTCTAAACAGAAAAAAGATGCTTAGAAGATATTTGGATTATTTCTAAGTTTAAGGTATCTTAAAGTGCTCTACAGTGATATTAAGTTTCGAGTTATTACATTGTACTTCTATATAAACCCTCATTTGAGAGAAGAAGAATAATACACACATTACTCTCCATTCTCTGCACCTAAACTTTCTCACTCTCTCTGTTAATTTACGTTTATGCTTAAACATTATCCTCTCGTTTGGTCGATATTTATAACAGGGCTCCCTCAACTAAGGAAAGATTGCGTTGATAGGTGAGAGAAATTAGGTACACCAAGATACACTCAGAGGTACTATGCTAAGCAGGGTATGATTATTAATAATCACCGAGAAATTATTGTATTGTGACACCCGCGAGAAGCATGATCTCGAGTTTGTGAGATCAGAAGTGGCTCGTGCGAGAGCAATTATCCCTTCCAATAAGAAGCACTTGGGGCTGGGGCGAATGATTGTTGGGAGAAAGTTTCTGGTCAAAGTTAATGCAAACATAAGAAACTCTGATTGAACAAGCTAAGCAGGTTCAAAGTCAATTTCCGACCATCCTGGGTGTATACTAAGAAGAAGATCAGCTCTACACGCCTCAGTTTCCATATTAATAGCTGAGTTTGCATGTAAAAAAGACTTCGTTATAGCTGCAACTCCCATGACCAAATCATCTCTAATCACCGCCCCAATGCCCCGCACTCCACATTCCCCTCTAAAAGAACCATATATATTAATTTTCAGCCTTTGTAGGAGGACATTCCCACTCAAAGCCCTCTTCTTTTTTCTCGTTGCTTTTGGGTGATATCGTTGGAAATCCTCAACCCTCTGTCTGCACCATTCAATCATATGCATGAGTTGGAAACTGCCACCTTTCCAAACAAGATTATTTCTCTGCTCCCTAATAGCCACAAAGCCATGAAAAAATAATCACATGGGTCAACCCCTATCCCCAATGGCGGATGCAGGATTACATATGTGAGGGGGCGAAATTTTTTTCCTAACACTGAATAAAACTTCAATGAATGCCAATATTTGTGTCCAAATGTCGCTAACATATTGTATGAATACTCACCAAAAAGCAAATATTCATACATACCCAGAAAGCAAACAAATAAAATTTTCAAGAATAATTTTTTTTTTTTAAAATTAAGTCATCTATGATATAGCTAGTGAACCAGCAAAATGTAGTAAAAAAGAACTAAACTAATGTTCACAAAATAGCTGATCAATATCTATAGGGAAGAAATTATATGTTTCTTTGTTTAATATATGTGGGGCAGATAGCATCTTTATTAATCGAGACTACAGCCTTTCATACACAAAGGTTTTCATTTGAATAAAGTTTTAAAGTGGGGGCAATGATAGTACTAAAAGTCCAAAACAGCATCAATGTGTTTTAAAGCTGATATCACACAACTAAATCAATCTGCATGTGTCCGCCGGTGCGTATCCCATCCATGACGTCAAACACCATTTCCTCACGTCATGCGCAGTATGCTCCCTAGGCTTTAATTTCACTATTTTGAGTTAAAGGATTTCAAATTTGCTCCGCAAAAGGTGGTGATACCACCTCTGCCCTCTGACTACTCCATACACATTGTATAATCTAATCATGCTTAAGTTTCTAGAATTTGTATTAATAAATTAATAATTTTAATGTGGTTAATGATGAGAGAGAAATGAAAAAAGCAATATTATCTCTCTTCCTTCCCCAGTCAAACCCAGAAACATATCTGAGAGGTTGAGATCTCAGTTTTGGATTCGATTTTGAGTAATGTAAATTATTTCATTATTTCAAAAGTCTCAACACTATACTCCAAACACCAGACAATTGTCACATCTGTTGAAATTGAGCAATTTTCCATTAATATTGATGTGAAGCTTTTGTCAAGATTTCTTTTTTCTTTTGGATTGAATCACAATTAAGCAAACCCAGGAGATGAGTCTGGTTTATCTCTTTCTCCGGTTGACTTGCTCTTCTTGCAAATTGCAATGGGAAGGAGTCGAAACCGGCGGACGTGGACAACGACCACGTCGGAATGGCGTCGTCGGTGTCGTTTAGATCTCGTCGACTTATAAGGTCGCGGTTGAAGATCCGGAGAAGCAGGACCGATTCGGGTGTTGTCGTCGAAGAAAAGAAACGACACGAACTCGAAGTCTAGCTTCATCTTCTTCTTCTTCTTCATACACCTACTCTTTGGTCTCGTACAGTGCACTAGTCCAAAATCTGGCGATCCTGAAAGAAAAAGAACATACTAGCAACGAAAGTTTTTTGAAATTCATATTACAATAAACTCAGGGAGGTATTGGAGGAGTAGAACTCAGAAAATTTCCTCATCAATAGCAAAGATGAAGAAGAAGAAGAAGAAGAAGAAGAACACAGGAGAGAGAGAGAGAGAGTAAACGATATGGAAGAAACGTGGTGAGAGAAAAATGTATTAAAAAAGATAACCATTTAAATCATTTAACGGCGGCTGCATATACATTATAAAGTGGTGATATACTGACATCATCACCTGAGTTTATGTGAACAGAAAATTTCATTCCAAAATGTTGCGGCAATTGCCCATTACCAGAGCGGGAAACCGGCTACTTTGGCGAACAAAATTTTTGTTTGTTTTTTTTTTTTTTGTTTTCACAACTCCCGCAACTCTACAGCCTACACAATGTTTTGGTCCTTTTCAGAAGTCAAGTTGTTTAGAATATCAAAGAAGAAAACACCAGGAAACTGCACAAAAGGCTATGAGACCCAATTAAACTGCTAAATTCCCTATATAGCTAGTATGTTTTATATACTTAATAGCTTAATTAGTTCAGCAATCAGCATATTAAACAATGTGTGCCTCCCATCCTAGAACACAGCCCTCATTCAACAATATTCTGGTCATCATCAATCAACAAGGGCTTGCTGCTGCTGCTCCACCTCCTCCTCCTCCTTCCACTTCAACTTCCACTCATGCCATTTTCATTTTCATCGTCAGTGTGTTAAGTCTCCTTTGTCCAAATCAAGTTCCCAGAAACTCAGACCTCTTCACCATTTGAAACACATCACACAACCATCATGGTTTTCTTTGCTAGCATAATTTCGTATTGCTCATCTCTTTGGGCCACGAAAAGATTTCCTAGTTACGCCTATGTTTTTCGTATTATCGTGAGATTTGCTGGTCTACTTGCACTAGTTTCATTGCTGTCACTTCTTCTGCCGAGCTCCTGTCACCCTGTGCCATACATGATGCTAATCTTCCATTTCATTGTGGAGTATTTTCAGTTGCTCCGAATGCCATGTCAATTGACTTACCAGCAAGCCACTCATGGATCTGTGTCAGGCATTCATCGGAGGCGTGCAGTATTGCCGCTGACATACATGGATTTGCCTCCGATAAATTAGGGTGCAGAAAAGTCAGCAATATGCATATCTTTCAAGTTTTCCATCTTATATTTCAGGACATCATAATTTATAGGAAGATGTACCAATAGCAGTAGATAAATAGTCTTGAACAAGAGCAGAGTGTAACAAGTAACAACCACAGCAGTCAAAAGATCATGATCTAGATATAGAAAGAATCAGATTAGAGCTTGAGCATAAAAGTGCATAACAGGGGGAATTCAGCTCTGCTGGCCGTTTCTTGGGCGTCTCTTCGGCCATTGGTCTCCACACAATTTCAAGATCATATGGATTGAATGCAGTTGGAATTAGATTTTGTTGCTGCTTATTGTTAGGCACTTAGGCTAGTGGACTCCTTGTCCTCTATGTTGTAATTGTTTCCTTTGTTAGTTACAGTTTGTTTCTCCTATAAAGTGCATAACAGAGAAAACAACAGAAGTCCTTCTACTGAAGGACTAATCTCTTGAACTCAACACAAAGTCACAAATTTATATTAACCACATAATATCTGTGCTCACCTGATGGAACCGCATCTATGACCATAAACTTTTCTAACAACTCATTAATACTTTTACCTTTTGAAATCGTCCAAGTCTTGTTGTGAACAACATGAAATACAAAATATAAGGCACAGAAAATGATTATTCTAAGGTGACAAAATAATAAATCACGAGCAAAAGGGCACAGAAGCATATAATATCAAGATTAAAGAAAGATACTAGTGCAAAGCAGATGAATTGATGACAAGTTGCAGCCAATAGATATTACTCGGGATAACTGACTAAAAGATACAACATCGGATGATGTCCAGGTAAATACACTTGTATTGATCTAATTTGCAAATTTTTGCAGACAAAAATGATGCACACAAAATTTACCAAACCAGCCTGCAATCTAGTCAATCCAAGCAGACATGGTTGTTACTTAGTGGGCACAGACCCTTACCCGGATAAATTGAAATGAATCCTAGGTCAATTTTTGGAGGAACAAAAAGCGGTTAAAAAGAAAACTTGTCGCTCTGTGCCATCACTCTGCTGCATCAGAACTCTCATTCTCCACAGCTACAGTAACACAGATTGAAATGAAAAAATAAAAAATAAAATCAGATCAACAAACAGAAAAATCCCAATTAAAAGACCATCCAACAATTCTTCCCTTGTACAAAGTTGCAAACAGCAGCAGCTTTCATGTAACAGTTAAAACATAGAAGCCACAGCTGCTTGCATATAAAAAATGTCGGAAAAGCTTGATATAAACTTGTACATTTTTGATAGCTAGTGTCAAGTTCAAAACTACTCTCAGGCATCGTAACCTATCACTAATCATTAATTCCCGCAGGTGAAACTCACATGAGCAAACCAATATGATTTTCATAAATAAACAAGCACAATGAAAGATTCCTCAGAAACGCAAAGTAAGTACACACCATGTAAAGTTATGCACTTTGCCTTGCAAAACTGTTTTCGATGCAGAAATCTGGAACCCAATGACTTATATTATTCTAACAAGCATGAGGATGACTGCTAACTTTGGCTGGGTTAAAGCATAGCAAGTGCACAAATTGGATAGCTGTTAACCTCTAAATGTATCATCAGATCAAGCATAAGCGTTTATTGTTCTATACATATAAATGTAAATTCTCACTCCTCAAACAATGCAGCAGACATACTAGAAACCCAGTTTGAAAACTAAATGCAGAAATGCATATAAAGCAAATTGCATAAATCAACATCCATGAGTTGCATAATCTGCAAGCAAATATATGCAAATTTTCAATGCTACCGAAACCCTGAACAAGTAAACCACACATCAATGCACATTCAGCATATAACAAACAAGCAAGAAAGACCAAAAAATCAAACTTCACTCCCTTCTTCTTCCTCTGCATCTTCTTCGTCCTCATCCTCAGTCTCGCCTTCGAAATCAACCCCATATCTTCCATTCAAATAGTCGACCGTCTCCGACGTCAGAATCAACTTATCAGCATTCAAGACATCAAACAGCTTCAGCATCCTGGGAGTCAACATCTTCAAAATCCCAATATTCCTACTGGGAACCTTCACCTTATCCACAAACTCCAGCATAAAGAAGGTCGTCTTCTCCTTGGGGTCAAGCCCCCACCTCTTCATCGATCGCGGCAATGAACCCGTCGTCTTCGGCTTCTCCAACTTCTCAAACTCATTGCTAAAATCCTTCACCACAATCGTATTCTCCGCCGCGCTTGCTGTTAGGATTGTGTTGTTTAGTTTATTTCTGCTGTTTTCGTAATAAACAATTAGGGTAACTAGATTCTGTTAATTACGTTTAGTTGCATGCAATGGTCCGTTAGTGCTCCACAAGTGTCATGCTTAGGTGTGTGCCCTTTCTCCCGTTGATTTACAGCGGAGAGAAAATAGAGTGGGACACCCGCACCACGTGGATATAGGACTGAAGTATTGTATTTTTAAAACAGTTTTAGAACAATGAAAAAAAATTCTGATGTCTGATTGGCTTACCCTATATCCACGTGGTGGGGAAGCCCATACCTCAGAATTTTTCATTTACGTGATATATTTTTCCTATTCTGCATGTATCACATCTAGTAACACACTCGCACAGTACATTTTTGAAATGACATGTGATGTGCTAATTTGTGATATGGTCTGCAAGGAAGTTATTCATGAAGAAACTGGTCATGTGCTCAAAGTTCCCCTTCGACAAGTTCACTTGTCTGGAGATGAACCAACCTTTGATAACTGTGACATCAGTGGTTCACCGGTGATCATTTCAAGTAAGTATACGACTTTTTTTTTTTTGAATATGTCCACGGGGCGAGATAATATATTCATTATAAGCCAGAATAGGCCGTTACATACCATTCCGTTGTCATTTAAGGGCATAGACAGACAAGAAGCTAGTGGTAGTACCCACAAGTGGTATCTACATATAGTCTTACTCATTTTACATTCAAATACGTAGAGGTAGCGGAGACCCTCTTTTGGTACTACTCCAGATGCGCTAGAGAGACATAGATTGCACATCGGTGCTTAGCTTCCTAAATACAAGGAATTTATTGTTAACGACACAACTATAACATAGTAAAGAACTAGGGAACAACGCCCAAGAGAGGTCCACTACCGGAGCCCATTAAGCGGGCTTGGTCCCGACCCATCACCTGCTGACCCCATGTTGTACCCCACAAGTCCAGCACCTCCAGCCGCGTCGACCCAAACCACCACGCCACCCACGCCGCCATAGCTCTCGTCGTACGGATCCGAGTTTGAATCATGCTGGTGCAGCGCCTGCCCCACCATCGTCGATTGAGAACCCAGTCGCCAATCTTGCTCAGCACGACCATACCGTAGGAAAGAGATGCAGCCAGAAACATAAGCCAAAACGCCGTCAGGAACTCTTGAGCACAACCACCCATGAAGCACCGTCGAAACTGATCGAATTAAAGACCGTCTGGCAACATACCCAAGACGTCAGTGAGGCCTGAGGCCAGAACCGATCGCGGCACCGCCGGACGTGCTTGAATGCGCAATCGGTCAAGAAATCGACTTTAGGGTTCTAGGGTTCCTTGAGGAAGAGGCTTTTTTATCAAACACATCATAAATACGACTATAATTATCACTTTGTACTTCAATAACTATTATTATTGAATATTCTGAACGGTCAGATATATTCACATTTTAATTTTATCCAATAGTTTAAGATATTCAAAAAATTGATGTATGGGATACATTATATGATTATACACACTAGAATTTTCCCTTTATTTGTACCTGTTTCCGATCTCTATTTTGTGTCGTTCAGAAAATTATCTTTATTTGTGTCCTTAGACACAAGGTCCGATCAATTCCTTTATTCCTATCTTTTGTACCCACTTGTACCCCGTCGTAGGACTTTTTTAATTTTTATCTATTTTATTTTTTCGGTTCTAAACCCGTCGTTGGACATTATATATACACGTATAACAATAGCTTATCCGGCATATAGAAAAATGTCTCTCCCCCGTTCAAGAAGACACCCATTACTCTTTAGAGAAGCTAGTCCCCAGTCCTCATTCAACATTCTGGTCATCATCAATCAACAAGTAGGCCAGCTGCCGCTCCACCTCCTCCTCCTCCTTCCACTCGTGCCATTTTTGTTTTTATCGTCGCCGTGTTCGTTTCCTTTGTCCAAATCAGCAGTACAACAGAAAGGCTTTTTAGGACTAAGTTTTATGCGAGAATTTTTTTTTTTTTTCAGTAAATGTTGCTTTTTACTAAGACTATTTCGATTCTTCACTAAATGTCATTAGGTTTTCTGCGGCAAATCCATGTATTGCCGCTGACAATCCTGACATACATGGATTTACCTCCGATAAATTAGGGTGCAGAAAAGTCAGCAATTTGCATATCTTTCAATTTTTCCATCTTATATTTCAAGACATCCTAATTTATAGGAAAATGTACTAATAGTTGTAGATATATAGTTTTGAACATGAGCATAGTGTAACAAGTAACAACCACAGCAATATCAAAAGATCATGATCTAGATACAGAAAGAGTCAGACTAGAGTTTGAGCATAAAAGTGCATAACAAGGGGAATTGACCTCTGCTGGCAATTTCTTGGGCGTCTTTTCGGTCATTGGTCTCTATACAATTTCAAGATCGTTCTTTATGATCGAATGCAGTTGGACTTAGATTTTGTTGCTGTTTATTGTTAGGCTACTGGACTCCTTGTCCTATATTGTAATAGTTTCTTTTGTTAGTTACACTTTGTTTCTCCTCTAAAGTGCATAATAGAGAAAATAACAAAAGTCCTTCTACTGAAGTACTAATCTCTTGAACTCAACACAAAGTCCCAAATTTTATATTAACTACATATTATCTGTGCTCACCTGATGGAACCGCATCTATGACCATAAACTTTTCTAACAACTCATTAATACTTTTAGCTTTTAAGGATTAGTTTGGGATTGATTCTTGAAGTGTGTTTGAGCTTCATTTGTTTTATTTTTTGTTTTTTTGTATTTATATTTTATACATGCTTGGAAATCTATATAAGTCATTCATAATAAAGTATATAGATTTTCATGAATCAATAAAAGTTTGTTGTTAAAATTAATGGTTTTAAGAAATCAATAACAATCTATCAACTTTTTAAAGAGTACGTAGACTTTTAAAAAAATTTGTCATTTAAAAAAAGTCTGCACAAATCCAAATACAATACACTCATTTAGAACACAAAGTCTCAAACTTTATATTAATTAACCACATAATATCTGTACTCACTTGATGTAACCGCATCAATGACCATAAACTTTTCTAACAACTCATTGATACTTTTAGCTTTTAAGGCTTAGTTTGGGATTGATGGTTGAGGTGCTTTTGGGGCTACTTCTGCTTTTGGGCCAAGATTATGGTGGTTGATAAAATCTCTGAAAGCTATGATTTGTAGCTTTTAAAAGCTGCTTTTGGGAAAACACGGAGGAACAACAGTGGAGAGTTTAATGAAATTTGGACTTCCTGCCAATTCTGTCCTCCTCATTTTCTGAAAATTACATCGAAATAGCTAAACCCTGTCTTTTCTCCATCACGAGGCAAACATCTCTCTTTGCCGTCATTATCATTATCATTCCACATCTCCTTCTTCCTCTTCTTCGGTGTCTGGTTCTCCCTCCTCTTCTCTCAGATCGCTTTCTTCTTCAGCTCATCGTTGTTGACGTCCTTCAATTCCTGGATTCTCGCCGGCCTCGCCGCCTTCCTTTGCACAAACTTTGGGTCTTCTGGGTTATGCTTCTTCTCGGCAGATAGAATCAAACGAAACTCAATTTCTCTGATTCCTCCATAAACTGCACAAAAAGGAGTAAGGTATATGAGCTTTACTCAGTGCTGTTGCTTAAGCCTTGTCATAGAAGTTTGACACAGGTTGCGTTAGATTTTTGTCTCGCACTCAGTTAGGCACTTTTTTTATAGTTAATAGAGATTTTCTGTGATTGCAATGGAGAGATTTTGGTGGTCAGAAGAGTTTTATTAGACAAATTCTCTATTTTTATGGTTTAGAACAACTTTGTAGATTGAAGGACATGGTGTGTGCTATGGACATCTTGTAGTTTTATTTGAACTTAGTATCTTGTAGACTATAGTATCATATTATGGTATTGATTGCAATCTACTTAGTGTGATCTAAGATAGTTTCTCGGATGTTTTTATTATCTGTTTAATAGGGCATGTGATGTTTACATCAGTGATCATTATCTAGGTTTTGCATAACATGTAGGAGTCGGCTGGTCTGAAATTATGGTATATAATTTCTTTTAGTTTGAAGGTTTAGTTTCAGAAGAAACAGGGAAATGATATGGGTTTGTTTGTAGTTTTGCTTTCTGTCTAGAGAACTTTTTCATTAAGTGGCTACTACTTCTCTGTTTTTCTTTATTTGTTTACTACTAAGCATGTCTTATCTTTAGATGGGAAGGAAGAAATCCACCAATACTGAAAGTGAGGGATATGGAAAACATAGTGTTTCTTTGGTGGTCTTTGTTTCTATCAAATACATAGTGTTCCAAATTTTGAATTCTAACTGTATTCTTTGGTTACTAGTTCATCATTACTCGCGAGTATAGTTTTCAGTGAAACTCCAAAACCAAATGGCGGCTCAATATACCCGAACCTTTTATCGCTAGTGGTAAATAAATTCCCTTTTCGACTTTAATAATTCAACACAAGTCCTCTTTAAAAATACACCTATTACCTTCTTTGTACTTCTTGTACTTATTTTCATCCCTTGTAATACCGTTGAAGTAGATCGACTCAGTTCTGGGTACTTAATTCCTATCCGAATTTGCTTCTATTCTCTAAGTCCAAGCATATGTGATAGATGCTTTGGTTATTTTCAGGGCAGAACACTGAAAATTTGCAGAAACCTATATCGAGATTTAATTACTTTTCCATTATATCAAACTTTCATTTCTTTTTCTATCTTTACATTTCGGTATGAAAGAAAATAAACCAATCTCATGTATCATGCATATATTTACTTTTCTTTTCTTTATATTCTGCAAGTTCTAGAATGGAAAATTTAAATATCAAGATTAAAAGGGATTTGATCTTTTAACCGAAATTATTGTCGGAAAAGGGATTTGATCTTTTAAATTATATTTACAAGAAGTAAGGGATTTTACTCAAAGATTGATGTATTGGACTAAATTCGATTTTTGTTTTGTTTGGAAAAAGTTGTTAAGTTTTGCACAGGAATTGTATCATAGTTTCTTACAAAACTATACAGAGAATTCATGCATCCTTTCAATATCAAAACTAGTGCAATGTGTGCCCTATACATGGTTTTCTGTTGACTGTCTATTCTTGTTGCTTATTTTTATGATCATACAAGTGTTTTAGGTTAATGGCATATTACAGATGCATTATTTTCTCCTATATAAGTTACTATTTAACTTCAGTATAGCCTTTTTCACCTCTATCTAAATGACAGAGTGGATGAAACTCATTTAATAATACTGGGTTTTACAACTTGCAGATATAACATTGATCACAGTGATAAGCATTTGATACTTTGCATTATCCTTTACATTTTTTCTGTGTATTGTTTCTTCAGTAATTAGATGGCTCACTTGATTGCATGATTGATTCCTTAAAAGGCAGTTTGAGTATTCGAGATTTTCACATCTTCTATGTCTATTTGCAGATATTGTACTATTTTCTTGGTTGGCTCTAAGCAAGTATTTGGGGTTTGCTAAAGCTTATGTCTCACAAGCTTCAGGAGAAAACGATGAGTTTCACCCTAGAAAGGTCTTATGATATTGAATTATGTCTTAGACATTCTCTAATGTACATCAATACGTAATTTCGTGAATTTCATGTATTCCTCTGGTGAAGATGTATGAACTTGATGTTAAATAGTAATTTTTCCCTTTTGTTAGCGTTTTTCTTTTGTTAATAACTACTAAAAAGTTTGTCATGCAAATTCCATATGATCACGATGTTCCTTTGCAAATTTCAAGTGACTTTAATATATTTTGTGTAATGGTTCCCGTTGAAATATGGTCGGGAAATTAATCCAAATATTATATACTTATTTTATGTAATAGTAAAACATAATATGCATATTGAAGGATTTAAAGTGAATCTTTTATTCGGTCCAATCAAGGGTACAAGAATAATACATGAGAAATTTTTTTATTTGGTATGGTTACATAATCAAAAAACAAAATTATGTATTTTAGTAGCATATCTTAGCATGTATGGCCATTTTGGTAATTATACTCAGCTGAAACACTTTTGTCTTGCAACTTACCAAACACCTAGAAATTGTTTTTTTTTTCTCACAGCACTTTTAAAACAGTTTATCAAACACCTCAGCTACTTCTTCTCACAGCAAGTTCATAAGTGCTTTATCTCACAACAAATTCGGAAGTGCTTCATCTCACAGCACAACAATCCCAAACTAAGCATAAATCGTACAAGTCTTAATACGAAATATAAGGCACAGAAACATGAATATTCCAAGGAGGCAATCATGAGCAAAAGGGCACAGAAGCATATAATATTAAGATTCAAGAAAGATACTAAGGCAAAGCAGATGAATTGATGGCAAGTAGCAGCCGATAGATATTACTCAGGATAACTGACTAAAAGATACAACATCGAATGATGTCCAGGTAAATACACTTGTATTGATCTAATTTGCTAATATTTTTACAAACAAAAATGATGCATACTCAATTTACCAAACTAGCCTGCAATCTAGTCAATCCAAGCAGACACAGTTGCTCATCGCGGCTATCAACTCCGTCGTCTTCGGCTTCTCTAACTTCTCAAACTCGTCACTATTATCCTCCACCACAATCGTGTTCTCCGCCGCGCTCGGTCGAAATCGCCAGCCTCTTCTCCTGGCGGTTAATCTTGATGCTCCAATCCTTGGGCTTGGGCCCGAACACGACTCCTCCGCCGGGTCGCAGCGGGGTCCTGGTCGAACCTGCCCGGCCCGACCGGTCTTCTTCTGCTGCCTCGCAGCCGGTGAGGGTGGAGGCATTGCCGCAGCGCTTGTTCTGGAGGTCGTGGATAATGGCGCGGTGTCCTTTACTCTTTGGTTGATTTACATCATATGTTTTTCCCATTGTACTCAAAAGGTACATTTCTGAAATGAGGAAATGTTGTAGTGTGTCACCCGCGAGAAGCTTGATCCAGAGTTTATGATGCCAATGATACTGCACAGTTTGCGGAGCTCTTAACTCAGGGAGGGCTGACCCGCAGGGCATGGGAAAAGGATGTGCAGGTAATGAATGAAGGACCTGGACATGTTCCAATGCACAAGATTCCTGAGAACATGGCAAAACAGCTGGAATGGTGTAATGAAGCGCCTTTCTACACTCTCAGTCCTTTGACAACTGATGTTGCTTCTGGATATGATCACATCACCTCTGCCATTGGTGCTGCCAATATTGGCGCTCTAGGCACTGCCCTTCTCTGCTATGTAACCCCTAAAGAGCATCTTGGATTGCCCAATCGGGATGATGTGAAGGCTGGAGTTATAGCATATAAGATAGCTGCTCATGCTGCTGATCTAGCCAAAGGTCATCCACATGCTCAAGAGTGGGATGACGCATTAAGCAAGGCAAGATTTGAGTTCCGGTGGATGGACCAGTTTGCTTTGTCTCTAGACCCTATGATTGCCATGTCCTTCCATGATGAAACCCTGCCTGCAGAAGGTGCCAAGGTGGCCCATTTTTGCTCAATGTGTGGGCCAAAGTTCTGTTCTATGAAGATAACAGAGGATGTTAGGAAGTATGCTGAGGAGCATGGTTATGGAACTGCCGAGGAAGCTGTGAAGCATGGTATGGATGCCATGAGTGCTGAGTTTCTTGCTGCCAAGAAAACTGTCAGTGGAGAACAACACGGTGAAATTGGTGGAGAAATTTACTTGCCAGAAAGTTATGTAAAATCCTCAGAGAGGTGAAGGTCAGTGGATATTTTTGGTTTAACTTTTCCTTACGAATACACTGTTTTATAGTACCTGTACTAAAATGGTTGCAATCTCTCCTAATTTCAAACCAAGGATACAATTTGCATGTTATAAAACAATAGTCAAGTCTCAAGCTGTACAAACTCGGCAATAATATTGGACATGTCACTCAACTAGAGCACACCATATGATAATCTATTATTGTTGAAGCAGCATGGATATATGGACTGCTATATGGATATAATAGCATACCTCATTTTTTGCAGCCAGCATATGGATATAGAATCTCTTTGTGGCTTTAATTTCTACCATCTGCAGTTCAGTATGTGTTTAACTAGGCAGTTTGGTCCTGATCTATTCCCATTTCCTTGTTCTAATATGTGAATATGCTTATTTTCAGGATCCAGTGAATAACCAGGACCAGTTTGACAACCCTGGAGGCTTTCATCAATGATTGGCTTGTCCAGAACGGAGATCTTAGGTTTTCATTTTCATTCTGTGGTATAGAACAGTAGTTGGGTTGAAGTACTTTTCAAGACTTACCTATCTTTTTTCTGCTTGTGCGTGTGTTGCTCCGTAATAAAATGCTTCCTTCATATTGCATAGACATTGGGTTTATCTTTTTGGCATTCTATTAACATAAATGACGCACCAGGGGTGCCTGTATTTGCTCGAGCACTGGCTTTTTGGCTGGGATTTGAGCAGCTCAGGCTGAGATAGTCCCTTTGAACCTGAACAGGTTAATGCCTGCGTAGGGAGTGTGCATTTCTTTTTCCTGTCTATCACAGGGAGAGAGAGCTTTCGTTCATGGCTTGGGCTAGCCGATTAGTCGCGTACAAGGCTGGGAGCAGCTGGCAGGCAATTCTATGATGCTTGCTCTTCTTTAAGAAAGCTTTGCAATATAAAACCCATAGTTTCCTGCAGAGTATAGTAAACCTTATTTCTTTCCTCTCTTGTCCATTCCAGTTGTCCTCCGAACTCGGTGTTGGATTCATCGGTAAACTTATTTGAACTAGTACTAAATTCAATAGTAAGCTACCATTCAACTATCATTGGCAATTGGTAAACCAGAAAAGATAGCCTATACCAGCTACAAAATTACCTCGCAGAAACAAAGCCAGTCTAATAATTCTGCAGGGTCATTTCATGAGAGGCCATATTAGAGTTGGAACCGAATTATATACCAGTAGCCTAACAAACATGGTCATGACTGCAAAGTTCATTAGAATCTGCAGAGCAAAGCATAAGATTTTGAGTGGCATACATGCACATGTATGACGTATCATATAATTTCCGATATCTCTTGCTGAAATCTATACCCTATTGGATTGTTATATTCAACACCACATGGTTGGGAAAATCTTTGACTTCAGGTTTAACCCGGCCCCTCCGACTAATTTTGTTCTGTTTTTGGTTTACTAGTTTTATTTTCTTTATAATCCGATTGTAGCATGGAAAGTTCGGGTCGTAAAATTTAGATATAGGGTGGCAATAATTTACTACATATGATATCCAAGTAAAATTTTACAAACAACAAAAATGATGCAAAATAGATTTACCAACCAATTTGCAATATGATTTAGTGTTGTGCTTCGGTTGTCAAATTTGCACCTCTATTTACTTTTTCTTTCTTCTAACAGATCCAAACCCGTTCTTACCCCCCCCCCCCCCCCCCCCCCCCCCCCCCCCCCCCCCCCCCCAAAAAAAATAAAAAAAATAAAAAAATCCCGTTTCTCAATAATTTAGTTTTGTGTTGAGCAGGTGAAGGAAATGCCCATGTTTTTGCTAATTGAATTGAATATTAATGCAATTTCTTGGAGGAGAGAGAATGGGATTGGAAAAATAGATGAGGGATGAAAATCATGAAATGGCATTCTCAGTCCCGTTGGGAATTTGACATTGGACTTCCTATCCTTCCCACAAACCACCCACCCTCGCGGGGCGAATAATGACCTGGATCACTGTTTTCTCTTTTCTTGAATAATAACATGGATCAGTGTTAAATCACCAGGAAACACCCCGTCGTTGGACCTTTTTTTTTTTTATCGATCGTTGGACCTTGTTTTCCATCCTTTTTTAGGACCCCCTTTTTTTTTTGATGAGATTTTTTTGAGGATCCTTTGTTTCCATCTTTTTGAGGAGGGTCTGTAGGCCTTTGTTTCCATCTTCTTGAGTTCCATCTTTTCTTTTTGGGTTCCATCTTTTCTTTTTGAGTTTCCATCTTTTTGAGTGTTCTGAAACCAGTCGTCGGATCTTTTTATCTACTTTATTTTTACGGTACCCGTCGTTGGACCTTATATATACATGTAACGTACAATAGCTTAATTCAGCATATAGAAAAATGTCTCTCTCCCATCCTGGAAGACACACATTAACCTTTAGAGAAGCTAGTCCCCATTCCTCAGTCAACATACTGGTCGTCATCATTCACCAAGGGCCTGCTGCTGCTCCGCCTCCTCCTCTTTCCAATTCAACTTCCACTCACGCCATTTTTGTTTTCATCGTCACCGTGTTCGTATCCTTTGTCGAAATCAGGTTCCAGGAAACTCAGACCTCTTCACCATTTGAAACACATCACACAACCATCATGGTTTTCTTTGCTAGCTTAATTTCGTATTGCTCATCTCTTTGGGCCACGAAAAGATTTCCTAGTCACACCTATGTTTTTCGTGTTATCGTGAGATTTGCTGGTCTACTTGCACTAGCTTCATTGCTTTCACTTCTTCTTCCTGGCTCCGGTCACCGTGTGCCATACATGATGCTATTCTTCTATTTCACTGTGGAGTGTTTTCAGTTGCTCCGAATGCCATGTCCATTGATTTACCGGCAAGCACTTCATGGATCTGTGTCAGGCATCCGTCATGGTCGGACACGTGCAGTATTGCCACTGTGACTTTCATGGATTTGCCTCCGTGAAATTAGGGTGCAGAAAGGTCAGCAACATGCATATATTTCTAATTTTCCATCTTATATTTCAGGACAGTCTTGGAAGATTAATAATAGTAGTAGATATATAATTTTGAACAAGAGCAGAGTGTAACAAGTAACAACCACAGCGTTGTCAAAAGATCATGATCTAGATATGGAAAGAGTCAGATTAGAGTTTGAGCATACAAGTGCGTTGCAGGGGGGAATTCAGCTCTGCTGGCTGTTTCTTGGGCCTCTCTTCGGCCATTGGTCTCTACACAATTTTAAGATCATTCTTTATGATTGAATGCAGTTGGACTTAGATTTTGTTGCTGTTTATTGTTAGGCTAGTGGATTCTTGTCCTCTGTTGTAATTGTTTCTTTTGTTTGTTTCATAAAAAAGTGCATAACAGAGAAAACAACAAAAGTCATGCCTTCTGCTCAAGGAATTGCCTCTTCAACTCAAGACAACCCTTTTATATTAACCAGATAATATCTGTGCTCAACTGCACACCCCATGGGACCTTATAAGCAACCATAAACTTCTACAACTCATTGATACTTTTACCCTTCAAATTGTCCAGTTCTTGGTGTGAACAATATGAAATATGGGATATTAAGGCACGAAAACATGATTATTCCAAGGAGACAAAATAATAAATCACGAGCAAAAGGGCACAGAAGCATATAATTTCAAGATTCAAGAAATATACTAGTGCCTTTAGATATGACTCGGGATAACTCACTAAAAGATACAACATCGGACGATGTCCAACTGAATACACTTGTATTGATCTAATTTGCAAATTGTTAATGCACACTCAATTTACCAAACCAGCCTTCAATCTAGTCAATCCAAGCAGATATGGTTGTTACTTAGAAGGCACAGACCCTTACCGGGATAAAATGAAATGAATCCTAGGTCAATTTTTGGAGGAACAAAAAGCAGCTGAAAATAAACTCTTCATTTTGAGTCATCATTTTGCTGCATCAGAACTCTCATCCTCCACAGAACCTGTAACACAGATTGAAAAAACGAAAAACATATCAACAAACTGGAAAGTCCCATAAGACCATCCTACACAACTGTTGTACAAATTTGCAAATAGCAGCAGCTTTCATCTCACATACCACGTAACACATAGAAGCCACAGCTGCTTGCATAAGCTTGATATCAACTTCTACTTTTTTGACAGCCGATGTCAAATGAAAACTACTTTCAGCCATGGTTATCTATTACTAATCATTCCTGCAGGTCCAAACTGACATGCCTGAACCAATATGAGTTGCATAAATAAACAAGCACGATGAAAGATTCCTCGGAAAAGCATAGTAAATACACACCAGGTCAAGTTATGCACTTTGCCTTGCAAAACTGTTTTCAATGTAGAAAATTGGAAGCCAATGACATAGACTATTCTAGCAAGTATGAGGATGACTGGTAATTTTGGCTAGGTTAAAGCATAGAATGTGCACGAATTGCATAACCTCATCAGAACAAGCAGAAGCTTTCACTGCTCTATATATACGTAAATTCTCACTGCTAAAACAGCAGCAGACATACTAGAAACCCAGTTTGAAAACTAAATGCAGAATTGCATAAAAAGAAAATTGCATACATTGACGTCTATGAGTTGCATAACTTAACCTACAAGCACATATGTGCAAATTTTCAATGCTACAGAAACCCTGAATGAATTCCAAGTAAACCGCACATCAATGCACATTGATAGCATATAACAAACAAGCAACAGAGACAAAAAAAAAAAAAAAAAAAAAAAAATCAACCTCCACTTCCTTCTACTTCCTCTGCATCTTCTTTATCCTCATCCTCAGTCTCACCTTCGAAATCAACCCCATACCTTCCATTCAAATAATCCACCGTCTCCGGCCTAAGAATCAGGTTATCAGCATTCAAAATATCAAACAAATTCAGCTTCCTGGGGGTCAACATTTTCAAACTTCCAAGTTTGCGGTTTCGTGTCTTGTCTATTCACCCCCTCTCTAGGCCATTCTAATACTTTCACTATGTTTAAGTGAATCGGAATTTGCAGAGAGAATTGATGGGAGAATTGTGTTGTATTATTGATAATAGGAGCCCTATATATAGAGATTTACATAGTACATAAAAGGTAATAGAATCCGAACATAACTAGGAAATCTAGAACCTACTCATATTACAACTCTAGGACTAAACCCTAGCTTGAAGAGGCACACATCATGTCGACTTCCTTCAACACTCCCTCTTGTGCCGCTCAAACTTGGTAATGACGCTTTAATTGTTGCCTCACTAAAAACCTTGTCAGATAACAAAAACCATGTGGGACAAAAATAACCCTGGTTGAAGGACAAAAAGAGAACAACACGTCATTCACTCTTCGAGATCGAACATGTAGACATCATACCTCCCTCTGATTTCTACAATCATGGGAGTTCAGATAGCTTTCTCAATCCGCTGCTCTTCACTTAGTAAATAAGTCCGCTACATTATCCTCTTATCGGATTTGATGCACTTCAATATTTAGAAGTGCTTGTTGTTGCTGATTGTAAAAGAACTTAGGTGATATATGCTTGGTGTTGTCGCCCTTGATGAAACTTAATTTCATTTGCTCAATACAAGCTGCATTATCTTCATAAATGCAAGTAGGTTCATCTGTGGTAGACTTCAAACCACAAGTTCCTCGAATATGTCTAATTACAGATCTTAGCCATATGCATTCTCGCACGGCTTCATGTAGAGCGATAATATCTGCATGATTTGAGGAAGTAGCAATAAAGGTCTATTTTTTATTCCTCCAAGATATCGTAGTGCTTCCTGTGGTAAAGACATAATCCGCTTGGGAGCGACCTTTGTGAGGGTCAGAGACATACCATGCATCAGCAAAACCCATCAAGACATCAGTGTCATTTTAATGGAGGGGAGGAGGAGTAGGACGCTAGCCACCTTAGGTAGTGGAGTCGACGGCTACATTACGGAAATTGGCGTTTTGCCTTCTGGGTTCGATCCCAAATTTCCGTCATTTCTTTTCTCTCTGTAGGGATAAAACAAGCCCATATCAATCGTACATCTGAAGTATCGAAATATTGTCTTTACACCAATTTAATGGCGACATGTTGGCGCAGAACTAAGTCGAGCTAATAAGTTCATTGTGAATAAGATATTTGGTCTTGTACATTGAGCTAAGTACAATATGCACCTATTGCACTTAGATAGGGCACTTCAGCCTCTAATAAGTCTTCGTCCTCATCCCTGGAACGAAACAGATCTTTTTTGTGCTCAAGACTACGGTCGGTCATGGGAGTACTCACAAGCTTTGCTTTATCTTCATTAAAGCGCCTTTGTAATTTTTGAGTGTATGTTGACTGATGGATCATAATCCCATCACTACGGTGCTCGAGTTCTAATTCGAGACAAAACGATGTTTTTCCCAAGATCTTTCATCTCAAATTTGGATTTCAAGTATTTAGCAGTTTCCTTTAACTCATCTAGAGTTCCAATCAGCCTCATGTCATCGACATAAACTACTACAATTGCAAGTCTGGAACTTGTCCTTTTAATAAACATGCATGAGCATATTTCATTATTGACATATCCCTTCCCAATCAAGTAGTCATTTAGACGGTTATACCACATCCGTCCGGATTGTTTCAATCCATATAGTGAGTGTTTCAATCTTATAGAAAACGCGCTTCGTGGTTTAGGGCCACTTGATTTGGTAATTGAAGTTCATCTGGGACCTTCATATATATCTCTGAATCTAGATCCTCATAGAGATATACTGTAACCACATTCATAAGCTGCATGTCAAGTTTTTCGAAAACTACCAAACTGACAAGGTAGCGGAAAGTTAAAATGCTCATTACGAGAGAATATGTCTCTTCGTAGTCAATTCCAGGGCTTCAGGAGAAACCTTGTGCCATAAGGCGCGCTTTGCATCTAACAACCTTATTTTTCTCATTACGCTTTCTAACAAAAACCCATTTATGACCAACATGCTTTATACTTGGGGGTGTCAGCGTTATAGGCCCAAATACTTGTCTCTTTGTTAGTGAATCCAACTCAACCTGTGTTTGGCTCCAGTTTTTCGTGAGCTGGTCAACAGTCTCTTTTCTTGCGTAGGCGTGCTAGCACCGTTCGGGTACGGTCGTCGGGGGTGTCCCTTGACCTGACTTCTTCTGAGCGATTGTGGACGAGGAGAGCACCAACCTCGTCGTGGGGTTCTTTGAACCTCGTCGTGGGGTTCTTTGTGCCTTGTGGCGAGGACTTTTGCTGAGCCTTTTCAAAATCACAATCGATACTCGATGTTGTAGATCGAGCAGAGCGAAAACCACTGGAAGTGAGGAGAACTTGCTAAAGCGTGACTCTAGCTTGGCTGGTTTGCGAGGGCGTTACCCTTGCTTGGCTGGTTCCGTAACCGTTGTGGTCGTGGTACTACAGTCGGCTCCGAAGGAGACTAGGACCAAAGCACTTTGACAGAGGGTTTGGTGGTACTGAAAGTTGGCTCCTAAGGAGACTAGAACTTAGAGTGTGATCACCGATAAGAGAAAGAGAAGGAGAGGAATTGCTCTTAGAAAGGTTGCTCTAGAGAGAACTTAGATCATCTTATAGATGTTTTGATGAGTGAATTGGTGAGATGATACTTGTTGTAGCCTCTATATATAGGCTTCCAAGCAACACTATTTGGTCTTTAAACAAATCATAGTGGGTTAGGCAAAATTCACTAACACTTAGTGGATTTGTTAGGCCAAATTCACTAACACTTAGTGGATTTTGTTAGGCCAAATTCACTAACACTTCTTTATTCCTTTAATTTTTATCTCCACTAAAAATTCATATTTAACTTTCGACTTCTTCATATGAAATAATCCACCATGGATGTAGATTATTGTGGTAAAATTTC
This sequence comes from Rosa persica, assembly GCA_025331145.1. Lineage (NCBI taxonomy): Eukaryota > Viridiplantae > Streptophyta > Magnoliopsida > Rosales > Rosaceae > Rosa > Rosa persica. The sequence goes on from WFKR01000005.1 coordinate 55,803,924, forward strand.
AGAATTTATTTCCATGTGGTTGGGCCGAAAATGATACTGGACTCCTTACAGGTCCAGTTTTCCAGTTTTGCTTCTGCAGAAAATTGGACTGATTGTTTGCAGGTTTTCCACTTCGAACAAGCTCTAGCACTCTTCATAAGAAATGATCCTTGGGATGTCTAGAATGAATCTGGAAAGTTTCAACTCATTTGAAGTTCGGATGGTTAGTCTGCCGCCCCTCCTTCCTTGTTTAGCTCGGTTTCTCCTAGCCGAAGTAGGAAAATGTGCTAAAGTTGACTTTTCATTTCCACGCTTCCATAGTAGGCTTTATTTAGCCTCTAAATATATATTTTGAACTTGTCGACAATATATAGCTTGAGCCACTAATATTGGCTCGATTTCTCCAAGACGTGCCTTGTCAGGCCAAAATGCTCATTTTGGGTCCAAACATTCCTCGAAGTCAAAGGTCTTCGTCTTGATTGAAGAGGTCTTGAATCAGTACCACTCGTATAATATCGTTGCTCTGAAGCCACTTGTATTGGCTTGACTGAAATTACTTGATTGATTCCATATAGGCCTCTAAATAGGCCATAAAGCTTGGATGCCACAATCTGAATTGCCTTTGTCATAAACTAATGCTTTCTTTGCCAACTTTATTGTCCCAGTATCTGATGTCTGGTATGCAGTGAATTGGCGAAACTTAGGCAGGTTGTAGGATATCAGAACTTTAGCGTGCCCCCCATGCGAAGGAGACTGCTTTTGATTGCGAATGAGGATCCTTCTCTTCTTTGGTGGTAGCTTCGCCATATGTATAGCAGCAAGTATCTGCCTTGATTGCTGGCTCTCTGTTGATTTTCTCAAATGTAGGTGTTTGGAGCCTTTTTGCTGGCTAGATCAAGTTTGATCAAGGCCTATAGTACTTGGCAAAATAAGATGTTGAATAGCAAACTGTTTGCTGCCATTTAATCCTTCGCGAATCTTATGCTGAAGAGGATGATTGAATCATGGCTATCGTCATCATGACATGTGACGAAATGAAACCACCATATTTGCTACAACTTTAGCATCTAAAACCGCATTGGTTTTAATCATGTTTTATTAAAAAAAAAAATATCAGGCCACTATGCTGGCCCTGCGGTGGTAGGAAAAGGTGGAATATCTTCACTGTCGCCTTAGATGCGATTCTCAAGATAGAATAGTGATTCATTAATTATCAACTAGGGCCACTCACTAGCCCAGCTAATAAATTAATCTCCAAAAACACTTAAGCTATAAATCAAGGTGTAATGGAGAAGTGTTCCTTGTGACCCAGAAATGACATCCAAGAAACTATTCGTTATCGATCAGGCAGATGAAATCACTGAGAAAGCCACATTCACATTGCGGACTAACATGAGTGCTCGATGTAGAAGTCAGACCAGAGAGGAGAGAAGTCGACTGATGAGCTTTGGTGGAGGTGATAGTCAAGTGGGTTTGGGTCCCACACCTCGCGATCGTTTGCCAGATGATGCTATGGCCTATTATGGGCTTCCCATCCGCCGTCCTATAGTGGCTTTTCGGCAGGTGCTTGGTGATTTTACCAGTTGGGGACCAAGGAGGAAAGTGGGCTTCTGGCCTACCATCACTCTCGAGGAAAAGGTTTGGTATCAGGAGGTCCGAGTGAGAGATTTGGCCCGATGGGATGCGGTGGGTATCACCCAAACCATCGATCTATGCTTCTGTCTTCCCCATAATACTAGCCCTACACCGCTTGCCGCTGCTCTTTGCTTCTGGAACACTTCCAGCAATGCATTCGATTTCCGGTTTGGGCAGATGAGTATAACTCTGCTGGATGTTCTTACCATCACGGGGTTGCCTATTGATTTTGACCCCTATGTGCATGGTCAGTTTGATGGTATTCAATTTCCTTTGAGAATGGATATGGCTGGTCGGGGGCATAACAGTAAATCCTTCCTTGTCTGGCGTGATTATTACCGCACCCAGTGTGACCATACAGGAGGCATCGCATTCCTGGAATTCTGGCTTTGCAAATTTATCTTTTGCACTTCTTCCAACAAACCTACTGGGCGCTGGAATTCTCTGGCCACTGCTCTCTACAATGGTATTTGCATTGGCCTTGGGCAACCTGTATTGGGTTCGTTATATCGCTCCCTTTATAGAGCTGTAATGCGCCCCTTTGATACCGACATTAGTGGTCCATTCTGGATCCTTGCCTTTTGGTTGCAGATTTATTTCCCTCACTTCCGTCACTGTGATACTCCAAAGGAACCTCCAGTCGATTCCCTTTTGGGGAATTGGCTTTGTGGCAACATAAGGCATCGAGCTCCACCCTACTCCGAGTGTTTTATTTACTTGTACTTGTTGGGAGAGATGCCGGACCCAAAAATAGTCCTTTCTAGGCGATTCCCTCCTCCCCTTGATGATGGCTTACTGCCCAGTGGACGCGATCATAACGAAAGAGCCCTCTTGGCCTTTCGTCGAGCCATCTCCTGCTAGGATATTCGTCTTACCACCGACCGCGTAAGTTATGAGCTCTATGCCCCTAACCACTTTGCTCGCCAATTTGGGTTGGCCCAGTTGGTACCCTGGCCTCTGGTTGATTCTGCCAATTACTACACCTCTTGGCGGAGATTAGCCCCACCTGGGTCTGCCTCCTTTCAGAGTCAGTTTACTTTGATAGTGATTCCCCCTTGGGTCAGAGCGCTGTATCCCCTCAACGATGTCGACAATGATTATGTTGATTGGTGGAAAGAAGTGTCTGTGAACTGTTGGGACCTGCCACATGACGAACTCTTCGTCCAGATTTTTCGTGGAATGAGTAGTCCTGGTCCGGAGGATCGCAAGATTTTTGAGCGCTTCTCCAACCCTACAGCACAACCTCGGCGACTTACTCTACCTTCTCGCTCATCGCGTGCGGGGATACAAATCCATGAGCCTAGGGCAACATTAAGTTTTTGTCTTTCTTCACCATTCCTTTTCCTTGTCTTGATTTTCCCGCTCTTATTCCTGAGTGTGTTTTGCAGCAAACTACCAGGAGCAAGACAGCCTCTGTTTAGGCCGAGAAACAAAAGGCAATAGCAGAGGGGACTCCTGAGGGAGACTCTTCTCATGATGAAGATTCTGCTGAGGTAATTTGGTTAAGAACGATCCCAAACTTGCATTTTTGGTGCTTTCCCCCTTTTTGAGTTGTGATTCTTTTGTTGTGCAGGCCACTGCTATCTTTGCTTGCAAACGCGATCGAGCTCAATCCGTCGAAGAGAGTTTTGAAGATGACGAAACTCTGGGAATGCGATTGGTAAACTCCGGCCCCGTCTTATTCTATTTAAATTTTAGAATCTGTGCAGGATCTTCATTATGTATCTTTTGACAGGTTCGTCAGAGGACCACTGATCCCTCTCGCCTGAGCGAGGCTAGATCCTCAGCCGCTGCAGAAGAGCCAACTCTCTCGCTAGTTCAAGCATCAACTAACCCCGTGGCGCCTCTTCCGTCTTCCACATCTAAAGAGCATCTGCAAGGTCCTACCATTTTAATAACGATCTCCGATGATGAGTCCTCGGAGCATGAAAGCGTGGAAGGCCATTCTGAGGCTGCTGCTGCTTACGAGGAACTGATGATGACAGAGATTCTCACGGCACTAGGGGTCCAAGAGGTGAATGAGGTGAGACCTCTTCCTCTTGGAGACCACATACCAGATATTGACCCGACAACTCGAGAGGTAAGCCACTGTTGGCCAATGTTTTCCATTTCCCTTTCTGATCCAACCCCGCTCTCTGACATTTCTGAATCTGACCAGGATTCTATTTGTACTGAAGAGGTGGCTGCAGAAGTTGAGGGTTCTATCGGAGGGACAGTCGCCCCAGAGATGGAAAATGATACTGACGGAGGTGGTGCCCCCCAAGTCTTGCGAATAAATGAGACAACCGTCGGAGCTGAGGGCTCTATGCTTGAATCTGCTCCACTTGCCTATGGTGAGCCGCGAGTTGAGTTTCCAGATTCTCCTGCGACTGAAGGGACAGACCAACCTGTTGAAGACGAAGAAATTGAGGAAGCTGTCCACCCATTTGCAGTGGTGGTTCGTGATCTTGTGGCGCCTCCCCCGCCTCCTCCTCCTACCAGATTCGAGAGATTGATGAGAGTGTTGGAGGTAACTCCTCCTTCTACTGTGGATGAGGCTAAGTTGGTGTTTCGTGAACATCTAGGTCCTTGGGTATTGGAGACTGACATCCTCCTGCGAGTCTTAGAAGCTCTAAGGTATCTCCGCCAGGAGAAAGCTTTGACTTCATGGCAATTTAGTGCTATCGACTCTCTGCTGAATGAACTTGATATGGCCCGCCGACGTCAATCGGCCACGAGCACCCAGGCTCACGACGCTCAAGAGGCTTTGAATAGTGTCTCTCAAGAAATGGACCTCTCCCGCGATATTTTAAATGAGCGAGCCATCCGCCTACGGGAACTACAAATCCAAAGGTCCGACTTCAAACTTCAAATCGAGAACCTCCAAGCCCATTTAGCCTTTGTTGAGAATGCGATTGTTGCAGAAGAAGCTCAACTCGATGAACCTTTGGCTGCTTCTGAAGAAATGGGCCGTAACCTGGCCCGTATCAGAGAATGGGCCACTCAGGCCGAAGCTGGTGCCATTGCGGCGAAACGCCACGTGGAAGAACTTTGTTTGAAATTGAGCTTTGCGAGTCAATCTCTGTAGGCCCCCTCGAAAACCGTTCGGTTTCCCACATGCTATTAATCTCTTCTTTTCCGAGATTTAAGGCATTAATCACTCGTTGAAAAACAACGATCGTAAAGAACAGTTACCTCCTCGAAAACCGTTCGGTCTCCTCATATGCTGCTAGTCCCTTTTTTTCTTGAGATTTGGAATCACTAATCTCGATTTACTATCATCAGTTTTGAAATTGAGCTTCATCCAAGGGTGGAGATTTGCCTGAAGTCCCTATAAATAGTTGTATTTTGGGAATGGAATACTCACAACAACTTTTCTGAAATATTCAAGAAATGTCCTTTCAGTTCATGCTTCTTTTTCTCCTTCTTCACAAATCTTCCCCTCATGAAATGACCTTTAGCCTCTAAATTTTTAGGCTTTATGGCGTAATCTTAAGCCTGGGTTAGGCCTTATGGCGTAATCTTAGGCAACCCCTTGTTTCGCCCTTCTGGAATTTTGCAATAACAATGCCAGGCTTCAGATTGGTTTAGAAACGCGAGGGGGCTCCGAGTGTGGGATCCACGATCATGCGAGATCATTTTTGTTAGGATCCCACACGCGGAGCGAAACGGAGAAAGGGAGGAAGGCCACTTTGTGGTTCATCTTTCCTCCTTTGTTTCCTTCCTTCTGGACCCGGCCCATATTGTGCCCTCCAGATGGAAAGGGCTTTGGTTCTCACCTCCTTCTCCCCCTTTCTCTTCTTGAAAGAATCTTAGAGGGATGAGAAGGGATGGGCTCTTTGAAGGAATGGGTTCAAGCTACAAAATGGCTGTTCCTATACTTCACGTCCAACTAATGGTGGTTACCATGGCTAGAGGGGGTGCAGAGACTCAAGCTGATATTCAGTTCATTCACTCTCTACCCTTCCCGGAGATAATGGCGCGGCTCAACCGACGTTGGATTCCATAGCTGCTTCCAATTGAGGGGGCTTGGATGCTCCATTTTCTCTCACTGGAGTCTCCCTTTCTCATGGATAATGGTGTTGGCCAAGCCTATGTTGTATTCCTTTACCGCTTCCATGTAAATGGGGCGCGGAGGCTCCGTTACTTCTCTTTTTCCTTCCCTGAAGTTTGCCTCTCCTTGGTATAATGGCGTTGTTTAACTCGACATTGGATTCCATAGCTGCTTCCACTTGAGGAAAGATTCAAAAGATATCCGAGGATTCCTGTTTTTGTATTTTAGCCACCTTTGGCTTTGTAATGAATGTACTGCTTTTGGCCGCAAAGCCACTTTATGAATACAATAATATTTTTTATCCTGATATTCCAATATCCGTGAGAAGCCAAGAATTGTGTCTCGCAAGGCCTCAAATATAGGCCCCCATAGTTGTATATTGAAAACAATATGAACTTTTAAAATATGTTCTGCGTTAAAATGAGCCTCGCGATGAGGGTTTTGAGAAAATATTTATCTTTTGGATCCACTTGCTGGCCCCAACTCAAGTTGCATTAATTAGCTGTTGAAAATTCCATCGTGAAAAAATAATCTCGTGAAAAGAACAGTTACCTTCTCGAAAACCGTTCGGTTCCCTCACATGCTGCTAATCCATTCTTTCCGAGATTTATGGCAACTTTAATCACGCTTTAGTGACACTTAGTTTGACTCTTCTCTTTGACCGTCCATCCAAGGGCGGATATTTGCATACCTATATCTTCCTCCACATTATAAACCCAAATTTCCAATCCCAAAATCGTTTCATCAACTCGAATATTTCTAACAACAATCTTTCTTAATTACTCATCATCACCACTCTTCAATTTTTGCATTCTCTCAATCCATCACCAATGGAACCACAAAACCGGCATCCAACTAAGGATGGAGGAAGTAACAAAGCAGCCGGGAGTAGTGCTAACATGCTTCGCAGGAGGAGCAGTACTAGGTGGATTCCTACTACAGATCAGATAAGAATCCTCAAGGAGCTTTTCTACAATAAGGGCGAAAGATCCCCAACTATAGAGCAAATTCAGAGAATCTATCTCCAGCTGAAATGGTACGGCAAGATCGAGGTCAAGAACTTCTATTATTGGTTCGTGAACCAAAGGGCTCGGGAGAAGCAGAAGAAGAGGTCCACTTCGGATGTTCATGTGCCCATGCAAAGATCAGGGCTTGTTGGTGCTGATAATGTTACGAATTGGAAACATGAGGATCAGTATATTAACTTTGAATCTTCTGCACCTGCTTCTGCTTCTTTCGCTGGTGTGATGATTGTTTTTAACAGGCAGATGGGGAACTATGGCTGTTATGGATCTATGAACATGGAGAATAGTGCTGGGGAATGTTCAATCTCAGCTGGAGTGGGAACTAGTTATACTTTCTTTGACATGAATGTAGAACAAACTTTCATGGAACAAAGAGGAGAAGATCACCAGGAGATTGAAACCCTTTCACTGTTTCCCGTGCATGGTGAGGACATCTTTAGTAAAATGAAAACTACTTCCGATGGAGGTGGCAGTCACGGTGGTGGCTCTTACACTTCCCTTGAGCTCAGCCTTTCCTGCAAGGCAAAGCTGAAAAAACCTTTCGGACCCGCTGACTCGGCTTAGTAGCTTCGTGAGTGTAGGAACACTTAGAATTGTCCCCTAAGAGTTGTATCTATAATTTTTTTTTTTTTTAATAAAATAGCATGAATATTTATATACAAAATTGCCCAGTGGGCGGGTTTAGGCTTAGTATGGTACAGTGTTGCCCCCCTAGTGTTGCTAGGCATAGCGAAGAAATGATTATAGGCCTTAAAAACAGGCCTCCATAAATGGGCTTTGCGAGTGTAGGAACACTAGAATTGTCCCCCATGTCTCATGCGAATAAATTGTCTATGACTCCTCCGAGTCCCAAACATTGGGAAAGTATTTCTTCAAGTATCTCGCATTGATAGGGTTATGATGGACATCTCCATCTAGGTCCTTGAGATGAAAAGCTCCTTTCTCTAAGATTTTATAGATGATGTACGGGCCTTCCCATCTTGGAGTTCATTTGCCGCGACCATCTAATTTTTCGCCAAGGGGGAGAACTGCTTTCCAAACCAACTCTCCTTCGCTGTAACTCCTTCCCCGCGTCCGTTTGTCATAGGCACGAGCGACTCGTTGCTTTTCCATGACCAAATTATCTAAAGCCTCCAAGCGCTTTTCGCTAAGGTCTTCATGTTCCTGCCACATAGCCTGAACGTAGTCTTCTCCAATGAGATGATGTTGCTCTTGAACTCGTAATGACTGGACGTTGACTTCCAATGGCAGGACTGCATCATGGCCAAACATCAAAGCATAAGGTGTTATCGCGGTGGGATTCCTCTTAGAGGTGCGGTAGGCCCAAAGAGTTTCATAAAGTGTCTCATGCCACTGTCGTGGATTAGCTTCCAACATTTTCTTCAGTAAATTGATAATGATCTTATTGCTGGCCTCCGCTTGACCGTTAGACTGAGCATAATACGGACTGGAATGGATGAACTGTATTCCCCATTCTCTTGCCAGTTTATCAACTTCACCACCCATGAAAGCTGCCCCCCGGTCCGAAACAAAAACTTCTGGGATCCCAAATCTGCAGATGATGTTTCTGAATAGGAATTGTCGCAACGTGCCACCAGGTGCTTCCTTCAAAGGTTCTGCTTCAACCCACTTTGTAAAGAAATCAGTCGCAACGATGATGAACTTATGTTGAAGTGATGAATGTGGGTGAATCATCCCAATTAAATCCAGCGCCCATCCTCTTGCAGGCCAAGGCTGTATAATGGGCTGCACCGGAATATTAGGAACATGCTGGACCGGCCCATGAGCATGGCAGTCTAAACAACCTTTAGCGAACGCGATACAATCCTTCAAGATACTGGGCCAAAAATATCCTTGTCGTCTGAGCAACCATCGCATCTTTGGACCTGCTTGGTGAGCTCCACAAATGCCAGAATGAACTTGGCGCATGAGTTGTTTGGCTTCGTGGCCATAAACACATCTGAAATCCATGCCATCTTCTCCTCGTCTGCGAAGTTCATCACCTCTGAGGAAGTAGTTGAGGGCAAGATAGCGAATCCTTCTATCTGTGGTCTGATCAGGATGCTTGAGATAATTGATCAAAGGGATGCGCCAATCCACGTCAATGGATTCCAGGGTTGCGACTGACGTATCGTCTGGAGGATCTCTTCTCGCCATCCAAGAAGGAAGGGTGCGACGCTCGACTTTAAGGATTCTCTCCCGCACGCCATATCTCAATGTTACCCCTGTTGCCAGCTGGGCCAACTCGTTAGCGGCAAAATTTCTCTCACGAGGAATGTGCTCAAGATGTACGTTATCAAATTGGTCCAACAGTTCTAATGTCCTGTTCCAATAAGGGACCAATGTGAAGCTATTGCATCTGAACTCATTGCACAACTGATTGATAACCAAGAGAGAATCGCCAGGTATTTGTACATCTCTAATTCCCATTTCCAGCAGTACTTCTAGGCCTATGATTAAGGACTCATATTCTGCTTGGTTGTTGGTACATTGAAACTCCAACTGGAATGAGTACGAAAAGTGATCTCCAGCCGGATTCCCCAGTGCAATTCCTGCTCCTGCTAGCGTATCCGTTCTTGACCCGTGAAAATATAAAACCCAGGGCTGGAGTGAGACTGTGGCTTGATACAGTGTGGCGTACTCCGAGCGATCTAAATTTGTGACAGCGACCTCTAAGTCTCTAACCACAGGGAGATCTAGCATAGGGTGATGTGCCAGAAAGTCCGCAATGGCTTGCCCCTTTACTGCTTTCTATGGGACATACTATAATGAGAATTCTGATAAGGCGAGCACCCACTTGCCAATACGGCCTCTCAAGATAGGTCGCGATAACATATACTTGACTAGATCGGTTTGAGCAATGATGCAAGTAGTAAAGGACAACATGTAATGCCGTAACTTGCATGCTGAGAAGTATAATGTAAGACACAGCTTTTCCATTGGAGTGTACCTTGTTTCGCAATCTGTGAGTGTCCTACTGAGGTAAAAGATGGCATGTTCGACACCCTCTTCATCATCCTGAGCGAGGAGGCTGCCAATGGAAGCCTCAACTGCTGAAACATACAACTTTAATGGAAATCCAGCTCTGGGAGGAACAAGCACTGGCGGGCTCGCCAGATAGGCCTTGATTTTGTCAAAAGCCTCTTGATGTTTAGGTTCCCACACAAACTCGTTCTGTCCTTGCAACTTCAGTAGTGGGGAAAAGGGTTGGATTTTTCCCGCAGAGTTAGAAATGAAACGTCGCAAAAAGTTGATCTTACCCAGTAGTTGCTGTAATTCTTTCTTCGTTCGCGGGGAAGATGCGTTGATGACCGCGTTTGCCTTATCCTCAGGGACCTCAATGCCCCTTTGATGGACAATGAATCCCAGGAAATCGCCTGCCTGAACTCCAAAAACGCACTTGGCGGGATTCATTTTGAGCTTGTGTAGTCGCATGCGCTCGAAAACGTTTCTGAGATCCGTGAAGTGATCTCCACTCTTCTTAGACTTCACGACGACGTTATCAATGTAAACCTCTAAGATCTTCCCAAGTATGTCGTGGAAGATCAGGTTCATGGCTCTCTGATATGTTGCTCCGACATTCTTCAGTCCAAAAGGCATGATCACATATTCAAAAACTCCCGTGAACCTAGGGAAGCAGAATGCGGTCTTGTGTCTATCTTCCTCTGCAACCGGTATCTGGTGATATCCCGCTGTGCCATCCATGAAAGACAACAGTTCGTGCCCTGCAACTGCATCTACCAACATGTCCGCCATAGGCATGGGGTAGACGTCTTTAGGTGTAGCTAAATTAAGGTCTCTGTAATCCACGCAGACCCTCATCTTGCCATTCTTCTTGCGAACAGGCACTATATTGGACAACCACTGATTGTACTTGGCTACCCTGATAATGCCCGACTTGTGCATCTTTTCAACTTCCTCTTTGACCAGTACTTGGGTCTCTGAGTTCATTCTTCGCGGCTCTTGCTTCAAAGGCCCTCTTATCAGGTAGCGTTGGTAGTTGGTGGCATACCAAGTCTAGTGATAGGCCTGGCATGTCCTCGTATTTTTCCGCGAAGCAGTCCTTGAATTCTAGCAATAAGTCGATGAGCCTCTGTTTCTCACTAGGGTCTAAGTAAGTGCTGATAGCCACTTCTATAGGCTCATCAATTGTTCCCAGATTGACCTTTTCAGTAGAGTCCCTAACCTTCGGAGGTGTGTCATCCAATGCCGCTGGAGCAAGCTGAATCTCTTCTTCCTCCTCTTCTTGGTCCATGAACTCTTCATAAACAATTTCTAAGGTCGCAACTCGATCATAGGCCTCTTTTTCCACCAAGTATGAGGATAGCCTCTCGTACAAGGAATGGAAGGCCTCTATCCCTTCCTCTGGAAGGTCGTAATCCATTAATTACCCATTGTGCGGGGCACAGCATGGCCGGGCCTCGGTAGGTCTTCTTTTGCAAGCGTGAGTCCCCACTGTGCCAACTCAGAAGCCGTCACCCCTGTGGGGCGGCCCTTATTGTCGATGCTACCGACTTGCAATGGAGTAATTGGCTCCAAGTAGTACTTGGCATCTACGTAATTCGCGGAAACAGAAAAAGGGCGGGGGTCTGCTTTAATTATCTCAGCCTTATTTGTCACCCTATTCCACATAATCAGCTCTTGGTGGAGTGTTGACGGAACACAATAGCTTCGGTGAATCCAATCTCTTCCCAGGATGGCACTGTAGGCCGCGCAACAATCCGTAACAAAGAACGCATAAACGCTTTCTGAGGGACCCACCTTGATTTTTAGGAACAGTAAACCTAACGTCTTAGTTACTGTGCCCGCGAAGTTCTTCAATGTGAGAGAGGTAGACTGGATCTTCTCCTTCTTGATTCCCAAAAGCTGCATGGTCCTTGTAGTAATGACATTCACAGCCGTGCCGGTATCAACCATTATCTTGCTGACCTTAGTCCCATTAATTTCTGCTGTGATATACAAAGGTCGCATGTGTTGCACCATGGCGGGTGTGGGTCTTGTGAAGCTCATGAAGAAACCCTTACTGTTAGCATCTTCAGTCTCAAGGAACACTGCTTCTTTCACCGGCGTTGTTGCGGCTGAAGTGATCTGCAACTGCTGTTCTCCAATTGCGTCAGCTTCTATGCATTCCTACGCAGCGACTGGTAAGGCATACTTAGCAGGGAGCACATAAACCATATTGCAAGAGATATCCACCATTTCTGTTTCATCCATGTCATCATCAAGATTGAGCTTGGGTTCATCTGCTGGGATATCGGTGTTAAACTGTTTAACCATGAAAGCAACCAAGGATTCCTCTGCGGGGACCACCGCCTTGGCTTGTTCGTGCTCCTGTACTATAGGAATCTGGTTCAGTGACTTTGAAATTTGTTTCGTCCCTGGCACTTCCTCTGGGAGAGTGACCACCAAGTTTTGAACTTTCTGCACAATCGCGAACCGATTGTCTTTGCCCCCCAGCTTGTCGAAGATGGAAGGCTCGCTATTTCTTCCTTCGCGAGATATTCTCCGCCAAACATTGTCTTTACGAGCTGGCGGCGGTTCTTGCTTCGCTGGAACTAGGGATTTCTCCTGAGCGCTAATCTTGGGGGCACATGGCTTTTGCCCTTGGCGTAATACTTTGGGTTGCAGTTTCTGAACTTGCGGGGAAACAAATCTCTCGGAGGCCAGTACCTCCAATTTTCTTTGATACTCTTCTGGAGGTTTCAGTAATTGCGATGGTTTGATTAGTCCTTGATCTAGTGCTTCCAAAGTTCGCTTTGCTTCTCCAAACCTTCGTTGGAGTTTTCTCTTCTTTGAAGAGCTCATCTCCACCGCCTTGCCATTCTTTTGGGTATACCATCTCCCTTCTTTGATGGAGGATGTTGACACTGGCGGAATGTAAGGTCTGGTAAAAACCCCTTGCCGCTTATCTGCTTGCCCTTCTTCCCTCGCAGTCTTCAACTTTTTGAATAAGTTTGATCCCTTGGAGTAGGAGTTTCTAAACCACTGTATACTCTTGGGCTGCATGGTTGGAAGTTTCTAGAGGATGATACTAACCGTATTGGCAGCAGAGATCCAAACTGGACAGTTTGGGATGTTTCCTCATGCAGGGCTTGAGTGTCACATTCTTCCTTGCACCGCGAGCATAGGACAATGGGTAAACGAGTCTTGGATTCCCACTTCACGGCTTTGTCTCCAGCCCTTATCAAATCCTTAACCGCATAGTCTGGACTTTGATTCTGCTGATCTTTTTCACCCCATGCCACGTCCACCATGTTGATGCCGGTATCTGGGAAGGGATCTAGGTCCACCAACGCTGTTGCTGTTGTTGGTGCCTCTACTTGCAAACTACCATTATTTAACCAGATTTGGATCTGATCCTTTTGCTTAACACAATCGGCTGTATTATGATTCCACATATTATGGAGTTTGCAGTATTTCTTCCCCCTTAGTTGCTCTGGTTTAGGAAATAGGCCGAAGTCGGTTTTCACCATCTTTGCGGCGATTATTTCATCCAAGATTTCATGCGCTTTGTTCACGTCGTAAGTATAACTTGCGAACTCTGGTTTGGTGAAAACCACCGACTTGAGCTTCACCGGTTATTTGCACAGCTTCAGTTGCTTTAGTGTTGAAGCCTTTTTTCCGGTGAGTTCCAGCGCAGCAATCTCGTCTTCTTCAGACTCGTCAGCCTCTGCTGTACTAGATTCCTCACTCTTGTAGTAAGGATCAAAGGGACTGGATTGATGGCTGAGCGCAGCCACTATTCGGCGTTTCCCTGGGATGTATGTCCCTTTTGAGGCGTTTTTCATAGCGTCCATTTCCCTGAGCAAGTGCTCGAAACTTCCTACTTCTGTGATCAGTTCCCCCATGGAATTGAACATGCTTCCATGCTGTTTTTTGCGTTGGCGGGGCTCTAAGCCTTTAATTGCCAACTTCACCAGTTCTTTCTCCGGCAGAATCACGTTCAACTTTCCTTTCTAGATCTGAAAGCGTTGAAGGTACATGATAGCAGATTCAGTTGGCTGCTGAGCCATCTGAGTGAGTGAAGCCAGATCTACCTCCGGCTCGATAGTCCTGAAGGTTTCCTTGAACAGCTTCTCCATCGTGGGCCAACTCATAACTGATCCCGGTTGTAGCTTAGTGAACCAGGTGAAGGCAGACCCCGATAGAGAAGTAGCGAAGATATTACACTTCAGATTATCATCGTTCTGGTACTGGCCACACTGTACTCGAAACCTAACCAAATGGGCTGCGGCATTTTCGACTTCCTCTCCCGAGAAAGTAGAGAACGTAATGTTCTTATATCCCCTAGGATAAGGTGTCTGTGTAATATGCGGTGGGAAGGGCCCGGGTAGGCCTCCTCCAAGTTAGGCCTCTGGTTCGCGGCCCTGATCATTGCTTCTACCTCTTCTCTCCTTACATATCTTGGATCAGGAGGAGGTGGGTGAACCACTGTATCTTCAACTGACCAGATCAACGGTGGTGCCTGTGAAGATTGATTAACCAAAGACATGCCGCCTCCGTGGGTCAGTTTATGTCGGGTTGACGTCTGCGACGCAAAACCCACTGCTGGCTGACCCTTTGTGGTTACAGTGACCTTCGCTGGACTTTCAATCCGGTCGATACCATAATGGCTTGCTGGAGGTGGATCGTGGTGCACGTATTCAACTCCGTCACTATCATATTGGGGAAACGGGCTATGATCAACAAAGGCCCCATCATTGATTTTCAAAGTCCTGGTCCCTTGCGTGACTGATGACGCGGCGTTGTTCTTCCCACCCGTTGCCAGAGTAGTCTCTTTACCTCTGACTGATGCGGCAGTAGCGCATGTGGATGTACTGCCGCCGCGAGCATTTGGTGGTATGTACTTAGCAGATATGGGGGATTGACCTAGAGAGCCTAGAATGGCACTAGGATCTCCCAGTGTTTTATGTAGAACCTCTCTGGCCTGATCGAGGTCAGCCTTCTGCATGGCCACCTGGGTTACGACGTTGGATCCTTCTTTGCGAATCGTCGCGACTTCCAAAGCAATGTGTTTGCTTGCGACCAACAGCTCTTCATGGTTCTTCTGCATTTTTTGGTTCATGCCATCCAATTGCCCTTGTGTTTGTTGTGCCCCTAGCTCAAGCCTCTTGATCGAGATCGTGAACTCATCAAGCCGTCGACGGTCCTCCGCAAAGGCTTTTTCCATCTTCTCATGGTATGCGGCAGAATTCTGTTGAAGGATATTAAGCCGCTCTTCTATGGTCGCATTTTCTGGAACGAGAATAGGCACAAAGTCAATAGTTGTAACTGCGCTCGCGGCTTCCTGGGTGATGCTAGATGTATCGCCAGCCTGATTAGGCTGGGCGGCAGGAACTTGCTCGCCTTCAGTAGTAGGATGTCTATTTCCTCCTCGTTCAGTTGACATCTCTGTCGATGGAGGGTGGGAAGAAAATCTTTGGATTACCTGTTCTTTGGAAAGACCACGACAGTCTGCACGCGAGTGCGGTCTGTAACTGGAGGTCTTATGTTTCGGGCAGTTAACGTAAACCTTTTGATAAGGGTTTATACTTAACTTCCCAATGGCTTCTGGAAGTCTGAATTCAATAAGTAGCTGAATTCAATAAGACACTATGAATCAAGGTTTAGACCTGCGGCCCAAGTATAGTCGCCTAGACACAAACTTTCTTTCAAATCCTTTAGGCAACCTTACTGAAATGGCCAGGTGGGGGAGGGCGAACAAAAGAGGCAGAATCCATTTTGGCATGAACTACTCCCACATAGTGGTTTAGGCCCATTTGCACGCACTTCTGGATTCAATAGCCTGTTATGAACGTTGTCCCCTTTCTAGACACCATTTCACATAGGCTATACTTACTAAGATGAGAAAGATCATAAGTGTGAAGACAGTTCAACAAGTATTAATAAAAACCGCCCTTAACCTTAATGGACCTGAACTAGGCACCAATAAGGAGTTTAGGTCAATATTAACAAAAGAGACTTCACCTATTCCGTTATGATTCACAAACCCTTACCAACCTCATCTTCTTAATAGTGGTGTGGTTTACAGCTCGCAGTAGGTCCCACTGGGCGTGCCAAAATGTTTGGCTCCAGTTTTTCTTGAGCTGGTCAACAGTCTCTTTTCTTGCGTAGGCGTGCCAGCACTGTTTGGGTGCGGTCGTTGGGGGTGTCCCTTGACCTGACTTCTTCTGAGCGATTGTGGACGAGGAGAGCACCAACCTCGTCGTGGGGTTCTTTGTGCCTCGTGGCGAGGACTTTTGCTGAGCCTTTTCAAAATCACAATCGATACTCGATGTTGTAGATCGAGCAGAGCGAAAACCACTGGAAGTGAGGAGAACTTGCGAAAGCGTGACTCTAGCTTGGCTGGTTTGCGAGGGCGTTACCCTTGCTTGGCTGGTTCCGTAATCGTTGTGGTCGTGGTACTACAGTCGGCTCCCAAGGAGACTAGGACCAAAGCACTTTGACAGAGGGTTTGGTAGTACTGAAAGTTGGCTCCTAAGGAGACTAGAACTTAGAGTGTGATCACCGATAAGAGAAAAAGAAGGAGAGGAATTGCTCTTAGAGAGGTTGCTCTAGAGAGAACTTAGATAATCTTATAGATGTTTTGATGAGTGAATTGGTGAGATGATACTTGTTGTAGCCTCTATATATAGGCTTCCAAGCAACACTATTTGGCCTTTAAACAAATCATAGTGGGTTAGGCAAAATTCACTAACACTTAGTGGATTTGTTAGGCCAAATTCACTAACACTTCTTTATTCCTTTAATTTTTATCTCCACTAAAAATTCATATTTAACTTTCGACTTCTTCATATGAAATAATCCACCATGGATGTAGATTATTGTGGTAAAATTTCAGAATTTATTTCCATGTGGTTGGGCCGAAAATGATACTGGACTCCTTACAGGTCCAGTTTTCCAGTTTTGCTTCTGCAGAAAATTGGACTGATTGTTTGCAGGTTTTCCACTTCGAACAAGCTCTAGCACTCTTCATAAGAAATGATCCTTGGGATGTCTAGAATGAATCTGGAAAGTTTCAACTCATTTGAAGTTCGGATGGTTAGTCTGCCGCCCCTCCTTCCTTGTTTAGCTCGGTTTCTCCTAGCCGAAGTAGGAAAATGTGCTAAAGTTGACTTTTCATTTCCACGCTTCCATAGTAGGCTTTATTTAGCCTCTAAATATATATTTTGAACTTGTCGACAATATATAGCTTGAGCCACTAATATTGGCTCGATTTCTCCAAGACGTGCCTTGTCAGGCCAAAATGCTCATTTTGGGTCCAAACAACCTGGATCGCATTTTTCCATTTAGTCCAATCTGTCTTCGTTGACATTCTTCAACGGAGCGAGATTCAATATCATCGTGTTCTATAATTTCTTGAGCAATAGAATATGCAAACACATAATCAAGGATAATAGAATCTCTATTCAACGTCTCATGTACACTAGTGTAATTCATGAAGATCTCTTTATTCTCTGGAATTGGTGCTGACATTGGAGCGTCCCCCAATGATGTCTCTTGGACATACCATAATCCGGAATATCTTCATGAGACGGGTTATTTATATCGATGATTAATGGATCTTTTTGTGCCAAACTCGCTTTCTTTCTCAGGCGAGAATACATCTAACTTTTGGGCCTCCCACGTTTCCTTGCTGGGAGCCCAGCCTGAGCCATATTGCCATCACCATTAGTGGTGCCGGCGCTGTGCCCAATACCCTTAGGGGCGGCTCCATGTCCATGATTTTTAGGGACATCAATCCTTGCAGGCATGTTTGTAGCAGGTATGTGTGATCTTATCACTTTAGCGATATCAGAAAACTCATCAGGCATTGAGTCTGCTACATTCTAAAGATCAAGAATTCTCCGTACTTCAATTTTGGACTGTGCGGTTAGGGGATCAAGATGAGACAAAGTGGGACCATAACATTCCTATCATTCCTGTTGAATATTATTGTTCTTATCTCCCCCTAATGAAGGGAAGATTGTCTATCAAAATGAGAATCCGCAAATCTAACGGTGAATAGATCTACTATCAAGGGTTCTAAGTAGCGGATAATGGTTGGAGAGTCATATCCAACATAAATGCCTAATCTTCTTTGAGGACCCATTTTGGTGCACTATAGCGGCGTAATTGGCATATAAACTGCACACCCAAATATGCATAAGTGTGAGATGCCAGGCTCATATCCAGTAACCAACTGGGACGCAGAAAAAAGTTGAGTGGTAGTAGGCCTCAGACGAACAAGCACGGCTGCATGCAATATTGCATAGCCCTAAGCAGAATCAGGGAGATTGGTGCGCATAACCAATGCTCTAGCAACCATTTGAAATCTTTCAATGGCAGCTTCTGTGAGACCATTTTGGGTGTGAACATGAGGAATATGGTGTTCAACCTCAATCCCAATAGACATGCAATAGTCATCAAAATTTTTTGATGTAAACTCTCCAGCATTGTCAAGACGAATTGACTTAATATGATGATCAGGGTGGTGAGCCCTTAATTTAATGATTTGTGCTAGGGGTTTAGAAAATGCAGCATTTCTTGTAGACAAGAGTATGACATGTGACCAGCATGTTGATGCATCAACCGACACCATAAAATATCTAAATGGTCTGCAATTTGGTTGAATAGGTCCACAAATATCACCTTGGATTCTTTGCAAGAGAAATTTTCTTTAGTGTCCTTTGCATAGGATGGTCTCAATCCTATCTTAGCTAAACAGCAAACTTTGCAAAACGAAAGATGGGCTTTAGAAGCAACCAGGAAGAATCTGGTTGAGCCACAAAGTCACAATTGACTTTAGAAGTAGAAAAAGGAACCAAGGAGGCATTGGTGGCTTTAATACCACTTTTGGGCCACAGGGGTTAGGCGGCGCCGGCCCTTGATGGCCGGTCCTGCATATGTATGGTGCCATGAGGCACAAGTGCCCGTCCTTGGACAGGATTTCGGTTCTGACTTCTTTTTGTTTTGAAAAATGGAGGTCCGTGTGAAGTCTTTAGTAAATCGATCATCATTTCAGGACCTGAGTGTCCCAAATAGTCGTACCAAAGCTTATATGTGTCAGAATCCCATAAGTCATCTCTCATGGCATGGCTGGATTCAATGACTCGAATAGTGGTTGCATACAACCCACTAGAGTGATACATAAGTTTCTCTAATACTCGTTTATGTCCATAGTCATTAGAGGTGATGCAAAGGAACTCTTGTTCATTCTCACAATGTGTTTTCACATGAAAACCATTGGCTCTTATATCTTTAAAACTTAATAGGGTTCGTCCAGCCCTAGGAGCATATAGAGCTTCGGTGAAATTAAGACTTGTACTATTTGGCAACATAAATTTAGCTAGTCTTCGACCATGAATCAATTGTGATGGTCCAGCCATCGTAGTCACTGAAGATCGACTAGGCGTCATCCATAGAAATAGTTGCCTATGTCACAATATAGTATGTGTAGTGCCACTATCAACAAGACATTCAAACTCTCCGGGAAACATACTGAAAAAAGAATAAAGTTCGGAATTAAAACTATCCATGACATTGAATAATGATGCGATACTTTATTAATAAAAATAGCCAATGATTACATCAAAGTTTCCAAAGTCTAATCCAAAATAAAAAATCATACTTAGATGGTCACTCAATCCGTTCGGTAACTCCAATCAAATATGACCAGGGAAGTAGAGATAGAGATGTCAGTGGAGCGAGACTCTCTTAAGTACCACTAATCTCAATTACTTTACTAGACATCATACTTCATTGGATGCGCTACATGAGAAAGAGTTAATACAATTGTCATTTATTGACTAAAGCATATTGCCATTACATAATTCTTGGAAAATAAAAATGACTATTCTAATCAAAGTCTGCGGCATCCTTGTGCACTTCATCTTCAGTTTTTAATCTTCCTCTTAGTAGAATCCAGCAAAAATTTTAACCTTTGAAGGAATATTAAGGTGCCACATATTCCTTAAATGATCAGACTGAATGTGATCATTCTGATCCTTACAGTGTAACCAAGTGGCTGTCTTAATAAGAATTTCCATTTGAAGAAGGACTCCAAATACGTTCATCCTCTTGGTCATTTAGAGGTATTGGGATGCCTATAATTTGGTCAACAATACTTTGTGCAGACATACAGTACAACAATTGATGAAAATATGCAAGAAATTATTACTAATGTTGACTGTTTGAAATCACTTTAGATTGGTAGGCATAGGACATCAGCCTACTGGCAATATTACATAGAATTATAGAAATGCAAACTATTCAATTATTCATGCCAATTCCAAATACAAGGACACAGAAAAGTAGAGGACAAGAGAGCTTATTGACGCTTCGACAGTAATACAGCATTGATGAAAAACTGAAGATGACATGATTATCAAAGAGGGAAAGATAAAAACCAAATGAAAGTTGCAACTCTTTCATATGATTGAACTATATATCAGAAACCAGGCTACTGTGAAAAGCCTAGACTCGTATGTGATCGAAAGTTGACTTCATGTAATTCTTGCCACTTTGTTGAAGTTGTATGTATTCCTTGTAGTTCATTGCAAGGTATTTTGGAGCCTGACCTTCTCTGTCACACAATTCTGGTGAAGGTGCAATAGCTGCATCTACAGATGGTCCATGTGGTATGGCTATAGATATCCTTGTAGCCTTGTTATTCACAATTGCCCGGTGCATCACACTCTTGTATTTTCCGTTGGTAAGAATCTGCATAAATTGACAATTTAAAATATGAAGAATCAATATCTATGGTTGAGGTTTATTCTTCCCAGTGTTCAAGCTATATATATCTGCAGGTAATTCTAGCTCATTCTTTTCATGTTTCAGATTCAATAAAATACCTGCATTTGGTCAGCAAGATTAACAAAAACACCGTTGGCAGGGCCATCGACAGTGAGCCATTTCCCATTGTGTTCGACTTGGAGACCCTTCATCTCATTCTGAATGAGAAGTGTCACTAGACCATGATCTGTATGATGTGGTATACCAATTGCATGTTCTGGCTGAGGGCAAACAGGGTAGTAGTTCCCCGCTAGCATTTGTAATCCCCGAGCCATATTCATGGCATCGTATATGTAGTTGGGCTCCAATCCCAGGCTTTCAGATATTGCTTTTATGATTTCCAGTGCTACTTCTCTTGTTCTTTTGCTGAACTCCAATGATATCTCACTGAAGCTAGCCGGTTTGTTGAGGGAGTAAAACTCGGGATGTGTTCTGACCTTGAAGAAGTCCCTCCAGAGAAGGACTTTGTCCAATGCAAGATTGTAGCTAGTCCCATACTTGAACATCTCCAGCACATCATTTCCTGATTTAAACTCCTGCTTCTCACTCTCCGGTAGACTGAAAAATCCATGACATGAATCGATCATCGCCTTCATTAGGCTCTCTGGCACTCCATGGTTAATCGCCTGATATAAATAAATACGGTACAATGATCAGCTTTACAGT
This sequence comes from Rosa persica, assembly GCA_025331145.1. NCBI lineage: Eukaryota > Viridiplantae > Streptophyta > Magnoliopsida > Rosales > Rosaceae > Rosa > Rosa persica. The sequence goes on from WFKR01000005.1 coordinate 55,825,038, forward strand.
CTTAGTTCATAGTAAAGTATACAATATGTGCAACACAAACAGAAACATGTTAGCTAACGTACTATGAAGAAGCCCCATTCTCGACAAATTGTGACAAGATCTTGGATGATCTTGGAGCGTTGATCAGGTGAACCAGAGGTGAGAAGAGACATATCGATAATTGGAATTGCGAATTCGGGGTCATTAGGATCAGCTTCATCATTGGGATTTATGGTAAAGGCGTATGCAGAAGGTACAGAGCTGAGAGCAGCTGTACTCTCAGCAAGTGTTTTAATGCTAGTCACTTTGGTTGGAGTGACAGTCGATGTCTCCCCATTTTGAGCTATTGCTGGCGCCATTGAGTGTGATAAACAGAGGGAAAGAGTAAGAAGCAGTTTCAGAAGATCTATTGACAGAGAAGGAGGAGATGTTGAGTTGTTATGGAGTTGTGAAAGAGCGGATACTAATTTATAGGCACTCAGCATTACTACGTACGTACGGGTCATAATCATCAGGTTATAGAACGAAAACAAAGAAAGGAATACATTTTTGTATGCAAACAAAGATGATTGCCAATTAATTAAACAGCCATTCCACATTAGAGCATAATATATATCGTATGACGTGTGTGATACCTTAGTGGGATTTACCAAAACAACAAAAATTAAATTGTTGCACAATAATGTTCTTTTTAACTTGGATCTGGTAAAGGTATAATTATTATGAAATGCGACATTGTTGAAATCTCAAAAATCCTATTGAACAAGTAGCTGTTTCTAATCAAATTCCCTGAACCACATGATTAATTTTTTGTGCATCTGAGTTGGGTTCTTTTTCTTTTGGGCATCATCTGATTTGGTTTTGGCTTCTTGCAGTCTTGTATTCCACTTGGGATTTAATATTGGACGGTTTGATCCAAACATTGGAATCAGAGATGTGGCAATTATGATGCGGCAATTATCCTTCTGTACAAATTTGTTCTCATTTTTTGCTTGGAACATCCACCTTTCAAGTAAGAACCTCCACCTATATTCATGGAAAAGAAACTAGAGTCCGAAACTGGAAAAACGAAAATCACTATCAGTACGAAGCTTTCATCTAATGATCATGAATATTGAATGGCTAGCACCCAGCTTGTGACAGAAAACCTTTTGATATTTGCAAGACAACTGTTGGAATTCACCTTCAATTTTAACTCTTAAACTTCGTTTTATCAATGTCCACCTCTGTTAAATCTGCCCATCTAGCTTCCTGCCAACAACAATGCTACCTACCTCCGTTGCCGCCGCACATCTCCCGTCACTCATTTCCAGTCACACCACTTCCAGTAAGGGGCTAGTGATCAGGGGAAATCTGTTTTTTTTTTGGCGATCATTCTTTATGATTGAATGCAGTTGGACTTAGACTTTCTGTTCATTGTTAGGCTAGTGGACTTCTTGTCCTCTATGTTGTAATTGTTTCTTTTGTTAGTTACAGTTTCTTTCTCATAAAAAGTGCATAGCAGAGAAAGCAACAAAAGTCCTACACAATGACTAATCTCTTGAACTCAACAGAAATTAACCAGATAATATCTGTGCTCACCCAATGGAATCGTATCAAGGACCACAAACTTTAATAACAACTCATTGATACTTTTACCTTTTAAATCGTCCAAGCTTTGTTGTGAACAAACAAGAAATATGAAATGTAAGGCACAGAAACTGTTGTAGTATAAATATATAAGTATTGTGTATGTCTATATCATGTAATAAAATACGTAAAAGTATTTAGATAGGTACTTGAGTGTATAATCATAGGTACTTGAGTGTATGAAGACTTATGTAAACATGTTTTGCCAAAGGGCAACAAGCATGGCAGAAAATCATCATCAAGATGGTTATCATTTTGGTTTTCTCTTTGAGCTTTCACACTTCAAATGTATTCCTATAAATACCCATTTGTATGAGATGAATAAACACACTTGAAATCTCTATTCTCTCTGAAATATTACTCTCTCTTTCTGTTTGTCAATTCCTCTTGTTCTTAAACACGTTATCAGCACGAAGTTGCTCTAGAATTAGAATCGAAAATTGACGAAAGAAGAGTTCATCATCGATCGAAGTCATTTTTCCAAACCTACAAAAAATCCCCAAACCCTAGCTCATATCAAAGCCCTCGATTCTAGAAGCCCGGAACCGGTCTCAGAATCGCCGGAACCTGCCGGAAACTGCCTGAACCGGCCGCCGGAAGCAGAAAAACCGAACCGGACCGCTGCCGAGTGCTGCCGAGAAGCCTGCCGAGGTGCTGCCGAGAGCTGCGTAACAGCTGCCGAGGCCCCTGCGCAGCAACTGCCGAGGCCCCTGCGCAGCAACTGCCGAGACCCCTGCGCAGCAGCTGCCGACACATCTGTCGACAGATTTGCGCGGCGACTTTCCCACAACTTTTCCGGTGACTTTTTCGACACTTTTCCAGTGACTTTTCGGACGATTTTTCTTGACTTTTTCCAACGATCCTTCCGATCACCTCCGATAATTTTTCCGGTCAAAATTTCTGGTAATACTATTTCAAGGTATTCTTTACTAAAAGTTCCCGTTTTGGAGTTTTTATTTATTTTCTCTCCTTTTTCCTTTTTCTCGGGAACTTACAATCAAAAGAGGAATTATAGAAATTCACGCCAAACGAACTAAGAGCGTTCGTAATCAATGAACTAAAAGTGTTCACAATGATTCTTGGAAATTGATTTCTTGGTAGCATAGCTCGGAAATCTTATTATTTTTCGTGGAAGTTTTAACTCCGAAACTAATATTTTCTTCTTATCTTCAAGGATGTCGAATGAACTTAGACTTGATTTTCAAATCCTTGACTCAACAGGTTCGGATTACCATAGCTGGAAAACCGACGTTGAGAACCATACATCGAAGGGGATATTGCCCATCATCCATGCACCAGACCTGGCCCTTGTGTTCCCTCGAAACACCCAAGAGGCATGCACAAGCAATCATCTTGATGCGACGTCATATGGACAAAGCACTCAGACTAGAGTACATGTCCATTAAAGATGCAAAGGATTTATGGGAGGCGCTACAAGAGCGCTTTAACAATATCCAAGATTCTCTCCTCCCTGACTTGAAGGTTCAGTGGAACGTTGTACGCTTCTCAGACTTCAAGTCTATTGCTGAGTACAATTCAGAAGCTCTTCGTCTCAAATCCATGTTGAGGTTCTGTCAAAGACCCCTCACAGAAGAAGAGCTAATTAAGAAAACTCTCTCCACCTTCCCTGTTGCAGCAATCTTGCTATCAAAGCAGTATCGCACTGAAGTAAATGCTGGACGAATTATGAGGTTCAATGAACTCATAAATATTTTATCGGTAGCCGAAAAGCACGACAACATTCTCGTAAAGAATTATAATTCAAGACCCATTGGAACCAAGAGCGTTCGTGAACAAATTATAATGCACCCAAGAGAGGGCACAAGGAGCGGTACCCCAGCAATAGGGGACATGTGTACCCTAATAATAGGGGACATGAAGGACGAATAGGTCCATATAACCGCCCCAATAGAGAAGGAAACCGCAACTTTAGAGCGGACACACGTGATGACAACTCCACACGTGGAAGAGGGAGATATGACAACACCGGCCGTGGAAATAGCATCATGAGCCGTGGAGGTCGCGCCATGCGCCGTGGTAGTAGCAGCAACCCTCCTAGGGGATATCCATAACGTGCACAACCTGCACAACCTGCACCTTAAATGAAGGGAGGGAACCACAATGACATGTGTCATAGATGTGGATCAATCGAGCATTGGTTTAAACAATGTCATGCAAGTACCCAATTAGCTGCACGCTACAAGGAGTACAGGGAAGCAAGAGAGTAAGAGGCTAACCTTACCGAAGATGAAAATAGTGAAGATGTCAATCTCACTGTTGAGGACTTCAAAGCTGTAGATGAAGAGCACGAGGATGCCACAGAATTTGATTAGAATAATCCTCTTTCTATTTTCCAAGAATGGCAAATGTGCCTTAGTCAATAAATAACAATTGTATTAAACTCCTTCTTATGTGGCGTACCCAATAAAGTATGATGTCTAGGAAAGCAATTGAGATAGGGGTATTTAAGCGAGCCTCGCTCCACCAATATCTCTCTACTTTCCTAGTCATATTTCATTGGAATTACCAAACGGATTGAGTGATAACAATTTGTCTAAAGTTTGATATTTGGAATAGACTTATGAATAACTTTGATGTAATCATTGGCTATTTTCCCTATTAATAAAGTATCGCATTCAATGTCATGGACATGTGTTAATATTCTGAACTTTATCCCTTTCAGTATGTTTTCCGGAGAATTGGAATGCCTTCTTGATAGTGGCACCACACATACTATATTGCGACATAGGCAATTATTTTTATGGATGACACCTAGTCGATCCTCAGTAACTACGATGGCAGGACCATCACAATTGATTCATGGTCGAGGGCCAGCTCAATTTTTGTTACCAAATGACACAAATGTTAATGTCGCCGAAGCTCTATATGCTCCAAGGGCCGGAATGACCCTATTAAGCTTTAAAGACATAAGAGCCAATGATTTTCATGTGGAAACACATTGTGAGAATGGACAAGAGTTCCTTTGCATCACCTCTAAAAACTACGGAAATACACGAGTTTTAGAGAAACTTATGTGTCGCTCTAGTGGATTGTATGCAACCACTATTAGAATCATTGAATCCAACTATGTCATGAATGACAATTTATGGGATCCTGACACATACAAGCTTTGGCACGACCGTTTGGGACATCCAGGTCGTGACATGATGCTCCGTATATTAAAAACTTCACACGGACATCCATTCTTCAAAACGAAAAGAAATACGAACCAAATATTGGTCCAAAGAGTTACTTCTAAAGCATATCATTCGTTTTGCAAAGCTTGCTCTTTAGCAAAGGTAGGATCAAGACCATCCTATGCAAAGGACACTAAAGAAAATATATCATTCTTACAAAGAATACAAGGTGATATTTGTGGACCTATCCAACCAACTTGAGGACCATTTAGATATTTTATGGTGTTGGTTGATGCATCGACACGTTGGTCACATGTCATGCTCTTATCCACAAGAAATGCTGCATTTGCTAAACTCCTAGCACAAATCATTAAGTTAAGGGCTCATCACCCTGATCATCCTATTAAGTCAATTCGTCTTGACAATGCTGGAGAATTTACATCAAGAACCTTTGATGATTATTGCATGTCCATTGGGATTGAGGTCGAACACCATGTTCTTCATGTACACACCCAAAATGGACTCGCAGAAGCTGCCATTAAAAGACTTCAAATGGTTGCCAGGGCATTGGTTATGCGCACCAATCTCCCTATTTCTGCTTGGGGCTATGTAATATTACATGCAGTTGTGCTTATTTGTCTGAGACCCACTGCCACCTAACCCTTTTCTGCGTCCCAAATGGTGACTGGGTATGAGCCTAATGTTTCACACTTACGCATATTTGGGTGTGCAGTCTATGTGCCAATTGCGCCGCCACAGCGCACCAAAATGGGTCCTCAAAGACGCTTAGGCCTTTATGTTGGATATGATACTCCAAGCATTATCCGCTACATAGAACCCTTGACAGGTGATCTATTTACCGCTAGATTTGCGGATTGTCACTTTGATGAGACAGTCTTCCAGTCATTAGGGTGAGACAAGAACATTAATGTTCAACAGAAAAGACAGGAATTGTCGTGGTCTGTCCCCACTTTGTCTCATCTTGATCCCCGAACCACACAGTCTGAAATAGAAGTGCGGAGGATTCTCGATCTTCAGAACGTAGCAGAATCAATGCCTGATGCATTTTCTGATATCGCTAAAGTGACAAGATCACACATACCTGCTGCAAACGTACCTGCAAGGATTGATGTTCCTAAAACTAAAGGACATGACATCCCCTCTATAGGTGATGCAGTGGCTAGACCCATGGCTCCTGCCAGAAAGCGCGGGAGGCCTATAGGTTCGATGGATTCTCGCCCAAGAAAGAAAGCGAGATTGACACAAAATAATCCATTAATCATCGATATAAATAATCCATCTCATGAAAAAATTCCAGATTATGGTTATGTCCAAGAGACATCATTGGAGGACGCTCTAATAGTATAACCAATTCCAGAGAATAGAGAGATCTCCATGAATTACACTAGTATACATGTAATTATGGACAGAAATTCTATGGCTATTGATGATGCGTTTGCATATCATATTACAAAAGGAATTATAGAATACGATGATATCGAACCTCGCTCCGTTGAAGAATGTCAACGAAGAGCAGATTGGTCCAAATGGAAAAATGCGATCCAGACTGAATTGGATTCACTAACAAAGAGACAGGTATTTGAGTCTATAACACTGACACCACCAAATATAAAACCTGTTGGCCATAAATGGGTCTTTGTTAGAAAGCGTAATGAGAAAAATAAGGTTGTTAGATACAAAGCCCGCCTTATGGCGCAAGGTTTCTCACAACGCCCTGGAATCGACTACGAGGAGACATACTCTCCCGTAATGGACGTTATAACGTTCCGCTACCTTGTCAGTTTGGTAGTTTCCGAAAAACTTGACATGCAGCTCATGGATGTGGTTACAGCATATCTCTATGGGGATCTAGATTCAGAGATATATATGAAAATTCCAGATGGACTTCAATTACCCAAATCAAGTGGCTCTAAACCACGGAGCGCGTTTTCAATAAAATTAAGACGCTCACTATATGGATTGAAACAATCCGGACGGATGTGGTATAACCGTCTAAGTGACTACTTGATTGGGAAGGGATATGTTAACAATAAAATATGCACTTGCGTGTTCATTAAGAGAACAAGATCCCGATTTGCAATTGTAGCAGTTTATGTCGATGACATGAACCTAATTGGAACTCTAGATGAGTTAAAAGAAACTGCTAGATATTTGAAATCTGAATTTGAGATGAAAGATCTCGGGAAAACACGGTTTTGTCTCGGAATAGAACTCGAGCACCGTAATGATGGGATTATGATCCATCAGTCAGCATATACTCAAAAGTTATTAAGGCGCTTTAATGAAGATAAAGCAAAGCCTGTGAGTACTCCCATGATCAACCCTAGTCTTGAGCCCATGAAAGATCCGTTTCGTCCAAGAGATGAGGACGAAGATTTATTAGAAGCTGAAATACAATACCTAAGTGCGATAGGCGCATTATTGTATTTAGCCTCAATGCACAAGACCGGATATCTCATTTGCAGTAAACTTGTTAGCTCGACATAGTTCTGCACCAACACGCCTCCATTGGATTGGTATAAAAACAATCCTTCGATACCTAAAAGGTACTATCGATATGGGCTTGTTCTATCCCTACAGAGAGAAAAGAAATGTGAACGCCGGCAACACTATCCATAGTGACCGACGTTCTCCTCCTCCCCTCCATCAAAATGAAAATGATGTTCTGACTGGTTTTGTTGATGCAGGGTATCTCTCTGACCCTCACAAAGGTCGCTCCCAAACAGGTTATGTCTTTACCATGGGAAGCACCGCGATATCTTGGAGATCTACAAAACAGACTCTTGTTGCTACCTCCTCAAATCATGCAGAGATTATTGCACTACATGAAGCCGTGCGTGAGTGCATATGGCTAAGGTCTATAAATAGGCACATTCGAGGAACTTGTGGTTTGAAATTTACCACAAATGAACCTACATGCATTTACGATGATAATGCAGCTTGTATTGAGCAAATGAAATTAGGTTTCATCAAAGGCGACAATACCAAGCATATATCTCCTAAATTCTTCTACAATCAGCAACAACAAACACTTCTAAATATTGAAGTAAATCAAATCCGATCAGAAGATAATGTAGCTGACTTATTTACTAAATCACTACCAAAATCCCCTTTCGAGAAACATGTGAGGAGCATTGGATTGAGGAGGATATCCGAACTCCCACGATCTTCAAGAGGAGTCTAAATCAGGGGGAGTATCCAGAAACATACTCCACACTCAACGCGCGTTGTGCTCTTTTTCCCTTTCGACCAAGGTTGTTTTTCCCACAGGGTTTTATTACTTGGCAAGGTTTTTAACGAGACAACTTGGATGCACACCATCTACACAATACTATTGAACATGAAATATCTAGGGGGAGTGTTGTAGTATAAATGTATAAATACTGTGTATGTCTATATCATGTAACAAAATACGTAAAAGTATTTAGATAGATACTTGAGTGTATAATCATATGTACTTGAGTGTATGAAGACTTATGTAAACATGCTTTGCCAAAGGTCAACAAGCATGACAGAAAATCATCATCAAGATGGTTATCATTTTGATTTTCTCTTTGAACTTTCACACTTCAAATGTATTCCTATAAATACCCATTTGTATGAGATGAATAAACACACTTAAATCTTCATTCTCTTGAAATATTACTCTCTCTTTCTGTTTGTCAATTCTTCTTATTCTTAAACAGAAACATAATTATTCCAAAAAAGGTTTAAGTGACAAAAAAAATAAATCACGAGCAAAAGGGCACAGAAGCATATAATATCAAGATTCAAGAATGACAGTAAGACACTACTGGAAAGCCGATGAATTGCTGACAAGTTGCAGCCAATTGATATTACTCGGGATAGCTGACTAAAAGATAAAACATCGGATGATGTCCAAGTAAATACACTTGTATTGATCTAATTTGCAAATTTTTACAAACAAAAATGATGCACATTAAATTATACCAACTCAGCCTGCAATCCAGTCATCCAAGCAGACCTTCTCTGGACATCCACACGTCTGCGCTCCCACTGCAGCCGTCGAATGTCACCGGTGGAAGGACCCACGGTGCCTCCAACCATCCGCACGCAGCCCCAGCATGCCTCGTTCTGTTCCGCCGCACCACAAATCGGAAAACTCTTCGCTGGGAGGACCTGGCACCACCGTCAGCCGTCCCACCAAGCCACATCGCCGCGCTGCTAACAAAGCCAGACTGACACCAGATCTAGAATCCCAACGGTAGATCCTCCAACTTCTAAGCACCAATCGCCGCCGTTCGGGGATCCACCTCCGAAGCCCTGCAGTGGCACCCAGAAGACATATCCCCCCAATCCAAAGGGATCCGAACTCAAAGCTGATAGAACCGGGATCCCAAGTTTGGGTTGGATCCACCAGATCACGGCGCCGCCTTTCACTACCATCATTGAAACACAGTGCAGCACGAGCAAAGCCCGAAGGGGTTGAATCCTATCTGCAAAATGACGAGACGAGGGTGCAGCAACCCGAAGGTTGAAGACGAGAGATTCTCGAGTCCAGAAAACTCGTCAGCCAAGGACTACAGACGCCATCATCGCAATCCAAGGAAATCGGACGGCGACACCCTAAGGTTAGCCGCTGCAAAGAGGAGAGAGCGAGACGTCTCATATCTTGGGGGTTAATAATTGATTTAGATGAAGATGATGTCAATATGATTGCAGATGTTCAACATGAAGATTTAAATCAAGAGAGCTGCTTTCCTTTGAATATTGATGATCCAGGAAATTGGGATAAAATTGGGGATGAAAGGGGTCCAAAAAGAGATGATGGTGTCGAGTTGTTTCCCAAAGATAGTTCCGGTAGACATTTTGATTCATCACATTATAAGCGGTTGTTGCCAAATGGGCAGAAATGATAGAAGATGGCTAGTAGATTCTATTTCTTTAGACAAGATTATTTGCTTTCGTTGCCAATTGTTTAAGACGCGTTCGAATTGCATTAATAGCTATCCCATTAAGGGCAACTCCAACAAGAGGTGTTATATTAGATTTGAGATCCATTTAAGACTTTGACTCTCCAACAATACATTTTAGGGGGAGCTGGTCTTGGAATTATAGAACTTCGTCTCATTTGAAATCTCATATTTGAGACTTTTCCAGAACCAAGACTGAGATACAGTGTATCGGGAAATAGTGAAAATAGTTCATAAATACTTTATTTATATTATATTTTAATCAAGAATAGTGAAAATAGTTCATAAACACTTTATTTATATTATATTTTAATCAAGAATAATGAAAATAACACCCTCATATAACACATCATGGTTGGATATGGAAACTTAGTCATATATAAATAGTGCAAAAGGGGGTGCTAAAATAAGGATAGCACCCCCAAATAAGATTTTTTGTTGGAGTTGTCCTAATTTTTCTTTCTTTGACTTTTTTGACACATTTAAAGTATCTGTATCCACGTGCTTTGACACGCGCTTACCAAAGTATGACCTAGGGATTAGGACCATCTCCCCAGGCCACCGCCATGGGTGAGCCTCCTCCAGCCTGCCCGTGGAGTTTTCTTCAGCCATTCTCTGACATGAAATCTCCTTCTTCTACATCTGAACCGAAAATTCACAAGGCAGAGACCTTTGCATCCATTGTTGCAGGTTCGGAGGAAACCCAGGTTCCTATCAGCCAACTACCAGCACCAACAATTCATGGAGACATTGTTTATGTGAAGATCAATGAGAGGATCTATCAAGAACAATTAGCAGCCTGCTGAAATAATTTGATCGGTAGATTGCTACTCCGTAAGGGCACTATTCCATTGAAAACTGAAACTCTAAAGGCTTCTCTGCACACTCTTTGGCGTCCATCGGGTCCGTGGCATCTGGTCCCCATTGGCAAAGGGTATTTGGACATTCACTTCAACACTGAAGCAGATATGCGCAAAGTTTGCGGCGGTGGGACTTGCACTCTTGAATCTGGGATTTTTTTACTATCTCAATGGAAACCTGATTTTAGGCCTGGTGATGTGCTTCCCCAAACACATGCGCAAATATGGGTCTGTATTTCAGGCCTTAGTCAGGAGTATTGGCACCAACAACATATTCTGGAAATTGCTCGGGGAGTGGGCACCCCGTTGCAATTGGATGCGGCAACTAAAGAACAAAGATATGGATATTATGCTAGAGTGTTGGTGGATGTTGATCTGTTGGGTGCCCTTCCTACGTCTATTATGGTTGAAAGAGAGCACCTCTTTCCAGTAGGTATCGAGTATGAAAACCTACCTCCTCAGTGCTCTCACTGTGGTTTGATAGGGCATGACAGGAAAAATTACAGGCAACTAAAGTCCAAGGACGTTCCTGCCAAATGTAAAGAGGTTCGTCAGGAAATATCTTATAAAGAATAATTTGCAGGAAACCCATGTTGAAGAGGCTAGCTTCTCTGATGCACATGCCACTAACAATATTGACGGTAATGTTGTTACTTTGAATGCCATAGACCACCCTTTGGTCGGTGATGATCATGTGGCTTCACCTAAATAGACTTCCATTCAGGCTCCCATCCAAAGTGATGTGGTTGTGGCTCTGGTAAATACTGTTTTGGAGGAAGCAGCGGCTGAGGTTATGGAGGAACAGGCTCAAAGAGTAATGGAGGAGAATAACCTAGGCTCTACTGATTCATCTGATGCTTCAGACATAGATATTAGTGACTCACCTACCCGTACTTGGGGGGATATTTTTGAGGAGGAGAGGGTTGAAGGTTTGAATAGGGAGGCTCCATCTAGTGCACCACCAAGCCTTGGTCCACTGCCTGGTTTTGTCAAATCTATGGCATATTTACTTACTTGGAATGCGAGGGAATGATTATGGGGTAAAACTATTCCTACGTTTACTAATACATAAATGAATCAGAATGATTCGGGGTAAAAGTATTCATGTGTTTACTAATACATGTAGGAATCAGAATGGGTGCGGGTCCCACCTCCTTATAAGAAATCGATTCCTGAATACTCAGGAATTTGATTCCAAAGGGGGAGATGGGTTTAGGAATTAACTCATTCGGAATCAATACCGATTCCTTTCTTCTCCCATTCCAATTGTCTCCAATTCGTTATTAGTTTCCATTCTAAATAAGTAAACGTGCCACTAATGTGGCTTCTGAAATTGATGCAGTTGCAAGATTTGTTAAAGGTGAGGATATTGATGGGTTGAATCTAGTTCTCACTAAATCACAAAAGAAGTTGGCGAAAAAGAAAAACACAGCCACTATCACTTCTCCAGATTGTAAAACTCCATACCTATCAAGGGTTCGAAACAAGCCTCTCCGTCTTAGATGAAGCTCCTTTATTGGAATATTCGTGGTATTGGAAACTCTGATACCCGTGCAGAATTATCAAATTTTTGTTCTAAATATCACCCATATTTGGTTTGCATTTCAGAGCCAATGGTTCCTTTTGACTCTATCCCTACTGCTTACTGGGTTTCCTTGAATCTGCGACTAATTTCTGTAAATGATAGAGGTACTCTTCTTCCGAATATCTGGCTTCTTGGTTCTTTACATATTTCTTCTCCTACACTAGTACTCTCTGCATATCAACACATTACTATTCAGATTACTTTGGACGGCACTCTTACTCAATTATCTTGTGTCTATGCGGCTACAGCTGCACTCAAACGTCGCAAGTTATGGTCGGATTTATTACTTCTTCGTCAACAGACCACTATTCCATGGATGGCAATAAGAGACTTTAATGCAGCATTGGAGGCTCATGAGGCCATGAATGGTAGTATCCCTGCGCGTTCATCTTATGACGATTTTTGCAATGCCATAGAACGATGTAATTTCACTCATCTTGATACTTCTGGGGCTTTCTTTACATGGTCTAAAGGGCGAGTTCGGAATCACTTGGAACGACGGCTTGATCGCTCCTTATGTGATGGTGACTAGTTTGATGCTTGGCCATTTACCAATTGTATAGCTCTTCCTCGAGTGGTTTCTGATCATAATGGTTTACTTTTTTCAGCCAGTAAGTCTTTACCAGGGGGTCCTAAACCTTTTCGTTTCCAATCTATGTGGCTTCTCCACTCGTCTTTCAAGGAGTTGATGGCAAATTGTTGGTCGACCACCAGACCCGCTGGTTGTCCCATGTATGTGACGCTACAAAAGTTAAAGGCCTTGAAGTTATGCCTTAAGCAATGGGACAACACGGTATTTGGGAATGTTCATAGAAATTTTGAGTTGGCCCGTGCTAAGTTGACTACTATTCAGCAAGATATTGCTTCTAATGGTTCTACTGATAGTAACTTTGAGGCAGAAGTTATTGCAAAGGCCGATGTTCTTAATGGTTTGCTGAGGGGGATAAATGCTCAAATTTTTTCCATGCTTATGGTCGCAATAAGGCAAGGCGCTCTCAATGCATTGCTTACAGGTTGGGGAAAATCTTCTTACTGATCCACAAGATATTGCTAATCATGTTGTTGAGTTTTATAAATCATTATATTCTTCAGATATTGCCCCAAGTGGTGTAGTTGACTTCTGCAAGGTCATTTCCTCCTTGATTTCTGAGGATGATAATTCAGTTTTGGTTTCTATTCCCATTACATAAGAGATTTGACATGTTGTTTTCTCTATGGACCCTTCTAGTTCTCCTGGTCCAGATGGTTTTCCCGGCTCTTTTTATCAAAGTTGCTGGGACATTGTTGGTCATGATGTTATTGGCTTTGTGCAATTCTTTTTCCAACAAAATTGGTTTTATCCAAATGCAAATTCTAATTCATTGTGTTAATTCCAAAGACGGAAGGGGCGAATATGATCACTCAGTTCAGGCCAATTGCTTTGGTCAATTTTTTATTTAAGATCATTTTGAAAATTATGATAGATTGTTTGAGTCCTATAGCTTCACGTATTATTTCAACTCATCAAACTGCCTTTCTTAAAGGCCGTCGAATTGTAGATTGCATTGGCCTTGTTTCTGAAGGCTTCAACCTATTGGATAGGAAAATCTACGGAGGTAATGTGAGCATTAAAGTTGATATTGCCAAAGCATTTGATACTCTTAACTGGCAGTTTCTTTTTCAGGTCTTGGAGAGGTTTGGGTTCTTCTCACGATTCAGAAAATTAATTCAGACTATTTTAAATTCTAAGCTGTCAGTCTTGATTAATGGGATGCCACAAGTTTTTTTTTTCTGGTGCTCGAGGGGTAAGACAAGGGGATCCTTTATCTCCTTTATTATTCTGCATTGCGGAAGAGGCACTAAGTCGGGGACTGTCCTCTCTTTTTTATGCTCGAAAGATCAAACCTATTTTAATGCAGAGGAGATATCTAGTTACTTATGTGCTCTATGCTGATGATCTTTTTATTTCTTGTCGAGGGGATATATCTTTTCTTAACCATTTGCAACTCTTTTTAGATGAGTATAGTGCTACCTCAGGACAGCTAGTAAACAAGGAGAAGAGTACTTTTTATACTGGTGACAACTATTCTCATCGGCGTAGGGTTATCAAACATTTATTTGGCTTCAAGTTAGGTACTACTCCACTTACTTATCTAGGTGTTCCTATATTTAAGGGGAAGCCTTGATGTCTACACCTTCAGGCAATTGCTAATAAGGCTAAAGCTCGTCTTGTTGGCTTGCGAGGCAAGTTGTTGTCCATGGCGGGACGTGTTTAGTTGGTTCATGATGTATTTCAGAGTTTGCTTATTCATAGTTTCTCTCTGTACTTGTGACCTTCATCAATATTGAAACACTTGTCTACATGTGCTCGAAACTTTATTTGGTCTGGAGATTTATCGAAAAGAAAACTTGTCATCGTTTCTTGGCAGCGGGTTTGTGTGCTAAAGAAGGAAGGGGACCTTGGGCTACGTGATCTCAAGTCTCTTAACTTGGCAGCTCTGATATCTCTTAGTTGGTCTACTCTCACATCAAGTTCAGTGGAGCAGCTATGCGTCTCAACGGTTTTCTATTTGCTACAATATGAAATATGGATATTTTCGATCCTCGGTTTGGCATAGAGGTGGCAACGGGCCCGCCCGGCCAGACCCGGCCCATTTGCTTAAACATTAAGCCCGATCCGACCCATGGCCCGAGCCCATATCGTGTCAGGCCGTGCTCGTGCCTATCCACTATATATAAAGCACGATTTTAAAATCTTAATTTGAATAAATAAAATTAATTTTATTTAACTATTTAGAAAATTAAAATAAATTAAGTTGCACAATATTTTTCTTAATCTTAGCTTTTGAAGATTAGTTTTCTAATATTTTTTATATTCCACTACAAGAAAGAAAGAAAGAAAAAAATAACTCAAAATATATTGCTTGTAGTATATTATTGTGAGATTAATCTTTATTAATATAATGAAGATTTAGTATCATAATATTCTTTCCTTCATTCTATAGTTGTATTATTATGAGATTATAAAATATATTTTATGTCAAAACAAGGATATAATGTTTTATTTCACTATTTTGACAATATAAAAAAATAGCATTGGTGAAATTGCCATGAGATTTTAAATAAAGCGGTCTAATATTCAAATCTCATCATTGTGGTTTTTAAATATTTTTAAAAACAAAATGAAATTTTGTGTTTTTAACGGGCAGGCCCACAATATATCATGATCGGGCCGTGCCCGACCCATTACTGGCTTGGGCTGGGCCGGGCCAATGGGCCAATATTCCTAGGTCCAACCCGGTCCGTTATTCTAACGTGCTCGGGTCGTGTCGGGCCACTAACGGACTTGAGCCGTGCCGGGCTTCTTTTAAGCGTGCCGGACCCGTGCCATGCTCGTGCTTAGCGGCCCGTTTGCCACCTCTAGTTTGGCATGGTTTAAAGGCAGCTCTTCCTTTCATTTTCGTAACTCCAAGTGGCTTATTGGTGATGGAAAGTTGGTGAATTTATGGATGGACAGGTGGTTGAATGCCCCTTTAATTGTAAAATTACAGGCTCTAAATTTTCCTAAACATTTGATGAGTGAGGTGGAAACTTTTATTACTAATCAACAATGGACCTTGCCCAGTGCATTTTCATTTTCGTTTCCGGTTTTGGCAGCTGAAATTCTTCAAATTCCACAACCAATTGAACCTGAAAATGATGTATTAATTTGGGACCCTTCAAGCTCAGGTTCTTTCTCTTTTTCTGATGGATACCATCTAGTTCGACAATCTTTTTCAGAAGATGGGTGGGTTTCTAAGGTTTGGCATTCTTTCATTCCACCATGGCTATCTTTATTGGCATGGCGCCTTTTCTATGATAAACTACCTACTGAAGTGCAGCTTTAAAAATGAGGTATCCCAACAGTGTCTGTTTGTCAGCTTTGTACTTTTGGCTATGTTGAAGATTCTACTCACTTATTTGTCACTTGCACATTTGCGCAACATGATTGGCAATGGCGAGCATGCTGTTTTGGGACTATCTTACCAACTAGTGGCACTATTGGTGGGTTATTTACCTCCATTATTGGCAAGTCTTTCTCTCCCCAACTAAAAAATATTTGGCTTGCTAGTTGTCTCTATGCTCTTATGGCTATATGGAAAGCTCGCAATAAGCTTAGATTTGAGGACATGCGCCCCTCCCTCATGCGAATTTTTAGCTCTCTCAAGGCTTGGCTTGGCTTTGCTGCTCCTTACATGCCCGGTTATTCGGCTGGTTTGGTTGACACTCAGTTGTTGGTTAGGTTGGGTATTCAGCCTATTCCTCAACATCGAGTAGTGCCTCGGTTAGTTCTTTAGCACCCTCCAATTTTTCCTTGGATTAAGTTGAATACTGATGGTCTTGCAAATGGTAATCCAGGACATGCAGCTTGTGGTGGTGTGTTTCATGACACCCATGGTCATTACATTGGCGATTACTGTTAAGGTTTAGGACACAAATATGCCTTCTCAGAGCTTATAGGTGTGATCATTGGGATTGAATATGCCTTCCAGTATGGTTGGCGATACCTCTAGCTTGAATGTGATTCGACTAGTGTGATTGCATGCCTCAAATCCTCATCTTTTGTTCCACCTTGGCCGCTTCGAATTGCATGGCTTACTTGCTTAGCACGTATTAGAGCAATGACCTTTCATTGTTCCCATATTCTTTGGGAAGGAAATACGGTGGCGGATAGAATGCCAAACATGGGCTTGCTTTCGTCATCACTGGTATGGCATGCTTCTCATCCGCCTAATATATCTCCTTATATTCCTATGGATGATCTGGGATTCCCTTACCTTCGTCATGTTTAATTCCCTTTCTTGCATGGGTTGGTGTTGGGCTTGTTTTCACATTGACTGCTATTTTTTCTACACTCCTTATATGCAAAACTCTGGTTGCTATTACTTGGGCAAGATGTTATAGAGGTTATTTGGTTTGATTACGAAGCTGGGTGTTGATGGCTTCTCTGGGCAGATAGTGCAATTTTTGTTTTTTCTTGCCTTGTTTTCCTTTGCAAGCTGTTTAATTTTCTGGAAGTTGGGAAAATTTGAAATTCTGCTTCAATTTTTTCACTTCCTGTTGTCTTTCTTTCTAGCTTTTGGAGTAAGGTTTTTGTCCCCCCATTCTTTAGGTTGTATTTTATTTTTATGTTAATACTAAAATAAAAATATGGGGAGGGGCAGTGGGTTCCTAGAGTGTGGCAAACCCCTCTCCTTCAGAATAGAGGGTGAGACTTGTTCCCTACATTGCTTGCCTCCGAGGAGCTAATATCGCCTAATCCCTTATTCAATTAAAAAAAAAAAACTATGACTCTAATCGACCAATTGGCTAACGGAGGATACAAAGATTGGCATAATTTGTCTTGGAGTCTTAATCATGTAGCCTTTTTTTTTTTTTTTTGGAGAATTGATAAATTCATTAAGGGACAAGCCCAAAGAGCCCACAAGAAACCAAAGGCCCCGAAAATTACAGCCTGGAAAGGATATGCTCTCTTTCCTCTAAATCACACATGAGATATAATCAGAAAAAGGAACCCAGAAAGCAATGCAAGGAAAAACAAAAGAGGAACCCAGAAGACACCGAAAGGAAAACACAGCAACAACAAAACAAAGCCAAATAAACAAAATCGCAGTAAGATACATCAGACCAAGCTTCACGCCCTCGGTGGACACAGGAGCCCGTCATTCCTCAGGACAAGGGACAAGTGAAGGTGGTGGCCTATCAGCCCATCTATTAAGACCCACCCTCGACATGGCAAGCGAGGCTGCTTTGTGCGCAACCATATTCGCTTCACAGGGAATCCATTCCCAGGTAACAGCTTCAAAGTACTCACTTCTCTTGTGAATTTCATCAATTATTGGGAAAATTTTCCAGCTCTTGTAATTAGATGCAGAATTAAGTTCTTTAGCTTACTCTCTGAAGCCACGATCACTCCCAGCCGGACTGCATGAGCTTTTGCAATCTCCGCAGATCCGCAGAGCACTCTCTCAGAGGCTCCTCCAATCGATATGCCTGTCTCATCTCTGATAATCACACCCAGACCACCAATGTTTGGGTGGGTCCAGGCCGCATCACAGTTGACCGCCACAAAGCCTGGAGGAGGGGGGATCCAGGTTTGACAATCATCACGGGTCTCAGAGTTGCTAGGAATTTGAGTAGCAAGGTGTGCTCCCAGTATTCAAACGCTAGCTTGCTACCGAACTGGATCACTTGAAAAGGACACGGCACTTTTTGTTGGTAGATCTCATATCTAGCCCTCTAGATTGCCCAGCAGATGCAGCTAACTATAATAAGTAACCATTTCTTCTCTCTAGCAGTAGCAGTAGTTTTCAGTAATGTTAATAACCCAGTATCAAACTTTGTGATCCTTTGTTTATCAATCCTTTGTAACATCCACCTTGAAATGCTCTTTCCACCAAAGACATAAACTTCCCACATAATTGATTGGATTTATCGTGTACTCATTGCAATAACCCAATTGAGTACGAATACAATTTACATAGTTGCTACATTTGTGAGTTTCTATGAGAAAAATAAAGTCTGGCTTGTAGGGAGTGGGTAATCTCCCGAAATGTCTGTACTATTAAGGACTTCCCCAAGCCTTGACAGTTCCAAGCCAGGCAATTCATTTAGACCTTGGAGCTGCACTGGGCCAACCCCCTGGAGGTGGGTTAAATCCTCCATATCTTTAGCTCCATTATCAGGGCTACTTACTGTGCCTCCCTTCGCCTTCATTATGGGTATTTCTTGTATGTTTATCAAGAGTGAAGTCCTTTTCTTCACTGACTCGGAGTCTTGTTCACTAGTTGGGGTATCTTTGCCACTTCCCTTTCTTCCCCTGCCTCTCCCTCTGCCCCTTCCAGGTCCTTGTGAAAGACGAAGGCCCGGATTATGCATAACTCTTGTTTTCTTTGGGGTACTTGGGGTGGTAGTGGAGCCCTTGCGTCTTTTCTTCATCGTATTTTTTATGAGAGGCTGATCAACTTTACTGTTAGCAGGATCTGTAATAGTAGGTGATTTTAGTTCCACTAGCCTCACAGAGGAGGAGAGATGTGTTTGGGTATCAAACTTACCTAAAGTGGCCGGTACTGGAAAGAAAGGATTGGCATTTGAAAAATCTTTCTTCTCACCGAAAACCCACGGGGGGATCACCTCTGGGTCAGCCCAAGCTCCATGATTCAGACTCAGCCCATTGAAAACCCATGAGACACTTCCATTCTGGTACATTGCCCTATGAGCCTCTGGGTCATACATATCAGGGCCCCCACTCTGATACCTCAGTTTGGGTATCACCACAGTGGTTAGTCTATCATCACTTTTTCTTTTTCTAACACGTGAGGTACTGGCACAGACCCTGTTTGGAGCATGCGTCTCCCCAGACCTGTCAGTACTCATATGTCCCTGTCTCCCATCATTCAAATTTGGGAGAACGTCTGGATTACCTTCTCTCCAGCGAAAGATGCCGGAGAGGTTGGGGTGTAGGGAAATTCCAGTGGAAAGATGGACTGAGTATTCATTGGTTTCTGTTGGGGGGGACGGTCTGCAACAAGAGAATTATCATAGACAGCACCCAGTTTGATTAACAAAGGGTTTACCTGATAATTGCAGGATGTGTTAAGAGTGTCCTAGCCGCCCACAATGATGCAGAAAACCTTGAGGCCTTCATATTGGAGTTTGATTCTGGATATTCTAGATGTAGGTCGAGGGAGTTGGACAAAGGTGGCTAGGGGACGTTTCGTGTTAAAATCAATTCGCATCCGGAGATAGCCTCTAATACCAATAACTTTGGGGTCTTCAACTTCCAGAACAGAGCCTAGCATCTCCCCAAGCTTTCTGCCATTGTTTTTCGTCATTTGGTCAAGGGGTATGCCATGGGCCTGTATCCAATAGGTTGCACGATTGGTGTCGATGTCATCTATGGAGTGGAAATGTGACAAGTGCCTGACTGAAAAACAGTAGCCCCTCACGTTCCATGGGCCCTCAAGTGATCTCCACATGCCCATCAGTATTGCCTTAATTCCTCCCAGGAGCACATTGGTTGTATGACAAGTTGGATTGAATTGGAAATAAGAAGGCTGCAAAAAGAATAAGACAATTGACGAAAGCTTACAAGTTGAAATCAACAAAGAAAGAGAACATTGGAGACAAGTGTTAAAGAGGATATTCGCTATGGTGTAAAGACTAGCCAAAAATAACTTGGCATTTCGAGGAGATTGTGAGAAGCTTTATCTTGAATACAATGGTCACTTTTTTGCAAATGATTGAAATGATTGCTTGAGTTTGATCCAATAATGGAAGAGCACATTCAACGTAGTCAAGCACGTCAGATCCATTATACATATCTTAGTCCCAAAATTTAAAATGAATTGATACAGATACTGGCAAATGACGTGAGAAGTTCAATTTTTACGAAAGTTAAACAAGCAAAATATTTTTCAGTCATACTAGATTGTACTCCAGATGCGAGTCACGAGGAGAAAATGTCTCTTATGGTAAGATGTGTGGATAATTCAGCAAACTCTATAGTTGTATAGAATATTTGATAAATGTCACGCCTCGATTTTTCAACACAATAAATAAATCAAATGAACAGACACAAATACAACGAGCGTGATGATTCGAACATCGACTCTAAATATCAGGAAATTTTTTTTTTTTTTAAAACAAGTGTACTGCTAAGTTCCGAACTCACAATGTCAACACAGACTTGTTCTTTAGAGTCATATATTACATTACACAAGTTTATGAATTAAGTTGCGTTAACAAAATAATAAGTAAATGCTCCTTCAGAGCTTACTACAAACAGAAGTTTGAAAAAGGTCAAAGCAACAAAATTAGCTTCCAAACACCTATAGTTGCGACAACAAAACTCCTACGTCAACCACGATTACCCTAACTTGCATAATCAACTCCTACACCATTGAATAATGCACCAGTTTGTAACAACAAATCATATAAGTTTTGACAGGTCGTATGAGTAAACTCCAACCAGAAAAGTAGACTGAAATAATAAAGTCAAACAATTCAAAACAATATGGTAATCCCTACATATGATTTAGTTCAGGTGATTACAAGAAGATTAAACAATATAACGAAATAATAATCCCTGCAGATGACTTAGTTCAGGTGATCACATGAAGATAAAACAATACGAAGAATAGCAATCCCTGTAGATAACTTAGTTTAAGTGATCGCATGAAAATAAAACAATACGAAGAATAACAATCACTGCAGATACTTAGTTCAGGAGGTTATAAATAAAAGCAAGCAATACAATACTAAAAATAAATTAGAAAACAATACACAATCATCCATTGATAACACCAATCATCACAACATCAATCACTCAACAATAACCCACATCCTTACACTAAAATAATCCACATCCTTTACACAAAATCTTTACACAGATCACCACATTGGTTATTACGTAATACTGTTTCCTCATCTCCAATCACCTTAAAACAATAGCGAAAATAGTTCTAAAATAATATGTTCACATCTCAAAACCATCATTAAAATCGTACACACTTCCATCAAAGCACAAGCCAACAAAACCATTTTTTGTTTCCAATTTCATTTATTTTTCTCAACATCACATCGCACAACAAAAGTGAACAAAACACCTAATTTCACCAAGATATAGATACACACACATGCACATATATCAAGGTTCTAAAAATCGCTGAACCCTAGTCGGGCGGTGGCAGGAGGACTAGTGCCCAGACGCTGTCTAGGCGGTTTTAGTTTTTTAATTTTAAATTATTTTTATAGCATATAAAAATATAAATAAGAGTATATATGGACATTTATATATAAAAACTTATTATAATCTATCAATTAGAATAATAAAAAATATTACTTCTACAAGAATATATTTTATATTTTTATCCCCCGAATGCCTGTCAGTCACATGACATGATGGGTTCTTTATTCATTTTTTTGATATGAATGGGTTCTTTGGAGTCAGCTTCTCAACTTTGTACTTCTCTTTCTTGTTCTTTACTGTCTCCAGTTTGAGCAGTGGTGCAAAGGATTCAAGCTGGCACGACGTAGATCTTCAAGTCGGGTTCTCACGTCGGAGTTTATGGATATGATATTTTAGGTTCTCCGGTTTCTTTTTTTCGGTTGGTGTACATGTAATTGTGCACTTGAAATGAATGTAATCGTAAGTGCCTTTGATCTGGTGGAGAATGGAGTCTCTGATATACCAGTGGCCGCTTTCGTGTTCGGGTGTCGTCAAGTCAGGAGAAAGGCGTTCAAGTGCATGTTCTGCAAGCATCCAAATCTGAAGGAGCTCGAACACGTCGCCGCCGTGAATCGGAGTGGTCCAGGGAGCTTGAACCCCCCGGTGCCTAACCGCCTAACTCCTCCTAGGCGCCTAATCACTCGGGTAGGCGACCGCCTATCTCCAGCCCGCCCAGCACTCCCGATTTGACATTAATCTAATCGGTGAGCTGCCGCCCAGCTCCTAAGCACCTAAACGGCTTGGGCGGTCGATTTTTAGAACATTAATATTTACACATAGACGTAGTCATCTATCCAGGGATGCCACTAATACCAATTATATCTTTACAAATTGCACTACTCAAAAAATCATTTTATATCAAAACTTTGTTCTAACTTACCTATGAACCGTTGATGATCAGACTCATATATTTCAAAACAAATATTTATTTTAATACATAAGATTTTACATGTTAACAATTTAATCTACTAAATTAAAACATAACTAATTTAACCACCGAAACACCGTAAGATTTACTCATCTCAAAATCCCGATGCGTCTTCTCTTACAGACGAAATACGTACAGAATACACTCCGTCAAGCACCTAAGTAAAATAAAGTCTCAACTTAGTAGACAATTAAAAACGAAAATGGTTACGGTTAGAACCGAGCACTTGAATCAAAAACCGAATATTTCGTCAATCAAGACAAAACTTCATCCGAGACCTCCTAAGGTCTCCGGAACATTTCTATGATCAATTTATTTAAATTATATAACGATCCAACGGTCGGATCCTCAGGGATCACAAACCGAGAAAACCGAAACTACATTGACGCCATAATATATCAACATGCTTGTATTGATGAGTATCGACACAACAAAGAAAAAAAAAACCCAAAAACTAGCCGGACGTTTTGCCATCAGCTACCATAGTGCTAGGCGTGAGCTCCACGTGCTTTCGACAACCCCCAAATTGGTTTAAGAAAACTATGCCAAAATATTCATCTCAACAAGCACAACAATAGTCTCAACTAGCTTTAAGCCACTTGGGGGGATTGATGTACGTCTCACAAGCTTTAAAACCCCTCAAGAATTGCAACCAGAGGTGGCCGAAAACGCGAGAAATCACAACCACTCTGAAACAGCAATGCCACCACCTTCTCCGCCTTGCTGCACCGTCTATGGCTCAAATCGAGCCACCAAACCACCACAGACTTGAAGAGGAGGAAGAAACAGTTCGAATAGGATCGGTGGCGCGACTAGTGGTGGTGGAAAATCGAAATTGGGTCGGGTCAGCGTTGGGAGAAAGAGAGAGAGAGAGAGTTGGAGTTTCCGTTGGAAAGTTGGGGTTTTTTTTGATATTTTTCTGAATTTTTTCTATTTATCTAAAATTGGAAACATTTTTTGTTGGTCGTAACTTATTCATACGAACTCCGATTTTCGCGTTTTGCATGTCCACGAACTCGTATCGATGCACTCTACAAATTTGGTGAAGGAAGTTTTTGGAGTAACGTAATGAATAAAAAGTCAACTCCTTGACCCCTCGAAAATAAAACGTTTCGAGTAATTATTCGTCCGAAACTCTTCCATTGCACCAACAACTCTAGAAATCGTACAAACGAACACTTTATTAATTTCAGAAAATTAATAACGAATTTCAGAGATATTACAATACAATTTCTGAAGGTAGATGACACATCAGGGGGCTTGGACTTTTTACCGAGCTTAAAAATATGTTAAGCAATCTTGAACGTGATACTGATGATATAAGAGGTCAAGGTATGACAACGGATCTAATATGAGAGGGAGACACAAAGGTGTATAGAGTAGATTACTTGAAATAAATCTTAGAGTTTTTTATACTCCATGTGGTTGTCATAGTCTTAATCTAGCATTATGTGATATGGCGAATCGTTGTTCTAAAGCTATGTCATTTTTTGGAGTGATACAACACATCTATACATTGTTCTCTTCTTCTACCAATCATTGAAAGATTTCCAAAGATCATGTGGAAGGTTTGGCAGTTAAGCCATTGTCACAAACACGCTGGGAAAGTCATGTCGAAAGTGTCAAACCTATAAAAGAACAGATCGACTGCAGAAATAAGAGATGGTTTAGTTGAATTGACAATACTAGTGAAGATCCGAAATCAAAGAGTGAAGCTGAGTCCTTGGTAACACATGAACTTGAGAACTTTGAGTTCCTGCTTGGCATGGTAATTTGGTATCAGTTGCTATATACGATCAACACTGTGCGTAAATTTCTTCAAGCTGAAAACATGGATATTGATACTGCTCTTAAAGAATTAAAATGACTTATTCTGTTTCTTGAAGAGTATAAAGAATTCGGGCTTGATATGGCCATGGATGAGGCTAAACAAATGGCTAGTGAATTGGGAATTGAAGGTGTATTTCGGGAAAAATGCATCATTCGAAGAAAGAAGCAGTTTGATGACAGTGGCAGTGATGAGGTAATACAATCATCTGAAGAATCTTTTAGAGTTAATTACTTCCTCTTTATAATTGATCAAGCCCATTCTTCACTTCAAACTCGGTTCGAACAATTTCAAAAATATGAAGAAATCTTTGGGTTTTTTTTTAGTTTGGAGAGGTTAAAGTCTGCTGATGATCATAGTTTAATGATATCCTGTGACAATCTTGAGAATTCTTTGACACATAATGGCCATTCAGATTTTGATGGATATGATTTATTTTTGGAGTTAAAAATCTTGAAGTGCTCTTTATCAAGAGAAATAAAAAGAGCAATTGATCTGTTGAATTATTTGAAGAAGATGGAGGGTTGTTTTTTGAATGTTTATGTTGCTTACATAATCTTGCTGACTATACCAGTTACAGTTGCATATGCAGAAAGAAGCTTCTCCAAGTTGAAGTTGATCAACTATGTCATAAGCAAGATTCAATGGATTGGCTATGTTATCAATTGAGAAAAAAGTGGTTGAAAAACTTGATTATGCAAACTTAATTACCACGTTTGCCTCCAAAATTGCAAGGCAAGTAGTATTTAAGTAATCATTTAATGTCTTCAAGAGAGCATGTGATGTATGATGATCTCCAAATATAGCTTCTTGTCGACCTTTTTAGCTTTAGTTTTGTTTTATCTAGAACATATTTAGTTTATTTCTTATAGTTTTAATTTGGAATATCTTTAGCTTAATCTTTTAAATATTGTTTTAATACATCTTTGGATTTATTATTTAATTATAATCTAAATACTTTTAGCTATTACATTTTGTTTGTTGTTTTATTGTTAGATTTTGAGTTTATAGCTTTAGTTCTAGATTTTTTTTAATGCACACTACTATTTGAGGACCCAACTTTTGGAGTTCGGCTTAGGTATGAAAATCTCAGGTCCAGGCCAGTCTAGTACATAATTTTGCATGGTCAATTCATAAAGGACCATATTATAGTTAGAACTGAATTATATACCAGTAGCCTAAAAAACATGGTACTTTTGCAAACTTCGTTAGGATCTGCAGAACAAAGCATAAGATTTGAGTGCTCTATATGACTATAGATGTAGACATATGAGGCTAAATCATAGAATTTCGGCTTAATAACCAATTTCCTACCCTAAGTTTTACTATAATTTCAATTTACTATCCTAGGTTTTATTTCTATCATTTTGCTATTCTACGTTTTCACAATTAGCTAATTTGCTATCCTAAGTTTTATTTCAGTTGATTTACTATCCTATGTTTTCAAAATTGGCAATTTTACTATCCTTCCGACAAATTCACTTGTTTTAATTTAGGGCTAAATACTGGTTACTGCCCTGTGGTTTAAGTCCAAAATCAATTCAGTGCCTGAACTTCTAATTTCATCAAAAACACTCATGTACTTTCAATTTTGATCTAATAGGTCCAATTCGTTAATATTCTGTTATAGGTTCAAGTTATAGTTTGATTATTTGTTGAAAAACTATTTATTTGATAGATTTCTAATAGTGGGACTCACTCCTAAATTGACTATGCAGATCATCTCAACACTACATCATAAAGCATAGGCCATATATGAGTCACGTCAACAAGTTAAGTGACTCAATTGTCGGAAGACTAATAAATTGGACTTATTAGATCAAAATTGAAAATGCAAGGGTGTTCTTGATGAAATTAGAAGTTTAGTGACTGAATTGATTTTGGACAAAACTACAGGGTAGTAATCAGTATTTAGCCCTTTAATTTATCTATTTTCTCCATCCAAACATCGATTAATTTTGAAAACCTAGGGTAGTAAGTGGTTAATTTTGAAAATTTAGGGAAGTGAATCGGTTAATGTTGAAAGCAGGCATCTCCAACAGAGTAGTTAAATTCGATTTTTAGCTATATATAACTATTTTTGAAGCAAAATTCAACTCCAACAGACTAGCTATAGCTAAGTTAAATTTAACTTTAACTAAAATGGCTAGTTATATTTTGCTAAAGACTCCTGCATAGCAGAGCTAAAACAAAAGTTAGATTTCTCTCTCATCTTTGGTCCATATGTCATTTTATTATTCAATAAAACATAATATATCATTTACAAATAACTATTATTGCTGGAGCAACATTGCTAAATTTAACTAAAAAGTAATTGCTACTATTGGAGATGCTCAGATAGCATATTGGCTAAAATGAAATCAAGGTAGCAAATTGTGCAAACTTAAGGTAGCAAATTAACTGAAATAAAAAATAGCTGGACTAAGAAAACTTTTCTCTCAAAACCCTAAAGGTCGTCTTCCGTCAAATAGCGTATGCCTGGTCCTACGGCACGCTCTTGTGGCTACGCCGTCGGACAAGCCAGAGTGGACCTTGTGCCCAGAATTCTGTGGTCTAGCCGGAGGAAGGGTTGCAACGTGACGACGACGCTATCTTGGGCGATTGGGGAATCTAATGAGGAAAGGCAGCGACAAGATGGTAGGATGGGTGGGTCGTTGTCGCCTTGCCCTAGAGAGGAGCGCAAGCTGTTTGGTTCGTGGTTTGAGGTGGTGACGGGGGAGTGGCAGGCACCTGGTGGTGATGACAGTGTGGTGGCAACACCCAGATCTATTGTGCTCAGGTCGGACCAGATGGATCCGATATAGGTAGGGTGGTTTAGCTTCGCTCGTGAAGGTGACGATGCATCTGGTAGGTGTGAGGTGGGTGTCACGGTTGTTGGTGATGGAATGACTAAATAGGCGTAGTTGGGGTGCTGGTCTTGTGTCTACAACCCGCATCTTGGGCTTGGGCCTAGTGGTTTGTGGGTCTGGGCTTTGTTCTGGACCTATGTTATTTTCTTTTGTTAATTTACTGCTTTTAATTTTTATATTTAGTAATATGTGGCTTTATGCCGGAAATAAGTCTGTACCACTATTGGGTAGGGTAACGTGAGCGTTGTCCTGGTATTGTCACGCCCCGAATTTTAGAATAACAATTCAAAATCCGAAACATGAAAATACTACAACTCAAAATAATCATCCTGAAAATTTTTTTCTTTTCTTAACATACTCACCACACATAATAAAATCAAACCGAATTTAGTCTCGGTTAATTATTACAACTCAAATCCAAATGTAATGTAAAGCTCTAAATGAGCATACATACACATCACGACTAAATAAATAACATGACTGCTGTAACACCTAAGCAGCCCGGTCACCTCCCTGGTTATCCTGACCTGCAGGAATATCCGCTACACCATTGAATAGTGTACCGGGATTGCAACAACACAAAACCCGGTAAGATTATGAAAGCTTGTATGAGTAAAAGAAGGAACTGTTACTTAATTTAAACTCATTTATTCCCACACACAGCAACACTCAATTATTTCCACATATACAAATAATAACAATCTCAATCAACACCAATTCAATATAACAAGTCAACTCCACTCACTACTTTCCCCACAACTCTATCCATCGTATTTATAAAAATACGGTACTTGACAGACTAGAGCTCTAACTGAATCGTAGCCCGTCACCTGGCCTAGGTTATGGCATCCGACATATTAATCAATTATTGTATTTCATCAATATGTATACCTATATACATATTTAGAACGTCCAATAATTCCACATACTCAACCAATCGTATCCCATCATCCACACTAGGATTAGAGCGTCCGATTACGCACACCGGTCATTACGTTAACCCTAAACCCATAAATGAACCCAACATATAACATCACATACTGAATCAACCCAATCCAAGATACATCATATTACTATGGAATTACACAATTGTAATGAAATCAACTCATCAATTCAACTCAATCATATAATAAATCAAACAATCCACTCATCAATATATATTTTCCACGTAAATATATATATACGTAATCATCCACTCAGGAATGACCACTAATACCATCTATAGTTCACACAAGAAAATTATGAAATTCATTTGTATAGTTAAAATTCATTTTACTTACCTATGGACCGTGGTAATTCAAGTCCATGAAATTTTAAAACAAATATTTAATCCGCAAATATTTTTCACACAATTACCAAAAATAAATAAATTAAAATGCTCGGTTCGTAATATGAACCACGTGAGTTTTACTCACCTCGAACTCCTGCTGCGTCTTCAATATATATATAACTCACAATAATCCAATGCTCGTCAACTCAAGCCGTCAAGTACCTAATCAAGTACGGTCTTTACTTAGCAACGAAGCATGAAATAAACCTAATTGATGATCCAACGGTCGGATTTCTAAAATAAAGATAATCCAACGGTCGGATTCTAAAATAAAGATAATCCAACGGTTAGATCCTCACGGATTGCCCATGGAAACATCCTATCAAAATTATACGAAAATCCGATGGACGGATCTTCGTTAATCGCCTCCCGAATCACTATTTTATAATTATACGAAGATCCAAAAGTCGGATCTTCGCCCGTGACCACACAAAGTCATCGGGACAGTCATATGATCATCATATTAAAATTGGAAGTAAAACCGATGGTCTGATCTTCGTAAATCTCAAACCGAAGGTAAATTGTAAAACCGTAAATAGTAACGTCAAAACAGAAATTGACTATTTATCAACTTTTTCTAACATGACCAAGTTATATCTCAAAACGCTCGTATGGATGCGTAGATCATCGTCCAGATAATAAAAACTCGAAATTCGGTCCGACGCGCCGCCACACGCGGCGGTCAGATGGTGGTCAACGCGGCGGTCAACGCCGGTCAACCACCTCCGATGCAAAAGTCGTCAACTACAAACTTCTTCAAAATGAAATTTTGAACAACTTTAATACCTGACTTTTTCGGAGATGAGGTCTGGATCGTCTTAGATCGGGCTTTGAAGTTGGATTAATCTCGGCCCTCTGATCAGTCTCCAGATCGAATCAGGGACGTCGAAATCTTCAACTCTTGATCTACCACTCTACACTCAAAATCGTGATGCAAGCTATATATGGGGATGATCAGAAGGAAGAGCACGTCACGAAAATGGGGACGATCGGCCCGTGCACCGCCGGAAAAATGGTTTTCCGGCCGGGTCGGGTTTGCGTTTCGGAGAGGTGCTTCGATCCAGGCCTAGGAGCGGCGGCTGGGCTAGGAGACGGCGGGGATCGACCAGGCGTGAGGCGGCGAAGCGGGAGGGGACCGGGTCCGGCGGCGGCATGGTCGGGAGGCCCGACTTCCAGTCGGGTCGGGTCACCGGGTCTGAAGGCACAGTGACCAGACCGAGAGAGAGAGACGGGGGACTGATGTGCAAAAATGAGATTTTTTCGTCCTTCACAACAAACTCAGATTTTTCCACTATTTATAGAAAAATTTTGATTTTAAAATATTCATAACTTAATCATACGAACTCCGAATAATACGTTCCACATATGCACGGACTCGTATCGACGAGCTCTACAACTTTCATGAAGGAAGTTTTCCCAAATTTTGAACGTATAAAAAGTCGATTTTCACGACCCCCTAAATAACGTTCGTTTTTGAAAATAAAATCATTCCGAACCAATTTTCTCAACCCACGACAATCAAATGGATCCCAAATATCACAATTCAATTATATAACAATTATTGTATGAAAATCTGGGTCTTCACAGTCTACCCTCCTTAAAAGAATTTCGTCCCGAAATTCAAGCATGTTCGTCCACAAAAAGCTGAGGATATCTCTTCCTCATGTCAGACTCCAATTCCCATGATGCATCACCCTCATCATGATGACTCCACAACACCTTTACAAGATCAACCTCTTTCCTACGAAGTTTCTTTGTAGACCTATCCAAGATACGAACAGGTTCAACTACAAACGTCACATCCGGGTTCACTTCGATCGTACCGTGGTCAATCACGTGAGACTCGTCTCGAACATACTTCCTGAGCAGAGACACATGGAAGACGTTGTGCACACCCGACATGCTAACAGGTAAAGCAAGACGATATGCCAAGTTACCAATCCTTTCTAGAATCTCAAAGGGTCCAACATACCTCGGTGCGAGTTTCCCCTTCTTGCCAAATCTCACCACACCTTTCATAGGTGAGACTTTCAAGAACACATGATCACCTGTCTCAAACTCCAACGGTCACCTCTTCAAGTCAGCATAACTCTTCTGTCTACTCTGAGCGGTTCGGATTCAGTCCCGAATAGTAGTGACCTTCTCTGTAGTCTCTTGTACAATCTCAGGTCCGATGAGCCCTTTATCCCCTGCTTCCGCCCAACAGATAGGAGTTCTACATGGCCTACCATAAAGAGCCTCATATGGAGCCATACCGATACTAGAGTGATAGCTGTTGTTGTAGGCAAACTCTACCAATGGCAGGTGATCTGCCCAACTACCCTTAAAATCCAGAACACAAGCTCTGAGCATGTCCTCCATCACCTGATTCACTCTCTCGGTCTGTCCATCTGTTTGTGGGTGAAATGCAGTGCTCATAGCAAGAGACGTACCAAATGCCTTATGGAACTTACGCCAGAATTCTGAAGTGAAACGAGCATCACGATCAGATACAATCGTCACAGGCACTCCATGAAGCCTCACTATCTCGTTCACATATAACTTACACAATGCATCACCTGAGTACGTTTTTGCCACTGGAAGGAAGTGTGCTGATTTAGTCAACCGGTCAACAATCACCCAAATCGAGTCATAACTTTGCCTGGATCTGGGCAATCCAGTCACAAAGTCCATAGAGATGTCTTCCCATTTCCACACAGGAATCGATAAGGGGTTCAGCATTCCTGCTGGTCTCTGATGCTCTGCCTTCACCTGTTGACAGGTAAGACACTTCGTCACGTGTTCCCCACATCCCTCTTCATACCATACCACCAAAACTGCCTTCGTAGATCCATATACATTTTAGTACCTCCTGGATGTATAGTATATCGAGACCTATGTGCTTCCCGCATGATCTCCTCCTTGAGGTTATCAACACTCGGTACATACAATCTCCCTCGAAATCTCAACCCTCCATCAGCCCCAATCATCCACTCAGAAGGACCCTCCACATCCGGGTCAGCAGTCATCTCAGAAATCCTCGCCTGAGCAAACTCATCAAGTGTCTGACCCTGAATGATCCTGGAGATCAAGGTGGGCTGTAAGGTGATACTACCGAGAAAGATTCCATGTCCTGCTCCTGTGGGCATAAGGTCGAACTCAGATGCAGCTTCTAACATGCGCCACTCCCGCACCATAATCGATGCCATGATTACCCGCGGTTTCCTACTCAAAGCATCAGCCACCACATTCGCCTTTCCGGGATGATACTCCAAGGTGAAATCATAGTCCTTAATGAGCTCCATCCATCTCCTCTGCCTCATGTTCAATTCCTTCTGGGAGAATAGATACTTCAAACTCTTGTGATCAGAAAAGAGTTCAAATTTCTCACCATAAAGATAATGCCTCCAAATCTTCAAGGTAAATACCACAGCTGCTAACTCTAGATCATGAGTAGGGTAATTCCGCTCATGTACCTTCAACTGTCTAGAACCATAAGCAACAACACTACCATTCTGCATCAACACACACCCCAAACCCTGATGAGATGCATCGCTGTAAATGACTAATCCACCACCACTAGTAGGAATAGTCAACACCGGAGCTGTAGTCAATCTAGTCTTCAGCTCTATGAAAGCCTTCTCACACTTATCAGACCATGCGAACTGAGTGTCTTTCCTGGTCAATTTGGTCAAAGCCGAAGCAATACCAGAAAACCCTTCAATGAAGCGCCTGTAATAACCGGCCAACCCAAGGAAGCTACGGATTTCTGTAACCGTAGCAGGGCGATTCCAACTCATCACTGCTCCAACCTTCGAAGGATCCACAGAAACTCCATCCTTCGAGACCACATGACCAAGGAACTTGACTTCACTCTGCCAGAAGTCGCACTTCTCGAACTTGGCAAATAGTTTCTGCTCTCTCAATGTCTGCAGCACTATCCGCAGATGTCTCTCATGCTCCGCTGACGACCTTGAATAAATCAAGATGTCATCAACGAACACTACCACGAACTGATCCAAGTAAGGACTGAACGTACGGTTCATCAAGTCCATAAATGCTGCGGGGGGGGGCATTCGTGAGACCAAAAGGCATGACGAGAAACTCAAAATGTCCATACTTGGTCCTGAACGCAGTCTTTGGAATATCTTCCTCCTTCACCCTCAACTGGTGATATCCAGACCTCAAGTCAATCTTCGAGAACATAGTAGCTTCTCTAAGCTGATCGAACAAGTCATCAATCCTAGGTAAAGGGTACCTATTCTTGATGGTCACCTTGTTCAACTGTCGATAATCCACACATAGACGAAGTGAACTATCCTTCTTCTTCAAAAACAACACTGGTGCGCCCCAAGGAGACACACTTGCCTGAATGAACCCTTGTGCAAGTAAGCCCTCAATCTGAACCTTCAACTCCTGGAGTTCAGCTGGAGCCATTCGATAGGATGCTTTCGACACAGGTGAAGTACCTGGTATCACATCAATGGAGAAGTCCATTACCCTTTTCGGGGGTAACCCAGGGATCTCCTGAAACACGTCTTCATACTCTGAAACTACAGGAATCCCTGTAATCTTTGAAGTACTACTCCCTGATTCAATATGGGCCAGAATCCCTATCCTCATGGTGATGTCAGACTTCAGGCAACGGTAATGAAACACCGGTTGCCCCGGAACATGGAAGGACACAATCATCCTAAAGCAATCAATAACAGCATGGTTCGGGCTCAACCAATCCATACCCAAAATCACAATCAAAGATGCAGAGAACTTTCTGCCACCAATCCCAATAGGGCAATCATCACAAAGCATGCTAAGCTCAAGAGACACACCGAGAGGTGATGACACAATGATCTAGTCAGAGGCATAGCAATCAAACCCAAAACATCCACAACCGAACTAGATATGAAAGAGTGTGAGGCTCCCGTATCAAACAGTACTCTAGCAAGAAAGTGATAAACAGATAAGGTACCTTCCACTCCCGTGCCTGCCTGACCGATGGCAAAGACCCTAGCATGAGCAGGTGGTAACTGCCTCTGCTGGTTACCCTGCACTCTACCCTGAATCCGAGGACACTCCCTAGCCTGATGCCCTGCCTGTCCACAACTGTAGCATAACCTACCCTGTGGCTTCGTGCACGCACGAGAGATGTGGCCCGGCTCGCCACAGTTAAAGCACTTCACTGGAGTTGCTGGTGCTATCTGCCTGATAGGCATAGCCTGAACAGGAGGAGCTACTGCTGCCCTAGCTGGAGCCTGATGCTGAAACTGAGTCCTCTGTCTCTTCCAGAACCCACCCCTGAAGTCTCTAGCTCTGCTGCTCCCTGCTATGGCCTTCCCCTTGCCCTGGAAGTCTCTCTCAGCAGACTCCTTCTCTCTACGAATCAGGTTCTGCTGCTCAATGATCTGTGCCTTAGCCAAGATCTCTCTCTTGGTCTTCAGCTCCAAGATGGCTACATCACGCTCAATCGAAGGACTCAACCCTCTCTGAAACTTCTTGGCCAAGTCCTCATCCTCCATCTGCCTCACATACTTGTACAATCTGGAGAACTCCGCATCATACTCAATGACGATCATCTTCCCCTGTACAAGTGCAAGAAACTCTCGCTCCAACCTCTCCTTCACTGCTGGTGGAAAGTACTTCTCCCTGAACAGCCTCTCAAAGCCGTCCCATGTCAAGGTAGACACCTCAATGCTCCTCTGAGTGACGTTCCACCACACTCTAGCCTCATCCTTCAACATGAAAGCGGCTAGCTTCCTCTTGTCGGTCTCAGTGCAATCAAGCAGATCGAAATAAGTCTGCAAATCCTCTATCCAACGATCCGCCACCATATAATCTGTGCCTCCTCCAAACTTGGTGGCTCCCAAGCGAGTAATTTCCCTTGCTAGCATCAGCAAGCGAGCAGGATTATCAACCACAGCCACAGGAGGAATAGGCTGATCCTCATAAGGTGCATCTTCCTCCGACTCGAATACTTCTTCGACTGGAGGGGCCCTACCCCTTCCTCGGCCTCTACCCCTACCACGAGGTCTACCTCTACCCCGACCTCTGGCCTCGTTTCCCTCAATCTCCATTACCTAATAAGCGTGATATACTTGATTAATACACGCATAACACTTAAACAAAGTATAAGTCAAATGCAAGTCCATATTAACCAAGTACTGATCATACATGACAATGCTTAAATTTCCTAAAAGTACTAACGCTCCTAGCTAACCTAACGCACTCACATACCCAATGACATTGTCAATACCGAAGAGCACACGATGGGGATCCGCTGCAGACGGGCCATCACTCGGTAAGTATTGACATATCACTAAATATGTAGCTTACGCTCTGATACCAAACTGTCACGCCCCGAATTTTAGAATAACAATTCAAAATCCGAAACATGAAAATACTACAACTCAAAATAATCATCCTGAAAATTTTTTTCTTTTCTTAACATACTCACCACACATAATAAAATCAAACCGAATTTAGTCTCGGTTAATTATTACAACTCAAATCCAAATGTAATGTAAAGCTTTAAATAAGCATACACACACATCACGACTAAATAAATAACATGACTGCTGTAACACCTAAGCAGCCCGGTCACCTCCCTGGTTATCCTGACCTGCAGGAATATCCGCTACACCATTGAATAGTGTACCGGGATTGCAACAACACAAAACCCGGTAAGCTTATGAAAGCTTGTATGAGTAAAAGAATGAACTGTTACTTAATTTAAACTCATTTATTCCCACACACAGCAACACTCAATTATTTCCACATATACAAATAATAACAATCTCAATCAACACCAATTCAATATAACAGGTCAACTCCACTCACTACTTTCCCCACAACTCTATCCATCGTATTTATAAAAATACGGTACTTGACAGACTAGAGCTCTAACTGAATCGTAGCCCGTCACCTGGCCTAGGTTATGGCATCCGACATATTAATCAATTATTGTATTTCATCAATATGTATACCTATATACATATTTAGAACGTCCAATAATTCCACATACTCAACTAATCGTATCCCATCATCCACA
This sequence comes from Rosa persica, assembly GCA_025331145.1. NCBI lineage: Eukaryota > Viridiplantae > Streptophyta > Magnoliopsida > Rosales > Rosaceae > Rosa > Rosa persica. Next base: position 55,860,890 of record WFKR01000005.1, read on the forward strand.
CTAGGATTAGAGCGTCCGATTGCGCACACCGGTCATTACTAACCCAACATATAACATCACATACTGAATCAACCCAATCCAAGATACATCATATTACTAAGGAATTACACAATTGTAATGAAATCAACTCATCAATTCAACTCAATCATATAATAAATCAAACAATCCACTCATCAATATATATTTTCCACGTAAATATATATATACGTAATCATCCACTCAGGAATGACCACTAATACCATCTATAGTTCACACAAGAAAATTATGAAATTCATTTGTATAGTTAAAATTCATTTTACTTACCTATGGACCGTGGTAATTCAAGTCCATGAAATTTTAAAACAAATATTTAATCCGCAAATATTTTTCACACAATTACCAAAAATAAATAAATTAAAATGCTCGGTTCGTAATATGAACCACGTGAGTTTTACTCACCTCGAACTCCTGTTGCGTCTTCAATATATATATAACTCACAATAATCCAATGCTCGTCAACTCAAGCCGTCAAGTACCTAATCAAGTACGGTCTTTACTTAGCAACGAAGCATGAAATAAACCTAATTGATGATCCAACGGTCGGATTTCTAAAATAAAGATAATCCAACGGTCGGATTCTAAAATAAAGATAATCCAACGGTTAGATCCTCACGGATTGCCCATGGAAACATCCTATCAAAATTATACGAAAATCCGATGGACGGATCTTCGTTAATCGCCTCCCGAATCACTATTTTATAATTATACGAAGATCCAAAAGTCGGATCTTCGCCCGTGACCACACAAAGTCATCGGGACAGTCATATGATCATCATATTAAAATTGGAAGTAAAACCGATGGTCTGATCTTCGTAAATCTCAAACCGAAGGTAAATTGTAAAACCGTAAATAGTAACGTCAAAACAGAAATTGACTATTTATCAACTTTTTCTAACATGACCAAGTTATATCTCAAAACGCTCGTATGGATGCGTAGATCATCGTCCAGATAATAAAAACTCGAAATTCGGTCCGACGCGCCGCCACACGCGGCGGTCAGATGGTGGTCAACGCGGCGGTCAACGCCGGTCAACCACCTCCGATGCAAAAGTCGTCAACTACAAACTTCTTCAAAATGAAATTTTGAACAACTTTAATACCTGACTTTTTCGGAGATGAGGTCTGGATCGTCTTAGATCGGGCTTTGAAGTTGGATTAATCTCGGCCCTCTGATCAGTCTCCAGATCGAATCAGGGACGTCGAAATCTTCAACTCTTGATCTACCACTCTACACTCAAAATCGTGATGCAAGCTATATATGGGGATGATCAGAAGGAAGAGCACGTCACGAAAATGGGGACGATCGGCCCGTGCACCGCCGGAAAAATGGTTTTCCGGCCGGGTCGGGTTCGCGTTTCGGAGAGGTGCTTCGATCCAGGCCTAGGAGCGGCGGCTGGGCTAGGAGACGGCGGGGATCGACCAGGCGTGAGGCGGCGAAGCGGGAGGGGGCCGGGTCCGGCGGCGGCATGGTCGGGAGGCCCGACTTCCAGTCGGGTCGGGTCACCGGGTCTGAAGGCACAGTGACCAGACCGAGAGAGAGAGACGGGGGACTGATGTGCAAAAATGAGATTTTTTTGTCCTTCACAACAAACTCAGATTTTTCCACTATTTATAGAAAAATTTTGATTTTAAAATATTCATAACTTAATCATACGAACTCCGAATAATACGTTCCACATATGCACGGACTCGTATCGACGAGCTCTACAACTTTCATGAAGAAGTTTTCCCAAATTTTGAACGTATAAAAAGTCGATTTTCACGACCCCCTAAATAACGTTCGTTTTTGAAAATAAAATCATTCGGAACCAATTTTTTCAACCCACGACAATCCAAATAATCCCAAATATCACAATTCAATTAATATAACAATTATTGAATTACATAAATTTATTGTATGAAAATCTGGGTCTTCACAGGTATGCACACTCAGTGTGCCTTATCTGGCCTATCGAGGGGACGAACTATTTGCTTGATCAAATGGACGTAACCTCCTAGTGGCAGGATGAAATTAAGTGTGGCCGGATTTATTTCCGTGTGGCAACATAGTGGGAAAGCTGTGCTATTTGTAATGATGCTTCTTCGTGATAGAGTTATCTTTCCGGTATGTCACCGCTATATCAAAGCAAATGGAGTAGCCATTCGTGCACTCTTTGCTAATTGGTGTTTGTTAGGATACATAGATTTTATGGATAATCCTGGTATTATTTTGGGATGTTCTCTTTATGCTTATTGTAATATGGGGTTCAGACTCTACGTCCCCTCCTGTATTCTACAATTTCATTAAAAAAAAAGTAACTGAAATAAAACAACTTGTAAATTGACTGCAATTAATGCCTAAAATTTCTGATATCTTTTGCTCAAAACAATAAAAAAAAATTAAAATTTATAATGATTACTATTATTATTTTTATAAGGAAATGTGTTGAGGAAAGGAGGAAATGTGCATGCTTTTGCTAATTGAATTGAATGGACGACCAAAGTCGCCGAGGAGTAATTGCACTCTTGCAGCACTAAAAGCTATGCTACATAGAGCTAATATTGAGAGAGAGCGGCTGCACTTCCATAGGTAGACCTATAAATGGATCAGATTTTGAACGGATCGACCTAAATTCGAATATGTTTAGTAATAAAATATTTCAACTCGGCCCGATCCGATAACCTGACGAATCATTGATAACTCAATCTAAATCCGTATCCAGCGGATTTATGGATACCCGATCCGTTTATAATATTGTGTATTTTTGAATTTTAAATTATAATATTAGATTTTTATTATGATACTGATTATGGCCAAAAATGGAATTACATAACCAACATATTTTTAGAACAATAAACTAAGGTAACCAAATAATATATGTATATTCAAAATTAGTAAGTATTTTTCAATATGTTATATTCAAATAATATTTAATTATTATAAAAATAGACAGGATCATTAACGAATCGTGTCTATCTAAATTCGTGTTTGATCCGTTAAATAAACAGGTTAACAAATCAACGGATCAAATTTTCAATCCAAACATGTTCAATAACCACAAATCCGAGGTGGATATGTATCAAAATCCAATTTATTTACAGGTCTACTCATAAAGTTATATTCAGTATTAGTATTAATTGTATTTTTTATAAAAATACGAATTGATGTAGTTTTGTTGTGGATTTTAGTTTTCAAAAAAGAGAATTAGGGATTAAAAAAATTAATGAACATTGATTTTTAAGTGAGATGAGGGCTCAAGAAAGGTTATTTTTCAAAATTTCTCATTCTTATAGAAACACCATTTGAAGGAAGCTTTCATTCCCCAAAAAAGAAAAAAAAATAAAAAAAGAAAAGACCATTTGAAACAGTGGAATGAGAGGCTTGGGCAATTGGACAATAGCGGAAGAAGAGGCTTCTTCATGTTTTATTGTGCTTAATCGTACCGGTCAGAATTTGTTTTGTTTTAGTCAGTAAGGAAAGTCATAGGTATCTATCCTGAGCTTCGTTCCACACTCTTCCAACTCTAGTCAACCCGTCCCTGAGAGAAAGACACAGAGAGAGAGGGAAAGAAGATTTAGAAAAAGATGGCCATAAGCTCAAATTGTAGGGGTGGGATCGGTTTGGCTCGGCTTTGGAATGAGCCTATACCGAGACAGATACCGGAATTTTAGCAGTGATACTGATTGGTCCCGAAACCGATCGATTCGGTACAGTTCGGTGTCAATTGGTTTCAACAGTCGCAGATGGAGATGAAGAGCTATTTTTCACTTTGTTTCTGGAGTTGGATCTGACTCCCTGCCTCAACTTCAGCCTTGCCCTCTCTGTCGTCGGCAACTTATTCCACCCGGGCTTCCACGCGCACGACACCACCACCCCACGGTCTCCGTCAACCCATACCCATGGCTCACCACAAATCCCAGCAACTCAATCCGAGACAGAACCGCCACGGGAACCGCCGTCATGATCTGGTTTCAGCTCAGTTTCGTCAATACGATATGCTTTTCACCCATACCGGTGCTGACCCGTTTGCAGAGGTTTAGGTACGGTTCGGATCGGGATTCCGAAGAAACGACTCATCATACGGACCTGATCGATTTCGGCTCGGATCGGACGGGATCGGTTTCGGGATCTCGGTTTGGAATTGGTCTTCTACGTTGTCCATCCTCGTCCAGTATCCATACCTTAGTGGCTTTGTACATCGGATTAATTACAATGTACATTTATGTCTTCTTCTTATTTTTTCCAAGCATTTATTAATAAGCTAAATAAATTACAGTACACAATTGTGAAATATAGTATTATTTAATATTGCTTGCATGTATAGCTGAGTAATTTAGGGGGCGGGGGGCCAATACATGATTATGGTCTCAATCTCATTAAACCCACAGTCAAATAGAGATGTACACGTCAACAGTTTCACAAGTTTTTGTTTGGGGGGGCTCGGGCCCCATTGAGTTCCTCCTCTGGTTCTTTTGGTTTCGACGGGTTTGTAAACGAATCTGAAAAGTGAAAACTGTCGAAAACACCCCCCATTTTATCTTTCTATTTACCCTTTTTGTCTTTTGTTACTGTTCTTTTCGTTTCGACGGGTTTTGTGGGTTTCGTTTAATAAGCAGTCTGTAAACTGTCGAAAACACCCCCATGTTATCTCTCTATTTACCCTTTTGTGTTTTGTACTTTTGTTCCTATTCTTGGTTTCGTTTAATCAGCACTCTGAAAACCCCAAGAAACAACCCTTCTGCTCCATTTCCTATATTTACATAACAATAGCTTTGTTCAGCATATTGAACAATGTCTCTCTCCCATCCTAGAACCCATCCCTCATTCAGCATTCTGGTCATCATTAATCGACAAGGGCCTGCTGCTCCACCTCCTCCTCCTTCCACTTCAACTTCCACTCATGCCTTTGTGTTTTCATCGTCACCGTGTTCGTCTCCTTTGTCCAAATCAGGTTCCCAGAAACTCAGACCTCTTCACCGTTTGAAACAGATCACACAACCATCATGGTTTTCTTTGCTAGCTTAATTTCGTACTGCTCATCTCTTTGGGCCACGAAAAGATTTCCTAGTTACGCCTATGTTTTTCGTGTTGTCGTGAGATGTGCTGGTCTAGCTGCACTAGGTTCATTGCTTTCACTTCTTCTGCCGAACTCCTATCACCGTGTGCCATACATGATGCTAATCTTCTATTTCGTTGTGGAGTGTTTGCTGTTGCTCCGAATGCCATGTCAATTGACTTACCGGCAAGCCACTCATGGATCTGTGTCAGCCATTCATCGGAGGCGTGCAGTATTGCCGCGGACATTCATGGATTTGCCTCCGATAAATTAGGGTGCAGAAAGGTCAGCAATATGCGTATCTTTCAAGTTTTCCACCTTATATTTCAGGACATCCTAATTTATAGGAATATGTAGTAATAGTAATAGATATAAAGTTTTGAACATGTTACTCAACCACGGCAGTCAAAAGATCATGATCTAGAATATAGAAAGAGTCAAATTAGAGTTTGAGCATAGAAGTGCATAACAGGGGGAATTGTGTTCTGCTGGCTGTTTCTTGGGCGTCTCTTCAGCCATGGTCTCTTCACAATTTCAAGATCATTCTTTATGATTGAATGCAGTTGGACATGGATGTTGTTGCTGTTTATTGTTAGGCTAATGGACTCCTTGTCCTCTGTGTTGTAAATGGTAATTGTTTCTTTTGTTAGTTAAATTTTGTTTCTGATCATAAAAAGTGCATAACAGAGAAGACAACAATGTCATTCCTTCTGATCAAGGACTTCCCTCTTGAACTCAACACAAACTTTATACTCACCCGGCGAATGGAACCTTATCAACGACCATAAACTTTTATAACTAGCTCATTGATACGTTTACCTTTTAAATCGTCAGTCTTGTTGTGAACAACATGAAATATGAAATATAAGGCACAGAAACATGACTATTCCAAAGAAGGTTTCAATGACAAAATAATAAATCACGAGCAAAAGGGCACAGAAGCATATAATATCAAGATTCAAGAAAGATACTAGTGCCATTAGATATTACGTACTCGGGATAACTGACTAAAAGATACATCAGACGATATCCAAGTAAATACACTTGTATTATACATCGGACGATATCTAAGTAAATACACTTGAATTGATCTAACAATTTGCCAATTGTTAATGCACACTCAATTTACCAAACCACCCTGAAATCTAGTCAATCCAAGCAGACATGGTTGTTACTTAGAAGGCGCAGACCCTTACCGGGATAAAATGAAATGAATCCTACGTCAATTTTTGGAGGAACAAAAAGCAGCTGAAAATAAACTCTTCATTTTGAGTCATCATTCTGCTACATCAGAACTCTCATCCTCCACAGTTACTGTAACACAGATTGAAAAAACGAAAAACAGATTAACAAACTGAAAATTCCCATAAGACCATCCTACACAACTCTTGTACAAATTTGCAAATAGCAGCAGCTTTCATGTAACATAATTCGTAACACATAGAGGCCACAGCTGTTAGGAAATTAATCCCCCACCACACAAGTACTAGCAATAGAGATGGAAAGAAGAAATAAGTAAGCCAAGAAGACAACAAAATTTAACGAGGTTCAGCCAATATCCTTGTCTACGTCCTCAGAGAGTTTCACCTTCACTAATGAGAGAATTACATAAGTACAAGATTACACCACTCAAATTTATACACAACTCGAGCACTAAGTTTATACCCAAACCGAGCCCTTATATCCAAAAGGATACCCCTTGTACACCCTCTCTCAATCCTAGAAGATCACTCTACCCCAAGAGCTATACACGCCCTTGAACACAACTCACTTTACTTCTATACACGAAGACCCTTAGAGTTGCTCTTAACCTCTCATTCCTTGCCTCCACACAAGGTTACTCTTGCCTTTCACAAATGACTTACCATGCTACCAATTTATAGGCAATGCTCCATGGTAGATTGTAGTGTGAAATCATGTAAAGTCTTCAAGCCCTCCAATTCAAATATTGCTGCTATCTTTTATATATTTGCAGCAGCCCATGTGATTCAAAGAAGGTAGCTCTCTTTCTTCCTATTGCAGATTTGTTGCATCTACATCTATCTTCAAAGATTGCTGCCAACATGTGCAACACCTAATCAAGTTTCAGCAGCAGCCACCTCCAAGCTATGCTTATAGGTTGTTTCTTGCATTCAACAATTGCTGCACCAAATTCAACAATTGCTTGCTGCCATTTTCAACAATTGCTGCATCACACTCTCCTCCAAGGAGGGACTAACTTAACAATCTCCTCCTCCCGACTTTGGTGGAGAGCTCCACACTACCACTTCAATCCTTGAAGTCATCTCAATCCGAGACACAACTTGTTATACCCACAAGTATTCCATTGGCGTTCTAATTGCGCAATTACACATAATCAGAGTCAATTACATGTGGTCCTAACTCCCCCTGATTCAATCGGCCAATATCATGTGCAACTGCCCCGAGACAACGATAACTTGTTGACTCTGAAGAGCGACCTCGACTCAACCCCTTCCCTAGCAGGATTTACCTTCTCACCATCGTCTGAAACTTGGAAACTTATAACTGGAGTCTTTGCTATGCTCGCAAACGAGACCCGCTTCAGGTACCTGCATCCTTGTGCACACCGTTTCCCTTTATCCTTCGAGGTCTGAGTTTTTCCTATCAAGCGGAACATACTTCCACACTTTTCTCCCTTCATTAGGACCATACAACCACGTGATATTTTCATAACTCCCCCTGCTGACGAAACCCTGCAGCCCTTGGAGTCTAACTGGCTCAAGGATATTAAATTTCTTCGGAACCTTGGGACATACACAACATCACCCAAAGTACGAATCATTCCATCAAACATCTTGATCTTTACCGTTCCAACACCCATGACACGACGCCTTGTGCCATCACCCCAAGTCACATATCCTTGGACTTCTTGGAACGTATCAAAATATTCTCTTCTGGAACAAAGATGATGAGAAGAACCAGTATCCAATATCCAATCACGTTGAGAACAAATGTAATTACCTTTGGTGACTGTGAGAATTTGTACATAATCATCTGAAAATTGTGCTACTCTAGTCATGGAGCAATCTGAGCCTTTATCATCCTTCCCTTTCAATAATGGACAATCTGGCCTTATGTGTCCCCACTCCTTGCACTTGTAGCACTGCTTGCCCTTTCTCCTGCCTCTGGATTTAGACCTGCTATGTCCACTAGATGCCCTGGCAGTTGACCTTCCCTTTCGATTATGATCATGAGCAACCAAGACGGAACCTTGGGAATCATCAGCTTTCCTCCGCTTCTCGTGAGTTAAGAGAGTCGATTCCACCTCCTCCATCTTTAATGTATCCTTACTATACAAGATTGTAGTGATGATATTCTCATATGAATCGGGAAGCGAGGTAAGAAGTAAAAGGGCTTGATCTTCTTCCTCAATCTTTACATCAACTTTTGCTAGTTGATCTACTAATCCTCTGAACCCATTCATGTGCTCCATGAGACTCGCACCTTCTCACATCTTGAGCTTGTAGAGATCCCGCTTTAGATTTAACTTCGTCTGCAAGCCTTTCCCAAGATGAAGCTTCTCCATTTTCTCCCAAAGCTCAGGTGCTGAATTTACATTATTAACATTATTGATAATATTGTTAGCAATATAAAGCCTAATAGTGCTAACACACCTGGACTCTAACTCATCCCAATCATCATCTGACATCTTTTCCGGCTTCGCATCCTTTCCTTTCAAAGGTTTTGCAAGACCTTGTTGAACTAGGATGTCCTTCACCCTACTTTGCCATAGAGTGAAATTTCCCTTTCCATCAAACTGCTCTACCTTGAAATGTGAGACGTTAGAACTTGCCATGACGAACAGCCCACGACCGATAAGTCGAAGCTCTGATACCACTTGTTAGGAAATTAATCCCCCGCCACACAAGTACTAGCAATAGAGATGGAAAGAAGAAATAAGTAAGCCAAGAAGACAACAAAATTTAACGAGGTTCAGCCAATATCCTTGCCTACGTCCTCGGAGAGTTTCACATTCACTAATGAGAGAATTGCACAAGTACAAGATTACACCACTCAAATTTATACATAACTCGAGCACTAAGTTTATATCCAAACCGAGCCCTTGTATCTAAAAGGATACCCCTTGTACACCCTCTCTCAATCCTAGAAGATCACTCTACCCCAAGAGCTATACACGCCCTTGAACACAACTCACTTTGCTTCTATACACGAAGACCGTTAGAGTTGCTCTTAACATCTCCTTCCTTGCCTCTACACAAGGTTACTTTTGCCTTTCATAAATGACTTACCATGCTGCCAATTTATAGGCAATGCTCCATGGTAGGTTGTAGTGTGAAATCATGTAAAGTCTTCAAGCCCTCCAATTCAAATATTGCTGCTATCTTTTATATATTTGCAGCAGCCCATGTGATTCAAAGAAGGCAGCTCTCTTCCTTCCTATTGCAGATTTGCAGCATCTACATCTATCTTCAAAGATTGCTGCCAACATGTGCAGCACCTAATCAAGTTTCAGCAGCAGCCACCTCCAAGCTATGCTTATAGGTTGTTTCTTGCATTCAACAATTGCTGCACCAAATTCTACAATTGCTTGCTGCCATTTTCAACAATTGCTGCATCATACTCTTCTCCAAGGAGGGACTAACCTAACAACAGCTGCTTGCATAAGATTGATATCAACTTCTATTTGTTTTGACAGCCAATGTCAAATGAAAACTACTTTCAGCTATGGTTATCTATTACTAATCATTCCTGCAGGTCCAAACTGTCATGCCTGAACCAATATGAGTTCCATTAATAAACAAGCACGATGAAAGATTCCTCGGAAAAGCATAGTAAATACACACCAGGTATGAGGATGACTGGTAGTTTTGGCTGGGTTAAAGCATAGAATGTGCACAAATTGCATAACCTCATTAGAACAAGCAGAAGCTTTCATTGCTCTATATATGTAAATTATCACTGCTAAGACACTGCAGTAGACATACTAGAAACCTAGTTTGAAACCTAAATGCGGAAATGCATATAAAGCAAATTGCATATATTGACGTCTATGAGTTGCATAACTTAACCTACAAGCACATATGTCAAAACAATACAATGTTTCTATGAGCGCTAAGTAATGCAATGTCCCGGAATCTTCTCCAGCAGAAACTACAGAAACTATTTCTCAACACCAGTGCGTTAAAAAATCCAACTGGCTTGTTATATTCAACACCAAATCAGAGGTGGAACTTAATGCGGGCCGGAGGTGGCCCCGCCGCCCGCCCCCCAGCCCCCCCGCCCCCCCCCCCCCCCACACACAAACTGTTGACGTACATCTCTATTTGACTGTGGTTTTAACGAGATTGAGACCATAATCATGTATTGGCCGTTGCCCCCCAAAAAATTACTTAGCTATACATGAAAGCAATATTAGATAATAATATATTTCACACTTGTGTACTGTAAATTATTAAGCCTATTAATAAAAAGAAGACACAAATGTACGTGCATTGTAAAAGAATGCATTAATACATAACTTAAAATATCAAAGTTTAGATGGCTGTATTCATTTAAGAGTTTACAAGTTTTTTTTTGTATTTTAGAAGTTTATGGGTATTCAACTGAGAAGGTCCTTTATATCTTGATGTATTCAATTAAGATTTAAAATTATCCATTCAAATTTGCTGATATTCAAAAGTATACGGATTTTTAAGGATTTCATTAAATGCTGGATTTTGGAGGATTTTATAGTGCTTTTTATACATTTGAAAACTCAAAAACAATCCAACCACTTCCCAAGAGATTTTGATGGATTCTTCTCACTTAAAAAATGAAGAAGCTCTTCACCAAAAAAAAAAAAAACAGCTCTCAATAGGTGACACTCATCCATTTTATCTTAGACCTATTTTTCCACTATCTTCTTTTGCCTCTGCTTTCATCTAATAATTTTTTATTTTATTTTTATCACTATAACTCTAGAAGCGTTAATCTTTGTAGCTAATTAAGCTCACTTTTCAATGGTGTTGTTAAGATTGTGAAGACCCAGATTTTCATACAATAAATTTATGTAATTCAATAATTGTTATATAAATTGAATTGTGATATTTGAGATTATTTGGATTGTCGTGGGTTGAGAAAATTGGTTCCGAATGATTTTATTTTCAAAAACGAACATTATTTAGGGGGTCGTGAAAATCGACTTTTTATACGTTCAAAATTTGGGAAAACTTCCTTCATGAAAGTTGTAGAGCTCGTCGATACGAGTCCGTGCATATGTGGAACGTATTATTCGGAGTTCGTATGAATAAGTTATGAATATTTGAAAATCGAAATTTTTCTATAAATAGTGGAAAAATCTGAGTTTGTTGTGAAGGACGAAAAAATTCCATTATTGCACATCAGTCCCCCGTCTCTCTCTCTCGGCCTGGTCACTGTGCCTTCCGACCCAGCGACCCGACCCGACTGGAAGTCGGGCCTCCCGACCCCGCCGTCGCCGGACCCGGCCCTCTCCAGCATCGCCGCCGCACGCCTGGTCGATCCCCGCCATCGCCACGCCCCGCCGCTGCCTCCAGACGTGGATCGAAGCTTCCTCCCGAAGTGAAAACCCGACCCGGCCGGAAAACCCCTTTTCCGGTGGTGCACGGGCCGATCGTCCCCATTTTCGTGACGTGCTCTTCCTTCTGATCATCCCCATATATAGCTTGCATCACGATTTTGAGTGTAGAGTGGTAGATCAAGAGTTGAAGATTTCGACGTCCCTAATTCGATCTGGAGACTGATCAGAGGGCCGAGATTAATCCAACTTCAAAGCCCGATCTAGGACGATCCAGACCTCATCTCCGAAAAAGTCAGGTATTAAAGTTGTTCAAAATTTCATTTTGAAGAAGTTTGTAGTTGACGACTTTTGCATCGGAGGTGGTTGACCGGCGTTGACCGCCGCGTTGACCACCGTCTGACCGCCGCGTGTGGCGGCGCGTCGGACCGAATTTTGAGTTTTTATTATCTGGATGATGATCTATGCATCCATACGAGCGTTTTGAGATATAACTTGGTCATGTTAGAAAAGGTTGATAAATAGTCAATTTCTGTTTTAACGTTACTATTTACGGTTTTACAATTTACCTTCGGTTTGAGATTTACGAAGATCAGACCATCGGTTTTACTTCAAATTTTAATATGATGTTCATATGACTGTCCCGATGACTTTGTGTGGTCACGGGCGAAGATCCGACTTTTGGATCTTCGTATAATTATAAAATAGTGATTCGGGGGGCGATTAACGAAGATCCGTCCATCGGATTTTCGTATAATTTTGATAGGATGTTTCCATGGGCAATCCGTGAGGATCTAACCGTTGGATTATCTTTATTTTAGAAATCCAACCGTTGGATCATCAATTAGGTTTATTTCATGCTTCGTTGCTAAGTAAAAACCGTACTTGATTAGGTACTTGACGGCTTGAGTTGACGAGCATTGGATTTTTGTGAGTTATATATATATAGAAGACGCAGCAGGAGTTTGAGGTGAGTAAAACTCACGTGGTTCATATTACGAACTGAGCATTTTAATTTATTTATCTTTGGTAATTGTGTGAAAAATATTTGCGGATTAAATATTTGTTTTAAAATTTCATGGACTTGAATTACCACAGTCCATAGGTAAGTAAATGAATTTTAACTATACAAATGAATTTCATAATTTTCTTGTGTGAACTATAGATGGTATTAGTGGTCATTCCTGAGTGGATGATTACGTATATATATATTTACGTGGAAAATATATATTGATGAGTGGATTGTTTGATTGATGATATGATTGAGTTGATTATATTACAATTGTGTAATTCCATAATAATATGATATATCTTGGTTGTGTTGATTTCAGTATGTGATATTATATATTGGGTTCATTTATGGGTTTAGGGTCAATGTAATGACCGGTGAGGGTAATCGGACGCTCTAATCCTAGTGTGGATGATGGGATACGATTGGTTGAGTATGTGGAATTATTGGACGTTCTAAATATGTATATAGGTATACATATTGATGAAATACAATAATTGATAAATATGTCGGATGCCATAACCTAGGCCAGGTGACGGGCTACGATTCAGTTAGAGCTCTAGTCTGTCAAGTACCGTATTTTTATAAATACGATGAAGAGAGTCGTGGGGAAAGTAGTGATTGGAGTTGACTTGTTATATTGAATTGGTGTTGATTGAGATTGTTATTATTTGTATATGTGGAAATAATTGAGTGTTGCTGTGTGTGGAAATAAATGAGTTTAAATTAAGTAACAGTTCCTTCTTTTACTCATACAAGCTTTCATAAGCTTACCGGGTTTTGTGTTGTTGCAATCCCGGTACACTATTCAATGGTGTACCGGATATTCCTGCAGGTCAGGATAACCAGGGAGGTGACTGAGCTGCTTAGGTGTTACAGCAGTTTTGTTATTTATTTAGTTGTGAGGTGTGTGTGTATGCTCATTTAGAGCTTTACATTACATTTTGGATTTATGTTGTAATAATTAACCGAGACTAAGTCGGTTTGATTTTATTTCGTGTGGTGAGTGTGTTAAGAAAAGAAAAATTTTCATGTTTCAGATTATGAATTGTTATTCATAAAATTCGGGGCGTGACAAAGATGATACGTACAAACATGTTTCTTTTGTAAATTAGATATGAAATAAATTATGTCTTTAGTTTACTACTTTATTTTTTGTGTAATATTTTGGCTGGTTAGTTTTCTCTTATTGTTCATATATTATTATATACAATAAAAAGAATGGTAGATTTCCATACTTTTGTGTCATTGATATAGCATTATAGTTGGATCCATACATCCATTGCTTAACTAAAGAAGAAGAAAAAATTAACCTACCAAAAACAACATAAGGACTTGTAAAATCTAAACAAATACTAGTAAATCAATCCATTAGAAACAATCAGAGTCCATATAGAATTTAAACAATCCGTAGATTAAGTAAATCCAGGGATTATAAAAACTCAAACAAAGTCTTTAAAATCTGCATTGAATACACCCCCCGACCCCCCCCTAATTTACAACTAGTAAATATATCCTACATTAAATAACTTTTTATAATAGAATTTTTTTGTTAGAAATACTTCATCATTTTTCGGCCCCTCCAAGTATAGCTTTCTAGTTGTGCCACTGACTACATGGTTGGGAAAATCTATTACTTCAGGTTCAACTAGGGATTGACCCTTTTTGTTCTGTTTTTGGTTTTCTAGTTTTATCTTCTTTTCTAATCTAAGTGTAGCATTGGAAATTTGGCTGGTAAAATTTAGATGTAGTATTTAGGGTGGCAATAATTTACTACATGATATGATATCCCTGTGAAATTTTACAAAAATGATGCACAAACGTGCAATATGATCTAGTGTTGTGCTTCAATAGTCAAATCTGCACCTCTATTTTCATTTTCCTTTCTCCTTACAGATCCAAACCGTTCTAACACAAAAAAAAAAAATGAAGAAAGTATTGTGTTGAGCAAGGGAAGGAAATGCGCGTGTTTGGGCTAGTTGAATTGAATGGACGACCATAGTCGCCAGGCCAGGAGTCGTTGCACTCTTGCAGCGCTTACAGATGCTAGGATTGATAGAGAGGGGCTGCGCTCGATTATGCTGGTTGTAAAATATGAATATGAATTCGTGTTGTTTTTATTATAACCTTTTGTTTTTAGTTCTCAAGAAAGAGAATAGGGATGACACTGAATTTCAAGTGAGATGGGGACGGGATGGAGAATCCTCTTAGGGAGAAGAGGGAATGAGAACGGAAAAATAGATAGGGATGAAACACCCACCCACCCTTTAAGTACTGAACGAGGAGAGAGAGGCTCTCGCTTTCTCAATAAGATAGCACATAAGTTAGCCAAACTTTGTGTTCTAGTGATAATCAAACTTAGTTTGTAACTGCTCTTGAATTTATAAAAAAAATGTCATTCTAAATGAATTGTTGGAGAATTTTCAAAATATAACTTTTATTAAAGAAATGAAAATGTATCTTTTCTGTTTGCACCTTTTGAGTTTGTTTGAGTGAAGTAATATGACTAAAGATAAATGGTACAAGTGAAAAGGTACCTTACCATTTGAAGGGGTCATATACTTCTATATAAATGATTCATTCTCTACAGAATGATGTTAGCGTGAGTCATGGTACAACATTAGGAATGAATATATTGTAATTATACTGATTGTACTGTAGTTAGTACTTACCTGTTCTGTGTGTGGTAGAGAATAGAGACGTAAGTCTATTGTATTCCTGTAATCCTCTTTATATACCTCCATTATGAAATGAATAAAATTATCAGAAAATTCATTCTCTCAATCTTGTTCTATTTAACTTGGTATCAGAGCAAAGATCCGAGAGGACTTTGTCTCTTATTTTCTATTTTTTATTTTCGAAGTTCGAGGAAGTAACTCAAAAAAACCCCATTGTAGGGTTATTGTTCTTTTAACGGTGTTATTATCCCGTTGTTATCTTCCTTGCATCAACGTCCGTCCAAGAACGATCTGACCATCTTGTTCATGGACTTCGACATTATTAGTCAGCCTTCTTCGACGTCAGGCCAGCCATTTTCAAGCCGGCGTCATCTGTCACTTTCAGGTCGACTTCATCTTTCCAGATTGCCCTCTTGGACTTCGACGTCATCTGCAACCTCTAATCGACGTCAGCCCAAACTGGTTTCTTCACTTCAGCCGGCGCCCAGACCAGTTTCTTCGCTCCAGTCGATGTCAGCCCAGGTTGGTTTCATCTCTCAACTCGCATCCCATCTTGGCCCTTCACTCCGGCGTCGCTCAGATCCCAGTTCCCGGCAGCATCACCGTGTCACCCAGATCGATTTTCTTCCCTCTGGTGACGTTGCCTAGTCCCCAGCATCATCACCCAGTTTCGGTGTCGTTGCAAGGTACCCAGACCTCTGGATTCCTCTGATTCAGACCACCGGCTTCTCTGGTCACAAGTCACCGTCGCTATCAAACCCGTGCAATAAGTTCTATAAAAAATAAAAAATAAGGTTACTGCAAGTTCTGTTATAGGCCTCATCAAAAATCTCGCGGATCAAGTGGGCCGATGGAGGCCCGCCGGCCCGGAGGGTCAAAAGCCCGGCCCGGCCCGTCAAAAAGCCCGCAAAAGCCCGCCTCGGTGGACCGATGGAGGCCCGCTAAAAAACACGCAAAAACCCGGCCCGGCCCATAGGCCCGGCCCGTCAAAAGCCCTCTAGACCCGGCCCGTAAAAGCCCGTCTAGGCCCGGCCCGTAAAAGCCCGTAAACTTTTTATATATTATATATATTTATGTGTGTTTGTGAATATATATATATATATATAGATATATATATATATATATTAATATATATGTGTATGTGTATATGCTTATATATATATATATATATATATATATAGAGAGAGAGAGAGAGAGATATATATATATAGATATGTGTGTGCACTGTGTGTGTGTTTATATATATATATATAGATGTGTGTATGTGTGTGTTTATATTTATATATATATATATATGTGTGTGTGTGTGTGTGGAAATTCTCATATTTTTATAGAAAATATGTGCATATATATTCTAAAAAACAAGTGACAACGGTTGATCAATTAGATCGGATTTGAAAATATGATGAAATTAGCTAATTTTTTTACCACACTCATAATTTGTTGTAATAATCACATCCAACGGTCGGTTTTTTCATTTTATTTGAATTTATAGAGGTTGCTCTTTGGAGTGTATGATATATAAATATAGGTTTATAATAGTAACTAGGTTTGACCTAGTTGATCGAATTCGAAACGAGAACTAAATTGGCTGGATTTTTTACAGCCACTATAAAACATTACAATCTCTCCATCAATCGGTTGGTTTCTCCAAATTCATCTTCAACTTCATGGTTGCTTTAGAATGGACATCAATAATTTTAAATGCAATGTACAAGTCATATAACTTTAGGTGACAAATTGATATAGGCCAACGTCTTTGTAATAAATTGAAATTTTTATGTTATGTACACGTACATCCATCGATAGGATATTTACAAATATGATGTGAAAAAATAAGCATGTTTTGCGGTTATCAAGCCATCGGTCAATCAAGAAAACATACAAGCGATTACGGTTGACCAATCCGATCGGGTTTGAAACTATGGTGAAATTGACTAAATTTTTAACCACACTCATAATTTATTGTAATAATCACATCCAACGGTAGGTTTTCCCATTTTCTTTGAATTGATAGAGGTTGCTCTTTGGAGTGTGTGATATATAAATATAGGTTTATAAGAGTAACTAGGTTTGACCTAGTTAATCGAATTCGAAACGAGAACCAAATTGGCTTTATTTTTTACAACCACCATAAAATATTACAATCTCTCTATCAAACGGTTGGTTTTTTCAAATTCATTTTCCACTTCATTGTTGTTTTAGAATGAACCTCAACAATTTAAATGTAATGTATAAGTCATATAACTTTAAGAGGCAAATTGGTATAGGTCAATGTATTTGTAATTAAAATTGAAATTTTTATCTTATGTCCATGCACATCTATCAATGAAATATTTACAAACGTGATGTAAAAAAATAAGCAAGTTTTGCGGTCATCACTCCACCGGTCAATCAAGAAAGCATACAAGCGACTACGGTTGACCAATCCGATCGGATTTGAAACTATGGTGAAATTGACTAAATTTTTAACCACACTCATAATTTATTGTAATAATCAAATCCAAAGGTCGGTTTTCCCATTTTCTTGGAATTGATAGATGTTTCTCTTTGCAGTGTGTGATATATAAATATAGGTTTATAAGAGTAACTAGGTTTGACCCTAGTTGATCGAATTCGAAATGAAAACCAAATTAGCTGGATTTTTTACAACCGCCATAAAATATTACAGTCTCTCCATCAAACGGTTGGTTTTTTCAAATTCATTTTCCACTGCATGTTTGCTTTAGAATGAACCTCAACAATTTAAATGCAATGTACAAGTCGTACAACTTTAAGAGGCAAATTGGTATTGGTCAATGTATTTGTAATTAAAATTGAAATTTTTATCTTACGTCCACTCACATCCATCGATGAAATATTTACAAACGTGATGTAAAAAAATAAGTAATTTTTGCGGTTATCACGCCATCAGTCAACCAAGAAAACATGCAAGTGACTACGGTTGACTAATCCGATTGAGTTTGAAACTACGGTGAAATTGACTAAATTTTTAACCACACGTATAATTTATTGTAATAATCACATCCAACGGTCGGTTTTCTCATTTTCTTTGAATTTCTATATGTTGCTCTTTGGAGTGTATGATGTATAAATATAAATTTATAAAAATTAGTCTTTAAAAATTTAATTATCAATAAATTAGAATCTATATATAAATATAGATTTTTTTGGGTGCAATATAGATCTATTATCTTTGGTTGTATTTGATCATTATCCAATGAATTTCCAAAGCTTGATTAAAAAAAAAATATTTGTGTCTTTAAATATTTATTTATAAATAAAGCCCGCAAGGCCCGGCTCGAAAAAGCCCGCAAGGCCCGCTTTATATGGACGGGTTTGGATCCTTCGATTTTTAATAAAGCCCGGCCCGGCCCGTCATTATTAAAAAATTTAGCAAGGCCCGGCCCGACCCGTTGACGACCCCTATTCTGTTACTATTATTGTTTGAAGTCTTCTATTCCTTTTATTCAATTATTCCGCTGCATATTTTATGATTTTGTGAATTTGCTATTATATTGTTGCAATGGGTGGTGATGAAAATGAATGTCAGAATTCCAATATCAATGCGGTTCAAAAAGTTGAGGTTTTTGTCCGAAGTTCAGACGGTGGTTCTTTTGGAGGTACAAAACTCAATGGTACCAGTTTCCAAATGTGGAAGAAGATTATGTCTATCCATCTTCAGGGCATACACAAGATGGGACATGTGACTGGAACAACCAAAGCTCCTAGTGAGGAGGATGTGGATGCATATACTAAGTGGGAGGAGGATGATGATGGATCTGTGATGGCAATCTTATTCAAAGCCATGACTAAATATGTACTACAGTTGGTGGAAGAGTGTGAGACTACTGAAACAATATGGAAGACATTGGGGGATATGTATACAAATGAGTCTGATTTCATACAGGTCCATGAATTAATGTGCAAAGCTGCTAGTATGCAACAGAATGGGCAACCAGTAGCTATGTATTTCACCAAGCTGAAGAATGTAGGGGCTGAAATTGATCAGAAGCGTCCTTGCCAGATGAAGAATCAGGAAGATCTTATGTAGTACCAGAAGGAGAAGGAACTTGAAAGGGTTTATGTATTCTTGAGAGGGCTTGATAAGAAGTATAGCAGTTCCAAGGGAGAATTACTCAGAATGACAGACCCTCCTAGTCTCAATACAGCTTTTACATACGTCCGCAAGGATGAGTCTCAGCAGGAAAGTCTCAAACATGCACAGGTTGAAGTGTCTAACCTAGCCTTTCAAGCCAAGTCACCAGCACCTTTTCTTCAGCAATAGAGTTTAGTCCCACCGCATTAGCAACCTTTCCCACCAAGTTTCACCCACCGCCCTCATCCCCAATGCTCTTATTGCAACGACCTTGGACATGTTCGAGAGACTTGTTGGAAACTGAATGGGTATCCTAAAAAGAAGGGCTATCATCCTAAGGCGAAGGCAGCTGCAGTTCAGTTGGTCCAAGAACCAGATTTCTATGGCGTGGCAGGACATGACCATCATACCACAGGTGGGGCTACTCCTACAGCCTCTATAGCTGGTTGTGGTAAGATTGGTATGGCTTTACAGGTTTCTAACTTTGTTGGTTCTGATACATGGATTATTGATTCTTGTGCCTCCGATAATATGACTTATGATAAATCGTATTTTATTGAATTGTCCTCCCCACTAGTGTCTTATGTCACCAATGCCGATGGTGAGGCCTTTCCTGTGTTAGGGTTAGGATCAGTTCGTATTACTCATACCTTAGAATTTCATAATGTGTTATATGTGCCTGACTTATCTCATCACTTGATATCTGTTCCACAAATGAATACTGAGTCTAAAGGCTCCGTAACCTTTTATCCTATGTATGTGATATTTCAGGATCTTCTAACTAAGAAGATAATTGGTCAGGGGTATCGGAGGGGCAAGTTGTTCCATCTGGATCAGACATACTCCGGGGAGAAACCATGAGCACAGTCCTACACCGCTTTGAGTTCGAGTTCTGATAAGTTAAGTGAAATTTGGTTGTGGCATCGCCGGTTAGGGCATCCATCTTTTAGTCTTATGAGAAAAATCATGCTTACTCTGTTTATTGGTGTGAATAAGTCTGTTTTACATTGTGAAACATGTGTTTTGGCCAAGAATCATCGTGCTACTTATTCTCCTAATGTTTCTAATAAAAGTGTTATTCCTTTTGGGTTAATTCATTCTGATGTTTGGGACCCTTCTAGAGAGCCCACAGTATCGGGTATGAGATACTTTGTGTTGTTTATTGATGATTGTATAAGATTGTCATGGGTTGCAGGCTGGAAGACTATGTTAACCATGTTTTCCAAGAATTTTTCAACATCTATAGGATTGTTCACCAAACTGCATGTCCACAAACACCAGAACAAAATGGAGTGTCCGAAAGGAAAAACCGTCATTTACTTGATATGGCTTGTTCTCTTCTCTTTAATGCTCATATGCTTAAGTATCTTTGGGGTGATGCTGTACACGCTTCCTCTCATCTTGTCAATCGTCTTCCATCTAGTGTCCTTTAGGAAAAAATTTCATTTGAGGTTCTTGCATCTCATGTCTCCTTGGCCTCATTTCATAATCTTCCAGCCTGCGTTTTTGGTTGTGTTGCCTTTGTTCATGTTCCTAAAAACCAGATATCTAAGTTGGATGCTCGAGCACTTAAGTGTGTGTTTGTTGGTTATGGGGGCTATCAGAAAGGGTACAAGTGCTATCACCCACCTACCAGAAAGTACTATGTCACCATAGATGTTACTTTCTTTGAGGACATGAGCTATTTTTTCTCTTCAGATACAGCTCTTCAGGGGGAGAATTCATATTTTGAAGAGTTGTATTATGGAGAGGGGGAGGAATCAAAAGAAGTTATGCAGGCAGGAGGTTTTTTGATGGAGCCAGCTGAGACCATTAACCAGTCACCTCAAGAAGCAGAAGCTCCAAATATCCAGGCACTAGTTTTAATCACTGAAAATGAAGTTGAAGACGCAACTGCTCTTCTGGTTACAACTTCTACCCCTGACTCACAACTTCCTGGTACTGAAGATCATTCATCCGAGGTATGTCCACCCACTGGTACTAGTAGTAGTGAGTCTAATGTTGGGCAATATATGTTACCAAATAGGGCTACTAGGGGTCAACCACCCATAAGATTTCAACCTACTCTTACTGCCAAATCAAAATATCCAGTAGCTAATTATATGTCCACTAAGAGGTTGTCTAAGTCATATGAATCATTTGTGAATCAAATATTTGATGTATCAGTACCTAACAAAGTGCATGATGCATTGGGGGATTCAAAGTGGAGGAAGGCAATGGAGGAAGAGGTGGAGGTGTTGTAGAAGAAGAATACTTGGCAACTTGTGCCTCCTCCACAAGGCAAGAAGGATGTAGGTTGTTGTTAGGTGTTTACTATGAAGCATAATGAGTCGATACAAAGCAAGTCTCGTAGCAAAAGAGTTTACACAAACGTATGGTATAGACTACGATGAAACATTTGCTTATGTTGCCAAGATGAACACTATTCGGGTGTTGCTCTCGTTTGCTGCTAGTTTAAACTGGCCACTCCGACAATTTGATGTCAAGAATGCGTTCCTTCATGGAGAGTTAGCCGAGGAGGTGTACATGAGCCTTCCACCTAGGTATATAGTTGATTCTCCTGGTGATTTTGTATGCAAACTGAGAAAGTCTCTGTATGGTCTTAAACAGTCACCTCGTGCTTGGTTTGGAAGATTTTCACAGTTCATGAGGAAGGTTGGTTAGAAACAAAGCAACTCAGACCATACCTTGTTCCTCAAGCATCAACAAGTGAAGGTAATAGCTCTAATTATTTATCTAGATGACATGGTAATCACTGGCAATGATACTATTGAGATAGATAGACTGCAGAGTCATCTAGCCCCTGAGTTTGAGATGAAGGACTTGGGTAAAGTTAAGTACTTCTTAGGAATTGAGGTAGCCATGGAGAGAGAAGGGATTTACCTGTGCCAGAGGAAGTACGCTCTTGACTTGTTGACAGAGACAAGTTTGTTGGATTGCAGACCTATTGATACTCCCATTGAGCAGAACTATTGTTTCACTGAGTATCTAGATCAGATACCTACTGATCGAGCTCGCTATTAGAGGTTGGGGTGTTTGATTTATTTGGCTCATACTAGACCAGATGTTGCATATGCATTGAGTGTGGTGGGTCAGTTCATGCATAACCCGAGTGAGAGTCACATGGATGCTGTTATGCGAATTTTGAAATAATTGAAGTCAGCTCCAGGAAGGGGAGTGCTGTTTTCTAAACACAACAATATTCTTGAGGTTTGTGGCTTCACAGATGCAGATTGGGCTGGCAATATTACAGACAGGAGGTCAACATCGGGTTACTTTACCTTTGTATAAGGTAATTTGGTTACATGGAAGAGTAAGAAACAGAAAGTTGTGGCACGATCTAATGCTGAGGCCGAGTATAGGTATGGCTCACTGAGTGTGTGAATTACTATGGCTGAGAAATCTGTTACATGATATGAGTTTCAAACTCCAAAGTACTATGCAGTTGTATTGTGACAATAAGGTAGCTATTGACATATCACAGAATCCAGAAGAGCATGATCGTACTAAGTATGTGGAGGTTGATCATCACGTTATAAAAGAGAAGCTAGATGCCAAAATTATTAGCTTTCCTTTCGTTCCAACTGAAGAGCAACTTGCATATATACTTAGCAAGGGTGTTTCCAGGAAGGGGTTTTATGACTCACTAAGCAAGTTGGGCATGGTTGATGTGTATGCGCCAACTTGAGGGGGAGTGTTAGTGTGAGTCATGGTACAATATTAGGAATGGAATATATTGTAATTATACTGATTGTATTGTAGTTAGTACTTACCTATTCTGTGTGTGGTAGAGAATAGAGACGTAAGTCGATTGTATTCCTGTAATCCTCTTTATACACCTCCATTGTGAGATGAATAAAATTATCAAAAAATTCATTCTCTCAACCTTGTTCTATTTAACTAATGAGACAATCTCAAGATAGTCAGAAGAATATCCTAAAGATGTTCTAAGCCTCCAATATTCACAATTTTCATGTTTTGTCACATATAAAACTACTAGAAAGTAACAGAGCACAATAGTTTCTATAACCTTGAGCCATCTTGTAAATCTTCTTTTGAGTGTTTAGGTTGGTTTTCGTGAGTGCAAAATGAAAGCTGACAACAACTTTGTGTTGGGCTTCATTGTATCCGAGAGGCATATTTGATTATCCCCTTTGCACACTTGATAGTAGGGCAAATAATGTCTTAAGAAAAGTGTTGCTACAACGTGCCTTAAAAGCATTAGCTCTCTCACAATTCATACCTACAAATTTGTTCTAACAATGTACTCATTAAATTTTCGGTGAAATTCTCTTTAAAAAAAAATTAATCCATTGAACTTTGATTGAAATGTAGAATCTCCTGGGAGTGGAAGAGCGAAGATGAAAAAGAGAAAAAAAAACAGAGAGAGAAAGAAAATAAGGAAGAAAAGAAAATCAAACTATAACTAAAGGGACAGGTGTTGAGGAGCGAGAGTGACACATAATGTGGGTTTGGGAGCAAGAGGAGGGAGATGGGACTGTGACTTTTGTCAGTTTGTGAGTCCCTAGCTGAAAAGGAATGAGAGGCTTATGCTCAAACATGGCCCTCAATTTTTTTTTGAATAAAAATGTGGCCTTTCATTTTCTGTAACTACAATATTTTGTACATGTTGTTTGTTGGCATTCTCATACAAAGCTAGTGAAGTATATCATGACAATTCATCAATGAAGAAGCTGGAAAAGTACCTCAAAACTGATCTCAGAGATGTCTCAGATGAGTGCATTTCATGTGTCTGCATATGCTGTGTTGCAATCCCCAAGTCTATTTTGGGTTTTAGATCGTCCCTTTTCGAAAAGAATCTTTCTGTGATTCAAATGTTATTTTGCAAAGATATTTTCCACCTGGTTAATTCGTACCATTTAAGTGTATCAGTCCTAATTGATTTGGGATCGTTTTATTCTAATTGACAATCTTTTATTAAAAGGTTTTTCCTAATAGGAGTCAATTAGGGTTAGAAACATTGATTAAGTAGGAATCTTTTTCCTTCATATATTATGAAAATCTGAGGTCAAGCATGTAGAGCTTTTCGTTGAGATTTTTGTGCATCTCATAGTTGTGAGAAAGAGCTTTCATTGCAAATCGAGTCATTCTTGGTTGCATCTCTGAATCACTTGTTCCTTGTTAAGTGATTCATTGTTCATACACTAGCATCAGTAGAGAAGTCCGTGGTGCAAGAAGATTGAAGGTCGTGGTCAATACCTTCCATTCAAGTGAAGAAGATAGAAGAGGTTCAAGTCAAACACATCATCTAGAAAGACTAGTGATTGTAGCTGTGGCTAGAGCTACTTTTGTTTGTAAAGAAACTCTTTCTTCACCACTAGTGGATTGTTTCTTCATTTGGGCTTTCAAGAGTTAAAGCCTTGCAGTGTTTTTAACCTCAACTTGAGGTTTTCACTAAGTAAACAAATTTGTGTTGTTTGTGTGAATTTTGGTTATATGGCCAGTAGGGATTACAACATAGCTATTAATCTCCGGTATCCAGAAACACGTTTATCCTAGTATTTTCAATTTGGCATCAGAGCGGGTTCTAAAGCTTTTTAGTAGATCCGAGGATAGGATGGAACGTGAATGTGATAGAGCTGTTGGTTCGATAAATTGTCCCTCATGTTTTGATGGTGAAGATTACCCGCAATGGAAGATCATGATGAGGATCAAGCCCAAGAAAAAGGTAAAAAATGTTGCTTTCTCTTTTGTTGAAATGAAAGATGTGGATGCCAGTAGTTCTATGGATTTTGCCTTACTAATCAAAGAGTTTAAAAAACTTCTTAAAAATAAAAACTCTTCTGATAATACTTCAAAAGAATCAAAAAGGGGGCAATTATCTGAAAAACGTTTTGATAAAAACCCCTAAATCAATGAAGTCAAAGCTTAATCTAATTTAAATGTCTCACTAACCTCTGAAATTGAGAAATTGCAGGTTAAGCTTGAAGAATCTCAAGAAAAATTCAACAAATTCTCAATAGGATCAGATTTGGTTTCCAAAATGATTGAATTGGAAAACCACGTAATAACAGGGGTTATGGTTGAAGATGCAAAATACAAGGTACAAAATTCAACCATTCTGGCTTTGTGAAAAGCATGAAATCGGATGTGGAGTCTTACTCATTATCCTCAAAGGACCAAGAAGTACCTACCCTAACTCTTCCTCAAAGGCCAAAGTCTGATTCAACACCTCTACCTCATCAAAGGAGAACTCAAGTAAGTTCTAATATACACACCTCTGTGAGTCAGCCAAGGTATGATACTCTCAAAAACCTTTGCACCTAAGTGTCACCATTGTGGTAAAATAGGGCACATCCGTCCTAATGTAATCTACGCTGCCACTCCGACCTCCCTTCCAGGCTAATCAAACCGTACACAATGTAGAGCACAACATCAAACTTTATACCTAGAGTTAAGGTTGATTCAGCCTTGATCGGCCGGGATCAAGCTCGAAAGCAAGATTGGCAACTATTCATCGTTGAACTACAATTCCCGATTCCGGTCAATCCACGACGAATCGTGTTGCAAGATCGATATAGACGTGATCAGAAGGAGGAAAGCTTGAAAACCATGTATGGTTCGAGCCCTATTGTCGCCAGAAAAGGGCCGGAGCAACGCTAGCAACGCGGCTCCACCTTTTTGCTGCCGTGCACGGTGGTTTCTGGGTTGTGTGAGGGGTCGGGGTCGGTAAAGGAGGGAGAGAGGAAGAGAACCGTTGTGGTGGAGCTGCCGGGGGACGCTGGACAATGTCGGAATCACCGGGTCTAGTTGGCGGATCCGGGTCGGGTCGGCGGCGGAAAAGGGAGAGAAATTAGGGTTTCCGGAAATGGAAACTTGCCAAAAATAAATTATGAGAATGCAGTTGAACTTAGATCTTGTTGCTGTTTATTGTTAGGCTAGTGGACTCCTTGTCCTCTATGTTGTAATTATTTATTTTGTTAGTTACAGTTTGTTTCTCCTAAAAAGTGCATAACAGAGGAAACAACAAAAGTCCTTCTACTGACGGACTAATCTCTTGAACTCCAACACAAAGCCACAAACTTTATATTAACCACAAATATCTGTGCTCACCTGATGGAACCGTATCAATGACCATAAACTTCTATAACAACTCATTGATACTTTTACCTTTTAAATCGTCCCAAGTCTTGTTGTGAACAACAAGAAATACGACATATAATGCACAGAAACATGATTATTCCTAGGAGACACAATAACAAATCACGAGCAAAAGGTCACAAAAGCATATAATATCAAGATTCAAGAAAGATACTAGTGCAAAGCAGATGAATTGATGACAAGTTGCAGCCAAAAGATATTACTCGGGATAACTGACTAAAAGATACAACATCAAATGATGTCAGGTAAATACACTTGTATTGATCTAATTTGCAAATTTTTACAAACAAAAATGATGCACACTCAATTTACCAAACCAGCCTGCAATCTAGTCAATCCAAGCAGACATGGTTGTTACTTAGAAGGCACAGACCCTTACCCGGATAAATTGAAATGAATCCTAGGTCAATTTTTGGAGGAACAAAAAGCGGTTAAAAAGAAAACTCTTCGCTCTGTGCCATCATTCTGCTGCATCAGAACTCTCATTCTCCACAGCTCCTGTAACACAGATTGAAAGGAAAAAATTAAAAATAAAATCAGATCGACAAACAGAAAAATCCCAAAAGACCATCCAACAACACTTCTCTTGTACAAAGTTGCAAACAGCAGCAGCTTTCATGTAACAGTTAAAACATGGAAGCCACAGCTGCTTGCATATAAAAAATGTCGGTAAAGCTTGATATAACCTTATACTTTTTTTATAGCTAGTGTTAAATTCAAAACTACTCTCAGGCATGGTAACCTATCACTAGGCACTCCCGCAGGTGAAACTCACACGAGCAAACCAATATGATTTTCCTAATTAAACAAGCACAATGAAAGATTCCTCAGAAAAGCATAGTTCGAGCACACCATGTAAAGTGATGCACTCTGCCTTGCAAAACTGTTTTCAATGTAAAAAACTGGAACCCAATGACACATATTATTCTAACAAGCATGAGGATGACTGCTAACTTTGGCTGGGTTAAAGCGTAGAATGTGCACGAATTGCATAACCTTATCAGAACAAGCATATGCTTTCATTGCTCTATATATATGTACACTCTCAATGTTAAAACAATGCAGCAGACATACTAGAAACCCAGTTTGAAAACTAAATGCAGATATGCATAAAAAGCAAATTGCATACAGTATCATCCATGAGTTGCAGAACTAAACCTACAAGCGCATGTATGCAAATTTTCAATGCTACCGAAACCCTGAAATGAAATTCAAGTAAACCACACATCAATGCACATTCATCGCATATAACAAACAAGCAACAAAGACATAAATCAACCTTCACTTCCTTCTTCTTCCTCTGCATCTTCTCCATCCTCATCCTCAGTCTCGCCTTCGAAATCAACCCCATACCTTCCATTCAAATAATCCACAGTCTCCGGCGTGAGAATCAACTTATCAGCATTCAAAATATCAAACAGATTCAGCGTCCTGGGGGTCAACATCTTCAAAGTCCCAATATTCCTACTCGAAAGCTTGACCTTATCCGCAACCTCCAGCATAAAGAAGGTCGTCTTCTCCTTGGGGTCAAGCCCCCACCTCTTCATCGCCGCAATGAACTCCGTCGTCTTCGGCTTCTCCAACTTTTCAAACTCATCGCTGAAATCCTCCACCACAATCGTGTTCTCCGCCGCGCTCGCCACCGCCGTCGAAATCGCCAGCCGCTTCTCCTTGCGGTTAATCTTGATGCTCCAGTCCCTGGGCTTGGGCCCGAACACGACTCCACCGCCGGGTCGGAGCGGGGTCCGGGTCGAGCCCTGCCTGGCCCGACCCGTCTTCTTCTGCGGGTAGGGCTTTCTGCCTCCGCCTCGGACCTCGCCGCGGGTGAGGGTGGAGGCGGTGCCGCGGCGCTTGTTTTGGAGGTCGTGGATAATGGCGCGGTGGACGACGGCGCGGGCGGTGTCGGGGAGGGCGGACTTGAGGTCGAGGAAGGTCTCGCCGACCTTGTCTCCGGTGAAGGAGAGGACGGGGAGGGTGGCGAGCTCGGCGGTTAGGGTTAAGGGT
This sequence comes from Rosa persica, assembly GCA_025331145.1. Classification (NCBI taxonomy): domain Eukaryota; kingdom Viridiplantae; phylum Streptophyta; class Magnoliopsida; order Rosales; family Rosaceae; genus Rosa; species Rosa persica. Next base: position 55,889,394 of record WFKR01000005.1, read on the forward strand.
TTGGGGGATTTGAGGGAGCTGGGTCTGAGGAGGGAGGCGGAGAGGGGCTTGTGGGAAGAGGAAGTGAGGAAGATTGAGGAGGTGAAGAAGGAGAGTGGTGAGGAGGTCGCCATTGCTGGGTTGAGTTGAGTGGGGGAGACTGTGAGTGATGATGGGAGAGCTGTTTATCTGTTATCCACTACCACTGTCGACTCCGCCATTGCCTAATCCGTTTGAAGCCTAACGACGTGTCGTGTTGTGTCTAAAACGAGCAAAATGGTTAAATTTCTTCGAAAATTTTGTAATTACTAATTACATCTTGAATACCAGTAAGGCTCACACCCTATGTGTGTGTGTGAGGTCGTTAGAAGTTTCTTTACTCCGTGTTTATAGCCATTTCATTTCTTTTTATTTTTTATTTTTATTCTTATATTTTATGTATTGAAGTAATTATACTTGATAATTAATTTTATGTTAAAATTTATTAATATTTCAGAAATATAAATTCAGTTATATAGAGTAAGCTCTCTCATTTTAATAACAGTACAGATAAAATAAGAAAATATTTTAAAAATATATATAAATTATTCACGCAAGATATGGCAAATTACTAATAACCGAGCTTATTTCTTATTCAAAACGGGTTCTACTCGGGTTCGGGTATAGCCAACCTGAATGATTCGAGGCTGATCCAACAACCCACTAACGATTTGAAGCGTCCACTCGACCTCAGATTGGAATAAGAACACTCAAGGGGTGACTTTTAACAAACGTCAATGTCCTCCGCGTACTTCTAAAACCTTCACTTTCTTTACAGCAAAAGCCAAAACCTTTGTATTCTTTTCCTTCTGATTTATCATTTTCTTGTTCATTGAGTAGTTCAATCATCCGAAAAGCGTTTCGCCTCCACAAAATCAGAGTCTCTTAGCAGTCAAGAACTGAAATTGTGTAAGTTGAAGATGGCGAGCGAGAACAATACCCAAATCTACCACGAGCGCCAGAAGCTTCAGTTTTGCCTCTTACACGCGCTCAACAATCTCTTCCAGGTACCCTTTTCAAAACCCATCTCTCTGTTTTTGTTAATTTTTCCAAAACTTTGCTTAGTTGCTCAGAACAAATGTTCTACAAGAAAACCCACTAATAGGTAATTAATGGGTATGGACCTTCAATTGGGTTTGCTGATCACTCTAAAACAATGTTGTAAAACAGCAAAAAGATGCGTTTACTCGACCGAGATTGAATGAGATTGCTGCAAAACTTGTTCTTGAAGAACCCAACAAGGAAACATGGACACCCTTATCTGTGCTCTTTAAACCCCATCATAATGCGCTTACTGGAAACTATGACATAAATGTGCTAATTGCTGCTTTAGAAGATGAGGGGAAGAATGTGGTTTGGCACGATCGTCGCAAGGGGGCCAATTCGATTGATCTAGATGGGGCTGAAGATGCTTTGATGGGTATTCTGCTTAATGTTCCGGTTAAAAGGTTTGCGGGGCTATGGAAAAGCAGGCATTGGGTTACGTTGAGGAAGATTGATGGGGTTTGGTACGATTTGGATAGTGATCTTGATGCTCCTCAGGCTTTTGAAGATAGTGGAAGAGTTAGAGAGTTCTTGGATTACATCATTGGGCATGGTGGAGAGGTTTTGCTTGTTCTGAATAATAAACAGTGAGTTTGTTTCCCTGAATGTATCTTATCTATAGAATTTCCAAATGCTGTACAGAAACTCTGCCTGTAACAATTTTCATACAGAATTAGCTCACAGAAGAAAAAGTTTCACTTCTGAGGCTTGTTCCTGTTCCCTCAGTGTATCTTCTGTTTTATTGCATGAGGCTACTGAGGTGTTTTAGGAATTAATGGTGTGATGGTACATTGGTAGGGGTTGCCAAAGATGCTGCTAAATGATTTCTGTAATTACATCTTTGGTGATCTTGAAAGGGTTTCTCAGCTGATATCGACACGACCGCTTTCTAAGTTGATCTTTCCCAGAAATGCTAAGGATTTGCTCTTAGTGAGTTGTATGAGTGTGGATTGTGGAACGTTTTGTGGACATAATGGAAAGATATATTTCATGTCATATTGTGAGTTTGTTGTTAGCCCATTCATTTCTAATTCTAATTGGCTGATTGAAGATCTATCCGAAACCTAAACTTTGGAAGCATTTAGTGTGCATCTCACGTTTTATGGACTGGTTTGCTTGTGCTGCTCATGCTCTGTAGAACCAGTGATTTTGCAACTCCAGGTGGTTTGTTCATAGACCATACTTTCTACGTAATGAAAAGTTGATATCCAGAGAGTTATTGCATTTGTTGGTATGCTTTCTATAGGCTCCTTAAAAAATTTTACTGATACTTATTTTGATGTTGTCTTAGCATATTGTTTAGTCTGTGAAATATCAGATTTGAGCTCTAATGTGTACTACTGTTTAGTTCTGTTTATCTATAGCATAAAGAAACCAAAAAACTGAGTGACACCTCTCAATACGACCAAGTGTACCTCTCCCTCAATGGCCCGAGTACTCCACTTCCACCAATTTGCCCTTTTACCTTTCAATCAGTAAATCAAAAAGGCACTTAAAACTAGGATTCCCCCCTAAAGAACAAACTTTGAAAGCCAATGCCCACTAACAGGATGCTGACTTCTGTGCAATTCCTTGCATCTTGACAAGACCCTTTTTCACCTTTTTCTTTTTCTGGATCAATAGAACTTTTGTGGATGTGTTTTCTTGGCTCTTTTTTTCACACTGGCCTTTTATTGTTTCCCATTTGTTCCACCACCATACTCAAGCAGTTGTGGGCTGGATAGAGAATGTTTTGTTGGGAAAATGTATAGACGTGCTGTAGTGTTACAAACTAATAGTAGTGGACGAGAACCTCATTATCACCAAGATTTAGTAGCAGTCCTGAATTGGATTTGCAACTAATAGTTGAATAGATATTTGAAGGTGGTGCTGGTAGATTTATACGGTGAACAAACTGAGGAAACTAACACTATAAGCAGTAGTCTTCTTAGGGATTAGGTGCTACTGTTTATTATCTGATATTAGATCAAACCTTAGTAAACCTGAGTTTCTTAGCAGACATGAACATCTGCTTTGTAAATGTGTTGTACACAACTATCAGGGTGAAAGTTTTTGGTCAGATGAGGCCGTATATGTCTCTCTCGCAATCATCCCCAATAGGACACAACGGGTCTCTCAATCATCGCCAACAGGATACGACAGATAGATGTTGTAGGAGAGAATTAGACGCCCCAGCCTATGATCGTATACAGTCATACAGTGAATGTTTGCAGGCATGAGTCTGCACAAATTTGTTGTGACTGATTATTTGCACAAGTTGATGACTTGATGCTGTGTCAAAATCATTTCTTTTCAAGTTTCATCCTCTCTAATCGTGTTTTGTATTTTGTTGATTGGAAGGATCAGAACTTTTTTATGCTTGCTCTACATGCAAGAAATCTGCATTAGTGGGAAAACCCATTAGCTAAAGTTCACAAGGATAGATTTGCATTAGTATAAAAGCCAATTAGCTAAAGTTCATTCTTGATTACTGCTTCAGATCTTTCTCACCGTCCCAATCCTCCTTTTGGCATATCCTTTTGACACTCTTCTCCCTTTGTTGCTTTACACACCCACTATAAAATCTCTACCCTGCTATCTCTTTGTTCAATTCGACTTGCACTCTCTCTCTCTCTCTCTCTCTCTCTCTCTCTCTCTCTCTCTCTCTCTCTCAAGTTTCAATAAGAATATGGCAATAAAAGCCAGGACCCAGGTGAGCAACAAGGATTATGTGAACAAGAAGACAGTCCTCTTTTCCAGACAAACTTCCAGTAACAGAGTTACCCAAAGCACAAGGTTTGTTGACTTTAGGTTCAAGCTTTCTGCGTGGTCGGGATTCTTGCCTATGACGTTACTCAAACATTTTGCTGACAAGGTGGCGGGAACTCTATGCTTGGGTATGGCCTCTGCGAGGGCGAAACCTTCACGAAATGATTCTTCATCCAGAAGATCAATGCCATACGTCACTCCGGGTGATTCTCATAGAGAAGAGGCCATAGAAGATTGCATTGAGTTCATCAACTCTTCTTCTACTTTTTCAAGAGCAACTCCTATTGCGACACAGGTTTCTTCTTAAATTTCTTGAAGTCTGGGAACGTTGATTCCAAACTGTTGTTCTTGTTAAATAGACTCCTAGTTTATAAGAATGGAAGCTTTGAAAGACGCGTTGGTTGTTGTCTTGTATAGATGTTTCATGTACTAAATAGGAAATCTATATATGCATATACTTGGTAAGTTGGCGGCCAAAGTATAATTGCACGTATTGCTTGATGTAAATCAGATATTGAATTTGTTTCTGTCTTTTGTTGAATCTTTTTTATGGCTGGATAGATAATATGATAAGCCAAGACAATTCAATGCATTTGATTAACTGGTTTTCTTCTTTCAGTTTTTGACTAATACGGTTCCTTGGGTAATGAGATAAGAGCTAATTAATAGACTGACCAACCCCATTTAAACGTGTGAAAATTACATTTGCAGGTAAGGGGTGAGTGGTGTGGTTCCTTTAAAGAAGTCTTTGACTATCAATTGGGATCAGGTTTAGAAAACAAAGAAGGCTTGTGTCATTTAAATACACAGAAGCTCATCTAGTCATCTTCAATACAGACGTTTCTTACATTGCTAAACAGAACACACAGATTGGAGTATATTTTTCCTGTTTTAATCACATGATTACTATACAATCTCACAGTTCAGAACCCATCTGGCATCAAATTATCTTGGAACATATCATATTAATTACCATGTATCTGATCATCAAAATGAATTAAAATTAAATTCCTTACATGTGGAAATATGAAGAAGGAAACACGGCTTAATGTTCCAAAATGCTCGATGAGTAAATAAAGCAAATATAGATACAGAGAATACTGCCTTAAATTCCCAGCTGAGAATGAAAATCAATCATTCTTTTGCGAAAAGGCCTCCAAGGTTAAACCCACCCTTCTTCTTCGGCGGCTCCACCACCGTGTTCTTGCGGCCGCTGGTGGTTCCACCACTCTTACCCTCAACCTTCTTGAGTATGGGATCAACCTCTAGCAGCTGGTCCTCCTTTGCAATAACACCACCTAGCCAACCAATAAAACCCTTCTCTTCCTTGCTTCCTCCTGCGCCCTTGGCTGCGGTTGCTGCGTAAACTCGGGTGTTTACTCTGGTGGTTACCATGGGAGCAAAGACCATTGTAAAGGAGGCCATTTTAGGTTTATTGATAACAGAATCTAGCAGAGGAAAATGGTATGGGAAAGTTGGAAACTTGGAGTGAAATAAGAGGAGGGAGGCCAAGTGAGTAAGATAATATATGAGTCCTACTGGCTGGAGTTGCTAAGTGAATGTGAGCCTTTGGATGGCTCTTTAGTTGGTTGCTTAGATTTGAATGGAAGTGTTTGTAGCGCAAGCTCTCCACAAGTGTCTTATCTTCATTCCTTCCAGTTTTCTTTTGGTGTTGGTAAATTCTGAAAAAGAGGAAAACTATTTTGTAAGATGAGGGCTCATCCTTATTGGACATGGCTGTGGGTAAGACACGTGGCTTGACCATAACCTTTGCACTTAGTAACCAAGTGGAGCTCAATTGGACCTCTTATTTATTTTTTATTTTTAGAAACAGTAACTTTATTCCAACGAAAACGATCACAAAATATGGAAATGACCGGTGGTGGACAAAAAATCTTCCCCCCCCCCCCACTGTCCTATTACAACCATGAGTTACGGGTCTGTCGACAGCGACGACATCTATAAGCCAATAGAGCCCAACCCCTAACCAACTAAAACGCCGATTTAATTGGGCTACAGACTTTATAATTACATGAGCAGCACCATTCGCACTTCTGGGCACATGAAAAATACCTTTAGTACCAACAGAAGCCAATAGCACCCTGACCTTGTCAACCAAAACACCCTACGGAGCCAAACAATCATCACATCCATTCACCAATTGGATAGCCTCCAACCATTCTCTAACATTACCTCCAATCCCATTATTAACGCCTGCAACTCAGCAGCACATGGCTGAAGACGGCCATTGAACCTTGATAGTGGACCATTGGACCTCTTATTAGCTTGGTGCAAGAACAAATTTAAGACTACATCCCCTTGACAGTGCCCATAAGGTGTGGGAGCGTCCTAAGCACATAGGGCAGAGGATGGGCAGGCTAGCCACCAAGTGTTTAACATGTAAGCAAGTCAGTAATATCTAGTATCCCAAATGCCTTGTGTTTTGATCACAGAAGGACTTAAACATCTTTGTTGTTTTAAACTTTATACAAACTTTATACACGTGAACAATTCATTGTTGGTTGTATCATTAGATCTGTCAGATAGCATGACTGAAGACAACTATCCACAAATCAGATTTCTAATCTCACAAGTCACAAATTGAGCAAATATAGTCTTTTGCACGAGTGTAAATAATATGTCCAAAAAAAAAAAAATGGCTAAATGCCGAAGAATGATTTATGTAGTTTTGCTAGGTTTTCAACTTCAACTATGACGGTTTTAATTGTGGATAAATTTGTTATTCTAGATATTATAATGATTTTTTTTATTTAAAAAGCTTGTCCAATTTTGGCTATGATTCCAATAATTTTCAATTGTAGCAAAGATAGATTTTTTATTTTTGCAGTTATTACAACAAATTTGTTTAATGAAAAGCTGGTTTATGTATTTCTGTTTACACCCGGTTTATCAACCTCCATTTCATCAAGATAATGATTAACGAATTTCTCATTATTAATATGTTGTTATCTTGAGGATATATTAATAGGAAGAAGGCATCATAGCAAAAGAATGTTTTGTTATATCTTCTAATTAAGGTTGAGATAAATAACAAGGAAGTCAAGGTCTTGCACGTACTGGTGCTCATGGATTGGTTTTACTAGTCCAACTTAGCAGTTGTTGATTTCCAAGACTTTCACGTGGTGCAACATGTTAGGGCTTATCAATTTAGGAGTTTGCATGCAAGATTAGCATTTTAGTGCATGAAGGAATGTAATAGAAGAATGAAACCAAAGTACGTGGCCTTTTGAACTAACTTTGATTACAGTTAGATAAGGACTTTAACAAGAAGAAGACTACTACCTCGTGAAGAAGACTAGTACGTGGCCGATATACATCACATGAAGATAGAGTTTTAATTGTCAAAGAAGTTCCAGAGATGAGCACAAGAACTGGATTCGTGAAAGGCTTCTACAACTACAAGCAAGTCCACTTTTATATAAAGAAGCAATCGACGACGATAGAAGACACACACAACTCCAGAAACTCAAGTCATCAAGCTTTTCTAATTTTCGTCTTATCTTTTGCTTAGGTAGAATTTCCGTCTGTTCATTAGTTAGTTTGCTCTGCTAGTTACAACTTCGGTTACTTTACTTTTCTTGTAGCCTAGTATCGATTTTGAATTGTTTCCTTTGTTTTCTTTCAAATAATAGTTAATAATTTTCAGTCATTCCAGATTTCAGTTTCATTGTTATTATCTTTTATTTGCTCCTTATTGTCTTTATGCTTTATTTGTTTGATCATGTTATTTACTGTTCGTATTCGCATAGTAGCTATCAATCTTGAGAATTATATTTGTTACGAGTTTACTTTTACAATTACATGTTATTACTTGGATCCAATTGACTTAAGCCCTGTGACTAGACAATTCGTTTTCACTCATCCTCTCACAACCACACCCAATTCACCCGACCTTCAGCCATCAAGTCCTTGATCCAAAGGCAGCAAACCATCGGCCGAGAATAAATTCCTTCCTCGGCCATCAATTGTTGATAAGTCAGAATCACACGCGCTACATCTATAATTGCACACTTGGCCTCTCGGCTGCGTGCTGGCACGCCCCGCAATCTATTCAGCAAGAAGTACGTTTGTTCCTTGATCTCTCGGCCATCTCGGCCAAGGTGATTTTCAGAGGCAACAATTTATTGATTTCCTGGTTGTTTTGCCAATGTTATCAAGTACTGTAATCAAAACTTTTTTTTTTTATGTGAAAGCAAAGAAATTGATTCCCAATTACTACTCCTCAAACGAAACGAGGTTTAAGGTTTTGCCACCACTATTGAACTTTTGTTCGTAAATATTAAGTTCCCGAAAAAGAAGAAGCACCTGGACTCCTAGAGGACATAAGCATATCACCATCAAGAAAATACAAAATAAATATGACAAATTGCGAAGAAATTGAAAGTTCAAGTCCACTGGACAACAAACATGAAAAATAAAGAAACATTGAAAGAGAGAATAGGATAGAGTACCAAACACAAAATGGGTTCTCTATATATAACAATCATTTGTTAATTGTTTTAGAGAAAATTATATATAAACTCAATATTCAAAAAATGTATTGGAAAATGGTGATACTATTCACAGACCTATTTTCTCTCTTCACACACCCTCTCTATTTTTTATTACTTTAATTTTATTTTATTTTACAAATTATCCTAATTACCCTCCCTTGCAATTATGTTTCTTTTTCTTATTTCTTTTTTCTATTTGCCAAGTCAATCATGAATCAATCATTATCAATTTTTTTTGCTACTAAGATATTATATATGATACAAAGATCTTCCAGGTAATACTAATTTTCTGCAGTAAATATGGTTTTGCTCTCCACACTCTGATTCTTAGGTAAAAAGGTGTCGGACCTAATTCAACATTGTGAAGAGAATGCCAGTACAATAACTAATTGATTATTTAGAGTAGTAGTTATAGTTACTGAACTGAAATGTATAGATGGTAAAAAGTTGGACGTATATAAAAATGAAATGCATAAACCATCGTTGGGGTAGCAAAACCAGAGAGTAAAAAGTTGCACATGAACTTACAGTAGCAAAGTGCAAGCGATCCTTATCTCAACACATTTAATTCCTTTCAACTAGAAGCAATGATAAAATTGTCAGCCAAATACTTCAATAATGTATATTGGAGCATGAATTACCCAAATAATTTGGTAGAAAATAACAAAAACCAATGAACCAGTCCACAACATTGCTTCATAAAAATAAAAGCTAATAAATAAGAGTAACTAGAAGCAAAACCAATCAACCCTCAATAAAAAATACAAACCCTTGCTCAAACCCACCCCCACAAACAACCACTCCTTATCTTTGAAACTCCCCTCAACTCATATTTCTATAATTTTCCTATGGAAAAATCTTTCGTATTCTAACATAATATAGTAGAAAAAATCATGTCTATAATCATAAGGCTATCATTATTAGGCTGTTGTAAAGTTCTATAGTTGCTCAACGGATTCAAATACACCAAATAATTTCAGTCAGAATCTTACCAAGAATGATGGGTTCAAAGGGACTCTAATGATCACTGAACGCATATTTTTCTTACATGTCTCCATTGCAAATCAAGTGTAAAATTTTCTCCAATGATGGGTCTAAAGTTGATTGTTCTGCTTTGATTGAACTTCAAAGCATCACATTAGAGAGATAGAATTGAAAATAGTTTTGAAGGTCTCTGTGCCTGCGGGAAAAGAAGGGTTTAGGATTTGAGGATGATTGAATTGCCAAATAGAAAAAGAAAAAAGAAGAAAAAACTTAATTGCAAGATAGGGTAGTTAGGGTAATTTGTAAAAAAAAATTGATTTAAAGTAATAGAAAAATAGAAGGAGTGTGTGAATAGAGAAAAAATGGTGTGTGAATAGCACCACCCTTGGGAAAAACCCATACATATTTTCTTATCAATTTGCACCAATCCACGTATGCAAACCTTCCTTGTAGAGTGTTGATGCATAAATATGATTTTTTCTTGTTGTCCTTATTCTTGATTACCTTTGGGGTAGTGAAAAGTAATGTGAAATGATAACTGATACTTAGTTTCAGCATTTACTGTCACGCCTCGGTTTTCAAGCACAATTTAAAAACAAATAACAATGGTGGTGATGGTGATGGTTTAGACATCAATACAAAACACTAGGAAAAAAATATTTCTTTAAAGAACAACAAGTAAGGATGTCCTGAACCCACAATGACAATACATACCCGATCTTTAGAATCATATATTACATTACACCAAGTTTACAAGTTAAAAATAACAAACCCGGTACGCTCATGAAAGCTCGTGTGAGTAAACTCAAAACAACAATGAAGAAACACATGCTTACACCATCTCAACCTAACAATTTCGTTAATCAATTATTAAAACAAAAAAGTCAAGTACCTATCATATCAAATCATGCCCACATACGTTAATTCAAAATCTAAAACCATATGCTCTAACTCTCAATTGATGTATCTAATTTTACCAAGGTTCAACTAACAATCAAACTCGAGTAACGTTTTAAAACCATAAAAACTCCAGTAATCCCAAAATCATGCACCTTTTATCTCATCTAAATCATTGTCACCTCAGTGACCTTTCAAAATCAATAAAACCTCAACAACCACTTCTCGAAAAAGTAAAGCACTGATAAATCAAAATCAAGTAAAAAGTAATCCCTGCATATGAATTAATTCAGGAGATCACATCAAAAGCACATCAAGTAATCATAATAATCCCAGCATATCGTTTAGTTCCAGTGATTACATTAAAACAATCGATAGAAGTCATAGTAATCCCTGCATATTGTTTAATTCAGGAGATTACTTTAAAAACAATCAATTCATAAAATAGTAATCCCTGTGTATAATTTAATTCAGGAGATTACGAAGAAAACAAGCAAGTCAATAATAGAAATATTAAACAAAAACTCACTACCATTCATCTACTAATAACACCAAACACCACATCAACAATCTCAAACCTTAATCACTCAACAATAATCCATATCTTTTTCATAATAATCACCACATCAATTATCACCATCTTGGTACTACTGTATAGATTATCACCACCTTAGTTCTACTGTGTAGATTATCACCACCTTGGTTATCATAACAAGATACATAAATTCACCACTCTCAAAACAATAACAAAAACCATTTCCAAAATATTGTTTGCACAGCTCAACATTTTCACAAATCGTACATATTCCTTTCAAAACATAAATCTAACAATACTGTCATTTTTCCTTCTTCAAATTCATTTATTTTCTTGAAAATTACCTCTCAACCCAATAGTGATAAAATCACGCAAAACAATACTTTTCACTTCACCTAACAACTCCTACTATATATCACAATACTCAAACTGAAAATCATTTATAACAAATCCTTGTTTTTACTTACCTATGAACCATTGACGATCAATTCTATATATTTCAAAACAAATATTTATTTTGCTACAGATATGATTTTACAGCTAACAATTTATTCTACTAACTATCATTCAACTAATTTATCACCCAAAACAATATGAGATTTACTCACCTCTAAATCCTACTGCGTCTTTACACAGACCAAGACAAGCTCAAAATCATCTAAACTCTGCTGACACAATTCCGTCAAACCACCTCACAATCTCTGAAACTCGATGAACCCTAGAATCCCAATCTTCAAAATTCGACCTCCACACTTCAAATCGCTGAAAGCCACCTTAGGAGAAAGCATCTACATCCTCTGGGCTCCAAAAGCCCTCAAGAAACACCTGCTTTTTGGTGGCAGGAATCAGAAGTTCATATCTAGGTTTTCCACAGCGCCGCCACCAAACTTCTTGGCCTTGCTACGTCGTGCACGGGCGGACCCACGCCGTGAAACTTCCTAGACTTGGAGATGGGACTGAGGCGAAAAGAATGGAAGAAACAATTCATTGATTGGTGGCCGAAGGAGGGAGAAATCGCCGAACAAAAATCAGTCCCTGATTGTGGCTAGGGAGAGAAGAGAGAAAAGTTTCCAAAAATGGAAACCTTGATTTTTTTTTGGATTTTTTTCCTATTTAACCAAAATGGAAACTTTTTCTGATGGCCATAACTTCTTCATACGAACTCCGCTGTTCGCATTCTGCATATGAACGAACTCGTATCAACGCGTTCTACGATATCCGTGAAGGAAGTTTTCACATAATCCTAACATATAAAAAGTCAACCTTTTGACCCCATGAAATAAAACGTTTCGAGTAACTAATCGTTCCGAAATTCTTCTACTTCACCATTGAACCAACTAATCGCACAACAATCAACAAAACAAATTCCGAAAGACACTCGAAAATTAATAACAAATTTTCGGGGTATTACATTTACTAATTGAACATGTAACCAATAAATGACACCAATAAATGACATAGGTATGGGGTATCTAAAACTATATACCTTTTGACAAGATATTGAACAAAAAAAAAAAATAACTCATAGCATAAAACAACTTACTTCATAGCCATAACATTCAATAACATGCATCTAAAACATGTAATCAATATATGACATAGGTATGAGCTATCTAAAATTAGGATTAAATTAACCCTCCTGAGGTTTGGGGGTAACTTCGTGTTAGTCTTTCTAGTCTCAATTTAATCAGAAACACCACTGAGCTTTCGAATTTCATTCAGCCGTGTCTAATTTGTCAACCTCTGTCCAAATTAGACATTAACTTTGATGATGGGACCTACTTTAAGGGCTAAAATTGTCATTTCAAGACAAAAAAAAACATAACAAAAAAACACCCACTTTAAGGGTTAAGCCGACGTCGTTTTGGTCTCTTAGCCTCTTGACTCCTCTGAATTGGAAATAGCCACTATGATCGATCCTTTACCAAGTTCCTACGTCCACTATCAGTCTAGGCATCAATGAACCAAATTTCAAATCTGAACTAAATGCCGACACTCAACCCAAACTTCAATTGGGCTCACAATATCTTTCTCGTTTTTACCAAGTCCACTTCCGTTATAACCCATTTTCATCATTAATTTCATGCCGATGTCCCTTGTTGTTCCTTGAACTCTCCAATGTTCATATCCCCAGCGTCATAAGGTTTCACGGCGGACCTAACAAACCTGGTAGGCTCCATGGTTTTGCAGTCGCGGTCTGGCCTCATGCAATTTCTAGAGCCGCTGTTGTTTCTGTCGTCGTGCTCGTGGTCGGATGAGGAGGAAGTGAGAGCAACGATACAGAGATTTCCATCTGAGGTCTTAACTATGCATTGAAGATTGTTACCCTTGCGCTTGCAAGAACGACGATCGGTTTTGGAACTCAAATATATCGATCTCATATTAGATTCAGATATGCAAAACCTCTTGTATAAATCCTAAGTGGGTGAGAGAAAGAGAGAGATTGAGAAGAGTGAGACAAGTAGAGAAAAAATGGGGTTTCTTTGATTTTGTTATGTGGGTGCTGGGAAAATCGAAAATGGGCTTCTTTATCAGACTGGGGAGAGAAGAATCAAGGAAGAAGAAGAAAGTTTTTTTTTTGTGGTGAGGTGTGTTTGTGTTGAAATGACTCTTTTAGCCTTTGAAGTGAGTCCGATATTCAGAGTTAACGTCTAATTTGGACCGAGCTTGACAAATTGAACACGGCAGGCTGAAATTTGAAAGGTCAGAGGTGTTTCTGATTAAATTGAGACTAGAGGGACTAACATGAAGTTACCCCAAACCTCAGGGGGCTAGATTGAATTTAGTCTAACTAAAACTATATACATTTCGATCAATATTGAAAAAAAACTCATAGCATAAAACAACTTGCCTTATAGTTATGACATTAAATAATAAACATTTAGAATATGTAACCAATAAATGACATAGGTACAGAGGCATCTAAGACGTTATACTTTTTGGCATAAAACAACCTACCTCATAGCCATGAACATTGCCAAATGTCATACATTTGAAATGAGTGACCAATGAAACTCATAGCATAAAAAAAAACTCAACAGGCATTAAAGTATTAGAACTTGAAAGTCATACCTTCTACATTTGAAATAGAAAGCTTGTGAATCCCAAAAAAAAAAAAAAAGATATGCAAAAGTCACTTCATATCTGATTCATTTGAAATAGCAATCAACCCATTTGAATTTGAAAAAATAGACCAAATTGCATGATTATAGCAGTATGAGGACAATATTAAAGTTAGGGATTACAAAACCTACAATTAAAATAATAATGCAAAGAACTGTAAAAGTAAAATGACAATTGAAATTGGTCTACTCATTTCATTTCATAGTCCCTTTATATAGGGATAGAATTACAACTGAAACATCGATTACATTAATGATACTAAATGCTGATTGATCCGTAATTTTGTTGATTGATGGTAATTACTGATTCCTTGATTCTCTCTCCGTCAATTGCTTTGACGAAGGCACACAATATGTTTTTCCTTTAACACTCCCCCTTGTGCCAAGTCAAAGCGAAATGGTGCATGAGTTGTTTCCTCACTAAAAACTTTGCCAAGTAACAACAAAAATCCTGTGAGACAAAAAATACGCCTTGGTTGAAGGAAAAGAGCACAACGCACCTTTTACATTTGAGGATGACATGTGTGTGTTAGACTCCCCTTAACGTCTACACCTCCCCCTGATACTTACATTAATCAGGGGAGCTTGGAAAGTCTTCGCATTCCTATGCTTTTCACATGTTTCTCAAATATTGCCTTAGGCAATGATTTGGTGAACAAATCTGCCACATTCTCCTCAAATCTTACTTGATTCACTTGAATCCTGAGGAGGACCTGTTGTTGCTGATTGTAGAAAAACTTTAGCGATATGTTTTTGTATTATCACCCTTGATATATCCTAGCTTCATCTGTTCGATGCAGGCTGCATTATCTTCATAAATGTAAGTAGGCTCTTCAGTGGTAGAACTCAAACCACTAGTCCCTCGAATGTGTGTGATGATAGCTCTTAACCATACACATTCACGAACCGCCTCATGTAGAGCAATGATCTCTGAGTGGTTCGAGGAGGTAGCCACAAGGGTTTGCTTGGTTGATCTCCAAGATATCGTCGTGTTCCCAATGGTGAATACATAACCAGTGTGGGAACGACCTTTATGTGGGTCAAAGAGGTACCCAGCATCAGCAAAACCAACCAAAACGTTATTTGGCGTTTCAGTGTAGTGAGTGGCGCTATCGCCATCAACATTTCCTTTAGGGATTACAGTTCCATTTGCGGTCCCTTTTGTATTTTTGTAGGGAAATAACAGTTCCATTTGCGATCCCTTTTGTCTTTCTGTAGGGAAAGAACAGTCCCAAGTCAATGGTTCCTTTTAGGTATCGAAAAATGTTCTTGATACCATTCCAGTGACGTTGCATTGGCGCTGAGATAAATCTAGCTAACAAGTTCACTGAGAATGCAATGTCTGGTCGAGTACATTGAGCTAAGTACAATAATGCGCCTATTGCATTTAGATAAGGAATTTCAGCTCCCAACATGTAATACCCGTAATTTCCATTTTAAATTCGAGTGATTGTATCGAATGATTATTATGCGATTTCACGATTTATGTTCGATAATCATTCATTTTTTTACAATTATCGAAGTTTCGAAACGTTTATTTTAACGAAAAGCTCGAAATACTCGGGTTGAGAAATCGACTTTTTCTACGTACGAAATTTGGAGAAACTTCCTTCATGAAAGTTGTAGAGCTCGTCGATACGAGTCCGTGCACGTGCGGAACACGAAGATCAGATTTTTTCTGAATTAGTTATCGAATTTCGAAGTTTTCCGAAACTTGTATATATAGAAAAATTTTAGAAACCCTAATTTTTTTTCCCTACCGGTTTCTTTTTTTTCCTTTTCTTCCTTCTCCTTCTTCTTCTTCCGTTTCTGGAAAGCTGGACTCTCTCACTCTCACTTACAGACGAAATCGGCCGAAGGGGAGGAAAACTTCTCCTTAATTGTTCTCCCTCCACAGACCACCTCTCGACCTCAAACCAAGTCCCAGGCGTTCATCTCAAGCTGCTCTAGCTCCCGGAGGCAGTGTCACACGGCGGCGCAGCCTGTGGCGGCGGCGGCGAAGCCCGAACCGAAAACGTCCATTTTCGGTTCGATCTCGATATCTCGAGCTACACTCCATCATTTCACTTGATTCTTGTCTCATTGAGCTCGCCTCAACTTCCTCTACAAGCACCAAGAAGGACCGGAACTGGGTCGAACGTTTTCACGTTCGTCGGAGCTCGACCCGAACGGATCGAAATACCAAAACTTTCGATCAAGATATCTCGAGCTATACACGATCGTTTCTTGTGATTCCAAGCTTGTTGAGTTCGCAAGGAAGTTCTGAACAAGTTTCCAGAAGGGATCGGGGCCTGAGGTTGCAGTTTTCACGTCGGTTTTCAAGCTCACCGGTTTCTGCATTTTTTCCGACCGCCGACTGTAAATCGGTAATTTCGATGCCTTCCGGTCATTTTTAGGTCTTGTGCTAGTTATGAAAGTTGCTCAGAATGATGAAACGAAGGGGACAAGCTCGGCCCCGAAACCATTGGTGGTGGTCGGTGGCGGCTCTGTCCCTAACTCCGGCGGCCTTTTCCGGCCACCTCCGGAGGTCTAAAATTTGGTTTCTGTCCATTTTATGATTCTATGTTTCGATACGATCATTTCGGCGTATTATACGCATTTTTTGGATATCGTATGAATTAGTTATGAATTTTGTGATTTCGATCGATTTCGGTCGTTAGATTTTTGATCTGTGAAATTATGACCGTTGGATGAACTTGTAAATTTGTTATGATGATCATATGACTGTCCCAGAGGCTTTGTGTGGTCATGGGCAAAGATCCGACCGTTGGATCTTCGTATATGTGAAAAACGGTAATTAGGGGAGCGTTTCATGAGAAACCGCTCGTCGGATTTTAATGTAAATTATAATCTGACCTTTAATTAGTGGTTAAATTATGAGTTGAAATTGTTGGCTAAATTCGAATCACATTTGATTAGGTGATTGACGGATTTTAATTTCGTGAGCTATTCGGCGTTAATTATAAATTATAATTTATAATTATATTGAAGACGCAGCGGGAGTTTCGAGGTGAGTAAAACTCACGTGGTTCATATTACGAACCGAGCATTTTAATTTATTTATTTTTGGTAATTGTGTGAAAAATATTTGCGGATTAAATATTTGTTTTAAAATTTCATGGACTTGAATTACCACGGTCCATAGGTAAGTAAAATGAATTTTTAACTATACGAATGAATTTCATAATTTTCTTGTGTGAACTATAGATGGTATTAGTGGTCATTCCTGAGTGGATGATTACGTATATATATATTTACGTGGAAAATATATATTGATGAGTGGATTGTTTGATTGATGATATGATTGAGTGAAATTGATGAGTTGATTTTATTACGATTGTGTAATTCCATAATAATATGATGTATCTTGGTTGGGTTGATTTCAGTATGTGATGTTATATGTTGGGTTCATTTATGGGTTTAGGGTTAACATAATGACCGGTGTGGGTAATCGGACGCTCTAATCCTAGTGTGGATGATGGGATACGATTGGTTGAGTATGTGAAATTATTGGACGTTCTAAATATGTATATAGGTATGCATATTGATGAAATACAATAATTGATAAATATGTCGGATGCCATAACCTAGGCCAGGTGACGGGCTACGATTCAGTTAGAGCTCTAGTCTGTCAAATACCGTATTTTTATAAATACGATGATGAGAGTTGTGGGGAAAGTTGTGAGTTGGGTTGTCTTGATATATTGAATTGGTGTTTGATTGAGATTGTTATTATTTGCATATGTGGAAATAATTGAGTGTTGCTGTGTGTGGAAATAAATGAGATTAAATTAAGCAACAGTTCATTCTTTTACTCATACAAGCTTTCATAAGCTTACCGGGTTTTGTGTTGTTGCAATCCCGGTACACTATTCAATGGTGTAGCGGATATTCCTGCAGGTCAGGATAACCAGGGAGGTGACCGGGCTGCTTAGGTGTTATAGCAGTCATGTTATTTATTTAGTCGTGATGTGTGTGTATGCTCATTTAGAGCTTTACATTACATTTGGATTTGAGTTGTAATAATTAACCGAGACTAAATTCGGTTTGATTCTATTTTGTGTGGTGAGTATGTTAAGAAAAGAAAAATCTTCAAGATGATTATTTTGTGTTGTAGTATATTCATGTTTCGGATTTTGAATTGTTATTTTAAAATTCGGGGCGTGACACAACACTTCTTCATCATCTTCCTTTGGACGAAATGGATCTTTCCTTGCATCCAAACTTCGATCGATCATGGGAGTGCTAGCAGGATGTGCTTTGTCCATGTTAAATCGCCTGAGCATCTTTTGGACATACGCAGACTGGTGGATTAGTATTCCACAAACTTGATGTTCTAGTTCAAGGCCTAGACAGAATCGAGTTTTCCCAAGATCCTTCATCTCAAATTCGGATTTCAAGTAGCTCGCGGTTTCTCTTATTTCATCAAGAGTATCTATTATGTTCATATCATCGACATATACTGCTACAATTGCAAATTCGGAACTTGTTTTCTTTATGAATACGCAGGGGCATACTTCATCGTTCTTATATCCCTTCCCAATCAAGCAGTCACTTAGACGGGTATACCACATCCGCCCGGATTGTTTCAATCCGTAAAGTGAGCGTTTCAACCTAATTGCAAACGCACTCCATGGTTTAGAGTCACTTAACTTGGGTAATGTAAGGCCATCAGGTACTTTCATATATATCTCTGAATCTAGATCCCCATAGAGATATGCAGTAACCACATCCATGAGCTGCATTTCCATTCCTTCGGAAACTACTAAGCTAAATAAGTAGCGGAACGTTATAACCTTTATTACTGGAGAGTATGTCTCCCCGTAGTCAATTCCAGGGTGTTATGAGAAACCTTGCACCACAAGGCAAGCCTTGTACCTCAGGACTTCATTCTTCTCATTACGCTTTCTGACAAAGACCCATTTATGTCCTACAGGCTTTACACTTGGTGGGGTTAGCACTACCGAACCAAATACCTGTCTCTTTGTCAGAGAATCTAATTCTACCTGGATTGCTTCTTTCCATTTAGGCCAATCTGCTCATTGCAGTGCCTCTATCTGCAGCACCGTGCCCCTTATTGGGGACTTCTAACCTTGCAGGCACATTTGCAGCTGGTATATGTGATCTAGTCACTTTTGCGATATCAGTAAACGCATCAGGCATCGAATTTGCTACGTTCTGAAGATCGATTATTCTTTTCACTTCACTTTCACATTGTGAAGTGCGGGGATCAAAATGAGACAGAGTGAGGACAAACCACGACAATTCCTGTCGTTTCCTTGGAAAATCCTTTTTCCTATCTCCCCCTAACGACGGGAAGACTGTCTCATCAAAGTGACAATCCTCAAATATAGCGGTAAAGAGATCACCTGTCAAGGATTCCAAGCAGCGGATAATTGTTGGGGATTCGTATCCAACATAAATAATTAATCGTCTCTGAGGACCTATTTGGTGCGCTGTGGGGACGCAATAGGCACATATACTGCGCAACCAAATATGCGTAAGTGTGAAATATTAGGTTCATATCCAGTTACCAGCTGGTACGCAGAAAATGGTTGGCTAGCAGTGGGTCTGAAACGAATAAGTAAAGTTGCGTGCAATATTGCATAACCCCATGCATATATAGGCAGGTTGGTGCGCATAACCAATGCCCTAGCCATCATCTGTAGCCTTTTGATGGTGGCTTCTGCGAGACCATTTTGTGTATGCACATGGGGTACAGGATGCTCTACATCGATCCCAATAGACATGCAATAATCATCAAATGCTTTTGATGTAAACTCTCCAGCGTTATCAAGCCTTATAGACTTGATGGGGTGATCAGGGTGGTGAACCCTTAAGCGTATAATCTGTGCTAGGAGTTTTGCAAATGCAGCATTTCTTGTGGACAATAAAACGACATGTGACCAGCATGTCGAGGCATCTACCAGAACCATAAAGTACTTGAATGGTCCGCATTCTGGATGGATAGGTCCACAGATATCTCTTGTATCCTATGTAAGAATGGAATGTTTTGTTTTGTATCTTTATCATAGGAAGGTCTCGATCCTGTTTTTACTAAAGAGCAGGCTTTGCAAAATGAGTGATGTGCCTTTGAAATAGTCAATGAGGCATAATGGGGGGGAGGTAGTGCTGCTGGTATTTCAAAAGGCAATGACTGCATTTGAGCAATACTAGGACCGACACCTTGCAGTGTGGCGGATTTTCCTCCCATTTTATTTTTCACTCGAAAGAAGGGGTGTCCGAGTGAGTTCTTTAAAATACGGATCATGATGTCACGACCGGGTTGCCCTAGGCGGTCATGCCAAAGCCTGTATGAGTCAGTGTCCCACATTTCATTGTTGGTGACATCATATGATTCAATTATCCAAATCGTAGTGAGGTACAGTCCACTAGATTGACTCATAAGTTTCTCTAAAATGCGTTTCCTTCCACATTCATTAGAGGTAATATAAAGGTATTCAGTTCCATTCTCACAATGTGTTTCTACATGATAACTGTTGGCACGAATATCTTTGAAACTTAACAAGGTTCGATTAGCTCTTGGTGCATATAGAGCGTCTGTGACTTTAAATGTTGTGCCATTAGGCAGCAAAAATTTGGCAGTTCCTTGCCCTTTTATTACTTGTGATGATCCAATCATCGTAGTCACAGAGGAATTATAGGCTATTAATTCAATGAATAATTGCCTATTCCTTAATATTGTGTGGGTAGTCCCACTATCAACTAAGCACTCAAGTTCTCCTCGATTCATTCCTACAAATAAATGGGAGGTATTATTAATGATTTTAGAAAATATAACTCATATTCTTCAGAGCATGTTTATTTTAGTAGAATGATAATTTTTTTTTCATTCTAAATTTTTTTTTACTAGATGTATTGCTTTACATCTTTATAGTGCTTTTTGCGAACCAGGTGAAGATGTGTAGTAAATAAAAATCGAATAAATTCAATGCTTTAGAATAAAATCCGAAATTTATTAATAAGCCAATGATAATCAAATTAAGGTCTTGTTCAGAAATCTAATTCATCAAACTATTATTGAAATAAACTTTAAGACCAAGTAATAGTCTAAAAAATGAGGCATTATGCCTTCACAACTGTTTTTGGAAAATAAAATAAATAAAGCAGATCAGTCAAAATCTGAAGCATCCATTGACTGAGCAAGTTCCTTGTAGCCATTGAAGTCTTCAATTGTGAGGTTGACGTCTGAGTCATTGCCTCCTTCTTCAATATAGTGAGCCTCTTCTTCTGTAGATTCCCTATACCTCTTGTAATTGGTTGCTACTCTGTTGCTTGCTTGGCAGTTCTTATACCAATGCCCTATGACTCCACACCTATAGCATGGTTCATTGCCAACTCTACCATGTTTGACTGAAGGGTTCTTAGGTGCCCTTTGCACCTTGTTTCCATGACCACTAGGTCTAGCACTACCATCCTTGCGCAACACATTGGGAGGGCCTCCACGGCCCATACCACGACCCCCACGTCCCTTTCCACGTGGTGCATTGTTGCCACGTGGGTAGGGATCAGCACGTCCAACTCCCTTTGCATTGGGGTTCTTTCCACCTTTCACTTTTGCCATAATTAGCTTCGGGAATTTTCTTTGTCCCAATAGGCCTGGCATTGTTGTTCAAAAGAACCTCATTATGCCTCTCAGCCACTTGCAGTAGGTTGATCAGCTTATTGAAGGTGGTGATTCTTTTGTTGTCATACTCCAGCCTATACTGGTTTGCTAGTATAATTGCTAAAGTAGGAAAAGTGGAAAGAGTTTTCTAGATCATATCATCTTCAGTGAGTTCCTTTCCACAGAAATTTAGACGTGCCTTTAGCCGCAACATGTCCTTGTTGAAGTCATTGACCCTTTTGTAGTCAAGCAAGCGGATTTCATTCCACTGAATGGTCAGTTCTGAGAGCAAGATGACATGAATGTTTCCAAAACGTCCTTTAAGGGCATCCCACAGTTCTTTGGGTGTCTTCAACTGAAGGTATTCCCAGCGTAGGCTAGGATCAATATGTTTCCTCAAAAACATTAAGGCGTTTGCTTTCACCTTATCAGGCGGTCCATCGTCTTTGGGGTCAGTGGGAGTTTTGATGGTGGCAATGTATTCTTTTGCCACAAAAGCAGTTTCTACATAGGAAACCCAACAGTGGTACTCAAGTCATTCTGAGTACAAAATGTCAAATTCAGGTCGAGTTGGATCAGCCATCTACATAAACAAGAGAGAATAAATAAATTACGCAGTCATAAAGACATCCACGTTAATTATTTTCCGAACGTATGAATTAGATTTCAAGACCAAGATTCGTAATGGTCACATTTTTTTTTTCGATGCTATGTGAAAATACTTTATCACAGTAAATGTGTATAATGCACATGAATTTTCATTATCATGGCAAAATGGAATTTATATGTTGCATTACAAAAATAACTATAACACATTTAATAATTAATAAAACATAGCATATAAAAATAAATTACATGACATGCTCAAATTGCACAAACATACAACGAAATATATGCTGCATATAATAATAGTAATAATATATCATGCGTAAAATAAAATATAAACAATAGCATAATATAAAACATGCGTAGGCATAATTTATAAAAGCGTAAATAAAATAAAAACATGCTCAAAATTGCATAAATAATAAAGTATAAAGCATGCTTAAAAATATTAAACATAAATGAAAATCACATGCTTTAAATTGCACGAATATATATCACATATATGACAAACAACAAAATAGCATGCTCAAAAATAAAATAAAAATTCTAATTATAAATAATTAAATATAACATAGTATGAAAATAAAAGAGAACATACTTGGTGTCTAGAAAAACAATCCTAACGCACGCGCGTGTTGATGCAGGCGTGCGTAGCGATGTTTTTTTTTTTTTTCGGGTTCTGCTGGGGCTGCTGATTTATTGGGCTGCAGTGCCTGTTTTGTTTTTTTCGTTTCTAGGCCGCACAATTTTTCTTTTCTGGGCCTGCAGGTTTTTTTTGTTTTGGCCGGGTCCCTTTTCTTTGGGCCGGGTTTTTTTTTTCTCTTTTTTCCTTCCTCTTCTTCACGTCTTCTTCCTCCTTCTGCTCTTCTTCACTTCTGGTTTGTAGAACTGCAAAAGAGTAGCTGATGCAGGTGCTGGGATCCAGCGGTGCTGCGATCCGGAGGTGCTGCGATCTGGATGTGCTGCGATTCAGAGGTGCTGGGATCCGGCAGTGGAGGCCAAGCGCTAGGTTGTGGTTCGGCTGGGCAGCGATGGGCTAGGCTATGCGGAGGAGCAGCGAGGTGGTCTGCCGGTGTTGCGCTGCTGCAAGGCGCTGGGATGCAGGGTACTTGCTGGGCTGTGCGGGCTCCGACGGTGCAGGGCAGGGAGGCAGGCCTCTGGGCTGCCAAAAGAATGATCTGGTTAGTCAGGTGGCGGCTTGGGTACGGAGAGCAAATTGCTCTTGGGTGTGCAAGTGGTCTGCAGGCAGCAAGCCCGTGTGGGCAGGAGGCAGAAGAAGCCGGAATGTTTTTTTTTTTTTTTAGGGTGGTGGTAGAATAAGAAAATTTCTTTTTTCTTCTAGGGTTTTGATTTTTGTTTTGGACGGAGAGAAGAAATAAACTAGAAAACTAGGTTTTTTTTCTTTGGCTATTGACTCTGAGCGTGCTAATAATGTGTAAAAGTAAAATGACAATTGGAATTCGTCTACTCATTTCATTTCATAGTCCCTTTATATAGGGATAGAATTACAATGGAAACATCGATTACATTAATGATACTAAATGCTGATTGATCCGTAATTGTGCTGATTGATGGTAATTACTGATTCCTTGATTCCCTCTCCGTCAGTTGCTTTGACGAAGGCACACAATATGTTTTTTCTTTAACAAGAACTAATTTAACCATGGAATGTAGATCAGCGTAGGTTAATAAATTTTCCTTCAGTGGCAACTTCTGTAATTTTGAGGGGAAAAGGGTAGTATTATTTATCTTACATGATAACTTTTGGGTGTAAATTTGTGATGCCCCGATTTTCAAGTACTAATAATAAACAAGTTAAAGAAACACAAATACACTGGGCATGATGGTTCAGACATCAACACAAAGTACCTTAAAATTTTTCTTTTTTAAAACAAGTATGTAAAGATGCTCTAAATCTAAAATGTCAATACATACTTATTCTTTAGAGTCACATATTACATTACACCGAGTTTACAAATTAAACTAAAACAAGTAAACACACATATCACGCTCACTACATAGCGGAAGACTAACAACTACGAAACAACAATTAAGTTTCCAAACCTACAACCGCAACAACAAGGGATCTCTCAGCTTCAACCACTTACACCCTAACTTGTAGGATAAACCCTTATACCATTGAATAATGCACCGATTATTACAACAAACCCAGTAAGTGTTTGAAGCTCGTGTGAGGAAACCCAAAACAAACATAACAGAAACACATGTTTTTAAGTTATCCCAACCTAACAAAATCAATAAGCATATAACACAACTACATCAATTTCACAGCTTTTAATATCATGCATATGTAAGTCAACTCGTGACTAAAATCCACATGCTATAACTCTCAACTCAACATTTGATATCACAAAATCATAACCAAAACAATTTCACCTCATGTAACGTTTTAAAAAATTTTAAAACATAACAACAAATCTACAAAATCACCCTTCATTTGTCTCAACAGAAGTAATTGTCACCTGAATCTCAACAACAAATCCATGTAAATTACACTTTTTTCCTCTCCATAAAAAGCGTTTATCACTATCTTATCCTTTGACATCTCACTACAAATCTCGCGAATAAAAGTAAATCTCAAATCACAACTGCACTCATAATTTAACCAAAGGACATGCCAGTAATCCTTACATTGAAATTAGTTCAGGAGATCACATAAAATCACACAAACCAAAATCATAGTAATCCATGCATATCGTTTAGTTCAGGAGACTATATTAAAATCACACCTTGCAAAATTATAGTAATCCCTGCATATACTAGCTGTCATGCCCTCATTTTTAAAACAATTAAAAATCAAGATAATCTCACAATTATACCGGATGTGAATGGTTCAATACAAAATACCTAAAAAACTTTTTCCTTTTAAACCAAGTACTTACTAATACCCTGAACGAGCAATGTTAATACAAACACGCTCCGTAGAGTCATATATTACATTAGACTACTTTAAGAATTAAGTTGCATAACAAAATAATAAGTAAATGCTTCTCAGAGCTTACTACACAGCGGAAGTCCTAACAACAGTAAAGCCACAAAATTAGCTTCCTACCCATACAGCTGTTACTAGATCTCTGCTTCATCCGCAATTACCCTGACTTGTAGGATTAATCCCTACACCATTGAATAGTGCACCGGATTGCCACACAACAAACTCGGTAAGCTTATGAAAGCTTGTATAAGTAACTCAAATACATCAATCGAAATAACTCATACCAATCACAAGAAAATCACCCATTCCATTTAAGGAAGTAACTCACACAAACAACTCATGCTTGGTTTCTTTTGAAACTGCCAATCCTTTACTCATAAGGAAAACATGTATCACACCGTGACAAAATCATATTAATTGAAACACTGACAATTAAATATGAAAACCCACGTTCGTCATGGACAATAAAAGAAAGAATACTCTCAAGACTCTCTTTAAAACCCGTACTCATAAGTCTCAACTAACCTCACTGTTACCCCTATAAGAAATCCCAACAGATAGACTAGAGCTCTAACTTATAGTAACCAATAACCAAGCCAAAGACTTGGTTCCTAATAATATGCCTTGGTCACATTTGTGACCCTCGATTCTCAAACCCTCAACTCTTCGGATCCCTGGTACAAAGACCAAAGTATTTAAAGAAGTCATGCTAGACTTAAAATGTTACTCCAATCCCGATCACTACCTGTGACCCACAATCTTCAGACTCTCAGTCTTTAGATCCCTGTTATAAAGACCAAAACATTAAGCGAGTCGCACTAGACCTAAAATATTACCCAAATCTAATAAAAGATTCCCCGAAATGTCACACCCCAAAACAATAATACCCATTCACATATACTGCTTATATCACAACAATTCCACCAATACATATGTACTTCATGTAAATACACACACACACACACTCGCGCGAGCGTAATCATCCACTCAGGAATGTCTACCAACTATAGTTTGCAGTTAAATAAATAACTCCCAAAATGATAAGGTAAATCCGTTCTTAAATGAACATTGTGAGATTACTCACCTCATAATTCAGCTGCGTTTTCTTACAGAACCGAGAGTTGCAGCTTCACACTGAAAATCGATCAACACCACTACCAAGGATCGAAAGAGGACGCTGCCATGAGCGAAACGTGACTGGTTTCACATCCAGCCGTCGACGGAAATGAAAGAACCGATCGGGTCCGTCGACATTGAACTTCACGACTTCGATCAGCCGTGCTAGGTGTAAATCGCCGCTAGAGACCACAGTAGGAGGACCGGAATGCGAAGACAAAGAGGTATGTGCCAGTGCAGTGGTCGATGAACGCCGAAATATGCCCGAAATGTCGGATCGGGTTGGACAGGTTCAGGCAGATCCTAGGGTTTCGAGGAGAGAGAATGAAGAGAGTTGGGTTTCCAATTTCGGAAGGTTTCTAAAAATGCCAATAAATGAATTTCTCAAAACAGAAATTCCTATTTATAGCAATTTCTAAAATTAGTAAACCATAACTTCTTCATACGAACTCCAATTTATGCGTACTGCATGTCCACCAAACTCGTATCGACACGCTCTACTATTTTCATGATGGAAGTTTCTGAAGAAACTCAACGAATAAAAAGTCAACTCATTGATCCCTCAAAAAATAAAACGTTTCGAGTAATTATTCGTCTGAAACGCTTCCACTCCATCCTTGAACCATGAAATTGTCCTAACAATCAACTTAATAATTTCCAGAAAATCATCAGAAATTAATAACGAATGTCTGAGGTATTACAGTAACAGTGTTCTAAAACTCGGCCGCTTAGGCGCTGGGCGGTGAGTCTCCGACTTGATTAATAACTAATCGGTGGTGTTGCGCGGCTCGATTCTGGGCGGAATTTGCTGGGCGGTGAATCTAAGCGGTTTGAGCGTTTTTTCTTTTCTTTTCAATTATGGGTCGAGGTAACAGTCTTGGTGGCTGTGTCGTGTTATGTTCCGGGACAATCTGATTTGGATCTTCGCCGAGGTTGCCGATCTGGGCTCGGTTGCCAGCGGTCAATTCGAAAGTATGGGTAAATGATGCAGTGAATTCTGGATTGACGGTAGATGTATGGTTCGTCGATGCTTTGATCGGTGGTGATCTGATTAGAGGTTGCCGAAAAGGGTCTAGGTATGTTATTGGCTTCTTTGGTCCCATCACCTCTGCGTTAGTTCAATAATGTTTGCCTTTATTGTTTATCGATCCCTTTAGGTGTTTCAGATTTTTTTTGTCAGATGAAGTGAAGATGAAGTGTATAGGCTTCACAATTATGGATCTGTACTAAGAATAGCTCCTGCAAGATGAGGTGTTTTCGATTTGGTTGGTTTTTTTATATCTATCAGGAAACTAAATGGGAATTGAATTTTTGCTATTAACTGGAGTTGATCTTGTAGAGTTGCAGTCACTTTTTGTTTGGGGTTTTGAGTAATTAGGTTATAGTTTACTGTATCATTATCATATATGGGAAGGAATTCTACAAAGGTTTTCAATCACTGAAGGAACAAGAAAATGAGGATGAATTGAGTAATGATAATAAAAAAGAAAACTAAGAACATGAAGGATGAGAAGATGCTTCTCAGTTTCTTTCCTGTCGGTCAACAACCCTTTAATTCCACTGTGCAGAAGTACTCTTTTTTATTTTTTTGAAGGATGCAGAAGTACTCCTTTAAGGTTTGTCAAAAGTTCATTTCTACTAACGACATAGTTTGTTTTGTAAAATGATAATCTCAATTTTATTAATTTTTAATTCTTTATATATTCTTAATTATATAATTAAATGTTATAAAAATAAATTATAAATTAAAAAATACAAAACCGCCTAGGCACATGCCTAGACATCTAGGGGCTAGTCTCGTACCCACCGCCTAGCGATTTTTCGAACCTTGTACATTAGCAATAATCTAAAAATCAATACTCTTTCATTTACAGGTAACACCAATTACCACAGTAACAATCTCAATCATTATTAACTCAATAACAACTGACATCTTTTACACAACAATCACCACACAGGTCGCCACAAAGGTCAATCACCACACTAATTATCACCACTTTGATACTACCACACAAGCCACCACATCTTAAGTCTCACAATTAAGATGGTCACACTAGACCCATGGTACATCAACAAAACACAAATCTACAATCACAACTCGATACATAATTTCACCATTCTCCAAAACAATATAACAGATTCGCCTCAAAATATTGTTTCCTCGACTCCAACAATCACAAACAATATGGGAAAACATTTTTAAAATATTGTTTTCACACTTCAAACATTCAACAATGTCGTACGTACTTCTTTCAAAATAGAAAGCCAATAACACTGTCCTTTCTTTTTCAAAATCATTTATTTTCCTCAAATTCACATCACAAAACAAAAGTGAACAAATCACAGAAAACATAATGTTTTTCACTTCACCATACAATTCCACCAAGATATATATATATATATATATATATATATATTTCACGTAAATACATATATACAAAGTCTTTCTCTCACGAAGGTTACTAATATCAACTATAGTTCACAATTTACTCCATCTGAAAATCATTTTATAGCAAAAATTTGTTTAAACTTACCCATAAACCGTTGACTATCAAGTTCATATAAATCAAAACAAATATTTAGTTTTCAATAATTATGATTTTATAGAGAACAATTATTTCTCCTAAAACCATAACATAACTAATTTATCACCCAAACACAAATGTCGCTGCATCTTCATACGCCACACAAGATAAAGCACATAACCATCAAACTCCGCTCAAACAATATCGTCAATCACCTAATCAAATCAAAGTCACAACTCATCACAACAAGAAGTACAAAAGCATTTAAAGTTCGAAACACGTGAACTAAAAACTGAAGACTATGTCAATTTAGATGAAACTTCACCAGAGACACTACAAGGTCTTCGGAACACTTCTAGGATCAATTTGAGAAAACAAAATGACGATCCAACTGTCAAGTCCCCACGACCAAAAATGAAACGAACATAAACCACAAATAACCTAACTCGTCCAAAAGATCTAGCAATGACAAAACCAAACACCTACATGTTCGTATCGACAAACAGAGGATAACGGAGCAAAGAACTGCTCTAGAGGCAAGCGACTGCGCGTGAGCCTTACGTGTCGCCGGTGAAGGTGAAACTAACAAGATCCGACCCGTTCAACTTGTAGATCACATCAAGATGAGCAACTTTCATACTTGCCACTAAGGCCAATTCGGCCTGGATCAAGCTAGATCACCACTGAAAGCTCATGGTGGCTGAAAATTTCAAATCCAAATTCCGAGCTCCACACTTCAAATTGATCTTCAAGGCTTGTATAGATCAAATTATGTGGAAAGAGCTTCAAAACCCAACTAGTTTCATGCACAACTGTCGCAGGAAAATGAAGGTAGAACAGGGTCAGCAGGTTTGCTGTTGGCCGGGTCGAGGGTTCTCTAGAGAGATAACACTTTCAGAAATTTCCTGAAAAGTTTCCGAAAAAGGAAAGTGATATTTTTTCTCAAAAATTCCTATTTATACTAAAATATCCAAAAATGGAAAGAAATTTCGTTGATCATAACCAAGGTTCTAAAAAACGCTAGGCGCTAATCAGGCGGTGAATCCGGGACTAGCGCTTAGGGGCCTAGGCGGGGGACTAGGAGGTTTTTTTTTTAATTTTAAATTATTTTTATGACATATAATAATATAAATAATAATATTTAAAGTCTAAAAATTAATTATAAATATAAAAAATAGTCAAAATATAGAATAAATTAGGGTTTAGTACCGCCTAGGCTCCGTCCAGAACCACCTAGCCCGCCTTGTCCCCGCTTAGTAGCCCAACGCCTAGGGGAAACGCCAAGGCCAAAATCCAGACGGTTCGCTTAGGTCGAGTTTTAGATTGATCATAACTCTTTCATACAATCTCAAAAATAGCGTGTCGCATGTTCACGAACTCATATCAACACGCTCAATGACTTCGTGAAGTAAGTTTTCAGAGAAGCTCAACAAACAAAAAGTCAACTCTTGACCCCTCGAGATTAAGATTTTTGAGTAATTATTCGTCCGAAACACTTTTACTTCATGCACACAAGAAAATAGTCGTACAAACCAACAACTTATAGATTTCAGAAAATCACACAAAGTTAATAACGAAAATTCGGAGTATTACAAAATTGAAAAAAACAATAATGGATAGATTTTACCTAATATTTCTTATAAAAATTAGGCCAATAATGAATTGCCCCTATGTTTTATTTCTACTATAAAAATTTTGTCCTTGGACTGATTCAAAGATTTCTAATTCGTAGTCCAGGATCATCATATTTTATACTGATCCAGAAGTCTGCATATATTTAACTAGGTAGGAGTAGGCCTCATCAAAAAGCCCGCGGATCAAGTGGGTCGATGGAGGCCCGCCGGCCCGGAGGGCCAAAAGCCCGATCCGGCCCGTCAAAAAGCCCGCAAAAGCCCGCCTCGGTGGGCCGATGGAGGCCCGCTAAAAAGCCCGGAAAAACCCGGCCCGACCCATAGGCCCGGCCCGTCAAAAGCCCGCCTAAACTATTTTTATATATTATATATATTTGTGTGTGTTTGTGAATATATATATATAGATATATATATTAATATATATGTGTATGTGTGTATGTTTATATATATATACACATATATATATAATAGATATGTGTGTGTGCTTATATATATATATATAGAGATAGATATATATATATATATATATATATATATATATATAGATATGTGTGTGTATGTGTGTATGTTTATATATATATATATACACATATATATATAATAGATATGTGTGTGTGCTTATATATATATATATATATATAGAGAGAGAGAGAGATATATATATATATATATAGATATGTGTGTGCACAGTGTGTGTTTATATATATATACATAGATATAGATGTGTGTATGTGTGTGTTTATATTTATATATATATATATATATATGTGTGTGTGTGGAAATTCTCATATTTTTATAGTAAATATGTGCATATATATTCTAAAAAACAAGTGACAACGGTTGATCAATTAGATCGGATTTGAAAATATGTTGAAATTAGCTAATTTTTTTACCACACTCATAATTTGTTGTAATAATCACATCCAACGGTCGGTTTTTTCATTTTATTTGAATTTATAGAGATTGCTCTTTGGAGTGTATGATATATAAATATAGGTTTATAATAGTAACTAAGTTTGACCTAGTTGATCGAATTCGAAACGAGAACTAGATTGGCTGGATTTTTTACATCCACTATAAAACATTACAATCTCTCCATCGAACGGTTGGTTTCTCCAAATTCATCTTCCACTTCATGGTTGCTTTAGAATGGACATCAATAGTTTTAAATGCAATGTACAAGTCATATAACTTTAGGTGACAAATTGATATAGGGCAACGTCTTTGTAATAAAATTGAAATTTTTATCTTATGTACACGTACATCCATCGATAGGATATTTACAGATATGATGTGAAAAAATAAGCATGTTTTGCGGTTATCAAGCCATCGGTCAATCAAGAAAACATACAAGCGACTACGGTTGACCAATCCGATCGGGTTTGAAACTATGGTGAAATTGACTAAATTTTTAACCACACTCATAATTTATTATAATAATCACATCCAACGGTCGGTTTTCCCATATTCTTTGAATTGATAGAGGTTGCTCTTTGGAGTGTGTGATATATAAATATAGGTTTATAAGAGTAATTAGGTTTGACCTAGTTGATCGAATTCGAAACGAGAACTAAATTGACTTTATTTTTTACAACCACCATAAAATATTACAATCTCTCTATCAAACGGTTGGTTTTTCCAAATTCATTTTCCACTTCATGGTTGTTTTAGAATGAACCTCAACAATTTAAATGTAATGTATAAGGCATACAACTTTAAGAGGCAAGTTGGTATAGGTCAATGTATTTGTAATTAAAATTGAAATTTTTATCTTATATCCATGTACATCTATCAATGAAATATTTACAAGCGTGATGTAAAAAAATAAGCAAGTTTTGTGGTCATCACGCCACCGGTCAATCAATAAAGCATACAAGCGACTACGGTTGACCAATCCGATCGGGTTTAAAACTATGGTGAAATTGACTAAATTTTTAACCACACTAATAATTTATTGTAATAATCAAATCCAACGGTCTGTTTTCCCATTTTCTTTGAATTGATAGAGGTTGCTCTTTGGAGTGTATGATATATAAATATAGGTTTATAATAGTAACTAAGTTTGACCTAGTTGATCGAATTCGAAACGAGAACTAAATTGGCTGGATTTTTTACAGCCACTATAAAACATTACAATCTCTCCATCGAACGGTTGGTTTCTCCAAATTCATCTTCCACTTCATGGTTGCTTTAGAATGGACATCAATAGTTTTAAATGCAATGTACAAGTCATATAACTTTAGGTGACAAATTGATATAGGGCAATGTCTCTGTAATAAAATTGAAATTTTTATCTTATGTACACGTACATCCATCGATAGGATATTTACAGATATGATGTGAAAAAATAAGCATGTTTTGCGGTTATCAAGCCATCGGTCAATCAAGAAAACATACAAGCGACTACTGTTGACCAATCCGATCGGGTTTGAAACTATGGTGAAATTGACTAAATTTTTAACCACACTCATAATTTATTATAATAATCACATCCAACGGTCGGTTTTCCCATTTTCTTTGAATTGATAGAGGTTGCTCTTTGGAGTGTGTGATATATAAATATAGGTTTATAAGAGTAACTAGGTTTGACCTAGTTGATCGAATTCGAAACGAAAACCAAATTAGCTGGATTTTGTACAACCACCATAAAATATTACAGTCTCTCCATCAAACGGTTGGTTTTTTCAAATTCATTTTCCACTGCATGTTTGCTTTAGAATGAACCTCAACAATTTAAATGCAATGTACAAGTCATACAACTTTAAGAGGCAAATTGGTATTGGTCAATGTATTTGTAATTAAAATTGAAATTTTTATCTTATGTCCACTCACATCCATCGATGAAATATTTACAAGTGTGATGTAAAAAAATAAGCAATTTTTGCTGTTATCACGCCATCAGTCAACCAAGAAAACATGCACGTGACTACGGTTGACTAATCCGATTGAGTTCGAAACTACGGTGAAATTG
Source organism: Rosa persica (assembly GCA_025331145.1). Classification (NCBI taxonomy): domain Eukaryota; kingdom Viridiplantae; phylum Streptophyta; class Magnoliopsida; order Rosales; family Rosaceae; genus Rosa; species Rosa persica. The sequence goes on from WFKR01000005.1 coordinate 55,922,685, forward strand.
ACTAAATTTTTAACCACACGTATAATTTATTGTAATAATCACATCCAACGGTCGGTTTTCTTATTTTCTTTGAATTGCTATATGTTGCTCTTTGGAGTGTATGATGTATCAATATAAATTTATAAAAAATTAGTGTCTTTAAAAATTTAATTATCAATAAATTAGTATCTATATATAAATATAGATTTTTTTTGGTACAATATAGATCTATTATCTTTGGTTGTATTTGATCATTATCCAATGAATTTCCAAAGCTTGATTAAAAAAAAAAATATTTGTGTCTTTAAATATTTATTTATAAGTAAAGCCCGTAAGGCCCGGCCCGAAAAAGCCCGCAAGGCCCGCTTTATATGGACGGGCTTGGATCCTTCAATTTTTAATAAAGCCCGGCCCGGTCCGGCCCGTCATTATTAAAAAATTTAGCAAGGCCTGACCCGGCCCGGCCCAAGCCCGCAATGAATGCGCCGGGCCGGGTTTGGCCCGGCCCATTGACGACCCATAGGTAGGAGGATTAAAGTGTAGATCTTTTTATCCCCGGGCCCACCCCATCCCTGTCCTCTCTCTTTAGTCGGATTTCCCCGGTCAGGCCCATTGACGACCCCTAGGTAGAAGGATTAAAGTGTAGATCTTTTTATCCCCGGGCCCACCCCATCCTTGCCCTCTCTCTTTAGTCGGATTTGACCACATAAGGCAGTCTCTAAGCCCGTGAGCTTAAATTGGATCTTGGACAACTATACATACATATTCGACCAACACCAAGGGGTTGGTGTCAAAATTTTATCATAAGAAAAGGGCAAACGGGGTTGGTGCAAATTCTTCATTTCTTCTATCCCAAGTCTTCTCTTCTAAGAACTTTTCCACTTGAAAAGAGTAAATTCAGCTTCCTCTCACAAGTCTTTTATATATATATATATATATATATATATATGTTGTTTTCCAGGTTTCTTAAACAAACCCATTTTCCCAGAATTGGGTAAACAATTTAAACCTACCCGAATCAGGTAACTTAGTTCTCTAGTATTACTTATAGCTAAACCTGCAAGACTGCGAAGAAAACTAACCACTTTTGTGTATATATGTGCACAAAAAAGTTAACGTTTTGAGTATTTGTCGAAAGATCTAGAACTAAAATTAAGAAGCATGTATGTGACTGATGAGACTTAAAATGAACACGCAAAACGCAGACATCTTTCTGGTCCTAACTGCCATGGAAAATTGGATATGATTCTTGTAAGTTAATTAATTGCATTGAGACCTGGAGTCTGGAGAGTAAAATTAACTCAACCTTCCTTGTTAGTTTAATTTGTTTCCTGAAAAATTTATAGATTATATTAGTGCGTCAATAGTGTTTCTTTTCAAGGTTGAGATCCAGCTTTTATTTTCAATACATACGTACGTCTGTACGAAACTTCTTCTTCTTCTTTTTCCTTTTTCCTTTTTTTTTTTCAGTAATGACGTCAACCTTTATTCCACATTACCAAACTGTAACAATGATGCACAATTGTATCGGAAGGAAACCGACATGAAGTAAAGCTAAGTGCAAATGTAAAATTACATATGAAAATGAACAATACAAAAACATGAATGCATCCAAAAATGCATTGAAACTACAGTATAAAGACAATTTTCTACTTCTTTGATCTTTTTTGGGCTATAAGTACATAATTTGTGAAATTACACGCAATACACTTAGTTAGTGAATGCGCTTGTATTTTTTGACTTTTATATCAGCTTTTGGACCCATCTAGTACTTATAACCTGTGCACACATTGTGTTAGATATTTTTGAATTACCACATTATAATATCAGAAAAAGAGGAGGTCTCAGGCGCTTGTCAAGAGGAGACGTTCTTTAGGTATTAATTCTATATTTTGATAATCTTCTTTCTCGACTCAAATGTCTTACTTTATTCGTAGAATAATTAAAGAGTGGAATAAAAAGTTGAGGAACGCGCCCCACGTACGAGAGAGAAAAGAAAAGTTTGGTTAGTGCGATCCTGGCCGAACGCCGCCGGTACTCCCGCCGTTGCGTTCCGGTCCAGGAGAGGATGTTGGTCTGGGATTGCAGCGGGGTTCTTGGGTTGAAGCATGGTCCACGGCTGGAGAAAGAAGGGTCGATGTCGATCTGTCCTTCCGGGATTGTGGGTGAGGCCAGACGCGGTGCAGCTCTGGGATGCGACTTGCCGGCAGCAAAACCTGGCGTCACAGCGCAACTGGGATCTGTGTGGCGGCTGAGATCTTGATCTCAAGGTAGAGATGAGCCCGGCAATAGCTTCGCTTGTTCTTGGATCTGGTTTCGGTCATTGATCGGGTTGTTGGGTGGCCAGCGAAGGGTCGTGGTGGTGAAGCGGCACAGGGATGCGGCGGGGTGGCGTATTGCCCCAAGGAGGCGGCCTGGTGCCAGTGGACGGCGTCGGCTGCAAGCTTGGTGGGCTGCAGCGTTGAGTCCTCGAGGGAGATGGTGGTTGGGCCGAGTTTTTGCTTCTGGGCCTTGCTGGTGGTTTTTCATTTCTAGTTGTTTTGTTCCTGTTGGTTATTTATGGTTGTTACTTTGTTGAAAATAAGTCCCTACAGTACTGGTGTAGGGCTAGTTGGGCTTGGTGCCTGTTTGTGCACTCTATGTGCCTCGTTTGCTTTGGGTAGGCGGCGAGTTATTTACATTAGCAAATGGTCGCAACCTCCTAATGGCAGTAACATGTCTGCTCTAGGTAGGCGGCAAGTTATTTGCTTGGTCAAATGGTCACTGTCGCCTAGTGGCAGGGTGAAAGTGTCACTGGATGTTTTGTCTAGTGGCAACATGATGGGAAAGCTGTTCGTATGGACATTATGCTTAGTTGTAATAGAGTTACAGATCAAGTTATCTTTTCATTGTGTCACTGCTGTGTGACCTATGTCAAAGCAAATAGAGTAGCCAGTAGAGCGCTTTTTGCTAATTGGTGCTTAGTTTAATACAGTTATTTAGTAGAGACTTATGATAATATTTCAGGATGTTCTCTAGTTGCGCATTGTAATCAGGGGTTTTGGTTCATTGTCCCCCCTTTGTATTCGACAGTTTCATTAATGAAGGCTTGAGGGCAGCTGCACCGCCCTTTATTAAAAAAAGAAAAAAGTGGAATATGACATTAAAAAAAAACAAATAGAGAAACTATTAATTACAAGGAAAATTAGTTTGCTATTTCCTAATTTTTTATTTTCAACTTTACATTCACAATAGTTCATACCAGGTAACTTTTTTTTTTTTAATAAAAAAGGAATTAGACAATATTTGCTCCCCGAGAGCAGATAATCTCTCTTAGAGAGATATACGGTGCTCCTCCTCTAGGATTTTCTAGGGTTTCTTTTGCCGCATTTCTCAGCATTCATTTTCGCCATCGACTGTGGTGGATGAAGTCTCCGCAAGGCTGGTTACCTCCCTAGCTATCTCTAAAAGGAAGAGGACATCATTTGGTGTGGTGGGTGGCTCAGTGATATCGACTTACTATTATGCAGTGGATCAGTTGCTGCAGGGTTAGAAGTAGGCATATCCACAAGCCTTCATGTGTGGGGACAAAGTTCTAGGGGCTGTAATGCAGACTGTCGATCAGGGCGCCGGCAGACCTATTCGTTTTCCGGTTTACTAAAGAGTCTGAGCATTCAGAGATCAAATTGGGTGGATCGTGATTTTTTGAGAAGGCCATTCTGGCTTTAAAGGAATTTTATGGTTTGACTGAGGTTTATCGGGTTCCGATCAAGGGAATTCCCGTGTGGGTGAAAATCTTTGGCTTACCGCTGGCTTTGTTCACTGACGAGGTTGTATAGATGATTGGTTCAACTCTTGGCAAGGTTCTAGGGTTGGATAAGCCGGCGAACCAGTGTGGGACAGCGGCGCGTGTTTGAATATGACATTGCAATTCTGATCAGGTCAAGTAAGTTTATCCTCCTCTATTGTTTGAGTTTGCCTCCGACTCGGAGGTGACAGTCCATTTCAGGTGCGAGAAAATGTTTGATTTTTCAAGGTTTGTGGACTTATAGAGTATCTGGCTGCTGGCTGTGTTAGGCAGTCGAAGGAGGAGATTGGTGGTAAAAACCCTAACCCCAATCTGGGTTCTAGGGTTTTTGGGGGTTATGTAGTGGCTGTTGAGGGCACGAGTTCAACCAATGGTGGGCAGAGTGCTGCGCAGTTGTCAAGACAGTGGCTAGGGCTTCCGCTCCTAATCTATTTATGGCGACACAAAAACCGATCAGCTTCATAGTGCCAGGAGTTTTTGCCCAGATGCTGGCTCAACAGTTGAGTAGTTCCGGCCTAAGCCGGTGGAGATGACTGCCCCTCCACCAATGACAGAGGTGAGGAATATGGAGGCGCCCTAGATTACAGGTGTCAAGAGAACGATGTCAATGACGTTGGTACCTTATTGCAAGCGCACTAAGAGCATCGATGCAGCAGTACTCGTGCCTGTGGAGTTGGATTTTGAGCCGATGTTGTCTCTTCTAGTTGAGAATGATGTGTTGAAGATGTCTCTGGCTAAGAAGGCTAGAGTTGGACGTCCCTTGGGCAGAAAGATTATCCTAGAAGGGACGGGGTGGCAAGGAAGTTGAGCTTGGACACCAAAAAGCCCAAAAAGAAATTCAAAACTGCTAAGGCTAAGGTGGATCATAAGGTGGATACACTGATGATGGAGGAGTCAGCAAAGGACAAGGGGGCTACCCTTCTAGCTAAGGTCTTTAGTTTCTAGTAAAGAATAATTGAGGCTATAACTTGAATTGTTTATTTTTATTTATTTATTTATTTATTAGTATTGTCTGGTTTGTTGGTTCTCAAAGCCTCTCAGGGTAATGTTATCTTATGGTTCTGTTGAGTCCTAAGCGGTGGTTCAATTATGACTAGCCCATGTGGGGTGGACGGATCATAGTATAATGTTACCTACATTTGATAATATATTGAAGTAATGTTCTTTCTTAAAAAAAAGCTCTTCTGATGCGGACAATATAAGGATCAAGTCTCATCCTCAAACCACATTCTGAGAGTCCACCGCCTATCTCCTTATTTTTACTATAAATACAAAATCCAACAAGAAATAATGTAAGAAGAGGGCAAAAAGAAAATTAAAACAGGGGAACCAACAAAGTATCCTCTATCTCTTGTGCACATCCAAAAAAGAAAATTAGACAAAAACAAGAAAAGAGTAACTCTCTATGGCCTAATATGCAAGTAGTCCATACCAGGTAATTAAACGAATATAAAGTGAGAAAATTAGTTTGATTTCAATTAAACACTATTAAATCAGATCTAAGTTGTTTCCACTCTCCAAAGATCATTTGCTCACTTCTTTGAATGCCAGTTTAAGATAATAAAATATTTACCAACAATTGGAAAATGACATTCTGAAAACCGTAACATAGACACCATTATACAACGTCATAGATACTAATTTTAAACTAACAGCTTTTGCATACATGCCATCCATCTACATTACATGCATTTTGAAAAGGATGGATGGTGAATTAACAAACCTAAATAAATACTATTGCGTGGCATTGCTTATAGGCTAGCTGCCACAATGCCACCAAACGAAAAATGAGAGATAGTTGGAACTCTACCTATAAGTAACAATAAAATTATTTTCTTCAGTCTAGCTAACTGATTAAACACAAACTATAAGCAAAGTTCTTCCACCTACTTTAGACGTCCAAAAACACACAATCAAATTTCTGCCAAAGGTTTTCGTGTATATACTTCCAGAAACAGTTTCTTATCAACTTAGCAGCGACTTGAATGACCCCAAAATTCCCAACAACTTCTCCAACCTTCTCAAGCTTTATATGCATATATGCATCATCTATCTCTCTCAATATTCGTCCAGTAATTAAAACACACACAGATGGAAACCCTAACCCTCTTCTTCACCTTAGCAGCTGCTACCTCGTTATATTTCTTCTGGTTCTATCTCCTAGCCCGAAAGCTCACCGGGCCAAAAGTCTGGCCGGTCGTCGGAAGCCTACCCATACTCTTCACAAACCGCAACCGAATCCACGACTGGATCGCAAGCAACCTCCGCGCCACCGGGGGCTCATCCACGTACCAAACATGCACCATCGCGCTCCCTTTCTTGGCACGCAAGCAAGGGCTGTTCACGGTGACCTGTCACCCGAAGAACATCGAGCACATTCTAAGGACCCGGTTCGACAACTATCCGAAAGGGCCGTCGTGGCAGGCGGCGTTTCATGATCTCTTGGGGGAGGGGATATTTAATAGTGATGGGGAGACATGGCTGATACAGAGGAAGACGGCGGCACTGGAGTTTACGACAAGGACGCTGAGGCAGGCCATGGCGAGGTGGGTGAACAGAACTATTCGGAACCGGCTATGGTGCATTTTGGACAAGGCTGCCAAGGATCATACTGCGGTGGACTTGCAGGACCTGTTGCTCCGATTGACGTTCGACAACATTTGCGGACTCACATTCGGTAAGAACCGTAAGATGTTAATCATATAGAATATAGAGAAATGAGATGTTATTAAAAATTGAATAAGAAAAATAGAAAATTATGATTTTATTAAGAAATACAAAAGAGAAATATTAGTTATGCGGTGAAGGTGGATCGAACACCTGACCTTCAGATCTTCAGTCTGACGCTCTCCCAACTGAGCTATCCCCGCTTGTTGAGTACTGTAGTTCATCCGTTCTTTTTATCTATTTTCTTGACAATTACCAACTCAAATATAAAAATATAAAACTACAAGAAGTGAATCAAAAAATTATAAAAATTATAGTTACTAGGTTTATTATGTCAAATTTGTCTCACATCTTTTATTATCTCGTGTTATAACTTCATCATCGATGAATATGATTTTTATGAGTTGTTTCAAGTGATGGATGTTAAATATCTCAATTTGATTTTTTTTTCTAAAGTATTTTTTATTATTTTCTGACTTTAAAAAAATTTGTAAAAACAATTGAGTTCAAGAATTTTGAAGTCTTTCAATAATGTTTATATTTAAAAATCATGATTCATTGATGAATATGACATTTGGATGAGAATCATGATTTTTTGACATTTTTTCTTTTCTTTTTAATAGAGAAAGTTTTCCGTGTATGGATTATTGGTATCACCTTACCTGATTCTGTTATTGTTAACTTTCCGACAGGCAAAGACCCAGAAACACTGTCGCTGGACTTACCCGACAACCCATTTTCCAAGGCCTTTGACAATGCCACCGAAGCCACACTCCAACGTCTCCTCTACCCATCATTCCTATGGAAACTCCAGAACGCCTTCGACCTCGGGTCCGAGAAACAGCTAAGGAGGAGCCTCGCAATCGTCGGAAACTACATGGACGAAGCCGTCGCCGACCGCAAAGCTCGTCCCTCAGACGACCTAATCTCCCGCTTCATGAACAAGCGCGACGTCGACGGCAACCTTTTCCCGAGCTCCGTCCTCCAGCGCATCGCCCTCAACTTCGTCCTCGCCGGACGCGACACGTCGTCGGTGGCGCTCAGCTGGTTCTTCTGGCTCGTCATGAACAACCCCGAAGTCGAGGACAAGATCGTCAACGAGATCACCACGGTTCTGAGCCAGACCCGTGGCATCGACCCGAAGCTTTGGGTGGAGGAGCCACTGGTGTTCGACGAGGCGGATAAGTTGGTTTACCTAAAAGCGGCGCTGGCGGAGACTCTAAGGTTGTACCCGTCTGTACCGTTGGATTTCAAGTACGTGATCAACGACGACGTTTTACCCGACGGGACGTTTGTTCCGTCCGGTTCAACCGTTACGTACTCGATATATTCTGTGGGGAGGATGAAGACTATCTGGGGAGAGGACTGCATGGAGTTTAAACCAGACCGGTGGCTGTCTTCGGACCAGACCCGGTTCGAACCGCCAAAGGATGGTTACAAGTTCGTGGCGTTTAACGCTGGACCCAGGACTTGTTTGGGAAAGGACCTTGCTTACCTGCAAATGAAGTCCGTGGCCTCCGCAGTGCTGCTGCGGTACCGCCTCTCGCGGGTTCCTGGCCACCGGGTGGTGCAGAAGATGTCTCTCACTCTCTTCATGAAGCATGGGCTCAAGGTGTATGTGCAGCCCCGCAAGCTCGATGGACCGGGTCGGGTTGCCACGTCAACATAGGGGATTGTTTTAAAATGATTAATTTCCAAAAAGTTTGTCATTTAAATTTGTTTTAACTTTTATATACGTTTGGGTTTTGTTGTTTGTTTTCTGTGGGAGAGTTGGTTGAAGTTGAGCAAACTTTGCTCATCTAAATTGGGGAAGATTGATGTCTTTGTCATGTTAGTGTATTCCGTATCAGTTTTTGGTATGGATTTTCATATATACTTAATTATCAATAAGACTTGAATCTGTATAGGCAAATGTACTCTTGATCCTATTCCTATATAGATAGTAGTTAATTGAAAAACTTGGCCGACAAAAGTTTTAACTTGTTTAGCACTTTAACTAGGCCTTTAGAGATTTTTTAGTGGGATTTAGAAATGCTGAATTAGTTACTTTCATTCTCATTTCTATCTTATCTTTCGTTTACTTTTTGGTTGTGGAAATAAATAAGAATAGAATAGAACTTAAATATTTAGTGACTTGCTTTGATTAATGAACACTTAAAAGTTTGATAAGAATCGTTAATTTCAAGTATCATTTTCATATATATCTAACACCACTTAAGATCTTTGATATTAAGGGGTAGAGAGAAAACCATAGAGAGAAAAGTAGAGAACGCTATTGCGAGTATGCCCGCTTGTTTGGCTGCATCTCGGCATTGGCGTGGGCTACTGGTCTCGTAAGTGCACGTTGCATGTGGTCGGATGGGCTATGATGCCAGTAGGCGTATCCAGAGCTCGGAGGCTGGGATTGGAAGGTTCTTTATTTCGTCTTTCTCGGTGGAAGGAGGTGACCGCATCTGGGGTTGAAGCATGGTTGAGGGCTGGGATCAGAGGGGGGTTGTTTCTATGTCAGGTCGGAGTGGCATCTTGTGGTGGGGGGAAGGTGGACTGGGGTCGAGGGCTTCATGGGATGGTCTACGACACTGCGCTTGGATTGGTCCCCGATGTCGATCCAGGGTGGTTTGGTGGGTGGTCCTACAACAGTGGGCTGAGACAGAAAGGAGAAGACGTGACCCAACATCGGTGGTGTGGCGGCGTTTATGGTGGCGGTGCAACGGTGTCGGTACGGTTATTGAGTTGGGCTGATGGGTTGGGCTGGGATTGTTGGCTGGCGTGCTCTCCCTACTGGATTGAATTGGGATTGGGCCGATGATTGGGATTTTTCGATGTATCGCTATCATAGATTGAAGGGAGGGCGGAAGGATGATGGTGGCTGATTGACAGAAGTCTTTCTAGGTTTTAGTTTTTAAAGTTGTTTAGTTTTGTCAGGTGTTAGTAGTTGGGTTTGGTGTACATCGAGCAAAGGCAATCATCGTTCTGGTATTCTGGAGGGTCGTTCCAGTCTAGTTTTAAGTCAGAGGTGATGGCGAAAATGAGCAGTGGTGGGTTAGTGGTTGGTGGGTGAGGTTATTTTCTTCTCGTAAGCTTCTCGGGGATGGTTTGGTATCATCAATGATTGGTTGGGATTGAAATTCATAAGGGTGTGATCGATGGAATACATCCAATCTACACGCAGGTGGAAGAGCGTATGCATTTGGTATTCCCAGAACTAGTTTTGGTGTATGTGTGATGGTACAAGCGAGAGAAAGACAAGGAGATGACAGTGAAGAAACGAAGGTGTTGGCATGGTGTCGACATTAGGGTGGTGGCAGTAATGGGTTTACTGCAGTCCCAAATCTGAGTGTCCAACAATCCATTATGATCGGGTAGGAGTCACAATAAATGTATACTAGGTTGATCAAAGGAAAATTTTCAATTTAGCATCCTGAGGTTTGGGGAAAATATCATGTTAGTCTCTGCCCTTTAAATTTGATCAGCAACACCCCTGTGCTTTTAATTTTAATCACCCGTGTCCAATTTCATTTGTTCCGTCCAATTTGAACATTAACTTTGACTGAGGGGCCTACTTTAAGGCTAAAAATGTCATTTCAAATACATTTTCTTATTTTCTCCTCCTCTCTCTCATCTCCTATGGTTTCTCTTTCTTTCTCTTTTTCTCTTCTCCCTCTCTCTGGGTCGCACGACCCCTCTCTCCCTCTCACCCACGCATTACCACCGCCGTAAATCATGGCGTTCGGCCACCGATTCTTAACACCGCCACCACTACTCGAACGACATTACAAACCCTACCCAAACCAAAAGAGAATCGATGATTGGCACTAGCCCAGCCACAGTACACAGCCACCAGTCCTTGCCATCTTTCTTCCTCTAATTCCGGCAACCCTTTCAGCACACCGCCATAATCGTTCGACTCAGACTTTGACGAAGATAAAAACCGAGAAGCCTCGTTGCTAACCTAAAGCCGGACGACGTTATTCTCACCTTCGCCTGAATTTGGGTTTCTCACAGGACTGATTCGCCATCTCCGGCCCCATTCAAGTTGCACGACCACCATAGATGCAACCAGAGCTCATTCTCCACCAAAACCCTCTGGTCCCAACCTCATATTTTAACCCGACCACCATAGCTACGCCGTGAATGGCTGTTGGATTTACAAATTATCTTAGGTAAATTATCATTCCTTGTTCTCTGTTGGAGCTGCTGCTTGATGTGAAGTGAAAATCCTAATTTGATATTTTATCTTGGATTGTGTGAGGTGAGAGATTTGGACGAGTTGTTGGTCAATCAGTGTCGGAGTTTGAATTGTTGAGTTCCGGAAAAATTTGAGTTCAGAGGAGAGAAAGCTACATGATCATTTTCGATATGTAATCAGCCAAGGTATGAATGATGTACAATTGGTATTAGATGCAAACTTGTTGAGGATTGATGGTCAGTTGTGTTATGATTTTAGAGTTGAGAATGGTGGTTGGTAGCAGAATACAATTAGAACAAATTGGTTGCTTGCATTGTATGCTGATTGTAAAGTGCAGTAGAAAGTGGTGATTTGAGTTTGTTTCAGATTTGGGGTTTTTTGGTTCATTTGCATGTGAATTGGGCTTCTTGTATGGAAACTTGGAGCTAAAAGCTGGCGGAGGCCACCTCAACTTTCCCTTCATCTTCATCTGGATTTGTTAGGCGCCGGAGATAGTTGCGGGGAGAGGAGGATCAGATGAAGAGAAGAACAAGAGTTTTTTTTTTTTAATGTGGAAATTAAGTGAAATGTTGAATTTACCCCTTTCTCTAGGCCCACTAGCTGAGTTTGTTGCTGCCAGGTCAGCATTTAATGTTCGATTTGGATATCTCAGAAAAAACTAGGCACGGCTGATTGAAATTGAAAGCACAGGGGTGTTGCTGATCAAATTGAAAGGGCAAAGACTGACATGATATCGCCCCCAAACCTCAGGGTGCTAAACTAAAATCTTTCCTTGATCAAATGACTGGTGCGGTGGACGACTCTTGGTGGCGAGTTAGTGTTGGCACAAGTGAGGTTGTATGGTTCATTGGTTAGCTAGATGAGAGGTGAGATATCATGGATACACTGCTCATGCACATAGGTTATAAAGTGAAGTTATGTTTAATATTTGGAATCTTGAGCTTAAATATCTATGATTCAAGATTTAGTCATCTAGGAGCATTTATTTTCTATTGAGAAATTTTTAAAAACAGTACATGAACTTAAGACCACTGAGAATTAAGGTGGTCAATATTTCAAAACTATCACGTAAGTACATGGATTTACAAACCCTACACACCTTTAGTACATGTCGTCATAACACAATTAACACTTATGCCATTATTTATTTTACAAGGGGTAATTTAGTATTTTCGTAACTCTCTTTGTCTCTGAATTCGCATAAGCAGCTCTGTCAGAATCATATCGAACGCCCTAAGAAAAGAGACCATCGTGGAAGAAGAAGTAGATGATGAGGAGGAATTCGAGGTGGAATTCTTGTGGGTGGAAACCGATTCCTAGACCTTTTTTATCAGCATGAGAGAGATTCAAATTGCCTTGTAATTAGAGAGGGTGTGAGAGTGAAATGAAAAAACAATGTCGTCCTCTGCAACTCTTTCCTTATTGTGCTCCTCCTTCGCATCCCATTGCAAACTCTCACCTACTGCCACAACTTGCCTCTCTCAATTCAACTTCAATCTCACCTGCCTCTCCCTCTCTTCCTCTTCTTCTTTGTACAAGTTCTCCTCCTCTCCTTTCTGCAAGCTTATACTCAATTACTTCTAAGATGATTATAATTGTGCATTTAGATTGGAGGCCGCCAAACAAACACAACCATATTGAGATTTGGGTTTTTCAGCATCTTCAAGAAGAAGTTGTGGGTTGGTTAAAAATTGACAAAATGAGCATGAACTAACATCAAGAACATGGAGGAACCCAGAAACTCAATTTAGTAGAATTAGTTTATTGGGATTGACCCCAATTCTTGATTTTTCCTGAAGTCCCCACCACCACCAAACCCAAAGCCACCGCCACAACTTACCTCAGATTTTCGTACTGGGATGTACTCGAAGAAGATGGTGAGGAGAGAGAGAACTGGGTGTAGAGAGAAGCCTTGGGTTCTATTGTAATTGCTAATGTTACATATTAGTTTTTTTTTAAATCAAACTTGAAGAGACATATTTGCCCTCACTAATATGCCAGGTGGCATAGTCCATGTACTTTTGTGATAGTTTCGAAACGTTGGCCACCTTAATTCTCAGTGACTTTAAGTTCATGTACTGTTCTTAAAAATTTCTTTTTTTTTTATAAGTGAGCTGTTTTGAGTTCGACAGCTATCTAGTACATTGATGTGTATAAAATTAAAATAAAACTTTAGATGTCTAGATGTTTGATATTGTAGGATTAGCACAGCTTATGGATGATGCTCAAAGTAACGGAGGCTTAGCCAATTAGCCATTAGCAGTCAAAAAGTAGTATTAATGAGAATTACTTAGACATATAGCTAGTATCACAAATTTGAAGTCTTAGCGAGTATTCAATATAACATTTACTGGCTGTGTCGGGGTCATTTTGCTATGTATTCATCCTTGATTTATATGGTTGAAATGAAACCAACTTATGAATACTTCAAAAGCAGCAGCAAGCCTCTAGCTAGAACTTCACCATTCCAGTTTCGGGCTCCATGCTTCATGATCTCTTGAGGGAGGGATATTTAATAGTGATGGGGAGACATGGCTAATACAGAGGAACACTGCGGCGCTGGAGTTTACGACAAGGACGCTAAGGCAGGCCATAGCGAGGTGGGTGAATAGAATTATTCGGAACCGGTTATAGTGCATTTTGGACAAGGCTGCCAAGGATCACAGTGCGATGGACTTGGACGACCTGTTGCTCCGACTGACGTTCAACAACATTTGTAGACTCACGTTCGGTAAGATGTTAATCATATAGAATATAGAAAAATGAGATGTTATTAAAAATTGAATATAAATAGAAAATAGAAAAATATAATTTTATTAAAAGAATAAAAATATTAGGGTTTTTGTCTATTTACCCCATTTTTAGAGTCTTTTTCTTACTTATCCTATTAAGTTTTTTTAATTCCCTCTTACCCAAAACACTAAGGAAGTTTTCCCTAATATCACATAAAGTTTTTTTTTTTTTAATATCATTTTACTCTCAACCATGTGTTACTTAGAGAGAGAGAGAGAATGGAAGAAAGAGAAACCATAGGAGGTTTCGTCAGAGCCCCGTCACCGGCCGTCGAATTCCGGTTACAGGCTGCCGCCGACCGGACTTTCCTGAAAACCTCGTCGGAGGTCCCCAAAGAGGTTGTCGGAGATCTCATAGGTCACCGGAAAGATTATTACCCCCAATAACGTCTATTGCCCCCTAATAGAGAGGCAGTAGAGGTCTATTGCCCCCCAATAGAATTGTCGGTTGTCGAAATGAGAATAATCTTTCTAAAATTAAACAAATAAAACTTTCATTAAAGAAAAAAAAACAAAGAGATTACATCAATTCAAAATATCTATTGCCTCCCCCTATCCCCAGTAGACCGTTATTGCCCCCAAAATATAGATATTAATGGATATTACTACTCAATTTCTTTTTGTCCTATAAAACAAATTTGAATATTAATCAAACCTGCAATATTTAACCCAAAGAATAGTCATGTAATCTCTGCAACTTATACCAAATGATGTCTGTTATTACAAAACAAAAAGAAATGTTTGAAGTCCAAAATAAGTAGCATGTAGAAATATCTCATAAAATCCAAACCCACACTATAGACCCATTCCTACCATACTGTAGAGACACATGCCACTCAGTAATTGATACTCCAATCCATGTCGTTTTCTTTGTAAAGACTCTCATTGAATCCTCTGATGTTTACCATTTGGTTGGTACACCCAACGCCAAATTAAATATTCCCATCTTGGCTACTGCGGTTGGCTATGCCTCCACGACCATGGCCTATGGATTGATCGGCCACGGCCCGTGGTTTTGAGTTTTTGACCATCTTCCTTTTTTTCTTTTCTTTCTGCTACAGCTACTGTTCCAATTTCTCTATTTCTCACTCACTGGGATTCATAAAGATGTATGATAATAAGAGAGAGATGAGATCTGGCCTCCATCCTCTTGGAGATGGGTAAAGGGGAGGAGAGGCTAACTGCAAAGAAGAGAAAATTAAAGAGAGTAGAAGTGGGCAGCTGATGATTCGATTCTCCTTGCCCGGATCCGAGAGCGGCTGGAACTCCGGCGACAGGTTTGAGTCGGCGGTAGAGACAAAGCAGAGCCACGTCACGTAGAGAGCGACGATGAGAGGGTTTCCGAGGAAGCCAATTGAGGCGGTGGTGGTGGTCGAGGTTGACTCCGATGTCGGATGCTGTTGCTGACGAGAATCGTACGACTTCAAAACGGAGGGATGTGAGAGAGAGAATAAAAATATGTCGTTGGGGTAAGAAAAATAATTTTAATACTTTGGGTACTTAAAATATTAATTTATGCGGTGAAGGTGGATCGAACACCTGACCTTCAAATACCAAGTCTAACGCTCTTCCAACTGAGCTATCCCCGCCTGTTGTACGGTCTTGTTCCTCTTTTTTATATGTTTAAACTTTCTTTTCTTTACAATTACCAAGTCGGTATAACTCCCGCGAGTTAATTTACTTGGTTCGCTCCCTGCAGCAGCTTTGCATGTCAAATATAAAAATCAAAACTACTAGAAGTGAATGAAACACTATAAAAATTATAGTTACTAGGTTTGTTATTTATGTCAGACTTGTCTAACATTTTCTATTATCCTGTGTTATAACTTCATCACCGATAAAATATGGTTTTTAGGAGTTGTTTAAAAGTTTCAAGTGATGGATGTTAAACTCTTTTTATTTTTCTGACTTTAAAAAGGTTTTGTAAAAGCAATTGAGTTCGAGAATTTTCAAGTCTTTCAATGATATTTTTGTTTAAAATTGGTTTTTAATACATGAAAAGATTTTGATGAAAAAAATATGAATATATTTTGACCAAAACTCATGTGCTATGATACACATATTTGGATGAGAATCATGATTTTTGACATTTTTCTTTTCCTTTTTAATAGAGAAAGTTTCCCGTGTACGGATTACTGGTATTACCTCACCTGATTCTGTTATTGTTAACTTTCCGACAGGCAAAGACCCAGAAACACTGTCGCCGGACTTACCCGACAACCCATTTTCCAAGGCCTTTGACAAAGCCACAGAAGCCACACTCCAATGTCTCCTCTACCCATCAATCCCATGGAACTCCAGAACGCCTTCGACCTCGGATCGGAGAAACAGCTAAAGAGCAGCCTCGCAATCGTCGGAAACTACATGGACGAAGCTGTCGCCGACCGCAAAGCTCGTCCTTCTGACGACCTAATCTCCCGCTTCATGAACAAGCGCGACGTCGACGGCAACCCTTTCCCGAGCTCCGTCCTCCAGCGCATCGTCCTCAACTTCGTCCTCGCCGGACATGACACGTCGTCGGTGGCGCTCAGCTGATTCTTCTGGCTCGTAATGAACAACCCCGAAGTCGAGGACAAGTTCGTCAACGAGATCACCACGGTTCTGAGCGAGACACGTGGCATCGACCCGAAGCTTTGGGGGGAGGAGCCGTTGGTGTTCGACGAGGCGGAGAAGTTGGTTTACCTAAAAGCGGCGCTGGCGGAGACTCTAAGGTTGTACCCGTCCGTACCGTTGGATTTCAAGTACGTGATGAACGACGACGTTTTACCCGACGGGACGTTTGTTCCGTCCGGTTCAACCGTTACGTACTCGATATATTCTGTGGGGAGGATGAAGACTACTTGGGGAGAGAACTGCATCGAGTTTAAACTAGACCCGTGGCTCTCTTCGGACCGGACCCGGTTCGAACCGCCAAATGATGGTTACAAGAACGTGGCGTTTAACGCTGGACCGAGGACGTGTTTGGGAAAGGACCTTACTTACCTGCAAATGAAGTCTGTGGCCTCGGCGGTGTTGCTGCGGTACCGCCTCTCGCCGGTTCCCGGCCACTGGGTGGTGCAGATGATGTCTCTCACTCTCTTCATGAAGCATGCGCTCAAGGTGTAGCTCGACGGACCTGGTCGGGTTGCCACGTCAGCATAGGGGATTGTTTTAAAATGATTAATTTCCTCGAAGTTTGTCATCTAAATTTGTTTTTACTTTTGTATACGTTTTGGTTTTGTTGTTTGTTTTGGGTGGGAAAGTTGGTTGAAGTTGAGCAAACTTTGTTCATCTAAATCCTGGAAGATTGATGTTAGTGTATTCCATTCAGTTTTTGGTATGGGCTTTCATATACATTTACTTATCAATGAGACTTGAATGTGTATAGGCAAATGCACTCTTGATCCTATTTCAATATAGTTATATGGTAGTTTGGTAAAAAGGTTGGCAAAAGTTTCAACTTGTTTAACTAGGCATCTAGAGATTTTTTTTAGTGAGGTTTAGAAATGCTGAATTAGTTACTTTCATTCCCATTTCTACCTCATCTTTCGTTATTTGCTTTTTTGCTATATTTGTTGGAATAGACTAGAATTCAAACGCTTAATGACTCACGTTCGATTAATGGACAATTAAAAGTGTGATTAGAAACTTAATTTCAAGTCTCATTTCAGATAAGTAGCTAGCTGTGACAATATGGATAGAATAGGAATACAATAATGGAAAGATTGATGGGTTTTATTTGATTGACAAAAGAAATGAAGTCTCATTAAAAATGGTGTATTTGGACTCGGAATAGAATTCTTGAGAATGAAGTATCCCACCAAATGCGGATACATTTTCTGCAGCCTAGTTACCTAGGTAATAACTATAACTCTGATGGGTAACTCCATGTGGCGACATTATGTTTGTCACGTCCCGAATTTTTAGAATAAAAATTCATAATCCGGAAACATGAAAAATACTACAAACTCAAATAATCATCCTGAAAATTTCTTTTCTTAACATCCTCACCACACAAAATAAAATCAAACCGAATTCAGTCTCGGTTAATTATTACAACTCAAATCCAAAATAAACTGTAAAGCTCAAAATGAGCATACACACCTCATAACTAAATGAAATAACAAAAACTGCTGTAACACCTACACAGCTCGGTCACCTCCCTGGTTATCCTGACCTGCAGGGATATCCGTTATACTATTTGAATAGTTTACCGGGATTGCAACAATACAAAACCCGGTAAGCTTATGAAAGCTCGTATGAGTAAAAGAAAGAACTATTGTTTAATTAAACTCATAATTATTCCCACACAATCATACACCCAACAATTTCCACATCCACAAGTACTAACAATCTAAATCAAACACCAATCCAATATATCAAGACAACTCCAACTCACATCTTTCTTCACAATACCTCAACATCGTATTTATAAAAAATACGGTACTTGACAGACTAGAGCTCTAACTGAATCGTAGCCCGTCACCTGGCCTAGGATATGGCATCTGACATATTTATCATTATCGTATTTCATCAATATGTATACCTATATACATATTTAGAACGTCCGATAATTCACATACTCATCCAATCGTATCTCATCATCCACCCAGGATTAGAGCGTCTGATTACCCCACACCGGTCACTACGTCGACCCTAAACCCATAAATGAGCACAACATATAATATCACATACTGAAATCAACCCAACCAAGATACACCATGTTATTATGGAATTACACAATTGAAATAAATCAATTCATCAATTCAACTCAATCATATCATCACTCAACAATCTACTCATCAATATATATTTTCCACGTAAATATATATATACGTAATCATCCATTCAGGAATGACCACTAATACCATCTATAGTTCACACAAGATAATCATGAAATTCATTTGTATAATTAAAAAAATTCATTTTTACTTACCTATGGACCGTGGTGATTCAAGTCCATGAAATTTTAAAATAAATATTTAATCCGCAAATATTTTTCACACAATTACCAAAAATAAATAAATTTAAAACGCTCGGTTCGTAATATGAACCACGTGAGTTTTACTCACCTCGAAATTCCCGCTGCGTCTTCAATACAAATATAATTAACGCCGAAATAGCCCACCCAAATAAAATCCGTCAATCACCTAATCAAATGTGATTCGAATTTAGCCAATAATTTCAACACATAATTTAACTACCTTTTAACGGCCGGATTCTAATTTACTTTAAAATCCGACAAGCGGATTCTCACGAATCGCTCCCCTAATCACCGTTTTACGCATATACGAAGATCCAACGGTCGGATCTTCGCCCATGACCACACAACGCCTCTGGAACAGTCATATGATCATCATATCAAATTTACAAGTTCATCCGACGGTCATAATTTCACAGATCAAAAATCTAACGATCGAAATCACAAAATTCATAACTAATTCATACGATATCCGAAAAATACGTATAATACGCCGAAATGATCGTATTGAAACGTAGAATCATAAAATGGAAAGAAACCTAATTTTAGACCTCCGGAGGTGGTCGGAAAGGGCCGCCGGAGTTAGGGATAGAGCCGCAACCGACCACCGCTAATGGTATCGGGGCCGAGCTTGTCCCTTTCGTTTCATCATTCTGAGCAACTTACATAACTAGCACAAGACTAAAAAATGACGGGAAGGGATCGAAAAGTACCAATTACAGTCGGCGGCCAGAAAATTTCCAGAAACCGGCGAGCTTGAAAACTGACGTGAAAACTGCAACCTCAAGCCTCAATCCCTTCTGGAAACTTGTTCAGAACTTCCTTGCGAACTCAACAAGCCAAGAATCACAAGAAACGATCGTGTATAGCTCGAGATATTTGGATCGAAAGTTGGTTGTTTCGATCCGTACGGGGTCGAGCTCCGACGAACGTGAAAACGTTCAACCCAGTTCCAGTCCTTCTTCGTGCTTGTAGAGGAAGTTGAGGCGAGCTCAATGAGCCAAGAATCAAGTGAAATGGTGGTGTGTGGTTCGAGATATCAATATCGAACCGAAAACAACCTTTTTCGGTTCGGGCAGTGCTGCCGCCATTGCCGGCCGTGTCGCGGCGTAAGGCTGCCTGTGGTAGCTGCGCAAGGTTGAGATGAAGCTCTTGGAGGAGGTTTGAGGTCGTTGGGTGGCCGGATGAGGAGGAGGGAGCTTGCCCTGTTTTTGCTTCCGTTTCGGCCGAGAGGAAGGAGACGCCACGAGAGAGAGAGAGAGAGAGAGAGAGAGAGAGAGAGAGAGAGAGCTACAGTGCTTTCCAAAAACAGAAATGGAGGCCGGACCAAAAAGGAAACTTCCCAAAAAAATTCTAGGGTTTTATATATATATACCCGTTTCAGAAAATCTTCTAAATTGAATAACTAATTCAGAAAAAATCTGATCTTCGTGTTCCGCACTTGTACGGATTCGTATCGACGAGCTCTACAACTTTCATGAAGGAAGTTTCTCCAAATTTTGTACGTAGAAAAAGTCGATTTCACAAACCGAGCATTTCAAGCTTTTCGTTAAAAATAATCGTTTCGAAACTTCGATAATTCTAAAGTGAATTATTATCGAATAATATTCGTGAAATCGCATAATAATCGTTCAACACAATTACTCGAATTTAAAATGAAAATTACGGGTATTACAATGTTCCAACTTTATTTTTTCATTATTTAAAATATGATCAAAACATTTCAGTCTTACTCCTATGATGACTCGAATCCAGGACCTTGATCTTTGGTAGTGTATGCTCTAACCACTGAGCGAACACCACTTTATGTTGCAACTTTATTCATCCAGATGGGTCTACAACTGCAATAGCTGATATTTAGAGCAGCAATTTCATCATGACTGAACTAGCTGATATCCACTAAGTGGTTTCGTCATGAGAAGGGCTGGCCCTGGTTTTTGGGAGACCTAAGGCGAACAATTGAAATGAGGTATCCACATGAAACTTAAAATAGAATTTTATTTTCTTCTTCAAATATAACTACTTAAAAGTAAAAATATAACCTAGAATAATAATAAAATCATATAACATAAAATCAATTCAGTCCCTGAACTTCTAATTTCATCAAAAACACCCCTACACTTTCAATTTTTGATCTAATACGTCCAATTTGTTAGTTTTCTTACAATTGAGTTATTTAACTTATTAACGTGGCTCATATATGGCCTATGTTTTATGATGTAGTATCTGCAGGCCACCTCTAGTCAATTTAGAGTTAGTCATACTATTAAAAATAAATAGTTTTTCAACAAATAATCCAACTATAACTTGAACCCATAACAAAATATTAAAGAATTGGACCTATTAGATCAAAATTGAAAGTACATGGGTGTTTTGTTGAAATTAGAAATCCAGGGACTAAATTGACTTTAGACCTAAATCACAGAATAGTAACTAGTATTTAACCCAACATAAAATTACAAAAAGAAATTGGGTGTCAAATATCCAAAACATTAAGGTAAAAAAGCATATAAATTAATAGTATAAATAAATTAATAGTATAAACAACTTCAAATAAATAAAAAAAGGTAAAATAATTAAAAAGGCATATAAATGGCCAAATAAAAGAAAAGTCTAAAAATAAAACAACTTCAAATACAAAAATAAAATACCCTCAGAAAAAAGAATGACCAATATTGAAAAGGGATTCAAGTTGTACGAAAAGAGATATATTAAAAAAACTGAGCGCTCAGCTAGGATAGAGAGCAACTGCCTTCACAACGGTCGTATCTAAACCATTCCTCCATGAGAATGGAGGATATGGGATTCCAACGGGGCAAGGGGGTGTTGGCCGGATCGGGTCTGAAAATGGTCCGGCTTATCTTCTCGCAACGAGATCAATGTTGTGAGTTTGGGCGCCAGAAGGTGTTAGAATTTTATGGTATTTCAAAATATTTGTTAGTACTCCAATCCAATTGAATTCATCCGTTTCTTTCATGCCGGAATTCAAATGATTATTCATATATTGATTGCCATAGATTTTCAGTTACATGAGTTAATGGCAATAGTGGTCTGTTACATGATCATTTGAATTCATTCATGTTCAATTGGACCGTTCAAGTGGAATTCAAATCCATATTCAAAACTCAACAGGTCTGTTACTATCCTTAATTGCATGAATTGGTCCTATATTGTGTTTGCATGTGTTGGGGTGTTTGAATAGTGTCAGTTACAAAGCTTAATTGTTCCATGATTAATTTCCTCTCATGCACTACTATTTATACCCTCCCTGATGAGCTCATCTAGACATGAAAAAAAAAACTCAACATAGCTATCTCAATATCATGTCTTTGTGAGTCTCTTTTCTCTGTTCTATGTTCCACCAAAGAAAGTTTCAAAGCTGTTCTACCGATCCGAGTATTGTGAGTGTACACATACGAGGATCAAGGTTGTTGTATCCTGGAGGGTAGGGCGCCTTAACCTGATACACCAAGACTTAGTCTTCGAGGGGCGGATCTACTTTTAAGGGCAATGACTACACGCCTCAACCTAATAAGTTCTCATTCATTCGAAGCATCATCCTTTTTTCCAACAATCTTAAGAGTAAACCATGGATGCTGCTATGACTAACACAAAGATCCCAGATGTTTCCAAGATCGATGTTTTCAATGGCTCGTTCTTCAAAAGATGGCAAGAAAGAGTCTTCTCTGCTCTTGATGTCATGAACCTAGCAGATTATCTGACGAAGGCCAAGCCCAAGGAAGGCAGCGAGAATTATAACAAAGAGTTGGCTGAATGGGAGAAAGGTAACAAAATTTGTAGGCACACTATTCTGAGCACACTTTCAAATGAGCTTTTTGATATATACTGTGCCTACAAGACTGCTACTGAAATTTGGGAGATTCTCACCAAAAAGTACGTGACTGAAGATGCTGGAGCCCAAAAATATGCAATTGGGAATTTTCTTAAATTTCAAATGACAGAGGACAAGGATGTTTCACTTCAAATTCATGAGTTTCACAAGGTCGTCAATGATTTGAACATTGAAGGCATTGAATTACCTGAAGCATTTCTGTCTAGAAGTCTCATTGAAAAGCTGCCTGAATCATGGAATGACTACAAGAACAACATGAAGCACAAAAAGAAACAAATGAGTCTTGAAGATGTGGTTGTGCATATCCGAATTGAAGAAACAAACCGTCTTCGAGACAAAGCTGACCAAGAGAAGAGATGATATCTAAAGCCAACATTGTTGAAGGTATGTCCTCCAAGCCAACTGGTAAGCGTAAAAATTTTATTGTCAAGCATGATAACAAATCTCAACACAAGCATGACAATAAGCCTTTCCCTAAGACTGAAAATAAGTTTAAGCCTTTCAATCCCAATATCAAAAAGAAAGGAAGTTGCTATGTTTGTGGAAAACCTGGGCACCATGCTTTCCAATGTCAAGACAGGAAATGCCAGAGTCAAGGCCGTGCTAATCTGGTTGAAGCAGACATGTTATTGCGGCGGTTGTCTCTGAAGTCAATGTGGTGACTAATGCAAAAGACTGGGTTGTGGACTCTGGTGCTACTAGGCATATTTGTGGAAACCGATCTGCTTTCACCTCTTTCACTCCAATATCTGAAGGAGAAGAGCATGTGTTCATGGGTGACTCTAGGCCCTCGCCAATTATTGGAAAAGGAAAGGTTCTTCTCAAACTCACCTCTGGTAAGACTCTCTCACTTAATGATGTGCTCTATGTGCCTGAGATCAGGCATAATCTAGTGTATGTAGCCTTACTAGGAAATGTGGGGGTGAAAGTTGTTTTTGAATCTGATAAGGTTGTTTTGACCAAGAATGGCACATTTGTGGGGAAAGGTTATCACAACCAGGGTTTGTTTGTTTTGAATGTTTCTGAGATTATTAATGAGAATGCATCAACTTCTTCTGCTTATTTGGTTGACTCTGTTGATATATGGCATGGTAGACTTGGTCATGTGAGTTTTCCTTATATTAAGAAAATGAAAGAAATTGATATGCTTACATATTCTACTTGCCAAAACGAAGAAAAGTGTGAAGTATATGTAGAGTCTAAGTCAACCAAAAAATATTGTAAATCTGTAGAAAGAGAATCTGAGCTTCTTGGGTTGATTCATAGTGACCTTGGGGACTTAAAACAAACAATGACTAGAGGAGGGAAAAAGTACTACATTACTTTTATAGATGACTACTCTAGATACACCAAGGTATACTTACTTAGGAATAAAGATGAAGCTGGAGAGATGTTCCTAAAATATAAAGCTGAAGTAGAAAATTAATTGAGCAAAAAGATAAAACGTTTGAGGACCGATAGAGGTGGAGAGTATGAGTCAAACCCATTTAGTTCTTTTTGTGAAGAACATGGCATAATTCATGAAGTGACACCCCCATATTCACACGAATCCAATGGAATAGCAGAAAGAAAAAATAGGACATTAAAGGAAATGATGAATGCCATGTTAGTAAGTTCAGGAGCACCTTTAAACTTGTGGGGGGAAGCAATTTTATCTGCTTGTCATATTCAAAACAGAATACCCTACCAGAAGACTGGGAAATCTCCATATGAATTATGGAGAGGTCATGCACCTAATTTAACATACCTCAAAGTGTGGGGGTGTTTGGCAAAGGTACTTTTACCTGAGCCTAAGAAGAGGAAATTAGGTCCCCAAAACCTTTGATGCAATGCTTATTGGATATTCTCAGAATAGTGTTGCGTACAGGTTCTTAGTTGTCAAAAGTGATCAAAACGTGATGGAGGTGAACTCAATGGTGGAAACTAAGAATGCTGAATTTTTTGAGCACATCTTTCCAATGAAAATCTGTGGAGATAAAGCAGCCACTTCACGTTCAAATTCTGAACATGAAAGAAAAAAAAGCCCCGAAATTGAACCAAGGAGAAGTAAGAGAGTAAGAAAAGAAACCAATTTCGGAGATGACTTCTATACCTTCTTAGTTGACATTGACCCAGAAACTTATAGTGAAGCCATAAGTTCCATTGACGCATCTTTCTGGAGAGAAGCTATCAATAGTGAATTAGAGTCAATTCTCTCTAATCATGTGTGGGAGTTGGTAGATTTACCTCCAGGAGCTAAAACCTTAGGTTGCAGGTGGATTTTTAAAAAGAAATTGAAACCAGATGGTTCTATTGAAAATCTGGTAGCTAAGGGTTATAAACAAAAGAAGGATATAGATTATTTTGATACTTTCGCTCCTGTAAGTAGAATTTCCTCAATTAGAGTTCTTACTGCATTGGCATCCATTCATAATCTTGTCATTCATCAAATGGATGTTAAAACTGCATTTCTGAATGGCGAATTGGAAGAGGAGATTTACATGGAACAACCCGAAGGATATATCGTTGAAGGGCAGGAGTAGAAGGTATGTAAGCTTGTAAAATCTTTATATGGTTTAAAACAAGCTCCTAAGCAATGGCATGATAAATTTGACAAAGTTATGCTTTCTAATGGCTTTATGATTGTTGATGGAGATAAGTGCTTATATAGTAAAGTCATTAGAGACTCGTGTGTGCTTATTTGCCTTTATGTTGACGATATGCTTATCATGGGTACTAGTCTTGAGGTTGTAAATGAGACTAAATCTTTTTTGGCATCTAAATTTGACATGAAGGATATGGGTGTGGCCGATGTCATTCTTGGAATTAAAATTACTAGGACCCATGAAGGAATACTACTCTCTCAAGAACATTATGTAGAGAAAATTTTGAGAAAGTTTAAGCATTTTGACGTTAGTCCAGTTTCCACACCCTATGATGCTAATACCCAATTTGTAACGCCCCAAAACTGGTTAACGTCACAGCACCGCGTATCTTACGAAGCTTAAGTATTGACAAAGTAATACTCGAACTTCCTAAGATGCGCAAGGCTAAAGATAACGAAACTAAGTTTTTGGGCAGCTGTAGACTTGATATTTGGGAGCAACATGTCTCAACCTTTGGTGAAAAAAAAAAACAACAACATAGACTCAAGTGAAGTCTGGTGTTAAATAAACTCGAGGTAGCTAAACTAATTAGACTTCAAAGAGGTTTGAAGTCTGAGGCTTTACACTACAATTTGTGGAAAAATTTCAAGCAATGACAACAGCAAATAGGATTTATCCAACTGAAGTAACAAGCTTAGCAAGAGTAGTTAGAAACTTGAAAATATGAGGTAGAAGGATGCACATCTGGTTCACAAATTAGGGCTGAGAAACATGGCCTTTAATATATACATGGCTCAAAATAGATCACTGAGAGTGAATCAAAGGAAGACTAGCCTGGACATTTACATGAGGCAAAAGTGAGCCTTTCAACAGATTTACAACAAGTTGAGTTCAACTTTCCACAACAAAAGTTCCAGCAAAATAAAGGCTCAAAACACCAAAGAACATCAGGGTTTCAAAATAGGATAAAAGACCTCAAAAGCAGGAGTTGACAAGCAGCAAAATGCCAAAAGCTACCACTTCAGTTCTGCTCCCTTTCAACTTCATGCACAGTACCTGAAATGAGTAGGGGTGAGCATCACTTACGTTCATATGCTCAGTAGGAAGTAACGCTAGCCAGGTTTGAAAACTAATTGAAGTTGGTACCAATAAAACATTAAGCAACAGTAGCAGAAAACTAAAGTTTGTATGAGAGTTTCCAGTGAAAAGTATGCATGAAGGGGTACCCATGTTTCTACAAACCGATGACCGGTCTTAATGCCAACTACTTACTTGCTAAAGTAAATGCACAAACAACCAGCAAGAAGTGGTGAGAGTGGCCGTTTACACCATACCACCTAGGAGTAACGCCACACCTCAAAGGATGTTAGACGTCCTCCAGTCCGTATAGCCCCTCCGGAGGTTTAGGGGATCGAAACCCAAGGTAGTCGTTTTGCTCCCTTCACTCTCAAGTCACCACTTAAAAACAATGCAATGTGTATGCACAAAAACATAGAAATCTTTTCAAGAAAAGCTCTAACTAGTGAAGACCCCCTACCTGGAATCCTTGATGTGTAACTCCCAGCAAGTACCACAGAACCACTCTTCAATTCACTTGAGTCCTTGATCCTATTATAAACATGCAAACCACCATCAGTCCTAATAACATTTCTCCCTTAGACTAAATCACTCAATTAGAGACTGGGCAATAACTAGAGCTTCACCATGTGTGGGCTTATTCCGAAAAGAAAACATTGATCAGAATGTTCTGATCAGAAAGCATAGAAAACACTGGTTTGTAGTCACTTTCGAACAAAGACAAAAACCCTTTTCTAAGCCTTTCGAACGGAAGTTAAGTTTCAGGGCATATATTGCATGTCTAATCTAACTTACTGAAGATCGAGGACAGAAAACAAGTGTAAAGGTTAGTCAATTGCTTGTGACAATAAGCTGCAAGTTTGAGAAAATTTCAGAAAACTGGTAACAAGCAAGAAAATTCCACCAACAATTAGTCTTTCAGTGATTTCAAGCAAAACTTTCCAGATTTAAAGTAGACATGCAAAGCTACTATTTTGCAAAGTTTCGTGCAAATCGAAGTTCAAATGAAGGGTCAAACAAGAATCTAAAATTGACAGAAACGCTGATTCTGCAGAAATCCTGAAACAGTGCAGTAACTTCAAAATAGCACAAGTATCTCATTTTAAATCCGTTTTTCTTGAAACCAAGCTCAAAATGATCATTGAAGAGTCTATTTTAAGCTCTTAAGAACTGAGAGTAAAACAACAAATATAAGTTTTTCGAAAATCACAGAATAGACCACTGGTTCAGCGTGGTGTTGTCTTTGAGGCATAACATCAAACACTTGGAGTGCAGTAATTGAACTTTGGTCTCTTCCAGTCCTACCCATCCTAATGGGTTT
Source organism: Rosa persica (assembly GCA_025331145.1). Classification (NCBI taxonomy): domain Eukaryota; kingdom Viridiplantae; phylum Streptophyta; class Magnoliopsida; order Rosales; family Rosaceae; genus Rosa; species Rosa persica. Next base: position 55,949,895 of record WFKR01000005.1, read on the forward strand.
ACCAAAACGTAATAATCAAAAGTGCATTCCATTACAACCTTGAATAGCTTTAAGAACTGGAATTTAACAAAAAGTAGAAGTTCTTACCGAAAGGAAAGAAAATTTCTGGTATTGAAGCAAAATAGAGAGAAGCTCAATGGTTTGAAATCTCAAAGTCCTCCATTTGTTCTGTCATAGTGAAATATGTGAATTAGAGGAGGTTTACAAGACATGCAAGACAATAGAAGACCTGGAGCTGCGAAATTGGAAATGTGCAGAAGGAGGTTTGATCAATCCGATCTTCATACCTCTTAACATGATGAGAAGCAGGGCATAGAGGAAAAGTAGCCACTGATTTTCGACCTTAGCAAGAAGAAAGCAAAGTAGCAGGTTTAAGTGTTTCTGAGCATAAGAGGAGAGCTGGAGTGAAATGGAAAGAGAACAAAGGTAGCTTGGTTTCGTTAACCGAGTGGTTTGTTGTAAAAGAGTCTAGGAAATGAATATATATATATATATATATATAGGTGACATTTTAAATAAACTAAATAAACATAGGCTAAAGGACTTTTGTTAATGAAATAGGCTGAAAAGGTAAAAAATAAATTAAAAGCGGGAATTATTTGATTTTTCGTTGAAGTAAAAGAAATATGACGAAATGAAAGAACAGGGCTATGACTCATTTAAAAAAAAAATCAGGATAGGCATTCATCAAGGCTAAGGAATGCTCACTTTTGACTAGGTAACTCCCTAAGCTAGTTCCTAGAATTCAAGGCTCTCACACAATAGAAGAAAAATAAAGGCAATGGTGTATGTCAATCTGAGTATGCACAAATTATTGGTAGCTAAATGTATTTGACAAATTGCACAAGACCCGATATTGCATATGCTACTAATAGATTGAGCAGGTACACTCAAAGTCCAAATAAGGATCATTGGACAGCAATATCACGAGTACTTAAATACCTAAGAGGTACCTTTGATTATGGATTGATGTATGCTAGAACGCCTGCTGTACTTGAGGGGTATAGTGATGCTAACTGGATCTCTGATTCAGATGAGATTAAATCCACTAGTGGGTACGTGTTTACTCTTGGTGGTGGTGCAGTGTCTTGGAAATCTTCCAAGCAAACATTGATAATTCATTCCACAATGGAATCCGAGTTTGTAGCCTTAGAGAAGGCTGGTTCAGAAGCTAAGTGGCTTAGAAACCTCTTGGCAGAAATTCCATTGTGGAATAGACTTGCTCCTTCTGTGTCTATGCATTGTGATAGCCAGTCTGCAATAGCCCGAGCTCAAAATAAAACATATAATGGGAAAAGTAGGCATATACGCCTAAGACATAAAACTATAAGGCAATTGCTTGAGAATGGGGTAATATCCCTAGATTTTGTGAGGTCAGAGATGAATCTAGCAGATCCTCTGACAAAACCACTAAACCGAAAGGTAGTAGCTGATACATCGAGGGGGATGGGACTTATACCTGTGTCAAAGGTCAAGAGTGATGGTAACCCAACCTATATGAATGGAGATTCCAGGAAGTAGGTTCATATGGGTAATAACAAGTCATTTGTTGACCTGTAGTGCACTATCGATTATTTGTTGAAGGGTCCCTCCCTATGGTGTAGATAGTGCTTAACTGGAACGTGGAAGGTTGAACAAAATTGTTCTTAATGAATACCATAGCCCTTATTAAGGGTGGTGTGTTTGATTCCAGTACACACTTGATGGATTCACCTATTTGAGTGTGGAAGTGGGGCCGCTTCCTATGGGACTTAGGCAGGTTCTCTAGAGCACTCATGAAAATCCAGGTGCGCATGGCCAATTTGCGCCAACCCGCAGGGAACAACTTGATTCCGAGGATTTAATGTGGGTGGTTAGTTGCATGATTCACACTAAAGAAATTATGGTTCATAGAAAATTTAATTTTCACCAAATTTCTGTCAGTCACAGCTAACCTATCCTATGACTGGTTCATAGTCCAAAAGACACCCAGTTCAGATGCATTATTTTCTCAATTTTCCTTTGGTACTTCTATCTTCATTTCCTAGTTCATTTCGTAATTTGAAATATGTGGGGGATTGTTAGAATTTTATGGTATTTCAAAATACTTGTTAGTATTCCAATCCGATTGAATTCATCCGTTTCTTTCATGCTGGAATTCAAATGATTATTCATATATTGATTGCCATAGATTTTCAGTTACATGAGTTAATGGCAATAGTGGTCTGTTACATGATCATTTGAATTCAATCATGCATTCATGTTCAATTGGACTGTTCAAGTGGAATTCAAATCCATATTCAAAACTCAACAGGTCTATTACTCTCCTTAATTGCATGAATTGGTCCTATATTGTGTCTGCATGTGTTGGGGTGTTTGAATAGTGTCAGTTACAAAGCTTAATTGTTCCATGATTAATTTCCTCTCATGCACTACTATTTATGCCCTCCCTGACGAGCTCATCTATACATGAAAAAAAAATCTCAACATAGCTATCTCAATATCATGTCTTTGTGAGTCTCTTTTCTCTGTTCTTTGTTCCACCAAAGAAAGTTTCAAAGCTGTTCTACCGATCCGAGTATTGTGAGTGTACACATACCAGGATCAAGGTTGTTATATCCTGGAGGGTAGGGTGCCTTAACCTGATACACCAAGACTTAGTCTTCGAGGGGCGGATCTACTCTTAAGGGCAGTGACTACACGCCTCAACCTAATAAGTTCTCATTCATTCGAAGCATCATCCTTTTTGTCCAACAGAAGGTGTTTTGGGTGGTAGAAGTTATTTGGATTTGACATCGGAAGGAGGAGGAATGGTGGACCCGACAGTGCGGTGTGGGAGTCGGTTCCAATTGGCCATCTATTATGCGATCGTGGAGAATGACCGATGGTTTCGGGTAGTCATCGAGTGCGGCAATGATGGGCTGCGAAGATAGGATTCAAGACAAGCGTCTTGGTTCTTAATCGCTGTCCTATGCGGCAACAGTCGACCACAACGATGGGCAATGATGGGGCTCATGATAGGTTTTGGGTCCGTTGTTGGGCCTGGATTCTAGGCTGGGCTGGAGAATGGCAGCCCAGATCTAGAGGCTAGGGCTGGATCCCAATTTGGGACACAGATGGGAACTGGATCTGGATACATGTTCAATTTTGTGATCTGAGTCGGGTCTGGAATTGGGCTAGGGTTTCAGTTTTGGTTTGGGCCTATTTTGATTGTTTGAGGTGGGCCAGTGAGAGGTGGCACATGTATTTAGGTGGAAGATTGTCCACTGTTTGGTGTATTTTTTTACATTGGAAATGCTTGGATGGTCACATCACCATCTACACTATTAGAAAATTTGTCCTTTCATGATCGGTCATACTATTAATAACATAAGTGGAAGATTGCTTCCTCTTCGGCGTATGATCTACGAGCAATATGTTTGGTTGGTCATATCACCGGTTACTTTGATTGAAATTACTCGATAATGGTCGGTCATACCATCAGTAATTGTCTAAATTGCGCGGTTTACGCCTGGTGCGTCTTTATATGCTTTATTGCATCCAGTCATAGCTAGAGTTTATTTGGGATGTTTTAGTTTTGCATTTTTTATTTATGATGTAGTTTCTACATTGATTTTTGTAATTTTTTTTTGTTAACCGATTTTTGTAATTTTTTTATTATTAATAAAGTTGTCATTTTATCTAAAAAAAAATACAAAAATAAAAAAGTAAAATGGTTAAAAAGACATATGAATGACCAAATAAAGAAAAAACCTAAAATTAAAAATTAAAAAATGAAACAGGCCCAATTGGCTAACTTGGTATTTCGAAGGCCACATCACCCACTTAACACTACAGCAGTACAGCTTAATCATTTATATTACAAAAATTGACACGATATAGTATATATAACTTTTTTCCAAGACTGGCCCTGACCAGTGATAAAAGGAATTTTGATCTCAAACCAAAATGAATTAACTCCAGTTGTCTACGTTGATAGGTAACAAAATTGCTTTAATTTCTTCCAATATTTCACTAAAATGTTAACAGAAATGAATTTATTCATTTGGGTCTTCAATGATTTTCCACCGAATCATGAAGTTATGATAAAATGAGGTCAATTTATATGTTAGTATCACCTCTTGGAATGAAAAAGAGGCGCACACATACATGTAATACATATGCTAGTACGACCTACAATTCTACAGACTGTCATAGTCACCATGCTTTACTTCATTTTCATATTCTTGTCACATTTCTTGCCACATACTATGCATGGTTTACTATACATGCTCAAATTATTTCTTTCAATATATTATTTTACTTTTAGTTTCTTTCTTTCAAGCAATACATAAATTTTTATTTTTTTTATCAAAAATGTCAACAATATATTGAAATTCAGCAAGTAGTAATGACACACTTTTAAGGAATCATGAGAAAGAGTTGTTTCACAGAGTACAATAAAATCTATTCTAAGATACAGAATAAGCTCTCAGCACACCCCAGCACATCCACTTCAAAAATTAAGTACTTTTTTTTTTTGAATCATCAAATAAGAATTCTATTAGTAAAGGCCAGAACAGCACGAATACATATCAATCTCTGCCAACATAACGCTAGTAAGACAACAACATGCTAGCACCACTATACAAAAGCATAGAAGATAGGCTAGGCTTAAAACAGAAAACAAAAAAACCTAAATCTTCTCCGTGCCCTTCTCACAAGGGCTAAGAGGCTTGGTAAGATACTCCAAGCAAGCGACTAGTATTTTATTAAAACAAAAAAACATGGTACTATGAAGTAGAATAAGTTTGATCAACAAAGCGACTAGTATTTTTGCGACCTGAAAGAATTAAGCAATAATAGGAGCAAAAAGTTACAACTCAACTTCCATATATGAGGCAGCCCAGGTCCTAACAATCCTTAAGACTCAACCCACCCACTCACTTGCTTAAAGCCCACAAATAAGGAGCAGATGGCCCAACTGGCGATATTTGCCGAGGACACCCCATAGTCTCCACCACAGTTTAACACGCTGTCAACCCATGCCGCTGCTATAGAGCTTCGGCCTCTCGTCACATTAGACGTCACTTCCCAGAATGTAACCGATTTCAGGCCACCACGACCAGCACCACCACAATCGCCAACATCTAGGAGCACTAATTTCCTATTTATATGGAAGAGGTCCCGAGTTCGACTCAATAATATATTTATTGATTCGTATAAATTTGAACTGTAAGCGAGTATTCAATATAACATATACAGGCTGTGTTGGGGTCATTTTGCTATGTATTCATCCTTGATTTATATGGTTGAAATGCAATCAACTTATGAAACTTTTTTGGCAGCAGCAAGCCTTTAGCTAGAACTTCACCTTTCCAATTTCGAGCTCCATGCTTCTTGTCAAAATCTTTTAGCATTTTTTTTTTGAAGACCAAGAATATCAATAAACAGATAACGCTTTCCTTTCCAATTGAATTTCTTGGCATTTTTCTACTTCTCTCCTCCAGAGTAACTCTTCTATATAAGTTTTGGATTGAAGTGCCGGGTGTTCGTTTATGATCAAGTTATCAATGAACTAATCTATGATCTTCTCGCCGGTTGAGAAAACATTCCAGACAACAGTTCCAACCAGATAAAGGCCTACTGAAACCTTGAATACATCATCCCAAGAACCTGCAAATTTGTCAATGTAAGAGCAATGTATTAAAAAATCAGCTTGTTGCCTAAAGATTACAACTTGATATGATGTCCTCTTGGCAAAAGAAATTAAAGCCAAGTTGATATGAACTTATGCCAGAAAATAAAAACTTGCTAGGTAGGAACTGTTGAGCCTGCCAAATAAATACTGGTGATGCGTGTTTATGTGTGTAGAGAAAATGCGAGTGTCCCATGTGGGTAATGCTTGAAAAGAGTGTCACAGTTCTGTACCAGGTCTATTAAATTTCAATGCAACAGGAGAACAAATTAAAATTGGATGGAGGCTCAGTTCTACCAACTAAAAATTGCAGTAGATGGGAACTAACCATGTTGCAAAATGTAACCAGTTGATGCCGTTCCTAAGACACCTGCTAGTACTCCAGCAGTATTGGACATACCAAGCAATATTCCCTGAGGAATAGTTAGAAGAAGATAATCAGAACCTTTCTTTTCCTCCTATTTTTCCACTCAGTAAGATGTTTCATGCTATGGTTCTTATACACCGAAGAAATCAGCACGTGCAATACAGAGCAGAAACTTAAATTGATACTCACAGAATATCGTGGAGCAATATCTTGATGGTTTGAATATAGACCAGATTGCGAGAAGGCATCAGTTCCCTATTTAAGCAAAATAAAGAGAAACCAGATAGGTAAATTATATACCAAAATTAAAAAATGAACAGCAGTAATAAGAAACTGCACCAAGAGTTGGAATCTGACCTGACTGCATGCCATACATAGAACAGCCATTGCAGGAGAATTGACATGGCTCAACTGAGTGAGGAAGAAAGCGGGGCCAAGAAACCCAATTGTCTGCATAATCTACAGGGCAAACCAAATAACTAGGGTAGCAAACCAACTAGTTGAACTCAAGCATCTCATTGTTTTTCTAAAAAGTGGCAATCAGATTAGGTTATCAGTTAAGTTCAAGGCAGAACTTAGCCAGTCAGATAACTTCTAATAAATTAGTGTACTTTTGCCCACAGAAAATATGATTCCTCTCGGTGAAAATTGTTCTCATGTTCTCATCTAGAAATAAAAGTTGCGTGTCTATAACATTAGATGTGGCTAGTACCTTACGAACCCTTGTCACCGATACACCCCTACTCACAAGTGTGTCTGCTATCCACCCTCCAAAGTTTGCAGAGAATGCCATCGTAAGCCAGGGCAAGACGCAGAAAAGCCCCGATTCTGTAAGATTGAACTTCAGCACCTAATGGTGGGATTATAAAATCAGCATAACACAAGCAATTTCAGGTTGATACACTGCCACAGTAAGTATAAACCGATTGCACTTATTACCATCTACATATCTTCAACAAGCTACAATAATCCTGTAATCCAAAGAAATGAAGACTTACTTGGTTATAGTATGTTGGCATCCATGTAAGAAGAATAAATGTTCCCCAGTTGTGACAAAAGTGAGAAACTATAAGGGCCCAAACTGGTGCTTTGGACAAAATTTGTCCCCAAGGAATCACTTTTACAGGTTCTTTGGAAGCATTACCGGCAAGAATTAGCTTCTTCTCTTCAGGTCTCAGCTCAGGATCCTCAGCAGGTGAACTGTATGCCTACAGAAACATCCCCAAACAAATTAAAGGATAATTTTATACATATGTATTATATGTTCATAAATCATAAGTAAATAAGAAAAAAACTGTCGGCAAATTTCTATCACCTTACTTAGCCAAACAGCAAACCAGACTGTCCCCAGAGAACCAAAGGAGTAAAAGACCGACGGCCATCCAAATTGATGTATTAAAAATGGTGAAAATGCAAAGCCAGTGACTGATCCAATGTACATCCCACTGTAAACCAGAGCCAACGCTCTACTTCTTTCCGATACTGGAATCCATTTTGACAGAATATTATTCATTGCAGGCATAGCGACGCCCTGAAAAAGAAAAGCATACCAAAGTAAGCCTACATTGTCAGGCATAACTTTTCGTCTTACACTCTTACATTACACTCTTACATGTTCTGTTGCTGGACTGTCTAATTATGTAGACCTATGTCAACAGTAATCTATTACCTACTTGTTAACCAAAAAAATAGAATTCTAACCTCACCAATCCCCATGAAAGCGCGAACCACAAGTAAGAAAGGTAATCCAAGTTTAGCAGCAATAGGAGTCAAAGCGGTAGCAACAGACCACCAAATAACTCCAAATGCCAAAACCTGCTTTCCACCTACTGTGTCTGCCAAAATGCCACCAGCAATCTGCAGCAATTGCAATCTAAGTTGATTAAAATCAAAAGCTAATCTTATAATCATCGGTTAGGAAATTTTCATTTCAAAATGACCACAAGGAATGTATCACACTGTCAGCTTTATATTATACTCGCATACAAGTATAATTTGAGAGCCTACACAAGTTAAAACACATAATGCGATTAGTAGAATTAAGGTTCGGTAACCTGAGTAAGGAGGTAGCCCCAGAAAAAAGAAGACTGTATCAAACCCACAGTTGCTGAGTTCCAGTTGTACTCTGCTGACATGGGAAGTATAGCAATGCTCATATTTACCTGCCAAAACAGAACCAGTGTCAAACGTATCCCTAATCAATCGGCAACAGGTAACGAGCGCCAATCTGATATATTGTTACACTATGTTTAGAACTCCCAACATAAGATCATAGATTCTCAACAATTTATCTATTCAAAGTACCTAAACAATGCTTATTGTAATTGCAAACCTATTTCTAATCTGTTACTTCTAAGGAATAGTTTTATTTATTTTTTTCCCTCTTTTGGTCTGTCCATCATGAAATAGTCAAATATGACACGTTGACATTACTTATCCTAATCAGTTGGGACATGTTTTTTATTTAATTAATCAATTGAATCATAAAAAAAAAAAAAAAAAAATCATATGACATATATGCTATGATGACAATGTTCTATATGCTCCATATGTTCTTGCAGAAGCAAAGCTTGAACCTTACTCTGTCCATATTGCAAAGAAGAAAAGCCGAGAAGCACAAAATGACAATAACCCATCGTTTCGGAAACTGCTCCAACCACGAAACCTCATCAGCCACAGACTCCAACTCCTCCTTCACCGTCTCCGATAACTCATACTGCTCCGATTTAACATCCGCAAACACTTTCCCGCCTCTCCTCTCACCGCCACCCGAAACTGGCACGAGGCAGCAGTACTGCCCCCGGTTCTGGACCCGTACCCGAAACTGAACCGGGCTTACGGGTCTGAAACCGGAGCAGAGACTTCTCTTGGGGATAGAGATATCAGGCGGGACGTTTGGTTTGGGAGAGAACGAGTAGCAAAGAGCTCTGGCGCTCATGGTTTTAGTGACAGTTGAGTGCTGCTCAGAGCAGCTTCGCAGTTTCAATGGTGGGTAAGATAGTAATGGGAGGGATATTTATGTGGACTGGCTGTGGTTTGTGCACGTGGCGGTTGCACGGAAGGTGATTGGATTGTGGAGGTGAGGCTAAGGGGGTGGCGGTTATTTGGGTTGGCGGGTAATTAACGGAAAATCAAATTGAGAACTATTATCTATAATACTTACAAGAGATGTTGGGCTGGGCTGTATATGTTGGGATGGGCTTTCGAAGTGCAGTGATTCAATCCGGAATGAAAGGACTAGAAAGGTCAGCTGGATGCAAGTTTAGACTCTAGAGTACTTCTTGGGCTTAATTGCTTCTCTTCTCATGCCCAAATCCATCATTTGTTATTATAGTTATTGTTCTTTTGAGGCCACACTACCATGGTCTCAGTCTCACTCTTAAGCCTTTATTTGTTTATATTTCCGTGAGTTTAAGATAAAGTAACTGCTATTTTTCTCATATTTGGTACGTTATTGCAGTATTGAGAAAATGGTTCCTCCACAAACCAAACGAAGCATATCCTTATTAAAGAGCCATCAACCTACAAGAGGTAAGTATCAATGTTTATTAAGAGTCACGATAACTAATTAAGTTGTCTTTTTACATAATAAGTAAGTATGACATTCCTAATGTTCATTAAAATCATGTTCATTTCCTATTGATATCAGCATTGAATAAAGGGTTGCTTGGCTAATAAGTATCCTTACTTTCATATGGAACAAGAATAAGGTTGGCCTAAATGTAATAGGATTAGAGAACCTTTATGGGAGACACCTAATCCTCAATGCCTATTTATAGGCCTTGATCCCTGCTCTAGCAATCACACACAAGCATTCAAGTTCTCTACCTTGTTACTGAGATTTCATTCATCATCAAGTTGCTCAGAGGAGAAGATCAAGCATGTCTTTTCCAAGTTAGTATTCTTGACACAATGATATTGCATATGTGAGTGTGTTCTTATGTTTTGAGTACAATGTGTATTTACATAACTATCTAGATTCATCACTATTTGCGAGTTCAAGTTTACTTTTTTGTACAAAAATAAATTAGCGTATGAAAAAAAATACTACTACACAAACAATTCATCTAATTTTTTTTTATCTTCTTTAATGCATGAAATACATAATCGGATCGGATTTGAGTTGAAGATAATTTTATATGACACTACTACATACATACATGAATGATTTCCTTTTCACAATATTAAAAGACAAAAATTATTGTGCCCTTCCTCTACAAGTTGAATAGCAATTATAGATCATCAAATTAATGAACTGAACCAACAGTACTGTGGGTCACTTAGGCATCATACCTTGCACAACATAATGCCTAAACCCGCGCATGTCCACAGCTAAATCAGATGCTCAAGGTTCCTGTGCGAGTAGTAGCAATAATGTCGACTAACATGGCTCAACAGGATTCAATATATAGAACCAAAAGCTTAGTGGGGCAACCATCAACAAAAACAAATAGAATTGGCCCTCAGCCTCTGCCACCTAACCAGCACTGCTCGATCTAGATGATATGTGGGAGATTTCTTCTCTATTAATTGGTTTGGGACTTTGGGCAGCGTTTACAATATATGAGGGATCCAATGGGGGACTCCATCGGAGAGCAGAGAAGAAGGTAAAATCTTCTTGCTAAAGACTGATCAACAGCTTTGGACAAGAGATCGACTTTGGGATTTCACCCTACAACAACTAACTTAAACTACAAAGAAAGAATCTCAAGGACCCCAAAAACAAACAAATAATACAATATGTCATTGTGTGTACTATTTAACTCACTCTACTTTTGTAATGACATAATAGTATCTAGAGTTACATCAGGATTGTACGTGCAACGTGTTACGAAGAGATCAAATAATAATTGAACGAATGATTTTTTTTTAATTAATTAATATCAACAATCTCTTTTCATCGGTCAAAATTATACATCCGTATATATTTTCGCTCAATTTAACATGTGAATTGTATTTGAAATAGATGCTTAAAAGGAGTATTAATATCCTCAAATGTGACCTATAATTTTAGATATAAATCGGCCAAAATGGTATTATAGGCCACCATCCAGTGATGTAATTAAGCACCAAACCTCATAAAGATAAAGGGGCTTAAAAGCCTTCAATCAGTCTCTCATTGGTGGAGGATAAGCTAGTTTATAGCGATGCATGCATGATTAACAACTACCCTTTTGCTAGTGACATTGATGCGTAGGGTTATATTGTGTCGGCAGCTTTCTCTTGGGCTGGTGATGGTGGCAAACAGTCAAAAAGCTGAAAGGGTGAATACATTCAGTCACAAAGAGAGGCTTTTACCAAAAAAATTAAAGAAACACAATGGCTCGAGTTTCTTCTTTTGATTTATAACTTTAACTTTCCATTTCTGAAGTCAACATCTAAGTCAAAGTCAAAACACACTTATTAATCTTACAATCCTAATTAGTTCAAAGTAGCAAAGTACAACACTTTGAGTGGAGTTTAATGATATCGACTGCCACAATAAAATTCATAGCAGTATGTCACTCGCAGTAGTTTTACAAGGAAGTCTCGAACAAGTAATAAAGCTCCCCTCTACTCAACATATCATGAACTCACATACTTTCCATCGGTTGCACCTAAAAACCAGACAGAGCCTGGTATAACCTACAGAGTACACTAGCAAAGAAGGTTTAACTTGAGTTTCCAAACATGGCCTTGAGAATTCACAAATTAGCATTGTAAATTTGGACATTTGCTTTACAACCTGATGAACAGGAGACAAGGAGATTTGAGTATAATATTCGCTTGCTAAAGATATCGGATTGTACTGGCCTACCGAGAAAGAAAACTAGTACACTAGTACTGGACCTATTCGCTAAGTGGGCCATATCATTAATATTAAATGGGCCTGAGCCCACATTGAAATAATGACCATCCCAATATCCCGTGAGATGACGTACATCTCACCTCAATTTCTAGGAAACAATCAAAATTCTGCTTTTTCCTTTATTTTCTTCAGTTTTATCACTTTATGACTAGGGATTAAAGTTCTCATAAAACCTTTTCATATGAGGCCTTCTAAGTTCTAACGACTAATTTGATATGATGTGGATCGAACACAATCATCGCAATTGGAAAATAGCTGTTTCTATTATAGGGAATATTAAATGACCATCTCTCTCAATTTATATTTTAAGATAAAATCTCACACTGAATGAAAAATATCGATAGAATAAAAGGATGTCACAATAAATACAGCCGAATCCTATGAATTTTGCTTAAAACGCATGACACATAATCATTGCCCAAGATAGAACATACAAGTGTCACCCTAATGGAAATTTTAATATAAAACCACATTGCAAAATAGAATGATAAATGAGGAGATACCTTCTGCTTTTGTGCGAACTAGGAGCATTTTATTTCAAATACCAATCATATTTTCGTTAATTATAATATGAAATAGCGTTACTATGTTTTATTAATTGAGCTTTTTGTTATTGATGAAGAATACCAAAGCTCTTATAGAAAACGATATATAAAAGAGGAAAATAAGAGGGGATGTTGTCACCACATGCATCCAATTTTGGGAAAGACAAACAATTAAACCTTTGTTAACATGGAGGTAGAATCTGATTCCTGAAAACGAAAAAAGATGAAACAAATTAAAGGGTAAATCACATTCACAGGCAAATCCAGCTAGCTGTCTCCAAAAATGCATTGCCACTAGCTGCAATCGATTCTGTGAAGCACTAAATCCAATTCCCTCGAACTTGGTTTCACTTATATATATGTGGATAGCAGGATAGTCCATCATCCTAAGTATATGGAATTTTGTCTTTCACATTAAATATTTGTTAGAGAACTATGCAATTAGTGGTCTTAATTTGTTCATATCTTTTCAGACAAATTGGATAAATTAATAAAGGGCATTCTGCTTGAGACCAGGCAATGCATGCATGCTAACTATTTAACCCTAGCTTGAACCAATTCGTAAATTAATTAAGAAAAGGCTGGGATGTTGGTTTTATCTGAATCGAAATTCTGGAAATGAATTAATGAAATGGATTTGCCCGCTTAACGAGGGAACCTTTCACGTGTGGAACCACATCGATCTAGCAGTGTTTTAAAGTTGATTTATTCTTTAGTTTCCATATAATTATTAAAATTGATCAGTGAATCCAGTGGTACTACACGTAGATCATGATTATCGTCATCAACTTAAGGCTTAAGGAACCGGCCACATGCCAATCTCAGTTGCCCTAATTGTGGATTTAGGGTTGTCCATTATTATTGACATGATTATATAGTTTTGAATCTTTTGATTTGCATTTCTACTCATGATCGAGAAGTGCCTAAGGTGTGACAGAAATACAATGACTACTTTGCACATGTACTTTAAATAAATTAATGTTTTCCCCATAAGCCTCTAATTAGCAAACCAAACGAAGCATTTTATTACTTTGTTGCATTGTTGCATGGAAGGAATTGTTCACAACAAAATTTATACTAGATGCATCTCCGTATAAATAAAAGCCGAACTACCCGCTAGAGAAATTGAAAATGTATCTGGTACAGGGATAGGTCCTTATACCGCGCAAGAGTATGAAAAAGGCAATGTAATGTAACCCAATAAGAATTTTAAGTGCATGCATCCTATTAATCAACTAGGCATTATATCAATAGGCAACATTGATATTGTTTTAGATTTAATTATTCAAATCAATACCAAACGAGACATATTTAGTAAATCTATCAATTTTTAATTATTTAATATAATAAATTTCAAAGCGTACAGATTTTTGCCATAAATTTCAATAAGTTTCCTATTTGTAATCTCTATTAGCAGTGAATCATTCAGAATTCATAGATAGTAGATTATATATCACATTGCCAATTTTTCTCCTTCCAAAATATCGTGGAACTCTACAATATATTCTATCTCTCTCCCTCATCTAGAATAAGAAAGGACTCAAGGAGAGAGAAACACAATAATACGCGGAGGAGAGATCGCAGACAAAGAGATACCATGAAGTTGCCCTCCACCTACTCTTAAACCTCTTTCTTTCACCTTTATTCTTCTTCTTCCATGTCCCACCCAGCTTTCTTCATCTATTCTCTTCTTCTTTCATCATTTCCCATTTCCCTAATCATCGCTTTCTCTCAATCACTTCGTCTCCTTCATGCCTAACTACCTAGCTTGAGTAGCTCTCTCCCTCATGCAGTAATGGCGACCATATCATCATTCTTCAACAGGTTTCTCTCTTTCTTCCTCCTTCTCTTCCACCTCAGCTGCTTCACTATCACCCCCGCCGCCGCCGCCTCCACCACCAATCCCCACCGCCATAAACGCAGACTCACTTCATTCCTCTCCAAACCCTCTCTAAAACCCCAAAAGGCTCTTTCCTCCTCTTGGTCCTTTCTCAAGAAAGTCTTCAAGTCCTCCAAAACCCAAACCCACCACCTCTCCACGCCGCCTCGCTCCTCCAGCCACTCCCTCGTCTCCCTCGTCCTCCCCGCCCAAATCAAATCAGACCCTCAGCCCAAAAACTCCGATGACTCTGATATCTTCTCCGGCGACCACCACTTTTTCCCTCTCCGAAACGACATCTTCCCCTGCACAACTTGCGGCGAGATTTTCCATAAACCTCAGGCTCTCGACCACCACCAAGCAGTCAAGCACGCTGTGTCGGAGCTCCACAACGGCGACACCGGTAAGAACATAGTCCAGATCATATTCAAAACAGGCTGGACAGACACCCAGAAAAGCCCAGTGATCCACCGCATTCTAAAGATCCACAACAGCGTCAAGATACTTGCCAGGTTCGAAGAGTACAGAGAGTTAGTGAAGTCCAAAGCAGCGAGAAACGGCGCCGTTGGAAGAGACGAAAGGTGCGTAGCTGATGGGAACGAGCTGCTGAGATTTCACTGCTCGACTTTTCTCTGCGACTTGGGAGTCGGCGGGAGCTCCGGGATTTGCAACCAGCAGTATTGCAGCGTTTGCGGGATCATCAAGTCAGGGTTCTCACCCAAGTTGGACGGAATCTCCACGCTGTCGAGCAGCTCCAGGGCACACGTGGCGATCCCGGAGGAGATCGAGGAGGAGTTCAAGTTCATGAACGTGAAGCGGGCCATGCTGGTCTGCCGCGTCGTGGCGGGTCGGGTCGGGTACGACTCTGATGATGACGTGGACAAGGAGGGTGGCGGGTTTGACTCGGTGGTGGGGAGGAGTGGGAGTGGGACCCAGATGAGGGTGGATGAGGAGGAGCTCTTGGTGTTTAACCCGAGGGCTGTGCTTCCCTGCTTTGTGATTGTGTATACCGTTTGAAATTAGTACAGTGTGAGCGTTTGATAATATGGAATTTGGTTTTCCTTAATTTTGTCCCACAGATTGTGAATTTTTGTGATGGATGGCTGTGATGGTGATTTGCACAGGTTTTCAACTGGCCTAGACCGGAATCCGGTCACAGCGGAGCTCCGAATCCCCCCATTGGGGACATGGATTTCGGTCTATGGGAATTTGGTGTTTGTTTGGCTGCCTATGCCATGTTACGGTAGCTTAAAATAGCAAGGTTATGTCAATATTTAGGTTTGATCACCATGTTTACAGTGCATTTTATGTGAAATGCTCTTCCTATTTGTGAATATTGAACAACTTTATTTCCTTTTCCAATTTTGGCTGATTCCTATTAGTTGAAGATTTTATCAATTGCAAAGTTTTATGAGATTTTACTTGCATTCATGATATTGATATTAGATGGGCAAACCGCAGACAACCTTGGCTAATTAGCGAGTGCTTGTATGCTAACTACTAACGACATCATAATTTAGCTGATGCCGATCAAATCTGCCAATTCCACTAAATCAGGATTAAGTAGAATACGTAGTGGCAAAAGGATCAGGTCTTCCATCTGCTTTTTGTAATGAAGATCTTCATTTTCTTTTGGGGCATTGTTTATCTCTATGCTTAAATCTACTATAGTTTTCAAGATGAGTGAACAGGTGTTCTTCGGAAGTAAATCATTGCTCGAGTGAAGATTGCACAGAGAGTTACAGTAGTGAATGAATATATCACTATGATAAAACAAATGTATTGCTTGTAGTAAAGACTAAGCAGTTTTGTTATTGTACCCATTGTAATTATTTAAACAATCTTTTTTAATAAAGACACAGCGAAGCTTTATAGCTTTTATCCTAAAAATAGTAAAAAAAAACCCTAGCCGCTCCCAATTTCCAAAACCCTAGCCTCCTCTTCACGGCATCCCAACCTCCCTCGCCGAAAGCATGGCATCTATCGAGGATGTTACTACAAGCTTTGCTACTTCGTTCGCTCTTGCGGGCTCTGACGTTGTCGACATCTCCCACCTAAATGATGGAGGCAACAGATCCAACTCTCAAGCTTTTCTTCTTGCCAAACCTTTGACAAAGAAGAAATATGAAGCTATGGACCTTCAACACCAATTAGGCGCATTTGGGTCCTTGATGGTGGCTTCAAAGTGCAAAGTATGCAAGGTCGGTTTGTGTTTGCCTTTGATCTGAAAGAGACCGAAACAAGGTTATCCAGGGAGGGCCACGACACTTTAGCCGATCTCCTGTGCTACTGCAACAATATGATGGGCTTGTAGATCTGCTTGAGGTTTCCATGAATCACCTCTTCTTCTGGGTCAAGATTTCAGGTATTCCGCCTGTCCTATTAGACATGAAAACTATTATGAATGTGGCTTCGATTGCAGGCAAGTTTCTAGACTTTGATCAAAAGCTATTTGATAACAAAGGCCTGATTAGGGTTCATGTAGCACATGCTATATCTCAACCCTTCTTTCTGAAATGTATGCTGAAACGTCTCCTTGGTGTGGTGAAAGAGATATCCTTTTTCTTTGAGAATTTTACATGGTAAGTGTAGGGATTGCAATTTGATTTTCCATGATCAGGATATATGCCCTCTTAAGGCTACACTAGAGGAGCAGACTAATATTGAAACACATGTTGTAATTAGGACTTCTCTGGTGTCCCACTTTCCAGGTCTCTCTGTTCTTCGCTTTCAAAATGGAACATTTCGTTTTCATGGACTTCTATATTGCTGTTGGATCATAATTCATATACATATTTGTGCCGTAAAACATGAAAATTACTTATTCTAAAGTGTAATTTAATGTTGACTAATCCAATTCCATTATTTTTCTAATCTTGTACTTTTGCATAACCTTTATGTTTATTTATATATATTTATTATATTTTATTTTTCATGATAGGAAATGATGGAGAAGCATGAAAATTCACTAAAAGTCAATCTTAGCACATTTTCCTACTCCGGCTATGAGAAAGCTAGCTAAACAAGAAATGAGGGCAGGCAGCCTGATCAAAAGAACTCCAAATAAGTTGTGAAACTTTCCATATTCATTCTAGACATCCTAAGAATCATTTTTTATGAAGAGTGCAAGAGCTAGTTCAGAATGGAAGGCCTTCAAAAGATCGGTCCAACTTTCTGACTAAAAGATGAAAACGGCAAAACCGGACCTGCACAGATTCCGATAGCATTTCCAGCCAAACCACAGTAAACTAAGCTCTGAAATTTTTCCAAGATGATCTACATTTATTGACACACATTTGGTATGGATAAGTTGAAGACTAATTCCGAAGTCTCGGAGGAGATTCAATTGAAGGAAACTTCAGAGACGTATCTTAGCGAAAACATGGCAGTTTGGCCTAGAACCTTCTTTAGGCGGATTTCTTGTGCATTTTTGGAAGATCTATGTCTCCATGATGATGAAATTATCAAGGAGAGCCCTAGAAGAATCCTACAAGATTATTGCAAGATTAGTCCATCATATTATTTTTTGGATAATAGGCATCCCTATTATTCTTTGGATAATAGGCATCCCTATGCACCTTCTCTCGTTTGGTTGTCACATTGACTTTGGTGATCAAAAACTATCCCAACACTCTTCATTTTCATATTTCTCATGCAAAATAAAAAGAGCAGCTGCTCTTCTCTTCTCCTAAGTCATCTTTTCTACTCTAAACTCTCATAACTCATCATTACTTCCCTCTTTTTACTCCATCTCGTCCATACTCATTTTCCCTTGTTTTTAGGATCTATTATCACTCTCATATTCCACCTCCATGCTTCTTACAATGCTTGAGCTGCTCCATTTTGTTTCCATTCATCATTTTACTCATCTCTCTTCTCTATATAAGCATCTCTTCTCACAAGGAAGATGATCACTCATTCCACCCTATTGTATATTCTTTGTCTCTTCATCTCCTTTATAAAACCTCCACATCCACCTCCGAAAATCCAAACTCATACTCTCTTTACTACTCCATCTCCTCCATCATAACCACCACAATTACCATCTTCCACCACTAACACTACTACTTCATCATTACCACTCAAAGTTAACCAAAGAACCATCATATCTTTATCACCATTCCATTCATCCACCACCATCAAGAAGTTCACCATCCATCCGTTCCACCATCAAGGAGGATTCAAGGAGCATTGAAAGAGGAAAAAGAAGGAGAAGCTGCCCATGGATTTGTCAAGCTTCAATTAGTTCATTCTTTCCTTAACTCTTTAAATTTACCTTGATGTACTTTATAGATTTGATGTTAATTTGTATGATTATGAGTGAGTAGTTACTTTGTTATGGTTAGGCTTGAATGCCTTAGCAAAACTTGTATGAATTGATATTTTACTTTACATTTGATGTTATTTGTGACTTTCATCTTCATATGCTAATTTAAGAAGTGAATGCATTCATTCAAACTTAACTACTTTGAATGTGTTGAGTTTGTCATCTCATGAAAAGATGTTTAGGGAGTAGTTAACATTGAGCATTGATAGCATGATAGTATCATCTATGTGCATATGAAGGTTATGAGTTAAAATCACCTAGATCTAGGATTGGTTTGCTTGCATGATTATCTAAACTCAAAACTTTATGCATCTAGGAACAATGAATTGAGACTTAACCAGTAATAGGATTTGTTCTTAGGTAGTTAATTATAGATTTATCCAGTTGGAATTGGTAACATTAAATGAGTTTAAACCTTTGTAGTCTTATCCGGATGCAAAGAGAGTAATTGAGAAATTAGAATAACATCACTTGTTTTTGAACTTCAATACTTGCAAGGGAGATTAGTGGTAGACAATCCAACCCCTAACTTCATCCATTATTTTACTAGTTTAGTTTAGTTTAGTTTAGTTTATATTTGAGCATTTATTCTAATTTGGTTCACTACTATCCATCAAATAATTTCACTACCACCACAATGCACATACTCACCATGAACCTAGATTTCCCTGTGAATTTAGGTTTGTGATTATATATTTGCATATTCTAGCTCTTCTTAGGTTAACACCCTAGCTAGTGAAAGGAATTCAATCTTCGTGGGTTCGACAACCTTTCTTAAATCTCTATACTATTACTTGTACCTTTATACTTGAGGGTGGCTATTTGGCTAACTACTGCCATGTATTGCTTGAAATCTGTTTGGTGCTCCATCTGCACATAAACCCTAGATGTCCTATTTTCATTAGGAATGAAGATTTAAGGCCTGAAGCGGCAAATACTGTGCTAGCTTTACCTCTTACTCAGACAGACCAAGTTGCAGTCAAGGAGGGCGTCCATCCTCACCATTCAAGTCTGAAAAAAAAAACTGAAAACACTTTTTGGGGAAAGTAACCAGGCTACAAGTCCATCCATGCTCCAAAAAAAGTTGAAGGTGCTAGAATTCCACACCAAATTCTCTGCCAAGTCTCTTGGACTAATTGAGGCTCCACGGAGAATCATGATTCCTAAGGAAGGAATGATCCCAAAAGAAGACATGCAGCTAATCAAGAAGAAAAAGGGAAGGCCTTTGGGGTCAAAGAACCCCTCCAAGATAAGAAAGTTTCTGCTGAAGAAGTGCTAAGTATCATATGCCCTAGCAAACCTCCAAGCCCTAGTGTTAAGGGCAAGGAGAAAGTTTAGTTTATTTTCATTTGAACTTTGCCTATTTACTTGTCATTGGTAACATGGTTTATAGGCTTTCCTTGAATAAGTGAGCATGAGTACCGTCAAATGATCGGACCTAATTTATGTATCGCTGTGGTACGGTATACCACAAACTCTTTATCTACCCATAGATAGTAGAGGAAGGATATGCAATGGTCCTTTTTGGCCTGAGTAACGGTAATATATCAACATGATATTCTTAAAATATATATATATATATAGCTTTTATCCTTCTCTTTTGGTTGGAAGGAAAATTTTTTTTTTATCATATTTTAACCTATTCTGTTCTTCTTTTTATAAGATGAGATGCATTCCTACCTGGATTTGAAATCCAAATAAGGTTTCTATATCTGCTAGCAACCAAAAAAGAAAGTGTGTAAACTTATTTCTACTCCCATTCTAGGCATGACACCGGAATGTTGTCAGATACTACTATTATAAATGCAAGGCCTCTTCACAGCAAAACCACAACACCTGAAAATCTCAAATCCTACAGGAAGAGAGAAAGACAATACGATTAACGTCAATTGATGTCATGGAGACTGACGATTTCGACAACGATCAAGCTAGAAAACAAATGGTTCAGGCTAAGGACTCGATCGAAAAGGCATTCAGATACATGGAGGTGTCGTCATGGACCAAGCCAATAACTATGAGGTCTATGGTCACAAGCTTTTATCTTAGCATCATCGTCATCTTCATCATGTGCAAGCTCAAGAAGCAAAGATGAAGCTTTACAAATGTTCAAGATTTACAAGAACGAAGTTGAGAATCAACATAGTGAAAAGATCAAGGTCTTAAGGAATGATAGAGGTGGTGAATATGAAGCACCATTTGCTGAGTTTTGTGCTCAACATGGAATATTTCACCAATCTGGTGACTACTTATTCTCCTCAACAAAACGGTATTACGGTATTACCGAACAGAAGAACCGTACATTGAAAGATATCAATGATGAATGCTATATTGATAAGTTCTGGAGCATCCTAGAATTGCTTTCTGCTAACTTTATTCTCAGCATTGCTTTCTGCTGAGTATATTCTCAAAAATTACTTCATAAGAAGTTAGATAAAGCACCATACGAGTTATGGAAAGGTTGAAGACCTTATAAATATCTCAAAGTGTGGGAGTGTGTAGCTAAGGTAGCAGTTCCTAAAGCTAAAAAGGTTAAAATAGGACCCAAATGACCAAAACCATTGATTGTGTATTCATTGGTTATGCTTCTAATAGTAGTGCTTATCGATTCCTAGTGCATAAATTAGAAAATGTTGATAAACATATGAATACAGTTATTGAGTCAAGGAATGCTGAACTCTTTGAGAATGTTTTCTCTTGTAGATTTTCACAAGAACTAATTTGAAGAGAAGTTATGATGATGCTAACAGTAGCCATCATGAAGGAAATGAGGAGCTAGATCAAAAGGATCTAAAAGTCTATACCAGATGGAGTAAGACGGCAAAAACATCAAAGTCATTTGGTCCAGATTTTCTAACTTTTTTGATAGAAAATGAGCCTCGAATCCATGTCTTCTCCAAAAGCTCCATGTTGGAAAGAGGCTGTTGATGTTGAAGTTGATTCCATTTTACAGAATCACACTTGGGAACTGGTGGATCTTCCTCCTGGAAATAAATCATTAGGATACAAGTGAATTTTAAAAAGAAGATGAAAGTTAATGGATTAATTGACAAGTATAAAGCGAGACTTGTAGCAAAAGGAAAGCTTAGACTACTTTGATACTTATTCACCGGTTACTCGAATCACATCCATTAGAATGTTTCGCAATTGCTGCTTTGCACAATCATGAAATATATCAAATGGATGTTAAGACAGTCTTTCTAAATGGTGTTAAATAGAAGAGGAAATATATATGGAACAACCGGAAAGATTCACTGTTCTTGGTCAAGAGAGAAAAGTATATAGGCTTGCAAAATCTCTATTAAGAAAGCACCAAAACAATGGCATCAAAAATTTAACAATGTAATGCTATCAAATGGATTCAAGATCAATGAGTGTGATAGTTGTGTTTACACAAAAAGCACTCAAAATGGTTATGTAATGGTATGTCAATACATAGACGACATGCTTATAATTGGTAACAATAATATGATCAATATTACCAAGAAAAAATTGACCAGTACATTTGACATGAAAGATATGGGAGTTGCCGATGTTATATTGGGAATCAAAATTTCCAAAACTTCTGATGGATTAGTTTTGTAATCACATTATATTGAGAAAATACTTAATAAGTTTGGTGAGTATGATAGCAAAAAATCCACATGACGTTAACCTTCATTTAATGAAGAATATGGGTGAAGGCATATCCCAAATGGAATATGCAAGGATAATTAAAAGTTTGATAAAAAATATTCAGAAGTGTATGTTTTTACGTTAGGAGGTGTGGCTGTATGTTGGAAATCTACAAAGAAAACATATTAGGTCCACAGTGGCATTTGAATTCATTGCTTTGGATAAAGCTAGTGAAGAAGTCGAGTGGCCTCGTAGCTTCTTAGAAAATATTCTAAATTGGCCAAAACATGTGCCTGCAATTTGTATACATTGCGATAGTTGATCAACTATTGGAAGGGCACATAGGAATATATTTAATGGTAAGTACAGATATATAGGTTGATGACATAATACCGTAAGACAACTGCTCTCAAATGGTATAATTACCATTGAATATATAAAATCGAAAGATAATTTAGCTGATTTATTTACAAAAGGTTTGACTCTAGACCAAGTTTGTAAATCATCGAGAGGAATGTGATTGAATCCTTTGAATTAAAATTAAATCTTCATGATGGACACCCAAACAAGCTGACCGGAGATCTCAAGATCTAGGTTCAAAGGGACAACTAAATCGTGTCTGACTTAAATGGAGCACTGTGGAGATAACTTCTCCTACCCAATCCGACAATGAAATAATGCTATGTTTACAAGGTAAATTAGGATAAATTTAGCTTTTAATGATTCCTATGATTTGAAAACTCAAGTGGACTATAGCAGAATACTCTAAAGCAGGAAGTCACTATATCCATGAGATCACAAATTCTCTAAAGTGTTGATGAATAACGGGTATTGTCCATGGCCGAAAGGACAAACAAAACCATAGAAAAAGATGTGTTTGGAAAGATATTATATGATTACTATTGTCTGGTTTACATGAACTGCTAAATAGTTCAAGGCAACATGTTCACTATTTAGCTAGTAATCCCGATAGTGGATCACTAGGGCAGGTTCAAGGCCAAAAACTACCTATCTTGATATGATATCTTACCAACCGTACTCTCTCAACCTCTACTTTATCACTTTTCATTCATGTGGGGGATTGTTAGTAAATTTAATTCAAATATTAAATTCATTTGAATTATATATATATATATATATATATATGATTTTTCTCAGGTAAGGATGTCCTTACTTAAGGTCTAGGTACGGATTTGGTGTTTTCACCTACTTTCGGATCACATTTTCACATCTTAACCGTTCAGTTTTTAGAGCCTAATGTATAGATCTCTCTTGCAAAATTGCAGCCAATTTGGTGATCGTTAAGGCATCCAAAACTGCAATTTACACGAACGGACCGAATCTGTCTAACCGGAACCGTTCGTATTTATAATAGTAAATTGCAGTTTGTGGATGCTTTAACGATCACCAAATTGGCTGAAAATTTGCAGAGGTGATCTATACATTAGGACCTAAAAACGGAACGGTTAAGATGTGAAAATGTGATCGGAAAGTGGGTGAAAACAGGAAATCCGTACCTAAGAAAAACTAAGGACGTCCTTAGTGTAGCCAGATTGTGTATATATATATATATATATATATATATATATATATATATGAAAGAAGTAACTGATCATCTTATCCAGAGGTTATAACATTTCAAACTAAAAGCAACGAACCATTATAACCTTATACAATGGAAGTTGCTGGTGCATATCTATATGACAAATGGTATGTCCTTTCAAAAGATGCTTTACTCTTATATATACAGATGTAATCCTACCACTTTGCATCCAATCTTTTGCATCAGAAATTTTGTCAAGTCTCCAAAGGAGTTCTGCATTAGAGTTTAAGAGATTGAGAGAGAATGGACACAATCTACGTTCGTCCATCCTCTAGATTGAAGTGCTTCTTCTAGAGGAAGTTTGATTGTTGTACTCTAGGGAGACATTTGTCAATAACCCTTCAAGCACGGATGAGAATGCAATTTCATCTTACGAAGATAGAATCAATTGCAAGTTCTAGACTCGATCACTATCTGTAAAGTTTTTGCTTCCCTTTTTGTTTGCTATTTTAAGTTTGAAATTACTTTGTATTTATGTTTTGAATATAGCAATTACTTACTTACTTTTCTAACAGTACCTACTAGTTATATATAATTTTATTTTCAATGAAAGAAAGTACAACAAAATAGCTAAATAGAAGCTCCCCTAAAATGCTAGCCAGTAATATAATTTGATAATATTTCAAGCAAAATATTAATAATCGTGTGAATTTGGCAAAAGCTGAACTAGATTCTATTCAGCAAGACATCTCTTATTTGGGTCCTTCTGATGAACGTTTTCAGCAAGAGGATAAGGCCCATGCAGATTATCAAATGGCCCTTTCCATGCAGAATTCTTTTCTTCGTAGTAAGTCACGTATTCGTTGGCTTATTGACGGGGATCGAAACACTTCATTCTTGCACAACATGGTAAAGATTCGAAAGGATCATAGGTCAATGGCAACAATTAAAGTTGGCTCACAGGTTTTACAATCTCATGATCGTATTGCTTCTCATGTGGTCCAGCATTTCAGTTCAATGTTTACTAGAGATGAGAATATTGTCAACAAGGGTTTGGTTGAGCATGTTATTCCAGCATTGGTCATTGAGGAGGAAAATCAAATGCTTACAGCAAACCCTTCTATAGAGGAGATACGCGGCACAATTATGGGTATGGATGGTTTCAGTGCTCCAGATCTAGATGGCTTTGGTGGTTCATTTTCTCATGCTTGCTGGGATATAGTTCCTTCAGAAGTGATCACTGTGATCTCAAGTTTCTTTGAAAATGGATTTATCCTCCCCAATTTCAACTCTAGTGTCATCACTCTAATTTCGAAAAAGGAAGAAGCAGATAGGATTTCAGATTACCGTCCAATTGCACTAACTAATTTCGTGTTCAAGGTGATCACGAAAATTCTAGCAGACAGACTTGGTTCGGTGGCTTCAAGGATTATTTCTTCTAATCAAAGCGGTTTTGTTAAAGGTCGCGGTTTTGTTAAAGGTCGTTGTATTGTTGATCCGATAATCTTGACATCTGAATGCCTCAATATGTCAGATCGAAATTGTCATTGGGGTAATATTGCCATAAAATTAGATGTCAGCAAAGCCTTTGATACCTTTGATTGGGATTTCTTGCTACGAGTCCTTCACTCATTTGGTTTTGCTTCAGATTTTATAAACTGGATATATAATGTTCTCAAATCTGCCAAACTCTCTGTTCTCATAAATGGCCAAGCTTGTGGTTTCTTCAACTATTCACGGGGAATTAGGCAAGGGGACCCTTTATCCCCATTATTATTTTGCCTTGCTGAGGAAGTCTTGAGTCGAGGTTTATCCCAGTTGGTTTCTAGAGGAAAAATCATTCCCATTGCTACTTCGAAAAAGGTGTCACCTCCATCTAATGGTCTTTTTGCTGATGACATAATGGTGTTCATGCAAAGCAACTCTCATGGTATTAGGGCACTAATGAAATTTCTTGATGAATATGCTGTTAATTCCGGGCAATCTGTGAACAAAGCTAAGTCCTCGCTTTGTATTGGTAAATACGCTGCTAGAAGGAAAGTCATTATCCAAAGGCTTTTGGGTATTCGTGAAGGATCTCTCCCATTCACGTACTTGGGGGTTCCAATTTTCAAAGGATGTCCGAAGTCGGAATACTTTCGTGTATTAGCTGATAAAGTTCGCTGCAAGCTGTCATCTTGGAAGGGTATGCATTTATCCCAAGCGGCTCGGCTTCAATTAATTGCTTCAGTAATCCAAAGCTTGCTAATTTATAGTTTTCAAGTATATGAATGGCCTCGTTCACTTTTATTGAAAGTTCAAGCTTAGACCCGTAATTTCTTCTGGTCCGGTGACCCCCTCAAGAAAGGGTTACATTAATTGCATGGTCTCAATGTTGTCTTCCGGTTGATCAAGAAGGATTGGGTCTAAAAAATTTGTTTCATCTTAACCAGGCCTTGATCCTTACAAGATGTTGGGGTATTATTCAATCATCTTCTCCTTTAGCTCAATTCTTGCGGGACAGATTCTTTACATCCTCTCTTCAAGCATTAAAGTATTATCAGAGATCTTCAGTTTGGATTGGCCTGAAGAAGCTTTGGCCAAGGTTTTATTCCAAGCTTCAATGGTTGGTGGGAGATGGTAAACAGGTACGTTTTCGGTTGGATAATTGGCTTGGCACTCCAATTTCAATTACTCATAATCTGGGTCCTGAGTTGCAACCTTTCCTTAAAGAGCCAGTATGCAATTTCATCACAAATGGAAATTGGTCGTTGCCTTCTCTATTCATTTCTTCCTTCCCTGACTTGTCCAAACAAATTTTGGAGGTTTCGCTACCCACTAACAAGGTAGCTGATTAAGCAATTTGGCCTTTTTCAACATCAAGTCAGTTCACGGCAAACGATGCTTATGTTTCCATGTCTACCTCTAACCCCATTTTGCCTTGGTGTAAATTAATTTGGAATAAAGCTGTTCAGCCACGCAAAAGCATTGCTACTTGGAAAGTTCGACATGGTAGAATGCTCACGGACGAATTACTACAGAAAAGAGGCTATTCACTTTGCTCTAGGTGTGAGTTCTGCCGCTAAAAAGTTGAGTCCTTATCTCATTTATTTTATAATTGCAGTGTGACTCACAGTTTTTGGAGTTGGATTTTTCAGCTTTTTCGCTTAAATTTTTCCAATCAGACAGAGCTTGTTGGATTGTTATCTCCAATGGTGATTGATCCTATGCCAGACTCGTCAAGAAAACTTTGTTGCTTTGCTATTTGTAATGCTATTTGGGGCATCTAGACTAAGAGAAATAAATTGAGGTTTGATGGTATTGCTTTTTCCTTGGTAAAGTTCAAGCACTCTTTTCTTCTTTCACTAAAGGACTCTGCTTCTCTTTATTTTGCACCATGCTCTTCGTCTATGGGTTCACTTTCAGTTTTCCAATTGCTTGGTTGATCACCCCTAAGGCTTAAAGCTCCGAAATTTATTCCAGTAAGATGGGCTCCTCCTCCTGTGGGTTAGTTTAAGGTAAACACTGATGGATCATTTCATAGTCTAGAGGTTGCAGGTTTTGGAGGGTTATTTAGAGACTTGGATGGTTTATTCAAGGGTGCCTTTGCCCATAAAGTCACTGTTAGCAGTGCAATTGATGCGGAAATTCTGGCAGTCATTGAGGCTCTTCGTGTTGCATGGGCAAGAAGTTGGACACATATTTGGCTTGAAACAGACTCTGCCCTAGTAGTTCATTATTTCACTTCACCTAATTTAATACCTTGGAGGTTCAGAGTGGATTGGTTAAACTATCTGCACTTCACTTACGACTCTCATATCTATAGAGAAGGTTACTCTTCAGCTGATGCTTTTGCTAATTATGGTGCTCAGAATGATGGTTTTTCTGGTGGACTTTGCCTCCTGGATTCATTACAGGTCCCTATGGTCGTGATCTATCTATGTTACTCGTTACCATTATGCATAAAACATAGTTTTTTATTTGCTTTTAGTTCCGCTTAATTGTATTTGGGAAGGGGTTTGTCTCTTCCTAGACTTTTTTTTGGATGTTGGGTTTTAGTTTAGTCCCCCCAACTTTGTTTGTATCTGTCAACTTTTCTTCTATCAATAAAATAAGGGGATAGGGGGTGAGTTCTCAGAGTATGGCAGACCCTTCTCCTTCGGGATTGAGGGTGAGACTTGTTCCCTACATTGTTTGTCTTTAATGAACTAATATCGCATAATCTCGTATTTATATATATATATATATATAAAGCAAAGAATCGACATGGAGACTCATATATAAAGCTAAGCTAGCTTAGTAAACTAACATCAATACCTCAAGCAAGGAATTAGTTTAAAAACTGAAACATTAGGACATCTCCAATGAGAGGACTCTATCAAGATTTTTGACCCTTTCGAGCATGTTATGGACCCCAACAAGGTTTATTTTCAAGGCCAAATGGCCTCAAGAGGTTAAGTCTGACCCTGAAGGTGACCAGGTCCATATCAAGAACCACATCATGAAATGAGAGAGATACTAAATTTTTTTAGCATTTTGATCAAGTGGAGGTGCCACATGGCAATCTGCCACCGGTTCCTTATTTGTAAAACTTGATTTTGAGGTCCGAAATCAATCAAACACAAAGGTAAGCAATTAGAAGCATCCTAATTAAATTTAAATTTAGTGATTTTATTTCTTTTTATTTTTTTAATGGGCATCGTAAAACTTCTACATTTTCTCATTTAAAAAAAAATCCATATTTTCCAGAAAAAAAAAACCACATTTTCTAACTTTTTCTTTATGAAAATATATTTCTGTCTTACCAAATCTAAACCTTATATGAAAAAATTATTTTTGGCTGAAGCTTTAATTTTAATTTTTTAATTTATTTGGGGTCCTGGAGAAGGGAGGGTAGGATTGAATACGGAAAATTAAAAATTATAACTAAAGAATATTATTAGTTTTAAAAATATGATTTAAAATAAAAATATTTAAAGAGCTAAAATTTAAGCCTTCTCTATTAGAGAAGATCTATCAATACTTGAATAAACAATATAATTACTAAATTTAGCTCTGGACCAAATCCCTTACAGGAGATGGCCTTTAGTGTGGGAGTATGTGCCCATTAAATTATAGGAACATAAACCTATCCAACTAGCTAAATATAAGCGTATGTCTAGATAATAATTGATAGCCAAATAAGTCTTCTGAATCAGGTGGAACCATGGATACTACAGAGCTTCTTCAAGGGAAACGGGGGTTCGAAAAGTGACCCATTCAGAATTTCCCTGGCAATCACTCTGTTTGCGGCTTCGGTTAAATGTGCTCCATCCCAGGAAACATAGTTCCAGGGGTCCTTGCAAGCCGTTGCATTTGCACACCCACACTGAGCATGGAGGTCAAAATTGTAAAGACCTCCTCCATGTCCGCAGCAAACTTTTGCTCCATATTTGAGCCCATAGTGTGTCGGGTTCTTGAAGAGATCTAGCTTCACGCTGAAGGTGTCGACATATATGATTGATGCTTCTGGGTTATCGCCTCTAATTTCCCAGAGTGACTCCCGTAGCAGCTTGTTGTACTCCGAAACTGCATCATTCAACGGAAAATAACATCCAGCTGAATCAAGATAAGAACTGGCCTGATTCACTATAACCCTAATTATAGGATCACATCCCGCAGGTCCCACACCGAACACCCAAAATGTACGCCCGCCCAAGCCATACAGCTCCTAGAAAAAGCAACATATATATACAAGCACATCAATCTATCAATGAATAAGAAAGTGTCTGTATGACAGACAATAGGAGCCAAAAAAACTGCATGAAGTCTAAACCTTCACCACAGATTTCCATTAATCTAACTGCTAAGTGATGGAAACAAGAAAGATAATTAAATGAGCTAGCTATTGATCGATGATGCTAATAGTCAAGCATGAGGCTCTAAAATTTCAACCAACAAGGCTAAAAAACGTCACCTAATTAAAGAATAAACAAAAGCAATTAAGCTAGAGACACATCCCCTGTGCAAGTTTCGGATGCAATTGTTCGCAGAAAAAAGTAGAGACCCGGATAACCCCCACATTATGACAGGTACGCACCCAAAATGTCACAATAACATAAGACCTAGCAGAAAATTCTACATGCAAAACATAACAATACCCAACAAACTAAGATAACCAAAGTAACATAGTTTCACAAATTTAGCTACCAGAGAGTACACAAAAACGCACTTCTATAGTTAAGCCATCTTGTTTACTTATCAAGACATTTGAGCAATATTTTTGTGCACAGAAGTCTACTAATTAAGACATATACGTGAACATGTCTTGGTGTAGATTGTCGAAGTAGTCACTCACCCGTATGGTGTGAGAAATAGAGGAGACCATTCGGGGAAAGAATTGCTTCACTCCATCAGCACCAAGCGTTTCCACTTGAGAGACTATATCGGCTTGGCCTATATAGAGCATGTATATAGACTTTCCAAAGACCTTCGGAGAAGGAAACCTCTTCTTAGACCCTAGAGGAACAGAAACCAAGTTATCAGAAAACACAAGGATGTATTCTTAATTTATCATCCTATGTTTAATATAACGTACTATATGTAGGTATTTACCGTGCTTATGGACTTCTTCCACAATGGACTTGAATTCCCGCATTTGTTGCAGCTGGACACCCAGATTGAACACACTGAGAGGAAACAAAGTAGGAAAGGAGCTGTTTGGAGGAAGCGCAGCGGCTCCCACTGCGGCAAAATTGACGCCGTTTTTGAATGATCCCTCTGGCTTCAAATAAGGGGTCAAAAAGTGAAGTCCCAAAGCTTCAGCTGCCAAGTTGTTCATCAACATCATTCCATCATTAATTTCAAAAATTAATTTAAGAGAGAAAAGGCATGAAGCTAGTTTTTCACACAAAATAAGAATAACAAGCAGAAAGAAGTGGGACAAGATCAAAGTTTGTGTTGTTAAGCCACAAAATGAAAGAAAAACAATTGTAAATCTCCACTCATTAATTACCGAGAAAGTCGATTATCAGTCGGCCATCTGAAGCTCTTCCGGCAGGTTTCTTGAAGAATGTAGACCCATAAGGTACCGGCAGGTGGTCTGGAAAGGCTGCATGGTCTTCACCCGTATCCGAAATGGAGTCACCAAAATTAAATATTGCAGAAAAGCACTTGGAATCGATGTTCCCCACCTATATACAAATGGTGATAGCAGAAAAGTATCAGTCTTGATAATCAGGGTCAACAAATAAGTAGAAAACCTTATATCAGAAGATAAACTCTATGAACTATAAGCATGCATGCATGCATGCATGCATATACATAAAAAACAAGGATACGATCGAGGTTTTATAATTCAGTGAAAGAAAATAGTATTTGGATTACAGAAATTCTAGGCTTGGTCATCTTAGGCTTGTGCTTGAAGAAATGAACCAAAGAAGATCGAGCACTTGAGAAAGAAAATCTACCTGGATCATGATCAAAGATACAAGCAGCCACATGTGTAAAAGCCCCATTTCGCTAATTACTTAATTGTGTGAATATGTTAGAGAAACAGTAAGGGCTGAAAGAGAGAAGGCCTTCTGTACAAGCTTGGGCTTAAACGGGAACCACTTTTCAGTTTTTTCCAGCCTCAAGATTCGAAAGATGATGAATCTACTGTAATTGAAACTATCAGATCAAAACCAGGAAGAAGATGAACTTTGAGAAAAAACTATGCTCTTGATTTTTTCTACAGCTTCCTTTCTATAGGTTTTGTTGAATAAGCCAAATACCCAATAACAATATGACAGCTCATTACTCACTCTAACAAGGAACAACCCTCCTCTCCTAAATTCTTGCTAACTAACTTGATCACTGGACGTTGGAGCCGAGTGGTTCCAGCTGGTCTTATAAATCTGCTGATGTGTGCACTGCCAGGTGTACAAACTAATTCTTCTTCCTTCTCTTCTCATCTTCATCATGTGAATGTGAGCTCTTGATCAAGTTAGTGGTACCACATCGATCAAGTTAGCTAGCAAAACTTTAGGGGAGTTGTTAGAGATTGATTAAATGATCTGTCATAACACACTTAGCTTATTTATAACAAAACATATGTGGTTGCGAATTATATTATATACTAAAGTTGGTAATCAACTAATCACTATTCATCGATTTAATAACAGTGCCTGCTCGAGCCAAAAAAATTATGATTTTGCCATTTTTAAAATATATTTTACGATCCTACCATTGATATAAGGATGCATGATCATCATCAGCACCACCACTTTCGTGTTTCAGTGCAGAGAGAGAGAGAGAGACTGAGATTGATATACATAATCTTCGCAGAGGAATAATAGAGATTGAGCCAAGTTTTTAATTTTTGGGTGTCAACTTCTGTTGACAAATTGACTAACTACCCTATCCAGCATTCCAGCCCACTTGTCCAAAGCCCACTAGTCTAGTGAGTACCATGTGAATGTGTGATCCCGCGCCGCACTGAATCCCAACTCCTCCAATCTTTCCCTCCAACATATCCTCCCGGCCATTTTAACACCATAGCTTAACGGCGAGCTTCTTCCACCACTACCACAGCTCAATCCACCTTCCACGTGTCCTCAGAACACAGTCCCGATTCCGAATCCTCGTCGACTTGGGACCCTCTCGCCGGCGCCGTGAAATTCTGAGATCTCAAAAGGTCGGGCAATTTAGCTTCTCGATTCTGTTGATGTTAATTTTGATTCTATGGCTCAATAGATACTGTTGGTTACTAATTTTCCGAATCACTGCAATTAGGTTATGTGAATTTTTGGAATATATTGACGGCGTTGATTGGATAACGGCCGGCCAGTAGGTACTCAGCTCAAGATTGCCTGCCAACGATGACATGATGATCGATGATATGAACAGAAGCAAGTGACTGCTGTTCCTGATGGATTTAACTCTCACTATCTCAAAATTTACTATGGTAAACAATCTCTATTCCAATTCTACTCAAATTAACAACGTAATTGTTAGATTTAAGCAGATCTATCATTTTCTCTTGTCGGGTCGATGGGATTGGTGGTTTTAATTTGTAAGGCAATATGTGAACATTTGCCTCATATGTTTGCTATTACTAAACTTTTTGTTTTGAGTTCATACCGCGGCAGGAAAGCTCTTCCCATATGAGGAAATGTTTAAATGGATGTCCTATGCAGATGGTAAGTCGCATTCTCTATCAACCCACTGCCTAACATTTCTTTCTTTTTGTGTGTTGTACGTGTACAACCGAAAAAGTAAACTTGTTTTTATCCTGGGAGTTTGTAACCCGACTTCTGGGTTTTTAGATGGCAAGCATCCTGCATGCAACCACTCCTACTTGGCCGGAGAGAATTTTCTTTCACATTGGATAATGATGTTTATCTTCGGTACAAAACTTTCAACTCCGTGTCTGAGCTTGAAAATTCTACTAAAGAGAAGTACCATGTGAAAATAGATATTGGGCCTGTGTACATTATGAAAACAAGGACAGAATGTGATTTCTGGAAAATGAGGATTGCAGTGAGCGTATCAATCCTTACTGGGCAGCAGAAACCAAAATTGAAAGATAAAACACCAGATTTTGGTTACGCAGTGAAAACCTCAAATATGAGATTAAAAACACTGCGGGGCTCTTACTCTGAGAACCCAAAAATATAATCAATCCAATAATTGTGAAGGATATGTTCTCTACAAACTTCAATAGCGCTAGCACGGCTATAATTGATTAGACAACATTAATACAAAGTTTGTCTTCTCTCTTGAACTCCTTCACTTGAACGATCACCAAATATCGATATTTTTCTTCACCGCTTCTCCACAGATCTCAAGAGAATTTATGCATATGAAAACATGATCAATAACACTTATAAATGGACCAAGTGTTTTGACTCTTTGTGAAGACTCTGTCTCAAGCTAACATGCAAGACACTATAAATATTCTTACGTCTCTATCTCACACCCAGACCATGACGTCTTGTCTCTCTATATATATCAAAAGGAGGCCGTCGAATTCACATGCCAAAAGGATTTTACCCTAATTTGACTTATATAAGGAAACAAACTATTGTGTTTTAAAGAGAACTAATTAAAGACACCCAACCCTAAAATACTTAGGAAATCAAATACACAATTTGGTAAATAGAAATATATTTTCAAATAAATAAAAGATATTATACCCAATAAACTCCAAAGATATTTTCCTAGACAACTACCTTATTTATGTATGTATGCATAGATGCATTTACATGAGATTCTCTTGAATAAGCTTGTACGATACTTCTCGTTTTGTATGGGAATGCTAATACATCAAGATGGTCAAAACTTGTACCTACACATTGTTTATGTAAGCTTTTCATATTGTTAACCAAACTTTACTTTTGGAATTTTTATCCTCTCTGTATGTAGTATGTACATAATAATGTTTTTCTCAATGAAGTACTGAGAAAACCCCTATATATTCTATTAGAAAAGCCTAAATGTTGTTATTCAAAACTAAAGTGTTAACGACCAAGAAAAGGCCTTTACTATAGATAGGTGAATCATGTCGATCTTGGAATGCATATAGAAACATGATTTATTTGAAGTTTCAAAAAATGCACACCAATAGATCAAAGACAATTCCTATGCATGGTGTTTTTGTTTTTCGCTTGTTTTTTCAAATGGTTGGTTTTAACTGTTGTGTATGGTTGTGTTTAAGATAAGGCCATGTCTCTGGTTTCAGTTCTAATCTTTCTTATGTTTCAGCCTGCAAAGAGGCATCCCTATGCTCAAAATGGTTGCTACCCTAAGGAGAGGGAACTGATTTTGATATAGTAAGGGAATCAACCATTTGAATTATGAAGACTGTGAATAGTCAGAGTCTAACTGAACTTTTGACAATGAATGCTTTACCACATGTTTGACAAACTATTTTTCCCACAAGACACTACAAGAATAAGTTAATCACACAACA
Source organism: Rosa persica (assembly GCA_025331145.1). NCBI lineage: Eukaryota > Viridiplantae > Streptophyta > Magnoliopsida > Rosales > Rosaceae > Rosa > Rosa persica. The sequence goes on from WFKR01000005.1 coordinate 55,984,584, forward strand.
CATGCATTTTTTCTGTCGTCTGAGTTAGTCAGACAACAGATTTGTTAAACCAGTCGTTTGTTCGCTTCTTAGCCAACACATGGTCAGATTCCATCTTTTTAATGAAATTGCCAGATTCCGGACAACAGCAACAACAACATCTATTGTCTGAGAAGCCCAAAAAAAAAAAATTAATTTACATTTATTTTAAATTGTCCAAAACCAAAATACACACTCAAATGCCTTTGTTTTGTTTTAGGTCAGTCCCGCACAAACTCTTTCCATTCCCGTCGCACTGAACTCCCTTGCTCTGAGCCCTAATTCCATTGCCGCACAAACCTTCTTTGCTCTCAACCTCTCTCTTTAATTCCATTCCATCACAAATCTCTCGCTCTTAGCCTTGATTCGATGAGTTAAGGTTCAGCTCTCACTCACAATCGTTTGCTAGAGCTCACAATCATTTACTACAGGACGATTAAAGATGCCGTCGGAGAGCTCGGTGACCATAGCTTCTTCTTCATCATCTGTAACCAGCTCTGTTCACACCAACAAAATCATCTATCTACAAATCTGGAAGCCTCTATATATACCAAAATTCGCTGTCTCTGGTTATTGGGTTCGGTTGTCAATCAAAGCTTTCAGAGTTTGATAACGTTCACTCCTCCAAATTAGTTGGTTCAGTGATTGATCCAATCTTGATAGAGTTTAGTTCTTCTTGATACCGTTACCTCTTTGAGATTATCAGGTATGGTTATTGATGAAAGCTTGACAGAGTTTGGGTCTCTTTTGATGGAGTTTGGGTTTTTATTTCCCATTAGACCTGACAAAATCATTTTCCTTTTGGGATTTTGTTGTTCATTGAGCACACAAATAAAGAGAGGGATATGGGAACTGGGGAAGGAGGAAAAGAAGAAGAAGAAGAAGAAAAGAGATTAGAAACTCTTGCTTCCTCGAGAGAAAACAAGTGGACAGTATTTTTTTTTAACCTCCTCAAATTTTCTGATTGAAGCTATTTATGAGTTTTGTATTCAAGTGATTTATTTCTCAGAAGATTTGTGTTTTAGGTGTGGGTTATTTGTTTTCTTGCATGTTTATGGGTAATGTTTGAAGTAAAAGAAGTAGATTGAGGTAACTTTGTGAATTGAGGAAACTTTGTTTATGGGTAGTTTGTTCATTTTGGGTTTGATTGGCAGATTCTTTCTCTGTTATTTGAACGATCCCACCACGAACACTACTGAAGCTACTGTTGCTAGCTTGTTAAACTTTTTATACATTTGGAACCTTGACAGCTATAGTCAATTGTGCTCTTATTTTTTGATGGACCAAACTATGAATTCTTTGAATTTGTACAGTTATTCTGCATAAACATATGCATCGATATTTTGTTTGCTGTCAACAATTGCAGAAATGTATGTGCTACTAACTATAGGGGGAAAACGCAATATGCTTTCCTCTGTGTGATTGTGTAATGGCCATGAAGCATAAAACACTGCATATTATGGTAAAAAATGGGAAGCAACACTATTCTTGTATTTGTTACCAGAATTTAGTGGAAGGGCTCAGGATGTCTGTTTATATGCATGAATTTTTGTTAGTGTCCTGTCAATACAGCAAAAGAAAATGCAACATTTTCTTTTTTGAATTTTGCATTTAGAAGAAAACTCTGGGTTTATTGATTACTTGATAGCAGATAAGATGGCCCAGGCCTCTCTGCTCTGCTAGGATTATGAGTTAGATTTCTATGGTTTTCAACTAATGTTGTGGATTTTTAACACTGATAATGTGAGAGCCCAAGCTCCAGAGGTATACTCTGTGCTTGTTTTTAGAAGCAAGGTGTTATTATTTTCATATCTGGAATGACAAATGCGAAGAAAAGGATGGTTATTGTTTTGGTGAATCAACTTGAGTGCATCTTTATTATAGGGAGGGGTTAATGGTTGAATTTACTCTGGCTGGACCATGACTCCAATATCATTTTTCTATTTACCTCACCTTTGAAGTCGCAGTAACTTTGTATATATGATATATATTTGTTTTGTTTCCTTACTTGAGCAATTCGAAATTCTGGAGTTCCTTTATTGCTTTTCAGATTTTGAAACTTGGTTAGAAGTTTTAGTAATGGTATTTAGTTTGACAAGAACTCCCTTACTTTTTGCCACTATATATTTCTGAACGGTGTACTTGTGAATCCCTACACTTGTTGGAAGGATGATCATAAACTTTGAGGACTATTTAAGTGTCTTATTCTTTGGATTGTTCTTACTTTGATTATATGTGTTGAGCAAGTTCTGTTTTTCAATTATGAGCAGTGGTAACTGAGAGAATGCTCTGATAACCCGTATTTTTGCTTCCTACTGTTCTATTTTTCTCTGCAGCGATGTGTATGATAGATGATTTCATCTCAGTCTTCTAATCCTTTTGAAAGCATATATAAACTAGCCATTTTGTCTGGGATTGTAATTGATTGTGCATTAGTAATATATACAATGACATAAATGTTTCCATCTTTGAATGAGCATCATGGTGGTTTTGTTGATTGTGAATCCATGGTAGACACTAGGCTAATTGATTACTATCTATGTTGGTATTCCTAGCTGCTATGATTTTAGGTATTGGTTTTAAACTGATAGAAAATTATTTTAGTTTTCCTTCTCACAATAGAATGCAATGATTGGGATTTGATATTTAGGGGGGCGTATTCAATTCAGATTTTAAAAGATTTTAGCTGACTTTTAATAATCCATGAATTCTGCTAACTTCATGGATTGTTTTAATTCTATATGGAGTTAAGCAGATTTTATTAGATTCATTTATTGGTATTTTTATAGATTCTATAAGTCTATAAATTGTTGTAAGAACAATAAATAAATAAATAAATAAATTGATCAAAACACAACCAATAGAATAAATAAGATTATGACTTGAAACAAAATGCTCTTATACAATGGCATAGGTTACTAGTATCAAACTCAAAGAGAGGACTCTATCAAATAAAAGCATTCCTAGTGTCAATTTAATTTCTAGTATTATAGGTTACTCTCGCAGCATATAAACTCCAAGTTCAACTGGGTGTAAACATGCCATGAAGAGCAGAGCAGATCATGGAGAATCAAGGAGCCCAGCAAATGTTTCATGGAATGTATGATGTAGTGCTATATCTTGGGATCATTGATATATTACAAGACTACATGGGCAAGAAGATTAAACATGCAAATGTTTCTCTGCCCCTAGTTTTGTTAGTATATGTACTTGAATCCTTTTTCCCAATTATCACAACATGTTCAGCCATTAGTCATTGAAAAGCCACCAACGAAATATTATACATAAAGAGGGAGAAAATTTGCGTTCATATCACATCAAGATACGGGTTAACAAGACCAATACATAATGCAAATGCAATATGTTCACATGAAATTGCCATCATACAAAAATCAAATATTGTACATGTTACAACTTTTCAATATCTTTTCAATTTAAATCATAACACAGGCATTTACAAATGAAAAATGGGACTCTGAACTTCTACACCGAAAGGAGTAATTAAACTTCAAGATATAGCTAGCTGACACAAGTCATATCATCTCAAATTGTCATTTGTTGCAATGCTCTCCGTTGGCTGCTGGGGGTTGAGGTCTTGAAGGAACTCCAGGAGCACCTATGCCATTAGCTGTTGGGGGTGGTTGAGGTTTGTTCGTCTCTGGTGGCTCAACTTTGAGATATAGCTGCAACTGCACATTGATATATAACAAATAGCAAAATTAGGGGATAACTCAACCAATAGCATAAACCATCAAACTAGATGCCTAAAAGATTGCAAATTCTAGCTTGATTCAACTAGCAGGCTTTATGTAGGTCTATCAAAATAAAAATTCTTTTATTTAATCTATTACTAATGCAATATATTCCTTTGTTCTGGACTTCATATTCTAGTCAATTGAATTTGTTGAATTGTTATTCAGTTCATACTGAAATGAATCAAAATCGGTTGCAATGACACTAAATTGAGCATCAATAGTTTTACTCACTTGTGGAAGCAAATAAGTTTTTCCAGATAGACTCTACATAACCAAATTAACACAACGAATACACACCTGAAAAGAAGAGACTCTGCCTTGTCTCTCCATCGAACTGCTTTGTTACCTATACCCCAGCCTACAAATTTTCATTGCAAGTAATCAAAACAAAGATATAATTATCAGCTTATGAGTTAACTCTGACCCCATTTAATGTATGGGCGAAGTAGGTATCCTCATTGTTGTGCAACGTCAAGCAAAGTTTACACTCATAGCTACAAAACCCCAAGAACTATAAGATTGAACGATTAAGATACGAAAACGAAGAGAAAAGAGAACGAGAAACGGTTGATGCCTTCCGAGGTGATTGCGGCATGAAGTATGGATCTGTGACAAGATCGATGGTCTCGAGGACGAGTCGGCGGCTTTTCGATTTGAAGAAGAACTTATCTACCGAGGAGAAAACCCAGTGAGGCTCTACACATCTTTTACTGAGCCAACGAGACAGAACGTCAAAATCTGCAGCTAGGTGAGGAGATTTCCGAATGGATTTTGTATTTATACCTAGCCCCTAAAATCCTTCACAAACCAACATTTAATGAAATCTTTGAGAATCTTTAGAGTTTTGAATACCACTATATTTTGATGGATATTTTAAAATCTTAATTGAATACATTCAGATTTAGAATGACTTTTCAAAATCCTAATTGAATACCCACAGACTTTGTCCAAAAAAATCCTATAAACTCTCAATTGAATACACCCCCCTTAGACTCTTTGCATAGCATTAAGATTGAATCAAAATACTAGATATGCATTTAGTTTCTGAGGTTTGTGACCTCAAAAGTTAATGAATCAATGTCTTCTTAAATGGTTTTGGGCTATATTAGGTCTGCGAGCTCATTAGTGTATAGAGGACTTGTACATATTCCATGGTAGGAACCTTTCTAATTTCTTGGGTCAGCGAGCTCAGTGAGCTAATATATCAACCAAGAAGGTCATTTGCATGATATGATAATGGACCTTCTTCAAATGTATACTTTGTTCACCCTTGGTTAAATTTCGTGACACTGGTTGGGTGCACCATCGTTATGTTTTTGGTTGAGGAGAAAGATGAACGACTCAGATTGTAATTTTTAATAATAAGATTCAGGTATGACCATATGATATTGTGGATTCATATGGATTTTGGTAAATTTGTTTAGGTTTTTAATCAAAAGTGAACCGGTCCTTTCTGAAGCTTAGGATTTATAGCTAGCTATTTGGTAATCTAAGATGGTGTTTGTTTGGTTTTTAATATTTAGTTCGATTGAGTGTGTTGAATTAGTTTATGGGTTCACTTGGTTGGAATTGGAATTGAGTATATTGAACTAGGTTCCAAGTGTATATATAGGGGCTCATTATTGTTGCAAACTGTGCTGGACTGAATGTGTTCCCTGATTTAAATTTGATTGAATGTATTTTATGTAGGAAAAAAATCCAGGCTTCAGCTAATTTAAATATTTCTTTCAAAGGGCACACACCAAATGCTTTCACAAGCATTATAATGCTTTTAACAGATCACACAGCTCTGCTTTTCTGGGTAAGCTTGCATGCCACTGCCATCATATTTAGATCTGAACATGCTAGAATAAGGGACCACTTTTTTGACATGTTGGAATAAGGGATCATTATAATGGTGATTCCACTTGTCAATATAGAATCTGAAGTGTGACCTTTGTTAGTTGATTCTGTTACTAGAAACTCTGTGTGGCTGTATAGTTATGTTGTGGCTAGAATCGCAATTTATAGTTATGTTGTTGGTCTATGGCTTTGTTTCTAAGTGTTCCTAGTTCATTTTTACATTTTTTTTACATTTTCCTTTTGTTTGAATTCTTCTAAGTAGTACACTCTTGTAAGTCGAAGACTCGGACTGGATCCTTCTTTAAAATCAAAGTGCCATGTAACTTTGTTAACTTTGGATCTCATTGCACAAAATTTTTGTAGGCAGCAAATCCAGGCTCTAACTAATTTAAAAAAGGGCACACACCAAATGCTTTCACAAGCAATATAGTGCTTTTAACAGATCACACAGTTTTGCTTTTCTGGGTAAGCTTGAATGTCACTGCCATCATATTTAGATCTGAACACAATTTGATTCGATACCATTTGATTTTATGGATATTTATGGCTTATCTTTCAGCTTCTGGTTTGAATGAAAGTTGAATCGTAGACTCAATGTTAGTAGTCTTAAGTTTGATATTTGGTTCTTGAGTCTATTTAGTTAGAAGTGTGATGCAGCATTTAGCATTTTTACTACTATGGTTATCTTACCTATTGACTAATGATCTATTCTATCAGTTTAAATAATTTCAAGTAGTGGCTTGGGTAAGATCGGGGTTTTATTTTTGTCACTGCTTCGTATTGCTTGGAATGCTAGAAGATTTCTGTTTGAACTATTCCGTATGAGTTTTTTGATTCGAGAGCACAACGTTTTTATTGCAGGCCATGCAAATACTGAAAGGCACTTTGCATTGTGTCTTCATCAAGATTGGGTATCAAGGTGGGCTTTGCTTAAAAATTAGGATCAAGAAGGTTGGTATACGGAGATAATAATAAAGGCATACGGAGGAAGCTTGCCTTGACCACACTGCTGGCTTAGTTGCTGTGCTTAAATAGTACTATCTGGTGACTTATTTTGGTAACCTCCTTGATTGTACAAGATAGACAATATTACTTGCTAGATTGAGGTTACTTTTGGTTAGGATTGCTGGATTTGATCATATCTGGATATAGATATGTATTTTTGGAAATGTTTTGGATTGGTAATGTAAGAGACAAATGGCATTGATATATGATGATGTCTTATTTTAGATTTGTTTGGGATATGACTGTTAATAGTTGCAACAATTATGCAAAGTCAATTTAGTTAAGATAATTGTAGTAACACAACAGAAGGGTTCACAAAACCATTGTCTGAGATCCACTTACATATCACATCTAAAAACAATAAATAATACATGTTGTTTGAACTTGATTTTAGACAACAGAAATAACAAATTGATGTTGTGTAATCCCCATTTCGGTAACATGTATAATAAAATTACTGTCGTCTTATACTGAAATCAAACAACATATATAACAATAATATGTTGAGTAAGATTCATAAACCACAACAAAATATAATAAAAACTGTGGTTTGAGTTCCTATTAGATGACATATCCCATTAGTGGACTGTTATACCTTATCCAAATCCTACAACACAAACAGAATACTAACTGTTGTCTGAGTTCCTATCAGATGATAGATTCCTAAATCTTCTGATGTTTTATTTGCATAAGACACAACTAAAACAACAATGACGCTTGTTGAAGATTCATTTCAGACAACAGTGTCATTATAATTGTGTGGTGTGATATCATTTCAGACATCATGTAGTTGTGTTGCTGTTGTCTGAGATTCATCACACACAACACAGTTTTTCTAAAACTGTTGATGTAATATAACTTTTCTCAACAGTTAATAAACGAACTGTCGTGTGAGTTTGTAACAGAAACCTAATTATTTTAATTTGAAAACATTCAGACGACACATACTTAGCTATATATATTGTGTGAATTTTGAACAGACAATGGTTTTTAATTGTTGTCTGAATGAGATTAATCAGACGACAGGATAATAGACAACAACAACTTTTTCATTCAGACAATAGTTAATGAACTGTCGTCTGTTTAACTTTGTGGTATAGTGCGGATATGTCAGATTACGATTATGTTAGATACTGCTGCTCAGGAACTGATGTGTGCCTGGTGTCTTGGCCGCTTATGACAATTGCTATCAAAGTGATTGACTCTGCCCTTCGAGGTACGAATTTTTTCATTGGCATCTGATGTATATGTTGTTAGAACCCTTGATTTTTCACTTTTGTGAACTTTTTTCTGCAGATGACTTTGGTTTCAATCATATTCTCAGGGTATATAGTGGCCGACATGGTGTTCATTGTTGGGGTTCTGATGGCAAAGCTAGAAGGTAAATCACTCGGTAGTACTATTGGTTGCTAAGATATGTCATGATACTTTGTTCTAGGTTGTGTTTGTGTTCAAAGATGATCTATATACAAATATATATATATATATATATATATATATATATATATATAACTTTGCTCAGGTGCGGATATCCGCACCTAAGAAAAAGGTGCGGATTTCCGGTTTTGACCCACTTTCCGATCACATTTTCACATCTTAGCCGTTTAGTTTTTAGATCCTAATATATAGATCATTTCTACAAAATTTCAGCCAATTTGATGATCGTTAAGGCATCGAAAACTGTAATTTACACGAACAAACTGAATCTGTCTAACCGGAACCGTTCGTGTTAATTGTTGTAAATTACAGTTTTGAATGCCTTAACGATCATCAATTTGGCTGAAATTTTGCAGAGATGATCTATACATTATGACCTAAAAACTGAACGGCTAAGATGTGAAAATGTGATCGCAAAGTGGGTTAAAACCGGAAATCCGCACCTAAGCAAAAAGTGCGAACGTCCGCACTGGAGAAGCGCTGTATAAATATATATATATAAATAAATAAATAAATATATATATATATATATATATATATATATATTAGCTCACTACTGAGAGCAGCTATTAATTGCTGCCTATTTTTGTGTCTATAAGGTGGTATAATGTTTGAAATACATTTGGGTTAAATGACATCTTATATGTTATACAATTTTGTGAAAGTTATCTTATATGTTATACAATTTTGTGAAAGTTATTAATGATATACTTTGTTCAGGCCTTCAGGGCAACAAAAACAGTCATAAAAAGGTTTCTTTGATGGGCCCTTCTCTTCATCCATTCCTTGTGTATGTGTTAAAATAGATTGTTGGGTTCCTGATACTGGATCCTTTGTTGCTTCCACTAAGACGTATTCATTTCTGCAGGAGATCATATACTGAAGTTCTTAAGGATTTCTTTGAGAGGACATTGCTTTCCAGTCAAAAGATATTATCTACTGCAGAGAGATATGAAAAGATCTTAGATATGATTCCTGATGAATGTATACAATTTTTTCATGTCTATGTGACTTTTGTGCTGCATCCAAAACTAATGGTCAAGTTATAATACTTTCGTTATCATTGCAGCTGTCACTCTGAGCTTCGGGGAAAGTGGCAAGATAATAGACGAACCTCCTACGCAAGAGAAGACATTAATATTGCTCGTTGGGAGCAGCTGAAACATTTGTTGCAATCTGGAAAACAGAAGGTACAATATCGCAGATGTTTGTAAGTTCATTATTCAAACGTACTAATTACGTACATTACTCTGGGACAAGAGTTGTCTTTGCGGTAAGATTTGGATGTTTACATTTTCAATTAACCTCCTGAACCTAATTGATTGTTTAAGATGCAAGGACTGTTTAGATGTGTGGAGGAGATTGTGTTCTCTTATACCTACCCTAGACTTGACATGGAGGTTTGCACGACAACCCCTTGCTCTTTTCTACTTATTCTCCTTAGTTCCAACTTTCAAGTTTCAACAACTAACTATACTAATCTTAGTGTACAGTCTCGGTTCTTGAAGTAGTATGTCTAAACTACGTAGATTACTTAGCATGGCTACATCCTTTTCAGTATGTGTACTCTTTAGTGTGTCTAAACTGTAAAATAATTTCAGAAATATGTCCTTGTACATTTTCTCATGTAGGTTTCAAAACATATGAACCATTTATTAAAGGCACCATTCTGTGTACATCCAATGACGGATTAGTGCCTGGGTTATTATATTGATATGATTGATTGCATTTTGTGAATGTTTTCAGGAACTCCGCTTAATATTTTAATAGGCGCTTGAATCTTCTTAAGGTTGCTCTTTTGATAGCTTCTTTGTTCTAGGTCGTGTTTGTGTTCCGATTGATCCCACCCGTTGCGAGGAGTTTGATCCTACTGCAGTTCCAACCCTTTCCACTGTATGTGATAGACCCATGGTTCTCTTCCGTCCCCATATATGTTTTCTTTCTTGGTGGAAGATTATGCTATCTATAGTAAAACATTCTGCATATTCAACTGTGTAACATGATATATTTGATATAGTTTTGAAACCATTATTTTTAAGTTATCTCACCTGTATTGCCCTGCCTCTCCAATGGCAAGAATGTTGGGAAGGTACAGACCAAGTAGTACATATTCCTACTACATCTGGTCAGCTACATGAATCGCTTGTTCCATTCTACTATATTAAGCATCAATCAAGTTTTTCACATTCATCGTTTGTCCTTTCTTGTATTGTCAACCATCTGAACATTTGCATTTTAGCTACATACATTTAGCAATGTCTTTGTTTGTTTGTTAGTATTATTTCTTTTTGGCTGAAAGATGAGTGAAAGAGAGGAGTAACCTCCCTAACACTCTAATGAATTAATCAAAGTAAAAGTAGATAACAAGAGAGGGGGACAAAACCGAAGCAAACTAACAATTAAACAAAACTAGCAAAACTGAAACTAAGGAAGATCATAATGTCGCTATTATAGTAGGACAAAATGAAAGAAGGAGGCACATCCCACCACACCAGATGAGAAACAACGTACCATGATTAGCCAATGCATCTGCAACTTTATTCCCTTCACGAAAAATATGAGAAGAGCGAAATGTCATATTTGAGATGCAACTTAAACAATTAAGCCAACGAACACGAAGTTGCCAAGGTACAAGCAAAGGAGAGCGTAGGTAGTCTAGCACAAGTGATGAGTCAACCTCCAACCAAATGTGTTTCCAATCACGAACACAAGCAAGCTCAATTGCCGTTATCATTGCCAAAACCTCTGCCGCTATAGAACTAGGAATGTCAATGTTGGAAGAAAAAGCACCCAGAACATGACCTTTATAGTGACAAAATACCGCACCAAAACCTCCAACACCCTCTGCATGCTTCCAATCACTATTTGAGTAAATCGTCACCCACCTAATGATCGGAGGATGCCAAACAACCTCAATTACTCTAGGGGCTCTCCGCAACCGACACCCTGCTCCAAAACACTTTAATATTCGAAGATCTTGAACTGAATTACTAATTGGACCCTTTGCAAGCCAACTAGCCGCTCGAACATGACCCGAAATGAGTTGACAAATTGAAGCAGTAGAAAATGTCTTGCCGTCAAATTTGGTCTTATTCTGAGCATGCCATACAAACCTTAAGATTGAAGTGAAAGCGATCAACCAAAGCTCTTTAAGCTGTGAACTACGTTCCATACTCCAACCCTTGTGAAATATATCCATAAGAGTATGAGGAACAGCACCCAATTCAAAAAGAGACGAGAAATAAGACCATATAGCAGCTGTAAAAGGACAAAGCAAGAATATATGCTGTAGGGATTTAGTACATGCACCACAAAGTTCACATCTTGAAACCCAAGCCACCTCTCGTCTTTGAAGAAGATCATCACAAATTACTCTCTTTTAATACTTTCCAGGCATGTAGAGACATTCTGGGCAATATAAATGTAGACCATAAAGTCTTACACCAAGGCTGGGAAGGAGATGGATGCCTCAAAAATTGATAAGCTTGCTTTGCCGTTAACTCACCAATTGATGAAGGTATCCAAATGAGCTTGTCCTCCATTTATGCGTCAGTGTCAAAAGAAACTTGCCTAATTTTATTACACAATGCTGGAAAGTGAACTTGAAGAAGATCTGGAAATGCCCATGAACAACCAACAATAAAATTAGAAACCAAGTCCTTATTACCTGGCAAGTCAACATGAGCACCAAAGTAATCAATAATAGGCCTCCCCATAAAATTATCATGCCAAAAAGAAATCTTGCCTCATGAACCAATCAACTATTGAGAATTTTCTTTGACAACACCCCAAAAAGGACGAATTCCCAGCCATAGAGGAAGAGGCATAAGAGCGACGTTGAGAAAATCTATTCCGAATAAACGAACAACCTTCTGATGGAAAAGAATAGATCTCCCAACAACACTTCAACAAAAGAGAACGGTTAAGAATCACAAGCTGCTTCAACCCCATCATCCATAGGAGTGCAACAAGATCTCCATGCCACTAGAGGAATCCCACGTTTATCAATTGAACCGGATCAAAGAAAATTCCGACACCATACCTCAATACGACATAGCAAAAAGACCGGCCACTCATACACTTGAAATGTGTAAACAAACATACTGTAGATGATTGATTTGATAAGTTGGAGTCTTCCAGCCATAGACAACAATGAGCCCATCCAACAATGACCGATTTGTTTGTTAGTATGCTAGCACTCCATATCGTTTAGCATATTTTGCTCTAATCATGTGGGCACCTGCTTGCTCTTTCAATTTTTATGAGTGATTCATGCCAGAAATTGGAAAGCATCCAAGTTTTATTGTGCTGGGTAGTGTGAGTTCTAGTTCAATTTTAATCTTCATGGGGTACAGCCTTTTTGCAACTGGATATTTCTTTGATCTTCCAATAATTTTGCCATATTCATCCTGAACTAGATGATTCCAAACATTCATGTGGATATTCTGCATTGCCTTTTTTTTTTTTTTTTTTCCTTCTAGTTCATAACATGAGCTGTGTTACTTGCCAACGCAATCTGTTGTCTTCTGACTTCTGAAATTTGTGGTCTCTCACATGGTTATGTGGAATTTCAGCTTATAGAAGAACTTAATAATGACGGTTTGAGACAAGAGGCTGATAACGGTACGTCAGTATCATCATTTAAAATTCATCGCGTGTAGGATTCCTCATATATACCTAGACCAACAGGCTACACTTGGGTGGATATGTCATGTATGATTCACTTTGATGTAGGAAATGCTCCAGCAGTGTTTCGTTTACTGCTGGTGAACCTGCACTAAGGTGCTACTTCTGTCTTTTCTTTTATGATTGATGGTCTTGCAAATGTTTTGCTTGATCACATAATGGGATAGAACGTCACTTGGAAAATCAATCAGATTCTTCCAATCATCATTTTTAGAGCCTTTGGTAAAATCTTGCAAGGTATGTAATCTCATGTTCTAATGCTCTTGTCCTTGAAAATTTCGACTAATAAATCAAAGTTGTTTAAGAACAAGAGGAATTGATAAACAGAAAGGGAGAGTAAAATTTCAGAGAGAATGGGGATTTCAATGTGTTTATTCATCTCATACAAAGGGGGTATTTATAGGAATACATTGAAGTGTGAAAGCTCAAAGAGAAACTCAAAATGATAACCATCTTGATGATGATTTTCTGCCATGCTTATTGCCCTTTGGTAAAGCATGTTTACATAAGTCTTCATACACTCAAGTACCTATGATTGTACACTCAAGTACCTATCTAAATACTTTTACGTATTTTGTTACATGATATAGACATATACGGTATATATACAATTTATACTACAACACTCCCCCTTGGATATTTCATGTTCAATAGTATTGTGTAGATGGTGCGCATCGAAGTTGCCTCGTTAAAAACCTTGCCAAGTAATAAAACCCTGTGGGAAAAAACAACCTTGGTCGAAAGGGAAAAAGAGCACAACGCGCGTTGAGTGTGAAGTATGTTTCTGGATACTCCCCCTGATTTAGACTCCTCTTGAAGATTGTGGGAGTTCGGATATCCTCCTCAATCCGATGCTCCTTACATGTTTCTCGAAAGGGGATTTTGGTAGTGACTTAGTAAATAAGTCAGCTACATTATCTTCTGATCGGATTTGATTTACTTCAATATTTAGAAGTGTTTGCTGTTGCTGATTGTAGAAGAATTTCGGCGATATATGCTTGGTATTGTCGCCTTTGATGAAACCTAATTTCATTTGCTCAATACAAGCTGCATTGTCCTCGTAAATGCATGTAGGTTCATTTGTGGTGAATTTCAAACCACAAGTTCCTCGAATGTGTCTATTTATAGACCTTAGCCATATGCACTCACGCACGGCTTCATGTAGTGCAATTATCTCTGCAGGATTTGAGGAAGTAGCAACAAGAGTCTGTTTTGTAGATCTCCAAGATATCGCGGTGTTTCCCATGGTAAAGATATAACTTGTTTGGGAGCGACCTTTGTGAGGGTCAGAGAGATACCCTGCATCAGCAAAACCCGTCAAAACATCATTTTGATGGAGGGGAGGAGGAGAACGTCGGTCACTATGGATAGTGTTGCCGGCGCTCACATTTCTTTTCTCTCTGTAGGGATAGAACAAGCCCATATCGATCGTACCTTTTAGGTATCGAAGGATTGTCTTTATACCAATCCAATGGCGGCGTGTTGGCGCAGAACTGTGTCGAGCTAACAAGTTTACTGCAAATGAGATATCCGGTCTTGTGCATTGAGCTAAATACAATAATGCGCCTATCGCACTTAGGTATGGTATTTCAGCTTCTAATAAATCTTTGTCCTCATCCCTTGGACGAAACGGATCTTTCATGGGCTCAAGACTACGGTTGATCATGGGAGTACTCACAGGCTTTGCTTTATCTTCATTAAAGCGCCTTAGTAACTTTTGAGTATATGCTGATTGATGGATCATAATCCCATCATTACGGTGCTCGAGTTCTATTCCGAGACAAAACCGTGTTTTCCCGAGATCTTTCATCTCAAATTCAGATTTCAAATATGTAGCAGTTTCTTTTAACTCATCTAGAGTTCCAATTAAGTTCATGTCATCAACATAAACTGCTACAATTGCAAATCCGGATCTTGTTCTCTTAATGAACACGCAAGGGCATATTTCATTGTTAACATATCCCTTCCCAATCAAGTAGTCACTTAGACGGTTATACCACATCCGTCCGGATTGTTTCAATCCATATAGTGAGCGTCTTAATTTTATTGAAAACGCGCTCCGTGGTTTAGAGCCACTTGATTTGGGTAATTGAAGTCCATCTGGAACCTTCATATATATCTCTGAATCTAGATCCCCATAGAGATATGCTGTAACCACATCCATGAGCTGCATGTCAAGTTTTTCGGAAACTACCAAACTGACAAGGTAGCGGAACGTTATAACGCCCATTACGGGAGAATATGTCTCCTCGTAGTCGATTCCAGGACGTTGTGAGAAACCTTGCGCCACAAGGCGGGCTTTGTATCTAACAGCCTCATTTTTCTCATTACGCTTTCTAACAAAGACCCATTTATGGCCAACAGGTTTTATATTTGGTGGTGTCAGTGTTATAGACCCAAATACCTGTCTCTTTGTTAGTGAATCCAATTCAGTCTGGATCGCATTTTTCCATTTTGACCAATCTGCTCTACGTTGGCATTCTTCAACGGAGCGAGGTTCGATATCATCGTATTCTATAATTCCTTTTGCAATATGATATGCAAACGCATCATCAATAGCCATAGAATTTCTGTCCATAATTACATGTATACTAGTGTAATTCATGGAGATCTCTCTATTCTCTGGAATTGGTTCTATATTTGGAGCGTCCTCCAATGATGTCTCTTGGACATAACCATAATCCGGAATTTTTTCATGAGATGGATTATTTATATCGATGATTAATGGATTATTTTGTGTCAAGCTCGCTTTCTTTCTTGGGCGAGAATCCATCGAACCTATAGGCCTCCCGCGCTTTCTAGCAGGAGCCATGGGTCTAGCCACTGCATCACCCATAGAGGGGATGTCATGTCCTTTATTTTTAGGAACATCAATCCTTGCAGGTACGTTTGCAGCAGGTATGTGTGATCTTGTCACTTTAGCGATATCAGAAAACGCATCAGGCATTGATTCTGCTACGTTCTGAAGATCGAGAATCCTCCGCACCTCTATTTCAGACTGTGTGGTTCGGGGATCAAGATGAGACAAAGTGGGGACAGACCATGACAATTCCTGTCTTTTCTGTTGAACATTAATGTTCTTGTCTCCCCTTAATGACGGGAAGACTGTCTCATCAAAGTGACAATCCGCAAATCTAGCGGTAAATAGATCACCTGTCAAGGGTTCTTTGTAGCGGATAATGCTTGGAGTATCATATCCAACATAAAGGCCTAAGCGTCTTTGAGGACCCATTTTGGTGCGCTGTGGCGGCGCAATTGGCACATAGACTGCACACCCAAATATGCGTAAGTGTGAGACATTAGGCTCATACCCAGTCACCAGTTGGGACGCAGAAAAGGGTTGGGTGGCAGTGGGTCTCAGACGAATGAGCACAGCTGCATGTAGTATTGCATAGCCCCAAGCAGAAATAGGGAGATTGGTGCGCATAACCAATGCCCTGGCAACCATTTGAAGTCTTTTAATGGCAGCTTCTGCGAGTCCATTTTGGGTGTGTACATGAGGGACAGGATGTTCCACCTCAATCCCAATGGACATGCAATAATCATCAAAGGTTCTTGATGTAAATTCTCCAGCATTGTCAAGACGAATTGACTTAATAGGATGATCGGGGTGGTGAGCCCTTAATTTAATGATTTGTGCTAGGAGTTTAGCAAATGCAGCATTTCTTGTGGATAAGAGCAGGACATGTGACCAACGTGTCGATGCATCAACCAACACCATAAAATATCTAAATGGTCCGCAAGTTGGTTGGATAGGTCCACAAATATCACCTTGTATTCTTTGTAAGAATGGTATATTTTCTTTAGTGTCCTTTGCATAGGATGGTCTTGATCCTACCTTTGCTAAAGAGCAAGCTTTACAAAACGAATGATACACTTTAGAAGTAACTCTTTGGACCAATGTTTGGTTCGTACTTCTTTTCGTTTTGAAGAATGGATGTCCGTGTGAAGTTTTTAATATACGGAGCATCATGTCACGACCTGGATGTCCCAAACGGTCGTGCCAAAGCTTGTATGTGTCAGGATCCCATAATTTGTCATTGACATGGTTGGATTCAATGACTCTAATAGTGGTTGCATATAATCCACTAGAGCGACACATAAGTTTCTCTAAAACTCGTGTATTTCCGTAGTTTTTAGAGGTGATGCAAAGGAACTCTTGTCCATTCTCACAATGTGTTTCCACATGAAAATCATTGGCTCTTATGTCTTTAAAGCTTAATAGGGTCCTTCCGGCCCTTGGAGCATATAGAGCTTCGGCGACATTAATATTTGTGCCATTTGGTAACAAAAATTGAGCTGGTCCTCGACCATGAATCAATTGTGATGGTCCTGCCATCGTAGTTACTGAGGATCGACTGGGTGTCATCCATAAAAATAATTGCCTATGTCGCAATATCGTATGTGTGGTGCCACTATCAAGAAGGCATTCCAATTCTCCGGAAAACATACTGAAAGGAATAAAGTTCGGAATATTAACATATGTCCATGACATTGAATGCGATACTTTATTAATAGGGAAAATAGCCAATGATTACATCAAAGTTATTCATAAGTCTATTCCAAATATCAAACTTTAGACAAATTGCTATCACTCAATCCGTTTGGTAATTCCAATGGAATATGACCAGGAAAGTAGAGAGATGTTGGTGGAGCGAGGCTCGCTTAAATACCCCGATCTCAATTGCTTTCCTAGACATCATACTTCATTGGGTACGCCACATAAGAAGGAGTTTAATACAATTGTTATTTATTGACTAAGGCACATTTGCCATTCTTGGAAAATAGAAAGAGGATTATTCTAATCAAAGTCTGTGGCATCCTCGTGCTCTTCATCTACAGCTTTGAAGTCCTCAACAGTGAGATTGACATCTTCACTATTTTCATCTTCGGCAAGGTTAGCTTCTTGCTCTCTTGCTTCCCTGTACTCCTTGTAGCGTGCAGCTAATTGGGTACTTGCAGTTTAAACCAATGCTCGATTGATCCACATCTATGACACATGTCATTGTGGTTCCCTCCCTTCATTTGAGGTATAGGTTGTGCAGGTTGTACAGTTTGTACAGGTTGTGCAGGTTGTGCACGTTGTGGATATCCCATAGGAGGGTTGCTGCTACTACCACGGCGCATGGTGCGACCTCCACGGTTCATGGTGCTATTTCCACGGCCGGTGTTGCCATATCTCCCTCTTCCACGTGTGGAGTTACCATCACGTGTGCCCGCTCTAAAGTTGCGGTTTCCTTCCCTGTTGGGGCGGTTATATGGACCTGTTCGTCCTTCATGTCCCCTATTATTAGGGTACACATGTCCCCTATTGCTGGGGTACCGCTCCCTGTGCCCTCTCTTGGGTGCATTATAATTTGCCTCACGAACGCTCTTGGTTCCAATGGGTCTTGAATTATAATTCTTTACGAGAATGTTGTCGTGCTTTTCGGCTACCGACAAAATATTTATGAGTTCATTGAACCTCGTAATTCGTCCAGCATTTACTTCAGTGCGATACTGCTTTGATAGCAAAATTGCTGCAACGGGGAAGGTGGAGAGAGTTTTCTCAATTAGCTCTTCTTCTGTGAGGGGTCTTTGACAGAACCTCAACATGGATTTGAGACGAAGAGCTTCTGAATTGTACTCAGCAATAGACTTGAAGTCTGAGAAGCGTACATCGTTCCACTGAACCTTCAAGTCAGGGAGGAGAGAATCTTGGATATTGTTAAAGCGCTCTTGTAGTGCTTCCCATAAATCCTTTGCATCTTTGATGGACATGTACTCTAGCCTGAGTGCTTTGTCCATATGACGTCGCATCAAGATGATTACTTGTGCATGCTTCTTCGGTGATCGAGGGAACACAAGAGCCGGGTTTGGTTCATGGATGATGGGCAATATCCCCTTCGATGTGAGATGGTTCTCAACGTCGGTTTTCCAGCTATGGTACTCCGAACCTGTTGAGTCAAGGATTTGAAAATCGAGTCTAGGTTCATTCGACATCCTTGAAGATAAGAAGAAAATATTAGTTTCGGAGTTAAAACTTCCACGAAAAATAATAAGATTTCCGAGCTATGCTACCAAGAAATCAATTTCCAAGAATCATTGTGAACACTCTTACTTCATTGATTACGAACGCTCTTAGTTCGTTTGGCGTGAATTGCTATAATTCCGCTTTTGATTGTAAGTTCCCTAGAAAAAGGAAAAAGGAGAGAAAATAAATAAAAACTCAAAAACGGGAACTTTTAGTAAAGAATACCTTGGAATAGTGTTGCCGGAAATTTTTGACCGGAAAAATCGTCCGAAAAGTCGCCGGAAAAGTGTCGAAAAAGTCGCCGGAAAGTCGCCGCGCAAATCTGTCGACAGATGTGTCGACAGCTGCTCGGCAGATGGCTCGGCAGCTGCTCGGCAGCTGCTGCGCAGCGTCTCGGCAGCTGCTGCGCAGGGGCCTCGGCAGCGTCTCGGCAGCTGCTGTGCAGGGCCTCGGCAGCTTCTCGGCAGCTGCTGCGCAGGGCTCTCGGCAGCTTCTCGGCAGCTGCTGCGCAGGGCTCTCGGCAGGTCTCGGCAGGGCTCTCGGCAGGTCTCGTCAGCACCTCGGCAGCTCTCGGCAGCTCTCGGCAGCGGTCCGGCAGCGGTCCGGTTTGGTTTTTCGGCTTCCGGCGGCCGGTTCAGGCAGTTTCCGGCCGGTTCCGGTGATTCTGAGACCGGTTCCGGGCTCCTGGAATCAAGGGCTTTAATCTGAGCTAGGGTTTGGGGATTTTTTGTAGGTTTTGAAAAATGACTTCGATTGATGAAGAACTCTTCTTTCGTCAATTTTTCGATTCTAATTCTAGAGCAACTTCGTGCTGATAACGTGTTTAAGAACAAGAGGAATTGATAAACAGAAAGGGAGAGTAAAATTTCAGAGAGAATGAGGATTTCAATGTGTTTATTCATCTCATACAAAGGGGGTATTTATAGGAATACATTGAAGTGTGAAATCTCAAAGAGAAACTCAAAATGATAACCATCTTGATGATGATTTTCTGCCATGCTTGTTGCCCTTTGGTAAAGCATGTCTACATAAGTCTTCATACACTCAAGTACCTATCTAAATACTTTTACGTATTTTGTTACATGATATAGACATATACGGTATATATACAATTTATACTACAACAAAAGTCATGTTGTCAGGTTGCCTTTACATTATAGTGTTAAGCTGCAAGATGTACATCATTTTCTGAATTATTTTGAACCATCCCAAGTTGAAAACAAAGTTTAAGCTTATTTAATTTGTTTTTCATTCCGAGCAGGAGAGGATTATAAGTTCCTAGTTCCTACAATGCGAAACTGCAGCAGTTGAAGCTGCAACTGTCAAAAAACGTGCTTGCTGCAATTTAGTTGTAACTAAACTTGCTCAAAAATCCATTATGTGGTTGAAATTATATAATTTAGCATTTTTTTATGGCATGAGTTATCAATTATTAGTGCTCAAACAACTCTCCCTTGGATAGCTATTGGTGACTTTAACTCTGGGTTGGGAGCTCATGAAAAATCAGAGGGTCCTCCTCCATCCCGTATCTCTTGTCTAGAGTTCCAGAATATGTCAAATACTTGTGATTTTATTCATTTGGACACATCTAGGGCCTCTTTTACTTGGACGAATGGTTGGGGATCTAGGTTACATGTTGAGCTTCGGTTAGACAAATGTCTTTGCAACACTAGTTGGTTTGAAGCTTGGCATTTCTCTAGTTGCATTGCTCTGCCTCGTGTAGTCTCTTACCACAGCCCTTTAATTTTCTCTGCTTCAAAACTCTCTCCAAGTGGCCCCAAGCCTTTCAGATTTCAATCTATGTGGTTGAATCATCATAATTTTCATGAAGCAGTAGCTAATTGTTGGCGTTCTAGCTGATTTTAGGGCTACCCGATGTATGTCACTTTGTAGAAATTGAAGGCTTTGAAATCATGTTTGTGGTTTTGGAATAAGGAGGTTTTTGGTGATGTCCATTATAATGTTAATAGGGTTTGTGAAGCTTTATCTAGAATTCAACAAGAGATTGTTATCCATGGTATGAATTATCAAAAATTTGAAGAGGTGGTTGAGGCAAAATCTTGTGTTTTGAATGCGGTCAAGATGCAAGAAAGTTTTTGGAAAGAAAGAGCTTGGGTTAAATGGCTCACTGATGGGGATCACAGTACTTTTTTTTTTTGCATGCCTATGCCAAGGTCCTTTCGGCTAGTTCTCGAATGTCTTCTATTCATGATGAGGATAGGATTCTCTTTGATCCTTCAGAAATTGCAGCTCATGTAGTAGGGTTCTATCACAATCTTTATTCTTCTTCAACTCCTGCAGCAAATATAGATGACGTATGCTCTGTTATTCCTTCATTGGTCACAAATGCTAAGAATGATTTGCTTATAGTAATCTCTACTGCAGAAGTCTTTGCTATGGATGCTTCTAGCACACCAGGCCTCGATGGGTTTCCAGGTTCTTTTTATCAAGCTTGTTGGGATATTGTCAGTTGCGATGTGGTTGCGTGTGTAAGACAATTTTTCATGCAAAATTGGCTGTTTCCTAACATGAACTGTAATTTCTTGGTTCTCATTCCAAAAGTTCAGGATGCCCATGAAATTACTCAGTTTCGGCCTATTGCTTTGGCCAATTTTCTTTTCAAGATAATTCCAAAGATTTTGGCTTCTCGCTTAGGATTACTTGCTGCTCGTATAATATCACCAGAACAATCTACTTTTCTTCCTGGTAGGCAATTTCGAATTGTATTGGTACAATGTCTGAATGTTTGCCTACGGTGGTAATGTGGGAATCAAAGTGGACATAGCTAAAGCATTTGACACGTTGAATTGGGATTTTTTGATCCGAGTTTAATATAATTTTGGGTTCTCTACTACTCTCATCAACTGGATCATCACTATTCATCAATCGATGAGGTTATCAGTTTTAATTAATGGCTCTCCTCAAGGCTTTTTCTCTTGTTCTTGTGGGGTTAGACAAGGGGACCCTCTTTCTCCACTTCTATTTTGTCTTGCCGAAGAAGTTCTCAGTCGTCGCTTATCCATGTTACTTCGCACTAGTCAGTTGAAGCCTATATCTTTTCCAAGGAACTGCACCCCCCCTTCTCATGTGTTATATGCAGATGATCTTGTTGTTTTTTGTCGTGGGTACAAATTTTCTCTCTGCCACTTGCAAAAGTTCTTTGATCGTTATAGTGAAGCTTCTGCTCAGTATATTAATGCACAGAAAAGTACCTTTTATCTTGGAGCGAAGTATCATGATAGGCAGGCATCAATTCAGCAAATATTGGGCTTTCGTGCATGTAGGTTGCCTTTTATTTATTTAGGGTTCCAATTTTTTGTGGTAAACCTCGGAGGTGTCATCTCCAAGTTATTGCGGATAAACCAAAAGCAAGGCTCATGGGTTGGCAAGGGAGGCTTCTTTCTATGGCTGGTCGTACTCAACTTGTGCAATCAGTTTTTCAGAGCATGTTTCTTCATTGTTTTCTGTATATCAGTAGCCAGTGTATCTTGTCAAGAAATTAACGTCATGGACACGTAACTTCATTTGGTCTGGTAACATTGGGACTCGAAAGATAGTCACTATTCCTTGGGCTCAAGTTTGTGTCTCAAAGCAAGAAGGAGGGCTTGGTATTCAGACTATATCCGATCCTCTCTTAATTCAGCTGCTATTTTGAAGTTTGCTTGGGATTCTTATACCTCTTCTTCTCAATGGGGAGAATATGTGCGGTCTAGGTATCCAATTTTGAATAATCACAAATTGGGTTATCGTAAGTCTTCAATTTGGCCAGGCTTCCGATCAATTGCTTCTCATTTTGTTCAGAATTGTTGATGGTTGATTGGGAATGGTAAATCTGTGTCATTTGGGAAGGATAAATGGCTTCAAGCTCCTATTTTGGAAACTTTGGGTATCTTAAATTGGTCTCATTTCAGCAATCTTCAGGTAGCAAAATTTAATTGACATCAGTCATGGCAACTTCCTCCTTTCTTTTGTCACACTTTTCCAGTATTAGCTAGCCAGATTTCAGATATTGCTCTCCCTCTTACTGAGGAGTCAGATATGCTTATTTGGGAGCCTTCTTCCTCTAGTGAGCTATCCTTCTCGCCGGTTATGAATTTTTGAGGCATCATCTTAGTGTAAAGGATTAGGCTTCTAATTTATGGAGGCCTTTCATCCCTCCTCGATACTCTTTCTTGGTTTGGAAAATCTTATTTGATCGGCTACCTACTGATGATTGGGTGAAAATAAGTGGGATTCCTATTGTGTCTATTTGTCAGTTATGCTATTGTTCTACGGAATCATCATTACATTTATTTGTACACTGCCTTTTTACCCAACGGGTTTGGTGATGGTTGGCTGCTCAATTTGGTACTTCTTTTTCTTCTTTTGACTCTCTGTTGGACTTTTGGGTGAGTTATTGTCGAAAGCCTTTCTCCTCTCAGCTCTTTAATTTGTGGCTAGCAGCTGACATGTTTACTTTTATGGCAATATGGAAGGCTCGGAATAGGATAAGGTTTGATAATCGTACCCCTATCTTTTCTACTATGTGTTGTTCAATTATGGCATGAATTCATCAAATTAGTTGATTGCTCCTGGTCACTATAAGGGTGTTCTGGATGCCTAATTATTGTCTTCTCTTGGAGTTGCTCCTAAATGCAGTAAGGCTCCCAAAGTTCACCATGTTTTTTGGAAATGGCCAATTTTTCCTTGGGTCAAAGTAAACACTGATGGTTTGGCGAAAGGTAATCTAGGCCCAGCAGCTTGTGGGGGTGTGTTTTGCGATGCCTCAGGTGGGTTTCTAAGGAGTTTTTGTCAATCACTTGGCTGGAATTCTTCCTTCTATTCTGAACTTTATGCTGTTATTTTGACCATTGAAATTGCCTTTGTTAGAGGATGGTTCTATTTATGTTTGGAAAGTCATTCTATTAATGTGGTAGCCTGCTTCTCTTCTAGGTCCTTTTCTCCTCCATGGAATTTAAAAGTTCGTTGGGGCAATTGTCTCTCTAAAGTACGCCAAATGAATTTTTGGTGTAGTCATATTTTTAGAGAAGGTAATGCGGTAGCTGACAAAATGACAAATCTGGGAATCTCAAATGCAACGTTTACTTGGTATGATAATCCTCCTGGTGAGCTTCATAGGTTTCATAGTGGAAGGGCTTTTAGTATTATGTTTGTTTTGGAAGCGGTATTGGCGTAGTCCCCCTCTTCTTAATGATCTTTTTATCTTCTGTATTTTGCAATTTTGTATTTTCTCTCGACAAGGTTTGGTCTACCCCTTTTGCTATGTCACTTTTTTTCCTTGATTTTTAATAAATTCAGGTAAGGGCGCTGATTTAGCTCCTACACCGCTTCCTTTAAAAAAATTGTTTATATTCCAAAGAATAAATTGTCAAATCTGCTT
Organism: Rosa persica; assembly: GCA_025331145.1. NCBI lineage: Eukaryota > Viridiplantae > Streptophyta > Magnoliopsida > Rosales > Rosaceae > Rosa > Rosa persica. The sequence continues at coordinate 56,008,720 of WFKR01000005.1, forward strand.
TGGAAATTTCTTTACCAAATTTAGAAACCAAATGATATGGGAACCACATTATCATTTGTACAGGCAGCATAATTTCCAACATGAATTGAAAATGAAATAGTATAATATTTAAAATGAAATTGTAATAAATGTTTTAGAAAAACGGAATTGAGAGAGAATTATTGTGTGTTCTCATTGATAATAGGAGCCTCTTTATATAGATGATTACAATGCATAGAATCTGAACATACAAGGAAAATAATTCTACATTGAATAGGATTCTAAATCCTTCTATAACCATATTACCACTAAGTCAAGTAACCTAGAGTTTGGGCCAGACACTTAATCTGGATTTCTTGAACACTCCTCCTTGTGTCGCTCAAACGTGGTGCTTCTCTCGTTGCCTCATTAAAAAACCTTGCCGAGTAACAGAAACCCAGTGGGACAAAAATAACCTCGGTCGAAGGGGAAAAAGAGCACAACACACCCTTTACGTTTCGAGACCATACATGTAGACATCTCCCCTTGATGTCTGCATCTCCCCCTGATGACTATGATCATGAGGATTCAGATAACTTCCGCAAACGATACTACCAACATGTTTCTCGAAAGTGAAATTTAGGCAATAACTTAGTGAGCAAGCCTGCTGCACTGTCCTCAGATTGAATCTAGTTCACTTTGATCTTGAGGAGAGTTTGTTGTTGCTGATTATGCTTGGTGTTGTCGCTTTTGATGTAGCCTTGCCTCATTTGTTCAAAACAAGCAGCATTATCCTAAATGCTTGTAGGCTCATCTGTGGTAGACTTCAAACCACAACTGTTCAAACATGCGTAATTATGGATCCAATCCATATACATTCACGAACCACTTCGTGAAGAGCAATAATCTCTGCACTGTTCGAAGATATAGCGACTAGAGTCTGTTCTGTAGACCTCCAAGATATCACAGTTTTTACCTATGGTGAACACTTAGCAGTTTGGGAATGACCTTTGTGTGGGTCAGAGAGATACCCAATATTAACAAAACCTTCCAAAACACATGTTGTTTTGGGGTGGGGATAGGAAATGTAGGCCAGCGTTGGAGGCGTTTCTGGTGTGTGATGGGTCCGAATCCATCATCTCTCTGTATGGATAGAACAAGCCCATATCGATCGTACATCTCAAGTATCGAAAGATATCTTTTACACCAATCCAATGGCGTCGCGTTGGCGCAGAGCTATACCTAGCTAACAATTTCAGAACATATGAGATGTCCGGTCTTGTGCATTGAGCTAAGTACAATAATGTGCGTATTGCACTTAAGTGGGGCACTTTTGCCTCTAGCACATCTCTGCCATCATCCTTTGGACGAAGAGGATCCTTTCAGGATCAAGACTACAGACGATCATGGAGGTGCTTGAAGGCTTGACCTTGTCAAAATGCCTAAGCATCCATCGACACGATGCTCAAGTTCCAAACCGAGACATAATCATGTTCTCCCAAAATCTTTCATCTCAAACTCGGATTTCAAGTGTTCAGTGGTTTCCCTTAACTCTTTAAGAGCTTCCAATGAAGGTCATGTCCAACATAAACCACGATAGAATCCGAAACTTGTTATGGAAATACGCGGGCATATCCCTTCGCAATCAAGTAGTCACTTTAGTGAGCATTTCAACCTTATTGTAAACGCGCTCCGTGGTCTAGAGCCACTTGACTTGGGTAGATGAAGTTCACCATGAACCTTCATGTATATTCTGTATCTAGATCCCCATATAGATACGTAGTGACCACATTTGTAAGCTGCATAATCAGTTATTTGGAAACTACCAAACTGATAGGGTAGTGGAGTGCAATGACATCCATTACGAGAGAATATGTCTCATCATAGTCGATTCCAGGGAATTTTTGTGAGAAGCCTTGCGTCATAAGGCGAGATTACCATATCATTTTCTCAACACGCTTTTTAACTAAGACCCATTAGTCAACAGGTTTTATGATAGGAGGTGATGGCATCACTGGCTCAAAAACCTTCCTATTCGTTAGAGAATCCAACTTAACCTGGATCACATCTTTCCATTTAGGCCAAATCTCTCTACGTTGGTATTCATGCTTCAACGGAAGTGGTTCGATATCATCAGACTCAACAAACTCATGCGCAACGAAATGCGCAACTACATCATCAATTATGATTGAGTTTCTATCCCACGTCTCATGTACACTAGTGTAATCTTTATAGAGCTCTATATTCTCAGGAATAGGTTTTGACGTCGAGGCGTCCCCCAATGATAACCATAACCCGGAAGATACTCATGAGATGGATTTTGAGTCTTGATGATCCAAGGATTGAGTTGTGCCAAAGAATCATTCGAACCCACGGGCCTCCCACGCATCCTAGCTGGGGCCATGTCCTGTAATGCCAGAGTGCCACTCTCTTTGGCGTTGGCACCATGCCTGCCTCCGTGTAGGATGGCGCTATGTCCTCTTGTAGGGACGTACTTCCTTGTAGGCATATTTGCAGCATATGTGTGATCTCGTCACTTTTAGTAGGGATCGAGATGAGACATAGTGGGGACAGACCATGACAATTCTTGTCGTTCCTGTTGAACATCCATGTTCTTATCTCTCCCTAACGATGAGAAGACTGTCTCAGCAGAGTGACAACCCGCAAATCTAGCAGTAAGGAGATCGCCTAGCAAGGGCATTAAGTGGCGGACGATGGTTGGAGTCTCAAATCCAATTTTTTCATTCTTTTGTAAGGACCTATTATAGTGCGCTGTGGTAGCGCAATTGGCACATAAATGACTCACTCAAATGTGCGTAAGTACAAAATACTTGTACCCAGTCACTAGCTGTAATACATAAATTGAGTAGTGGTAGGTCGTAGACGAATTAGCATAACTGCATGCGATATTGCATCACCCCAAGCATATATAAGGAAATTACTGCGCATTACCAATGTCCGGACTACCATAGTAGTCGTTTCCGCGAGACCAATTGGGTGTGTTTATGGGAATATAATGTCCAACATTAGTCCCAATGCAATAACCATCGAAAGACTTCGATGTAAACTTACTAGCATAGTCAAATCCAACTGACTGAACAGGATGATTCGAGGAGTGAGCCCGTTGTCATATGATATTTGCTAGGAGTGTAGTATAAGCAGCATTTTCAAGTGGACAATGGCATAGCACGTGACCAGTATGTTTGCTTGCCAACCAACATCATGAGATATTTAAACGTCCGTAGGTTGGTTGAACTAGTCCACAGAATCCCCAAGGACTCTATGTAGGAACAGAATGAGTATTTTCATATCCTTTGCATAGGACGGTCTCAATCCTAAGTTCCCTAAGGAACAGGCTTTGTAAAACGAGCAAGGGGCCTTAGAAGTAACCAATGAGGATGTTGGTGAGGCCTGAGCGTCTGTAGCGCTATTAGAAGCAAAATGTGTGACTACATCACCCATCATGGCGTTGGAACCGTGGAAAGTGGCATCCATGGCGTCTCAACCATGGGGAGAATCATCCATGACGTCATGACCATGGGAAGGGACTTCCATGGTGTCATGGCCATGGGTAGCGCCATTTATGGCGTTGTCACATGGGACTTGGGCGGCCCTATGTTGCAATTGTTACGGTCTTGCTAAGTCCTGGAATCAATTTTCGATTCTTGCTTCTTCTCACTCTGAAGAATGGATGTCCGTGTAAAGTTTTTAGTAGACGGATCATTATATCATGACCAGGATGACCTATCCTGTCGTGGCAAAGCCAATATGTGTCTAAATTTAAGAGATCTTCTCTCATAACTTTATTGGATTTAATAGCTCAAAAAGTGACATAGAGTCCACTAGAAAGACACATAAACTTCTCTAAGATATGCCTTTGTTCGCACGCCTTAGAGGTATTGCAAAGGAACTCATCTCGGTTCTCTACATGCTTTTTCTCATGGAATCCGTTGGCTATTCATAGGTATGATTTGCCCTAGGAGCGTAGAGAGTTTCTGTGACAGTAATCAAGGTGCCATTTGGCAATGGGAACTTGGGCTATTCTATGTCCTTGAATTAATACTGATGGCCCAGCCATCGTAGTCACAATGTCATATGCTTTGAATCAAAATAGAGTCATAATGAAAAGAACTCGAAATTGTATTCATAAGCCAACGGAGTTACATCATTGTCTCTTTGACCAACCAAAATCTAATCCAAAATGCTAGCTAATGCAAAACAATGGTAGTCGTCTAACTTCTTTCGGTAATTCCAAAATAAATGTGACCAAGTGAGTAGAGAGATGTCGGTGGAGCAAGGCTCACTTAAGTACCACTAATCTCATAACCTTCCTAGATATCACAGTTGCTTTAGGTGAGCCTACTTTGAAGAAAGACGAAACCATAGGCATTTACTACAGAAATAATATGGCGATTGCCTATTACATCTCTTGAAAAAATAAAGACTTAAACAGAATTGGCGATCTATTGATCACAGCCAGATTTGTAGTCTTTAACCCTTCATTCTAGATCATCATCTTGATCTTCTTGTTCCACGTTGTGAGCTTCTCTTGCTTCACAATATGCTTTGTAGGCGGTGACAATTTCTGCACGAGCTCTACAAATTTGTGCCCAATGATCGGATACTCCACATCGAGAACATGCATCTCTTTGCTCAGACTCCATTGATTGAGGTGCTTTGAAAGCGTCATTTAGATGGCTCTTAGTGTTGGTGGCGCCACCAACATGGCCAGAGGCGTTGCCTCCCTCTCTCTTTCCACGTTGACCTCTTCAGTTCCGTGTTCTCCTATTTTGGCGGTTACCTTCCTTAGTAGAGCGATTATATGGACCAGAACGTCCATAAGTATCCCTAAGATTAGGGTTTCGCTCTTGGTGCCATCTCTTAGGGGCGCGACTATAATTGGACTCTGGAGTCTCTGTTTCCACGGATCTTGAATTATAGTTCTTCACAAGGTTGTTGTCATGCTTTTCAGCGACATTCATAGCTCCAATAAGCTCATGAAGCCTTATGATCCATCCTGCAGTAACATCATTCGATAGTTCTTAGCAACCATCAAAGCAGTGATGGGGAAGGTAGAGGGAGTCTTCTCAATCAACATCGCATCTGTGATCTCTTTGCCACAGAATTCCATTAAGGATTTAATGTGAAGTGCTTCCGAGTTGTAGTCAAGAACTGACTTAAAATCACAGAAGCGGAGGCTATGCCATCTCACTTCTAGGTCAGGAAGTAGGGAGTCACGGACGTTGCCAAATCTTTCTTCGAGTGAGACCCACAGCCTTCTGGGGTCTTCTTCATTCATATATTTGTACTGGAGCGAATCATCCATATGACGAGTCATTAGGATGATGGCTTTCGCCTTATTTGCCTCTAAAGCTGCTCTATTTGCCTCCAAAGCTTGAGCTTGCTAACAGTTAGCACGTCCTGGCTAGGCTCGAGAATCGTATTCAGGATTCCATCGGCCTTGAGATGCTGGCGGACATCACGAACCCACCTGTGATATCCAGAGCTAGTTGTTCCTAATGGAGCAAAGTCCAATTTGTTCATGTTACTCATCCTGAAAGAGAACAAGAAATTATGGTTAGTTTCAGAGGGTAAAAGCTACCATGAAAACATATAAAATTACTGAGCGTAGTCGCTTCCAAGAAATTAGGAATTTCCGAGCTTAGTTGCTTCCAAGAAATTCGATTCCAAGAGGGGTTGAATTAGATCGAAACAATGATGTGTTTGTGGTCGATCATAACTTCTCAACAAACTCTAAGTTTGGAGAACTCTACAAGCTCCAAACTTGGAGTGAGCACGAACCCCCACAGTTCGTCTTTTAGGTCTCCTCTATGAAGAAGAAAGGGGGGTAGAAGAAGGGATGTTGGAAGTCCCCGAGAAAAGAAGAAGAAATTGAATAAAAACTTCAAAAACGGGAAATTTTAGTAAAAATTACCTCGAAATAGGTGGCCGGAAAATTTGGTCTCCGGAGGTGGCCGGAGCTTGGCGGTGGTTGGCCGGAATTTTCTGGCAGTGGGCTGCCATTCTCCTCTCTTTCCCCCCTTTTTTTTTTTTTTGGTTCTGGGTCGCAGGGCCTGCTTACCCTTTTTTTTTCTTTTCTTCTTCTGGGCAGCTGGGACTGCTTACCCTTTTTTCTTCTTTTCTTCTTCTGGGCAGCGGGCCTGCTTCCCCTTTTTTCTTCTTTTCTTCTTCTGGGTGGCGGGGTCTGCTTCCCTTTTTTTTTCCTTCCTCTTCTCCTTCTATTGTGGACATGGCTCCCTCTATTTTTTCTTTTCTTTCTTTTCTTCTCTTCTGGACCCGCGTTCTAACTTCTTCCCTCATCTTTTTTCTTTCTTTCTTTCCTGGTAGTGGGCCCGTGCTCCTTTTTTATTTTTTTTTTCTTTCTCTTTCTTCCTTTGACCGAGACGCATTCTTCTTCTTCTCCTTGTGTCGTGAGCTACTCCAACTGGGCTGCTCCTTTGTTTTTCTTTCTACTGGGCTCTACTGGCTGGACTGAAGGCAGGCAGCAATTAATCTTGGCGGTTTAGGGTGCAAGTGGTTGCTAGGGTTTGAAGGCTACGATTTTAGGGTTTCAGGGTTATGGTTTCATGCTGATAACGTGTTTTAGAGAAACGGAATTGAGAGAGAATTGCTGTGTGCTCTTATTGATAATAGGGGCCTCTTTATATAGAGGATTACGATGCATAGAATCTGAACATAAAAGGAAAGTAATTCTACATTGAATAGGATTCTAAATCCTTTTATAACCCTATTACCGCTAGGTTAAGTAACCTAGAGTTTGTGCCAGACACATAATCTGGATTCCCTTAAACAATAAACAAATAATTAATCTTGCCTACTGCCGCAAAACTCATGAGGGGAACGATTTCAGAGTTCTCATTCAAATCAACAATTTAGAATTTCAAAATGTTATAAATACAAATTTGGTGTGGATATGTTTTGTTAATGGGATATAGGTGATATTACTGAAAAGGTAGTTGCACCGTATTTGTTACTGTGTAAGTGAGTTAAAAGTTGGGTGGGGATTGATGATACAAGTGTTGTGATATTGATCATATCATATCCTGTAATATGTGAGTTCTGAAACGTGCAGCTGTATGAAACCATTGCAATAAAAAACTAGGGAAAGGGGAGATGAAGGATTGCTGGCAGTTTAATACTTTAATTTTTTTCTTTGAACATTTATATTTCCGTTTTATATTTTATATTTAGAAGTAATTAATAGTTTAGATTTGCTCAGCTAAGGGTATTAAGGGACCGTCACATATGCATCTCGACCACATGTATTAAATATAAAATCAAAATTTATAACAATTTAAAACTGTGCTTTATTTTTAGCCGTCAGATTCACTTTTCCTCACAGTCCCTTAAAAACTGTTCCTTAGATCAGCATGTCTTCTTAATAGCTAACTATTAGAGAAATATTGATGGTCACATGTGTTTGGACCCAAAATGAGTATTTTTGGCCTGAGAAGCCGTGTCTTGGAGAAATTGAGCCAAAGACAGTGGCTCAAGATATATATTGTCGACAAGTTCGAAATATATTATTTAGAGGCTAAATAAAGCCTACAATGGAAGATTATGCGAGCTACAAGAAAAGGAAATGATGGAAGCATGGAAATGAAAAGTCAACTTTAGCACATTTTCCTACTTCTGCTAGGAGAAACCGAGCTAAATAAGGAAGGAGGGGCGGCAGACTAACCAAATGAAATCTAAACGAGCTAAAACTTTCCAGACTAATTCTAGACATCCTAAGTATCATTTCTTATGAAGAGTTTCAGAGCTATTTATGAGTGGAAAGCCTTCAAACAATCAGTCCAATTTTCTGCAGAAGCAAAACTGGAAAATTGGACCTCTAAAGAGTCCAGCAGTATTTCCGGCCCAACCACATGGAAGAAAGCTCTGAAAAATTTGCCACAATGATCTACACTCATTGTGGATCATTTGATATGAAGAAGTCAAAGGTCCATTGTGAGCTCTTGGTGGAGATATAGCTGCATTCCATTAGTGTTTAAGTGTTTAAACCTAGCATTCCATTAGTGTTTTAAGTGCTTAAACCTAACATTCTATTAGTGTTTAAGTGCTCAAACCTAACCCATCATGATTTGTTTAAAGGCCAACCACTATGGCTTGGTAGCCTATATATAGAGGCTACAACAAGTAACAATTCACAACACAATTCAACAACAATCTCTAAGTTTATCCAAGTCTCTCTAGAGCAACCTCTCTCTAAGAGCAACTCCTCTCTTTCTCTTACCGGTGATCATACTCCAGTCATAGTCTTCTCAAGAGCCGACTGTTAGTGCCACCAAACCTCTGTCAATGTGCTTCGGTCTTAGTCTCCTCGGGACCGACTGTAGTACCACGACCACAACGGTTACAGAACCAGCTAAGCAAGGGTAACGCCCTCGCAAACCAGCTAAGCTAAAGTCACGCTTTGACAAGTTCACTCTACTTCATGGTGATTTCGCTCTGCTTAACCTACAACGTTGAGTATCGACTTGGTAACACAAGATAAAGTCCTCACCACGAGGCACAGAAGAACCCCACGACGAGGTTGGTGCTCTCGTCGTCTACAGTCGCTCAAAAGAAGTCAGGTCAAGGGACACCCCCTGACGATCGCACCCGAACGGTATTGGCACGCCCGCGCAGAAAAGAGACTGTTGACCAATTGCAACAAAATTGGAGCCAAACAACATGGCGAATGCCATGTCATTTGAGACTCGTTCAGAATGTAATATCATTTAAAACGCATTGCATTAATATGTGGCATAATGTACTGTCATTTGAAACGCATTTCATGCATATGTGAATCGTAATAGTTTTACTCGAGCAACTTAGCCATATGTAATGTCTTAATCCCTTGCTACAACCCAAGATATATAGGCGCCTAAGCATGACTCCACCATTGACTAAAAGAGACTTCTCGTATATATGGTTTCAACCCTAAGTACAAAGGGTTGCTTAATCCCAAAGTGTTTTTATTTTTATTTTTTTATTTTTATTTTTTATTTATTTATGAAAGCTCAATCACAATGTGTTGGGATCAGAACCCATAAAAAGAATTGAAATAAGTAAATCAAAAAAAATAAAAAAAAATTAAAAAGAAATCAACTAAGCAAGATTCATGTTCATCGATAGTTCTTACAATGGATGCAAATTGTCTTATATTGCTCTGTTATATGCAGAAACAACATATAAGCCACATAGATGATGGCTGCACGGCAAATAACATCAAGTGCTGCTTTCTTATGGTTCGACGTATTGACGAAGATAACACTCAAAGATTCAAAGACATGTGAGGCAGTTCCAAGTGCAAAATATGATAAAGTAAGAAGCGAAGTACTCTTGCTAATACTGTGCTTATGTGCATGAATCAACAGCAACCAAGTATGGAAATTTAGGTGCACAACAGATTACCGATCATTGAAATAACTGGACCATAAGTGTACCTTGAAGAAGAGAACCCTGAATTGATTTTGAGAAAATCAATTACTTCATCAATAGAAAAATTCCTTGAATAGCCAGCTCGACATAAAACGTCTACAAAGCAACCATAGTGCTCAATTGTGCGTTCAATTCCATAATCCTTTATCATGATGTTGAGATAGTAACGACCAATCCATCATGGCTACATGCATTCAAGATTCCGATAAAAGTTATAGCATGAGGCTCCATCAGTCCATCTCACATTTGCCCATTTTCGAAAACAACTGAAGAACCCGGTCAGCCATACCATGCATTACTAAACCAACAAGTATAGCCCAAGCACGGTAAAAGTGAAGTAACTAGTGAACTCTGATTCCCTTTAGGTAAACATCGGAGCAAACCACACCTCGCCCGTATTGGATCTAGGGCTCTGATATCAAATGTTGGGATTAGAATTTATAAGTATTCAAACAACTAAATTAAAAGAAATAATTAAAAGGAAATAATCTAAGCAAGATTCATATTCATTGATGGTTTTTACAATGGAGGCAGATTGTCTTATATAGCTCCATCTACTAACCACCCTATATACCTGTTTACAAGATGACTCGTCCCGAGTCCAATTACCCATATAATTGTAGAGCCCAAGCAGCTTATTTTGGTAAATTAACACACTAGCCCAAGACAATATGTAATTATCGCACCAGAGTCCTAACACAAACCTTGATTACTTGGTTCCCAAGTTTTGAATACCTTCATGAATCAGGCCCAAACTCAGACAACTTTGTAGTCCCAAGCCCAGACGGTCCCATAATTTCCGCGCAAAAAGCAAACCGTTTGAATTTCATACCAAATCCCAAATCATAGCTACAAAATCCTCCCAATTCCAGTTCCCATCGCCCCAAATTCGGACACATCCTTCATCTTCGTTTTCAGTGATATTCAATTCAGCTACAAGGCAACAGAGACAGATCATATAGAGTTTGTGGCTATGGGTTTGACTTTGGAGTCCTCGGGAAGTGTTCCTCCCCCAATATTCAATTTCCATGGTGGTGTTCACTCACCTCATCTGACGCTCTGTCAGTCTGGTCCGTCCTTTCTTAATTCTCACTCTCCTTCTCACATGGCTCAGATCCACAACCTGTTCTTCTTCTTATTCTTCAGTTTACTCTTAACCCTTTGCGTGCTCTTGAAAAAGATAGAACCTTCTGCATTCACGTTTTCGACACCCTTCTAGCCGCGTTTGATCTTCCCTTTCCGGTTTTGATTAAAAACTGATTTGGGGTTTCGGCTAAGCAAAAGTTTCCGTATTCATTATTCCCTGTGAAGTCTGTACTGTATTTCTCTGGAAAGTGAAATAGTAAGCGTACAAGGATTTAATTGATGAGAGTATAAATTTGGAACAGAAATGGAAATTAGCTGCACTGAATGAGAATTGGAGTTTAGTTTACAACTGGGTATATAGTTTTGCAGGTTTGAGACATGTCGTCTGATTTCAAGTTAGAGGGAGTTAAAGGCCAGGAAATTGAGGACCCAGAAGTTGGTTCTCCAAATGGATTACCTAATATTCTTGCAGAGCGAAGAACTATGACTCTCAGTGACAGGTAAAGTCATCATCAGCTATTGTTCTTTATTTTTACAAGTTTCAGCAAAATGGGGATTTCTTTTGTCATCTATTCAACTAAAAAAATTGGCCATTGTGAATTTCTCTCAAGTACATCAAATTTTCATTTGTGAGCCATATTGTGATCTAATTGCTGGTTGCTAGCTGGTACCTTTTGTTTCATAAGTTGAAGCTTGACAAAAGTCAGGATTGCTTTGTCATGTAATTTAGTTAATAAAATTGTACTATGAATGTAGTTATATAGTGAAAGGAGAATATCAATTGGCAAGCTTTGTGGTTCTTAAAGCATGTTGTCTATAGGTGGACTCATGAGCTCCACTCTGTATTTGAAATGATCAAATGATCGAATGTAAATTAAATACATGATTAAGTATAGTACTAGTGTGAAAGGGGCATGATAGGCAAGCTTTCTGGTTCTTCAAGCAGGTTGTTCAGAGGGAATCGAGCAGGGCATGGTGACACCATCTCTTTTAGTCCAACTGACGGAAATGAAAAGCATGGACATGGGTCAGCAAAGAAATCTGGACCTCTGTTGTCTGGGACAGCATATTGCATTTCATCGTGCAGCATGATATTGCTGAATAAAGTTGTTCTATCCAGTTACAACTTCAATGCAGGAGTATCATTGATGTTTTATCAAGTATGTCACCTACTTTACCGCTCACTTAGTTCTTTTTCAACCACATTGGATCATGTGACATGTGTCTTATTATGAGTATTAGGATTAAAGTACCATCTTCATTACGCGTCGTTCTATTGTGTGTATTTTCTAGGTAGGCTGATAGTTGAGTGTCATCTCTTTTTTGATGATCATTACGCAAATCCACAAATTTAGCCAACCATAATGGAATCTGATTCCATATGATTTCTGCAGAATTTGATAAGTACTGTAATTGTTGTATTCTTGGGCTTCTCTGGAGTTGTTACTGTGGAAAAGCTCAATTGGAAACTGATTAAGGTCTGGATCCCTGTTAATGTAATCTTCATCGGCATGCTTGTATCAGGCATGTATAGGTAAGTGGTGTGCTTCATTGTTTGCATTTTAGGGTATCTTTTTCATTTGGAGCTTATTATCTGTTCATGCCTGGAAATAAAAAGAAATAGAAGATGACAAATTCTGAAGAGAATATTGCTGATAAGATCCACAGTAAATGTTCATTTGATGTTGTATATCCTTTATCAGTAAAAGATATTCTAACGTACATGTAACTAACTGTATTGTGGTTCAACTCTTTTCTCAGTTTGAAATACGTAAATATTGCAATGGTGACCATTCTGAAGAATGTGACAAATATTTTAACAGCACTGGGAGAATTATATATGTTCCGGAAACACCAGAATCAGAAAGTGTGGACTGCCATGTTTCTGATGGTAATCAGTACTTTACTTATCATTTCACAGAAAACTGCAAGCACATTTAAGATCATATACATTCCTCCAGACAGATGAAATGTATATACTTGTATATTCTTAGTGGAGTTCTGATCTCTTTTTTCTTCATGTATTGCAGATTATCTCTGCTATCAGCAGTGGCATTACAGATATCTCCTTTGATACTGTAGGTTATGCTTGGCAATTTTCAAATTGCATACTAACAGCAAGCTACTCAGTAAGCAGTAATTATTAAGTTCTGGAGATAAGTTTAGTTTTAGTTTGGTTTGGAGTTCTGTAACCATGATAGACTTCTCTCTTTGTTATAGCTCACTCTACGGCGAGTCATGGATGAAGCAAAAAAGTACACAAGATCCGGATCTCTAAATGAAGTTTCAATGGTCTTGCTGAATAATTTGCTATCTCTACCTTTTGCTGCCTTCTTGATTATTCTGTTTGACGAATGGGAATATGTGATTAATGCGTAAGCTTAACATAAATTCATGTGCTTCCTTTTTCTTTTTCTTTTTCCAAAGCACATTTAGCTTATCATTACTTAATGTTCTGGTTTCAATATGCAGTGATGTAGTTAAGTTGCCAGTGTTTTGGGTTGTTGCAACAGCTAGTGGATTGCTTGGACTTTCTATTAGCTTTACTTCCATGTGGTTTCTACATCAAACTGGCCCAACCACCTATAGGTAATATCTGTCTAATTGATTAAGCCCAAAATTAACTTCTCATGAGTCATGAGTAGAGAGATGTATAGGAACTTCTAATGTGTTTCTGCTTTACAGTCTGGTGGGTTCCTTAAACAAGATTCCTCTCTCTCTTGCTGGTTTAGTCCTGTTCAGGGTGCCTCTCAGTCTACCAAACCTCTTCAGCATACTATTTGGTACTCAGCATAGTCAACTCTGAAGGTCATGTATACTATTAGTGATTCAATTACTCACGCAGTGATGAACTTTCCTGTACAGGTTTATTTGCAGGAATATTCTTCGCCAGGGCAAAAATGACTTGATTCAGAAAGAAATTATTAGGATGAAGATGAAGGGAATCGGTTCCATAGACAATGGTAATATATCTTCTCATGGCAAGACAAAAATGGCTGCACAAAACAGTTTCCAGGAACTGGAAACTTCGTTTCTTTGCTTTTGGTTGAAGAAGGCCAAACGTTTTCTTCCTCTGCAAACATACACCTTCAAGCCACCAATGAGTTACAGGAGTAGGAAATTGCAGCTCTATAAGGTTACTAATTCAATAGACTATTGCTTATTCTTTCATTATAGTGCAATAGAGGAACATATTCATGTCCAACTTCTTATTATCAACAAACATGTAATACTTGTGCGTAGCTGAAGTTTTGTTAATTAAACAGTATCTGTCTTTTCTGGTCAAATGATCATTCTTGCCTATTGATCATATTGGGTCCAGAGATATTAACTGTTCATTCTTCTGTTGACAACCGTTTCCGTAATCCCTATTTTTTTTTCTATGATGAAATATTGCTTGAAATCTTTGTTTTTTTTTTTTTTTTTTTTAAATCTCATTCATCGCCTAACGTTTAGCGGTTAGCACTCAAACTTGAGAGCTAAACTCTAAACTGCCTAGTAATTCTACTCTAAAACAATCGATCTTAAACTTGACGTCGGTCACATATTAAGTAGTGAGACAAAATTATTGTTATCCATTTTGCACTCCCAAAAAACAGTTTCAAATGTGATGGAAATTAATAATTTTGCCATCTTCAGTAGTGTACGGGTAGCCTATTTGGAACCAAAACAAAGAAACCTTACCGAACTTACATTTGCAGGTTCTCGATTAGTTCTCCAAATGGACAGACAAACCAAACTCTTACCCCCGTATTTTTGGTTTTTCAATGCATGCTTGGTCGAAAGTAAAATTTGGGATATTTATTAGCTTTATTTGGGTAAGTAATATGTAAAATTACAATTGAAGAACAAATTTTCCCTAGAAAAATTGGTCAATTCATCAACACAGTTGAAATTAGCCGAAATTGAACTTAACCAAAATGTGAGTTGATAGATCATGTTGGTTTCCAAGTTTACTCAAATCATAGTTCTCTCCTCTCTAGCGCTCTGCCTAGAAAGTGAGTGTAGCATGTTCTCGTGATACAAGGCAGGCGGAACCCTAGTGGATCACAGCATACAACGTAGGCACAGTGCATCTTTGGCGGTGTTAACAAGGTGAGATTTGGTTATCGGGTTTATCAAATTGGAGGAGGTGACTGAAGGATTCTCGAGGAAGATGGCTTTGTCTGATCAGAGCTTGCTGGTGGTGATCTCAAAAGAAGTGTTGGAGAAGAAACTTAGAAGGTGGTTCCTGCTAGGGGAATGGTGGTCAGAGAAACCCTACTGGAAATATCTGCTTATCAACACAATGGGAGGTCTGTCGATGCGATAGGATGGGCCGTTGGATAAGTCTCGAATCACGGTGGTACCATTACAAGGTAGTAATCGGATATTGTTTTCGTTCATAATTGTGGACGACTTCAAATGGGCTGGGAGAGGGAGTCCTTGGTCCTATGAGAAGGTGTTGTTTGGCATTGCTGTCACATACGGAACTGAAGACCGCTTGAAGGTGTCACTGACGACACAGTACTTTTACCCCCGAAGTACAAGGATGAAGAGACCGGTGAAGATATTGGAACATGGTGGGTCTGTACGTGAGAACAATATTTATATTGGGGTGAGGAATTACACGTGGTAAGGTGTACAATTTTCTGTTCAGACAGCTAATAATTGAACGACATGTGCAATATATATATATATATATATATAATATTTGGCTAAGGACATCCTTACGTAAGCTTAGGTATGGATTTTCAGTTTTCGGCTACTTTTCGATCATATATTCACATCTTAACCGTTCAGTTTTTAGGTCCTAATGTATAAATCAGTTCTGCAAAATTTCAGCCAATTTAGTGATCGTTAAGGCATCTAAAACTGTAATTTACACGAACGAACCGAATCTGTCGAACCGGAACCGTTCAGTTTTTGGGTCCTAATGTATAGATCATCTCTATAAAATTTCAGCCAATTTGGTGATCGTTAAGGCATCCAAAATTGCAATTTACAAGAATGAACCGAATCCGTCGAACCGGAACCGTTCGTTTTCATTATTGTAATTTGCAGTTTTGGATGCCTTAACGATCACCAAATTGGCTGAAATTTTGCAGAGATAGGTATGGATTCATTATGACCTAAAAATTGAACGGTTAAGATGTGAAAATGTGATCAGAAAGTTGGTGAAAACCCGAAATCCGTACCTAAGGCTAGGTAAGGATCCTTCTTGGCTAAGGACGTCCTTACCTAGCCTTAGGTAAGGATTTCCGGTTTTCACCACTTTTCGATCATATTTTCACATCTTAACCGTTCAATTTTTAGGTCCTAATGTATAGATCATCTCTGCAAAATTTTAGCCAATTTGGTGATCGTTAAGGCATAAAAAACTACAAATTACAACAATGAAAACGAACGGTTCCAGTTAGACAGATTCTGTTCGTTCGTGTAAATTGGAGTTTTAGACGCTTTAACGATCACCAAATTGGCTGAAATTTTGTAGAGGTAATCTATACATTAAAACCTAAAAACTAAACGGTTAAGATGTGAATATGTGATCGAAATGTAGCCAAAAACTGGAAATCCATTCCATAATCTTACCTAAATAGAAGTTGAATTCATTAGATCAACAGCAAAATGGCTGAAGTCTACCAAAACTTACAAAAGAAATCCGGCAAAAAATTCTGAAATAACCTACCTAAGCTAAAGCAAACCTTTAAAGATCACTGGGATGCTCACATTTAAGTGAGCCTATATAAGAATGAAAAAACCACGCCTCCTACGGAAAGAAATCATTCAACTAGCCCTCACTTGCCAATCACACAATTATGGTACAAGCAAGACACTAGAAACGTCATAGAAGTCAATCCAATCTCACACAAGCTCAATACCCTAATACATTATGGCCCAAATTGCCTCGACCTGAGCCCAAGTCCGTAGGCCCAGGCCCAAACCAAGTCTTGTCCAGCAAGGAGACTCCCCTGCCCCATCAACCCAAGTTAAGCCCAGGCCCAAACCCAAGCCAACAGAGGAGGAGCATCACTGTGTGAAGACCCGAATTTTCATAAAAGAAATTTATGTAATTCAATAATTGTTCTATTATTTGAATTATGAAATTTGAGATAAATTCGTATGTCGTGGTTTGGGAAAATTGGTTTCGAATGATTTTATTTTCGAAAACGAACGTTATTTAGGGAGTCGTGAAAATCAACTTTTTATACGTTCACAATTTGGGAAAACTTCGTTCATGAAAGTTGTAGAGCTATTCGATAAAATCTCGTGCATATATGGAACACATTATTCGGAGTTCGTAAGAATAAGTTATTAATTTTGAAAATTGGAATTTTTCTATAAATATAGGATTTTTTTTGGAAATTTCAGAAAACCAAAAAAAAAAAAAAGTTCTCTCTCTCTCTCTCGCTCTCTCCTCTCTCGGCTGAAGCCTGAAGAATAGAAAAAATTCAGCCGACCCGACCCGAACCGGCGTGACCCGACCCGACTGCAGCAGCGTCGTCCGACGTCCAACGGCGACGAAACCACCGTGAGGCAGCTCAGATCGAGGTCGCTTGCATCCCTGTCGACTTGGTTGCCGCCCCGCTCGCCGTCAGTAGGAGATCGGAGCAGCCCAGCCCTGAAAGCTCGACCCGGCCGGATCTCGTCGGTGCCGGCTTTGCACGGGCCGATCCTTCTCATTTCAGTGATCAGCTCCTCCTCCTGATCATCTCCATATAAGCCTTACATCACAATTTTGAGTGTGGAGCAAAAGATCAAGAGTTGAAGTTTTCGACGTCCCTGATTTGATCTGGAATCTGATCTGACGCATGAAATTAATCCATCTTCAAAGCTCGATCAAGGACGATTTAGACCTTATCTAAAAAAGTCAAGTATTAAAGTTGTTTATAATTTCATTTTGAAGAAGTTTGTAGTTGACAGCTTTTGCATCTGAGGTGGTTGACCAGCATTGACCACCGTCTGACCGCCGCTTGTGGCGGCGCGTCAGACTATATTTTGAGTTTATATTATCTGGACGGTGATCTATGCATCCATACGAGCGTTTTGATATATAACATGGTCATGTTAGAAAAGTTGATAAATAGTAGATTTACGTTTTGACGTTACTATTTACGGTTTTTACATTTTATCTTTGGTTTACAATTTATGGAGATCATACCATCGGTTTTACTTCAAATTTTAATATGATGATCATATGACTGTCCCGATGACTTTGTGTGGTCACGGACGAAGATCCGACCGTTGGATATTCATATAATTGTAAAAAAGTGATTCGGGAGGCGATTCGTGTAGATCCGTCCGTCGGATTTTATATAATTTTGATAGGATGCTTCCAAGGGTGATCCGTGAGGATCTAACCATTGGATCATCGTTTAAATTCGATCTGACCGTTGGATCGTTTTTATTTTAGAATCCGACTGTTGGATCGTTTTAATTTTAGAATCCGACCGTTGGATCATCATTTAAGTTTATTTAATGTTTTGTTGCTAAGTAAAGACCGTACTTGATTAGGTACTTGATGGTTGAGTTGACGAGCATTTGGATTATTGTGATTTGATTTATTGAAGATGTAGCGGAAGTTTCGAAGGTGAGTAAAACTCATGTGGTTCATATTACGAACCGAGTACTTTTAATTAATTTATTTTGTCGTAATTGTGTGAAAATTATTTATGAAAAAAATAGTTGTTTTTAAAATCACATGGACTTGATCAACTACGGTCCTTAGGTAAGTAAAATGAATTTTAATTATACAAATGAATTTCACTATTTTCTTGTGTGAACTATAGATGGTATTTGTGGTCATCCCTGAGTAGATGATTACGTATATATATATTTACGTGAAATATATATATGGGTGGTGTGTTGATGTGTGATGATGTGATTGAGTTGGAATGACGATTTGGATTATATTTCCAAAACTTAAATTTCATAATAATATTGTGTATCTTGGATGAGATGATTTCATTGGGTGAAAATATATTGTTGTGCTCATTTATGGATTTAGGGTTAACGTAGTAACCGGTATGGGGGAATCAGACGCTCTAATCCTAGGTGGATTATGGGATACGATTGGTTGAGTGAATTGGATGTCATAACCCTTGTCGGGTAATGAGGCAAGATTAAGTACGAGTATCAGACGTTCTAAATATGTATATACATATATATATTGATGGAATGCGATAAAGATAAATATGTTGGATGCCATAACCTGGGCCTGGTGATGGGCTACGATTCAATTAGAGCTCTAGTCTGTCAATATCGTATTTTTATAAATACGATTTCGGGGTTTTGAGAAGAAAGATGTGAGTTAGGGTTTTGTGTTGATTTGTTGATTTGGTAATTGATTATGAGATTGTTGGTTTCTTGTGGATGAGGAAAGTGTTATGCTTTGACTTGAATGAAAATGATTATGAATTTATTAAACAACCGTTCTTTCTTTTTACTCATACGAGCTTTCAAAAGCTTACCGGGTTTTGTGTTGTTGCAATCCCGGTACACTATTCAAATGGTGTAGCGGATATTCCTGCAGGTCAGGATAACCAGGGAGGTGACCCTGCTGTTTAGGAGTTGTAGCATTTATTTGTTTTCATTTAAGTTGTGAGGTTTGTTATGCTCATTTAGAGCTTTACAATTTAATTTCTGAGTGAGTTGTAATAATTACCCGAGACTAAATTCGGGATTTGAAATTAAATTGTGTGGTGAGTTTGTTAAGGAAAAAGAAATTTTCAGGATGATTATTTTGAGTTGTGATAATTCATGTTTCGGATTTTGGAATAATGATAAAAGAAGTCATTTTGAAGTGTCTTATTATAATTTAAACACCACAAATGTCCCGATGATAATTAAGGTATGTTCACAATCTACCACTGTACTTCAAATTAATTACAAAAACTGCCACCGACAATTTCTTTCGCAATTAACTGCTTAGTGGTTATCTTCTCCAGTCTCCCCATTACAATCCGGAATTTCAAACTTCCAAAAACCGCCCAGACCTAATCCTATTCCGTCGAAACCTACTCCGACTCTAAATCTTCTTCATCTCCGGCGGCCACATTCTGAGACACATACATTCTCCGGCCACTCTTTTGCTCAACGGTGAAGCAGCGCCGACTCTGCAAAAGTACTTAATAGAAAAAGCCCCAAATTTTAGGGTTTTGAAGAATTACAGAACTCGAATCGTCTACCTCGACCGGGTAAACTTTCAGCCTCGATTCTCAGAAACTTCTCTTACTTAATTTGGAGTCATTGAGATAGTGTTTAGTTTTGGAATTATAAGTCAAATATGATTTAATTATTTCTGCATTTGATTCTGAAACAAAACAACTCGATTCCAAGTTTTGGTTTGAGTGAAGATTTAAAGCATTTTTGTGTGGAGATGGTCAATGACTGTCTTTAAATTTTCGTTTTATACTGTAACATAGCCAGTGACATAGGCTACTGAGTGGGTATCATTTGATTTTGGAATGGTTCTGTTTCCATTTTGGTGTGATTTGATACAGAGACATGGACAGTAACATAACCATTTATATGGAGATAATGACTGTGTGATATGCTGTTTAGACTTTAGGCTTTACTAGAATGGAAATTCTGCTAGTGCAAATACATATTTTGTAGACTTAGATAATGAAACTGGCCTGGCCAGTGACCTCACTGACCAAGTCTTTAGACAAGTTATAGGCCAGATAAGTCACTAGAAAACGCCAACTCATTGAAAATGTGTGTTAATCTCCTGTTACTGATCATGTAATTGGCCATGTAACTTAACAATATGTATAACTGACCATGTAACTGATCATGTAACTTACAACATATGTAACTTACTAAGTAACAGACTACGTAACTAATTATTTAACTACAAACTCAATGCTAACGTTCTTATTTTCTCAACAAAATTTAAGCATCAGAAAATGGCAAGAACAAAAAGAAAAGAAACGGAACCAAGGGATGATGACGAAGACTACAGAGAGGTGGAATCAGAAGATGAAGAAGACAATGGAACGATACACAGAAAGAAGAATTCAAAGAAGAGCTTGAAGAAATAAAAAAAAAATAGAGGAGACAGGAAGAAACAGAAGAAGAAGAAGAAGAAGAAGAAAAACCATCACCAAAGAAGATTCCAAGAAGAGCTTGAAATCCAAAAAAAAAAGACAGGAAGAAACAGAAGAAGAAGATGAAGTAGAACAATCACCAAAGAAGGGTTCTTCAAAAGTTATTAGCAAAAAACAGAAAGTAAAGAAGGTAAAAGATTCTGAAGAGCAAGCAGAAGTAGAAGAAAAACCTGAAGCAGCTCCAATGAGGAAGAGAAATGTGAAACCAGGACATGTGCAGTATAGGTGCACATTAATAAGTTTCTTGAACACAATCAAAGATAACAAGAAGAATATCAGTGCAAGAACATTAGATTTGCTCAGGCAGTCGCCATTTGGAAATATTGTCGATGCATTCCATAGTGGCTACATAGAGGAGAAGTCAGCCAAGAAATCTGATGATTTCATTACACTCCTCTTGCATGCCTATGACCCTGAAAATGACCTATTCTTCTTTGGAAAGAAGAAATTCAGGATCTCGACAAAAGATATTTCAAAGATCTTAGGAATGCCAGCAAAAGGTGATCTGATCCCAAAGACGTCTGAGGGTTCATATCAGTCAGACTTTGTCCAGGAGTTTTTTCCAAACACACCAAGAATTAACAAGAAAGCCGTGGAGAAAGCTCTGCAAGATGCGCTCAAAGACAAGCCAACAACAGTGGAAGGGATTGAGAAGAAGGACAAAAATGTGGCAAGATTAATCTTGCTGGACTTGTCCATCAAGTTTCTGTTCCCAAATGCAGGAGGAACAATTTCATGGGACTATGTCAAAGCCTGCGAAAATTTGGATAAGATCGGATCTTATGACTGGGCAAGGGAAGTTGAAAGCTTCTTAAAAAAATCTATAAAGACTTTGAAAAAGAAAAAGGAGTCAAGCAGCCCATATGTTAATACGGGGGGCTGTGTTATGATAATACTGGTCAAGTCACTGATCAAGTCAAACTGCATATCATTGGTCAAGTCACTATAACTATTTTTTTTTTGTGTAAGCAGTATTGGTTCTGTCAAAAGACTGGAAAAATCAAGCCAATATCTTGAAGGGAGAACAAAGATCATGGGATGAGAAAATGGGACATCTAGAAGCTGATACAGAATTGGACAAGTTTTAACAGCTTGAAAAAACTAGAGATATTTTCTTCTCTGTTAAAGTAGTTGTCACTGGACACGTCACTGGCCAAGTAACTATCTTGGTTAAAAGTCACTGATTAAGTCACTGTTACACTGCATGTAATTGGTCATGTCACATAGCATGTCACTGACATATTGAATATATTTCTTTTAGAAAATCTTTGAAAACCTGAAGGAGGATAGAGAGGAATTAGAATCCGAGGAAGAGGAGAATAGATCAGATGAAGCAAAGACAGTTCCGGAAGGAGAGGAAAAAGAAGTTGATGATCAGAATTGTCAAAACGAAGAAGAGATCCTAGAAATTGAGGAGGCTAAACGTGAAACGACTTCAGAAAACAACAAGTGGGAGAAAGAGCTTCAGAAAAAGGAGGAGGAGATAAGATATATGACTGTGGAGAAAGATAATTTGAAGAAAAAACTGAACAAAAAGGAACAGGAACTAAGGAAAATCACGGAGGACATGATGAATCTGGAGGAACGAAATGCTACACATGTGACAGAGAATCTCTGTCTTGCATCATCGGTGAAGGAGTTAGAGGTAAATTGAAGGAATTGGAGCAAATGTTGAGCCCAAAGACTCACACATCAACAGCAGCTCAGCAGCACAGCTTCCCACCACCTAACCCAATAGAAGAAAAAAATGAATCAAATGGGGCTGCATCTAAGGCTGCTGAAAACACATAAAAGAAAGATCAATCAACTGTTGAGGAAGGTCAGTCCCATGGGATCTGCACAGTCGAAGAATCTATAGTAGTAGCAGCTCAATCTCCACCTCACTGCACAGTGGTGGAAAAAGGTCAATCGACACTTCCATCACATAAGGACTCACAGTTCCAAAGCCCCACAGTCCACATGCCCACAGTAGCAGAAATGGAACAACAACTTGACATGTTTCAAATAGTGAAAAGTCCTATAGTTGCAGAACCATTTCCACTTCGTACGTTGAGCCTAGAGAAAGAGCAGAAGACACCAGAGCAGAGCAAAAATGGCGAGTTAACAATGCACCTTACAGAGCAACATTCTGGTGAAACGGTATCATCAATGGGTCTCTACTCTTACGTTATGAGATTAAAGACTAGGAAAAGAATACAGAAAAAGGACAACATTTACTGGTGGGGAGATGTGAAAGCAAAATGACAGAAGAAAGCAAAGGAGATTGAAAAGAGATTGAAAGATGCTGAAAAGAAAGAGAAAGAAAAAGAAAAGGAGATGAAGGCCTAACTTGAAAAACTAGAATAGATGGTAGCACAACCGAAGTTGGACGATTTACCAGAGGATGTTCTACAAGCAATAAGAGAGATGGATGCTGAAGAAAAAGCAAAAATCAATAAACTGACAGAAGAGAAACAGCTACCTCATGAGGTCGTAGACTGAGAGGAGAGCAAAGTATACAATTTTATAGAACGGGACACCAAGAGGAGAGTCCAAAAATACTGGAAAAATGCACCATCAGGGTAATACTTTAATTAAGTTAAAATTCTATTTTAAACATATTATAACTGGTTAAGTAACTGTTTATGTAACTATCAAAGTAACTGGCAATCGTTCATGTACATGGCGAAGTAACTGGCCAAGTTCATGTACATGGCGAGTAACTGGCCAAGTCACTATCCATATAACTGGCCAAGTAAAGTCGCTGCCCAAGTCACTGTTCATGTAACTGCCAAAGTCACTGGCCAATGAGTTGGGTAAGTGAAGTCACTGGCCATGTGATTGTTAGTTAACCGATATTACAATCTATGTTACTTACACTATTCATTCTTTGCAGAGTATACTTCTAGGATGGAAGGCGGTATGGAGCACAGGTATCTAGACAGGATTTGAAAGACATGATCATGGATGAACCGATAGCAAGCAATTGCATCGAATGTTATGGAATTCTATTGACTGCTCAGCTATTGGAGAAAGAATCACAAGGCTTGGATGCCCCATCTTTTATGCATCCCTTATGCTAGGTAAGTAGTGGAACGATTATCCATCTACAATCAAAGCAAATAATTTGTAATTGATAATAACTTGTCGTCGTTTTTTCTTACAAACAGCATTCGGCAGAAAATTTGACTGTGTATTCTGTACATCTGTACCTATGCGAACCACTGCTCCAGAATCTGGCAAGATCCAACTATATATTCTTCCCAATCTCACATAAATCAGGATTTCATCATACACTGCTCATTTTTGAAAAGGAATTAAAGCAATAGTTCCACTCTGATTCAAAGAGACCAAAAAAATCATCAACTGGAAAATGCATTCAAAATGTCCAAAAAATGGTATGGAACACTTTCGTCATACTAATTTCATATATTTAATTTAAGCAGAAAGTACATTATTGATTATGTTGCGATGGTGAAAATGCAGATTGAAATGGTAGAGCTTTGGATGACAGCAGTCAAAGAACAAGTAGATGACATGCTAGAACAAGGATGCAGAATGAAATTTGATGAAAAGAACAGTTCAGAAGAACAGCTCAAAATGATGGAAGTTCCATTGACTGAAATAGAGAAAGAAAGCATAAAGTGGATCAAGGATAACTATAAACGAAAAATGGCAGTGACAGAAATCAAAGACAACTCTTTAAAAATTCGCAAGGAGAAGATTCGTAAGTACACAACTCTTTAAAAATGTCAATATATCATTATAAAGTTCAAATTGATTTACTTCAATTTTTATATGATGAACAGATTGGATTGCGGACTTTTTGTGATGTACACAATGGAGAAAATTTCAAAAAAACGAGACACTTAAAAAGAAGCTCACAAAGGATGATATTTTGAAGTTTAGAGCTCATGTGTAAAGTCATTTGCAGAAAGTAGGCACAGCTGGAACTCAAAACATAATGAAGTGTAGAAATTTGTTTAGGGAATAGGATAGGTTATATAGATTTTTGGAATTGATTCATCATATATATCCATTCATTTGTTCAATCGGAATTTCCATTTTTTAATTTTTTCTTACAGAGATTGCTTCAGTATATAAAAGTTTGTTTGATATGATCTTCTGAAACGAGTTCATGCACTTAGGTACCTTTTAAAGTAAGTAACTGGCTAAGTTATAGAGAAACTAAATGTCACTGGAAATGGCAACCTGAATGTCATAGACCAAGTCACTGGTCAAGTGACTGTAGGTATTAAGTAATTACCAAAGTCACTGATAACGTAACTGCCTAAGTCACTGTAGGACTCAAATAACTGGCAAAGTCACTGAGATCGTAACTGCCAAAGTAACTAGCCAAGACACTTAACTAGTCAATCAATAAGTCTACAGATCTTATAGCAAGACACTGAACAAGTAACCAGCCATGATTTGGTAAAATAATTGTAAAATGTAATTTCATGAGCCAATACATGAAGCAAGTAACTGTAAAAAAATTCATGTCTTTATGTACCCTATAAAGTAACTGGCCAAGTCACTGGCAAAGTAACTGACGAAGTCACTCACTAGCAAAACACAAGACATTACCAAACTGATATTTTTATTTTTAATTACAGTGTGCCGCTGCACGGCGACTGCACCCTTCCGCTGCATGGCAACAAACAAAGTTTAAGTTTCAATTAAAAATCTGTAAAAGGTAATGTCATGAAACATTACATTAAGCAAGTAACTGTAAAAAATTCATGTCCTTATATACCCTATAAAGTAACTGGCCAAGTCACTGGCAAAGAAACTGACGAAGTTACTCACTAGGAAAACACAAGACATTACCAAACTGATATTTTTATTTTTAATTGCAGCGTGCCGCTACACCGCGACTGCAGCGTTCTGCTGCACGGCAACAAACAAAGTTTAAGTTTCAATTAAAAATCTATAAAAGGTAATGTCATGAACCAATACATTAAACAAGTAATTGTAAAAAAATTCATGTCCTTATGTACCCTATAAAGTAACTGGCCAAGTAACTTTAAAAACTAATGTCATGAGCCAATAAATAGAACAAGTAACTGTAAAAATTTAAGTCACTGCTTATGTCACTGTCTATGTTTGAAATTACCTATCTATCCTTCAACTACAAGTAAACAGCCAGTGGCAGTCATCTAACCCGAGGGTGGCAGTTATCTAACTTGAGGGCGCCTATTTCTCTTGGTTCATTTTACAATATCTTTTCACAATTTCAAAACTCAGAGAAACTGCTAAAAGATTTTCTCTCCGGCTAAAACAACGGACAACGACTGCTTTCCTTCACCCTGAACGGTGGGTAAGCAAGAGTGATTCACTGACTAAGCGCCAAATTCTACGGTTCTACAATTTACAGAAAATATTTGAAAATCTGTGCTCGTTAGACAGCCGCTGGTAACTTCCTCCTCCTTCTTTCGTATAATTTTGATTTGAATAGCTTGGGTTTTGTCTGAATTAGAAAAGATATTTCAATTACATGTGGAGTCTCATTGAAAATGAATTTGCATGCGAGATTTGTTTGAATTACATGTGGAATCTGATGAGAAAATGGTGAAACTTGTTTAAATTATATGTGGAATTTAATAAGAAAATGATGAGTTATGTTTGAATTACATGTGGAATTCGATGAGAAAATGAATTTCCAAGTTGGTTTTGTTTGAAATACATGTGGGATGATGTGAGAAAATTTCAGCCTTTTGTCATTGTTCAATGTCTTTGTCACTGCCCATGCGCTGCACTGGTCACTGGATATGATCATGTAACTATTCATGTCACTGCATATGTCACTATCATAAACATGTGCATAAATATGTCACTGGTTATGTAACTATCAAAATAACTATTGAATTCTAATTTTCTTAACTGTTTCAGGATTTTTAAAAAAAGTTTGAGGAATGGGCCAACTGAAAAGAAAACAAAGTGAGGAATCTGGAGAAGAACAATCTGAAGAACAAATTCCAGAAGAAACAATTGGGGAAAGTTGAAACTGATAAAATGGAAGAAAATAAAAGAGAGAAAAAAGCGAAAGCAGAAAACTGAAGATGAAGAAGAATCAACTGAAGATGAGGAAGGAACAACTAAAGATGAAGAAGAATCTGATGAAGAACAAGTCCGGGGTAAGAAGACGAAGAAGGATAAAGAGAAGAAAACTGGAATGAGCTGAAGATGAAGAAGAATCTGATGAAGACAAGTCCACAGTAAGAAGAAGAATAAGGATAAAAAGGAGAAAAGAAGAAACAGGGAAGAAACAGAAGATGAAGAAGAAGTTCGTGCCAAGAAGAAGAAGAAAATGGATAAAAGGAAGACAAAAAAAGAGAGTACAAAGAAGAAGGAAGAAACTGACGAGGAAGAAGATACCAAGGATGATGAAGAGGAAAAAGTCCCAGGGAAAAGGAAATGATATGTAAAAGAGGGTTTGCAGTATCGCTGCACAATGCTTGCTTTTCTGAAAACAATTGCAGAAAACAAAAATAAGATGACTGAATGGACTTTAGAGCTACTGCAGAAAACATCATTTGCAACGCTGATAGATGCATTCCATGGAGGTTCAATTAAAGAAAACGATGTCAAGAAATCAGATGATTTAATCACACTTCTGCTACAAGCATACGACATCGACACATACCTTTTTGTGTTTGGGAACAGGAAATTCAGAATGTCAACAAGTGATATATCTATGATTTTAGGAGTGCCGGGATCCGGGTTATCAGTACCAAAAACCAAAGAAGGGGCATACAAATCTGAGTTCGTGACTAAATACTTTGACAAAAAGCAGAGGATCAACAAGACGGCTGCAGAGGAAGCTTTGAAGAAGGCATTGGCAGAAACTCCAGAAACAGAGGAAGAAAAAAACGAAGCGGGATGGAAATGTTGCCGTATTAGTACTCTTGAACCTTTTCATCAAACTCCTGTTCCCAAACTCTGGAGGAACAATATCTTGGGACTATATAAGAGTCTGTGAAGAGGTGGAAAGTCTGGGAAAATATAGCTGGGGAAAAGGAAGTTGGCGACTTCCTTAAAAAATCAATTAAAAGGAAGGCAAAAGAATCCCAAAACATGGCGGGTTGCGTGATATTGGTGATGGTAAATTTCCGTACCTAGATTTATGTATGTTGTTGTAAGTACAAAAACTAGATCAATGTCATGTCATTGGTTAGGTCACTAGCCAGGTAACTGTTAATATTACTACCAAGTTTATGTCACTGACGCTGTCACTGTTTATGTATTTGCATATGTCATTGGTTATGTTTGTGATATTCATATTGCTAAGGAGCTGTTTGAAAAATAACTAACTAGTTTTCTATTTTTATTTTTTATTTTCCAAACAGTACTGGTTTTGCCACAAGACGGGAGTAGTGCCGATAATCGATGGAAGAGAAACTAAAAAACATAGAATAAGAAAGTGGCAATTAAAGACCCTGATAGAAAAAAAAGGGGATTTCAACACCATGGCAAAGTTGAAGGTATGTTAATTTGATGTAGATAAACTAGGTCACTGGTCTTGTTAATGTTGCAGGGTTCCAACTAGTCATGTCACTGAGCAAGTCATTGACTATGACATTGCTCATGTTATTGTTATATTTTCATGTCACAGTGCATGTAACTTTCCATGTCTATGATTGTGTTGTTGTTTTATTTCTGTCACTGCTTATATCACTGACAACTTTGGTAAATTTGTTTTAGAAAATCTTTGATAAAGTTAAAGAAGATGCACAGGAAGAAGATTCTGAGTCTATATACAGACACAGAAAGTAAAGAAAAAAAGAAAGCTGACTACATTAACAATGAAAAGATGGAGACAGAGATAGAGAAGAATGATGAAGAGAAAAACGAATTACAGAGAAAGCTGGAGGGAAAGGAAGAAGATCTAAGTGCTTTGAAAAAAGAAGTTGAGGAGAAAGAAAATGAAATTCATAGAATAAACGAAGAGAAAGAGGATGTCTTATTGGAAAATGAGGTGCTGAAAATTGAGAAAGCCTCACTGATTAAAAGAGTGAAGCAATTGGAGGGCATAGTGATGGCACTAACTGAGAAGTATGAGTCACCAATAGCACGTCCAGGTGATGACAACGAGTCAACTCCTCCTCCCCCACCACCTAGTTTCTCTCCACCAAAATCAAAGGCCCCTCAGGACAAGCCAACTGACATCAAACACTGCAAAAACACAAAATCTCAAGGTGAAATTCAGGGAACTCAATCACAACCTACCTACTCCACAATAAGCGCATCTGAGATGACATCTGCGAAACCTCACTCTACCGACCGAGGACATCAGTCACCACTTGAATGCCTTGCCCAAGTAGCTGCACAAGTTCATTCACCAACCTCTCCTGAGGTTAAATTGAGAATGACAGAAGATGCTGGCACACCGAATACTGCTTGGGTTAATGCGTTGTTTGTGCACACCGAATACTGGAGTAGGTTTCGGCTGCTGTTCCCCTCCAAGAAAAGTCCCTTTGGAAGATATGTAAGCAGAGCCACACAAGTATCAGATCATTATATCACCAGAAGTTCAGCCTGCTTTTGACATTGAACCAGTCAATTGCTTCCCTCCTACGGAACAGATGACAAGAGCTGAGTTCATCAAGCCAATTTTAGAGGACATATCAGGGCAGGACTCAGAATCTATTTACCTCTATTGTTATGTGGTTAGGACGAAGAGAAAGGAGAGAGTACCAAAAAAACATCATATTTTCTGGTGGGACGAGGTGAAAGAGCAAAGGCAGATGGCGAAAATGACCAGAATCACAGCACTGAAAAAGAAAAAAGGACAGACAGCTGAACAGCAGCCAGAGGAGGAAGTGATACATGATTTGACGATTCATATGGATGACGTGGAACAAACAGAAAAAAAAAACGAAATTGAAGGGATAGATTGGCAAAGCCTACAACTGTACAAGCTACTTGACATTCCAACTAAAATTAAATTAGAGAAGTACTGGAACAAGGCAGAACAAAGGTAATGTTTCATGTTACAGCCCACCGGCTAGTCACTTCAATTGCCATATAGCTCGCCTAGTCACTGGCCAAGTCACTGTCCATATCATTTTCAATTGCCATGTAGCTGGCTAAGTCACTGGACTAACATCGTTCTTTATTATGTAGGGTATTATTCTGGGAGGGAAAAGAGGCTGGAAACGAAATCACAAGGGCGGATGTCAAAATTTTCATCAGCGATCAATCAATAGCAAACAACTGGATTGATTGCAATGGGGAAGTGTTAAAGGATAAACTGCAAAACGAAAGTTCACAAAGTTTGGGAAGATCCGCTGTTATGCATAGCATGTGTTGGGTAAGTATAACAAGCACTTTCTATAAACATGGAATCCTTATCTCTCACTCTTTGTTTTTTTATAACTCGTTCTTTTTTTAAATAGTATTCGACAATACATTTAACTGTAAGAAACCTCCATCAATACTTGTGTGAGCGTCTGTTCCAAAACATGGGAAAATGCAGCATGCTTTTCTTTCCAATTACCCATAATGAAGAATTTCACCACACGCTCTTGGTCTTTGACAAGGACATACCGCAATGGCTGCCTTTTGATTCAATGAAACCAAGAAGATCAGGAACAGGAGAGTGCTTTAAAAGTGTAAAAAAATTGGTAAGAAACTCCTTACTGACTATGTATCTGACCATGTAACTATCACTCACTAACCTGTACTGAATAGAGACATAACCAGTGACTACACTGGCCAGTGAGGTCGTTGGTAATGTCACTTCATTTTATCTCTATAATTAATTCAAAGAAAAGGCATTATGCTCATAATAATGTTTTGTTAAAAAATACAGGTTGAAATGGTTGAGCTGTGGATGAGAGCAGTCAAAGATCAACCAGACGATATGCTGCAGCAAGGCTGCCGAATGCAATTTGATAAGAGTCAAAGCACTCACACAAATTAAAGATGGTTGAAAGTATTTTGAGCGATGACGAGATAAGAACAATAAGGTGGATAAAAGAAAATTATGACGGTGGAAGGATACCTTTAAACCATGCCAGAATCTACCCCCAACAAGACGAAGGATCGTAAGTCTATATTCAAACATTTAAAATCATAACTTTACTGTTACTATGTTGGTTAAACTCATTAACTTGAAATTTTTAATTGACAACAGATTAGATTGCGGACCTTTTGTAATCTATTACATGGGCAGAATGGCAAAAGAGGAGAAGATTCCAAACAAAGTCACCAAAGCTCAGATGATGAAATTCAAAGCTCAAATATTCAAAAAATTTGCTGAACATAAGCAGAGCTGGAACTCAGTAAATTAAGAATTTTAGAAATTTGTTTGTTTATTTCAGAATTTCAGAAATTTATTATATTTACTACGGACTATGACTTGTATGGATCATTTTATTCAAGATTAATGCATCTTCTGAATTCATAGGACAAGTCTGACTATGTAAATGTGAGAATGTCATTGTTAAATTCACTACTTGAAGGCTTATGTAACTGTTTAAGTAACTGGCCAAGTAACAGAAAAACTGAATGTCATTGGCCAAGTCAATATGCAAGTAACTGTAAAAGTCAAGTAACTGACAAAGTCACTGCCCAAAGGCTTATAGAACTGCTTAAGTAACTGGCCAAGTAACAGGAAAACTGAATGTCATTGGCCAAGTCACTAGGCAAGTAACTGTAAAAGTCAAGTAACTGACCAAGTCACTGCCCAAAGGCTTATGGAACTGCTTAAGTAACTGGCCAAATAACAGGAAAACTGAATGTCATTGGCCAAGTCACTAGGCAAGTAACTATAAAAGTCAAGTAACTGACCAAGTCACTGCCTAAAGGCTTATGTAACTGCTTAAGTAACTGACCAAGTCAATAAGCAAGTAACTATAAAAGTGAAGTAACTGATCAAGTCACTGCCCAAAAAACATTAAAACTCTAAGTCATTAGTGAAGTCACTGGCGAAGTTGCTGATATTTCCATTTTAGTTTGCAGCGTTCCGCTGCCCATTAACCAACCAAAATTGTTGTAGCTACTTTTTTCTTTTAATTTTCATTAATATTTGCAGCATGACTCTGCACCGCAAAAACCAAACAAAGTTTTTACAGCAAATATTTTTTATTTTTCATTAACATTTGTAGCGTGCCGCTGTACTGCAACGGCAGCGTTCCGCTGCCAATGACCAAATCAATATGTAGTGATACAACTACAAGTCATTGAACAAGTCACTGCCAATATAACTAAAAAATAATGTCCATGGACAAATCGATGTAAATCTAAAGAAAATAGTTATTTCACTGTACATGTAACTATTAAAAACTTGTAGACACAAATAAATAATGAATGATTTATAAAAGAATAAAGCAGATACACTGTCTCATAGTCAAAAAAAAAAATCCAATGTGTAAGCACCTTACAAGCACTTCTTATCAATTATTGAAAAAAAATGAAAAATAAAAAAAAAATTTAAAATTGTATTGGAGTCACTTGGTATGTCATTGTGTATGTCACTGTTAAAGGTATGTAGGCAGAATTGAACCTATATTGGAGCTGTACAACTCTTTTTATTGTGACCATCACATTTTCTGCACCTACCACACTTGATCTCCCTAGTTTTCTCACTCCTTTTTCTGAACCTCTTCTTTCTAGGCCTTCCAGGTGGTTTTCTAGTCAAAGGCGGCTATAATATCACGGCATCTATACCAAAATCATGCACTGGCTTTGAAATAGAGGGAAGAGGATTAATTGAGAAAGAATAAGTTTCTCGATATTTCTGCACCTTGTACAGCTCATTGACATACAAATACGGGGAAGAACCATGTTGTTGGATCACTACAAGGGCATGGGAACATGGGAAGTCGTACAGCTGCCATTCTCCACACGAACAAAAGCGAGTTTCCAAATTTACCATGCTATTGTACTTCTGGCAGTGAACTTCATACAAATAGGTATCAGACCTGCTCACTCTCCAATGCCTTCCGACTTCTAAATTCTCCTTCAGTTTCTTTTCAATCACAGGGCACAACTCATACAACCATTCCTGAGTATCCTGCTTTCAAGCAGCAATTGCAGCCATGTACTTCACTCTAATCCCATCATTAATATCAAGAATAGGAAGACTCTTCAAAGGCAATACCCAATTATTGAAAGACTCAGCCAAGTTATTTGTCATTTCACTAAATCTTTCGCCATTAAAGTAAGCCATACACTAGTTCTCCTTGGGGAGATCCTCCAGAAATTGAGCAACTATGTCGCCGCCTTCACTCCTCAAGATTTCCATGTTGAACTCATACATCTCCGATGTGCGAGAATAAGCACAACACATAAACAAGTAGGGAATCTGATCCTTAAGGTAAGAACCAGCTGGAAATTTGTCAGAAAAGTTAGCCATCAGATGTCTAAAAAAAAACCCATGTGGATTATTGGGAAACACCCTAGGGAAAGCACTAACAAGCCCAACATGGCGATCAGAAATGAACGTCACCCTCCTCATTGGATGTTTTGCAAACTCTTCACCCAAAAGCTCAAGAAAAAATCTCCAATTACTCTCATTTTCAGAATCCACGATAGCATAAGCAACTGGATACAGGCCTGAACATAAAAACTAAATAATGTCACTGTCGTGTTACTGTTAATGTAACTGACCATGTCGCTAACATAACTGCATATTACTTGACAGTGACATGGCTGGAGACATGTCATTCAAATCACAGAACATTTAAGTCACTAGGCATGTCACTGTCAATGAACATGTAACTGACCATGTCAGTAGCTATGTAACTGACCATGTCACTTACATTACAAAAAAATAGAACATGGCAGGAATTAGAGAAACAAGAACAATAAAAAACTAGAAATAATGAAGGAGATTCAACCTTGATTCGCATCCTTTGCCGATGGAGCAATAATCTGCCCCTTGTACTTGTTGGTAATGAATGTAGCATCAATGAAAAGAATAGGTCTACAAGATTGAAAACCCTTCATCCATGCACCATAGCTCACAAACATACGTTGAAACCTATGTGTTTCTTGATGAAACTCAACCACTATTCTAGAGTCAGGGTTTGACTTCATAACAGACTCACTGAACCAAAGTAGCTGAGCATAAGAATCAGCTTCATCACCATGTAGGGCTGTTTTTGCCAACTCCGTACCATACCAAACTGTACGATAAGCAACATCCAAACCATAATCACTCTTGATCTCATCAGCTATATCAATTGCCTTTTTGTTTGGATTGGCACGAATCTTATCAAGCACAATAGACTTGACAACCTTGGATCCCATCATCCTACTTTTCTGCAAACGAATCACACCATGACATGTGTGAATATTAACCAACCTTTTCATCATAAAGAAACCATTAGCCCTGCATAAATGAGCCTTCACAAGCCAATTGCAGCTCTGAGAATGTTTCTTAGAGCACTGAGCAATAACACGAACCTTGTCATTTCTAACAAACTCATATGAAAAGCCAATTTCTATGGCATACTTACGCAGTTTATCCCTAAACTCAACAACCCCACCCTCAAACTTTTGGCCTTCAAAATGAATATAACTCTCCCAACCTTTCGTCATATAACTCTTCGGTGCCTCTGCCCTATAACACGCCAAATAATCATTCTCCTCAAGCATGGTACTAGAATCTTCACACACTATATTACTCACCACACTTTCACTAATAGAAGGCAAATTAGTCACAAACACTTCAACAAAATCAGAATTGTGACGAACCAAATTCCTAAAAATCATTCTCATGTCAACTTCACTCTCTAGAAAACATGAAGTAGAATCCGGAGGAATAATGTACCTCAACATGAAATTGCCTTGAATCAAATCCGGAAAACGAGAGCGTATGGAATTGCATAGATCAACAAACGACCAATTATGCAACAATGGAATTGTCGCTGCTTCACCAGAATAAATAAACTTGACAACATAGCTAGTATCCATAACAACTGCACAAGAATAATACAATTCACTATCCATGTCACTACTAAGGAAATCAACAAAATCAACACAAACAAGTCACTGCCAAAGTAACTGTTAATGCATGAACAGAAGAACAATATTATAAATGTAACTGGCCATGTCACTACTAAGGAATCAACAGAATGACACAAACAGATCACTCCCAAAGTCATAATTAATGCC
Organism: Rosa persica; assembly: GCA_025331145.1. Lineage (NCBI taxonomy): Eukaryota > Viridiplantae > Streptophyta > Magnoliopsida > Rosales > Rosaceae > Rosa > Rosa persica. The sequence goes on from WFKR01000005.1 coordinate 56,043,405, forward strand.
TGAACAGAGGAACAACATCATACTCGCAAAATAAATGATAATTCATGAACAAAACAGCAGTATTAAAAATGTAACTGGCCATGTCACTGATAAAAAATTAACAGTATAGAACAAATATAGTACCGCAATAGCACAAAACATCATCAACAATTCAATATAGCACTAAGTCGACGAATGAGAAGAACACAGTAATCCAAAACAAACAATTCAACAATTTAACACAAAACAACAAAAATACACTGCAAAATCCAAAACGAACAAATTCACAGAGAGAAGGCTTACCGATCAAATAAGAGAAAACCGGAGAGAGGAAGAAATAGAGAGATTGTAACTAAGCATTGAGTCGACGAAGAAGAAGAACACAGTAACGTGATCAAGACGAACACCACGAAGCCAGAGATCCAAAAAAATAGAAAAGAGCTGCGAAAGCTCCAAAACCACTAAAAACTGAGATTTCCAGAGGCTCAAATCGAAATCGGAAGCTGCCGACGGAGAGGGCGGCGAAGAAAGAAACTCAGAGAAAGATCTCCGATCAAATCGAATAGGAAGCTTTCTGATCAAATGAGAGAGAAAATTTGAGTTCGCAGATTTTGAAATGGAAGGTTATAAAGGTTTATTACCTTAGGGGCAGAATCGGAATCAAAAAAATTAAAAACTGACCTTTTTTAACATGACCTCATTATTCATAAGGACTAAACTAATATTAATAACAATTCACAATGGACCTTTTTATCAAGTGGGAAACTAGGTGACCTTATTATCATTTCACTCTCTAAAGTGACCTTTTCCATCATTTCCCTTTTTGAATTTTTATTTTAAAATTCGGAGCGTGACACATTGCATCGCTGCTCCTTTGCCTCCTCCAGCAACACACCTGTCGACCACTGCTCTAGCAACAGGCTTTTCCAAGCGTGCATCAACATCAACCTCGAACAAAGAAGACGACCGAAATCAGCGACCTAGATGCTAGATGTAGACGTCAACGTCAACGCCTTATATTCTGCTACCGACACCACCCGCGATTCTGAGATATAATAAACCCCTCATGTCAACTTCAATCAACACCACCACAGCCTCTAACCAAACAGTCTTCCTCCTTAACCAAGGCCTTGCGCCACCGGATCTCAGAGGAAGGGAACCCGATGTCAGGCGCCGCTGGGCACAGTGCAATCCAACCCAAAGAGGGGTGTCGCCGCTGTTGCACGTGAAACCTAGGGTTCGCTCTGTTATACATATTCAAGTATTTGATTATATACTCTACTACGTATATGCATTGCATGTTAATGATGAAAATTAAGAAATTATTCTGAAAATTATTTGGATTTAAAATTTTAGACAAAAACGGCCATGGTTGACAAAAGGTAAAACAAACAACTTCAAGGATGATCAAGAAGAATTGTATTCAGAATCTCTTTAGGTACAATAATGTATCAACATCAAAATACATTACATATCCAATGGCAAAGCCTTATTTTGTAAGCTTGAAAGAATATGAAAGGCAAACAAAACAATAGAATGAAACATACATACAGTAATATGTGACATTCAACATTACTCACGACCCCCGTGGATGATAGTCCGGGTGGATTGTGTATATGGTCTGCAAGACGGTGAGGACCAGGAGGACAGAAGCTGCAACAAAAGAGATAGTTGACCATGGTGTACCAAAATAATCACGTTCCAGTTTCTCTCTATACTTATTCCATGGCTGTTTGTGATATTTATTAACATCATCGCAGAGTTTCTTGTAGAAATAGTCAATGACTGTGGTGTCATTGTATAGATCGTTGAAGAACTTCGAAGCATCATCGGCACTCAACCAGTTGGCTACTATTTCTTTCTCACATAGAAAATCCACATCCTTGTTCGTATCGATAAGGTTATCAATCAGAACCGCGTAGGATGTTATCTTGTGCTCGCTACTGTGATAACACTGCTTGAAGGCCATTAGGTTCCTGAACAAAGGACCTGTCCGCTCATCGATAGCCAGAGGAGGAATGGTGAAAACGCCGACTTCGAACTTCACGTTTAATATGCAACAGCCAGAGGGACCCGCTTTAAATTTAACTCCTGCCTCTGAAAGAGCAGTTGCACTAGGTATCCTCTGCGGCAAGTAGTGGTTTGATTTGGGGGATTCTTTTGGAATTGGGTTTTGAACAAGGGAAGTTCTAATCAGATCAAGTATGTGAAGGATCTTACCAGAAGACTCGGGACCGGGTCGCTGAAAATTTTAGCATCAGCCATTGCATCTTTGAAGAAGTCTATTACCACTTTTCTGAGGGGTTTCGAGCTACCTTTCTCAGTTATGTCATATAAAAACTCGAGCACGACCCAAGGTAGCTGATTTTCTAGCAACAGAAGATCATGGTATAGGTATTCGACCCATACAAGACACGTGGAAAATAGGGACGTCAACATCTTGTAGCTCTAAAGATGCCTTCAGAAATAATTCTATCAGGAAACAACCATCGAGTATGAGCATCTCTATGAAGTGGTTTTGGTCAAGATGAAAGCATGGTTCATAACAACCTCGGGCTTCTTTTTCCAGTCCCAGTCCCTTGATGCTTTCAATCAAGCTATCCAAGGTTATTGTCTCCATACGCGAGAGAAAGCATTTTAAATACCATTCTTTCACATTTTCCACAAGTTTAAATTTTTAAAATTTTTCACCAGCACCTCGGTGAAAGGGTCCGATTGAGACTATATCAGGTTTGTATATATGCTAGTTCTTTTTGTCGTCGTAACACCTCAGGAACTTTGAAGATGCAACATGTAGGAGGCAAAGGTGATCCGGCCTTCGAAAGCTTTATATTGAAGGTTTTTTTCCATTGTTCATCTTCATTAACTGGAACGCTTTCATCCACTTGACCCTTTTCTATATCACTTCCACTTGCCATGTCCTTGTTACTGATCTGATCTGAGTTGTTGTTGATATTGTGCTTAAATATAAGTTTCCCTGAGCCATTAGTTATACATTTTAAGAAATTCATCCCTAGTTTTATAATTTTTATCTACAATGACACAGATAAATATTGATTTTATTATCAAAATGACATACTATTTTATAATGGTATGTATAATAGTATTCAGAAAATTCAACAATTTTATTGAGATTGATGCAATCCAAATAAGCTAAATTATAGACATTACAGGAAAAAAAAAAAACAAGCTAAATTAGTGCTTGTTTGGATTGTTCACTCTTGTCTAAAAATTTTCACGTATGTGGTCACTAATTTAAATTATATATGCCAATACGATTGAATAGAATGTAAAATAGACAATATTTGGTCTTTTTATTTTTTTGTTACATTAGAGAACTTCTAATTTAGCCTAATCTTAACTCAATTCTCAACCCCTCTCACCAATTGTTGTAACCCCAAGGGCAAAAGAAAGCTAAGAGATACAATCGACAAAGTTTGGTTTTTATCTATAAAAAAGATAGTATTTGGTCTTTTAATTGAAAATGAATCACTGAGAGTATCATTAAAAAAATTAACATTAGAGAAAAAAAATTGGAAAATGGAGAATAATCTATACTATTGTCAACCAAAACTTGAATTATTTTACGAAAATAATCTTTAACATTATTAATTAAACATATAGATTAGTTTAACTATTAAGGACAATTATGACTATTCCAAAACAATTTTTTCTGCCACGTTTATTCTCTATCCAATTACAGCATTCAACACATGAGATGTTACTAGTATCATTTAAGATTTTAAGGGATTTTATCTTCTAAATTTTTAGACAAAACTTTAGTTTTTGTTAAAAAAACAAAAATATGGTTAGTACCACAAATGTCAACGCGTACATGAAAAACTAATATATATATATATATAGCTTCTTCACTGCGGACGTCCGTAGTTTTTCTTAGGTACAGATTTTCATATTTGACCTACTTTCCGATCACATTTTTACATCTTAACCGTTAAATTTTTAGGTCCTAATGTATAGATCACCTCTGCAAAATTTCAGCCAATTTGGTGATCGTTAAGACATCCAAAACTGTAATTTACAACAATGTACACGAAAGGTTCCGATTGGACAGATTCGGTTGGTTCGTGTAAATTGCAGTTTTGGATGCCTTAACGATCACTAAATTGGCTGAAATTTTACAAAGGTGATCTGTACATTAGGACCTAAAAACTGAACGGTTAAAATGTGAAAATGTGATCGAAAAGTGAATCAAATATGGAAATCCGTAACTTTTTGCTTAGGTGCGGATATCCGCACCTGAGCAATGTTATATATGTATATATATATGTGTGCGTGTGTGTGTGTGTATATTATATTATATTATATTATATATATATACACACACACACACACACACAAGCTTGCTCCGTTAAGGAGGTCCATTCCTTAGCTAAATAACGTATTTCCATATTTTGACCACTTTTCGATCACATATTTATATCTTAACTGTTCAGTTTTTAGGTCATAATGAATAGATCACTTTTACAAATTTTCACCCAAATTGATAATCGTTAAGGGATCCAAAACTGCAATTTATAATTATGAATACGAAGGGTTCAGGTTGGACAGATTCGGTTCGTTAATTGATTTAATCTAGTTTGATACCTTAACGATAATCAATTTGGCTGAAAATTTGTAGAAGTAATCTATACATCAGGACCTAAAAACTGAACGGTTAAGATGTGAATATGTGATAAAAAAAATTGTCAAAACATGAAAATCTGTTCGTTAGCTAAGGAATGAACCTCCTTAGCAGAGCAAAAAAAAAAAAATTATATATATATATATAGACACACTTATACTTGAGAATGAAACTAATAAATATAATGAATAATAGTAGTTGACATTTGAAAAAAAATAATATAAAAACCAGTAATTCGATCATTAAGGATTGAAGTCCATTAAGTTGATCAAATGTTTCAAACCCAAAATGATTTAGACACTAAACAAAATATATTTTATTTTTTATCGGTGAATCAATTTCATTAGACATACTTCTATATTACATTAAATAATCAACAAAGACCATTAGCAAACATGCTAACTTCAGTATAACAACAACAATGGTAAGCGAATTATATGACTAACTATTTTTCACATTGGGTTGATGCGTGTAATTCTACACCATAATTTATACTAAAAATATGAAGACAAAAACCTAAATATTGTACCACTGCATTTACTTTTTTGATAATCTTTAATGTTTCAAAAGGGTACATGTACAGGGGAGAAACTTGGATTAAATGCTTGGGGGTCCAAAATTGTCACGCCCTGAATTTTGAATAACAAATTCAAATCCAAAACATGAATAATAACAAATACAAATAACATTCTGAATTTTTTTCACGGAAACCATCACGGCTCACACCACTCAATATTACATAAACCAAATCCTTAAGTTACTTATTACAGCCCACTCTCACCAACTTAAATAGTAAAGCTCAATGAGCACAACCAACCTCACAAAAACAAATACGATAAATCAAACATTGTTACACTAAATAACTCGATCACCGCCCTAGTTCTCCTGACCTGCAGAATTATCTGCTACACCATTTGAATAGTGTACCGGGATTGCAACAACACAAAATCTGGTAAGCTTTTGAAAGCCCGTATGAGTAAATTTAGAGATTGCACTTAGAGATTGCACAATTCAAGTTAATAATAAAAACACACAACTCCAAAATACAGTGAAACATAGAGGAAAGAATACTCTCAAGGCTCTCTTTTAAAACTCTTACTTATGAGTCTCAAGTAACCTCAACGTTATCCTCATAAGATCACTCAACATTTGGCAAACAGACTAGATCTTTAACTGAACGCAACCAATAACTCGGCACAAGAGCATGGTTCATGATAATCGGCAACCAACAACTCCTCAGAGCATGGTTCACTAACATCAGCAACCAACAACCCCTAAGGGCATGGTGCACTGATAATTTTTCATGGTCACACTCGTGACCTATTGATCTCCACAAATCAAAACAATTAAAGAAGCCACGCTTGACTTCATAATGTTACTCAACTCTCAATACTCTTCAAACAATAAAACTCAAGACATTTCTCAATATATTGTTCTCGAAAAGTAAACATTCAAAACAATAATAGCAACACAATCATGCATATTGTTTCATCAACACAATCCATCAATAAATATATATCATCACATAAATAATATACATACATAGACATTCACACAAGAATGATTATAATACCAACTATAGTTCACATGCATTAAAACCAAATTCATTATATACTTAAATTCATTTTCTTACCTGTGAGCCGCAACCCTATGAACCGTAGTCGATCAAGTTCATATCATTTCGAACAAATCTTTACTTGCAAAAAGCAATTTCCACACATTCACAATTCAATATAAATCACTAAATTTCTGTTGGTAAATGAACCATGTACGATTTACTCACCTCTAGTCCAGCTGCGTCTTCTATCAATCAAAATCACAATAATCCAATCGCTCGTCAACTCAAACCGTCAAGTACATAATTAAGTACGGTCTTTACTTAGCAAACAAGCACGAAACAAAATTAAGTAATGATCCAACGGTCGGATTCTCTAATAAAGATGATCCAACGATCGGATTCTAAAATAAAGACGATCCAAAGGTCAGATCCAATTTAAACGATGATCCAACGGTTAGATCCTCACGGGTCGCTCTTGGAAACATCCTATCAAAATTATACGAAAATCCGAGGGACGGATCTTCACGAATCGCCTCCCGAATCACTGTTTTATAATTATACGAAGATCCAATGGTCGGATCTTCGCCAGTGACCTCACAAAGTCATCGAGACAATCATACGATCAACTTATTAAAAATTTGAAACAAAACCGATAGTCTGATCACCGTAGATTGTAAACTGAAGATAAAACGTAAAAGCCGTAAATAGTAACGTCGAAACGTAAATCCACTGTTTATCAACTTTTTCTAAAATAACCTTGTAATATATCAAAGCGCTCGTAAGGATGAATAGATCAACGTCCAGATAAAATAAAGGGTTAAATACTGTTTACTCCTTGTACTTTTGCTCGAAAAACACTTCAGTCCCTGACCTTTTAATTTTACACGTTTAGTCCCTGTACTTCAAAATTTCAGACCAATAGGTCATTGCCGTCTAAAAGTCGCGGTGAAATATCTATTATGCCATCAGTTCTTTTTTTTTAATTAATTAATTATTTTATTTTTTTTGGAAAATGAATTTTTTTTCCCTTTCTTTCTTTCTGTATTTTTTATTTTTTTCTGTTTTTTTTTCTTTCTTTCTTTCTGTTTGAAAAAAAAAGAATAAAGAAAATAAAGAAAAAAGAATTAAAAAAAAAAAAGAGAAAGGAATAAATTTATTATATAAAAAAAAGAACTAGGGGCATAATAGATATTTCACCGTGACTTTTAGACGGTAAGGACCTATTGATCTGAAATTTTGAAGTACATGGACTAAACGTGTGAAACTAGAAGGTCAGGGACTGAAGTGTTTTATGGTCAAAAGCTCAAGGGCTAAATAATATTTAACCCTAAAATAAATTCAAAATATGGTCCGACGCGCCGCCACACGCGGCGGTCAGACGGTGGTCAACGCGGCTGTCAACGCAGGTCAACCACCTCCGATGTGAAAGTTATCAACTACAAACTTCTTTAAAATAAAAGGGTGATTAACTTTCATACCTAGAGCTCAGCAAGATTTGGTCTACATCGTCCTAGATCAAGCTTTGAAGTTGGATTAATCTCGGTCCTCGATCACTTTTTCAGATCCAAGTAGAGCCATCAATCTTCAATCCTTGATCTTTCGCTCCACACACAAAATCGTGATGCAAGGCTTATATGGGGATGATCAGGAGGAAGAGGACATCACGAAAATGGGGAGGATCGACCCGTGCAACGCCGGAAAATTGAAATTCTGGCCGGATCCGTTTAGCACTCGGGTCGGCTTTCGATCTCGGCGTGGAGGGAGCGGCTGGGCGAGGCGGCCCGGAAGGCGGGGTTCCTGCTGGGTTGGGTCGGATCTGTTCGGACCGGGGGGGGGGGGGGGGTTTGCGAGAGAGAAAGAGCGGAGGGCTGGGGGACCAAAATGCAAAAATTGAATTTTTTCGTCCTAAATGAATCAATTCTGATTTTTTTGCTATTTATGGAAAATTTATAATTTTCAAATATTCATAACTTATTCATACGAACTCCGAATAATGCGTTCCACATATGCACAAGATCGTATCGACGAGCTCTACAAATTTCATGAAGGAGTTTTCCAAAATTTTGAACATATAAAAAGTCGATTTTCACGACCCCCTAAATAACGTTTGTTTTCGAAAAGAAAATCGTTCGAACTAATCCTACAACCTTTCCGAGCTTCGTAACCTCACTCATGACCACGAAAACCTTTCTAAAAAACCACGGAATTAAATTTGGATTTTTCGGGGTATTACAATCTACCCTCCTTAAAGGAATTTCGTCCCGAATTTCAAGCTCGCTTATCGTCGAACAACAGTGGATACCTTGATCTCATATATGATCTTAACTTCCAACATGCATCAGCCTTAACATGATGACCTCACAATACCTTGACCAAGTTAACTTCCTTCCTTTGAAGCTATTTTGTTGACCCAACCATGGTACGAACAGTTTCAACGACTAGAGTCATGTCCGTCCTTACTTCAATAGTACCATGATCGATCACGTGGGAATCATCTTGGATCTACTTCATAGACACATAAAAGACATTGTGTTCCTCAAACATGCTAGGAGGTGAAGCAAATCGATATGTCATGTCTCCTACCCTTTCGAGAATCTCAAAAGGTCCAACATTCCCTTCTTTTTGCCAAATCTCATCACACCTTTTATAGGCAAGACTTTCAAGGATGCATGATCACCTACATCAAACTCAACCTATCTTCTCTTCAATTTAGCATAGCTCTTCTATCAACTATGTGCTGTTTGAATCTTGTCTTGGATAATAGTGATCTTCTCAAAGGTCTCCTGAACAATCTCAGGACCCAAGAACTCCTTATCACCAACTTCTGCTAAAACCCAAACACAAGCTCTCAACATATCTTCCATCACTTGATTCACTTCCTCAGTCTACCTGTATGTGACTGAAAAGTAGTACTCATAGCTAAAAATGTGCCAAATGTGTTATGGAACCTAAGCCAGTATTCCAAAGTGAAACGAGCATCACGATCAGAAACAATCGTGACAGACACACCATGAAGTTTCACTATTCCATCGACGTACAAATTGTACAAGGTCAGTCTTTGACACAGGAAGAAAGTGTGTCGATTTTTATCAACGGTCAACTATCACCCATATTGAATCATGACTTTGTCTGGACTTAAGAAATCTAGTTACAAAGTTCTTTGAAATCTACTCCCACTTCCACACTGGAATTGATAAAGGTTTCAACATCCCTACAGACCTCTGATGTTCTACCTTCACTTGTTGACAGTAAGACACTTGGAAACATGCTCTGCCACGTCTCCCTTCATTCCATTCCATCAAAACTGAGTGTCGTTCCTTATTTCACTTGGTTAGAGCCGAAGCAATACTAGAAAATCCTTCAATGAATTGCCAGTAGTACCCTACCAATCCAAGGAAAACTACGGGTCTCTGTAGCAGTAATGGGGCGACTCCAACTCATCACTGCTTTAACTTTTCATGGAACATCAGAAACTTCATCCTTAGGAACTACATAACCAAGGTACTTAACCTCCTTCTGCCAAAATTTGCCCTTCTCAAACTCGGCATACAATTCTTTCTTCTTCACGAACAAAACTGGTGCACCCCAAGGAGAAGTATTAGGTCTAATGAATTCTTGTGCAAGTAACTCCTCAACTTGTGTCTTCAACTCTTGAAGTTCAACTGGTGCTATCCTGTAGGGTGCTATTGATACAGGTGTCATACCTGGTATCAAATCGATAGCAACTCCCCGATCCTCCCCGGAGGTAATTCTGGTATATCCTAAAATACATCACTGCACTACGAAACTATTACTATCTCTACCAAAACTGCAGCACAACTCACTGACTCAATATGAGCTAAGAATCCTACCCTCAAATCAGTATCAGACCTAAGACATCGATAATAAAACATCGACTATCCAGGAATATGGAAGGACACAATCATCCTAAAGCAATCAATCACTGCACAATTCAGGCTCAACCAATCCATACCCAAAATCACATCATATGTGTGATCCAGAATCACAATCAACGATGCAGAGAACTCTCAACCATATATCCCAATAGAGAAATCATCACAAAACGTATCAAACTTAAGTGAGACGCTAAGTGGCGACGTGACACACAAAGACCTAGTGAGAGGCATAGCAGTCAAACCAAATATATCTACCACAGAACAAGATATAAGAGAGTGGGAAGCTCTCATATCAAACAATACTCTATCAAGATAGCTATAAATAGATATAGTACCTTCTACCGCAGTGTCTCTCTGACCAATGGCGAAGACTTTAGCATATCCTCAAAGCTGTTGTCCCTGCTGATTCCTTTGGCCCCTACCCTGCTGCTGAGGACTCTCGTTAGAGAAATGCCATATCTGGCCCTAAACATAGCACGCCAAATTTCTTGGCTTCGTGCAGTTCCGAGAAATATGACCCAACTCATTGCAGTTGAAACATTTCAGAGGCCCCACCTGTCTAATAAGTATCGCCATAGCAGGTACTGCAACCACGACCCTAGTTGGTGCCTGCTAGTTAGTCCTTTGCCTCTTCCAGAAGTTACCTCGATTATCCGCTGTATGGCTGCTCTCAGCAACTGTCTTTCCCTTCCTCTGAAAATCTCTCTCAACTATCTACTCTTCTAAGAGAATCTGGTTTTCCTGCTCGATGGTTAATGCCTTTGCCATAACGAGTCCTAGTTTCGTCAGTTCCAAAACGACTACGTCACGCCGAATTGAAGGGTTCAGCCCCAACTGAAACTTCATGGCCAAACTCTCAGGATCTAGGTGTCTCACATACTGATACAACCGGTTGAACTCTGCCTCATAATCCTCACACTCAACTTCCCCTAAGTTAGTGAATGGAACTGTCTCTCCAACTGGTGTCTCACTGTAACAGGAAAGTATTTCTTCCTGAAGAGTTCCACGAACTCATCCCAGGTTAGAGTGGTCACATCCATCATTCTCTTTGTGCCACTCCACCACAACCGTGCATCCTCCTGAAGCATAAACGACGCTATCTTCCTCTTTTCCTGCTCGTCACAAATCACCATTTGGAAGTAGCCCTTCATGTTTTCAATTCACTTATCTGCCAACATGTAGTCTGTGGCTCCCTTAAATGGAACTGCTCCCAGACGAAATGTCCCTTGCCAATTTCGACAAATGAGCGGGATCAGCCCCAGGTGGAATTGGCAGCTCAAACTCTAGTGCTTCCACTTCGTCCTCATAATGATCCACCTCTGCCCCTACCTCTGGGTCTTCCTTGACCCCTACCTCTGCCTCCTACAAGATCCATTACCTATGGATAATAGTACAAGTATACCTGGTCAATACATGTATAACACTTAAAACATAGCATAAGTTAAATACTAGTCCAAATTAACCAAGATACTAACACATCTAAGGTAATTCAAGAACTATACTTGTTCCAACAAGAACCTAAATGGCAACCCTACCGTTCTAAGGACTTAAGACCCTAACTAGACTCCGCACTACGACATACCCAATGATTATACCAGTACTGAAAAGTATATGATGGGGATCCGCTGCAAACGGGTCATCACTCGGGGAGTACTGATTATCACCAAATATGTACCTTACGCTCTGATACCAAACTGTCACGCCCCGAATTTTGAATAACAAATTCAAAATCAAAACATGAATAATAACAAATACAAATAACGTTCAGAATTTTTTTCTCAGAAACCATCACGCCTCACACCACCTAATATTACATAAACTAAATCCTTAAGTTACTTATTACAACCCACTCTCACCAACTTAAATAGTAAAGCTCAATGAGCACAACCAACCTCACAAAAACAAATACTATAAATCAAACATTGTTACACTAAATAGCTCGATCACCACCCTGGTTCTCATGACCTGCAGGATTATCCACTACACCTTTTGAATAATGTATCGGGATTGCAACAACACAAAACCCGGTAAGCTTTTGAAAGCCCGTATGAGTAAATTTAGAGATTGCACAATTCAAATTAATAATAAAAACACACAACTCCAAAATACAGTGAAACATAGAGGAAAGAATACTCTCAAGGATCTCTTTTAAAACTGTTACTTATGAGTCTCAAGTAACCTCAACGTTACCCTCATAAGATCACTCAACATTTGGCAGACAGACTAGAGCTCTAACTGATCACAACCAACAACTCGGCGTAAGAGCATGGTTTACGATAATCGGCAACCAACAACTCCTCAGAGCATGGTTCACCGACATCAGCAACCAACAACCCCTAAGGGCATGGTTCACTGATAATTTTCCATGGTCACACTCGTGACCTATTGATCTCCACAGATCAAAACAATTGAAGAAATCACACTTGACTTCATAATGTTACTCAATTCTCAATACTCTTCAAACAATAAAACTCAAGACATTTCTCAATATATTGTTCTCGTAAAGTAAACATCCAAAACAATAATTGCAACACAATCATGCATATTGTTTCATCAACACAATTTATCAATAAATATATATCATCACATAAATAATATATATACATAGACATTCACGCAAGAATGACTACAATACCAACTATAGTTCACATGCATTAAAACCAAATTCATTTTATACTTAAATTCATTTTCTTACCTGTGAGCCACAACCCTATGAACCGTAGTCGATCAAGTTCATATCATTTCAAGCAAATCTTTATTTTCATAAAGCAATTTCCACACATTAACAATTCAATATAAATCACTAAATTTCGGTTCGTAAATGAACCATGTGCGATTTACTCACCTCTAGTCCAACTGCGTCTTCTATCAATCAAAATCACAATAATTCAATCGCTCGTCAACTCAAACCGTCATGTACCTAATCAAGTACGGTCTTTACTTAGCAAACGAATACGAAATAAACTTAAATGATGATCTAACGGTCGGATTCTCTAATAAAGAGGATCCAACGGTCGGATTCTAAAATAAAGACGATCCAACGGTTCAGATAGAATTTAAACGATGATCCAACGGTCAGATCCTCACGGGTCGCCCTTGGAAACATCCTATCAAAATTATACGAAAATCTGAGGGACGGATCTTCACGAATCGCCTCCCGAATCACTGTTTTACAATTATACGAAGATCCAATGGTTGGATCTTCGCCTTTGACCTCACAAAGTCAACGGGACAGTCATACGATCAACTTATTAAAATTTGATTTAAAATCGATGGTCTGATATCCGTAGATCGTAAACCGAAGATAAAAAGTAAAAACTGTAAATAGTAACGTCAAAACGTAAATCCACTTTTTATTAATATATCAAAACGCTCGTAAGGATGCATAGATCAACGTCCAGATAAAATAAACTCAAAATATGGTCTGACGCGTCGCCAAACGCGGCGGTTAACGCCGGTCAACGACCTCCGATGCAAAAGTTGTCAACTACAAACTTCTTCAAAATAAAAGGGTAATCAACTTTCATACCTGGAGCTAAGAGAGATTTGGTCTAGATCGTCCTAGATCAAGCTTTGAAGTTGGATTAATCTCGGCTCTCGATCACGTTTTCAGATCCAACCAGAGCCATCAATCTTCAATCCTTGATCTTTCGCTCCACACACAAAATCATGATGCAATGCTTATATGGAGATGATCAAGAGGAAGAGGACATCACGAAAATGGGGAGGATCGGCCCGTGCAACGCCGGAAAATTGAAAATCCGGCCAGATTTGTGTAGTACTTGGGTTGGCCTTCGACGAGCATGAGATCGTATCAACGAGTTTTACAACTTTCATGAAGGAGTTTTCCAAAATTTTGAACGTATAAAAATTCGATTTTCACGACCCTCTAAATAACGTTCGTTTTCAAAAATAAAATCGTTTGAACTAATCCTACAACCTTTACAAGCTTCGTAACCTCACCCATGACCACGAAAACCTTTCTAAAATATCATGGAATTAAATTTAGATTTTTCGGGGTATTACAAAAATATAAATTTTTCTTTTGTCATCCTAAACATAAACAAATGAGTAATAGTAAATAATGTGTTTTTTTTAATATTGGGGATCTTTAGTGTTTCATTCATTTAATTAAATACAAACAAACTGATTATAAGGAAAGATTATGGGGTTCAAGCATAACACGAAACTATGAATAGAGAAAGTAAAATTAAATATAGGTGGTTTCAATAAAATATACATTGATTAAAAAAGCTTTTGCACAAACCTAACATGAAACCCAAAGGACTCAAAAACTTTGGCAGGGATCTGGATCCCCCGGCCCCCGCACCCTAACCTAGGTCTGCCACTGGTTATGTACTGGTTTGAGTGTTTGACTAACATTTTTTGTAATTTCCCAATTATCACATTAAGTAATTTGAATTATACTATTTTGATCGAGTAAGATGTACAATTCACATATGACTAATTCATCTTTTAATAAAAACAATTGGAACACTTAGGTTTTAGTAAAAAAGTTAAAAAACGAGGACAATATTAGTTACAGGTACTTTGATTCAGTGTATATATAGATTTCATATTAAGGAACAGTTTCCTTGCATAAGCAGCTGTTTGAGACTAAAATTACATAATCAAAAATCAAAGCCCTGACACGTTAAAGCATTCTACATATATAATTTGCTCACTAAACTTAAGGTCACGCATGCCTTATACAAGTTAAATTTAGGTAGTCAAAATCTCATTAATCTGTTCATAACATAGATCGATATACAAAAGGCCCGACTTAAAAGTTGGAATAGAAATGGGAAGATAAACATGTACCTGAAAATCAGAAGAGTTGCAGGATCATTCAGCAAGAAAAGGGGCATGCCATTAACGGGAAAAAAACAACGCTCTTTTTGGTGGGAAAATGATTGATTAATCATGTGCTATATAGAAGAACACTGCCATATTTATAATACTAGCTACTTAATTCTCTAAGATATATAATCTTCAAACACACACGAAGCAAAAGTGTTTTAAAAATTATTATTTTAATTGCACAAGCAAAACGCATAACGTATATTTTTCTCATTCCAGACTCAAAGAAAAATTCCACCTCTTTTGAATAAGAATATATGTAAAAGCAAGAAAAAAAAGGTGCAGCCCACGAATTGTACGTGGTCAGAACATTTCCACCTCCAATGGATATGTTGAGAAAAGAAAAGAAAGAAAGAAAGAAAGAAAACGATGTTCTTTGCACTAAATGATTTATGCTTGTTATTTGCATTAAATGGTTTTATGTTGCATATCAAATAAACGATTGGTTTTACTAAAAGTTAGGTAGTATTGAGTTTTGATTGATTATCAAATCAGTTTTAAAAAACCTTCCTTGTGTTTATCTTGATTGATATGAAAAGAAGTTTTGTTTGAGGGGGAGTCTTGCTCCTATATAAAAGGTTTTGAAAAACTGATTTCTTCAAGAGTTTTTGATTGAGAATTTTAATTGTGCTGCATAGTCTGCACTAACTGTTTTACAAAACTCTCATTGTTTGGTTGATTCATTTTTTGTTTGATCATATTGAAGGTTCACTGCATTCATCACTTGCATATGTGATTGAGATCAATGAGGCTCCAGGCAAGATTGAATCTGAAGGCATGTCCAGATTTCTTCATCTAATCAGATTGTTTCATAGTTGTTTAGAATAGGTCTATTACAGTTGTGAGCAAGTTAGCATTGTTGCTAGTCAATGTGGTTGAGTTGAATACCACTACTTGTGATATGTAACAACCTTGATTCATATTGGATTTGATTCTCGTGTAGGCTAAGTAAACAGCCTCGCAGTGAGTTTCCTCAGTGGTGAGGTTTACACTGCTTCAGCAATCCTTGTGTTCTTTTATTTGTGTTGTTGCTTGTTTGAATATCTGTCATTACTCAAACTCTATATATTTTGTTCCATCCGGTAATTACAATTGGCATCAGAGCGGGTTCTAGACTTTTCTAGTAGATCGCAGGGACGATGGAACAATCTCGAGATAGAGCTACTGGTGGATCGGTCAACAGTCCTCCATGGTTTGATGGAGGATGTGAAAAGTAGACTCAATGGAAGATATACATGAAATCATACTTGTATGCTCAAGATGAACATGCATGGAATATTGCGGAAAATGGCTGGAAGATACCTATAGTTCTAGCCAAAGGTGAGGGTTCATCAGTCTCTATTCCTAAGCCACAGAAGGATTGGACTGATATGGAAGTACGAGATCTTCAAGCTGATTTCAAAGCAAAAAATAGCATCTTCACTGCCCTTTCTGAACGTGAAAAGCTGAGAATTAGTCTCTGTGACACTGCAAAACAAGCTTGGGATTTGCTACAGACTACATACGAAGGAAACAAAAAGGTATGTGCACAAAAGCTACAAGGTATGATTTATGAATTTGAAACTATGACAATGGGAGATGATAAAACTGTGGATAACTTTCATGGTAGAATTTTAAAAATTACAGGTCAATGTCGTAGTCTAGGTGCCCCTTTTGATGAAGATAAGGTTGTCAAGAAAATTCTTAGAGCCTTACCCGAGAAATTTTATTCTAAGGTCACTAGTATTGAGGATTCTTTTGATATTGATGAGTATCCACTGGATGAACTTATTGGAAATCTCAAAATGTATGAACGAAGGCTAAAACCTGAAAAGAAATCCAAAGGTGTAGCCTTCAAGGCTGTAAAAGTGACAGAAGAGGAAGATGAACCCCTTGATCTTGCTCTTATGACCAAAGAATTCAAAAAGTTCTTTAAAAATAAATCCTCTTCTCGAAATTTCACTGCTCCTAGGAAAATGTTTGTCAGTAGTGGTAGCAGCGATAACAATGTCAAAAATGGGAAAGGAAATTTTAAAGGAAATAATTCTGGAAAAATAAAATGCTATGAATGTTGTGGCTATGGCCATATTTCTACTGATTGTGGTAATAGGAAGCATGGAAATAGCAGCAACAAGTCTCTTCTCTCAACATGGAGTGATGATGAAACTCAAGAGGTTGAAAATGTAGCCTTCGTGTCATCTTTTCGCTTGAGTCTAAAAGTGATGAAGGATTCTCAGATGATGAGATGAGACCACTGTCTGCTGCAAACAACTCTATAAAGCATCAAAAACCACTTTGCTAAAACATGTAAGCTTGGAAGATGAAGTTGAGTCATCGAAGGCTGAGAAAGACAAGTTGGAGCTTATACGGAAGACTGATCAAGTCATATGGGAGCAAGAAAAAATCAAACTTGCTAATGAACTATGCACCTCACAATGTGACAAAAATTCTCAGACTTGGAAGAATGAATGTGCTGAGCTCAGAAACAAAGTCAAGATGCTTGAACTTGAGGTAAAAGGACAACATGCATTAAACTTAAATCTGTTAACTGAAAATGATTTATTGCAGGAAGAACTGAAGTCCACTCAAGAGAAGTTCTCAAAGTTTGAGATAAGCTTTGGAACTGCATCTAAGTTGTTTAGTGCAGGAAAAGCCCATAATGATACATTTGGACTTGGATATTCTAGAGAAAGTTCTAAAAATACACGTTTTGTGAGAGAAATGAATCCTGCAGTAGAGAAAGATGATCAAATGACTAAGGTCATGAAGAACACTAGATTCAGGACAAAAAGTGACAAGGAACCTACATCACCTCAGAATGTCACTCAGGTAAGGATGGACCAAGGAACTCTAGCTGGTCAGAACAGGTACTCAAATTCTAAGTCTTTCATTCCTGCATGTCACTACTGTGGTAAATTGAGACATATTAGACCTAGGTGCAATGAGAGATTTAGATTGTCATCATCTGGAGAGGAGAAACTATATGTTGAGTCATTGCATTGTGAACTCAAAGAACAAAAGGTCCTTATTAATCAACTGACTGATTTGTTTACTAAGGCAACCATGCACACTATAAATAAGCATGTCTGGATTATAAAGGATTCAAACAATTGTTCTTCTGACTCAATTAATGCCAACTGTCTCATGGCATGTGTCAGTACAGATATCTCTTCATCACATATTGAGGCAACCTGTCTGGTAGCACTCACTGCCTTGTCTGACAAGCGAAGGGACTTCTAGTATGTTGACAGTGGATGCTCGAGACACATGAATGGATATAAAACTTGGTTTTCCTCATTTTAGGATGAATGCACTACTGGCTCAGTTACTTTTGGGGATGGAAGGAAAGCAAGAATTCTTGTACAAGGAACTATCAATACTCTTGGAATCCCTAATCTCAAAAATGTTCTATATGTTGAGGGTTTAACTGCAAATTTGATCAGTGTCAGTCACCTGGTTGATGATTATGAGGATGTCTAGTTCAATTAGCAAAGATGTGTGGTCCTCGATAAAAAGGGAGATAATATTATGGGAGGTAAGAGATCACTAGATAACTGTTATCACATTCAAGCTAATGAACCTATAAATGTGTAGGCTTGTTTCTCAGTGAGATCTGCAGAACAAACCTTTGAACTTTGGCACAGAAGGATGGGACATGTAAACTATCAGGATCTGCTAAAGTTATCTTCCAAGAAATGTGTCAGAGGTCTGCCCAATCTAAATGGCAAAATTGGCAAGACATGTGGAGATTGCAAGATTGGAAAGCAAACCAAGGCACCTCACAAGTTGGTGAATTATGCAACAACCACAAAGGTATTAGAACTGTTACACATGGATCTTATGGGACCAGCTCAATCTGAAAGTATAGGAGGTAAGAGCTATATGCTAGTAGTTGTGGATGATTTCTCAAGATATACATGGGTTAGTTTTTTAAAAGATAAGACTGAAACATTTGGGTCTTTTAAAAATCTGAGTCAAAAATTAATAATTGAGAAGCAATCATCCAATACTAGCACAGTTAGAGTAAGGTCAGATAATGGTACTGAATTTAAAAATGCTGCATTTTCTAACTATTTTCATGAGCTTAGTGTATCACATGAGTTCTCAGCTCCAATCACTCCACAACAGAATGACATTGTGGAAAGGAAAAATAGAGTATTGCTGGCTATAACTCGAGTTATGTTATATGTTGCAGGTTTAAGTACAAACTTCTGGGATAAGGCATCAGTTCTTCATGTTATATAATAAATAGAGTCTTCTTCAGACCAGGTACTGATCAGACAACTTATGAGCAGAGGAAAGGTAAGATGCCAAATGTAGGACACTTTTATGTTTTTGGAAGTCCCTGCTACATTTTTCGAGATAGAGAGCACCTTGGTGAGTTTGATGCTAGAAGTGATAATGGTGTTTTTCTGGGATATTCTATAAACAGTAGGGCTTATAGGGTTTATAACAAAAGAACTCGAGTTGTTATGGAATCCATTAATGTCTCTGTTGATGATCAATATATGAAACAGGAAGAATCTTTTGCAGCTACATCATCCACCTCTTCCTCAGTTCCCCACATATCAAGCAATGAAGTTCAGACTGATGAAGAGGAACTCACTGATAGCATTTTTGAACCAGCCCCTACAATGAGCAGAGGCTTCAAGCAAGTTCAGAAAGATCATTCTAGTCAGGACATCATAGGCCATGTAACTGATGGACCGACAACTAGAAGGCAAGCTGCAGCATAGGTAAGTCAAAATGAGGTAAGTAAAGGAAATGCATTCTTATGTTTTATCACTGTAAATTTGCTCAGTATAAATGTCATATCTCATTTTGGGTTCGTGTCTTTGATTGAACCAAAAAATATTAAGGAAGCCTTGGTGGATGATCACTGGATTAGTGCTATGCAGGAAAAGCTGAATCAATTTACTAGGAATGATGTGTAGTACCTGGTACCTCGACCTAGTAATTGTAATGTCATAGGAACCAAGTGGATTTTTAGAAACAAGAGTGATGAAAAGGGAAATGTGGTTAGAAATAAAGCTAGGCTTGTGGCTCAGGGGTATTCATAAGTCGAGGGACTTGATTTTGATGAAACCTTTGCTCCTGTTGCATGATTAGAGTCTGCGAGATTACTTTTGTCTGTGGCGTGTCATATCAGGTTCAAACTGTACCAAATGGATGTCAAAACTACATTTCTCAATGGCGTTTTACAGGAGGAAGTATATGTTGAACAACCTCAAGGTTTTCAAGATCCACATCACTTGGACCATGTGTACAGACTTAAGAAAGCTCTGTATGGACTGAAACAGGCTCCTCGTGCATGGTATGAAAGGCTTTCGAATTATCTTGTGAAAAAAGGGTATTCTAGGGGTTCCATTGATAAGACTTTATTTGTGAAACATGAAATCAATGATGTTATTATTGCTCAAGTGTATGTTGATGGCATTTTTTTGGTTCTACATCTACGCATCTAGTTAAAGACTTTCAGTCAATCATGGAAAGTGAATTTGAAATGAGTATGTGTGGTGAGCTAACATTTTTCCTTGGGTTACAAGTCAAACAGCTTAACATAGGTTTATTTCTTTCTCAAACGAAATATGCTGAAAACCTGGTCAAGAAATTTGGTCTTCAATCCAAGAAAGTGGTCAACAATCCCATGAGCACCACTACAAAGTTGAGTGAAGATAAGGATGGCAAATCAGTTGATTCCACAATCTATAAAAGCATGATTGGTAGCTTGCTATATCTCACTGCTAGTCGACCCGATATCTCCTACAGTGTGGGAGTGTGTGCTTGATTTCAAGCTAATCCTAAAGAGTCTCACTTGGAAGCTGTCAAAAGGATCATCCGATATATTTCTGGTACAGTCAACTATGGTATTTTGTATACCTTTGACACTAATGTTGAAATTGCAGGATATTCTGATGCTGACTGGGGCGGGAACTAGAAGGACAGAAAAAGCACCTCTGGGGGATGTTTCTTCATTGGCAACAATCTCCCTGCTTGGCGTAGCAAGAAACAAAACTGCAATTCCCTATCTACTGCTGAGGCTGAGTATGTTGCAGCTGGGAGTTGCTGCACACAAATGCTTCATGATTACGACAATTCCCAAGGTGAGTTGTCTATTTTTTGTGACAACACAAGTGCTATTAACATCACAAAAAATCATGTGCAACATTCTAGAACAAAGCATATTGATCTTCGATATCACTTTATTAGGGATTTGGTTGAGCAACATATACTTGAGTTAAGTTTTGTGTCCACTGATAGTCAGCTTGCTGATTTGTTCACAAAGCCATTTGACACTGCTAGGTTTGAACTGTTGAGAAACGCACTTGGGATATGTGCTAAGTATTGAGGTCTGCTATGTCTAGTCCATGTTGTATGAAAAGATTTATGATCTTATTCTACCTTGAGCACTATCACTAGAAGATTACACATATGTTCAGTCTTTATTTCCATGCCTTATTCTGGACAGTCATTATATATTCTGGACTTAGTCACTTAATCTGTTTAACTATGTCTACACGATCACTTATCCCTATTTCTGGTGGCATGCTTCTTGTTCTTGTTAAGTATTTACGAGTGAAGAAAGTGAACTGGGTTACATGCTCCAATGTCTCTTGCCCGCTTCTCAAAGTAATCAGATCCTAGTTGTGGTGAACTTTCCTGGGTTTGTAAGAACCGAGAATGGCTATATGTCTCTCTCCTCAAAGTAATCAGGTTTTGGTTATGGTAAACTTTCCAGGGTTTGCAAGAAACGAGGGCAGTACTTAATGACCAAGTATTCACATATAAAAAAAATAAAAAATAAAAGGAAAACCACACCTCGAGACACTCTCTATTGAGCATCCTTGTTATGCTTAGTACCCTAAGATCGTCTGGTCTAGGAGCTACTGAGAGCTGTTTTGTTACATGAGTTCTTGTTGGTGCAAAATAAAATAATTCATGGTTATGGACAATGGTTCCACTTACTTCTAAGAGCTTTCTTGAGTTTCAAGCTCAGTGTTCTATTTCTTCACTTATACTTTCTTTCTCTAACAATGACTCCAAGCCCCAGATACTAGGTTTTCTCACTATTTTCACAGTTTTTCGTGTTAACCGGTACTCTTGAATATTCATCAGAATTGTTGATAGAATACATCATGGTTATCCCTCTAAGATATGTTTCTTGTTTCTACTTGATCTGTGCTCTTGATGGTTCACACTATGCTATATTTTCTCACCCAACATTACACAACAGATATTCAGTGCCTCGATACTTAGCATGGTGATCTCCTATACATCATTATTTTCCCTCTCAGTGTTTGCCATCTGGTTACTTTCCTTATTGCTTAAGCATGCATTTAGGGAGAGATGAATCTTTTCAGTGTTCTGCATGCGTAATTCTCAGATACTTCAATTGTCATAAATTCTCTCCTTCTTGGAGAAGCTATGTTGAACAGGTGTGACCCTTGATTTTCTCTAATCTTACTCGTTTTCTATATATAGTATGTCTGTCTCTTTTAGATTTCACTTTCTTTTCTAAGTGTGCAGTTTTCCCACCATTTCATCTGCTCATCATGGTTGGCACAAAGATCACCACTCTCATTAGTGGCCACCGGAGTCTTCCTCCTCTTGAGGAGGGCTGCCAGGCCATTGCTCGAGCTGACATTCCTCATCCTAGAGAGCTTCGTCCCTCTCGAGAACGCAGTCGTAATCCTTCTCCTCCTTCTCTTTAGTCTTCTCCGCTTCAGGCGTCCTCCTCCGCTTCGCCTCCTCCTGTTTCTCTGGACAGTCTCCGTTACCTCATCCTGGTGGCTGACTGGCGGATTGCTTACCTCACTAATGACATGGATGATATGCACTCTCTCTTGGTCCGCACCAACCACACTCTGACCACCCTTGCCAAGGAAATTAGGAACATGCAGAGCCATCCTCCAGGGTTTCCCCGACCAGGCAGTGCTCTCGGACCCTCCACCATTGTCCAGCCTGACGATGCACAGGAGAATGCAGTCACAGTCCTCCTCCTCCTTTTCGTTAGTCTTCTCCGCTTCAGGCGTCCTCCTTCACTTCGCCTCCTCCGGTTTCTCTGGACAGTCTCCGCTACCTCATCCTGGTGGCTGACTGGCGGATTGCTTACCTCACCAATGACATGGATGATATGCACTCTCTCTTGGTCTGCACCAACCACACTCTGATCACCCTTGCCAAGGAAATTCAGAACACACAGAGCCATCCTCCAGGGTTTCCCCGACCAGGCAGTGCTCTCGGGCCCTCCATCATTGTCCAACCCGATGATGCACAGGAGGACAGTGATTCATCCATAGATAGGGAGGAGTACTGGGACACCATGACCAAGCTATAGCAGCAAACCCTACGGCTTGATAAGCTGATCTCTAATTGGCCAACGTTGTTTGATAACATAGCTGCCATGAATATCCAAGCTTAGAGCTTAAGGAAGAAGATGAAATTACCGAGAGAGAGAGATAGAGAGAGTTTCAGACAAAATATCTTAGAGATGTCCAATTAATGAAGTAGTAGTAATTATTACAGTACAGTAGCTATATATAGTAAGCAACAAAGCAACGAAAATGAAAAAACCCTAGTAGCTATTACAGACTGTAAATCCGCATCAGCAACATATAGCCACTTCATGTATTACAGCTGGACAACATTTTATTGGCTAATTGATGATTGCTAAACCATGATCTTCACGTTGGCTTGTTAACACCTCCCCTCAATCTCAGTTGGGGATAGCACACTGAGATTGATACAATGCTACTTAAACACTGGACTATGAAGTCCTTTGGTAAACACATCAACAGTCTGGCTTTCTATAGGTACATACTGAAGCAGAAGATCTTGTCTTTGAACTCTCTCATGAATAAAGTGAAAATCGTTATCTAGATGCTGAATCCTTAAGTGAAAAACTGGATTTGAGCATAGAGCAAGAGCAGAAAGATTATCACATTTTAGCAAAGGTGGAGCTAGAATCCTAATTTGCAGATCACAGAGTATATGTCTCATCCATGAGATCTCTGCATCAGTATTAGCAAGTGCTCTATACTCAGCTTCAGTAGAGCTTCTAGAGACAGACCCTTGTTTCTTGGACTGCCATAAGACAGGACAATGTCAAAGATAAACAATAAAACCTGTAGTTGATGTCCTTTCATTGATATCTCCAGCCCAATCAGCGTCACAAAAGGCATTGATGTAAGCAGCACTATTACCATACTTGTAAAACAGCCCTTTAGACATGGTACCTTGTAAATATCTCAAGATTCTCTTAACAGATGCATAATGTATATCAGTTGGAGTGGATATGAATTGGCACACAGTGTTGACGGCATAAGCTATATCAGGCCGGGTAAATGTCAAGTATTGTAATACACCAACTATGCTCCTAAAGAGAGTAGGATTTGACAGAGGTGTACCTTCATTTTTAAGAAGCTAAAAATGAGGCAAGTATGGAATATTGCACTCCCTGCGAGTTTCTAAACCGGCTTTGGCTATCATCTCCTTTGCATATTTCTCCTCTGATAAAAAGATACCTTTGTCTTTGTACTGAATATTAATTCCCAGAAAATAGGACAAAAGGCCAAGGTCTTTCATGTCAAATACATCACTAAGTTCAGATATAACAGTTGACACACCACTCTTGTCTAAACGTGTAATAACTATGTCATCAACATAGAGTAGTAGTGCAATAATTCCATTACTTGTGTTCTTAACAAATAAACTCGGATCAGAATGAGAGAACTGAAATCCCAAGGCAGGAAGAAATTAGTGAACTTCTCATTCTAGGCCCTTGGTGCCTGCTTTAAACCATATAGAGATTTCTTGAGTAAACAAACATAATTAGGATGGATTAGATCAACAAAACCATGAGGTTGATGCATATATACTTCTTCTTTGAGATCACCATGCAAAAAGACATTTTTGACATCAAGTTGCCTTAATTCCCAGTTATACGTTGCAGCTAGAGAAAGAATAATTCTCACTGTGCTATGCCTTACAACTGGACTGAAAGTTTCATCATAGTCCAAGCGTTTTTCTTAACTGTATCCCTGAGCAACCAACCTTGCTTTATACCTTGAAACACTCCCATCAAGAATTTTCTGGACTTTATACACCCACTTACTTCCAACAACATTTTTACCTTCAGGAAATGGAACAAGTTGCCATGTACCTTGTTTATTCAAAGCATTTATCTCTTCATTCATAGCCATATCCCATTCAGGTATACCAATAACAGCTTTGAAGCTTTTTGGCTCAACAGGATCATGTATATCGATAACTACACTTAGTCCACTAAAGAAAGACAACTCATCAAATAAATTATGTTGAACAACACAGGATTAAGCATAAAACTCATCATATGATTTCTTTTTTACTATTCCATTTTTGGCCCTAGTCATCATGGAGTGGTTATTATGTGCAAGGGTAGGATCAACAATAAACTGCAATTCTTGTGAGACCACTTGATCATTATCTTGTATAGCAGAAGTACTACCATTTTCAACAGACAGAGATGAATCACCACTAAAAACACCTTCTTCAAAACTAGCATTGTTATTCCCATTACTGAAACTGAAACCATTGCCATTTCCATTTATATATTCATGCATATCACCTCCATTCTCAATACCACCACTTGATGAACTAGAAGAAGAGCCAGGCACAGGCACAGGCATACCAAGTACCCCCTCATCAGCCAAGGCTGGGATACTAGCAGAAGGTTGAGAAACAAATGGAAAAACCACCTGGAGCTGATCAGAAGAGAGAATAGGCTGCATATGTGCAGAAAAAGGTGAAGAACTAACAGGAACTGAAGAGGAGCCAGATGACACATGAGAACCAGGAGCAGTAGTAACTTTAGAAGTAGTGATAGTAACAACATTAGGAGTGTGAAATGGAAATACTGTCTCATCATGAATAACATGTCTGCACATCCACAATTTGTTTTTCTCAATGCTGTAATATAAAACTCCCTTGTATCCCAAAGCATAGCCCAAAAATATACATCTAGTAGTTTTAGGATCAAGCTTGTCATGACAGTAAGGTCTAAGAAAAGAATAGGTAGATCCAAAAATCATAAGATGACCAAGATCAGGTGCAAAACCAAAAAATTGCATATAAGGTGAAGACATATGCAAGGATGCACAAGGCATTCTATTAATGAGAACTACAGAATGAGCAACAGCATGATACCAGAAATGTTTAGGCAATTTTGCTGCAGACATGAGTGTAAAACAAGTCTCAACAATGTGTCGATTCTTTCTTTCTGCTACCCCATTTTGTTGTGGGGTATGAGGACAGGTGATGAAGTGCACAATGCCTTTATGATCAAGAAAGTTTTTGAAAGCTTTGTTATTATATTCACCTCCACTATCAGTTTGAAGAGAAATAATATTGTGCTTGAATTGAGTAAGCATAAAGCTATGAAATTTGACAAATGTTGCAAAAGTATCAGATTTATTGATAAGTGGATAAACCCACACAAACCTGGTACAATCATCTATGAAGGTAACATAGTATTTGAAACCCTCAATGGACAAACAAGGAGCAGGACCCCACATATCTAACTGTACCTTTTGAAAAGGTGTGACTGATTTTGAGACAAACTCCGTAAAGGGTAATCTATGCATTTTGCCACTAATGTAATGAGAACACATGTGAGAAGCTTTGTCATTATTAAACTTAACTTGAGACAATGACAACATTCTAGACACGATATCTAAAGAAGGATGTCCAAGCCTTTGATGCCAAAGTGAGCACTTGACTGCAGCTTCGACAAATGCAGTATGAGTAGACTGAACAGATGGGATGAGTTTTGGTGTTTTGAAAAGGAAGAGACCTTCCCCATTACTCTTTCCTCTGTAAAGAAGAGCTTTTGATGCCTTGTCCTGCACACATATATCAATATCATATATTGTAATGAAGCAATGGTTATCCTTGCATAGCTTATGAAAAGAAAGCAGATTCACTGCTAAACTAGGAACATAAAGCACAATTTTCAATTTAAAAGTATTCTTTGCAGGTGTAATTTGTCCAGATCCAATATGCTCCACATGCAAACCTTCTCCATTACCAATAGTAATGATGTTGTTGGAGTCAAAAGGATGAGCGATGGATAGGTTTCACAGATAAGATGTCAGGTGATGAGTTGCACCAGTATCACCGATCCACACCTCCCCAATATTAGTGCTAGATGAATTTGAAGAACTTGCACCAGTACAACCAGTGTGAGCAGTCATAGCAGTGAATAAGGCTGGTGGCTCAGAACTGTGATAAGCATAATTGCTTCTATGATGACAGTTAAGTGCAACATCCCCCGTCAATCCACAATTTTGGCACACCACCACTGATAGAGAAGGATGATCAGAAGGTATATCTCATCTATTTAAGCAGTTGATAGCAGTGTGTCCTTTCTTGCTGCAAATTTGACACTCAGGAGAAGCACCAATATTGTTTCTATATTCAGCTCCTTGAGCTCCTTCAGTATTAGCAAGGTTCTAAAAGCATTTGCTAGCAATATGACCTTTCTTGTGACAAATATGACATTCAATGTTCTGATAATAATTGATTGTTGCATGTTCTTTCTTTCCACATGTCTGGCATTCTATTCCATTATAGCTCTTAAACCATCCACCACTTGAGTAGTTGTTTTGAGAGAACTTTCCATTGTTGCCCCAGGACTGAGGTTTAGAGTTGTTATCATTCCACAATGCTTTTCCCTTATCACCATTATAAGAACTTGACGCTCCAAAAAAGTGTGAGCTACTGTTGCCTCTAATAAGATAACCCTGTTGCAGCCATTGCAGACATGGATAAATGAGGCACAAGCTGTGACTTAATATCTCTCTCAGCAGCCAGTAATTGAGCTTTGAAATCTTTCAGTGAGATTGGAGTATCTCTTACTCTGATGACAGTCTTTATCATTGCATATTCATCTGGTAAACTATTCAGCGTGACAACCACTATATCCTCATCAACAAGTGTTACACCCACATAACTTAGTTGATCTCTTGCATGCTTGATGCATTGAAGATACTTGTCAATAGTGTCTGCTCCTTTCTTGATGGTTTGAAGATTAGTTTTGAGCTGTATAATGTTAGCTCGGGAGACAGTAGAAAATCTTTCAAGCAATGCAAGCCAAGCCTCATGTGAAGACTTACTGCCAACTATAATTTCCATGATATCATCATCAAGAGTGGCCATTAGAAGGCCAAGCAGAGCTTTATCTGTTTTCTTCAATAGTTTATAGGCCACAGTAATCTCACTATTGATTTCACCTTCCTCAGTAAGAGCAAAACGAGGTGGACATGGATATGAACCATCAAAGTATCCAAAAAGATCATTGTCTTCAAGCATAGCTTGAAACTGAAAGCTCCACTTTACAAAGCTGTGTTCACTCAATCGAATAGTTATTGTGCTTAGCAGAGAGTTGATTTCAGATTATGACACGGCCAAAGCTTCAGAAATTATCCCAAATCAACAGGTAATACAACTTTTATCAAAGATTTTGCTCACAACAAACACAGTTATGTTATCAATCTATTATATTATCACAGATCTTCAACAAACTTGAAGTGATTTCATCAACAACTTCACAAATCAAGAGAATCAACTCATCTCAACAAAATATGCACTTTTATCAACAATTTCCACAGATCGAAGTAAAGACTATAGCTAGAATCAGCTACAGATCTCAACCGAAAAGTCATCATATCAAGAATCACAAAATTAGAGAGAGGAATGAGCTCACCAGTAGGTGCCATCACTAAGAACAAGTACTCGCTGAGCTATAGAAGCTTGAAGAGTAAAAGCAAGGTAGAAATCACAGATCTAGGGTTTCACCTGACGAAGCACACATGAGCTTAGATGCGGAAGCGAGAAGAGGATTGATCGCAACTATTGGTATGAAATAGCACACAGGATCAAGAGCCGAAGCTCTGATACCATGATAACATAGCTGCCATGAATATCCAAGCTTAGTGCTTAAGGAAGAAGATGAAATTACCGAGAGAGAGAGAGAGAGAGAGAGAGTGAGTGAGTGAGTTTCAGACAAAATATCTGAGAGATTTCCAATTAATGAAGTAGTAGTCATTATTACAGTACACTAGCTATTTATAGTAAGCAATAAAGCAACGAAAATGAAAAACCCTCGTGGCTATTACAGACTGTAAATCCACATCAGCAACATATAGCCACTTCATGTATTACAGTTGGACAGCATTTTATTGGCTGATTGATGATTGCTAAACCCTGAGCTTCACGTTGGCTAGTTAACAGGCCTTGAATCATGTCTTGCTACTGAACCGTCCATTCATTTCATCGTACTTAGATGATCAATAGACGGATAATCTTTAAGATGTTATATATATTATATGGTTTAATTCGCATTATTATTATTCCCTTATGACATAATAGATTTATTTATTTATTTGAGAGATACATCAAAACAGGTTGAAACTAGAAAACGAGGTTCAAAATGTTCGTTAGCATTTTTCAAATTGAAAATATATGATTTTATCACTTCCTCCATAAACGTCGTCTCCTTGCAATGCGAATATTTTATTTTACTCCTTGCATCTGATTGATACATGCAGATAATTAAAGGTAAAGCTAATTAACAGCATAATAGCTAAGGTTCTATCAACATAAAGTAGCTGGTTGAGCTATCATTTTTAACGTTTTGGAACTAATGAAATGTTTGATGTTTGCATCCTTGATTTTGATCTTATTCAAGAGTAACAGATTAAAGTGGAAAAGCGAAATGATAGATAATCTTACGGTTGTATGTCGTTGTCTTCCACTTAGATAAAAGTCATTTCTTTTATTTTTTCATTTATGCCGTAAGAACAAATCTCATGTTTGTATGTCGTTGTCTTCCATTTAGATAAAAGTCATCTATTTTATTTTCCATTTCTGCTGTAAGAAATAAAATCTCTAAGTTATACACTCCTCTTTGCACCTAAAAAAGAAGTAAAAAATTAGAGTAATTTTAGGTGAACCACTTAAAAGTCATCTTAGATGGTAGCTGATGTCAATTAGCCACATTATCAAAGCATAATTTTATATTATGTATATTTATGTTTTTTTCTTAATTACAAAAATTCTTTTTTATTTTATTATTTTCTTGATTATATTTTGGGTGGTTCTAGTTGGATCTCCAAAATTTAAAATTTGGACTTCCAATTTTTTTCAATTGTTATTAGATTTTGTCAACTCATATAAAAAGACAAATTAAAATAAAGAGAGAAATAGAGAAAAGAAAAAATTTAATATACTCTTCTTACTAAATAGGATCAAGAGATTGAATGTCTTTCTTGCAAGTTGATCACTTGTTATTGACACCCTGCAATTGGAACCCTAAACACCGTGGAATTATTGACACCCTAGCTTGGAATTGGAAACCTCGACATGAGTTTTTTTTTTTTTTTTTTGACAAGATGAAATTCATTAAAGAACCAACCAAAACAACAAGAGAAAATATAGAGCAGAGAAACTGCCCAGAAACAGAAAACAACCTAACTGAAAGCAGAAACAGCATCAAAGGTAAGGAACTGAGACAAGGTGGAAGGTTGATAGTTTATCCAATCATCTGGACACATCCCCCTACGAGACAAACAGGCAATATAGTCTGCAACCTGGTTTGCCACTCTGCTGATCCAAGACCAGCTTGAAGAAGGTAAAGCAACTGTCAAATCTCTAACATGATCTATCAGAGGCAACATTGACCAATCTGACGATTGAGTGGAATGATTGATGAGATGGACAAGTTGGAGTGAATCAGATTCAAACAAAAAAGAAACACATGTAGGATATTGGGCAGTTAGTTGGTGAGCTACAAACACACTTAAACTAGCCGCCAAAGCTTCAGCATAGAGAGGGGATGGGAAACATAAAGATGTGAACCTCTGATCACAATTCCATTACTGTTTCGAGCAATGAAGCAATTCCCATTGTCGAATTGGTCCAGGACGCATCACAATTAATTTTGATCTGAAAGGGAGGGGGCAGGGACCATTTTGGCTTTAGATGAGGCCTATCATTAGAATTTGTTTGAACAATAGGCCGTGTGTTTGTAAGACTTGACATAATAAACTCCAGAGCAACATTAGAAGCTAAGGAATCCACCAACAGAGTTGGGCTCAGAGTAATTAAACAGGCAATTGCAGCGGTGCTTCCAATATGCCATAGGATAAAACTGATGTTGTCATAACTTGGTTCCGAATATGTGTCCCAATGGAGGGAGGAAAGGTGATGTGTTGGAACCATACATCTAACCTTGAGAGCTGCTGCAGATTAGGACGATACCCAATCTGATGGGTTCCCCAGACTCTCTGAGCCCATAGGCAAGCAAATAGGATATGCTCAATTGTCTCTGGGAACTCATTACAGAGGTTACACAAAGGATCCGCAACCAACTTTCGGTTGAACAGATTTGCTTTGTAGCCAAAGCATTGGATAAGGCCCTCCAAATGAAGTGTTCAATTTTAGGAAGGGATCGCAGTGACCAGAGATGCTTCCACACGACTGAGCTCAAAATATAGGATTTATGAGAATGAGGCACCACCCTTGCAGAGGAGGATATATGAGCGGCAAAATAACCCGATTTAATTGTATAAATCCCCGATTTAGTCATCATCCAAACAATCTTATCAGAAACATGTGAGTTGATCAATGGGATTGCCCGAATAGCTTGAGTCTGAAACTGTGATAACTTTGCTTGAATAGGTAACAAGTTCCATGATAGAGATGACCAAACAATTAAGGAAGAAACTTTGAGATAAAGGTCTGAACTGACTGATGGAATTAGCGGAGAGTTCAACAGCCGAGGTATCCAATTTGAGTTCCAAACTGAAACATGAATACCATTTCCAATTCTCCAAAGCAACTAAGATTTCAATAAATCACGGCCGTGAAGAAGACTAGCCCACAGCCAGGAAAGGGAAAAGCCAATTGTAGCCTCTAAGAAAGAAGACTGGGGAAAATAGTGATCCTTGAGAAGTTGGACCCAAAGGGCTGAAGGATTGGTGAGAATCCGCCATCAACTCTTCAAAATTTCTAAACCCCATGCCTCCTTGGGATTTAGGAGGGGAGAGGGAATGCCAGCTTTTCCAATGAATTCCATTTGAAGAATTGTTGCCCCACCAAAAGCGAGCAATATCCGACGCAATCTGAGAACACAGTGATCTAGGAAAACGAAAACAATTCATTGGATAAGCCAGAACAACAGTTGCCACCGACTTGATCAAAACCTCTTTTCCAGGCTGAGTCAAAATTTGTTGTTTCCAACCTTGAAGCTTACGAGATACAGAGTCACGAACATAAGCTAAGGCCACACATTTCGATCGTCTCCAGAGAACTGGAATCCCCAAGTCCTTGCCCAGATTAACAACTGATCCAATCCCAAACTGAGTCGAAATAACAATGCTCAAGTCAGGAAAAGCATTTGGACTGAAGAATAAAGAGGATTTAGGGTAGCTTATCTGTTGACTAGAAGCATCACTGTAGCTTCTCAAAAGGAAAGTAAGATTGAAGGCATTAGAAACAGTTGCCTTAAAGAAAAATAGAGAGTCATTTACAAAAAGAAGATGACTAATTCCAGGGCCATTCTGAGAGATGCAAACTGGAGTCAACCACTGAAGCAGACATGCCTTGCAAACTAAGGAAGATAAAACAACACTTACAAATAGAAATAGGTAAGGGGATAGGGCCTCAGACTCCGAGTGGGAAAGAAGAAAGCCGAAGGCTTGCCATTAACCAGGATTGAAAGAGAAACCGATCTGACACAAATGCATGATCAATCGAATCCAATGAGCATGAAACCAAGCTTGAGAAGGACTGCCTGTAGGAAATCCCATTCCACATAATCATAAGCTTTGTTAACATCAAATTTCAAACCGAAAGCTGGAGTTCCACCCTGCCAAATAAGCTTAAGGTGATGGAACATTTCATGAGCAACAATGACATTATCCTAGATTTGTCTACCAGAAACAAAGGCTGATTGGTTGTCTGAGATAATATCCGGCATGAGGGTTTCAACCTATCAGCAAGGACCTTTGAGATGACCTTGTAGGAAAAGTTGCATAAACCGATCGGCCAGAATTGAGAGGCACCTTCCAGGTGCTGGACTTTAGGAATTAAAGCTATGTGTGTTTGGTTCAATTTAGGGAGAATCGTAGCATTAGAAAAGAAGAAGGAAGTAGTCTGGACAATAAGTGAGTTAACTATGTGCCAATGTTTTTGATAAAAGCCTCCTGGGAAGCCATCCGGCCCCGGAGATTTTAAGGCACCCAATTGGAAGATCGCATTCCGTACCTCATCAAGACTAACCCCAGAAAGCAGACTATTATGCATATCCTCTGTTATGACCGGATCCATCGAAAGGAGAACCTCTGACCAATCTCTTGAACCTGAAGATGAGAACAATTGTTTAAAGTATGAGAGAAACACCTCCGCAATTTCAACATCCGATTCCAACCAAACTCCATCCGCATGGCGAAGACGAAGGATTTGATTGATGTCTTTGTGTCACACTCTAATGAAAGAACTTGGTATTATTGTCACCAAGTTTGAGCCAAGAGATGCGGGAGCACTGGTGCCAATATGATTCTGCCAATAACTAGAGATGTTCTATTTCCAATGTGACCTTCCTTATTTGGGATGCCGGATCCGGAATAACACTGTTGTGGAGATGATTCAAAGTAGTGAGAAGATCGTCCACTTTGTTGTGAGAGTTAGGGAAGGTCTTCTTGCTCCAGATCGACAAGGACTTTATACAGGATTTCATATTAGCAATCCAAGTTGGCATAGCAATGTTAGAGGAAGCATTCAACCAAGCTCTAGCAATTACTTGTTCACAAGACTCTGCAGTTGTCTGGATATGCTCAAAACGAAAAAGCTTGGGAGAGTGTGTTTTTTTTGGATGAGAAAATCAAGCAGCAAAGGGCAATGATCAGATCCAATGATGGGAAGATTGAACACCTGAGTGTGAGGAAAAACTGAACACCACTCTGAGTTGGCCAACCATCAATCTAAACGTTCTTTCATATCCATAATTCTATTCTAATATCTATACCAAGTATGAAAAGGACCTTGAGCCCGTAAGTCCCTTAAAGCACAGTGATGAAGAAAGTTTCAGAATAGAATCATTCTCCACAAAGGAGGAGGACCACACAACCCCCCCAACTTATCAGAAATATGTAACACATCATTAAAATCACCTAAAAAAAAAGCCAAGGAATTGACTGAGTAGTGAAATAATGAATCATATAACTCCAAAAGCTTTTCTTTTTATCCTCATCTGGGGTTCCATAC
This sequence comes from Rosa persica, assembly GCA_025331145.1. Classification (NCBI taxonomy): domain Eukaryota; kingdom Viridiplantae; phylum Streptophyta; class Magnoliopsida; order Rosales; family Rosaceae; genus Rosa; species Rosa persica. The sequence goes on from WFKR01000005.1 coordinate 56,077,621, forward strand.
ACCAATGATATCTTCCAACTGTAATCTTCTTGAGCAAAGTACACCATGGTGTCTATAACATTAAGGTTGTAGAATACAGACACTTGAATATAACATTTCCACAAAGTAGCTGAACCCCTAGAACTAGTATTTACAGGGTTAACTACATAATGTTGATCAAACTTGAGCTGATGTTGCCAATAGGAAATTGTCTCTCCTTCTGATGAGTCTCCATGAGAAAGACAATTTTCGGGTCGTATTTTCTCCACAGACGTCAAAGAGATTTGGCTATCAAGGCTGACCCTAACCCTTGACAGTTCCACGAGATGATTCTCAATTAGGACCCGTAGTTGCCTCTGGCTAGCTACCTATGCGGTTACCTTCACCATCAGGGTAGGCAGAAGACTGAGTGATGTCACTAATAACCGAGACAGGTGGAAGGAGCTAGGAAACCAAACAAGCAGGTGGTTGGAGCTGGGGAATCGGAACCATTGGATCCGTTGAGTAGAACAGAGCAGCCTGATTCCCTAAAAAATTAGAGGCAGACACAAGGGGTACATCTTAAGTAGATGAAATTGAAACTATGCTAGGAAGAGAAACAGAAAGTCGAGATACCGGAACTTTCTTTGGGCGACCACGTCGAGCCGTTCCCTTAGCTTTCCCAGAGACAGTAATAGAAGGAGGGCGACCACACCTAGGTTTGGTTGTAGATTGTAAAATCCGAGGGGGAGGCATCAAGACATCAACATCTGAGATCTCAACATGGTGCCTCTTGAGTTGTCGCGAGTTCTCCTGTAAAACCTCTTGTAGCCTTTTCCTAACCTGTAAATGTTGCAATTGTTGGGCAAGGTTAGCCAAAGAACCCAGTGGTGGAATTTATAGTTGTACAGCCATCGGTAAAACCAATAGCTAGCACACACGGTGGTTCAGAAGAGGGGATATGTGTTGGATAAGGGTGCATGAGATTGGACCGAGTAAGGATAGGGTCAAAATATGAGTAGAAAGGTGGATCGGGAAGAGGTTCAGTTGGGTTGAGGGCTAGGATGCTTGGATCAAGAAGTACCTCCTGATGGGCCAACAGAGTTTGGAGTAGCCAATGGATCTTGATTATGGGCCAACAAAATAGGTGGGTCCAAGCCGAAGGGCTGTGAAACCGCTCTTTCGTGGACAGAGTTATGTTGACCTTGAGGTGGGACTGCCAGATTTGCTAGCGAGAGGGATATTGCTATTTCCATGTCATCCACGTCAGAAGCAACCTTAGCCTTTCCCTTGTCAAGGGGTTTAGAAATAGAGGATCCCCCACCAGCTGATGTGGCACCTGAAACTGTAGCTGATGACCTCCAGAAACCTTGTCTTGGATGAGCCACGATTAGGGTTCCAGAAATAGACAGGGGATTAGTTGGAAAAGAACTCGGACCAGCCGTATGAATAGGGTGAGAGGTCCACGGAGTAGAGCAGTAAGTCCCATCCTATTGAAGCGCCTCTCTACATAACAGCTTCGACGACTCTCGAAACTTTGGTGCTGGAAGCGATTCCAGTTTTGTTGACTATCTGGCGGGAGACGATGAGGAGTAGGAACTGCCATCCAAGGGCTTAGCTTGTCTGCAGATGGATGTCGACGGAAGGTACAAGTGTTGATGATATGACCCAGCCTTCCACAACGATAACAGAAATCAGAAAGCCTTTCGTACCTGAACTCAGCCCAAGTTGGGTCTGTAGGAGAATTGCTGAACTAGAACCCAGGAGAGAGTAGAGACCGGGAATCTACTTGGACTTGAATATGAAGGTAACCCAGATTTCCATTTGGTAAGTTAGGATCATCCATTGCTACAACTGTACTGACCTGTGTGCCTATCATACGAGCAACATCCTCAGTCAGATGGCCTCGTTGAAGCCCATGTACCTCTAACCAAAACGTAACCAATGCAAGGGGATATCCTCTAGTCTCTGCAAAAGAGGCCAAGGACGGATTGATATAGTACAACCCATGACAGACCAAGGCCCCCACTTCAAAATATGATATGCTGCTGCTTAAGAAGGGGCTATGATAGAAAAAAGAGACATTCCACCAATCAGCTCCACCCAAAACTGACCAATTTCAGACCACGCAATAGTGAGGTTTCGGATCACCGAAGGAACATGAAGCAAACGATCTGTGATAACTGCACCCACTAAATTAATGAACATCTCGTACCTGGGAACAATCAGGGGGTGGTATTTGAATAACAGTTCTCCCTCCAAGATCCCATCAGCCAGAGGAAGAGTAGGATTTAGAGGTAAGGATGTGGATGGTGGTGATTTCACAGGAGAGGACTTGGGGGGGGGTGGTGTGGTGTGGCGCGGGGCAGTATAGAGGTGGGTGATTGGGGTGGTGAGGCAACTATATTGTGAGAGAACTTGTTGAATCGCTGAGCATAAGAACGTCCCTCATGCAAAAGGGGTTTAAAGCCCATGTAGTCCAAAAAAGGAAGCCACGCGTAAGGAAGAAACAGAGCCAAATAATTAAGGGTTTACTGCGAAAGAAGAAATCAATTACAGGTGCTTAGATTTGAGCTTGCAAATGGTTGAGGGATTATGCATGTTGAACAGGTGTTCTTGTGATTGAACAATAGTGTTACAAGAGTTAACAGGGGGAGGCCAAGTAATCCCAACAATGATTATGAAATTGAAGGGGGAATGACGAGGGGAAACGGAGGATTGTAGGGAAAAAAAAGCTAAATAAGAGTTGCGAGGGGAAGAATTAAACGCGGGTAAGGAAGAAGTAAGAGGAAACAGCTGGTGAATAATGGGTAGAGAAGAAGCACTAGCTACAGTGCAGAGACTCCAAAGAAGAGCAAGCTGCTCTCATACTAGAGAGAGAGAAAACGGCCTTTGAATTATTGGTATTGATAGTTAAGGGGACAAAGTCCTCTACATGTGGTTTCAAGTTTGACTTCATTGCTAATTTGCTACGTATGTATATATGCTTGTGATTCTTTGTTTATCTGATGTATCAAGCTAAATGATTGGCTACCCTAGTCAGCTTTGTTTCTGAAAAGTACTAAATCGATATTCAAAAGATCGGATATTTTGATGTCGAGTTTAATGATTCTTTGAGTTTTCTCTTCTTTCCTTGATCAATCCTTTTGCCTAGAAATTAAGCGAGTTTTCTCCTATCTGGTTATTTGGGTTTTCCCTTCACTCTGTCTCCATATCATATTTTACCTCGCTTACTAATCAACTTGCAGACCCTTGGTCAATGCTTACAGAGCCGATTTCATATTGGGTAGTCCATTAGAAAATTGAATTGACCATGCATCTTATTAGTACTCCACTTTTTCGCCTTGAAAAGTCTTCTTGAACCAACATATACAGGACTTCTTCTAATATCACTAAAACATATACGGAGTTCTCCCAGATGATAGTTCTAATTTTTAAATATTTATTTTTCTTTAGAATAAATAAATAGTTTTATATTTAAAAGTTTTGAACAACACATTGTTGAAGTTATTTAATCATTTAATGGTGTTTTAGTAAAATTAAGGATGTGTACTTAGCTTTTTAAGCATTCAAAAAAGTGAATCGGAGGTTTAATAAGTAGGAGAGGTAATTTGTTACACCTCGTACCTAGAATTTTGGTGTGTCAGACCCGTATCATTTAACCTGTTCAATCGCCATTTTTCGGCCACCTCCGGCGATGTCACCACTAGATTTTGAAGCCCATGTTCCACTGATCATCCTGGTACAAGCCCTATAGCACTACTTGATCGGATTTGAGAGAATTAAACAATTAAAGATTTCAGACCCGAGAACTTTCAAACCATTTTCCGGCCAATCCACACAAATTTAGACTTAGCTCTATATGAAAAACCTTCCCCTTGTTCAGATGAATCGATCAGTGTATGGGTTATGCTCTGAATTACAGGTTGAGAAGGCCGAGTGTGGGGCCTATTCACTGCCACTAGTGGCGGGGCTTGAGGGCGCATGTCACCTCATCTAGCCATCTCTATTAACTTGTTAGACAGAGTTCTACATTAGGAACACATTGGTATGATTTTTGTGGCCATTGAAGAATGCTTGGCGAGCAATCGAATTTCTGAAATTTTCAAAATTTTAGAGTTCAAGTTGTGATGATCTGATCGTTTGATCATCGTGATTTTTTGTAGTTTGTTAACATCACTAAATTAACAAGACTATTGACGTTCGCGCCATTTCTAATGTGAGTGTGGATTTTCGGGTTTTATGACAAATTTATTTAAAGTGGTTTCAGAGTTTCGTCTTGAATTCGAATTTTCAATTTATAGTTTATTTCCAATGGGAGTGTCGGTTTTGATCATTATTTATGATTTGAGAAATAAGTATACTTTTCAGTGAGTATTAAATTGAATTCTGACGTAAGTTGCTGATTTAATTTCCATTATGAATATGGTTTTCAATAAATATTCTTAATTTGAGTTTTGAGTAAGGTTTGAGAAATACTAAACATGTGATATGGATATTTATTTCTCCTCTTGAGACGTAAGAGGTTAGTTGTGGGAAGTCGATAGTTCAGGCCCATGGGTGAATGTAATTAAGAAGGTTAATTAAGGAGGTTAATATATATTATTAAGTGTATATATGTCATACCTGGTTAGCAGTACCCTCTAGACATTATCCTGGTCGGCAGTACCCTTTAAAATATATCTAGTTGGTAATACCCTCCAATGCGTCATCTTGTCAGCAGTACCCTCTGATGCATTATCTAGTCGAGAGTACCGTCCAGATGGTATGAGATGACTAATCAGCAATAACCTTTAGCCATCGCCTATTTCGTATGTGCTATTCAAACACTTCAGATAGAGTGAGAAGAGTATTCCGGTTGGCAATACCCTCCGATGGGTCATCTGGTCGGCAATACCCTCCAGGTGTCACGAAATGTCAATCAACAGTAAACTATAGATACTCCATCAAAATTGAGTAGTTGTATAGTGTAATCAGTCTTTCCAGCATCTTCCATTTAGTCACCGCTTAGTGAGTACTACTAGCGAACTAATCTTAGTAGCCGCCAAGTGAATGCTACTGGTGACATGATTCTAGTGATTGTTTGATGAGTAATATTGGTGACATGATCCTAGTGGTTGTCTGATCATGAGTACAACTTGTGACATGATTATAGTGGTCGTCTGGTGAGTGCTACAAGTGAGGTAATCAGCTAATAACCACTTGGTGAGAGCTACAGGTGAAGTGCTAGATTATTATTTCATATTAAGCATTTCTGGTTTAAAATTGATTACTTTAATCAGTACTACTTGTTTCGTATCAAAATTTGATGATCAAGACTTAAAGGCAGTGACCCATATGTATTTTGGTTGGAGTTGGTTGTTATTATGGGAGCAGGTAGACTCCAGAAGTTGGAGCTCAAATTTGTATAATAGCAGTGTCGAGTTTGTTTTACAAGTTTAAGTAATCCATTTTTATGGGAAGTTCTGTCAAATTTTCAGTATAATTTCTCCTACGGTGGGCCCGCATCACTACTTCAGATTTCAAGGTGAAATAGGGGTGTGTCATGTCATAATTACGCAAGCTGAACATAGAATCATTGTTAGAAACACTAAAAACAGACCTAGCCATTCTCTCTGCTAGGCCAACGCCATCCTTGCTGTAGTTTACCAACTCTCGGACTCGGTTTGTCTTGATCTGGGGGCGGCAGGGGCAGCCACAATTTAGGATGATCACGCCTATTTGGTGAGTCGTCTGCTTGGTCCTAAATCCAAGTTTCCTGGCTTCAAGCGTACAATTTCATCGATCTAGATGGTCAAATCTAGCTTATCAGTAAGTGATACTGGAGAGAGATTTATTTTTTTCAATTTGATCGTGTAAGCGAAAGGAATCAGATCTTGCATGGTGGTCTTTGGCATTATAGGAATACCATGGTGGTCTTGGGGTAGTATGACGATGTGGGTGGTGCGGCAGCTGTACCATTGTGCAGGTTGGAAAACTGGGTCTCGGTGAAGGGATTGGCTCTTGCTCTACGCAATCATGTGGTTATCTCAATGGTTGGTTCATCCATGAGGCATGTCATAAGATTTGATCAGACGGCCTTAAAATGTGAGGCTGAACAACTTATCAGGTTGGAGATTGACACTAGGAGGCTATTTTCTTCGTCAGTCGTAGGGGAGCTTGGATGTCCAAGAGGTGCAAGGGTCTAGTGCGCAGCGCGGCCTGCAATATAAGGGGTAGATCTGCACTGCCTCCTGGATTTTGGGTTGCACGAGGAGCCCAAGTGGAGCTAGGAGTCCAAATGTTGATGGACTCCCGAAATATGGGAGGACCGATCTTTTAATTCAAGCTGCTGCAGGGTTATGGGTTGCAGGTTTCTTAAAGGGGGTAATTTTTCTTCTCTCTTTTTCTAATCCTTTTGCTGCAATGAATAAGTTGCTTACTATGCCATTGGCTATGGTGGAGAAGAATGCTCCGACGCCGAATATTCCAGCGTCGGAAATTGTTGTAGAGGCTGTCCGATTATACAGTAATAAGCGTCATGCAGAGGAGAAACTTGGACGGACTGGCAAGCATTTTCTTGCGTTGGCAGCTCCAGTGTTGAACTTGGATAAGGGAGTGGAGTTGGCTCTGAAATATAAGCAGGGTATGCTGGTTATCTTACCACAAAAGAAGAAGAAGAAGTAGCCAGGGAGACCTAAGGATAGTAAAAACAAACCTAAATCAGTTCGTGATCCATGTAAGGCAGTAAGCGGGCCAAGAAATGAAAGAGCCATCATTTGGCTGATGTTAAGGATGCTGGAGCAGTGACTGTTGAGGAGATTAGTACTGCAACTGATGATGGTATTGCAATGGAGGAAACTCTTACGCCTTTGGAGGGTGAGGAGGAGGAGATGGTTTCTGCATCTCTTATTAATGCTTAAATTTATTTTCGAGTCCAAGAAATTTAGTTTATCTGTTGAATTTTTTTTTCTACTTCAGATAATTAAGTTTTTTGTTTTAATAAAAGTGCTTATCAATCTAAAATATGGGTGTAATGGGGAGTTGGGGCTTATTCTACGTTTGTAGTATATATTTTGATACTTTGTAAAACGACTCTTTTTGACGATCTCACAGGAAGTGTGTTATTTTTATCCTACAAAAATTGTAAAATTTTGATGACCTCCTTTGTTTAAAAAATAAAAGGTAAAAAAAAAAAATGTGGTCAAGTCTTTATTAGAATATAGTGCCCTGTACGTGAAGGTCTGCAGATGTATTGGGCGGGAAAAAAAAAGTTCTAGAAACATAATATGACAACGGTATATAAACCCTAATTTCATGATTAAATTGCCAGAGTGCAGACCAGTAGCTTTTTTAGCACAGCCATTAACAATGTCGTTGATCTTTATCCAAACCCAAAAAAGAAAGAATTACAATAGTGCGGAAGCTGATGATTCAGTTCTACCAAGCGAGATCATATACTCTGAAATACTCCTGAGGCTACCAACCAAGTCCCTTATGTGCTTCAAATGCACAAGCAAGCCTCGATCTTCTCTCATCCGCAACCCTTCCTTTGTCACCGCCCACCACAACTTCCATAGGCGCCGCGACAAGCACTCGAGTCACCTCCTCCTCGAGATCCGGAACAAAGTCATTAGCCGCTAACACTTTCTCTATATCAAAATCAACCACCAAGAAATGAAGAAACTGCTCGTCCACAAGAGGTAGCCAGCGACCTTCTTCTAACACTCTCTCTTCCATCTGGTGGGGACTTGTTCGTCACATAGCGTATCAATGCCTTGGTCATCATCTGTCTTAACTTTAGGTATCATCCCACCTACAACAATGACCCCGACCACATTCACCAAGGCTAGCTACATTCGTAAACCCTAGCACTCGAGAATCGATCACTTCTCCACACTTATCACACCCACCTACCAACGGAGACTTCATTGTTTCGCACCACTTCGGGTTTAGTCCCCTTACAAATGACCACTCCAGCTTCCTCTCAGTATGATCCACATTTTTAACAGATCAACATGCGTCCATGGGGCCATACATTGGAGGGATAAGAATGTTATAGTGGCTTTTGATGTTAAAGATGAGAGGTTTAGGATGACCCTGGTACCTAGAGATGACAATAACTATTACGGTTACGCACACAGAAACATAGTTGAAGTGGATGGATGCCTGGGTCTAGCATATGCTACATATGGCGAGGGAGGAAAGATGCAGGTTGGAGGGACTATAAGACGTACGCTTCCCATATCCAATCCCCCCCCCCCCCCCCCCCCCCCCCCCCCCCCAGAAAAAAAACCCAAAGGAGTCCTTGTTCATTGTAGGTGGATTGTGGGTGCAACTTTACAATATATGTAGAGTGCCATATGGGAGAGAGGTCTCTCTCTAAAACCCACTCCGTGCCCTTGAGATTCGGTGGCATTGGTCACCCTTTATGGTGCTTCCCTGAGCTATGTCTCAGAACTGAGGCTTCTGCATGCCTCTTATTTCTTCTCTTTTTTTCTCCTTCAGTCTCCTTCCCTTCTCCTTCCATCTTGTGGATTCTTGCCCCAATTTTCTTTCTGAACCTTAGCCAAAAGTTTCTCTAACCCATTCCTCACGACCCATCACCTTCTTTTGCCCACCATCTGTCATCTCCAGATCTTGTTGCCCAGAATTTTTCTTTTCCCTTTCAAATCGATACCATGGCTTGGTTCTTGCAATGACCTCTCTCAAACTCGATTTCTTGCATCTCACTAGGAAAATATGTAGAGCTTTGGCTCGGGTGCATGCACCTATGTTCTATTTTCAGGGTCTATTAGCTCCTCATGATCTGAGTTTCATTTGCCTAGATTTGTTCTCAGAGTTGTGGCTGCAAATCTCATGTTATGATGCAGATTTCTACTGTGGAAATAATGATAAATCTGTGTTTAGATCCTCTATTTTTTTTTTTCCTTTTTTAGGGTTATTTGGTTCGGGCTTTGGTGTAGGGGTCTCTTTACAAGCTGCAATTTTGGAGTTCCATGTACAAATTCAGCTACGACGGACATGGTGGACGTTGGTGGTGCTGGATTTGTGATGGCTGAAGAGGATTAGAAGTTTAGAATTAGGGTTTTCTTTCCCTTTTTTTATTTAAATTTCAGTTGGGCCTTCTATTGTTTATTTGGGCTCTGACTTTTGTGTACTTTATATTCTATTAGGCATTTTTGTTAGGCTTTGTACCAGTTATTTTAGAATACCTAGTAAATCAAGATTAACTAAGATTGGGTTATGTAATTCTTCAAGTCAATAAGAACATAAACCGATCACAACCATTCTCTTTTTACAAGGCCTTTTAATGTAACTTTTCCTACTTATTGAATTCTCATTTTACCGACCAAAAAAAAAAGTGCCATATGAAGAATAAAAGTTTTACGGCTAGTAAGATTCTTTTGCCTGGATTGACATGTGGGATAAGATCACAAGGGTCTACTGTACACAATTACTAGTTACGATGAAAGCATTGCTACCTTAAAATAAGATGAGAGAACTTGTCATTGATGCATCAAAGTACATATATTGGGGGAGCCTTTTAGTTTTTTGTTCTTTCAGGCATTAAGCACTTCCAAGTGCTTATTACATGTAGAACTCAAGACTTTTGATAATTTCTTTTTGTATATAAAAAAAATATGTAATAGTCTTGTTTCTGAATAGAGGAAATAGTCATGTAAATTGAAGTATTACTATTATACTATGCATATGTGATGGTTAATTTTCAAGTGTTCTCGGCTTGAAAGACAGAAGTCGGTCACTAGGAAAGCCCTATTGCATGCCCCATTGATCTTTTCTTCTTCGAGGATTTCTTTGCGAGGCCTTAGTTGTCTTGGGTATTCCTTAGGTTCTTTTGCAGCAAATACCGATCGAGGTGGACCTCATTGTCTGTCTTTGCAACTGGAGACATATATTTGGTTGGAAGTGAATATTTGTGTAGGTGGTCATTTATCTTATACGCCTCACAAACCGGCTATCCCTGCTTGTAGATTGCAGGTGCCTTGGAACAATTTTCTTGCATGTATCCTACTGTACTAGCTAGGCAGATGTCCTTGCAGGTAAGTATACCTTTGGAGAAGTAATATGTTTCATTGATGTTTTGCAACTTTGTTTAGTTGATCATGGCTGGAGTTTCTGGTAAAGATATATAGATCCAATATTTCATGCTTTAATATTTTTTTTTTTTTAAATAAGGGCTGGTGCAGCTGTTCTCAAGCCTTCATTAATGCAACTGCTAAATACAAAGGGGGGGGACGTAAAGCCTGAACCCCGAACAATTAGTAACGAGAGAACATTCCGAATAATAACAGGAACTCCCACTAATCCTATGCATTCAAACATGCACAAACTAGCAAGGGTTGGCATACTAGATATCTGGGCAACTCCATTTGCTTTACAATAATGACATACCGGAAAGATAAAGCTTATACAAAGCCATAGAACAATTAAACCTGATTTCCCATTATGTTGTCGACCAAAATTAACTCTGGCGACACTTCGTTTCATCCTCCCACTAGGAGGTTGCGTCCATTTGATAAGAACTCACCTCCTCTGTAGGACAGACAAGGCACTTTGAGTGCACGCACAGGCATACAGCCCAACTCTCCCTACAAAAACTTGGTAGGGACTTATTGTAATCAAACACCTAATAACTGAAAAATAGACCAAGTAACTAAAGCAAAATAAATACCCGAACAAACAAAAAGGGCCCAGTGACCCAAATAGGTCCAACAGCGAAGCCCAAGCCCAACAGGCCAAGGAGTTCCTGCATCTCTCCGTCTCCGACCAAGGTCGCAACTGCACTGCCACCACTGTCGGGCCACCACACATGCTGCATCACCGCCAACCTCGATCTCCCACCACTGTCTCAGCTACTCCACCGTCAGACCACCAGCAATCAGCGACAACCAACGCATCGCCGTCATTCCTTTCATCAAACCAGTGAACCATCTGAAGTGGCCACCAATCCCGGCCCACCTTCCTCAGATCCCCATGAGACGCCACTCCTCCCCAGCCAAGAAGCCACCGCTCTCTGATCCCGGGCCCCAGCCACGATACCGCCCTAGATGCAGCCACCAACCATCGATAAAGATGAAGAAACATACACTTCGACACCAGCCTCTGAGCCATAAGCACGCTAACCCACCAGATAACCCATCCGGCCTCACTTACGATGCACCGGCGAGGCCAGTGGCCCGCACCAGCGACAAAGAGCAGCCGGACAGGCACGATTGACCATGGCGGCCGCAAGTTATCTCTCTCTCTCTCTCTAGGTTTTCTCTCTCTCACTCTCTGACGAACATACAGGCTGTAAATTAAGTGTCCGTAGTTTCTTTTCTATATGAACGTATTATGCAACATAGGAGAAGCTGTTTTAGTCTTTGTTTTTTGTTACGTTTTTGTTATCTAATTAACTTTAAAATTAAAAAGGATCGAATTAATCTCCTTCTTCTTGTGCATTTTATGATCGAATAAATTGTCAGTGACCGATCTAGCATATTTGACAATTTGTCAGACCATGTAATACCAGTCAAATAATGTGAAGTTATAAACTACTGTAGGAACTAGCTAGAATTATTATATCAGACCAAAATGGGACTATTATATTGCATCTGTTAGAGAAGTGGGATTATTAAATCCATGATTATATTCCATACGAAGCCAGTATACACCAAATTACAGAGATTGAGCTTCTAAGTTATCGTTGCTTGCATATTAATACATATCAATTCTTTCGGGCACGAAGATCACAGCTGGATCTTTACTACATAAACTATAGACCAGTCTGCCATTCAGTGTACCTGTTCTTTAATTACTTCGATCGTTACTGCTTCATTGAATCCAAGCAACTACATACTATGGAGTTCATCAACCAGCGCATATATCTGTTTGGCCTTGATCCTCATGTTGGGGCCTTGGTCTTCTGAAGCCACTTCTCGCAGCCTCCAAGATACATCGATTTATGGGAGATACGAGCAATGGATGGTTCACAATGGACGTGTTTACAAGGATATTAATGAAAAGGAGAAGAGCTTCAAAATATTCAAGGAGTGGCGTTAATTGAATCTTACAATAGTGATGCTAATGCAGTAGGAAGTAACCTGGGTTTACAAGCAATAAACCCTAAAAAGATAAATCTGGAGTCCACCAGAGAATTTGAGAAAAATCTCTCATTTTATTAAATTTGATATCATAAACTGATTCTAATACAAAGTATGATGGTGCTTATATAGACATCCAAAACCCTAAATCATAATCTATCAAGAAATCCTAAAGAATCCAAATTAAAAAAGGAAACTAAAAACCTAAAATAAAAAGAATCCTAAAACAAATGTAAGACAAGCCTAAAAATATTAAATCCCGAATTGGATAATTAAAACGACATATTTTGGCCTAAATCCATTAGGGGCTCACTATAATGAGTCTTGAAGATCTCGTCGTTCCTATTCTAGAAAGGTATCATGCGCCTCAAACGGACATTCTGGCCAAAAGTTGATCAAATCTGATTCACAATTAAGACCTGACTTTTCGCAAGAGAAACCTGAATAGTTGAAAATTTTCTTGGATATTGCAGCGGCTAGTAACCTCATTATGCGTGAATTACCTATTTTCCAATCACTCTTTTTGATTCCACGCCGCTTCTTTATTTTTCTAGTTTTCCAGCTAAACCAGGCTCATTCTCGTCCTACATCAGATGCAAACAAACCTTACAAATTAGGCATCAACCAATTTGCAGACTTTACAAATGAAGAATTCAAAGTCTCAAGAAATGGATTCAAGGGGCATGAGTAGTGTCCCACAAAGTCATCTTTCAGATATGAAAATGTCACGCTGCCAACCACAATGAACTGGAGGAGCAAAGGAGCTGTAAGTCTGTAATTCCCATCAAAGACCAAGGCCAATGTGGTATTTAAGCATCTAACTAAATTTTATTTTCCAAGAATTTAAAAGTTTCTAAGTAGTGTATTGTTTGGAATTGTTTGTGTAGGACGTTGTTGGGCGTTTTCGGCAATGGCAACAATGGAGGGAATTACTCAACTTTCAACTGGTAAAGTAATCTCTTTATCTAAGCAAGAGCTTGTTGATTGTGACACCAGCGGTGAAGATTAAGGTTGTGAGGGTGGTTTGAGAGTCGATGCCATTCAGTTCATCAATCAAAATCATGGTCTCAACACCGAGGCTAATTACCCATACACCGGTGTTGAAAGGAAGTCATGCGGCCTTGATAACTGACTACGAAGATGTCCCTGCAAACAGCGAAGATGCTCTTCTTAAGGCTGTCGCTAGTCAACCAATTCTGTTGCCATTGATGCTAGTGGATCTGATTTCAATTCTATTCAAGTGTGCTGAGGTTTTGATGGAAATGAAGAAAGGTAGAAGACGAAGAATAAAGGTAAAGAAGAAAGCAAAGAAGAGCTACTAGTATATTTCTCTGAATGTTTTACAATGAGCTAGAACACACTAATCGTACTTAATCTACTACTTATAGTGATTATGCCTTAACTAACTCCATACTGACCATCAAATCAATGACACATGTCATGAATCTGTGCATTATCACAACAACTCTAACAACTAATGAACAGACTTGTAACAAACACTATACTCGAACCTTCTAACCCTTCTAGCTGTTAATTGGTTATTCTTTGCATCAATTACAGCCTGATCCTTCACTTTCACCTGAAGTAAATTGGTCTTGCAGTAATATTTGACTTTTATAGGTCTGAGAACTCCTTTGACCTTCATTGACCTGCACAACTTCATCTGCCTGATTTTGTACTATAGTCTCTACATCCCCCCTCAAACTAGTGCTAGGATTCCCAAGCACTAGATTGCAGCACAGGTATGAAAACTGAGCAGTACTAAGCCCCTTGGTAATTATATCAGCGAATTGATCAAGGGCACAAACTGTAATGTTAAATCTCCTTGTAGTACCTTTTCTCTGGTAAAATGCACATCCACTTCCACATGCTTACATTTGGACTTATGGACTGGATTGGAGGCCAAGGCGAGACCAGAAATGTTATCACAGTGAAGAATGGGAACATTAGGAAGCTGAATGTTGATATCTTGTAGTAAATGTCGAAGCCAAAAGATCTCAGAGGCTGTATCAGCCATGGCGTGATACTTGGCCTCAGTTGATGACCGAGAAACTGAATGTTGCTTCTTAGAACACCAAGAAATTGGACAATTACCAAAATAAATCACAAATCCGGTGATTGACCTCCTATCATTTGGGTCCCTTGCCCAATCGGAAAAAGCCCTCAACTCAAGAGAGGCAGACCTATAAGTAAGACCAAAGTTGGCGGTACAAATGAGATACCTCAGAATCCTTTTCACAGCAGCATAATGAGCCTCAGTTGGAGCTTGCATAAACTGACACACTGTATTTACACTATAAGCCAAATCTGGTCTTGTAAAGGTCAAATATTGTAAACAACCAACAATGCTTCTGTAGTGTGTAATATCAGAATATGGAGGACCTTCATCTCGAAGCAATTTAGCATACGGTAAGTAGGGTGTGGAGCAAGACTTGCTGCCATGCACACTTGCCTTCTCAATAATTTCCTTTGTATACTTAGACTGTGAGATAAAGATACCACCAGATGACATATATTGAATCTTTCATTCCAGGCCCTTGGTGCCTATTTTAAACCATAGAGAGACTTAATGAGTTTGCACACATGAGTGGGACATGATGAATCTTCAAAACCAGGGGGTTGGGACATATAAAACTCTTCTTTTAATACTCCATGCAGAAATGCATTTTTCACGTCTAGATGATGCAATTTCCATTTAAACTGAGCAGCAAGAGCAAGAAAAAGTCACACTGTAGTATGTCGGACTACCAGACGGAATGTTTCATCATAGTCGACACCCTCTTCTTGACTAAAGCCTCTTGCAGCCAACCGGGCTTGTGTCTGGCAATAGATCCATCTGCATTTTTCTTCAACATGAAAACCCATTTGCAACTTACTAGATTCTTCTGTGGTGGAAGAGGTACCAAAATCCCAAGTATGTTTATGCAGGAGAGCATCATACTCTTCTTGCATAGCCATTTTCCACTCAGGAACCTTCATACCTTGCTTATAGGAAACTGGTTCAATATCAGAAGAAGCTGGTTTTGAAGATGTAGTTGCAAAGAATACCTTTTTCTTCTAAATTCCATGCTTGCTTCTGGTGATCATGGGATGGTTATTCACAGTCAAGTTTGAAGGTGGAATAATGATCTCATTCTATCAAAAGAAGCTGGACTTGGTGGATTAATATCAATCACAATATCTGAGATAGGAATATAGGGTTCGTCTATGTACACAGTCCCAGATGATATATGAATAGTATTGGAAGCATCATTAATATGTAGATTATGATTTGATGTATCTGAGATAGAATTCAGATTATCAGGGATGATAGGAATAACCTGAGATGAAATGTCTGCACAATGTGTATTCAGATTCTCAAACTGAGATGATAAAGATGTGCCTGGTGTGGACATAGATGCAGTAGTTGTCGTTGCAGGCTCTAGTTGTCGTTGTACGCTTATAGTAGAACTGATCTTCATCAAAGATAACATTTCTAGAAATTATACACTTGTTGGTTACAGGATTATAACATATGAAGCCCTTATATCCCAATGCATAACCAATAAACACACAAGGAGTAGTCTTTGCTTGTAGTTTGTTATCATTGTAAGGTTTCAGTAATGGGTAACGGAGACAACCAAAAGCTCTGATATGCTCAATTGCAGGTATCTTATGAAACAATAACTCAAATGGAGATTTCATATCCAAAGTGGCACATGGCATTCTATTTATAAGGTAAACTGAAACCGCACAGGCGTGGTACCAAAAGCTAGGTGGTAATGAGGCATTATTGAGTAATGTTAGAGCAGTTTCTACAATATGCCTATTCTTTCTCTCAGCAAGTCCATTTTGTTGAGGTGTGTATGGGCAAGAAATCTGATGAACAATTCCATTTTTGTTCAAAAATTCTTTATGCATTGCTAGTGTATTCTCCTCCTCCATCAGTTTGGAAAATCTTAATAGATACTGAATATTGATTCAAGATAAATGCACAAAAGACTTGAAACAAGGGAAGCACTTCTCTTTTATTACTCAATGGAAAAATCCATGTAAATCTGGTACATTCAACAATGAGAGTCAAATAGTACTTGAAACCCTCAAACTACATACTAGGTGAGGGACCCCAAAGATCAGAATGGATCACCTCAAATGGTATACTAGATTTTTCTAAACTACTATGAAAAGGTAACCTAGTGAACTTCCCAGCTAAGCATGACTCACAAACCAGTTTACATGAATCAGATGGTTCAAAAATCTTAGATATTGACAAAATACTAGAAACTACTGTATTAGAAGGGTGACCAAGCCTTTGATGCCAGAGATAGTGTGAAACCTTGCTTCTAAGAAATGCCTTGGGTGTTGATGTAGAAAGAAACTTTGATGCAACTGAAACTGGTATTGGATAGAGCCCATTGTCACACAGTCCTTCATATAGAACCTTGCCTGTCACCTTGTCCTGTATCAAGAATTCAAACGCATCAAAAATCATCCTAACATAGTTATCCTTGCATAGATTATACATAGATAGAAGATTCGCAGCTAAATCTGGTACATATAGAATATTTTGCAAAGAAAGAGCACCAGATTTAGTAAGAATGTTGTTTGAACTTTGTTTCACAATGGGAAGACTTGTACCATTACCAAACTGTACCCCATCATCAGAGGTATAAGTTGTGACATTTTGCATATTCTGAATATTTGATGTCATATGATTGGTAGCCCCTGAGTCAGTACGCTACACTTCATGCTGAACAGGTGTAGAATTTTTGTTACAACAAGTCACCATTGCTGTATTTCCATTGTGAGAATTGTTGTTGTTGTTACAATTCTGTTGCCTGTAGAAACAGGTTTTGGCTACATGTCCAGGCCTCTTGCATATCTGACAATTCACAGATGATAATGATGCACCATTTTGAGATTGCTGTGAGTTCCTTTGAAAGCACTTCAAAGCACCATGCCCTGGCTTCTCACAGATTTGACAAACAATGAGATTGTTGTAATTCCCTTTTCCATTGTTCCTGCTGTTGTGACTTCTACCCCTATTTCTTGGAAAGTTTGGGTATCCTCCATTGTCATCTGAGTAACCCCCATTGTTGTTTCCTGAGTATCCATTTGAACCACTATAGTTGCCTACGTTTCCATTTCTGCCACTATTGTTTTGAGAATAGCCATTGTGTTGTCCACCTGTAGAGTTGAAGTTGTGCTGAGAGGGTCCTTGTTGAGAAAAGCCACCATTATTGTTAGCCAGAAAACCAAAAGAGGATGTTGGATAATTGCCATTATTGAAATGAGATGTCTCAGAAGCAAATCCATTGTTGAACTGAGAATTGAAACTGTTGCCAAGATTTGTACCACTTGAAAGGCCAACTGTCGTACTCATTGTGTTCGAAGGAGGTACAATTTGAGTAGTAGTAGAGCTGGGAGTAGCATTGAAATGGTTCATCGTAGTCATATTAGGCATCATTGCAGAAACACCATTCATATTAGGCATTACTCCAGTATACATGCTTTGATTCTGAGCAAGATTAGGCATATAAGATGGTACAGAACACCCATTCATATAGGCAGAGTTGTATAACCCTTGATTCTGATTAAAAGGCATGCTCAGCTGACCATACTGTGATGAGTTATTGACTGATCCATTATGAGCAACCATTGCAATTAGAGATGATAATGGTGCAGCCTTATGCTCTAATTCAATCTCAATTTCAGCAGACAACAATAAGGACCTAACTTCTTCCATATCTATATGACTTTTGGCTCTGATAATCTGTCTAGTGTGGCCATATTCACTCAGTAACCCTGCTAGGATTAACATCTTAACATTTTGATCTGACATCCTAACACCAACCACAACTAATTGATCTCTAATATGCTTAAACTTCAACATGTATTTTTCAATAGAATCTGACCCTTTCTGTATATTTTGCATAGCTGATTTCAACTGCATCACATGTGATTCTGAAACTGACGCATATCTATTCTTGAGTGTAAACCATACCTCCATTGCAGATTGGCAGCCAATTACCAGAGTTAAAGCTTCATATGAAAGAGTGTTTGAGATCATGGAGATTAGGGCACTATCTTGCTCTAGCCACTTTTCATAGGCACCTGAGTTGTTTGTAGGACCAGAACCATCTTCGGTGATGATGAACTGTGGTGGACAAGGATGAGATCCATCCACAAACTTGAGCAAACCATGGCCTCGGAGATGATGTTGCATCTGGAATAACCAAGTTGGATAGTTAGACTCATCAAGCCTCACTGATACAGCATTGCAGATCTGAGAGTTAGAGACCGCCATTGTTGATAAAGATTGGATCTTGAAAAATCTTGAAGAACACAGAGAAAGAAATTCTTGAAGAAATGAATAGAGAGGACAAAGACACTAAGCTTACTGTAGTAATGAGTAGAGAGGACAAAGACACTCTCAGATTTTGACGATCTTGCTTTTTATAGGATTTTGATTTAGGTTTCTAGATTTTGATTGATTTTTGTGATTTTTGACAATTCTAATAGAAACTAGAACAAGATTTGCAGCAGATTAATAGTGGTGAAGCAATGGTCAGGCCACCATGGGCTTTGATACCATGCTGAGGTTTTGATGGAAATGAAGAAGAAGACGAAGAAGAAAGGTAAAGAAGAAAGCAAAGAAGAGCTACTGGTATATTTCTCTGAATGTTTTACAATGAGCTAGAACACACTAATCGTACTTAACCTACTACTTATAGTGATTATGCCTTAACTAACTCCATAATGACCATCAGATCAATGACACATGTCATGAATCTGTGCATTATCACAACAACTCCAACAACTAATGAACAGACTTGTAACAAACACTGTACTCGAATCTTCCAACCCTTCCAGCTGTTAATTGGTTATTCTTTGCATCAATTACAGTCTGATCCTTCACTTTCACCTGAAGTAAATTGGTCTTGCAGTAATATTTGACTTTCATAGGTCTGAGAACTCCTTTGACCTTCATTGACCTGTACAACTTGATCTGCTTGATTTTGTACTATAGTCTCTACAAAGTGGTCTGTTTACAGGAACATGCGGAACAGATCTTGACCATGGTGTTACCGCAGTTCGTTATGCAGTCAGCGATGATGGGACAAAATATTGGTTGGTAAAGAACTCATGGGGCACACAATGGTGTGAAGAGGGCTACATAAGGATCCAGAGATATATTCATGCAACCGAAGGTCTCTGTGGCATTGCAATGCAAGCCTCTCACCCTACTGCATAATGAAGTTAAATATGTCGATGCCT
This sequence comes from Rosa persica, assembly GCA_025331145.1. Lineage (NCBI taxonomy): Eukaryota > Viridiplantae > Streptophyta > Magnoliopsida > Rosales > Rosaceae > Rosa > Rosa persica. The sequence continues at coordinate 56,096,922 of WFKR01000005.1, forward strand.
AATATAGCTTGTAGGTATGTATCAAAACGTAAATGTATATCAAAAGGAACCATTTCTGTAAGAAATTAGTAAGCTTACATATAATTACAAAATATCAACGAAACTTTAATTTCCATTTTAGTTGAATCATGATCATCAAGTGATCGAGCTAAAAACCGCAGACTTGCCAATGATTTTCAGCTACACAAACATTTTCCTATTCAGAGGCAAGCAATTAGAAGCTGGAGTTTTTATTTCATTCAGGGAGGCATTTTTTGTTTTTCATTGTTCTCACACCTTGAACAGTAAATATAGTTTGTTTCACGGGCTTGCGGCTTGGGAATGGAGAAGTGCTATATAGCCTTTTACATGTTTAGTTAGTACAAGAAAGAGAAAATGGTTTCCTCATACTAGGGAAAATAGGTGAAAAATTGAATCCCTTCATCCTCCTTAAGAATTTAGTGTCCCTTCTAATTTTCCAACATCCATTTCACACATTCAGCATTTAAAACACCATTTTAATAAATAAACCATTCTTATTGGCAATTACAAATATCAACTTTGTCTCAACCATTTCTTTTGTTTTACTTTTCCATCCGTTGCTGCCGATCAGTGTTGTGGGAATCTTAATTCTCCATCCCTATGGAACCAACAAAGTAATAGCCTTCCCATGAATTTCAATCCCCAACCCAAACCAGACCTATTAGGGACAACAAATATAACTTTAGACTTAACTACTCTAAATTACCTTTTAATTTTCTGAGTAGTCATTCAACTAATAATATCAACCACTATTATGGTATTCATTTCTAAATTAAAATCTCTTCATCTACTTCAGTAACGTCCAAGTAATATTTACTGCAGCCTCTGAACTTGATAATGTCCTAAATGATTAAATCGTGAATCGAGTTTTTGAATTCTCATAAGTCAACCTGCAGTGTCAATGTGATTATTTGGAGGCAGTATGCAAGCCACATATTTCTTTTTTAAATTAAGAGAAAAAACTCTAATAGAACCCGAAAAACTAAAGTTAATGGTAAAAAGAAACCACAAAGAGGGAGCTTAAAATGACAGAAATTGGAATGGGTTCACAAGCATATTACCTCAACAATTGCTATAGCACTTAGTAGCTGTACACAGGCAATAAAAAGGCAAATTATTCTGCCAAAATTCATCTTCCTAATTAATTATCTTTAATCTCATAAAAGACTCAATAACAACAAATTTTGTATTGAATTTATCTTCCTAATTACTTATATTTATTCTCATAAAAGACTCAATAACAACAAATTTTGTATTGTCTATCCAGCATTTCCAATTATGTTCATGTTTTTTTTTTCTTTCTTGGAAGGTAAAAACCAATGGAGTTCATAATTTCATATACACGTATCGGACTTTATATTTCATATGTTGATACAAAAATCATCTGTGAATTGAAGTAAATTTCTTTCAAAAACACAAATGACACTTCTTTAGTCACATTGTACACCTACATAACCCTTTTTGTTACGAAAGTGTCGTTTACATCATTTTTTACTAAAGTACATATTTCATCGATCATAAGAATGTTTAGGTGCCATTTATTCATGATTTTCTCTTCTATATTTTGTGTTTTCAGAGTAACAAAAAATCCCTAATAAATGAACTAGATATAAGAGTGTGAAGGGATGGATCCGTCTTTCCAGCACAATACCGCCAAAAAGGAACAACATTTCAGGGCTGCCCAAATTGCTATTCTTATTTTATCCAAATTTCAAATAATTTTTGGTAATAGAATTGATTTAATTAATAATTGTGTGTTTAATAACGAACCCACTAATCTCTCCCCCCAGCTATTACTACTTTTGTACAATAGAGGAAGCTCAGGAGTTACAGCCACAACCAATTCTCAACCGCTGGATCAGCCTCCAGATCAGCGGCTATTAATCCATGTGGCTCATTACAAGGCTTAGTTCAAGTTATTTCCCCAGCTCGGTTATGGTGTGTGTCTCATTCTCTCTCTCTCTCACATAGAGAAAGAACAAAACCAACCCGGCCACAAAAACCTCCCTTGGAATAATTCAAGCCTGAATTTTTCCCTTTGTCCTCTTCTCAATTTCCTTGAACCTTCCAGTTCAAACATGGAAGGAGAAGATGGTGTTGCTTCTGATCATCTTCACCATCATCATGGTGTTTATGGGTTTCGAAACAATCACATACAAACTCCTCATCAGCATCACAACCAACTCTTCAGGCCTGGTCCTCCGTTGACAGCCATAGACAGGTTCCTGTGGTCTCAAAACAATGCAAAGAACAAAGAGAGACTCGTCTCCTCAAATGGGTTTTCCTCATTTGGTGGTGCAATGGGTGATCTGCAAGCTTGTTCGAACTGGCCGTCGAGTAGTCTCGGAGAGGCTAGCTTGGATGAACTGCTTTTTCTTGATCATGGTGAGGCCTTGACTTGGCCTCCAGAGAAAATTCAAAACCCTAACATGCGGTTCAAAGCAGATCAGGTGAAGGTGGGTTCTAAAGGGGTGGGAAAGAGAGCTCAAAAGGGTTCATCTGTGCCTTTAATCAAAGGGCAGTGGACAGATGAAGAAGACAGGTAAATTGCATTTACACAATGTTTTAACCCATGCCATTTGTTTTTGTTTATCTGTAAATGTTGATGTAGATTGATTCTTGTTTGTTTTTGTTTCAAATATTACAGAAAGCTAATGAGATTGGTGAAGCAATATGGAGTGAGGAAATGGGCACAGATAGCTGAGAAGCTTGTGGGTAGAGCTGGGAAGCAATGTAGGGAAAGGTGGCATAATCATTTGCGCCCTGATATCAAGGTTTGTTCTTAATCTTTATGATGTTGTTATAAATTTCATTCTCACAATTATTTTTTCTAAAATCTAAGAATTAAAACCTTTGGGATTAGTTCTTAGATTTTTTTTGTTTTTGTTTTGCTAGATTCTTGGTATAATTAATTGGTTACTAGCTAGTTCGTAGTCTATTAGAATAAATCTATGCTCTAAGTCCGCGAAGTCAACTGGGCAAATATAGGTTGTGAAGATTATAAGGATCTATGGTTATATCTAAAGAGATTTCTCTCTCTTTCCATTTGGGTAAGTCAAATTTCATAATGTAAAACTAGGGTTTATGTTGGTTATTCCCTCTTATATCTTCAAAGTTTCATATAATTTGTAATTAAATAATGTTTTTGTAATTCAAATTTCCTAGGGTTTTGTGATTAATTTGAACAGTAAAAAATTATAGAAATTGATTGCATAATTTGGGTTTCCCTTAGCTTAACTGTAGAGTGAGATCAATTAAATATATGCCAATTTCTTATTTGTTGTTGTTGTTTTTTTTTTTTTTTTTTTTGCCTCAGAAAGATAGCTGGACTGAAGAGGAAGAGAAGATATTAGTAGAAGCTCATGCTGAGGTTGGGAACCGTTGGGCAGAAATTGCCAAACGCATTCCGGGAAGAACCGAAAATGCCATAAAGAATCATTGGAATGCTACAAAAAGGAGGCAGAATTCAAGGAGAAAGAACAAACGGACAGATTCCAAAAAGGGATCATCATCATCAAATAAGCCTCCTCAACCTTCCATACTTCAAAACTACATAAGAAGCAAGAATTTCAATAACAAAGCCAACAACAACTCTTCTTCCAATGTTACCCCTACCCCAAGCAATATCAGCACCACTACCCCTACCAGCTCCTCCACTCTCACCCAGGAAGAACCTTCAAAAATCCCCTTCAACATTTTTCTCTCGGACCCATCGGACTTATCTAGTTGTGAACACTCTCCATTGAACATTGCAGCTGAGTCCTACAATGATGACGAACTTCTCTTCATGCAGAACTTCTTCAACAACAATAATAATGTTCACAATCATAATCAGCAGCAGCAGCCATTACCCATCGACAATTACAATACTGCAAGTCCAATGGATACTACTGATTGGTTTGTCACTTCAACTCCAAAACCAAACATGTACACCAACAGAAACTTCCAAGCAGCTGTTCACAATATAGAATCTCAGGTCGGGAATTCTTCTCAGGTCGGGAATTCTACAGAAGACCCGCGATCCATTAATCCCCCTACTACCCATCTCAGTTCTGATCTCTACCTCTCTTACCTCTTAAATGGAGGAGCCAGTTCATCATCATCTTCCGCGAATCATGATCATCATATGGGTAATTACTATAACATGAACATTGATTTGGCGACTCATCAACATCAAGCAGCTTCTGCAACTGAAAGGATAGAGATGGATCTGATTGAGATGGTTTCTTCTTCGTCTTCTTCTCAGTTTGCTCAAGGTACCAACACTAGTAGCTTCTATTGATCTCCAAGAACGATCCAAAGTTCTCAATTGACCAGTAGCTAGCTAGCTAGGAAACCAACATTTTTAATGGGGTCACCTTGGAAATGTGAAGGCTTGAGCTTTTCGTTTTCTGTTTGAGCATGCAAGGAAATTACCAATGTGGTTAAGTTTTAGCTTGTTGCTCAAATGGTACCGTGGTGATAAGCGTTTTTAGAATTTAGTTTTTATTGTTTTCTCCTGAGTTAGTTGTGACAGAGAAACAAATGGTGTGTGGTTTTCGTTTCGTAGCTGAACTTCTGTTGCAATCATTATTATTTTCTGGGTGTTACTTTTCTCAGTTCTGTTAGTGTCTTCTTCTTACTTTTCCCAACGGCCTCTGATCCATTACAGTTTTGTTGACGATGGTTTTTGGTGGACATGTTAAAAGAGGTTGGGGGAATCTTTGTCCCAACCTGAACACTCCATTCATTGCATTTCGTAGAAACGAAGGAGTAACTACACTACACATACCAACTGAATCCTTTTGAGCAAACTCGCGCGATCTCTCTCACTTGCATCTGCCCTTATATGAGTCCCACGTCATGTTAGGGTTTCTTTCCTTGACCGATTGGAGGTTGGTAGTAAGAAAAGAAATTCCTTATAATTGTTTGTTAGTAAGTAACAACCTACAAAATTAGGAAAATTAAAGAAATCTCTTGCATGCATTGACGTCCTTGGGTTTGATATATCATTCGTTCCTAGAAGATTCAATATTCCATTTCGTGAACCAAATTATGTTTTATGGTTTTAAAACAAAAGTTCAAAGTTGGCATGAACTTATTGATTTCATCTTTAGTCTTTTACTGGCAAATGAGAGAAAGCGGATCGTCAAGAACTGTGGCCTTTTGATCTTTATAACAAGGGAAAAGTTGTAGATGGGGCATTAATTGATAAAGGCAATTTGTTTACAAGATTCGGTAATTTGCCTTCATCTTCAGAGTTGCTAGGTTACACAGTTAAAGAGACAATTTCACTTCAAACTATGTAACATATAAGTGTGTTCTTGTACATACTCGTACCCTTAGGGTTATGCAGATGTTTTCTACAAAATTCTTGCATTCCCATTTAAGTATAAACTAGACTTATAGTCCACAAATTCTAGGTTCATAGACAATAACACAAATGAGTCAAAATCATCCAAAAATTAGAGCTTATGGAACTTTCGAAACCTACATGCAACAATGCCGTGCTCTCTATAGTGGTGCAAGTGCTCTCGAAACCCACCACACGAAACACGATAGCTTTCAGAGACATGAATTTAATTTTGGTTCTTGTTTTCTACAGCATTTCATCTCCGTCTCTCTTACTTTCAAATTTTTTCTTGTTTCTGTGTTTTACAGTACATGACTACTCAAATATGCATTGGAAATTCGGTCAAAAGTGGAGCAAATGAATAGATTTCCATGGTAATGTAGCATTAGCATTGATAGATCACATACTTGTTTTAAACGTTGTAAATTGCACTTTGGGCCTGTATTGATCTTATAAGAGAGCAAACTAAGCCTAACAAGCCCGGCCCTATTTAGTTTGTAACCTAATTTGTCATTGTCTTCTAAAAAATTAAAAAAAATAAAAAGTTGTAGAGAGAGAGAGAGAGAGAGAGAGAGCAATGGGGAGATCTTTTTTTATTCTTGTTATCGTCAAATAATGGGGAGAACTTGTGACAACATTTGAATAAGGAGAGATGACTTAATAACTAAATTGTAGGTGAAAAATTAATAACAGTTATTGACAAGTTAAAAATATGTTTCAAGTAAAAATAACATGATGCTTGTTACAAAACAGAGAAAACAAATAGAAACACCAGAATTTCTCCGTTTCTATTTTTCATATTGGTAAATCCTCGTGTTTATAGTCTCACAGTTGTTGGAAAGCATTTATAGTTCATAGGTTACTAAATTGATTACAAGCATCTAAAGGTTACAAAGTACAGACTAAACACAAAGGTTACACAAGTTGTATTGCAAGTTTTGAATAAGTATATATGGTAGTCAAAATTTTTTTTTTTTTAAGGAAAGACAACAATGAAAATTGATTAAAATTGAACCATGCAAAACTACATCCTCCCAAATAAGAAACTTTAGTTGTCAATTGTGCCAGCACGCCTTAAGTGCTCCTAACGGTTGATTCCTTTGCATTCATGCACGTCATGGTTTATATCGTGACTCATCGTTTGTCATCAGGCGTTAGTTGAATTAACAAGTAATTTATTTATTTACTTTTACACAAAGGGAGTAGTAACTCACCAATCCCCATTTGTGCATTGTCCATGCACATCGGTATAACCCTATATGTTTAGCTTTAATTCGGAACGGTGTTCGATGAATAAGAGTGGGAGATAGCAGGTATGGAGATTGGAGAAGAATTCATGAAAACAATGTGAACAAGGTATGGGAGGCATGGAATCGGGAAGCTGAACGTAGACATAAGGACTAGTAGAAAGAGCAATTCAGGTCTCTTAACTAGTCACAACCACCTTCCATTTTCACGTGAAGAAAGTCAAGAAACCGTCATTTTCTGCTTGGCCTAACCTAATCCTGAGGATCCCATTTTAGTAGATGCTTCCATTTGACTCTATACCCACTATTGCTTAAGATAGATCAGCATGCCATGTCTAGTCATTTGGTTTTTAAAGCAAGTAATTACAGTTGTAATTTGTAAATTCCCACTAGGCGTACAGGTTCTGCCTTACCCAAACTGCGATGTTTGCAGGGACAAACTTTACTGAAGACTAGGGAATAGGATGAAGAAGAATATATTGCCTCCAGATCAATCTCCAATAATTGGGAGAACACATGCATTTATAGCATGTATATATACAAGGATTTTTTTTTTTTTTTTAGTGGAAGACGTCAATAGAACCAACACACACACCCATGCAGTGTATCCCAGCATAGCCAGATTAATCACTGCACCGCAAACGCATGAACCATTGGGTCTTTTAACTAACAGTAGGCCACGGGATGGAGTTGGGATTCGAACTCTAGACCTGAGGGTTGGCAACTCGACCAACACACCACACCATGTGGTTATATACAAGGATTCTTATATTCACATTATTTAAAGGGTCCTTGACATTAAAAGGAATCACATCCAAGGTAGTTTGTTATACTAAAGTAGAAACATAAATAGTCGATGCTAATTTGAGTTTGGTCATGATGCATTTAATAGGGCATGGAAAGGATTTTGAAATAGGGTGCGTTAGAAAGTGAAGCATCGACATTATCATTCAAATCTATCTCTCTCTCTCTCTCTCTCTCTCTCTCTCTCTCTATTTATATATATATATATATATATATATATATGCCTTATGTTCCTTAGCTAAGGAACAAATTTCCATATTTTGACCAATGTTCGATAACATTTTCACATTTTAACTGTTCAATTTTTAGGTCATAATAAGTAAATCATCTCTACAAATTTTCAGCCAAATTGATGATTGTTAAGGCATCCAAAACTGCAATTTACAATTATGAACACGAACGGTTCAGGTTGGACAAATTCGGTTCATTCATTGATTTAATCGAGTTCGATACGTAAACGATCATCAATTTGGCTGAAAATTTGTATAAGTAATCTATACATTATGATCTAAAAATTGAACGGTTAAGATGTGAATATGCGATCGAAAAGTTGTCCTCCTTAGTATAGAAAAACTCTGTGTGTGTGTGTGTATATACAGTTTTTCTATACTAAGGATATGGCATTAGACCAAATTTTCATTCACATTTCGGCATCTTAACCATTCGGTTTTTAGGTCCTAATGTGTAGATCATTTCTGCAAATTTTCAGCCAAATCTGTGATTGTTAAGGTATCAAACTAGATTAAATAAATGAACAAACCAAATCTGTCAAATTTGAATAACTCATACTTATAATCTTAAGTAGCCGTTTTAAATGCCTTAACGATAATTAATTTGGTTAAAATTTGCAGAAGTGAACTACACATTCGGACCTAAAAACTAAACAGTTAAGATGCCAAAAAATGATCAAAAAGTTGGTCTAATGCCCTATCCCTAAAAAAGACTAAAAAAAGGGGATCCCTCACTAGAATGGCGATATATATATATATATATATATATATATATATATATATATATATCGCATCTGTGAACTTAAATTTGGCAAAACTAAAAAAGATGAGAAATTAGGCCTAAAACCCAACCAGCCAAAAATTAAGTCGAGCCCGAGCTAATAGAAGTCTAAGAAGCTAGCGGGTAAAGCCTATAAGTAGGAATCATGCCCTGGATTGACAAAACGTGACCCCTAGGATTCTCAAGTAGTATAGCCTCGACTTGTGCTCAAGGGAATGCCCCAACAAGAAAAGAAATGAAGAGAATAGTCCAATCCAGTAACACCTCAGTTATAGCCAACAATTATCAATGTAAACAATAAGTGTATGTCAACAGTTCTTAAACTTATTAAGTTTGCATTTAGAACTCTAAGTTTAGAGGTAGTGGCGGATCCAAGATGTAAATATGGAGTGGGCTAATCTAAGCTTGCTTGTAAGAATTTTTTTTTTTTTTTTTTTTTTGTCAATTGTGGGATCCCAAAAGGGGGTTCCCATACGCCACGACCCCGAGCCAATGGGAAACTAACATATCAAATAGGACATCTGTTTCAATATCGTTCTAACGGTAGAGGGTACGTACCCGCTCTATCAACCTGTATACAGATAGAAAGTAGGTCAGAAGGGACACCAGGGGGTGCCGGTCTCAAACCCTCTGATGCCTAAGTCAATAGTGATAATACAATTTGACAGAGTAATGGTACAGAAAGAGTAGAGTGTTGGACTTACTTGATTTGGAAGTGTTTGACCATTTTATAGTGTGGCCGGGGAGTTTATTTTCCCTTAAACCCTATATAGGACAGTTTGCAAGTCTTAGGATATAAGTGATTGTACCATCATGCCTTGTTGGCCACCAGTTGTAGCTTTGGTGGGCACGATTGGAGATTACTGTCTCCAACTGGGATTCCAGTGAGTCGCCTGGAAGTTGTGTTGGTGACTGGCAGTGTGTGTTCTGGTGACTGGGCATGTCCAGTGCCCAATGTAAACAACATCCTGAAAGGGGGGTTCCATAACGCCGTGATACCAAGCTAACAAGAAACCAATGTATCACATAGGACATCCCAACAACCCATCAACTTGAAGGACTCGGCTTCTCTGCCATAACAAGCAGTGCTAGGATTCGCTTGGACTTCACTACCAAGCTGACACGTCATCTAACATCAATCCAATGGCCGGAAGTGGAAGTCTCCAAAACACACCCCATATACCATGCACAACATTTCACTCCCTCTCCCTCCCTCCACTCCTTCTGCAGCTCCGTCTCCGATACCACCGTTCCCATTTAATCTCCTCTGCGGCCGCGTCCAAGCCACAGCCGACGCCGATGGAACCTACAAGAGCATCAAGTCCAGCCCGATCATCAACCCCGAAACTTCGTCGTTTATGCACACCGGCATGGAACGGACGATGTACTTGGACCAGAGATCAGAGGAGAAAGGCGCGCTCATCAGGGAGCGGCGGATGGACGACGGCGCCGTGAAGTGAGCCTTGCGGCTCTTGCGGCGGGAACTCGAGACGTAGAGGTTCCTCTTCATCTTCCTCCTATCAACTCTCTCTCTCTCTCTGTGGGTGTAGGGAGAAGGGCAAAATCATCCACTTCTGGCTATGTGTGGTATCGGAGGGAGGGAGAGAGAGAGAGAGGTTGACATGGTCTGTGTAGTATCGGAGACGAAGTTGCAGAAGGCGTGGAGGGAGGGAGGGAGAGAGGGTGATATGCTGTGAGTGGTATATGGGGTGTGTTTTGGAGACTTTCACTTCTGGCCCTTGGATTGATGTTAGATGACGTGTCAGCTAGGTAGTGAAGTCCAAGCAGATCCTAGCACTGCTTGTTATAGTAGAGAAGCCGAGTCCCAACTTGAAACCGCAAGACCTTTTAGGGTTTAAATTGATGGTTTATAAATCATTTACTAACAAAAAATTCAAGCAACCCAAAATCTTAGGAGGAAGTAAAAATGTACTAAAGGTCTTGGGCTGCAACCAGAACCCAACTTGAGATACGGCTCACTAAGTTTCAACAAAGTTGAGATACACATCTCAGGGTTGTAGGTCTCTCAAATTAGATAAATGAACCAACAAGAAATTCTACCAACTTCAAAGTTCAACCAAAAATATAAAGATTTTGATTTGGTAAAGTTAAGGAAAATGTGTCAAGCCAACCATATGACTCCATGGTTTGGTCCTTGACTGCATTCTCGATACTTGCACACTATTGGAGGGGTGAATTTTCATCTTCGCTTGCCCAATAAAGACTGACCTTACTATGCTAAGTTTGAAAATAATATAATTGAAAATATTTGCTACATAATATTGTGCACGTTTTTCGAATATATTTTAAAAATAAATCTGAATCATTTATTTAAAAAAAAAAAAAAATCGAACATGGTGTGCTAACAACAAATCTGAGCTCAGGGATACTTGCCAGCTGAATTTCCAATCATTCTTGTGATCGAAACCCTGGTTTCCTGTACTCAATAAACTAGGCCAACTGCGTACACTAATAAGGTAACACAGGCTCGACACGATATGATCATATCGCCCTTCCAAAAGTTCACGGTTTCAACACCTTAGGAAGCATCTCGCCCCTATCACTCTCATGTGACTAAACAAACATTTCTCATCATAACACACAATTTCAAGCCTTGGTTTTGATTCAATTTCGATAGTCAACAGTTTATGCATATAAAATATCGAGGCATCACCATGGCATCCACAAGTGTACATTTACAGGGAGGATAATAATACATAGGCATGTACACACACATGAAACCACACTTAGGTTCATTCCCCGATGTGTAATCCTTCGTCTAATTCCAAATATACCTTTTAGGGTTTTCATTTATTTGGTTAGATATTAAGCTCAAGAGTTTTTTGAGAAAATTATGGGAGGTGCAGTTAGCATATTGTATATTTAAAAAAGAAAATTGAAGGTCTAATAAGTAAAGAGATCTAAATGTTAATTTTGAAGGTATGAATAAAGACACCTTAAAAATATTGTAAAAAAAAAAAAATTGGGGGAACAAGGACTCAAACAAAAGTCACTGTAAGAGAAAACCACAGCAATTTGCCGACTGAATCAATATTGGCTTATGAAAAATCCGCACCTATAATTGTAAAGTATTGAGAGAATTTTATGTTGGGCTACAGTCCAAGTTAACACTTCAAGTGGATCTGCCGCTGTGCAAGGATGGAATAGGATTAGTTTCCTTTTCACTGAAAGTCCTCTGCTGAGCCGAGTTTACGGCAATCAAACAAATTTCAATACATTGAAATCAGAACTATAATTATTGTTCCTTATTTCCTTCTAGTTTACGTCCACAAAATTGAAAAATAAAATATACTTTCTTGCATTGATCGAGTCGCGAACTGATGCAAACCTTTTTTTGAGAATGTGGAAAACTGATGCAAACCTTATGCTGGCAACACATCTGATGTACTTAAGGACAAACAAACTCCTTATAGCTCGATCAATAGTAAAATTTAGCTCAACTATAGTTTTTCTTAGCTCCGCCTCTAGTGCTTCCTATCTCACAAACATCTGACAACATTGAAAATAGGTCATGTGCAACCACAAGTACGCAATTATTCACGATATAAGTATAGGAGGTTGGCGCTGGTATTGTTTGAGATAACATCGATAAATTTGGGTACCAACTGCGAGCGAAGTAGAAATTCAGATACCATCCACAATATTGAGCATAAGTTCGGTTATTGTTGTAACAATTTCCTTTCTATATAACTAGAAAAACAAGAAAAATAGGTGTATTTCTAAAAAAAAAAATATATATATATATATATATATAGGTTAAGTTCATTGTTAAATGATTTGAATAATGAAAGCATGAACCCCTTAATTGAACTACACCAAAAAGGAACCCCCAATGAGAAACCAAAAGGCAACACATGCTCGACTTAGGCCTGAAAATCTTTCTATCTTCGCTTCTTCAGCCACCCACGAACGATCATTGTTCCTTCTAAAGTCACAAAAGAATTCATATTTTTTCTACTTAAGCAATAAGCAAGTTCATACTGTGCCCACCAAAAACCCTAAAGAGAACTCAAATGAACACCGGTCATTTCCTGAACAAATCTATAGCCAAACATCTTTTTGTGGTCAATAATGATAATTCATTAGGCCACTCGGGCAAGCGGAAGAAACTACAAGGAACAGAAGCTAGACATGATAAGGGAAAATGACCCACAGTGCTAGAAAGCAAAATGCACGAGAAACACGTGCTTTATGAGAAAAGTTTATATTAAATCTTTCCAATGTTTTTGTACTAATTCAAAGATGGCACATAATTACAGAAGCTAATTACACTTTGCCATGTGTTTTTCTGTAAACAAAAAGAAAATTAAAAACACGATCATCTCTGTGCAAAGGCAAAACCATCTCCAAGCCGAGCAGTTGCCGCCATGCACTACGTCCCATTCTCTGTCCCGTGACCCCCACCTGCATCCCCCTCCCCAAGCTGCAAGCGCCACCACATCTTCCCCCGCCCCAAATATTCCTCCACCCCCACCAAAAATTTCAGGACAAAACTTAAGAAAAACACCCTTCTCTCCTTTTTTTTTTTTTGGCTGAAATTAAAAACCCAATTCCCAGGGTAAGTGGGAAAGCAGAGGGAAGGTGATGGCCTGTTCCCTGGCTTTTAGGTTTATCTCTTCCATTTTCCGTGTGGACCTTTTTTTTCTTTTTCCTTTTTTCCTAAGCGTCTTGGGCGGCGTCCGGCGAGTCTAGAGGGAAACACGTGTCCTCGGCGCCGGTGTTCCAGAGAAAATGAGCGTAATTAGCAGCATAGTAGGAGTTGCTCGGATCAGCGTTAATGGCTTCCAAGTAGGTCTCCTCCGCTGCCCACAAGTCGTTTCTCGCCCTCCAAAGGAAGGTGGCGTACTTATTGTAGGCCTCCGCGTCCGCCGGCTCAACCCCCACTGCCCTCTTGAAGTACTCCTCAGCTCTGAAACATTAAACAAATACACAATTAGTAAACCATAATCTTACTTTTTTTTTTTTTGAAAGGAAATTATAAATAAATAAAAAAACCATATTAAAGTCAAACAACTAGTCTTTGAAGCGCGTCAGCTTTTTCCAGTTAAAGGAAAAAGCTCCACACATGAACCTATAATCTATCACCAAATTTAAGCAACATGACAAACAATAGCAGACACTGAAGATTTTTTTTTTCCTCTCTCTCGACTAAACCAAGGACTATTATGATTACAGATTCAAAGTACTAACCAATCCAATAATTTCTTTAAATTTGGAAACTAAAAATTTGATAATGCTAAAAGTGTATGAAATGAAGTATACCTATCATAGTCATGAGCGACTTGGTAGAGGAACTGAGCGTAATTGGAGAGGAGAAGAGAATTGCTGGGTTCCTTGGATAACTCCGATTGGTAGAGCATCTCAGTTCTGAAGAACTCTGCGTAATCATCACTTTCCATATCTACGGTGACCGGCGAGACGAATCTCTGGATGGTTTCTTGGTCTAGAGATTCGTCTCTGCCTTGCATTTGTTTTGCTTCTTCCACTACTGAATTCCACAGAGCCATCTCTTCCCTGCTCTCTTGCTCCGCAACCGACTCTGCTTCTCTGGTTGTCCCCATAGACAATTGGGAAGCACCGTCGGGGACGATTGTCCGGTACTGGTCGGAATGGTCAAACCCACCATCACCATCTGCGCCGCTCCCGACGGGGCGGACATTCCCGCCTCCGCCGTTGTTTCCTCCAATGGGAGTCGTGTTCCCACTGGAGGATGACGAAACAGAGAACGATTTACTTGCTGAGGAATCGAATTGGGGAGATTTCTGGTCATCTTGAACGTCCATGATTGAAACTGTTTCTGTTGCGGCTGCATAAGCCGGTGGAGGAGCTGCAATGGCGGCGTTGTGGCCTAAGGAATGGACGGTGAAATTGGCTAATAGAATCATGACGTACACCATTAGAGTCGGTGTTTGAGAGAAAACTTGCTGAAACAGCCACACAAACGAATCGTGCATCTCTTTCTGCACTCGGCCTAGAATCCCCTGTAAATCTTCGTAGAACAGAGCCTCCCGCATCTGTAGACAAGAGCTATGGAGCTCTCGGATTATGAACACCATGGAAGAAAAGGCCTTCTTCATCGAGCAATAGGCCGATTCACCGACGTCTCTGAAGTACCCATCCTGCTGCCATTGCAGCTTCCTCTTTATGATACGGAGCGAAAGAGGGAGGTCGACGCTGTTCGCCTTCCGTTCGATGCTGGCCTCCGGGACAATCTCGTCCCTTCGTTGCCAATCCGACGGCCACGGAGGCTCCAAATCGTGCGGGAACTGACTGTTGCTCTGTAGAAACCTCATCCTCGACGAATCGTCGCTCAAAACGTCGAAATCGTCTTCGTCCAAGCCGCTGACGCCGTGAGTCTCTGTTAGATCAGAAAACGCAGCCTCTGGTTCTGAACTAACGTCGGTACCGTCGTCGGATAGCTGGAATCTGAGAGCCAATTCCTGAATCTTCTTCGAGAATTCTTCGTCGGAGAAGGCGTCCAGGCTCGCACTGAAACCGCGTCGGATGGCTCGAGTTCTCGGCGCCTTCTGAGACACGCAAGACTGCGACCGGCGTAGCCTAGTCGACGGGGTGCCGAACAGAGCCGACCGGTTAAACTTCTGGACGTAGAGACACAACAGAGCTCCGCCGTCGCCGTCGCCGCCGCGGCTCCGCCTATGTGACGACGGAGACGAAATTGCGGAGGCTAGGGTCTGAGAGGAAGGCGTAGAGTGAGGAACAATTGGCTGCGACCAGTGCAAACAGGTCGAAGCTACTTTCACCACCATTTCTCTCCGCCTTTCAGATCGAAAAAACCTTCAGAAATCCCCAAATTGATGAAAAAGGAAAAGATGAATCTTCTCTTCCCTTTTATATAACACAAAATCGGATCTGCCAAAAGTCGTTGCCTTTCTCGCTTCAGATTCACTCTCACCTGAAAAAGAAACAAAAAAAAAATATAACAATTTTGATGAGTAAAGCACGTGAACAAATCCCCAATATTCCCGGAAAGCCTCAAAAATTTGAAGCACACTTGAGTATCATGGCTACTCATTTCATTTTTGCAGAAAAATCGGATCGGAAAAACCAAATCCCGAAGCCACCCAACAGCTCTACACGAAAAGCATGAAAATTTTAGATCCCTAAGCATTTAAATAACAAAATCAACTCACTTTTTTATTTATCCACGAACTCCGATGAGTTTTCCGATCAAGCTCTGAAGATTGCCGGCGAGGACCTCAAAAGTGTGAGTACAAGCCGTGAGCTTTAGAGAGAGAGCAACTCTTTGGAGTCTTATATATACAATACAAAAGGGCACGAGCTCTGTTTGGACGGTTCTCATAAAAGAAAAATCTCTGAGGGT
The DNA here is from genome assembly GCA_025331145.1 of Rosa persica. Classification (NCBI taxonomy): domain Eukaryota; kingdom Viridiplantae; phylum Streptophyta; class Magnoliopsida; order Rosales; family Rosaceae; genus Rosa; species Rosa persica. The sequence goes on from WFKR01000005.1 coordinate 56,112,700, forward strand.
AAAAATGTGAATTTGGTTTAGGGGTCGTATAATCGTATATGTACGGATGGGAACGGGAAGGACCGGTGAGCGGTTCAGTTACTAAGATATTTTGTAAAGTTACCAATAAGGGCATGAGATCGGGGTTTAATATCAGGGGTGGGTCCCGAATAAACTGGCAATTTGTTGCAAACTGGAGTTCACCGGCAAACTACGCGCGGCGCGTTACGCGGAACTGTTGATTTGATCTGGCTGTTGCAACGTGCCACGTGTTAAACCGACCACCGCCTTTGCTCTTGGGAACCGTGACTCTACCGCCCTCTCATGTTCCTTCAGTGACACGTGTTTTTAGCTAATTTTATTTAACTATAGAAATTTGATATTAAATGAAAACTTAAAGTCGATGACACCGAGACAAACGACATAAATATTAAGGTAAAATCTTTATATGATACCTAAATTATCACAAAATACATTTTTTAGTATTTATAAATTTTTAAGGAGTCTAATGATACCTGTATTATCATTCCGTTAGCCATTTTAGTACTTCCGTCAATTATTCCGTTAAACTATGGATAAAATCGTAAAAACACCTATTTTTCATATTTCTTTTACAAATTTTTGATTAAACTAAATTAAAACAATTTAGACTAGGTTAAAAGAAAGACCTAGAATTAAATTTAGTGAATATCTAGATTTACTTACCATCTCTATTGATTAATCCTATTAATTGTTCGAGAAAAAAGTTATCTCTAAATTAATATATATATATATATTAAATTTTCATAAAAAAAAAACTAAACAAAAATAAAAGTACTTAAATTAATTGACTCAAATATCCTGATAACAGTGAGAATAAATTGGGTATTTTTTTTATGTGTCAAAATGTTTTTAATTATAGATAGTCAATATATTAAATTTTATAATTCTAAATATGAATGAAAAAACTATTTTGCCCTTACTATTTTACTCACATAAGTGTCACATGACCGCCACGTAGGTATTTTTAACGGACTAATGGACGGAGATACTATAAGGGCTAACAGATGGATAGTACAGGTACCACGGGACTCCTTGAAAATTTGTAGGTACCAAAAAGTGCATTTCGTGATAATTGGGATACTATGTGAGGATTTTATTCTAAATCTTATTTTTGTGAGTGAGAGGTTTTGAGTTCGGCAGAAGATTAGTTGTGACAATTACTCAAACAGTAAAGGGTTTTAATGTAAAAAGGATAATCAGCTCTTAATAACTTAATGTAAGAAAAAAAATTCTTTAGTAAAACATATTATTTGATCTAATCAAACACTTTGATATGGTATTGAGATTTTTGGGAATAAAATTAGGCCCATAAATTTTTACTAATCTTCAAATTTTATGAATTATTTAATTAGTTGTATAGAAAAGGAATCATGTATCGATTCTTACATGTATTTTTACCATCATGTAGGCTATATACATGATCCTTGGAAAAATAGAAAGAGTAAGATAACAGGAAATTAACACTGTCAACAACTAAACAGCAAATTCCAGCTGTCTTACTGCATGAGATTAATAGTGTTAACTGTAAGAACAATAATATCGTTGCAATGTTAAATTGTAACTAGTACAAAAAACGTACTAAAAAGAAAATCAATTTAGAAGTTAATGTGTCGATATAAATTAGCTAGTGAACTGTGATATATTCGTAAGTTATAATTCCAACATTATAAAAGTTATGAGTTCGATTCTCATTGACATATGTAAGGATGGGTGGACTAATGGTTTTATCTAATAAAAAAAAGATATAAAGTTTGAACCATAACATGATTTTTCTGAGGTAAACTAAAAATAAGAACCATCTTAATATATGTTTTGGTCGTTCCATCTAACATGATTAACAAAAAAGAAGATTAGTCAACAAATTGATATTTAAGGAGTGAAAACAATAACTTTTCTTTTAAGTTGGAGAGAGTCGAACACAAACTCCAGTTTCTTCAGCGTCGTCCGGCGACACGCCTTTGGACTGTCATCATCGGACGAACCGGCCTACCTTGTGAGGAGAGCGGCAGAATTGATAGGCGTGGACATGATCATAACTGGGTTGGTGGCTAGACAGCTTGGAATTCCAACTAGATCGTTTACGATTTGCTTTGTTTGGTGGTTGGAGATTTGCAGGTCAAATGACAATTAAAGACGTTTGTGGCTAAAATATGTTCATTGCTTGGCGAGAGCTGATGGCAAGTTAGTTAGGCGGGTGGTGAGGACTTCCACCGGGATCTGATGTGGTTGCATTGTGGATAGAGACTGCAGTTTCATATAAGAGGTTGGCCAGGAGTCACCCAATACCTGAATTATAATTCATCCACTACTAGCAAAACGAGCAACTCACACATATTCTATTCACAATAATTTTTAAAAACCACAGATATCTGTGTGAGTTGATATTACATATAGATAACCGTGTGAAATGTTTATAAATGGGACCACCGGAGTTTATGAAATAAGAATAGCAACAGAAATCCGTGTGAACTAACATTATTCACATATTTCTGTGTGAATGCTAGAAGACTTTATCATTCACTCACACTGTTATCTGTGTGAACAACAATTTACACAGATTTTAGTACACATCAAATATTAGTTTACTTAGAAATCATTATTTTTTAATGTTAAATGAATTATAGAGGGACAGTCTTCTGTGGTTGAAACTATCTCATACACATCTATGTGAAGGGGGCATTACACATATATCTGTGTAAAATATAGAAACGGAAATCCGTGTGAACAAAGAACATACATATTGAATTCCGTGTAAACACTTGAAATTGATTTCTCAATAATCCTTAAGGTACCCGCACATAGATGCCTGTGAGAGTTTTAAATCTATCTCACTTGGATATCAGTGAGAGTTTTGCAAAAAGAATCCCAAGAAAAATCCTTCATCCAGCCGGTGCTCCGAATCCCATCAAATCCTTTATCTAGATTGACCAAAGAAAAATTAATACCAAGAAGACATTTTCTCCTTCTTCAATCTCTCTCCTCCCTTATTGATCAAAGAAATGAATCTCTCTCTCCTCAGCCTCATACTTTTGAGAACCCCTTTCTTATCTCTTCTTCTCCTCCCTCTGCTACCGGGCTGGGTTCTTTCCTTCAATCTCGTTTCTCTACTGCGATTCCTCTATAAATATGGTGGATTTAGCCGCAATGGTGAAGAAAGAGTTGCAGAGGTACTATTTTTCGCCATTTTGATTTTGTTTTGGCAGTTGATTTCATATATATACTTACTTTTCCATTTACATTTTATAGCTTTCTTGTTTGACATCATTTTCAACCAGGAAGGTTCTGATCTACCAAAGGCCCCACCTTCCTAGTGTTGCAATCTCTCATTTTGTGATCTTTCTGGTTTCTGAGTTTTATGTGGTTGGTTTTTGTGAATTTTCAGTTGGGTTGTTTCAATGAGTATCTCTGAGATTTCTCTCTAATATTGACTAATATATTTCTCTTTAAATAAATTATGCATTGTGAGTTTTGTTGCACAAGGCTGAGATTGAAGAAGGTTGCCAAGTTTTGGATTTTGATTACTTTGAAGAAATTTTGGTCAGAGTCTACGTCGCTCAGAATTACAACATCCCCAACCTCGATAAACTTGTCAAGACCTTCCTCCTAATCGGCCACTTGAAGACTTACTGGAAGCCCAAGAAAAGGGAGAGAGACAAGATCGAGATCTAGATCGACACAATGCATCGTTGTTGATTTATGTTAACGTTAGAGTCCGCTGGGATCTCTAGTTAGCATAAAGAATGAGAGAGAGAGAGAGAGAGAGAAAAAAAACGACACAAGCAAAGTATAGTGGTTCGTTTCCCGCCTTAGTGGAAAACTACATCCACTTGAATGTTGTAGTATGTGTGTTTGGGATTACAAAGTGTGTAATGGAGTGTGTTGAGTTGTGGAAGGAGGCATTCCTTTTATAGGTGAAGGAATGCTCTTCCTTTACATGGTTTCCAATGTGGGACTCAAATATCACTATTCTAGTATAGAAAAGCTATATTGTGGAGGCAATTTAGCAAGGCCGGAAAGGTGGCTTCCCGGTAACGTATTTGCCACTTCTGGATACCGTAGCGTAGCTTGAACATAGGGCTACAAGATGCAAGTAGCGGTTGGATCCCATGAGGGAGTTGTTTATGCTTGGTGAGGTAGCAAACTAGTCTTGCTAGTAGAGGTATCTACAAGTCCCCGAAGTCCCTGAGTAAGAGGAGCTTCTTGGTTGGGGAGTTATAATCATGCAGTCATCAAGCATAAACAAGGTCCGAGAGGCGCCTAGCCCCTACAAGTCCCCGAACTCCGTAAGCAAGAAGGGACTCTTTTAACCTATATATGTAGAATGTTTGTTGTATTGGTTACCATTCGTATTAATGGAATGCGAAAAGAATTTGATTTGTAGCGAATAACAAATTGTAGAAGAATTCAATATTCCATTAATGTGTGTGAACATGTAAAATATTGGTAGTTGTATATATGGATCTTATGGCCATATAACATGCACAATAGATAGTGGCAAATGTAATGGGTGTCCAAAGTATTTTGTGGGAGTAGTCCCGGTGACATAGAATGAAGCGTTTGTGAACTTGGGGCTTAAGTAAAGCATGTTGGACATGATCGAGCAAGTTGGGTTGTTCGAGCAAGTTGGGTGTAGTTGAGCGTGTAGGCGCTGTGCGAGCATGTGGGACGTGGTCCAAGCGCAAGTCGTGGCCATGCTCGATGCCCAAGCAAGTCGTAACCTGAGCAAGTTGGGTGTAGTTGAGCGTGTAGGCGCTACGCGAGCATGCAGGGCGTGGCCCAGGCACAATTCGTGGCCATGCTCGATACTTAAGCAAGTCATAACCCGAGCAAGTCGTTTATCCGAGCATGTTTAACTAAGTCGTAAGTGTCACAAGCTTTTAGATGAATGTCACATGAAAGTGAATCTAAGCATGTATGTGTGTAGCATGTACTTGTAGAAAAGTTGCTAATAACATTTTGTAGATATGCTTAAAGGTCATGGAGACATGTACAGACATGGTAATAGCTCTAATTGCAAGAGCGGAAGAGATAAGATATAGTGACTTATCTTATGCCGATTTGGAGTCTAGCGGAGTTGGCCGAGCATGACGGTCCATTGCTTGTGGCAGATAAAGTACTCTGATAATGTACATCAACTAATAGTTGAGTAATCATTGCAAGTAGTGAATACTCGAGAGAGATAGCTTTGAGGTGGAGATCTGCACGGGTAGCCAAGAGCTGATGGATCAACTGAGAAGACCTCGAGTTCAATCTAGCGCTTGGGCTGCTGCTGGCAACACTTTCTTTCAGCTGATGTCGTTGGTTGTCGCTGATAGAGCTTAGCGGATAAGGGTTACCGCTGACGAAGATTAGTGAATAAAGTGCCGCTGAAGGAGATTTGAGCTGGTAGCGGTGCCTAGCTGTTGCGAAGCCTTGCTGGCGGTTATGGCTGGCAGAATTATGTCTAGCGAAGGCTAGTGAAGAAGGAGGTAGCCAGCTAGCGGAGGTTGTCCGGGCCATGGCTAGCAGTGGAGGTGTGCTCTTTGAAGCTTCGAAAAATTTTACTCAACGGAGGTAGTTCGGCGGAGGCAGGCTAGTGGGTTGGCTAGCGAATGTTGTCAGCGGTTGCTCCTAGCGGCGTTGTGGCTGGCGGAGCTTTTGCTAACGGAGGTGGCTTGCGGAAGAAGCTCGAGTCAGTGGTGGTAGCCGGCGGAGGTTGGCCAACGGAGAGAACCATTGCCCAGCGGTATGGTTTGTGGTGGTCTGACTGCTTGAAGCGATGCCACTAATAGATGATGAAGACGTTTTGGGTCAAACCCTCTAGCGGTGTGGGTCAAACCCTCTAGCGGTTTTTGTGAGATAAAGAGCAAGCTCGATTGAAGGAGCGGTAGCTTTGTTTGGCACGCGGTAGTGGCTAGCGGAGCTAAGATTGGCCAGCGGTGGTTTTAGCCAGCAGTGGTGCTTTGGCTGATGGCACCTGGCGGAGCCATTCTCCAAGGCTGACAACGGGGACTACTTGGTGGAGATTGGATGAGTAGTAGTCGCCAAAGCTTGGCGGATGAGCTCTTGGTGGAAGCTTGACCAGCGGAGGTGGCTAGTGGAGTGATGGCCAGCGGAGGCTTGCTTCAACGAAGCTTCATCAGATCAGCAGTGCAGCGGTGCTTAGGATTTGGTGGAGGAATTTTATCGTTGCTGCTGACAGAGTTCGGAGGAGGAATTTTGGCGCTGCAGCTGACAGAGTTGGGCGGAATATGCCGGCGCTGATGCCCACCGCTGGCAAGCTGGCAGGAGCTGCTGGCGGAGGGAGATGATCGAATCCGAGATTGATGATCAGATAACCGCTGACAGTTGCCACTGATGCATGATGATGATCTGCAAGCGGTGATGTGCTGGCATTGCCGCTAGCTTGCTGACGCTGGTGTTCGTTAAGTTAGCGGAGGATGGCTTGCTAGCGGTGCCGCTAATGGTGCCGCTGATTGAAGTTTGTTGCTGCCGTTGCTGACGCTGGCTAGCCTTGCTGCTATGGCCACGAGCTGTGAGCTGTGATTGATACTGAGGCTAGCCTCACCTAGTGGAGGATGATGATTGAAGGTGGGATGGTGTCCAAAGTATATCTCTGGGTGTCCAAAGTAATTTGGCACCCCCAAAATCCCTTTTTTTTTTTGTCAGCGTTGACCAACCTTAATTTGATGTTTACCGAAGTTCATGGTGCGTGATGAAGCTTTTGTGTTGGCTTCCCACAGACGGCGCCAATGTTAATGTTAGAGTCCGCTGGGGTTTCTAATTAGCATAAAGAATGAGAGAGAGAGAGAGAGAGAGAGAGAATGACACAAGCAAAGTATAGTGGTTTGTTTCCCGCCTTAGCGGGAAACTACATCCACTTGAATGTTGTAGTATGTGTGTTTGAGATTACAAAGTGTGTAATGGAGTGTGTTGAGTTGTGGGAGGAGGCATTCCTTTTATAGGTGAAAGAATGCTCTTCCTTTACATGGTTTTCGATGTGGGACTCAAATACCACTATTCTAGTATAAAAAAGCTATATTGTGGAGGCAACTTAGTAAGGCCGGAAAGGTGGCTTCCCGGAGACGTATTTGCCACTTCCAGATACCATAGCGTAGCTTGAACATAGGGCTACAAGATGCAAGTAGCGGTTGGATCCCATGAGGGAGTTGTTTATACTTGGTGAGGTAGCAAACTAACCTTGCTAGTAGAGGCATCTACAATTTAGTTTCTATAGCTTATTTGAAAGAAAAAATGCAGTTGCAGATGTATTTGTAATTTTTTTAGAAGCATACGTATTTGTATTTGTTAATTCAGAATTATTATTTTTTGAATGTCTTCACTCTTTCACACAGAATTTGTGTGAGTTGAGCAACTATTTCACACTGAATGAGACATTAAAATGTTAGTTTCATATCACACAGATTGAACTTAATTTAATCATGCATGTGGATAGGCAAGTGAGATCCATGAAAAATTGCACATGTACTCCCAAAACAGTGTGAGAAGAGCATTAGCGCCCCCTTCGAAGGCAACCGAAAACATTCCGTGCTTGCACCATAGATACAGCTTTTTATCTACTGACATCCGTGTGAAATAGCACTATTTCACACATATTTAAATCTATAGTAAATTGGTGTTTTGCTAGTAGTGTTATTGTAATACCCCGAAAATTGATTATTAATTCTTAAATGCTTTGGAAATTATTTAAGTGTTCCTTGATACGATTTCTTGGTTCGAGGGTAGAGCGGAAATTAGTTCGAGTAATTATTCGCTTGGAAAGTTTCGATTCAAGGGTTGACTTTTTATACATTAGGATTATGTGAAAACTTCATTCACAAAAGTTGTAGAGCGCGTCGATACGAGTCTGTGGACATGTAGAACGCGTGAATAGGAGTTCGTATGAAGAAGTTACGACCATCTGAAAAAGTTTCCATTTTGAGATAGGAAAAATCCAAAAAAATATCAGAGTTTCCAAAATTGGAAACTGACCCATTCTCTCTCTCCCCGAGCCCGCATCGGCCTCTCCCCTTTGCGGGCTTCGTTCTCCTCCATCCGGCCACCGTTGCCCGCCAGAACGAGTGTAATCTCTTCGTCTCATCATCCTCGTGAAGTCTGTGGTAGCCATCGAGCAAGGGATGAGTTGTGGGATGAGTAGCAAGGCCGAGAAACCACCGCGATGGGGCCATAATCTCCTCTCATCGTTCTCTCTCCTCTGGCTACCATAGCTGGTGTCTCTTGGGAGGTTTTGTAGCCCAGAGGCTGGGGAAAGATTCTCCCAAGGTAGCTTGCAACGATTTCACGTGTGGAGGACCAATCGAAGCTTTGAAGATCTAGGGTTTCAATCGGCCTGATTTGTTCTAAGGTAAAATTCAATCAATTGGTTTATAATTTGACTTTGATGTAATTGGGAAAGTTATAATTCAAGTTGAGATGAAGATCTTTTGTTTAGAAATTCTGGCCAGATTTTGACTTTGGATCGGTGGCAGCACCGCCATTGTGGTGGTTTTTTTCGGCCACTTCTGACCATCTTAGGGCAGTTTCTACTCCTCAGTGCGATCTACTTGTCGATACGAGTATTTTGATATATAGTTTGTAATTTTTGGAAATCGTATGAGCAAGTTATGAATTTTAGCGTTTTAGGGTTTTTCAGTTCGATCAGTTTTCGATCCATGAGCATTCGTCCGTTCAATCGACTTTTAGCTTGGATGTATTGATCGTAGAAATATTCCAGAGACCTTAGGTGGTTTCGAATGAAGTCTCACCTCGATTGGCGTTACTTCGGATTGTTGGATTGATTTGGGAGTTCGGAAATTAATTGTTTTTTGTGTTTCAGGTACTGAATCGAGGTTATATTTTATTAGGTGTTTGACGAATTAGTTGTTTAGATGGATTGTTATGCTTTTGTATCTTGTATGGCATATGAAGACGCAGCAGGATTTTAAGGTGAGTAAATCTTACGTGGTTCATTTATGAACCGAATTACTTTTTGTATATTTTATCACTAAATGGTGAAATCATTTTATGCAAATAAAGATTTGTTTTTCAAATGATATGAACTCGATCGATTGCGGTTCATTGGACTGCAATTCACTAGTAAGAAAACAGATTTTTATTATAAAAATGAATTTCTCGGTTTTGGTGCGTGCGAATTATAATTGGTATTAGTAGACATTCCTGAGTGGATGACTACGTATATATGTGTGTGTGTGTGTGTGTGTGTGTGTGTGTGTCTATATATATATTTACGTGGAATATATATGTTTATGTGGTGACATTGTGATATGCGTATAAATTGTTGATTTTATTGTGAGAAAGAGTATTTGAGTTTTGGAGTAACATTTTAGGTCACGTTAGACTTGTAAATATTTTCAGTCTATGGATCTATTGTCAAAGTAGTGATGGAGGCGAGAGTATCGGATGCCATAACCCTATTCGGGTGACGGGCTACGACTGAGTAAGTGTGTCGGATGCCATAACTCTAGGTGTTTGAGTCCAAAAAGTATTTTTGGCCGGACCCTTAGAGTGGCAGACAGTGTGGACCGATGTAGCGGCCTATATAGGAAACAAGTAACAGGGCCAGTGAAGGAATCCAGGCGGATTCTTCGCGAAGCCCCACAAAAGCCCAGGGGAACCTACCATCGGAAATCCACGTGGGGTAATCATTATATTAATTCTTCACCCACGTGGAGCTCAAAAAGTGCAATACAGCTTAGCTCGCGGTGAAAGAGGGGGATGCTAACAGTGCTATGGGATCTGATCACTTTTGCAAAGAATCAAGAATATAGCATCATGACTATATTGGTGCGCCATTAATGCAACGCGCTCGCGGGGATTAAATTAAATAGCCATATCTCAACTGCCCGCGGCCAGCAAGGAGTCAGCTTTGCTACTATTTTAGCTATATCCAGATTAACAATTAATCTATGATATTCATTGTGACTCCCAAGATAATACTCTTGCAGATTTGATACCCTTGGTCGAGAATAGAATATTTTACACTTTTCTGAGGACTGGGAATTCACAAAATAGCCTATATCCGAGGCTAGCACGAGAAAAGAAGAGGACGGCCAATTCACCAACTAATCTCTACGATTATCCAAGCCTCTTTGGAGCAACAACCTTTCTCCTCTTACAGGTGACCACACTCCAGTCCCAGTCTCCATCGGAGCCGATTGTTAGTACCACCGAACCCTCTGTCAACGTATGTTTGTCCTAGCATTCTCAGGAGCCTACGGTAGTACCGCGACCACAACGGTTACAGAACCAGCCAAGCAAGGGTAACGCCCTCACAACCTAGCCAAGATAAAGTCACGCTTTAGCAAGATCCTAACACTTCCTGGTGATTTTCGTTCTGCTCAATCTGCAATATTGAGTATCGATTGTGTGTGAATAGAAGAAATGCCAGCAAAGTCCTCCCTACGAGGTAGAAAGAATCCCACGAAGAGGTTGGTGCTCTCCTCGTTTACAATCGCTCGACAGAAGTCAGGTTAAGGGACACCCGCGACGACTGCACCAGAATGGTGTTGGCACGCCTACGCAAGAAAAGAGACTGTTGACCAGCTACAACAAAACTGGAGCCAAACATTTTGGCACGACCAGTGGGACAAAACAGGCATTTAACATTTTGCCAACAACCATTGGGAAGTTAGGCGGTAACCCGTATCAAAAGGCATAATCCAATTGTTCAATACACAAGACCTCCAAATACAGATCGCACTCGCGTGCGGACTGTCGTGGTCTTTCTGAAGAGTTAGTAAACCAAAGATTTTCTCTGAATTCACCGTCGACCAAGATGGCAGTTAAACAAAGAGGAAGTCAATAACTCGCTACTGAAGGAGAGAGAACTCTAGTCACCCAGCCTAAGGAGGCTTGCGACACGCCTAAGGTCACTCAGGTAGCCACGAGCACGGCTACGACTGACGATGATGCACCCATTCTTATACCAGAGAATGCGACCTTAGAAGAGTGGCTCAGTATTCTTCAACAGAATTCGGCCGCATACCATCACAAGATGGAGAGAGCCCTTGAAAAGGATCGCAGGCGGCTTGATGAGTTCACGATCTTAGTAAGAAAGTTTAAACTTACAGCCTAGATGACAACAGGGCGAATGGATAGCATGAACCAAAAAATGCAGAACAACCACGAAGAGCTTTTGGCGGTAGGCAAGCACATCGCCATAAATATTGCGGCCATCAGAAATGAGGGATCTCACCTAGCGACCCAAGTCACCATGCAAAAAACTGATCTGGATCAGTTCAGAGAGGTTTTGTGCAAAGCCCTGGGAGACCCTAACGTTGTTTTAGGCTCCCTACGACATTCCTCCGCATTTGACAAATACGTGCCACTAAATGAGCGTGAAAAGGTTGGTGGAGACAACGCAGCCTCACCTGGATTAGCGACGAAGGCCACGATAGCCAAGCTAGCCGCAATTACTCGGGGCGACCCTGGAAAAGAAAAGTTCTCAAATAGTTTGGGAGCAGGAACTTCCTCTGATCCAGCCAGAGTCGTTCAATACAACAACGACGAGGTCGAAATCGCATTCGAAGAAAGCCGGGAAGCCCAGGTAGGAGTCAGCCAAGTGGGAAGTTTTGTTAAGGGCACTATGGCCATAAAAGGTTAAACGGCGGTCGAATTCGCGTCCCAGTTGGCTCGAATAGGCGATAAGGCACCAAAAGGCTCCACTTCACAGTCGTCACCATTGAGATTGACGCAACCTTTGCCTCGATCAGCTGGGGAAACAAAAGTTCATGCTCCACCTCCTCCTAGTCCGGGATATATAAGGAGGGATGAAGTAGAAGCTATGATCAGGGCCGCAAACCAACGACCTAATCTGGAAGAGGCCTATCAAGGGCCTTTCCCGCCACATATTTCGCAGGCACCTTATCCTAGAGGATACAAGGCCATTACGTTCTCTACTTTCTCAAGGGAGGAGGTTGAAAGTGCATCAGCCCATCTGGTTAGGTTCCGAGTGTAGTGTGGCCAGTACCACAATGACGACAACTTGAAATGCAATAACTTTGCTACTTCTTTATCGGGGTCGGCCTTTACCTGGTTTACTAAGCTGCAACCAGGTTCAGTCCCGAGTTGGCCAGCGACAGAAAAGCTGTTCAAGGAGACTTTCAGAACTATTGACCGGGAGGTAGATCTGGCCTCACTCACTCAGATGGCATAACAACGAACCTAATATGCAGTCGCATATCTTCAGCGCTTCTAGATCCAGAAAGGGAAGTTGAATGTGATCCTCCCGGAGAAAGAGTTGGTGAAGTTGGCGATCAAGGGCTTAGAACCTCGCCAACGTAAGAAGCAACATGGGAGTACGTTCAGTTGCATGGGAGATCTGATCACGGCAGTTGGGAGCTTTGAGCATTTGCTCAGAGAAATGGACCCCATGAAGAATTCCTCAAAAGGAACGTCCGTTCCAGGGAAACGGAGGACTGTGGCAATAGTGAACCACTACTTAGGTGCCTATGGTCCTTATTATAGGAGCGAGGAATCCAGCCCGGCAGAGGCTGAGGAGTTTGAAGAGGATGAAGTAGCAGCGCTAGAGCTCACCGGGAAAAAGGCATCAACGCTGAAGCAACTGAAACTGAGCAAAGAGCCGGTGAAACTCAAGTCAGTGGTGTTCACCAAGCCTGAATTTGCGAGCTACACCTATGATGCGAGTAAAGCTCATGAGATCTTAGATGAGATGTTCGCTACCAACATGGTGAAGACTGACTTTAGACCATTCCCCAAACCAGAGTAGTTAAGGGGGAAGAAATACTGCAAGATCCACAACTTGTGGAATCATAACATAGCAGACTATATGAGGCTGAAAGATCATGTCTAGATCTGGTTGAATAATGGGAGTTTGCAGGTTGAAGCACCGCCAACAGCGACAGCCCTTATAGATTTGGATCTTTTCCCAGAAACTGGAGTCAACATGGTTGACGTAGTTTGGGGCACAAAGGATCAACGGAGGTTGAGCCCAGATTGTGCCAATGAGGTTTTAGGAACGATGACGGAGCAGTCCACGAAGTGTAGACCAAGGCCAACCCAATCTGTCATGCTTTGTTCACAATGCAAGGAGGAGTGCGATATCCAAGCTTTGCACGAAGATGCGGTACAAACCGTTCGCTTTGGGTCTTTACCACCAATGAGGGTACCCGCATATTCTAGAAGCTTCCAGACATATAGCCCAAGAATGCTCGCTAGGTTAGGGACTTCTTCGCCAAAGGAATCCAATCTGTCCAAGAAATTGAGGGTGACAAGAGAAGAAGAAAGAGAAAGCGAGCGGTCAGATTTGGTGACAAGACCGTATATTCCGCCGGCGCCGACATCCACTAATAAGGAAGGAAAGTGGTACACCAAGAGAAAGGGTAAGGCAATCGAAATGAGGGCTTCAAAGAAGAGGAAAGTCCAGCGGAGGTTTGGAGAGGCTCGACGAACCTTGAAGGCGCTGGATTAGGGGTTGATTAAACTATCACAACTGGTGAGATCCCCAGAGGAGCACCAGCGCTAAGTGGAGGCACTGGCCTTCGAAAAGCTAGTTCGACCGCGAGAATCTCAGCCGCGGTCTGAAAAGCAGCAGCTGGCTCCAAGACCTAGTGCTGGTAAAAGGGACAAACAGGAGAAACCAGGAGTTCCCGTGAGGCAAAAATCGCAGCCGGTTCGTAAAATCAACGTGTGGCGAAAGATCTCTCATGAGGGAAAAGATGTCCAGCCTTTGATCTTTAACAGGCTAGGGGTAAGGACGATAAGCCCGTGACTGCGTAATGGAGGCCTAGAAAGGTCCGAAGCATAGTCGTTACTAAGCATGAAGAAGCCTTATTAGTGAAGAAAGGGCCGCTGGAGAAGGAATATCCTGTCGCAGCGGATCCGCTGGGACAGGCCCAAGAGGAAAGATCGCTGTTGGCTTACGTGGCAAGTAAGTTTACGGAAGAAGCCGACTTGAGTTCCCCTGGGACAGAATCAGAAAAGGTGGACATATCAGATGTTACATGTAACATGGTGTATGCCATGTTGTCAAGATATGCCTTGCCGGTGGCAGCTCAGGAATGCCAGGCAAAAACAGGCTAATCATTTGGCAACTCGTTGCTCGAGATCACCTTAGCAGCATCGGCTCTCATGAAGAAATTTATACCAAGGAATGTAGTGACAGCAGAGGCTGCAGATACCGATGAGAAAAGCCAGGACATGGGTTTCAGCAAGCCAACACCAATAATAGCTCAACATATGAGGCCATTATATATAACCGCTGATATGAACGGTACCAAAGTTGGCAAGATCATGGTAGATACCGGAGCTGTAGTAAACGTTTTGACTACCAGAGCCATGCAACTTCTAGGGATCAAGAAAGAGAAGATTCAATCCATATCACTGATGTTGAAGAACTTTGCAAGGATTGAGACCAAAACATTGGGTCTGGTCTTCCTACATGTCAAGGTAGGTCCAGAAGAGGGGGTTTACGCTTTTTTCCTCCCATAGTGTCAGGCAGTATACAACGCTATTCTAGGCCGTGACTGGATCCACTAGAGCTTTTGTGCCCCATCCAGCCTTCATCAGGAGTTGATCATTTGGGATAGAGTTGCGGATAAGGCAACAGTAGTCAAAGCGGATCCACGACCTTTCTCAATTTTCACAGTCTACGTAGGGGTGACGGCCGCAAAGCTAGCACAATGGGGGCTTGCGGTTGCAAAGGGCGAAGGCGAAAGGCCCGGACATGCGGTGCCAAATCTAAACACTCATTAATGGATCACAACCTCTCGAAGGAAGACGTACCGGCCTTTCATTCTTTAAATGATAGATTATCTTCATATTTAGTCGAAACATAGGCCTATGCACAAGTGACGACATTGGAGTACAATGATGAGGATCTCTCTGATCATGAAAAAGAGGAGGAGGCCATTCGGCTGGCTCCAACTTTGTTGGACGACACTCCTCCAAAAGTCAGGGACCCCACGAAAAAGGTGAACTTGGGAACTGAGACTGAACCAATGGAACTGGTAATAAGTGCCAATTTAGGGCCCGAAGAGAAACAGGAGCTTATCGACTTATTGCAGGAGTATAAGGATTACTTCGCAAAAAAATATGAAGACATGCTAGGCTTATCTCCTGACTTGGTCTGTCATAAGCTACCGACTATCCCAGATCAAAATCCTATGAGACAGGAATCTAGGCGGATGAATTCGAAACTCAGGTTCTGGTCAAAGAAGAAGTCTAGATGATGCATAAATCAAGAATCATCAGGGTTGCCAAGTACAATCAATGGCTATCCAATGTCGTTCTAGTTCGAAAGAAGAATGGCAAAATAAGGGTGTGCATCGACTACCGCGACCTCAACAATGCCACTCCCAAAGACGTCTACCACATGCCGGTCGCGGATATGTTGGTAAACGCAATAGCCGGTCATGAGCGGTTGTCCTTTATGGAAAGAACCGCCGGTTATCACCAGATTCCAGTGGCAGAAGAAGATAGACATAAAACTGCATTTAGATGCCCAAGTTTCACAGGAGTTTTTGAGTATGTGGTTATGCGCTTCGGTTTGAAAAATGCGGGAGCCACGTACCAGCGAGCAATGAACCTAATCTTCCATGATATCCTTGGAAAGATCTTAGAGGTTTATCTTGATGTCCTGGTGGTCAAATCACAACATCGGTGAAACCTTGGATGATATGCTACAAAATCCGCAATGGCTTAGCCCTTCACAGCTTTTTGGGGAACATACTGCAAAGAGAAGTCTAAAAGAGCCAATACCCATTTGCCAATCCAGCCCCTAAGGATGGGGCGCGACAGGATGTACTTGACCAAATCAGTCTAAGCAATTATACATGTAGTGAACGATAGCATATAGTGTTATAGTTTACA
The DNA here is from genome assembly GCA_025331145.1 of Rosa persica. Lineage (NCBI taxonomy): Eukaryota > Viridiplantae > Streptophyta > Magnoliopsida > Rosales > Rosaceae > Rosa > Rosa persica. The sequence goes on from WFKR01000005.1 coordinate 56,128,549, forward strand.
AACAGAAAAGTATAACGTTAAATGGAGCTTTTCCATTGGTAAGGACCTGGTTTTGCAGTCTGTTAGCATTCTACTTAGGTAGAAAAGGGCATGTTCCACACCTTCCTCATCATCCTGCGCTAATAAGCTGCAGATTGAAGCTTCTGCCACTGAAATGTAGAGCTTAAGCGGGTATCCTGGCTTTGGAGGAACCAAAACCGGTGGGTTCGCTAGATAGACCTTGATGTTATCAAAGGCCTCTTGGTGTTTCGTCTCCCTCATGAGCTCTGTTTGTCCCTGTAGCTTCAGAAGGGAAGAGAAAGGCTGAATCTTGCCGGCGGAATTGGAAATAAACCGTGGCAAGAAATTGATCTTTTCTAACAGTCTTTGCAGCTTCCTCTTCATCCTCGGAGGCAAAGCTTTGATCACCGTTTTAGCCTATCCTCAGATACTTCGATGCCCCTTTGATGCACAATAAACCCTAGGAAGTCGCCTGCTTGAACTCCGAACACACATTTCGTGAGGTTCATCTTTAACTTGTGGACTCTCATGCGCTCAAAAACCTTCCGTAAATCTGCGATGTGGTTTTCATTGGCAGCTGTTATGCTATACCGTTGGATATTGTACTTCAATGGTTCAAGAACAGATACCTTGGCCGGAGGAGGCATTGCACTGGAAAACTCATCTAGGGATCATTTTTCATTCTCTTTTCAGTTAAAGTAGCAATGCACCAATAACCAGGCGGAATACGAGGCCTTAATTATTGGCCTAGAAGTACTCTTGGAGATGGGAGTCTAGGAAGTGCAAATACTTGGGGACTTTGTTGGTGATCAATCAGTTACGAGAGAAGTTCAAAAGCTATAGTTTCTCACTGGCCCCATACTGGGATAGAGCCCAGGAATTGTTGGAGCTGTTTGATGACGTGGATCTAGTACATATCCCGTCGAGTGAAATTTCACCGCGAACAAGTTGGCTCAGTTGGCAACATGGATAACTTTGAAATATGGCGTTCTCAAGCGAATTCTGAAGGTTGAGCGCCGAACGCTTCCTTGTTGGATGGCGAGGAAAGAGCTGCTAGAAGACACCACGATAGCAACCCTAGAATCCATTGATGTGGATTGACGGGTTCCTTTGATCGACTACCTCAAACATCCGGGTCAGCCCACTGACAAGAGGATCCGCTACATTGCTCTCAATTATTTCCTCAGGAATGATGAACTCCATAGGCGAGGGGAAGATGGCATAGATTTCAAATGTCTATTCGGCGTCGAAGCAAAAGAGCTCATGCAGGACGTGCATTCTGGTGTCTGCAGTGCTCACCAGGCAGATCTGAAAATGCATTGGTTACTCAGGAAACATGGATATTTCTGGCCAAGTATTTTGATGGATTGTATCGCGTTCGCGAAAGGGTGTTTGGATTGTCAGGCCCATAGGCCAGTCCAGCATGTTCCCAATGTACCAATGCAGCCCATTATAAAGCCTTAGGCCGCGAGAGGTTGGGCGCTGGACTTAATTGGAATGATCCACCCACATTCATCACTGCAGCATAAGTTTATCATTGTCGCTACCTACTTCTTTACAAAGTGGGTCGAAGCAGAACCTTTGAAGGAAGCATCTGGAAATACATTGCGCCAATTCCTATACAGGAACATCATCTGCAGATTTGGTATTCCAGAAGTCTTCGTTTCAGACTAGGGGGCAGCTTTCACGGGTGGTGAGGTTAGTAAACTAGCAAAAGAATGGGGCATATAGTTTGTCCATTCCATTCCTTATTATGCTCAGTACAACGGTCAAGCAGAGGCAAGCAACTAGATCATCATTACCTTGCTAAAGAAAATGCTGGAAGCCAATCCGCGGCAATGGCACGAGACTCTTTAGGCCTACCACACTTCAAAATGAAATCCCACCCCAACAACACCTTATGCTCTGATGTTCGGCCATGATGCAGTCTTGCCTCTGGAAGTCAACGTCCGATCATTGGGAGTTCAAGAGCAACATTATCTTATCTGAGAGGACTACATTCAGGCTATGTGGCAGGAACACGAGAACCTTGGTGAGAAGCGCTTGGAGGCTTTGGATAGTTTGGTCATGGAAAAATAGTGAGTAGCTCGCGCCTACGACAAGCGGACGTGGGGAAAGAGTTTTAGCAAGGGAGATTAGTGGAAAGCAGTTTTCCCACTGGGTGAAAAGTTAGATGGTCGCGGAAAATGGACTCCAAGATGGGAAGGTCTGTATGTCATCCATAAAATTCTAGAGAAATGAGCTTTTCATCTCAAGGATTTGGATGGTGATATGCATCATAACCCCATCAATGGCAGATACTTGAAGAAGTACTTTCCTATTATCCAGGATTCGGAGGAATCATAGGCGGTTTCATCGTATGAAGCCTGGGAGGCAATAGTAGTCTCATTGCTTTCGCGAAGCCCATTGACAAGGGCCCGTTTGTGAGGCCTATACTGATCTGTTTCACTAAGGGACTACTTTTGGGCTTTGCTCCGCTTGGTTAGACTTGGGGGGCAAAAGTCTGTAGGGGCCAAGTAAGCGGCTGCGAGGCGTAGGCTGGTTATGCAATTTGATCAGTTTCATCACGAGTTTATTTGGTTCGCGGTGGAAAGCTGGGCAAACTTGTAATTTCCCAAGATCTTTTTCTATCGGCCACTTTGCGTCACGGGAAGTTTAGCGCGCTGAGAAAAATAATTAAATTGGCGATTGTGGGGACTATATTGAGGCCTCGCGAGTGTTCGAACAATAGTTTTTTACGAGCATTCAAAAGAAAAGTTTCATGTATTCATAAAGTGGCTTTGCGGCCAAAGCAATACAATTGTAACTTTCCCTAGATTACAAAGCCAAAAGTGGCTAAAATTACAAAAAATGAAAAGCTTCTTGAAATCTTTCATTTTCTCCTTCACAAGAAAGCGGCTATGGAGGCCAACACTTGGTTGAGCTGCGTCATTATCTCGGAAAGGGGGTAGAGTACAGAGGAACTGAAAATGCAGCATGACACTGCGCACCCCTTTCCACTTTAGTAGTCACCATTTTCTGGGAATTGGGTATGGGAATGGCCGTCCTGCAGCCCACACCCATTCCTTCGGTGAGTCCATCCTCTCCCTCAAAGATTCTATCAATGTTCAGAAGGGAGAGATTGAGAAGGCGGTGACCACCAAAGCCCATTCTATCTGGAGGAGTCAGTTCGAACCACATCCAAATGGAAAGGGGTTAAAGGAGGAGCAAAGCCATCAGTGTGGCCTTCCTCCCCTTCAGCCTACTCCGCCTGTGAGGGATCCAGAAAGTGATGATCTAGCATGTCCAGATCCCCCACACTAATGGAGCCCCTCGTGCTTTTCCACTCTCGACAGCCTGGGTGAAGATATAGGCTGGGAGGAGATGGTAGGCACGAGGTTACCTGAGATTAAGCCATGAAGCTTGAGATTTCGCCATAAGGCCTAAAGTCTAAGGGCTGAGATAGTTTTCATGAGGCGAAGATCTGTGAAGAAGAACGAAGAGAAGTAAGGATTGGAAGGCCATGGTTTCTAGGTTCAAAGCAAGTTTTGGAAGATTTGTGCATCCCTTGTTCAAAGTACACCAATTTATAGGAGAGATTGAATCAATCCTGACCCTTGGATGAGCGGTTGGGGAGTCAAATCATTATCTTTATTCCGGACTAATTACTTTAATCTCAGAAATTAAGGGAGCATAATGAAGAGTGGGGAACCGAGCGGTTTTCGAGGAGGTAACTATTCATTTTTCAAGATTATCTTTTCGCAACCGTTTTTCAACGGGTAGTTATTGCAAAGTTAAAGCCCATTATGATGACAAGACAAAGAAGCTCGCAATTTGGGCCAGTAGTTGGATCCAGATACAACGTCGGTCCAGAAGATACATTCGACTATACTATCAAGGCCCATTTGTACAGAAGGGGGCACATAGCATTCCTAATCTCGCGAAGCCCATTCATGAAAGCCTGTTCGTGAGGCCCATCATCATTTCTTCGTTACGACTAGCAACACTAGGGGCAACACTACACCAAGGACGAGCACCATGTCAGCAGCGCCCCAAAACATTTTGTTTCAGTGGTGTTTCCTAATGACCGCGAAGAATAGGTATGTTCCTAATGGGGTAATTTCAACTTTTTGGGGTTTGGGGCCTATATTTAGGCCTTACGAGACCTAATCATCAACATCAGGATGAGAAAATAGTATTGTTTTAATAAAGTGGCTTTTTTCTTCAAATGGAAGCTGCTGAGGAATCCAGCGTTGGCCTGAGCTGCGCCATTATCCCAAAAGAGGACATAGTGCAAAGGAACTGAATATCGGCTTGAGTTTCTGCACCCTCTTCAGCTTTGGTAACCACCGTTATGAGGGCGTGAAGTATGGGAATGACCATTTTGTACCTTGAGTCCATCCCTTCCACGACTCCATCTCTCTCTAGCCCACGAACGGTAGAAATCCATACAGAGTTCATCATTTTAGACTGTTTCTGCTCGTACAATACCATTATTAGTCGACCGGTGCTCAAGGGAAGTCAGCAACTGGCACGGGAATGTTATTCCACAACCATGGCACGCTCGGCGCGCCGCCATGAGATTTTAACGGTGGGAAACCATGCACCAGCACCAAACATCTTTGAGGACCCTAGGGAGGACGAGAAGAAATATGTAAAAAAAGAGCCTGTCAACCCAGAAACTTCCTTGAGGGTCATCAGCATCTCAGACGAACACCCTGAGCGGACAGTCCGCATCAGTGCTCAGCTTGACCAAGCGATAGCGGATGAGCTCACCTAATTTCTGCGTGACAACGCAGCCGTCTTTGCATGGTCCTACGCTGACATGCCAGGCATCTCCCCTGAGATCATAACGCACAAACTGTGCTTCAAACCATCCTCTTACCCTGTCAAGCAGCGGCGTATGGCCTTTGAGGAGGAAAGGTATTGAGCAATAGGGGAAGAGGTTGCCAAGCTCCAGAACATTGGATTCATCCGCCAAGTCAACTACCCCTAGTGGATGTCCAACTTGGTCATGGTCAAAAAGCCTAGCGGAAAGTGGAGGATGTGTGTCGACTTCAACAGCCTCAACAAGGCCTGCCCCAAGGACAGCTTCCCGCTACCTCGCATAGACCAACTGGTCGATGCAACCGCTAGACACGAGCTGCTCAGCATGATGGACGCATTCTCTAGCTACAACCAGATCAAGATGCACCCCGACGACCAAGAGTGCACCCCCTTCACCACCGACAAGGACCTATACTACTACAATGTCATGCCTTTTGGGAGCAACTTACCAGTGGTTGATGAACGCCATGTTCGCTGAACATCTGGGAAGAATCATTGAGGTCTACGTGCACGACATGTTAGTAAAAAGCATAAAAGCTAGCGGACACGTAGCAAACCTCAGAATCATATTCACCATTCTCTTGGCTTGCGGCATACGCCTCAACCTAGAAAAATGTTTCTTTGGCGTTACCGCCAGCAAATTTCTTGGTTACATAGTCAGTGAACGGGGCATAGAAGCCAATCCTGACAAGGTGCAGGCCATCCTCAGCATGAAGACTCTAGAGTGGAAGAAGCACCTTCAAAGTCTCCAGGGCAAACTAACCTCTCTTTCTCGGTTTATTTCCAGACTTACTGACAGATGTCTCCCATTCTTCAAAGTGCTGAAGACAACCCACAAGAAGGTTATCGACTGGAACACGGACTGTGACACAGCATTCCAAAGCTTGAAAGAGTACCTGGCAGTGGTCCCACTCCTTTCTATTCCTATACAAGGGGAGACATTATATATATACCTAGCGGTATCATAATCAGCGGTAAGCTGTGCCATTGTCCGGCGAGACGGTCACGAGGAGCTCCCCTTATTCTACGCCGGCAGAGGCATGAACGGGGCAGAAACAAATATCCCCCACTGGAGCAGCTCGCTCTCGTACTCATCGTCGCTGCCAGACGCCTCCGCCAATACTTTTAGGCCCACACAATCCATGTCCTAACAAATCAGCCGCTAAGACAGGCAATGCAAAACACTAAACACTCGGGGCGCCTTAGCAAGTGGGCCATCGAGCTTAGCGAGTTTGTCATTGACTACAAGCCTACGACCGCTATAAAAGGCCAGGCGGTAGTAGACTTCATGGCTGAGCTCACGGAGCATCAGGTTGTAAATGGCAGAGAAGCTGAGCCAGACACAGAAATAATAACCGCTGACGACCCAGCCCCCCAGCACTCAGACTGGAACTTACATGTCGACGGCTCCGCTTGCTCAAAGGCCAGTGGCACAGGCGCCATCTTGACGGGGCCGGGGGGACTGAACGTGAAATACGCATTGAAGTTCAATTTCAAAGCCTCTAACAACATGGCAGAGTACGAAGAACTCATTGACGGCCTACTCCTCGCCATTGATTCTGGGGCTGACAGCGTCAACATTTTCATCGACTCCCAGCTAGTCATTAACCAGCGTCAACATTCTGGGGATACGTCAAGACACTTCTCATAAAATTCAACTTCCACACCATCACACAGATCCCCAGGGAAAAGAACGCCAAGGCTGATTCAATGGCAAGACTGGCAACCGCTCAACCACATCAAAGTCCAGCGAACACAAGGGTGGAGAGTCTTGACAGACCATGCATCACAAAAACCCTAGCGGAGAGTTTTAACATTGAAGTCGGCCCCAGTTGGATGGATGAAATCATTGAGTATAAACGCAATGGGACTCTTCCAGCGGATAAAGTCGAAGCATGACAACTCCAGCGGAGAGCAACCCACTACAACATCCAGAGTGGCAAACTTTACTGCCAGGGGTTCACTCACCCCAACCTTCAGTGTCTAACACCAAAGGAAGGAAAGGTCGTACTTACAAAGATACACGGCGGGGAATGTGGAAACCACTCGGGTGCCAGATCTCTGGCCAACCGCACAATAAGACTGGGCTACTTTTGGCCTACGCTCAGCAACGATGCCAGAAAGATCTCAAAGTCCTGCCCAAATGTCAACAATATGCTGACCTCCCACACGCCCTGGCTCTGGCAGAGCCCCTTTCAATCATCATTGGCCCATGGATTCACTCAACTTGGGGCCTGGACTTAGTAGGAAAGTTCCCAACCGCAAAAGGACAGTTCAAGTACATCATCGTCGCCATCGACTACAACAGCAATGTGGATAGAGGCAGAACCTCTGACAACAATCACTACCGCCAAGGTAATTCACTTCCTCTGGAAGAACATCTACTACCTCTATGGTGTCCCCCACACAATCATCACAGACAACGGCACGCAGTTCAACAACAAGGAGCTCATTTCCTTCACCGATAACTTAGGCACCAGATGAGTTTTGCATCTGTTGCTCACCCCCAAACCAATGGCCAAGTTGAGGCAGCAAACAAGATAATCAAAAAACTGCTAAAAAAGAAACTCGACGACGCCAAAGGTTTATGGGCAGAAAAACTGTCTGGAGTCCTGTGGGCCGTCAGAAGCTGTCCTACCTATTAAGGTCACTCAACCTACCGCTAGAGTCGAAGGCTACTGCCCTGAGACCAACAACGAAGGTATCAGACTAGACAAGGACCTCCTAGAGAAAAAACGACACACGGCTCATTTGCAAAATTTACAAAACAAACATCGGGTATCGCGTTTCTAGAACACCAAGGTTAAGGCCCGGAATCTCTAACTGGGGGACTGCGTAATGAAGGAGGTTATCCCACCGCCAACGATACTCTGCCCAACTTGGGAAGGTCCATACAAAATTATGGAAGTCGTAGCCCCGGCACCTTCTACTTAATGGACAACGATGGCGTCACAACGACCCACCCTTGGAATACCTAACACCACCGATATTACTACAAATAGTCATGCCGCTACCCAAGAGCATCTTAACTAAGCTAAATTTTTGTTCAATATTTAGCTAAGGGAAGCTACCGAACGGGTACAACCCCACTTTTGTAAACGCTGATCCGTCAGTTACCAATGAAATGAGGAATTATTCAAACCATTGTTGCCAAGCCCATGCACAAGAATTAACTGCCAACGCCAACAAAATTCGACGGACCACGTCCGCTACCTCGTGCACTTGGAACAATTTTAATTCCTTTAATGTTTCGAGTAGTTAATGCACAAGTTAAGGCTCTAACAGTATGGCGGCATACAACCAACACAAATCAACGACGAGTACTACAGCAAGAATCTCGAAATCAAATAACTAGTTGAATTTATTAGGTATCGGGATTCCCCGCCCAAAGATGTTTCCGAAAATTACAAGAGCCTCAGCGGCAACTAAAAAAAAAATAAAGAAGAGAGGTCTCAGCGGCACTACAGTGGTCGATCGTCAAGGGTTCTGGGAAGCTGCAGTGCCATCCTCGCCTGCCGCTAGCGGTTGTTGCTCTGACATATGGCTCGCCTGATCGGACCCATGAGCGGTCGGACTAGGAGTCACGATGGTGCCATCTGGTCGAGTGTGCGTAGCCAGAAACCTGGAACGCGAAACCTCAGACAGTGTAGGAGGTGGAGTCCGCTGAGAGTCGCCCGCCGGATGTTCACCGCTCTCCCCACTTCCTGAACGAACACCCTCAGCCGGAGTAGGAGTCACCCCACTAGCAGGAGCCGCTGTCTACACTGACGGTCTGGCGGGTTAGGACGCCTTCACCCAGTCGATAACACCCTTCTACCTCAGCAAATACAGGTTAGTGGCGGCGCCAGACTTTGCCGCCTCCACCATCGCATGTTTATACTCGGCGGACTGTTTAAACGCCTCCATAGCGGTGGCCTCCGGGCGACTCTTATCAGTTTCCAACCGGGCAACTTCATCCGCCAACCTCTTCACCTCGGCAGACTTGGCGGCAGAATCCAACTGAAGGATCTCAATCTTCTTGACCTTAGCCGCCACTTGATCCTTCAACAGAGCCATGTCCTGCTGCAGCTTAGAGACATCGTTATTCAGCTCGAGGTCACGCTCGACGGCGACAGACAGCTTGCCACGGGCATCTAACAGATCACACTCGGCCTTGGACAGGCAACGCTCAGCCTCCGCCAGTCTCTCTTTGGCTACCGCCAACTCCCCTTGGAGACCGCCAATCTCCTCCTTCAGCTGTATCTCAGTGCGGGGCTGACTCGAGGGCCGCCAGAAACAACTTATGCAACCCAACAGACAAGTGCCCAAAAGTATAGCTGAAGGGCGACTGATCAAGGGCGGTGGAGCAAACAACCTCCTCCAGGCTGCCGAACCCCAGCCTCTCACACTGGTGATACAAATACTCCCGCTCAATGTCCGTAAGAAACTCAGAAAAGGCGGCAAACGAGTCTAGGTCACTCGTCTGAGCCTCCCCCCCCCCTCCCCGACGGAGACGGTCGTCTCTGGAACAGCCTGCTTCGATTTCTTCTGTTGGCAGGCCCCTATGGTCTCCGCCCCTTCCGCATCGTCATTCTGACGCTGCTTCTTTTGCAACTCTTGCGCAGCACCAGTGGCGACAGACCTTGAGGCCGCCTGCGGCTCCAATCCCGCAATCGTAACCAGCTCCTTCGTGGCCATCGTTTTCTCCTTTTGGGACCCACGTCGGGTGGCGGCCACTCTCTCCCTCGCCTGTACAGCGGATGCAGGAGCCGACCTCCGGCCAGAAATGCCGCGACTGACTGCAGCCCCCTCCTGAACGGCTGGCAAACCGTCGGCACCAAGATGGGAATGGTGAGGCATCGGCAACACCACCGACACCTCGGATTGGTTCAGCGCTAGTGTCTCCGGGTCGACCGCAGTCTGCTGGGCTGCCATCCCTTGAGCGTACATGATCTCTAAAAAATCGTTCATCTCTGCACGGTCAATTGCCTTGGCAAAAGCGTCTTGGCTCCTTCTATTTCCCAGCGGAGATTCTACAAAAAAAAAAAAATAACAAGTTAGCCCGCCGCAAACTGGACTAAGAGAACAAATCACAGAAAGTCAACTCCTGAGGGACCAACAATTCCCAACCGGTGAGAAGCCTGAGGTCAAGCAGGTTGCGGTTCTGCTAACACCCTCTAATCCTCGCCACACGGCACTCCTCCTCGTGAGTCAGGTTGTAACGCAAGGCCGCTACAAAAAAAAAAAGTGAGGAGATTAGAATTATAACAAGCAAAGCCAAAATCTGGAGTGGAGGAGGTCGACGACAACCTCTGATGGGCTGAAACTCCTACTTAATCGTAAAGGTCGGCGGCCCCTCATTCGGCCCCGCCTGGTATTCCCACCCGTCGGTGGCAACGCAGAAGGTCCCCCACCAGTGCGACATGGAATCCTTCATGTTCTAGATTAACTTGAGCGCCCCTTGCCGCCGACTTAAATTCACTGTACCGCTACAACCTCGGTGCCTCACATAAACTAACTCAAAGAAATGCAGTACCTCCGCCACAGTTGGACCCTCACAACCGGACAAGCACCATAACGAGTTCAACGCCATCAGCAACCGCCACATATTGGGATAAATCTACCCAAAGGCGAGGCCAAACTCGCAAACCAAAATCTGGAGGTTGGGGAGTAACGGAAGGGTCACACCTTGGCTGAAGATGGCCTTATGAACAGCAGCGTGCCCCGCCGGCAAGATTGATGCTCTCTCATTAGCGGCTGGCGGACGCAACTTCACCACTCCAGGTAGGCGATACTCCCGCTTCAAGCGGTTGACGGCGGTCTTGGTCATACCTCTTCCAGCCTCATCAACCGCGGTTCCGTCAGATAGGAACCAGGCGGATTCCACTTCCTCTCCGCCGACGTCCTCCCCATTAGCGGAACCACTAGCTGCGCTATTACTCGCTGGCCTCTCCTCACACCGCTCGAGTCCGCCATCATCCTCCATGGGCGTAGAACTCTCCGGTCGCCCACCTTGAGCCATGGCCACGTCCCCATGTATGGTTTGTAAAGGTTCGATGTCTAGCCGTTTCAACAGTGAGGTTCCTACAGGGGCAGACAGACGCAACGAATCAATAAATATCTGATATGCCTCGCTGAACGACACGTCAGACCCGGAATCCTCACTGCTCGAAATCTCTACGACGCTAGCCATCACAAACCCTAAAACCCAAACCAGTTAGTCCACAAAAGATCTAAGCTACCCCTACGACAATTTTCATCCATGAATGTCAAGAACAGTTACCCAAATCTGACCAAAACATGAATACCAATCCACACTAACCCAGATTCAACCATCTAGCAAAAATCCCTAAACCTCATCTCTGTTAAAAACACCAGATGTGACCCCCAAAATACATGTTGCACCCTTAGAACACACCAGCGAGACACAAAAAACCACTCAAATCGAAAATCCAGAAAGTAGCAGAGCAAAACAGAAACAAAAAACAAAAACTGAAAAGGCTCAAAATCACTAACCTATTGTGTGGGAAATCAGGAGCGTTCGAACTCTATGCCTTCAATTCCGGGGATCCCTTGTGCACCAAAACACCGATCTCTCGCTCGAATGGCAAAAGTCACTTCTCGAATGCCAGAGAACAGAGTTTGAGGATGACGAGAAAGTTTGAAGAAGAGATAATGGCAACAACCTCTAGTTTTCCCCCCTTTTAATGTCAACATCAGTCAAATCCAGGCCGTCGGCCAAAAAGTGATTTCACTCTCCCGCCGCCCACGTGTCCCACGATTGCATTCAGTTTCTGGAATAACCGAGGCGTCGCCTCAGAGATTGAGTCGATAATTACTCGCATTAATGATGAAGAGACGGGCGTGCTCAGAACTCACAATTCTAAACGTTAGACCGACGCATGACGGCCACGTGGCAAAAGCCATCAAAGGGGGCGAGTATACCAATCGTCCAGGTTCAGTGCCTCTACACCAGAGGGAACCCCTCCCTTACTTATCTGGCAATTGAGTCTCCGCTACGCGCAATACCGCTAGCGGAACTTCTTGCTTCCTACCTGGCAATCGAGTCTCCGCTACGCGCAACACCGCTAGCGGAACTTCTCGCTCCTTATCTTGCAAGCGATTCTCCGCTACGGGCAAACACCGCTAGCGGAACTTCTCTCTCCTTACCTGCCAATCGAGTCTCCGTTACGCGCAACACCGCTAGCATAACTTCTCGCTTCTTCTCTTACACCGCTAGCAGAACTTCTCGCTCCTTATCTTACAAGCGAGTCTCCACTACGTGCAAACACCACTAGCGGAACTTCTCGCTCCTTATCTGGCAATCGAGTCTCCGCTACGCGCAACACCGCTAGCGGAACTTCTCGCTCCTTATCTGGCAATCGAGTCTCCGCTACGCGCAACACCGCTAGCGGAACTTCTCGCTCCTTATCTTGAAAGCGAGTCTCCGCGAGCGAAACTTCTCACTCCTTATCTTGCAAGCGAGTCTCCGCTACGCGCAACACCGCTAGCGGAACTTCTCGCTCCTTATCTGGCAATCGAGTCTCCGCTACGCGCAACACCGCTAGCGGAACTTCTCGCTACTTATCCTACAAGCGAAACTCTACTACGAGAAACTAGCGGAACTCCCCCCACTTAACCTACAAGCGACACTCCGCTAACACAATACCGCTAGCAAATGTCTTGCAAACATTAGTCCCCGCGGCTCTATCGCCCCCTTATCCTAGGTGGAGGTATTCCCGCCTCATCCAACGCTTCAAGCTATGCCTCACTTGCAACGACCGCCACGTGGCGTTGCAGCAAAACCATGATCCTTCGGGAAAAACATGGGTGCACGTCAACAATCTTTGACGGCCCTGATCAGGCACGTTGAACCCCGCTACTTGGGTATCAAAGCTTGGGCTTGCGACCCAACACCCTCTGTTCAACGTAAATCCCTTCAACCAATAATACACAGACCAAACGGAGGTCTATCTTAGCCGGGGAGTGGGGGACTCCCTAGAGGGCTTAGCAGGGGCCCACCCGAAAGGCTATAAAGCTTTTGTTCAATCAGTCCATGGTTGACAACGCACTGATGCTAATTATGCTTTGCACAGTCTAGCGGGAGTAACGCTTCAAACCGCTAAGAAACTCCCCAACCAAGATGGCCCTCCTTGACTGGGGACTTGGGGGACTTGTACTTACATAAGCATTTTCCTAGCATAATTAGCTACAATGAGCCACGCTCATACCATCGCTAGAAATACCAGCTCCCGCCATAGGAGTCACCTATGGGAACACAGCCAAGTAGGCTATTGCCTAGGCCCCAACTTACTCCCAGATCACCACTGATGCGACGCCATGCGCCGCGCCAGCACAGCATCAGAAGCTCCAGAAACTGAGAACTGAAGCATGTCAGTCCCACATCAAAAACATGGAGAAGATCAGCTCCCTCCCCACCTATAAAAGGTTCTCTCCTCTCTCCTCATAAATTACGCATTTACTACTTGTCTACTGTTATCCTGTCAGGACAAATACATTGACTAACTTAGGCATCGGAGAAGAGAAGACCACCCGACGTGGTCTCCCTCTGACGCCCTCTTTGTATTTCACTTGACTGTAACGGGAATACTGATAATATCAAGTAACGGTCCGCTCGCTGGAACTGTGTTGATCATAGTTTAGCTACCGCTAAATATCAAGCATTAACAGAAACAGTGCATAATAAAAACACTGCTCAAATCTTACAGAGTCAACCAGAATAAAATAGGGCCAGAGCAAAGTCAGAATTGGTCTGGGCCAGGTTACCTCAGCTAGGCTTTCATCATCATTGTCAAAGACTCCCCCTCAGGAGGCTCCTCGGCTATTGCCTTCTATTTCCGGGGCTGAGTAGAGGCTACCCTGCTTCGGGTGGTATGCTGAAAAATGCAATTAGTAATAAGGACAGAGAATCAAACCAAGGAAAAGAAATGGTGAGGAAAGTTGGAAACTTACTGATGCCGCATGTTCACGAATTTGTATCCCCAGAAGTGATGAGCGAGGAGGTGGAGCAGGTTGCGGGGGGTGCGCTGCAGGAGCATGAGCGCGCGCAAGAGCTGCACGATCCTCCAAGCCAGGACTGCTCATGTGATGAAAAATCCGACCACATATTTGGTCATGAGTCGGATCCCAGCAGTTCATTGATACTTCTTTCCACCAATCCACATAATCATCGCCGACATCAGTGACGAGTACAGCATCCTAATCTGGTCCGGGACCGTTACCAAAGCGAACTGACTCTGGAAGGGGGGGACCCGAGTGGGCCTGATCTCCGCCAAGAGATGTAGTAATTGGCAGACCGAAGCAGAGGTCAAGGCAGCATTTGGGCCAATCCAAGTTGGCAAGCAAAATGGTTTGGGGCATAGAGCTCGTAGCATATGTTGCCATTAACAAGGCAGATGTCCCAACAGGAGATGGCTAGACGAAAAGCTTTAAGAGGTCGCTCGCTGTGATCCCTTCCATTGGGCAAGAAACCATCCTCAAGCGAAGAGGGATACCGCCTAGAGAGGACTATCGTCGGGTCCGACATCTCCAGCATCAGGTACAAGTGAGTGAAGCACACAGAGTAGGAGGGAGCGCGATACTTTGCGTCAAGGCAGAACCAATTCCCCAAAAGGGAGTCAACTGGTGGATTTTCAGAAATATCGTCTTGGTGGAATCGAGGAAAATAGGTTTGTAGCCAAAAGGCGAGGATCCAGAAAGGGCCGCTGATATCGATATCCAAAGGGCGCATCACGAATGTGTAAATGGAGCGATACAGCGTACCCAACACAGTTTGCCCAAGGCCAACGCACATACCATTATAAAGAGCAGTGGCCAGAAGGTTCCAAGTACCAGTAGTTTTGCCAGAAGAGATACAGAAAACAAACTTACATAGCCAAAACTCAAGGAAGGCAATCCCTCCGGTCGTATCGTGCTTTTTGCGGTAGTAGTCTCGCCATGTCAGGTAGCATCTGCTGTAGTGTCCCTGGTTGGTTTGGTCCATGTGTGGTGAGAACTCGACTTCATCAAACTGACTGTGCTTATAGGGGGGGCCAATCGATGGGCAATCCCTTGATAATGAGAATGTCCAGCAGAGTTATGCTCATTTGCCCAAACCGAAAATCAAAAGTATTGCTGGATGTGTTCCAGAAGCAAAGGGCGGCGGCTATCGACGCAGGGTTGGTGTGAGAAGGAAGACAGAAGCACAGATCGATGGTGTGGGTAATACCCACCGCGTCCCAACGGGCCAAATCCCTTGCTCAGACCTCCTGGTACCAAGTTAGATCTTTAGCAAGAATGGTGGGCCAGTGACCCATTTTCCGCCTCGGCCCCCAACTGCTAAAGTCACCGGGAACCTATCGAGAGCCGCTATAGGACGGCGGATAGGAATGCCGTAGTAGACCATGGCATCGGCCGACAAACTGCCTAGAGGTGTGGGCCCTAAGCTCGCTTGGTGTCTACTCGTACTAAAGCCCATCAAGCGATTTCTCTCCACATCAGTCTCGATCAGGCATCAAATGCCCATATTGGTCTGCCAGGTATGGGCATCTTCTTCGTTGATCTCATCTGGTACATCGATGGTCTTGTTTTTCTTGAGTGCCATTTCTTGGTCTTTCGGGGATAGAGGATAAAGTTCGGAGAAAAGAGGGAGACAAGAAAAGGTCTTGTTTGTTTCTGGGTTTCTCTGAAAAAGCAAAACAGGAAGAAAGTTGGTTAAGAAGGACTGATACTGTTGCTATTGATTGGATGGAAGTGGAGGTGTCCAAATTTAAATAAGAGATTTTGTGAGGGAAACGATGCGGCCAAAAGACGTTTCCGCAGCCAAAGGGTCACCTCGTTTCATCATTACACTACTCTTCATTAATGACCTCATTTCCACCAAAGAGACGTGGCGTTCCAAGCCCCCTTCGTTCAGTTACAAGTTGCCACGGGCCTGATATCGAGGCCTGGGGAGCAATGTTTGAGCCCATAAAGTATTTTTGGCCGGACCCTTAGAGTGGCAGACAGTGTAGGCCGATGTAGCGGCCCATATAGGGAACAAGTAGCAGGCCCAGCGAAGGAATCCAGGCGGAGTCCCCGCAAAGCCCCACAGAAGCCTAGGGGAGCCCACTATCGGGAATCCACATGGGGTAATCATTATATTCTTCACCCACGTGGAGGTTAGAGAGTGCAGTATAGCTTAGCTCACGGTGGAAGAGGGATGCTAGGCATGCTATGGGATCTGATCACTTTTACAAAGAATCAGGAATATAGCATCATGACTATATTGGTGGGCCATTAATACAGCGCGCTCGCGGGGATTCAATTAAACAACCATATCTCAACTGCCCGCAGCCAGCTAGGAGTCAGCTTTACTCCTATTTTAGCTATATCCAAATTAGTTAACAATTAATCTACGATATTCATTGTGACTACCAAGATAATGCTCTTGCAAATCAGATACCATTGGTTAAGAATAAAATATTCTACACTGTTCTGAGGACTGGGAATTCACAGAATATCCTATATCTGAGGCTAGCACGAGAAAAGAAGAGGACGGCCAATTCACCAACTAATCTCTATGATTATCCAAGCCTCTCCGGAGCAAACAACCTTTCTCCTCTTACAGGTAACCACACTCCAGTCCTAGTCTCCACAGGAGCTGACTGTTAGTGCCACCGAACCCTCTGCCAATGTACGTCTGTCCTAACCTCCTCGGGAGCCGACGGTAGTGCCGCGACCACAACGGTTACAGAATCAGCCAAGGAAGAGTAATGCCCTTGCAATCCATCCAAGCTAAAGTCACACTTTAGCAAGATCCAAACACTTCCCGGTGATTTTCGCTCTGCTCAATCAGCAATATTAAGTAACGATTGTGTGTGAATAGAAGAAACGCTAGCAAAGTCCTCACCACGAGGCAGAAAGAATCTCACGACGAGGTTGGTGCTCTCCTCGTTTACAATCGCTCGACTGAAGTCAGGTTAAAGGACACCCCTGACGACTGCACCCGAATGGTGCTGGCACGCCCACGCAAGAAAAGATACTATTGACCAGCTACAACAAAACTGGAGCCAAACACTAGGCGGTGACGGGTTACGATTGAGGCAAGTGTGCCGGATGCCATAACTCTAGGCGGTGACGGGCTACGATTGAGGCGAGTGTGTCGGATGCCATAACGCTAGGGGGTGACGAGCTACAATTGAGGTGATGTATGTTACCTTTGAGAGGTAACGATGACGAGTTTTGAAACGAGTTATTTTGTGCAATTGTCTATTCAGAGTTAAATGGTGAATTCTTGGTTTTATCGTGAGTTTTTTGGTGTATTTATTTATATTTCTTTTTCATTTCTATTATCGATTTTTAAGGGATCTCCTGAACTAAATTTCTACGCAAGGATTAGTAATTTTTACCTAGTGTGATTGTATGTTTGGTTGTGTTTTGTAGAGTTAAATATTGTTGCTTTAATTTATCTCACGAGCTGAAAAATTATAAGTATGCATGACGTGAGTCATTTTAATTGAGATTACTCATACTAGCTTGCAAAAGCTTACCGGGTTTGTTGTTTTGACCCGGTGCACTATTCCATGGTGTAGAATTTATTATGCAGGTTAGAATATCGGTTAATCATCATCGAAGCTGAAGTGTATCTTCTGTAGCGTGGATATAGAAGTGTATTGGTTTTAGTCCTCCGCTGTGTAGTGAGTGTGGTAGGTGCGTTTATTTATTGAATTGTTATTCAATTTAATCTGTAAACTCTCAGTAATATAATATGTGACTCTAGATAACGAGTCAGTATTGACATTATGTTTTCAGTTATTCGTTGCTTAGTTTAAATGAAAAATAAATTAGTTGAGTTTTCGCATTTCGGATTTGAATTTCTTTATTCAAAATTCAGGGCAGGACAGTTATGTCCTAGTTTTCTGGGCTACAAGGTTGTGGACGAGGGTCATCGTCGGTCACCAAAATAGTCTCGGTGGTTTAAGCGTGGTCGTACGCATATCAATGACGGCGAAACTGTTTGTCTTGGGGCCTATAGATCCCCTTTGGCGGGTTGGGTTATGGTTTTGAGCCATGTCTTGGGTCGTTGCTTGGCTGGTTGCAAGTTTTTTTTTTTTTTCTTTAAAGGGCTTGCATTTTTTTAAAGCTAGATTTTTTTTTTTTTTAATAATTCATTACCAAGTTTCGATAAGTATAGGTGGACTTTGTCCCGGTCTGAGCACTTTGTGTGCCTTATCTAGTCTAGTGAAAAAAGTTTTAATTTGTTTGTTTGCATTTGCCGATGCCAAGCTATAGGTTGATCTCAACTACCTAGTCAAGTTCGTTCCTAGTTTGGAATGAGGTTTATTAGGTTGTTTTTTTTACTTGTAGGTTCGTTTTGTTAAACGAGCTAAGTACATTCAATGATTAATATTTATCAGGTCTTTGTTTGCTTGGTTAATAAGACACGATATAAGTCGTGGAGTTAATGTAATATGTTTTTCCGATCAATGATGGTATCTCGTTTAACTGAAAATAAAAAATCTTACATCATTAACAATGCTTGGTTGAAGAATTTTTATCCGGACCATGGTTTGCTTCAACTTTTTCTCTAGCAGCTTTTGTGTTATATGTTGGACATTGGTATTAATAAAATGAATTTGGTTATATTCAAATTAATTATCACCACCATTAGTTGGTCAGTAAAAAAATACCTTATTAAGGTGTTAATGTTTAGAATCTTGATGCATGTGATTAGTCCCCAAATCATGATGAATTTATGACTTCTGATTATCAGCCTCAATCCAACAAGCTAATAATCATAAAAATAAAAAAGGTTGCACTTCTATAATTACAGCATTAAATTACATAATGTCCATGCACACTTTCGTATGTACGAAGTAATTAGTGCATAAGCTAAACTAAAATACATAGAGACTCCACTAAAATCGTATCCATTAGATTTTTCGTTGTGGTAAATCGTATTCGTTAGATTAATGATATTCTTCTTCACTAATCTCACCAAAGCAACCGTGGTCTTTTCTTTAATCACACAAAATGATGGAGATTAACTTGAAAACACAAATTTGAAAAGGAGATTAAGTCCCTTGTGAAAATGTCCCAAATATCGTTACATGATATTTCACCGATTATAGCTAAACTAAGCTCAATATATATAAACACCATTTTCAGCCTTCTTGAACAAATATGTGAAAAAATTGATTGTTCGCACTACGCTCATCGTTGAAAGCCTTTTCATGCACCGTAATTTATTATTGGGCTAAATACTGGTTATTATCCTGTGATTTATATCCAAAATCAATTCAGTCTCTAGACTTCTAATTTCATTAAAAACACCCCTGCACTTTTAATTTTGATCTAATAGGTCTAATTCGTTAATATTATGTTACGGGTTCAAGTTATAGTTGGATTATTTGTTGAAAAACTATTTATTTTTAATAGTAGGACTCACTCTTAAATTGACTAGAGGTGGCCTGCAAACACCACATCATAAAACATAGGTCATATATGAGTTACATTAACAAGTTAAATAACTCAATTATCGGAAAACTAACAAATTGGACCTATTAGATTAAAATTGAAAGTGCATGTGTGTTTTTGATGAAATTAAAAGTTCAGGTACTGAATTGATTTTGGACCCAAACTACGGGGTAGTAATATGTATTTAGCCCTTTATTATTTATACTATTTGGTCTTCGATAAAGAAATATAACCCTAACCTTAGCTGCTTTCTATGAACACATGTTTGGTTAAATTATCGAGCTATTTTTGTAGCAAATTATTTGGGCACCAGAATTAACTAGTGTATGCATCCTCCATCTCCTGTGGAAGTCTAGGGTTTGTAAATCTTTATGAAAACGATCGAGGCTCTATATGATTGTCACCTACCTACCTAGCTAAGCTATAACATCAAGTTGGTTTTTCTACTTCTACCATAGAAGTACTGTATAAACCTACCAGCCTCTCCTTTTCTACCAATTTCTCCTTCTCTTTCCCTTCACATAGTGTAGTACATATCGTGATCAAAATTATTGAATCCTTCTTTTTCGATCAACACATTCTAGAGATCTTCTTTGTAAACTAAAATTAAGGACTAAATTCTGTTTACTACCCTGTACTTTCAAGGGTTCATCAGTTCAGTCCCTGCACTTCTAAATTAATCAGAAAAGTCCTTGTGCTCTCCAATTTCATCAAATCCGTCACCACTCTTTCAATTTTCGGTGAAAATTTCCAAACTATCCACTACATTCACAACACTTATGCATCGGCGGGCTGCCTAGCGATGGGTAGTTTGAGAATTTTTCATGTGAGAAGGTCCAACGTTAACATTTTAGCAGCGAAAATTGATGGAATAGTGATAGATTGGATCGATTCGATTAAATTAGTGAGTGCAAGGACTTTTCTGATTAAATTAGAAGTGTAAAGACTGAATTGATGAACCCTTGAAAGTACAAGGTAGTAAACAGAATTTAATCCTAAAATTAATAACTTTCTAATGGTAAAAGGAGTTCATAAAATCGTAAAACATATATCGGAAAAGTTTAATATTGATTAACTATACAAGCATGCATTACCAATGAAATTAGTTGATATATCTTATTATTAGGCTTTTTTTTTACATTTTATAACATCAAAAGTTTAGAAGGTGTTGAATTCATAACATAGTTTAAATTTATTTTTTCATCGTTCTCACCCCTAATTTGGAAATGAATTGTAATAAACATAAGGACAAATGTTACGAATAGTTCCTGAACTTTAAGCCATTCTAAACGTTCATACCCCATGTTTATAAACTATCATTTTGGTACCTGAAATCACATCTTTTGATTAACATTAGTACCTACTGTTCATAACGGTTTTAAGTAAAGTCACATGGGCTGCCATGTGCCATTTTGTTCAAGGGTATTATTGGAAGGACGCTCCTCTTCTCCAAAGCTTCCCCTTCTTCTCAATCTCTTAACCTCCCTCATTTGGGGGTTGATTGAGCCGCTGATCCAAAACCCACACCCCAATTTTATTACCAGAGTCTTCATGAGCAGCCATTTGCAATTCAATTATTCAAAAAACCGTTCCAATATAATTTTCACCCCCAATTGGCTAAAAATTCGAAACCCAAAACATAAAGATTTTACTGAGTTTTGATTTGGTATCTCCATTAAAAATGAAGATCAACTTGCATGCTAACTCCATTAAAGGCATAATCCCATAATAGCTCAAAGATAAATCAACAACATAAAACAACAAAAGACCAAATCCAGCTTTGGCGTATTAATTAAAGCATATAAAAGATTGATGAAGAAGAGCAAAACCCATTGCTGAAAAACGATAGAGGAGGAACAATAATCCTGCTCCTAAATACAAGATATCTCTTGTATGAGGGAAGCTAGCTTTGTGTGGAAAATATCTCATCTTTATGAGGGGACAAATGCTTTTACAGGTACCGAAATCTGATTGTAAGGGCATGCTTTTTTATTTTTTTTCTTTTCTTTCTTTCAATCGCTAAATTATTTTTCACATATTTGCAACTAAGGATGATACGCCACTAATGAGGGTAGTTTATCAAAATTACAATAGGTGGACACTCATGGAAGTGATGGAACCCATTAACTTTAGTTTATGCAGAGTTTGCATAATTTCAGAACAAGCAACATTGTAAAGAGAGAGAGAGAGAGAGAGAGAGAGAGAGAGAGAGAGAGAGAGAGAGTAGAGATCAAAATACCCTTAAAAAATGTACACATGATCGCACATGATTTGACCTAACAGTGTTAAAGATGGTAAGTATGAATTGTAGTTAAAAATAAGAAATTGAGATACCAAAGTGATACTTTATGAAGTTGAGGTACCATTGTGATGAATGACCTAAAATTTGGGTATTATTTGTTACTTTTTCTCTAAACTTAAAATGCTAATAAATCAGAAATCTGAGCGCACACCCAACAACCACTCGGAGGTGACAGATAACTTTAAGTATTTAACTTACATTAACCATTACATAATCTGTCCTAATTAGGGGGTTAATTGATTACTTGTATTTAAACATCAAGTTGGAATGTAGGACGACATAGTACTACGCTAGCAATTATTGTATTACGATTTTCTTTCGCTTTTTCTATTTCCTAGGTGCTGGTTGTCCCTCCTATTTCAATTATTAATTATTTGGACCATTACAGTGACAGAAAATTGGAGAAAAAATAAATATCTAATGGGCCAATGGGGGATTGGGGGTGAGGAACCAGCGGTCCAAAATGAAAGCACAGAAGAAAATAGGTAACCCAAGTTGCCCCCAAGTTGCTCTATGCTTATGTTTATGTCAGGAGAAAGTGGACAACGGGCACAACTGGTTGATGGCGACCACCAAATGTATTTCAACCGCGGGAATTGAAGCTTTCAGATCTTTCTGACGGCGGTTGTTTGCTCCTACGTCAATTTTGGTGTGTCTTCATTTTCTGATTCCCCGGTCAGATCTTTTGGTCTTGTATCGTCTAATGTCACATGGGCATTGATGTTCGTAGATTTCATCTTGTAATCATGGCACATAATATATGCACAAAGTATGAACGATCATAATTTGATTTATGAAAAATAGAGAATTAGGCTCCGATAGGAGAATACAATGTCATTGTCGATGTCAAGAAGCATAAAATGTAAGCTGTTACTTAGGGCAACAATGTTCATTCAATTTCAAACACTTCTTGCATTTCATCTTTAAGTGAAAGAGAATGGACAAAGAGACCAAATAACATGATAATTTTTTTTTACTTATAATAGCTTTTTGAGCTCTAGACAATTTTTTTTTTCCTTTCAAAAAGAGGGTAAGCTATGCATGTGTACGATGGTCATCGAAAAAATAATTTTCTAAATTGAAGGGGGAAAATGTGAAAAAAAAAAATACACAAAATGTCATGCAGACTTTGGATTTAAGGTTAAAACTAATCTCATGGGGTTTGAAAAAGAGAGGATCACTCCATTGAAATTTAGAGCAATTTGCTTGACATATCATACCTATCAACAGCCTGCATCAAGATAGTATAAGTTAAAAATTCGAATCAAAGAAGTGACATTGCTTTGTGCTAACGAAGATAATATTTTTAAAGTAGGAAAACAACAATGAGATTATCGAACCATTTTTTGTGATATACTTTTTTACAAATCTTATCATCATGTGCTCTAATGTCCAATTCAATGGTGTGATAAGTTAAAATTCAGTGCTCTAGCGGGTTCAATTGTCAGCATGCGAAACTCTAGTTTCAAAGTGACAGCTACCCTCTCAGTTTATTATCCAGATATCAATTATGGATTTTGTTGATGACGTACTAATGTAAAAATGGATGCAGAGGTAATGATAACAGTGAATAGGTCAAATGACAAATTTGGTTCTCTCTGTATCTGGCTAGGGTCTTAATCACTTCCAGCCATTTTGTTCACTTGTTATCTAATGTCCGTTTTGTGAAGAAACAGTTTATTCATAATATCCTAGTTAATGTAATAGACAATAAAAATAACTAACGCTAGTCGTTCATGCACAATGTTGATCGATTCGAGAGCTTGTACAAATTCCACCAAAATAGACGACTGCAAATCACTTGTACAGTTGTACGGAAGAGTAGATAATTTAGAATACCTTTTCATTTCAATATTCTTACTCATTAAGTGGTGTATACTACCTTTAGCTTATAGCTTCATGCCTTCATCCAAAATTAATTTTCATGGAGTGGAGTACGTTAAAATGTACTTGGAGACTTTCTCGTACCGCAAATAAAGTAGCTAGCTACCCTTAACCCAACACAACTCTATCAAAAACAGTATGCAAATCAACAACCAGAAACCTTTCATCAAACACAACTCGATCAAAAACACAGCGCGGAAATCAACAACCAGTCATAAACAAGTCATAGATGAAAGACTGAAAGCGATCGATTATTTCATAAACAAGTCACAAACAACGTTTCTGCTTTCATTGTTTTGGGATCACCACAAGTCCACAACCCATCACAGCTGCACTGATCGATACGAGCCGTCCATTGCTGGTTGGTGTTGCTCATTAAGAAAATGAGAATTTGGATGCAAGGAAGGGTACGTACGTCGGGACTGGCCCAGGTAGCCCTAGACGTACAATCAGTCAACGCTGCTGCGCGCTTAGCCTAAACATATTTATGGAAGCTAGCTTGTTGGTGCTGCATGCATGCACAGAGGGTTGGACCCCAAAAGGGTCATAGCTGCTGGCTGCTGTTAAATTCTAAGCACCAGCTAGCCTTTTACAGCAAGGTTTCCACTATCGACCTCACTTTGTGATTTTATCTCTAAGTATCTTTGTTCAATCTGTTTGGTTCTAGAAATTTTGAGCCCAAAGGCTAACTAGCTCAGTTTGCCATTTCAAACAGTGAACCAGTGGCTCTCTGAAGATGGACAATCAAACAAGAATTGTCATGCATGTTGGTTATGGATCTTTCCCCAGCCAAGCTGTAATGTATGTGTTCAACAATCAAAGTAACAATGCACCACGCTACGTTCACCTTTCATTTTCAGAAAAGCTGGCACATACTAGCTAGGAAGATTTTAACTACGTACAATGTAGATATTTTTTAATACAATTTAATCTGTCACACTGTCAAACTTTCAATTTTATTACAACTACTTCATTTTTTGACAGCTTATGTTTTTTGGTACCCTAATCTACTAATACTACTATCTCAAAATAGCTGGCTAGACTGCAACTGGATCGTTTCGACCTAAAGATATGGCATGACTAGTGATAAAGGATTTATTGATAATCTTTGTCAATGAAAAGTGAAGCACAATCACGAGGTCTAGAATCAAGACACTGAGCATGATGCCAAACAAATAGACCGCATTACAAATAGAAAAGGCCAACTTATTGATTCTTAATTGAAACCTGGTATATAGAAAAAACCAACATGAATGAATTAACTATCTCGATTAGTTGGAAATTGATGGAAGATCAAGCACATTAATGGACCTGAGTTCTATTGCTAGCTGATAGAAAAGGAATATATATGTGCCAATCAGTGGTCTCACTTAGCTCGATCTATTTCGTTGGTGGGTGAAATATTGTTAATGCATTCATGTGGGTTTTCGGTGGAATGTCCCATACAAACATATTGCCAGTTTTAATCTGGGCCATGGTGAAAAGTTCGTCCGCAACCTTCTCTCTTTGACAATAACATCGTCTCTCAACTTATGCAGGGAGAAGTTTGCATATGGTCTCTAGCTGATCTCTTCTTCTTAATGTAGTTGGTGTTATCACCATTATTAATCCATCAGCTACTAAATAAATGCACTGGATAGCACGCATCATGATTTATAACACGAAAACTAACGTGAAGGTTTGTACGTAGTTGCAGTTCGTGATTAACGGCATTTATCTAATTATATTTCCTAAGTAGCTATTTAGTGTATCAAATTAAAATGCCGATATATCATAAAATAACGGAAATGCTTGTGTAAGCTTATGAAATGATGGAAACAAGAATAGAAAATACTAAGCCCTAGTAAATAACTACTTTAGAATAAAATTATCGCATTTGGAATCCAATCAATCTGCCAGAAACCAGCAAAAAAATTACATAATCGGCAAAGAGTACAAAACCCTATTTTTTCACGCGATGCCATTTCTCAGAAACTCACACCCATCATTAGTCTGAACAAAACAAAAGGCCAAATATACAAGGAATTTGAACTCATCTTTTGAAAGACAGGAGTTCTAGGACCATAATAAACCAGTACTTCTACAGATACATACACCAAAATTTTGGTCCTCTAGCTAGATCAGTGCATGTACAAGCTTTACTTATACAACTAGGTAGCTCGTCCACGCGATGCTACAGACTTGTGTGTTTTTATTTTAAATTTTATATTCGATAGAGTAGCAATGATAATATAAGAAATGTTAACTGAATATGTTATTGTTTTGCATATTATGAAAACTGATATTTTAACATGGCTTGAATATATAGATATTTCAAAAATGAAAGTGTTGAGCGGGAGCTTATATTTTAATCAAACTTTTGTATTTACATTTTTTAAAAGAAACTGATATTATAACAAAAAAATTTCTTTACATACAAATTACAAAAATGGTTAGATCTCGCCAAAATATCTTATATTTTAGTTGGAACCAATTATCCTATGATGTATCATTTATTGGTTTATATACTCATGGCGGAACTGTCAATAGCTGAGGGGGTCCGGACCCCCCACACTTTTCTACATATATCAAATTAATATGTATGCTATCAAAAAGTTAATTAAAAACTCTTTTATATACAGATATAATGTAATAGACCCTTCTCCCTGCGGTCTTCGCTCCACGTGGTAATTAGGCCAAACTTCTATTGATTACTTAATAAATTAAATTAAATCAATAGGCAAATCAGTTGATTGGTATTTTCAAAAAAAAAAAGATTAATTGGTTGTAACCTAATAAATTCAATCAAAAAAGAAAAAGTAACAAAATAAATTAACAAAGTTAAAATAATTAGGGGACGAAAGTGTCAAAAAGCATAGAAAATTGGAGGGCAAAGACGAAATCCTGACGGGCCTCCTCTCTGGTTCTCTTTTGCTGTCTGTCCTTCTCCGTCTCTCTCCATCTCTGGATCTAATTTCTCTCTCTATCAAACACAAAAACAACCTCAGGGGCAGAACCGACTTTTTACTGTTAAATGAACAGTAACAGCATTTAGTATATAGTATAATAATATAATATAATAATTTGAACAACTTCTGGGTTGTTGGGGAACGTCCGGTTGTATCTGATTTTCGCTTGCAGAAAACGAAATTAAAAACCTTCCCCATTCCCCAGCTAGTACTGAACTCTCAATTCTAGGACCTTACCGAACCTGCCACTTTCCCAAGGACCATGTTCTGATGTTCAATTATATTGCTCCCCCAATCATGTTTGCAAGGAAAAAAAACATGGTACGAGAGCAATAGTTTTCACTCATCAATCATCATAGACACTTCAGGTGCAAGATTTAGTTGTCACATGAAGAGTGGTTCTAAGTTATTATGTGTAACATTAGGCCTCCGTCTGTTGTCAAGACCATTGGTCACGTACGTGAGTTTGGCAGAACAATTATTTGGATAAAATTTTGCCGCATATTACAAAAGAACTAAGTATATGACCAAAATTTCTATTTCATAAAATTTATTTTGTTACTACGCTATATACATCTGAATATGTGTCCTTTTCTTTAAATAAAATTTAGAATTTATAGTTTCTAACTTTCTATTTCAGAATTCAAAAGTTTTCATCGGACAAAAATCAAGTATGAGGTAATAATTAGGTGAAATGATAGTGTTAGATATCTTCAAATTATTTTTATTATTAAATAAACACGTAGCTTAATTTTAACAAAATTGAGTAAAACAATAGACTAATGATGTCTAAAAACTCTCTGAGTACGTTTGGGGGCATAAGAAATATTAGGGACCTTCTTTGCAATTATCGGGAGTAATGAAGACGGGGCTGATTGTCCTTTGTACCTAAAACACACACACAAACACAATGTATTTTATTCTGGTAATGAGTTTGACGCAGACCTAGATCGTGTTTTGCTTTAGGCCATGGTTCATGTGTGATGTCTGATTGGTTGCTATAAAACCTAATTTGCTTCTCCCGTAATAGTGGTTGATTGGCTATCATTCCATAGTTTTAGAAGTCGTTTTGTTGGTATATTCTCAAATATACCAACTGGAGCCAAAACTCAAACACACCCTATAATATAAACCACAGCCTTAACAGCTAATAAATGTACCAAAGTTATTAATTGGCTTTACCAAGAGGGAGGAGAGTCACAATATCTCTTTTTAACCATTGGATTCTAATTAATTATTCGAAAGATTTTGAACCTGAGTACATAACTAGGCAAAAAATAAAAGACACTTAATTGAAATACGTACTAATTTAACTATATCTTATCCAAGTGAAGAATGACGTTACTGAAAACTCTATATATATATATATATATATATATATATGTGTGTGTGTGTTTTATGTATAATATATATATGAGATTTTTCTTAGGTAAGGATATCCTTACCTAAGCTTATGGAACGGATTTCCAGTTTTCAGCCACTTTTCGATCACATATTTATATCTTAACCATTCAGTTTTTAGGTCCTAATGTATAGATTATCTCTGTAAAATTTCAGCCAAATTGATGATCATTAAGACATCCAAAACTGTAATTTACACGAACGAACTGAATCTGTGGAACCAGAACCGTTCGTGTACATTGTTGTAAATTGCAGTTTTGAATGCCTTAACGATCATCAATTTGGCTGAAATTTTGTAGAGATGATCTAGACATTAGGACCTAAAAACTGAACGGTTAAGATGTGAATATGTGATCGGAAAGTAGCCAAAAACTGAAAATCCGTACCTAAGCTTAGGTAAGGATGTCCTTAATTAAGAATGACTGTATATATAAATATATATCTGTGTGTGTGAGGAAATTCCTAAGGTTGAAACTCTGATCGATCATATACATCTTTATTAAAAGAAGACATAAGAAATTAAGTTGTTTTTGCATGTGTAATGTAAAGCCAAGTGAATGCTTATAAGTGCATTTAAACTTTTAGAGATAGTAAGTTAGGGTGGACCTAATGAAGGATATATTGTTGAAAAATGGACATATCCTAATCAATAAGCATCTTCTTTGTATGCTTAGACGTCAGCATGGAAAACGTTACATGAACGTACAAATTGGTGCATGATTGAAACCCTTTCGGTTTCTTGTCTAATTTTCCAAGTTACAAGGCAAAATAAATAAATAAAAATTAAGAAGAGACATGAGAGTTCGGGAGACTCGCGATCGTTTTGTTTTGTTTTATATTTTAATGGAATTAATATCCCAAAATAATAAAAATAAAGACATTGAGAGCTGGGAGGAAGGGGGCACTTCCGGTTGATCCACATGCATGTGGGCTTTCCATTTCCTAACTGGACAGAGACATGTAGACGCCAATGCCACGCCACTCTTCTTATCTTCTCATCTACTATACATTCTCTACTCTCCTCTCCCACCCAGAATAAAGCTTTTGATAGTTCCATCTCTCACTCTCATAGATTTTGGTTCTATTGCCATAACCAAATGACTGGAAAGCCTTCCCGAAAGAAGCAACATGAATACATAATACTGATCAACCCTGTCGATAT
This sequence comes from Rosa persica, assembly GCA_025331145.1. Taxonomy (NCBI): domain Eukaryota; kingdom Viridiplantae; phylum Streptophyta; class Magnoliopsida; order Rosales; family Rosaceae; genus Rosa; species Rosa persica. The sequence goes on from WFKR01000005.1 coordinate 56,157,488, forward strand.
ATAACTTTGTGTACTCCAATAGCTGTCCCTGTCGGTGTATAAGCAAAGTTATGAGGTCATAATATCGATTTAGTGATTCACGTTGCTTTTGTTCATTTGTAAACTTATGGGAGATGTCACACACTCATGGCTTAGTGTAATTGCGTTCAGATTATTGTTAGGGTTCATTTAGTTGGTAAAAGACTGTAGTTAATTAGCACAGCACATTGCAGTGCTGGTATTCCTATTTTTGAAGCAGATATTGTCAATTAACAAGGATTGGCTCCATAAAATTTAACATGGTTCCAAGCATCTAGAGATCTATTCTTACATGAGAAGGCTTGCTAGAATTATTCTTTCATTTTCTTTAGAAAACCTCATATTACCTAAAACATCATTCGAAAAGATCAGCCATTATGACCAAATGAACAAAAGCAAAAAATGCCTCATAATATTTATATGCATAAAAAAATCAACGAACGCCTAAGAATAGTTATGACATGTATAACTCAACGACTCAACCTATAATAAGCTGTCATGTGAGTAACACTATTTATCTCATTTGACAAATACTTTCTATCCATGACCAACATTATACATATACAAAAATAAAATGAGTTTTTTACTGTTCAATGATTAATTAAACAGTGATTTTTTGAATTTGCCCCTATTTTATTTGCTCTTTGATGCTTTTGTCTCTAATATATATATATATATATATATATATATTTTTTTTTTTTTTATGGAAAAAAGACAAATATTAGCTCAATAAAATTATTGCAAATATTCTTTTTCAACAAAAAAAAATAGATTATTGCAAATAGAAGTGAAAGATGATTATGATCTTAAAATTTATTTGTTCTTAAATCTATGGTTTTAGCTTAGTAGGATTATACAGACTTTTTATCCGTCTTTATATATGGCTTAGGTTTGTCAAATGTGAAATAACCTAAGTCTTGATTTAAGTTGACTTTTCAAATAGAAATAGAAAAAGTCAGAAACATGGTATTATATAAATGGGTGTCTTGAGTAATTCTTAAATTTTAATTTAGAATTTTTTATGTTTATAACAGATCAGTAAAGGGTGAGTCTAGTTAGACCTCTAATTTGCTATTTGGACCTCCTCTGATTTTTATAAAAATTTAATCACTATTTTGCCCCTCTTATAGAAAATACAAGATTTTGGCCCTCATATATCCAAAAAAAAAAAAAATACAAGTAAATATTGCAGCCGTGTGCAATCCCAACAGAGAAGTTCCACTGTGATATGTTTACACTATTTATTTGCAGATCCAATATGTTCTCTCCGTCACCTCTCTCTATCAAACTTTTTAAGGAATTATGAATTAATTTATATTTAATCTTTTCAGCAACTATAACAAAGGCAATCCAATGGGTTAATAAATCTGATGAGCAACAGAGGCAGCGAAAATCAATATTCTACAATCCTTTATTAAAGAAATATAATTTGTATTATCATTATCAACATGCAAGCTTTTGTTCTGCAACCAAAAAAATTAACTCAAACCAATTCCTGCTCATTTGTTTTTGGGCTGGCGCCGCCGACCAAATCGCGAAAGCTTTGCAGCCAACCTTAATTGGTACCCGACAACCAACTCGAGCTGAAGTTATAAATGGATGGAATAGGAGTTTTTTATTTTTGATTAACGAATAGGAGGTCGATAAAATGGAATTCAAATATGTAAAATGTAAATAAGGGTAAATTAGGAAATTTGATGAACAAAAATAAAGAAGGAGGTATAAAAAGCAAATTAGGAGGTCTGAATAGAACTACTCATCAGTAAATTTTTATATAGATTTTTAAAAGTTTCACTGCTAAGTTTCATATATTGCTCCTTATATTATGTTGTTTGTATCCAAGAGCAAATGAAGGGTTTTCAACACCATATGAACCAATAAGTGATACATTAGAGGATGATTAGTTCCAACTTGAAATGTATGATATTTTGGTGAGATTTAACTCCTTTTTTAATTTGTATGTAAAGAATATCTTTTGTTAGAATATCTCTTTCTTTTGAAAACTGTAAACACAGAAGTTTGGTTAAAATACTAGCTCATAATATTAAAGCCAAGTTAAATACCAGCTTTCATAATATACAAAACGATAATATATTTAGTTAAAAAAATTTATATTGTCATTTCCACATCATTGCGTATAAAATTTAAGATAAAAAAATACAAATCCGCAGCATCGCTCGGACGAGCTGCCTAATACATATAATGATATATTACTCATTAACCAAACCCGGCCCATCAAAGTGTGAATATCCATTATTGTTTTCAACAAATTCTACAATTATGACAAGTCCACTAAAAGTATTTCATCAACAGTTCCCACTCTAACATGAAATAATATATGTCCATATAGAATATAGATGGTACATGTTGGGACACAAATTACTTATGCAATTGTGCCCCATAACTTTGGTAAATTGATTTGTCTTGCATGCTATTTTACTGTTTTTAATCTATTTCCTTTGATTTGTAGAAAACCATGCATTAAGAATAAAATGACCATTTGAGGCGTCAAATCGGTGATTTGAAGCTAGGAGAAAAAGACATGGAGATTAGAAGAAAATTACAAATCGGCAGTTTTGGCGACTTTTCCAGTGAACTTTTCCGAGAGCCACCACTCATGGAGGACCCTTTCTCTAGCATAGGAGGGCCAAGGTTGTGTGAATCTTTTACTTGAAATTCAGATTTTTTTTTCCCTACACATTGTGCTTTTGTCCCTTGTGTACTTTGGAGACAAGGTGGTAGACAACTTTTGCACACTTTGTGGGACATGCATGGCTGAATTTAGGAAGGAAAAGACTAAAACAAAGGGGAATAATTCTGAAAAGGGGACTCCACTTCAACATCATCTTCATCCTACGGAAGCTCCATTCTTTCTCTCAAAGAGACCACCACCATTTCTACCACTACACCACCATTTCCACCACTACTCAACACCATAACTCACCCTAGAGATTCCAAAGATCACCATTCTTACCAATATCAAGAGCTTGGAGCAAGGAGAAGGAGGTGACTACCACCACACCATGTTCTTGGAGACCCATCTCCACCACCTCTTCCGGCATCATCAATAGTCACCCTTTACTCTCTATCTCTTATTGTATTTGATGTTTAATAGAATGTTGAAGCTTGTGTATCTAGCTATGTGTGAGTAGTGATCTTGTTGGGGCTAGGGTTGAAAACCTTAGCCAAACTTGCTTGTATTAATGCTTTTGTTTATGATTTCATGCAATTTCGTTTTGTCATTCTCACATGCTAATTCAATAGTTGAATGAATTACTTAAACCTAATCAATTTGAGTTATGTGTTTGCCATGACATGAAGTTTTTCCTAGAGATTGATTACCTTTAGGAAGAAGAGAGCATGAAAGCACACCATGTGTGCATGTGAGAGTAGTGAGCTAAAATCACCTAGAGATAGGATTGGTTTACTTGCTTGGTTACCTAAACTCTAAGCTTTATGCATTTAGGGGCAAATGATTGAGACCTATCCGGTAATTGAATTTGTTTCTAGATAGTTAACTCGAGACTTATCCGGTGAGAGTTAATAAAATGAAAGGGGTTTAGGCCTTAGTAGTCCTATCCGGATGCTAAGAGGGTAGCTGGACAATTAGTTTTGCTTAATTCCTATTTAATTGCTCTAATACTTGCAAGGGAGGCAAAAGGTGAAACCCGATGCCCTAACTTCCATCCATTTGATAACAACTTATTTAGCTTAGTTTACACTTGCTTTCGTTATTACAATTTGAATCGAAACCATTCTCAAAATCCAAAAATCAAATCTCTACACACCATCTCGCACATACTCACCATGAACTTTGGTTCACATATGAACTTTTGTTTGTGATTGTACATTTGCATATTCTTCTAGTTTTCCTTTAGGATTTTCCCTAGCTAGGAAAGGATTTACCAATCTTCGTGGGTTCGACATCCTTACTTAATCCTCTATTCTATAACTTGTACCTCTTGCACTTAAGGGTGGCTTTAATGTTAACGGTACACATTATTAGTTGGTAAGGTGTGAAAGGATGATAGTCCAGACACTTAGGGTTTGCTTAATAATCTTCTGATCTAATGAAGAAAAATTGTACGGTTTAACTCCTTTGTGGAGAAAGGAGGATATTTCGGTAATATCGTGCATGAGCGAAAATATCCAAGTGGTCATAGCTTAACTAGCTGGTCCCTTTCGACAAATGCAAGTGACCGCTTTCAACGACTCTCTATCACTATAAAGCCAATAAGACCCTATTGTAATTTGTAACTATTGTTCGTTCTAATTAACATACTCACCACACGAAATAAAATCAAACCGAATTTAGTCTCGGTTAATTATTACAACACAATCCAAAATATAATGTAAAGCTCTAAATGAGCATACACACACCTCACAACTAAATAAATAACAAAACTGTTATAACACCTAAGCAGCTCGGTCACCTCCCTGGTTATCCTGACCTGCAGGAATATCCGCTACACCATTGAATAGTGTACCGGGATTGCAACAACACAAAACCCGGTAAGCTTATGAAAGCTTGTATGAGTAAAAGAATGAACTGTTACTTAATTTAATCTCATTTATTCTCACACACGGCAACACTCAATTATTTCCACATATACAAATAATAACAATCTCAATCAACACCAATTCAATATAACAAGACAACCCCACTCACTACTTTCCCCACAACTCTCTTCATCGTATTTATAAAAATACGGTACTTGACAGACTAGAGCTCTAACTGAATCGTAGCCCGTCACCTGGCCTAGGTTATGGTATCCGACATAATTATCAATTATTGTATTTCATCAATATGTATTTCTATATACATATTTAGAACGTCCAATAATTCCACATACTCAACCAATCGTATCCCATCATCCACACTAGGATTAGAGCGTCCGATTATCTACACCAGTTATTACGTTGACCCTAAACCCATAAATGAACACAACATATAATATCACATACTGAAATCAACCTAACCAAGATACATCATATTATTATGGAATTACACAATTGTAATATAATCAACTCATCAATTCTACTCAATCATATCATCACACAACAAATCCACTCATCAATATATATTTTCCACGTAAATATATATATACGTAATCATCCACTCAGGAATGACCACTAATACCATCTATAATTCACACAAGAAAATTATGAAATTCATTTGTATAGTTAAAATTCATTTTACTTACCTATGGACCGTGGTGATTCAAGTCCATGAAATTTTAAAACAAATATTTAATCCGCAAATATATTTTCACACAATTACCAAAAATAAATAAATTAAAATGCTCGGTTCGTAATATGAACCACGTGAGTTTTACTCACCTCGAAACTCCCGCTGCGTCTTCAATATAATTATAAATTATAATTTATAATTAACGCCGAATAGCCCACTCAATTAAAATCCGTCAATCACCTAATCAAATGTGATTTGAATTTAGCCAACAATTTCAACACATAAATTAACTACTAATTAACGGCCAGATTCTAATTTACATTAAAATCCGACGAGCGGTTTCTCACGAATCGCTCTCCTAATTACCGTTTTTCACATATACGAAGATCCAACGGTCGGATCTTCGCCCATGACCACACAAAGCCTCTGGGACAGTCATATGATCATCATAACAAATTTACAAGTTCATCCAACGGTCATAAATCCACAGATCACAAATCTAACGATCGAAATCGATCGAAATCACAAAATTCATAACTAATTCATACGATATCCGAAAAATACGTATAATACGCCGAAATGATCGTATCGAAACATAGAATCATAAAATGGACAGAAACCAAATTTTAGACCTCCGGAGGTGGCCGGAAAAGGCCGCCGGAGTTAGGGACAGAGCCGCCACCGACCACCGCCAATGGTGTCGGGGCTGAGCTTGTCCCCTTCGTTTCATCATTCTGAGCAACTTTCATAACTAGCACAAGACCTAAAAATAACGGGAATGCATCGAAATTACCGATTTACAGTCGGTGGCCGGAAAATATGCAGAAACCGGTGAGCTTGAAAACCGACCTGAAAACTGCAACCTCAGGCCCCGATCCCTTCTGGAAACTTGTTCAGAACTTCCTTGCGAACTCAACAAGCCAAGAATCACAAGAAACGATCGTGTATAGCTCGAGATATCTTGATCGAAAGTTTCGGTATTTCGATCCGTTCGGGTCGAGCTCCGACGAACGTGAAAACGTTCGACCCAGTTCCGGTCCTTCTTGGTGCTTGTAGAGGAAGTTGAGGCGAGCTCAATGAGACAAGAATCAAGTGAAATGATGGAGTGTAGCTCGAGATATCGAGATCGAACCGAAAATGGCTGTTTTCGGTTCGGGTTGTGCCGCCGCCGCCACGGGCCGCGCCGCCTTGTGAAACTGCCTCCGGGAGCTAGAGCAGCTCGAGACGAACGCCTGGGACTTGGTTTGAGGTCGAGAGGTGGTCTGTGGAGGGAGAACAATTAAGGAGAAAATTTCCTCCCCTTTCGGCCGACTGCGTCTGTGAGAGAGAGAGAGAAACCAGCTTTTTCCAGAAACAGGAAGAAGAAGAAGAAAGAAGAAGAAAAAGAAAAAAGAGGAACCGGTAGGGAAAAATTTAGGGTTTCCAAAAATTTTTCTATATATACATGTTTCGGAAAACTTCGAAATTCGATAACTAATTCAGAAAAAATCCGATCTTCGTGTTCCGCACGTGTACGGACTCGTATCGACGAGCTCTACAACTTTCATGAAGGAAGTTTCTCCAAATTTCGTACGTAGAAAAAGTCGATTTCTCAAACCGAGTATTTCGAGCTTTTCGTTAAAATAAACGTTTCGAAACTTTGATAATTGTAAAAATGAATGATTATCGAACATATATCGTGAAATCGCATAATAATCATTCGATACAATCACTCGAATTTAAAATAGAAATTGCGGGTATTACATTTATCCTCTCTTTTGGCTTGTGTTCAACTTCTGTTTCTGCCTCCTCATCATCATCAACTTCATCCTTATCAAAATAACTAGTGTATTTCAAGTCTTCCTCTTCAGCCATGCGATCAAACGCTTTCCAAAGCTCAAGGACTACATCCAACTTTAAGAAGATGGAATTTCGCCGAGTTGGCACATCCAATATGAACATCTTGCAATCCAATTGTTCTTTGGCAATACAATTATGCTTAAAACATCAAGTCTTGTAGACAAACTCCTAACATAACGCACTGCATTTCTAATCGAAGCCACATATTTATCCATCATTCTTAACCATAATTTCACAATCAAGTTGAGAATGTGTGCTAAACACCTGACATGTAGCCACTTACCTCCTAAACCAAGGTTTTTATTTTTTTTAAGTCAACATCTTTTTCTTAATGTACTCGATAGTCACTTTGTTTGCAGATGCATTATCCACCCGATTTCCCAATCAATTAGGTATGTTTCTAGCAGCTTCCCTATGGTGTTCCCTTGATGATTAGGAATTACACAAAAGTTAAGATTTTTTTTGTGAAAATTCACCATCGTCTATGAAATGAGCTGTAACCACCATATAATTTATGTTTTGCACTGATGTCTACGTATTGGTGGTTAAATTAACACAGTGGCTAGCTAGCTCCCGCCGCAGTTTGTTCTTCTCAGCATCATACAAATCCTAAAATGTGCTTACAACCAGTCTTCTAGAATAAATCTTGAACCTAGGACAAACAACTTTACAAAACCTTTGAAACCTTCCTTCTCCGGATAACTAAATGGCAGCTCGTCTATTACTATCATCTCAACACAAGCTCTTAGGCAAACATCATTACTAAATGGCCTCATAGTTAAAGAAGGTTCATTCAAGTTTCTACCAGCTACAAACACTTGCTGAAACTCTTCCAAGTCTATCCTACCAGAGTATTTTTTATACACAACCTCTATATGTCTCTTTAAACTACTGGTACCATTATTGTATGGATTACAAGCAAGGTCTATAAAGTAATACTTGCATTTGGCACGATTGGTAGTCCCAACCTAGACCTCATTTCCATCTTTGAACTTATACATTGGCTTGTCAATCTTCTCATATTGCTTCCATACCATTGAACCCTCCCTCGACCCCGTGGATGCAAATGAACTCTTCGTCGATCTCTTTTTGGTTTTAGTGGTCGTGACGATGTCATTATAGATGGAGCTATTACAGAAGATGATTGGTCTGTTGTAGTTGTAGGGATGATAGCATTCTAGGCAATTTCGGTTCACAATCGGAATTGGATCTGGGGTTTGCATGATTCGAACCCGAATTTGAATTGGATTCTGACTGGGATTGAGATTGAGATACTGTTTTGCTCGTTTCTGGTGTGTTTCCAATAGAGGAATCCATGGATGATTGGATTGATTGAGAAACAAAGTGATCAAGAGTGACTGAGTGAGTGGTTTGTGAAAGAACAGAAGAATTTATCGAGAAAATGAAGTGAAGGCAGCTTCGTCTAGGGTTTTTTAGGTCTAATAAAATTGGGTGATTGCCTGCACTCAAGTTTAGGATATCCTCTATAGGCTTTCCTGATTAATAGGCGACACGTAACAAGTACAAAATAATAGTCCGGATCGGGCCTAATTGGTTTTGCAAATATTGAAATCAACACTGAACAGAATGACACTTGAATCGGTTCGATTTAGCCCGAACCGAGGATTTTAGCTTTCAAACTTGACTCGTAGTCAATTTCAGTTTGAATCGGGCCAGTTTCTCAGTCTCTTAGGTAAAAACGCCCAACCCTACTCTTGTCCTTATCGTAGTAGGTGTTAGAGGAAATTAAGCGTTGTGGCGCCTTGGATTGATTGATGGATCGCCGATCTGATTCGCAGCTAGGGAGATGGTGATGTAAACGGGGTTGAGCATGATGAGGTCTGCGTGTTGGGGGAGATGATGGAGATCTACCAGGTTTGGTTGTCGTGGCCTATCACAGTCATGTGGATGTAGGTACAGTTTCGTTGGCTGGCGGTGGTGACTGCTCGTCATGTATTTGGTTTGGATCAATCGTGGGGTGTGCAGATGGTAGGAGTCAACAAAGGAAGGAGTCCGGCTAATGCAGGTTATGGTGGGAGTGACAGCGTCTAGGCTGCCTGATCTGGTTCGCGATCGATGATGGATGCTGGGAGCTTGGGCCTCCATTTTGCTGGGCTAGCTAGGGGCTAGGCCTATTTTGGGATCAACCTATTTAGGGTTTTTCTAATCTAGCTTTGTTTATGTTTTTAAGCTTGTTTTGTTCTCTAGGGTTTCCTCTTAGGGTTTCAAGAAATAAATTAGGTTTAGTGCTTGGTTCTGTTCTGACGCTTTCCCTAGTAGTGTCAGGTTATTGGCTTTGGTCTTAATCTTAGGATGATGCTACATTTTAGGTTGTTCTAGTTATATTGTTTCAATTGGTTTCAGCCATAGGGTTCCCTAAGGCTGGCTCAGGCTTAGTTTGGGATTGTTGTGATGTGAGAAGAAGCACTTCTGAACTTGCTATGAGAGGAAGCACTTCTGATTTTGCTGTGAGAAAAAGTAGCTAAGTGTTTGGTAAACTGTTTTTAAAAGTGCTGTGAGAACAAAAAGCAATTTCTGAGTGTTTGGTAAGTTGCAAGTGGAAAATGATGGGGGTTGGTATAATTACCAAATGGTCATAAATACTAAAAATGCTACTAAAATACATAAGTTAGCTTTTTAATCATGTAACCGTACAAAATTATAATTTGCCTCACGTATTGTTCTTGTACACTGGTTAAAAATATTGATGCATTAGTTTCATCTCATCTTCGATATTAATTACACAAATCATATGATTAATTTTAGGTTTCTTGTAATTTTTTGTTACATATTGCTCGGTCCGAATAAAAGCTATGTGATATAACTTTAATATACAGCAAAACTTTTAACTATTACACAAAATAAGTCTAGAATGTTTGGACTAATTCCTCAACCATAGGTCATGGAGATCCACTACACAAAATATATTAAAGACAATTCAAATTTGCAACTAAACACTAAGTAGATGCATTCATTAGATGTTCTGCAATTGTATCTTTTAACACCTCAATTTCTCATCTTACTGAACCATCTCATTCATGTGCATTGGCATCTCTTCACTTAAGATATATGTCATAATCTGCAAATAGGATTTACAAGAACATCATAAACAAAATATTAGAAGGCTTAAAGATATCCCATGCCCCATTCATGTCATGCCTAATTCATTACTCTAATTCTATATAGGACAAAGTATACACAAGACCGCATGAAGATAGGGTGGACTCTATCCAAACTTGACAACTGCTCAGCTATGCTATTGGCTCAATTATAAGTGAATCATGGACAAATCATGCTAGTATGATTTCCTAGTTGCACTAGTCGTAGCGGGTTATGACAGAGATGAGATTTGAAACTCCATTTAACTGAAAATTATTAAAAAGGTTTTGATGAAAAATTCTGGAGGAGGATATAAAATTCTCCACTGTGATGTATTTATACTGACTGCATTAAGCTTTACACACTGAATAACCAAGAGAGAAGGTAATATAACCACATATTAACAAAAAACAAATCTACATTGTCCAAAACATCCATAATCAAGGTGAAAATCCATAACTTCCAACTATTCTGGGGTTTTTCCAACAACTCTCAATGATATCACTTGAATTACTAGCAGCATAAACTGAACACAGAAACTACACATAATAGTGCAACTCTTGCTTCTAAATCGCAACAAAAGATATACAGTGAGTGCTTGATGCCTATACCAGAACCAACCATTCATTATTACGAACATTGCAGAAGTACCTCCTTTATCAAAGGATTGAAACATTGTGTGCCTTTATCAACAGGATGCATGCAAACATAATAAACTCGAGAAAAACAAATAATCACGCATTGTCACCAAATCTAATGCACAAACCTAAACCACGACTACTCTGGCTTACCTTATAGAGTCATTAGGGGAGAAAAACAACCAAGTTGGTGCATTAATTCACACCTAGTTTAGGCAGGAAATGTCCTGCTTACAAATGACCATTCAGAGCAATAACATGAGTATACAGCAGCCAGCCATAACACAAATGACAAGATTTCAAAGCATTTTGCACAAGTCAAGAAACAAAGCATATAATCACAATTCAAGAAAACATCCAGAACCTCCCCACAGTATCCATCTTATATGATCTTAGTAAGAAGCTGTGTTAAAAATTCACAAAGCTTTAATCTTAACATCTATTTCCACTTGATAGTTTGATTAACATAAACCCATCAAACCAAAGGTCTAAGCATTTAAAAGCCAACATGTTTACAAAGATTTGATCTTTCAAACACAGAACAAGTCAGAGCGAGCCAGAAAAGTAAATGCAGAACATAAATGATAGCAAAGCTCTTTTAATAAAAACCCGTCCTTTCCTTACCACAGCAATAAGGATCACTTGAACTCAAAAGTGGGCACTGGAGGCGCATCAAAACTCTCCAGGACCTTGGTTCGCTTCCGCTGCCTGCCTCTTCAGGCTGTTTGGATTTCCCAAACCACCCTCCCAAATCGCTATTTGGTAATGAAAAGAAAGGGGAAAAAAAAAACAGAACAATAATCCCAAACCAAATAGATTTGATGTTTGATAAAAATCAAATCTAAAATCAGACCAAATAATTCAATAAAATAGTTGGTAAGAGGTTTTACCTTTTAGAATTTAGAATTTGGAGACAAAGCTGCTCTGTCGAGTTTATGATTGATGCTCCTCAGTTCAATGACCGTAGAGAAGGAAGGATTGATGAGAAGACAATCAGAAATAGAAGTCCTCTCTCGAGTTTCTGATGAGAAGAATGATGCTCCTCAGATTTTCTGTGACAGCAGAGAGAGAAGGAAGAGAAGTAGAGCCCCTCTCTCAAATTCTTCCGATGAGAATGAATGATTCAAGTGTTTGACGGCAAAGAGAGGAGGAGGAGGAGGAGCAGAATGTGGTGGTTTTGCCTCGCACAGATGAAAAAAAAAAGACTGGGTTTCAGTTTAAATTTTAGAAAAGAACGAGGACAAAATAGGTAATTTATTTAATTTCATTAATAGTTCCGTGTTTTCAGCCTCGTTCCGCAAAAGCCACTTTCAAAAGCTACTGAAAGTAGCTTCTTGATTCCTGCTGCCCACAGAAGCACTTCCGCCCAAAAGCAACTATTTTAGAGTTTACCAAACAGCCTCACTTTCCTCCAGAAAGCACTTTTGGACCAAAAGCAGGTTTCAAAAGCAATACCAAACTAAGCCTCAATCTCCTCGTAGCCCTCCTTTTGGGTGAGTTGTTCTTTGTAATGTTATTTACTCTTGATATTAATGAACTAACACCCAAATTCTCTAGAAAAAAAAAATTTTGAGTATAACAAGTAATAAAAAAGGACAATACTTGTGCACCAATTGAATGAGATTAGTGCAACAAATCAAACTCTAGCCTACAATTAAGATGGGGCAATCAATCGAATCAATATAGATTATTTTTTTTTAATTTTCTTCTTCTTATTTAACTTTATAGTTTAGAGCCAAATGAGCCAAGCTGAGCATAATTCAAGCTCAAGCTTAAGAAAAAATATTCAAGCCGAGCTGAACCTAAGCTTAAAACAAATTATTCAACTGAAAGTCCAGCTCGAGCTCGATAAAAAGCAACTGGACCGAGGTTGACCACCTTGGTATTCACTTCGACTCATTTACACCCCGATAAAGGTGTCAATGCAGTCTTTGCTTTTCCAAAATCAACAACTTTTTCATTTATGTGGGATTAGAGGCTCTTAGCTATTGTTTCGGTAGTATTGAGTACATGCAGAACAAGTACACATGTTTCTTATTTATTTATATTTATTTATTGTTAGGAGACATGCGATAAGTGCGAAAAAAAATTATCAAACTATAGAAAATCCCTTGACAAAAGAACATTTTGCTACTACATCCATAAAATTTCAAATCATACTCATAAGAACAAACTTTTGCACTTAGAGACTAGTTGTTATGTTTTTGTCATGTGTTAATAACACATTTACAATTCTAACCTTGAGATATGGATAACTAAATATTAATTATTTTCTTCAACTTAAATTCTTTCTTGTTCAAATGAAGACCACATCATACAACAAAAAAGAAAAAAAAGAAAAGAGAAACCATATCAGACACTTGTCCAATTCTGCTACTGCTTGAAGATCAAAACAATATTAAAGGTTAGCTGGTACTGCATCGAAATGGAGATGAGACGATGGTTAGTCTGCTACTGCTTTTAGGAATGGAGAAGAAATGACAAACTTTTGCTATTGCTTGAAGATCAAGACATTATTGACGGTTAGCTGCTACTGCTTCAAGATGAAGATAAGATGAAGGTTAGTTTTTCTACTACTTTAGGGATGGACCAGAAATGACAAACTTTGCTACTGCTTGAAGATCAAGGCGATATTTAAGGTTAATTAGTTGCTACTGCTTTGAGATGGAGTTGAGATGAAGGTTGTTGGATCATAATTCATATACATATTTGTGCCCTAAAACATAGAAATTAATTGTTCTAAAGTCCAATTTAATGTTGACTAATCCAATTCTATTATTCTCCTAATCTTGTACTTTTGCTTAACCATTGCGTTTATTTATACATATTTATTATGTTTTTCTTATCATGCTAGGAAATGATGGAGAAGCATGGAAATGCACTAAAAAGTCAACCTTAGCACATTTTCTTACACCGGCTAAGAGAAAGTGAGCTAGACAAGGAAGGATGGTCAGCAGCCTGATCAAAATAACTCTAAATGAGTTAAAACTTTCCAAATCCATTCTACACATCCTAAGGATCATTTTTTATGAAGAGTGCAAGAGTTATTTTGGAGTGGAAGTCCTTTAAAAGATTGGTCTAAATTTCTGACTAAAAGATAAAGATGGCAAAACCGGACCTGTAAAGATTTCTGTAGCATTTCTGGTCAAAACACGGTGAACTAAGCTCTGATATTTTACTAGGATGATCTAAACTTATAATTCTTAAGGAGAGTTCTAGAAGAATCCTACAAAATTATGACAAGATTAATCCATCATATTATCATTTGGATAATAGGCATGATGTATAGGGTTCTCTCCATGCTTGTCATTGACTTTGGTGACCAAAAGCCCCCACAACACTCTTCAATTTCATATTTTTCATGCATAATAAAGAGAGCTAGCTTCTCCTCTCTTCTCCTAAGTCATCTTTTTCTACTCTACACTCTAATAGCTCATTATTACTTCCCTCTTTTTACTCCATCTCTTCCATACCATTTTCACTTGTTTTTAGGATCTATTACCACTCTCATACTCATCTCCATGTTTCTTACAATGCTTGAGCTGCTCGTTTTGCTTCTATTCATCATTTTACTCCTCTCTCTCTTCTCTATATAAGCATCACTTCATCACACTCTTAAGACATCACCCATATACCACTCCATTACATCTTTCTCTCTCTATATTCTCTACAATCTACTATCATCTCCTCCACAAAATCTCCATCACCACCACTATCAATCCAAAACCTCCATCACCACTACCATCAATCCATAACACCTATAACTACCACTACCTCCAAATTCATCATCTCTTCCATCTACCCATTCTATTTCATATACATAGAGCTTCACCACTCCACCATTTCATCACCTGATCATTTCTACATCTCATATTCCATTATCAATTTTTGAAGAAGAAGGAGAGGAGTCTAGCATCAGTTGAGGAATCATCACCACCATGACAAAACCTCCATGAGTTCATCTACACTATCCTCAATTTGATCATCACTAGTCACTTCTCTATCCCTACTTTTTAGTTTGATGTTCATAAACATGTTAGAGCTTATGTATTTGATTATGAGTGAGCAGTTAGTTTGTTGGGGCTAAGGTTGAAAGCTTTAGCCAATCTTGTATGACTTTGATGTAAATATTTATTTGATGCACTTTCCTTTAGCACTTAACATACTAGTTCAAGAGTTGAATGTTTATGCTTAAACTTAATCAATTTGGGTATGAATATTTGCCATGACATGAGAAATAATTAGGGCTTGATTAACCTTGGTTGTTTGAAGCATGATAGCATATCATATGTGCATGTTAGGGTTGTGAACTACAATCACTTAGAGATAAGCTTGGCTGGTTTGCATAATCTCTTAATCTCCAAACTTTATGCACTTAGGTAAATGCATTAGACACCTAACCGGATTGAAATACATGACTTAAGTAGTTAAGTACTACACCCTAGAGGGATTGCTTGATATCATCAAAGGAGCATGTCCTTTGTCATACCCGAGAGGGATGCAAGGACAGATATTGGCTAATTAAAATCGCATCATTCACTATAAAAGCATCATTGTTTGCAAGAGAGGCCGGAGGTGGAAACCTTGAGTCCTAACTCTCATCCATTTCATTACATCTAATTTAGCTTAGCCTAGTTTACATTTCAAATATTCATTTAGTTGTTTCCGAATCAAATCATTTCCAAAACCAAAATCAAACCACTACTCCACCTTGCATATAATCACCATGAACTTTGGTTCACTTGTGAGTCATTGTTTGTGATTTGTACATTTGCATATTCATCTAGCATCCTTTAGGTTTTCCTTAGCTAGAGTGAGTTTTCCAATCCCTTGGGTACGATATCCCCTATTCATAATCTCCTACACTATAACTTGACCTTTATACTTGAGAGTCGCTATTTACCTAACAAAGGTTAGCTCTAGACTCTTAGCTCTACTATTGTTGTTACCGCTGGAATATCGAGACAATATTGAAAGTTAGCTGCTACTGCTTTGAGATGGAAAGAAGAAGAAGGTTAACTCTATTACTGTTTTGGGGATGAAATAAAGCAATCCTCAACAATGTGCTGATATCGTTGTTCTCCTTTGTCAAACTCACCACACTATTCCCCTATTGCCTCCTCTCGTTATGCCTCACTTCTTTATACTCATCCACTTTAGCTTCAGTTGAATCCACGAGCTAGCCTCTTGATAATCATGATATCCTCCCACACAACCCTCGATTCTTTGTCCAATCTGGCTTCGGCTTCCACATTTTTCGTCTTCTCAATTTCAATGAATTCATTGTCAATTTTTTCATCACTGACTCCTTCTATAATTCCAATCAACAATCCTCCTTGATCTGCTGGAGTGAATCCAAACACAAAATATTTCCATACTAAAAAACCCAAATTCCTTTAAAGGCCGGGTACTTACTCTTATCAAGAATGAGAAGATTAGGCTATATAGATGGGAGTTCGATTCCTCTTCAATATAACAAATTAAAAAAAATCTAGTAACTTGGTTTTTTCCCTATAGAAAACAGGGGGGGAAGAACTCGTTTGACTTCTTTTTTGGTTAATAGTGTGTGTTTATCCATTCGTGTTCGATGCCTGGAGTCCATTACTTTTTTGGGCTTGATACAAGAATGCTCGAGTCCATTAATCATCATATGTACGTTGTACGTTTGGTGATTTGTCATTTGTGCACAAGTTTTTTTCTTTTTTTGAATAAATGTACAAGTTTTCAGACGCAACTAGTTATAGTACTAATTATGAAGAGTAAATTTACACCAATGGATCATTGATTGGTACGTTGAGGTGCCCCTGGGCGAGCTATGAACCAGAAGACCAACTTATCATCGAGTGGGATTCTTCCAAGAGTTTTTGGTGACAAACTCATGGCTATATCCATGTCCATTTTGCTAGTAATTGGTGAAACCCCTCACGTTACATATGGAGGCAACCTTTGGCGGAGGTTTTGGCTCCAGCAAACTAGCTGTCACTGAGTTCATTCCATCACATCCTATCACAACCTGCAAACTAATTGTCACAGTACGTCTAGTTCATAACAAAATCAAATATCATGTATTTCAATTCAAGCATAGTTGAATGTATACCTGAACCCCAACCGATCGATCAGGAAAGTAAAGACAAATGCAATTGCAGGGGTTAGGGTTCACACATACTATATGATATGCTTGGATGCGTTAATTTGGACTTTTAATGATATTGTGTATTTGAACGCTCAAGACTCTTGTCTTAAAGGGCACTATCACATGCTTTTAATTGGCTACAACTCTTAAGACAGCTATTTGAGGCTACAACTATGAATGCATATATACGCTTTAGATACGGCCGGATATGAGGTTAAAACATTTAAAATGTGTGTGCATGCATAATGAGCACATAAGAGCACAAGATCAATTTAGATTGAGGATCCAAAGTTCGATCACAATAGAGATCTCAAGTTCTCAACCTCTGAAGTTAGCTTTGAAATACCTTGGCTTTGATGACTTTCCCATCATGAAGGTAAAGGATGGGGTATTTGGTACTTCCATCCATTTCAACCAGAGGCGGAACTGTTTGACGGTCTGACGGGGTCCGGACCCCCCACCCCCCAAGCTTTCTTGTAGATACATGAATATATGTGCATGATCATAATAAACTTGGGTGAAGAACCTTTCATCCATGTGGTGGCCACCCCCCCCCCGCCACGGCTCCCCCCCCCCACCAACCTCAAACCAGGGCCGTCCCGTGACAAAGTGAGACCTAAGGCGTAGGTTAGAGAGGCTTTTCTAAAGTCAAAGCTAAAAAAAAAAAAAAAAATCATTTGAAGATCACTCTTCTTGCCTTTTGGGATGCAAAAATGTTGATTAAGTTATTGTATTTAAACTTTTTGAACAATTTTCAGTACTAAAACAAATCAAACAACTATTCAATTATTCAAGGATTCTAATTTCCAATCAAACACAAAACTAACAAGAATAAAGAGAACAATTCAACCTTTCCAAAAAGATAAAGAACAAATGAACAATAGAACCTGGTATCTTTTTTTCTTCTTCCAGAGTGATGTATTGATGAAGAAAGGGCCGGAAATTTTTTCCAAAGTGATGACTGATGAACAAATGAACAATAGAAGTATAGAACATGTTATTGTTTTACCAATACAAAATAAGAGGAGGAAATTTTGAGGCCTTAAGACAAATGAGCCGTCTTCACTTTTCAATTCTCAACAAAGAATGCAATTTTTTTGTATTTTTAGTACATCAAAAGAATGCTGTTATAAGAACTATTGAACTAAGCGGCAGGTTTTGGGAATTTGGGTTCTTTTCTTTTAACATATATAATATATACAGTTCTTCTCCACTGCGGACGTCCGCAGTTTTTCTTAGGTACGGATTTCCAGTTTTGACCCATTTTTCGATCATATTTTCACATCTTAACCGTTCCCTTTTTAGGTTCTAATGTATAAATCACCTCTGCAAAATTTCAGCTAAATTGGTGATCGTTAAGGCATCCAAAACTGCAATTTACAACAATGTACACGAACGGTTCGGGTTCGGCAGATTCGGTTCATTCGTGTAAATTGCAGTTTTGGATGCCTTAACGATCACCAATTTGGCTGAAATTTTGCAAAGGTGATCTATACATTATGACCTAAAAACGGAACGGTTAAGATGTGAAAATATGATCGAAAAGTTGATCAAAACTGGAAATCGTATCTTTTTTCTTAGGTGCGAATACCCACACCTGAGCAAACTTAATAATATATATATATATATATATATATATATATCAAGACATACTCACTCCTTTTTTGGTTACAGGACATGCTCACCCTTGAATCAAGAGCACCGCATGGCCGACATAATTTGTGGGAAGGTTCGTGACATAATATTTTTTTTATTAATATATATATGTATATATGATAATATTTTGAGATGAGGTGTGAAGACCCAGATTTTCATACAATAAATTTATGTAATTCAATAATTGTTATATTAATTGAATTGTGATATTTGGGATTATTTGGATTGTCGTGGGTTGAGAAAATTGGTTCCGAATGATTTTATTTTCGAAAACGAACGTTATTTAGGGGGTCGTGAAAATCGACTTTTTATACGTTCAAAATTTGGGAAAACTTCCTTCATGAAAGTTGTAGAGCTCGTCGATACGAGTCCGTGCATATATGGAACGTATTATTCGGAGTTCGTATGATAAGTTATGAATATTTGAAAATCGAACTTTTTCTATAAATAGTGGAAAAATCTGAGTTTGTTGTGAAGGACGAAAAAATCCTATTTTTGCACATCAGCCCCCGTCTCTCTCTCTCGGCCTGGTCACTGTACCTGCAGACCCGCCGACCAGACCCGACTGGAAGTCGGTCTTCCCGACCGCGCCGCCGCCCGACCCAGCCCCCATCCGCTTCGCCGCCTCACGCCCAGTCTATCCCCGCCGTCGCCACACCCAGCCGCCGCTCCTAGGCCTGGATCGAAGCTCCTATCCGAAGCCCAAACCCGACCCAGCCGGAAAACCATTTTTCCGGCGGTGCACGGGCCGATCCTCCCCATTTTCGTGACGTGCTCTTCCTTCTGATCATCCCCACATATGGCTTGCATCACGATTTTGAGTGTAGAGTGGTAGATCAAGAGTTGAAGATTTCGACGTCCCTAATTCGATCAGGAGACTGATCAGAGGGCCGAGATTAATCCAACTTCAAAGCCCGATCTAGGACGATCCAGACCTCATCTCCGAAAAAGTCATGTATTAAAGTTGTTCAAAATTTCATTTTGAAGAAGTTTGTAGTTGATGACTTTTGCATCGGAGGTGGTTGACCGGCGTTGACCGCCGCGTTGACCACCGTCTGACCGCCGCGTGTGACGGCGCGTCGGACCGAATTTTGAGTTTTTATTATCTGGACGATGATCTATGCATCCATACGAGCGTTTTGAGATATAACTTGGTCATGTTAGAAAAGTTGATAAATAGTCAATTTCTGTTTTGACGTTACTATTTACGGTTTTACAATTTACCTTCGGTTTGAGATTTACGAAGATCAGACCATCGGTTTTACTTCAAATTTTAATATGATGTTCATATGACTGTCCCGATGACTTTGTGTGGTCACGGGCGAAGATCCGACTTTTGGATCTTCGTATAATTATAAAATAGTGATTCAGGAGGCGATTAACGAAGATCCGTCCGTCGGATTTTCGTATAATTTTGATAGGATGTTCCATGGGCAATCCGTGAGGATCTAACCGTTGGATCATCATTTAGGTTTATTTCATGATTCGTTGCTAAGTAAAGACCGTACTTGATTAGGTACTTGACGGCTTGAGTTGACGAGCATTTGGATTATTGTGAGTTATATATATATTGAAGACACAGCAGGAGTTCGAGGTGAGTAAAACTCACGTGGTTCATATTACGAACCGAGCATTTTAATTTATTTATTTTTGGTAATTGTGTGAAAAATATTTGCGGATTAAATATTTGTTTTAAAATTTCATGGACTTGAATCACCACGGTCCATAGGTAAGTAAAATAAATTTTAACTATACAAATGAATTTCATAATTTTCTTGCGTGAACTATAGATGGTATTAGTGGTCATTCCTGAGTGGATGATTACGTATATATATATTTACGTGGAAAATATATATTGATGAGTGGATTGTTTGATTGATGATATGATTGAGTTGAATTGATGAGTTGATTATATTACAATTGTGTAATTCCATAATAATATGATGTATCTTGGTTTGGTTGATTTCAGTATGTGATATTATATGTTGGGTTCATTTATGGGTTTAGGGTCAACGTAATGACCGGAGTGGGTAATCGGACGCTCTAATCCTAGTGTGGATGATGGGATACGATTGGTTGAGTATGTGGAATTATTGGACGTTCTAAATATGTATATAGGTATACATATTGATGAAATACAATAATTGATAAATATGTCGGATGCCATAACCTAGGCCAGGTGACGGGCTACGATTCAGTTAGAGCTCTAGTCTGTCAAGTACCGTATTTTTATAAATACGATGAAGAGAGTTGTGGGGAAAGTAGTGAGTGGGGTTGTCTTGTTATATTGAATTGGTGTTGATTGAGATTGTTATTATTTGTATATGTGGAAATAATTGAGTGTTGCTGTGTGTGAGAATAAATGAGATTAAATTAAGTAACAGTTCATTCTTCTACTCATACAAGCTTTCATAAGCTTACCGGATTTTGTGTTGTTACAATCCCGGTACACTATTCAATGGTGTAGCGGATATTCCTGCAGGTCAGGATAACCAGGGAGGTGACCGAGCTGCTTAGGTGTTACAGCAGTTTTGTTATTTATTTAGTTGTGAGGTGTGTGTATGCTCATTTAGAGCTTTACATTACATTTTGGATTTGTGTTGTAATAATTAACCGAGACTAATTCGGTTTGATTTTATTTCGTGTGGTGAGTATGTTAAGAAAAGAAAAAATTTCAGGATGATTATTTAGAGTTTGTAGTATTTTCATGTTTCGGATTTTGAATTGTTATTCTAAAATTCGGGGCGTGACATGAGGCCTTCCCTAAGTTGAGGCCCAATGCCACTGCCTTGTCTGCCTTGGTCACGGGACGACCTTTTCTCAAACCCACACGATGATCAGTTGATGTTTTAAAGGGTTATGGAATTTTATTAGTAAGAATACATGTAAAACAAATCAATGACAGATTTATTTTGATTGAATTTGATAATAATATAACAAAAGTCAAAATAGGATATTAGGTTTTTTTTATCAAATAAGCTATTAGGTAATAGGTATTGAAGGGTTAATTTTGATTGGATTTGTTGTGGTTACCATCTTACCATAGCTATTTTTCTCAATATTTGGTTCATATACTTAATTTCATTATATTTGAATCCTATTTCATTGTTTATATACAGATTTTGTTCAATTTGTATATGAATCCTATTTCATTGTTCATATACAGACTTTGGGATTATATAATTTATATTGAAAGATTTTTTAATTTATTATTGGAATAGTTTTTTTTTTTTTTTTAACTATATGTCTCGACCCCCAAGGTTTAAATCCTGGTTCCGTCACTGATTTCAACAGCAACTATCCGGCATCCAAGTTTACCGTCCCAGCTGGTAATTCATTGGCCAGGGTTTCCAACAGAACGCACACTTTCGTTTTAGGCATCGACCCTTTCCATCTCTATATATCAGAAAATCAACTGATTAACCATAATGGACTAGCTTGATCATTAAGGAAAAAAGAAAAGATCGAGCGCTAGCAGAAGGAAGACTGCAAACGGCTTACCCAATAGGAATTAATTTAGAATACAAATTGGTAGGTGATCGATACTTCCCGGAATCTTATTTGACATGCATGGCAAACGTTAGCTATCTGAAAGAGAATTAATTTAGCTAATATAGACATAAGTAATGAATCAGTTACTTATTAAATGAAAGTCATTCAACCTTGCTTACCGTAAGAGTACTGGAACTGAAGTTTGTCTAAGCTTTGACCCAACACCTAGATGATCAAGAGCACGCAACCAGTTGTTTGGATTCCAATCGCTGCTCTGGTTGCTCGCAGCGCATCAGATCTTTCAAGAACCGTATAATATATTGAATATTGATGCCCTTCCTACACATATATGAGTGGTTATTCACTTATTATGCATGCATTTCCATCAAAACCCCAAACAAAATTAATAGACCCGAGTCTCAGAAGTCAGAAGGATGAAAAACAGGAAAGAAACAGTAAATTAAGAAATATTTACACAGTTTGCTACCTGTGAAGAGCAAGTGCAGTTGCCAAGCCACATATGCCGCCGTCCCGCCACCAGCTATTACTATATCTTTATTGCATTCTGGAACTACTTCCATCTCTTTCTCTGTTATATGTTTTCTTGTTCCTCTTCTTCTTCTCTTAATATGCATGTGATTTCTTTCCCTTTTGGGAATTATACAGGATGCGAAAATGACAGACAAGTCAATTACGTCTCTCTCCATCATATGCCAAAATATTTAATTAAGCTGCTGTATGCATATATACTCGACTTGTCTAGATTAATTTCGCGTCAAAAATGATGAACAGTTGAGGTTTGCGATGATATAATGATCCCCTGTGTTTACAAAATACATCAGTCTATTGTTAAAATGAGGTGAGGAATTAGGTGTGAAACTCTCAACATCCCCATTATTAATTTTAGGGTTAAATATTGTTTACTCCATGAATTTTTATCTAAAAAACACTTCAGTCTCTATCTTTCTAATTTCACACGTTTACTTCTTGTACTCTCAATTTTAGACCAATTGCTGAGAAGTAAACCTGTGCTCTTAAACTCTTAAAGTGACGGACGGAGAATGAGCCCCACGCGCTGGTGTTTTTCTGAGAGGTTGATGTTCCGTCCGACGGCGCGTCCTTGGGAAGTTGTCGTCGGACGGGCCTGTGAGACTGGTGTGCACTGGCAGGGCTCTATGGCTTAGGTGCGGCCTGGGAAAGGTGGATGCAAGGGTGAAGGGTTGGGCAGTTCTAGTCCGATCGGCCCTTCTCTGGTCGTGGGCGAGCACAGGGATAGAGCAGGATGATCGGTTGTTGACCGGCGGCGAGATCTGGGGTCCCAGTCTCTTGTATTGATCAGGTTTTTGTCTAAGGTGATTGGGTTCGGCGGATCGGGGCCTCGATCTCCTGGTAGAGGTGGTCCCGAAAGGGATCTATCGTGCTTTGAGGTCCGGCCTCCATTGGCAGCTGAGATTGTCGGTCGATGGAGTCAGAATACCGGGTTGATGAAGCCGGTTCGGTGGCAGCGGGAATGGATGTCTATAGCTAGTTTGCGGCGGAGTCGGTGCCGGGATCTGAGGACTGCAACTATGGATTTCGTTGGGGTCTTTGGAGGTTGGGCCGGGCTTAAGGAGTTGGGCCCTTATTAGTGTGCTGCTGTTTTTAGTTGTTTAATTACTAGTTAATTTGTTATGCTGCTTTTAAGTTGTGTTTTATTTACAATAAGTCCCTACCGAGTGCAGGTAGGAGTATGTAGGCTTGGTCCCGGTCTGTGCACTCTGTGTGTCTGGTCTACTCTCAGTTGGTGGTGAGTTCCTTGCATTGGCAAATGGTCGCAACCTTTTAGTAATGTGTTTGCTCTAGGTAGACGGCGAGTTCCTTGCTTAGTCAAATGGTCGCCGCCGCCTAGTGGCAGGGTGAAACTTAGTGTCGCTGGATGTTTTGTCCAGTGACAACATGATGGGAAAGCTGTACGTATGGAAATTATGCTAAGCTGTAATCGAGTTGCAGACCGAGTTATCTTTCTGTTGTATCACCGTTGTGTGACTTATGTCAAAGCAAATAGAGTCGCCAGTAGAGCGCTCTTTGCTAGTTGGTGCTTAGTTGAATACAGATGTTTAGTAGAGACTCATGATAGTACTTCAGGATGTTCTCTAGTTGCTTATTGTAATCAGGGGTTTTGGTTCATTGTCTCCCCCTTGTATTCGACAGTTTCATTAATGACGGCTTGAGGGCAGCAGCACCACCCTTTATTCAAAAAAAAAAAAAAATTTTGACCAATAGGTCCATTCAGTTACTCTCCGTCTAAAAATTCCGTTAAGTCGATGATGTGACAATCCTTATGAGTTAAAATGTCTATTTTACCCTCTCTATTTTTTTTTTTTTTTCCTTTTTTTTCCCTTTATGTTCATCTCTGTTTTTTTTTCTCTGCTCAACGAGAACGAACTCCACTCGCTCTTTGCTGCAATACCCATGAGACCGACTCCGACACCTCCAAGGCCAAACCAAACCCATCGTACGGCTTGGGATCGTCCTCATATCTCATAGCTTCTTCTTCAAGTTACTCTTACTTCTTCTTCTCTTGGATGGGACGATCTGGGTTTCGAGGTGGAGGGAGAGATCCAGGTCAGGGACGGAAGCGAAGCAAATCGATACCGAGTCCACTCAATCATTGACGATGGGACAATCTGGGTTTCGATATGGTGACCCGAGCGAGGGGTCCCACAGAGTCGCGACCCCGAGCCAATGAGAAACCGACATGTCACGAATGACATCCTGATAACTCATCAACCAGAAACCGCAAGGCCTTTTGGGTTTAGGTTGTTGGTTTACAAAACATTTCTTGGACAGATCATTCTAGCAACCGAGCAACATATTTTTAAAAGCAGAATTTAAAGTGGTATATAGGATTTGGGCTTACATTAGGTGCCCAATTTGGAAAAACAACAAATCACTAGTAAATACAAGGATGAGAGACGCGCCCAGGGTTACGGGTCTCCCGAATTTTTGTAAATAATCAAGTGGAAAACAAATAAATAAATAAAAAGTAAATAAATAAGTTGCTTCAAAATCCGATAATGGACCCAAAACCTTATTTTAGTAAAGTCAAAGTGGAATGCGCCAAGCCGGGTCATGTGCCTCCTCTGTACGCTCCCTGATCACATGCTCGAAACCTGCACACTTTTGTAGGGATGAGCTTTCGTCCTCGCATGCCCAATAAGGGCCGACCCAACCATGCTGGGTTTGAAAAATAATATACTTGAAAATATTTACTACATAATATTGTGCACGTTTATCGAAAATATTTTAAAAGAGGCAACCACAAACATTTAATTTCTTTTATGAAACATATGCGGCATGCTTCGCACAACTTGGAGCTCCGAGATACTTACCTGCCGACTACTCTAAAACCATCGAGAATCGGCCAACTACTCTGTAGTGCTTATAACTACAAGTAGCGAAAGTGTCTATTTCCTGGCCCTGAGTCTCCTATGACTGGTTCACTGTCGGTACTCACCCTTCCTCGACAAACATAGGAGCACAGCCCCCTCCGGAGGTTCACGGTTATCGACACCATTGGATCCCTAGGAATCTACGCGTCTAGTTCCTATTCACTTTCAAGTCACAAGTACAAACATACAATGGGTACAGTATCTCACATGCACGTCTAGCCTCGGTTTTCGCAATCAGCAGTTATTAGTTATGAAAACACAGGTATCACGAGGCATCGACTAATGAACAACAAAAAACATACTTGCAGGCAACATAATATTATACTAGAGCATTCTACGTATATCGAAAAGCCTCTAACAAGGAAGGGACAGCTCACCCTACCTGAAAATGTCGGCACATTCCACACTTTGGTGTTTTCCACTTAAGCTTCCTTAACGATCGTGTTTCCTGAACCATTACTTAGTTTGTAAATAACTATCCAGGTAAACATCATGACCAACTCTAAGTAATCACGCATACTAAATCTTGTTTATTTCAATGATGCCATTTATTATTTCTTTCAACTTTTACCAATTTGGGAAACTAACTTATTTCTTAAAAAGGAAAACGTCCTTATTGCTCCATTAAACTATCGTCAATCCGAGCGACCAAAGTCGAGTCGATCCTCTCGTTTTACGAGGTCGGTCAATCATAATCAACCTTCGGAGTTGACTTTTGATATTTGACTTTTGACTTTTGACCAAGTATCCCATTATTTACCATTATTGCTTATTTATTAAAAGTAAATAAGTAAATAATTATAAATAAAGTCTTACTTCTACTTTTACTCTTTTACTCATCTTTTTCACCTTTTTACTTTTACTGTGATTTTTACCCTTTCACTTTCACTTTTACCTTTTACCTCCTTTCACCGAATTTACCTTTACCTTCACCCTTTTCACTTTTTTCCAATTTACCACATTTAAACTCCATTAATTCACCCTTTACTCATTTCTTTATTTTCTTTTTCTTCCAAAATAAAGATTTCTCTTTCTTCTTCCTTTCCTTTTTCTTTTGGTCAAAATTACACAACAAAATCACCAAAAATCCTCAACACACTTCACCAACACTTTGAATACTAGCTAATAAAATCCTACTAATTAAACCCTCCTCAAATATCCAATTTTTCACAATTTTCCACCTACAAAAATAGCTCAACTAAAATCAAAATCAACCAAACAAATTCCAAAAATTCTAGGGTTTGTCCAAAACTCATTCCTTACCCTTTCTTCTTCAAAACTCAGGGCCCTTCCTCCTCCTTGGCATTCTTCACCTACAAATCTGACCAAAATCAACATCACAACCCAAAAACTCGAAATAAGGTTGCATGAGATAGATCCTTACCACAAATCCTTGCCAAACCCATAGCCTAGCGTCTTGGTTTAAGGGAAAATCGGGTTCATGCACGAAAACCACAAGTCAAAATAAAAAATTTGCGATAAGAAATAGGTGTAGATCAGTTGAATTGAGGCTAGATTAGGAGGGATATTATCTTGATTTGAACTTAGAATGAAGGAATCACAAAAACTCCCAAATTGGCTTCGGGTTCTAGGGTTTTTGGAGCATTGAATGGCCAAATTTCATGATTTTGGTTGGAGAAATGGAAAGAGAGAATGAAGAGAAGAAAATCTGGAAATTTTGATGAAGATTGGGGTTCCGGCTGCCGGCGACGCAAGGGAGGGAGAGAGAGTCGGAAGAGAGAGAGAGAGAGAGAGAGAGAGAGAGAGAGAGAGAGAGAGAGAGAGAGAGAGAGAGAGAGATAGGGCAGTGAGGAAATGAGGCTTGGTGGCTAGGGTTTGGTGTTATGAGCCCTTAAATGCCTCCCCCTAAATTTAATTGTGAAAAGTCTAATTTGCCCCTCATTTTGGGCCAAGTGGGCTTGGGTTGCTCCATTTTCATTTTCCTCTAAGGTGTGGTCAAGGCTCTCGACACACCAGCGAAATGTGTAGGGAGGCCAAAGGGGGCTAAAAACAAAGAATACCCGGTTTTCGGACACGACTCTTACTCGGGGCCAATTACCAGCAACAATGCCCACAGAATGACGTCTAGAGATATCTCTTCAGTGGGTATTGCATCAGAAGATGAGGGGCAAATGTGGAAAAACAATCCACGAAGATCACAAATTGATGGCTCTCCACAGGGTTCAGAAAGCAGTGAAAGCAAAAATCCTGACGGTGCACAAGTGTTGGTTGCTAACCCACAAAGCCCAGAAGAGCAGATGCAAGAGTTGCAGAGAAGGCTAGCTCAACTTGAGTTAGAGGTGATCCATAGGCAGGAAGAAGAGACCAAGAGGCGTGCTGAAATAGAAGTAGCATCAACAAAAAAATAGAAGAAAATGAGGCTGAAGTAGCTGCATTGGTAGCACAACTAGCCCTTATGGCCAATGACAAGGGCAAGAACAAGGACACGGCGTATCAGTTTTCAGAGCGGAAACATAAGGGAAAAGAAAGTTCTTCAGGCGGCTCAAACACATTCTCCCCTGATGACATCAAGACAATGATAGCCGAGGGGATTAAAGAATTTCAGTTATCTCTGAATCCACCTGTAATTGGATACAGAAAGCCATACCCTCCTCACTATGACGCCATACCTTTTCCCAAGGGGTATCAGAGACCGTCCTTCGATAAATTCGATGGAATAAATGGCTCCCCTCACGAACATTTGGCCTACTTTTATTCAGCTTGTGGAGAGACTTCTCAGATTGACGCCTTCTTGGTTAGGCAATTCGTCTAGTCCCTCAAGGGTTCGGCCTTCACATGGTACACTCAGCTCCAACCAGGGTTGATCACCACATGGGACGACATGCAGAGAGCATTCTTGGCACAATTTGTTAGCTCCAAGAAAAAGGTCTCAATTATCAACTTGGCTGATGCAAGATAAAAGGTGGGGGAAAACGCCAACGATTTCATCACAAGGTGGAGAAGCTTAAACCTCCAATGCCCTGAGAAGTTGACCGAACAGTCTACGGTCTAAATGTGTGCCAACAATCTGCTCCCGGATATTGCAACATTTGTTCGCACAGCAGAGCCTCAAACATTTGATGCGTTAGTGATAAAGGCAAGCAATGTAGAGAGGCAAATAGCTCGCCAGAAGATAATAACCCCAAAAGTTTAGGCTGGGGAAAAGAAAGTTGATCCCAAGAAACCTACGGTAAAGAAGGGGGAGTCAATGGCCACCTTCATCAAAACTGAAAAGAAGAGTGAGGGTACCAGCAACGGTCGAGGAAGAGATGAGCGACCACGGAGACTCACATTAAAGGAAAGGAAACAAGTCAAGTATTCCTTTGACGATGATGATGTGGACTCAATCTTTGATGAGCTTCTCGCAGCAAAAGCCATCAAGCTTCCATAATCGAAATGTCATGCTGAGATGAACAAGACCAATGACCCCAAGTATTACAGGTACCATTGCTTGGTTGGCCATACACTGAAGGACTACTACGTCCTCAAAGATATAGTCCAAGAGATGATCAACAACCATGAAATAGAGATCGACTCATCTCCAAACAGAACTGCATCAGCAAATGTGGTCAAAGAAAGTCTTGCAGTGGCTACCTTACCAACAAAAGCTGCAACGGTCTCGCTACCAGAGGGTGTTATACGCGTGGCTTTTCAAGTGGACAATGAAGTCAAGATTGTTCGCGCATACCCAGATATGCCCCGACCCAGGAATCCAAAAATTCCGAGTTTGTATGAGCTAATGACTGCACCAAGTTTTGACATTTGGGAAGATTCAGAAGAGTCAGATGGGTCAACAGACGATTGGAAGACGTTGACTAAAGTGTTCAAGCACCTCCCTATCAACACTGGCTCCTCCACTCAATCCGGAGTTAAGATCAGGGGATGGCCATCCTTGAAAATAATAAAAAGAAGAAGAGAGCACCCAAGAAAGTTCAAATCTTTGAAGAGGAAGAGAAGAGAGCACCCAAGAAATTTCAAATCTTTGAAGAGGAAGAGTATGAACAACCACCAAGGGTGCCAATCAGCCTTCGAGAATTCTTACCTAAAGAACTTCTCGAAAACGGACAAAAAGAGGAGGGCGAAGAGGCGTTTGACTGTTGCATGGTCACCATCGTGGGTCTTAAGGGATCAGACACCGAGGCCAACGATGAAAGTTCAAATAAGTTAGAACCCGAGGTTAATAAGATCACTCTACGCTCTGGTTTGAGTATTCCAGGAGCTGACAAGCAGAAAGAGGTGAATATCCCATCTGGTAGCCCAGAAAAGTCAAAGGTGAAGATCGTTCCAGAGAACATGGCGGACAGGACTACAATAGCTTCGAGATCAAAAAAATCTAAACCAAAACAGAACGAAAGCCGAGGAAGGGAGTCATCACACATATGTTGGCTCACTTGAAGCGTGTCTCGGCTATGTTGAGTGTCTATGATGCACTACAGATGTCAAAGGAACTGAGGGAAGCACTCATTGAAGCTTTAATT
Source organism: Rosa persica (assembly GCA_025331145.1). Classification (NCBI taxonomy): domain Eukaryota; kingdom Viridiplantae; phylum Streptophyta; class Magnoliopsida; order Rosales; family Rosaceae; genus Rosa; species Rosa persica. Next base: position 56,187,463 of record WFKR01000005.1, read on the forward strand.
AGCCCTGACATGTATAAGGGAGAAATTGCAGAAGTTGCCATAACCACGCCAAGAGTTTGTACCAACTGCATGGGGTGCATTACCTTTGGTGAGGAAGACCTTCTACTAGGATCCGAGTACCACAACAGACCTTTCTATGTCACGAGACTTGTGGGAAATACGACTCTCAATTGGATTCTCCTAGATGGTGGCTCAGCTGTAAACCTCATGCCACTCAAGACGCTCCACATGATGGGAATGAATGCAAAACAACTATCCCCATCCATGTTGACAATCCAAGGGTATAATCAATTTGGGCAGAGAGCCGTGGGCACCGTCACACTACAGATGGAAATTGGGGAATTGTACTCGGACGCCTTGTTTCACGTGATTGATGCTCCGACATCTTTCAACATATTATTAGGGCGACCTTGGCTCCATACATATGTCATTGTTCCTTCGACTCTACATCAATACTTCAAGTTTATTGTGGATGGGGAGGTCAAAAAGATACTGGCAGATGTAGATCCTTTCAAAGGTGAAGAAGTTAACTATTTCAAGATGCCAAATTCTACAAACCTCCGACCTTTAGTTTTGCACAGCCACCAAAGACTGAACAAAAGACCGAAAAAGAAAAGCTTGAAGCTGCGAAGCCACCAAAGCCTGTCCGAGTCTCAATGACAGCCCCAAAAGATGAAAAGCCGACGAGCTCAAAAGCCGCAAAGCCTAAAGTAATCTTCAAATGCTCAAAGAAAGACTAGCGAGAACCTGGGCAAAAGGCACTAGTTTCGGTTAGGGATACGATGGAGGCGCTCATGACAACCTACACTAAGCCTCTTCACAAGATTGATCAGTCTATCCCAAGAGGCAATATGGTAATCTCCATAGTATTTCAGAATAATAGAGGCCACAACAAGGGCTTTGTCTCATTCAAAAGTACATCATCTAATTCAGTAAGGGTGAAATCTAAGAGGTTCAAAAGCAACCCAAAGAGTAATGCACTCAAGATTACGGTTCAACAGGTTAATGGCATGGTCAAGGCAAAGTTTCTCAAATCAGAAGCTCCTGAGACAGAGATTTTTACTGATCATGAAAAGACCATCTTCCAAGAAGAATAAGTAGTAGGAAAGCCATCACGTGTTTTTGTCTTTCGACGCCTAGGGAAGAAAGATCCACCCCGTGTTCCAGTCTTTCAGCGCTCGACAATTGAAGCTCAGCCTCGTGTCTCAGCTTTCCAGCGTTTGGGCAAAACTCCCAGAAAACAGCAAGCAAACAGAAAATGGAAGGTTAAACGACACACAAAGGTAATCTTCAAGAAGCCAGTAGACTCCATGACAAATGAAGACGCAGAAGGGTCAATTTCAGCAAATTGTGTTTCATTTGAAGAAGATCCAGACCAAGATCAGGCTCCAGAATTCATTGACACCGCCCAGCCTGCTCCCTCACAAATGGAAGATGGAGGACAAACAACCATTGATGACCTCCAAGAGATCAACCTTGGGACAGCTGAAGACCAAAAGCCCATATTTGTGAGTGCTCTGTTGACACCAGATGAATTAAAAGGCTACAGATCTCTTCTCCAGGAATATAAAGACGTCTTCGCCTGGGGCTATCAAGACAAGCCTGGTTTAGATCCAAAAGTGGCAGTTCACAAGTTAGCAGTCTCAGATCAGAAACGCTGGGTAAAACAAGCTCCTCGATGCTTTCGCCTAGAGCTTGCTGTCCAAATCAAGGCTGAGGTTGATAAGCTCATTGACCTGGCTTCATCCGAGAAGTCAAGTATCCCACATGGTTGGCAAGCATCGTCCCTGTTAAGAAAAAGAACGGACAGATCCGCATCTGCATTGACTACAGGGATCTTAATTATACATGCCCAAAAGATGAGTTCCCACTCCAATCATTGAGCTATTGGTTGATGCCACAATAGGATACGGCGCATTGTCCTTTATGGATGGCTTTTCTAGCTATAATCAGATTAAAATGGCACCTGAAGACGAGGAACTCACTGCATTTCGTACACCAAAAGGCGTATATTGCTACACTGTGATGCCCTTCGGGTTGAAAAATGCAGGCGCAACTTATTAGAGAGCCATGACAGTCATCTTCAGCGATATGTTACACAACACTGTTGAGTGTTATGTCGATGACTTGGTAGTCAAGACAAGGAAAAGAGAGCACCACATAGCTGACTTGAGAAGGGTGTTTGAAATGCTCCGAAAACATCAACTGAAGATGAATCCCTTAAAATGCGCATTCAGGGTGACATCTGGGAAGTTCCTTGGCTTTATTATCTGGTATCGAGGAATAGAGATTGACCCCACCAAGATCAAGGCAATCAGAGAAATGCCTCCCCCCAGGAACTTGCGAGAGTTAAGAGGGTTACAAGGAAGACTGGCCTACATAAGAAGGTTCATTTCAAATCTTTCTGGAAGATGTCAACCCTTCACAAGATTGATGAAGAACGATGTTCCATTTGTATGGGATCAAACCTGTCAGAACGCATTTGATAGTATTAAGGAGTACTTGCTCAAACCTCCAATACTAATGGCACCCATCAAAGGAAGACCTCTAATTCTTTACATCGCAGCACTTGAGCGATCCTTAGGGGCATTACTTGCACAAAATAACGATGAGGGGAAAGAAAATGCTTTGTATTACCTAAGCAGGACACTTGAAGGGGCAGAACACAATTACACTCCCATTGAAAAGGTCTGCCTAGCCTTGGTCTTTGCAGCTCAGAAGCTACGACATTATCTGCTTGCTCACAATATCACCTTGATCTCCAAAGCTGACCCACTCAGGTATCTAATGTCAAAGCCCGTGCTATCCGGACGCTTAGCAAAATGGTCTCTGTGCCTATCAGAGTTTGACATTAAATACGTGTCCCAAAAGGCCATCAAAGGGCAAGCACTTGCTGATTTCTTAGCAGCACATCATGTGCCTGATTGTATGGAACTACTTGAAGACTTGCCAGACGAAGAAGTTTTCTCAACAGAAGCATTTACATAGCAGCTTTACTTTGATGTGGCAGCTAGAAAAAGGGGAGCAGGAGCAGGCATTGTGTTCATCACACCATATGGCGGACTAATCCCATACTCATTCTCTCTCATTGCGATATGTTCAAATAATGTTGCAGAATACGAGGCGTTGATAATTGGGCTTGAGATAGCACTGGAAATGAGGATTGATACTTTGAAGCTTATGGAGATTCTAATCTGGTTGTCAGACAAATAAATGATGAGTATGCTGTCAAAAATGAGAACCTCATCCCATACCATCATAGGGCTAAATATCTCATGGCGAAGTTTCAAGATGTACATATTAGCCACATCCTTGACTCTCCTAGATGAGAAAGATGTCCAAATCACAGTTGGGGAACGACGGTTATTGCCTCGTGCATTTGAACGGAAGGAGGAATCCCAAGAAATACATGCAGTCTCAGTATTCGAAACCGAAGAAGAAACAGATTGGCGAAAAGACATGATTGAGTATTGCTGAACTACAAAGCTGTCAAGTGATCCCAAGAAAAGAGCGTATGTAAGACAAACAGCTCTTTGATTTGCTAATCTGAATGACACCCTGTACAAAAGATCCTGTGATGGAGTACTTCTAAGGTGTTTGTCGAGGGAAGAGGCAGCTAAAGCTCTTAAACATACACATTCAGGCATTTATGGAGCTCATCAAGCTGGTCCAAAACTTGCAGCCCAGCTGAAACGAATAGGCTATTACTGGCCGACAATGATACAGGACTCAGTAAATTACGCCTGGGCCTACAAGGCATGCTAGCTACATGGGGATTTCATACATCAACCTTTAATCCCTCTTCACCCTGCAACTCTCTCATACCCCTTCGAGACATAGGGATTGGATGTTATATGTGCTGTAAACCCTAAATCCTCACGCCTACATAGATATATATTGGCTGCAATAGATTATTTCTCTAAATGGAGTGAAGCAATTCCCCTGAAGGTAGTTAGAGTAGAGGACGTTGCAAATTTTATCAAGGCTCACATCATACATCGTTTCGGAGTCCCCTCAAAGATAATATTTGGCAATGCCTCATATTTCAAGTGCAAGGCCATGGTTACATTATGCGAAAAGTACAACATCCAACACGTATTTTCGGTAAGTTACAACCCAACAGCTAATGGTCAAGCAGAGGCTTTCAATAAAGTGCTTTGCAACATCCTAAAGAAAATGGTCTCAGGAAATAAAAGAGATTGGCATGATCATTTCCCTGAAGCACTATGGGCCTATAGAACTACCGTCCGCACAGCGACTGGTTGCACACCATACAGCTTGGTTTATGGGTCTGAAGCGGTGTTACTAATGACAGGACCCGCCCCGAATTTCACCCTGAAATCCGAGGTGGCCCTGTGGGGCCCACCTTAGGAATAACTCTACCAAAAATTCAGCAGAGTCGCCCCTAAAATGGACTACCCAAAAACCTATAAATAACACATTCACACTTCTAATAAACCATCCTTATTCTTCTGGAGCCACCCTGCTCCCCAAATCACAACAACTCCACAATTTACAACTAAAATACGAATCATATAACATTTATCCCACAGGTCATCAGAGCAATCTAAAAGAGAAAGAGAAAATAAAATACATGTAGGTTCCACAGTTAACCTACAATGAAGACAACAGCAGCAGATGCTATGCCTCGAATCCTACTATGCCGAACCAGCTACTCTGCAGACTGGGCATTTGAAAACGAAGGACCCAGGGGAAAAGTATATAAAAACATTAGCGTGAGTGGACAAAAATAAGAAATTGTAAGGAGAAAATAAATTTATACTTTCCCGCACATATCTTCTTAAAAACCCGATGCATGCAGCAATTTAAAGAAACACAGTAACTTTAGTTCAGCTCAAGAAAACCGACTAGCCCCGCTAGTCACAACCGAGCAAAGGAAAGAATTCCGATACTCAAGAAAATAAGACCAGCCCCTCTGGTTAGGGAAATCGAACTAGCCCCGCTAGTTAAAATAATAAAATAATATATAGGGAAGAAGTATCACCATACGATAGAAGGGAGCCTCTCGGCTCGGGTCGGAGTGTCCCACACTCTGGAGCATCCCATGCTCTGCTCTCCTCACCCACGAACACATAGTAAGCAGGGAGGAGTACTAATAGGCTAGCTAGCAATAAAATATATCGACCCAGGTATGGTAGGTAAAAACCATACGAAAATCGAAAATCAGTAAGACATACCCAATGTCTCACAAGAAAAGAAATTTAGTCCAGCGACGTGACCCCGCACGCCAATATAAATTCGGAATCATAAACCAATAAACGAAAATCAAATAAGTTCCTAAGTTCCGATGAAAAATCCCATTTCCGAGGATTCCTCGAAAAAAACAAATCCGCTAATAAATAATACTTTCATTTCCGGAAATAATCTCGGAAAACAACTCGTCGAAAATTATTTCAGATAACAAATTTAAAATGGAGCATAACAAATTCCAATCCGAAATTCGAACGATAAATAATTCCACAATTAAAAATCGGATAATATGCTCGATAAATTAAAACAATAATTTAAATTACTAATCCATTTCCCAAAACAAAATCAATAATCAATATCAATTTCCCGAAAGTAAAATATAATATGTTCATTAATTAAGTAAATACTTATTTCGGAAAATCAATTGCATGCATCAATATTTAGAAAACCAAAAGTCCACTCACAATATACGGCTAACGTGGTATCCAAGCGTAAGGATCCTCGTCGAGTGATGAGTCGGTACCTCGTCCTGTACATAATTATTCGTAACTAACAATTACCGGACGGAAGAAAATAATGTTACGATAAACAATAATTAAATCCTAAACCCATAACCTCAATTCCTCCAATTCTCTTCTACAACCAACCAAACTTCACCAACACCGCCCAATCGTCAAATTCAGACTTTACAACAATTATGGAGAAAATCCGACAATCGGATTCACGATTAACATTAATCGAAATCCAAATCTTTAGAAATTTATAACCGATTCAAAACTCCACCAATCCTCACCAAACTTCATATACAAGTTCTAGGATAATTATAGGATTTAACTAGTCAGAAATTAGAATTAAACAGTTACCCTAGCCACCGCTACCGCCGCCCACAGTGGCGGCGCCGCCACCAAAATCACCAGCTCCAATGGCCACCAAATTTTGGCAGCAGCACCTTCTCAACACACCCATTAATTCTCCCAACTATGACCAAGTCAGAAAATGAGTAGAAGTACCTCAACAATTAAGGAGAAGTTTGTACCCGAATCGTGAATAGTAACCCAAAATTTCAAATCTTCAATTCCTCCTCTACACTGCAAATCGTGGCTCAAGGCTAGGGGGAAATGATCCTTGGCAAAAACCCGACATTCGACGCTGGTTTGGTGGCCGGAGATGGCCGGAATCGCCGAAAATTAACGAAATTTCCGGATTGCTACAGTAAACTTCATAGCTCAAATCCGAGCTCCACGGGTCGAGCCACCGCAAAACACCACCACAGGTGCCTAGAGGGGGCGGAGATGAGTTCAAAGATACTTGCTTTGCGTCGTTAGGTGGCTGGAGGAGGAAGAAGGCCGGAGTTGCAGGCGAGAGAGAGAAAAAGCGACAATTCGGGAAGAAGAAGAAGAAAAACGCGGGGAAGGGGAGAGAGAAAAAAAATTACCGGCAACAGTAAAAAATTCGAATTTATACTTTCTATCATGAACAGTAACTTTAGTATTTCGCTTATAACTTTCGCATACGAACTCCGATTTTTACGAACCACATATGCACGCGCTCGGTTTAACGTCCTCTACAACTTTCATGAAGAACATTTTCTCAAATTTTGACCCGAACAAAAAGTCAATTTTTAGGGCCACTAAAAGTATCGAAACAAAGTAAAAATGAAATTAGTTATCATTTACCGTCCAAATGACTAGTAAACGGGTAAATTTAGGTTCGGGACGTTACAACTAAGGTTCAACTGCCATCTTTGAGAATAGCTACATTAATAGCAAATCCGGATGAAAATGCTAAAATCAGACTTGCAGAACTCGAATCACTTGATGAAAAGAGACTTGCAGTCCAACAGAGACTCAAAATATATTAGGCTCAGGTTGCAGGCGACTTCAACAAGAAAGTTAAGTTTCGATCCTTTAAAGTAGGAGATTTGGTTCTAACAATCCGAAGGCCTATCATTGTTACCAGGAAGTCAAAGGGGAAGTTCGAGCCGAAATGGGAGGGTCCGTATGTTGTCACCAGAGTCTTCACTAAAGGTGCATATGAGCTTTCAAATGCAGACGGAGACTGCATCTACCCCTGTGTGAATGGGAAGTTCATCAAGAAGTTCTTCATCTAAAAAGCTCGCTGGGTTGAAAATCTGAAAGGGTAACCTAGGCAAAATCTGAGCAAAAAAAAAAAAAAAAGCTCGCTAGATTGAAAACCAGATAGGACGGTCCAGGCAAAACCAAGAGCACAAAACCCCAGAACTACTACGGCTTGATCCCTTAAAAAGGGTACGTAGGCAGTCTAGCCTCAAAAACTAGATGCAGCCACCTAATCAAAAATATCTCTCCATTCCTGAATCAATCAGGTGAACTACGGGTAGCTTTATCCCTTCACAGGGTACGTAGGCAATCTAGTTTAAACTAGGCACAGCTGCAAACGTTTTAAAAATAATCTGTTTCCTGAATCAATCAAGGGAACCACGTTTGGCTTGATCCCTTAACAGGGTACGTAGGCAGTCTGGTAATAACTGGATTCAGCCATCTTTTCCAATACATTTGCTTTCCTTTATTTAATTTGTGGTTAATTTATCAATAATCACAGTTGAATTATCACATGTCCACAAGCAAATCAAGAAAGGAAAAATAAGTAATCATGATAATTTCAGTTCTTTTTATTACAGGAGAATGAAAGCACTCACAAAATGAAGGCAGTTAAATTGAAGTACATTTAAAGCAAGGGCTAACAGAAAAAAGGGAGAACAAGAGTCCCAAACAAAATCATAAAGAAAGAAACAACATCCGAATATCTATGTAGTTGGAAAAAGGGAAATAAAAGAATCAAACGACTTCTGATACTTTTCTCGCTCCAGCTTGCTTGAAGATATAGCCTGTTCGATCTCTGGGAGCTTGTCCTTTACACAATCTGACTTCTCTTTTAGGAGTTGTCGCCCTTGATCCTCTTGCTCTTTGATGGATTCCTTCAGTAACTTCATGGTATTCTCAATGGAGGCCTTCTGACTGTCATATTTCCGACGACGCTTCCTAACCCGCTCCTCATCAGCTTTGATATCAAGTTCTGTAGCCTGCAGGTCTTGGAGCTTCTTGGAAGAATCTGCCAACCGGGAGTCTAAGTCCTGTTTGACTTTCATGCACTCCTCATAGTCAGAAATCAGGTTACCAGTAAACTCAACATCAACTCATGTGCTCTCTTTCAAAAGTGCAATGGTTCTCGAAGAATCAACTGCTGCCGCTAGCATATCACCAATGGTAGATGTAAATTTCTCAAACAGATCCTTACCAGACTTTAATGACTCAATGACTGGACGGAGCATACCCAAAGTTAATTGGATTTCTTCACGATGGGCCAATAAATCTTCCGGTGTCTTTGAAGAAGAAACTTTCACAAAAACGTCACTCATATGACCAATAAGATAGTTCCTCGTGAATGAAGCCAGCCTAGGATCAAGTATAGCTGATAGAAAGCTCCCTACATCCTCTATAGTCGGCATACACTTGGTTTTTGCTAGAAATACGGGCTTTCTGAGGCACGACTGCTTTCTTAACACCTTGATCAATAGTAGTTTGAGCCTTTTTGCTCAGACGCTCTGTAGGTTTCCTCTTAAGAGTTCGGACTACAACTCCCACTCTAGAAGGATCAGTACTTGAGCTAAATCCACTTTCTGTTTGCTGGACATCTGGAACAACTGCTGAAGGATTATCAGGAGGTTGTAAACTATCAGGTTTCCTCTTGGGTGCCTTCTGCGCATTTTGAGTATCAGTTCTTGCTTTGGGGAGACTTACCTCTCTGAATACCATCTCTTCAAAAGTAACCACCTTCTCATGGCTAATACGCTTCCTACTGACACGATTATCACCATCTAGCCCAACCTTGCTAAGGCTTGTTTGAGAATTCTGACTTTCTTGCCTAGGTAAAGATGAAATCTGAACTTCTTTTCTCAAATCCGCAGAAACTTCAGCAAGTTTGTTCACTATAAAGACACGATGATCGGGCTCAGGAGATTTCTTAGTGAAAGTCTTGAAAGTCTTCGATACCGAAAGCCCTAGATAAGGTATACAAGCTTTCAACCACCACTTGCAGTACCACCAAGTGCATTCTCCTTCACGTGTCGATCTCGGGATATAAAAACGGGCTATTGTATTCCTCCTGTAAACAATAGACTGGGCTCTCGCTAAGTCCTCAACAAAACACTGCTTCCTCTTCGTCACACTAAAAGAGAGGCGGTTAGAGGGAACACTTTGATCATAGCCGAATTGACGTGCAAATCTGTTGGGATAATACGGCTCTAAAATAAGCTGACCATCTACTCTCACAGGAAGGCATGCAGAGCATAGGCTAAAAAGAAACTCAAATCTCTCATCCGACAGAGTCCCATCATCTAACAGAAAGCAGCCCTCAATCTCGAGAAAAGCATGTGGACAATAGATTACAAACTTGTTATCCCGAAAGACCATTCTAGCGCAAGTAATGGACAAATCTTTGCTTGCAACATAAGCATACCTCGCTAGACGCGGATAATCTGCTGGAAACTCACTGTCTGCTTGTCGTTTACACAGCTGCGGAAAATATTCCCTAAGCCAGCCAAGTACATAATGTATGGGTAAGCACACTTTGGGGGGGCATCCCCTACCGAATGAGAAGCAACTTCTCCAAGACGGTGATAAATATATCCTAACGTCGTCGGTGCAATGGAAACTTTAACTCCCTTTGCCATCAAACATGCCATATGAAATGTCTCTGGCCTTATTGTTTTATCCCATGTGGGTAAGACAAACCGGTTTAAAAAAGAAGTGTCAGGAAAATGCATCCAATACAAGCTGGCAAAGAAAATGAAATGAAGAAGGGACCAACCTGCACAACCAAAATACAAGAAAAGCAGCAAGCCTCCCTTCCTCAGAAATTCTCAATGGTAGTTTAGGGGTCCTTGGCTTCGGCAGCACTGCTTTGCCTTCACCAGGGGAAGCATGTATGAGTTCCCCTCAGAAAAAATGGGTAAGCCATTGATCCCAGTAAATGTCATCGTACCCATACTCGATACACAATGCAAAATGTATCAGTAAAAGCTCCAAGACTGTGGGAGGATATAGATCTTTGTTCCGCAAATCCTTATTAGTTGGAAGAAATTCTTCATAAGGAACGCCAGAAATGGGCAGACCTCCGATAACTTTCAAGTCAGATAAAGAAATGCTCATCTCACCATCGGCAAAATGCAATGTGTTGGACAAAGGGTCCCATAATTCACAAAGCGCCCTCCAAACATTCTTTGAAGACTCGTAAGGATAGCGAGAAACAGCAACAGCTCCATATATACCTGCTTCATATAAGGTGTCCTTGAAGGTCTCCAATACAGTTTCAGTCCATTCTAATACGCCAAAGCAAAGATGGATCGACCTCGAAAGTTAAAATCATTGCCCCATTCTTGCTTACTCTGTAACATCCCGTATAGTGCCGGATAAAAGTTCGCTCCGACCAACATCTTATCATCACCATGCTCATCATTATTCACCTTTTCCAAAGTATAGGCCTGAAACATGTTGCCATAACTAGGGCACGATTTGATGACCTCATCCTCTGCATGAGGGTCGAATCTAGGAATGCCAGAACGCACATTGGCCTGAGTAGCCCACGTTGGCCGACTCTCAAGGGACATGGTGAGCTTAATCGAACTTAAAGGAAGAGATCTCTCGTATTCCCGACCGCTTTTGGCCACACGTTTGCCCTTTCAGGAACTCGTTCAGTGCAAAATTTTTCATGTGGGTTCATTTTCTGAAAACAGAAAGCACGACAAAATGGTCAAGCCTCGCACGCGTAAAGCCGTTACACACATGATGCTTGAGGAGGCAACTGTTGAATAATAAAAAAACCCACAATGTACAAAGCACATTGCTGTCGCAATTATTAAAAAAAAAAAGAGTGAGGATAATAACAGCAGTTGAACAAATATTTATTTACAAATTATCTCTTTCTCAAATTCAAACAAGTTGAATAATTGACCAAGCTTGAGCGGGGATAGGTTACAAAAAAAAAAAACAGAAACAGAAGAAACCATTCAAATATCTCAAAGTGAGATAAGAACAAAGTGGCAGATGGCGTCCAAGTTCAATCTCAAAGTCAAAGACGAAGTCTCCGATCAACAACTCATCTTCATGAGTGCAGTGAGATTCAAATTTCAAACAAATGTTTATCCAGCCCTCTAGAATCTTCACTGCCCCCTATATAAGGAACACAAGGCTGCATAAGAAGGGGACAGAGAGAAATAGAGAGAAGGGTGAGTCAAATTGCTACATCAAGGTAAGGCAACGTTCAAGAGAAAGAAATAGTGCACGGTGCCTAGTTACCTGGAGGCTACAACCCGACGACAGGAGAGCATCAAGTTCAGGTATCCTGCTAGTCATTTCTCCATGGTCTTTTATTGGTACTTTTCCTGTATTGTTGCTGATGGGTTCATGAGTGCAGAAAGTCCTTCCACTGTTTATTTCCACATGGGCTTTATAACCCTTCCAAAACAACAACATCACAACTCACAAAGCCTCAAATCCCTCATTGTTGCCCACCAAAATCAGAAAAAAAAACAATCAAATACACCTCCATTTGCCTTTGTGTTAACAAACAGTGCAGGTCCAAGGAGACAAAAAAGAAGCACGTTCACAGAGATGAAGGAGGAGAAGGGATTTCGGCAAGGGAAGGGGCTCATCTATGTTTCCGGCCTTCTTTCAATGCCTATACTGCGGTGCGTCCTGCGTATGGGTGGCGGAAGCGAGGTCCAAGCTAGAGGGTGCACTGCACTTATTTTTGATGCCTGTATCGCGGTGCGTCCTGCATATGGGTGGCAAAAACGAGTGTCAAGTGAAGGCCTGGGGCTGCCAGTTCACACCAACTACGAGTCTGCAAAGTTCTTGGGCTCACAAAGTGAAGAAACTACTCTGGAGGAATCTTTGTGCAGCACCAAAGCTATGTTACGCTGCCTGCATCAAAGTCATCATCAGAAAAGTGTCCCCGAAGGCAAAATGGCTATCTTTTGCATAAGGGTATTCGACTTGGCTCACCCTCGATCACTAGACTGCAGCCATACAAATGGAAGGGAGATGGGAGTCGTCTGGTTCCTGTTACCTAGCACAAGATAGTGGCAGAAATGTTGGAGGGATAGAGCAACTTCTATAAAGGATGGAACATGCCTATTCACTCCTAGATAAATACGTGGCCAAGTTGCAACGTTTTGTGAAGATAAGACTACCTCAGGCAGGTGACGGCTCAAAATGGCGTCTGCGAGGCTTTTCTTCAAACTTGTGTCTGCAAGATGGAAAACCAATCTCATGATCAGCAAGAAAGAAAAAGAAGCCCTTGCTTTTGGTCTCATGGTCCCGGCTACAAAATGGAAGTTTAATTCCACTTATTTGCAGCAGAGCAGAAGCATAATCGAGGCAACTATGCTGCAATTCTTTTTCAGAACAAGCCAAGAATAAAAGATCAAGAAGCATGCGGCAATTACAGAAGCAGAGATCACTCCTCAAGTAGCCATGGAGCTTTGCGGTGAAGGAATGTCTAAAACCTGCAGATAGTTTCACACATAAGCTTGTCAAAATCAAAGCTTCTAAAATATGTGATTGGACCCTTTCAAAAATATATATATATATATATATATATATATATATGTGTGTGTGTGTGTGTGATTGGACACGTTTGCTACAGCTCAGACCAATATATATAATTGTTTGTTAAATGAAACAATGAAAGCATGTCTGTAGCTTTGTTTATGGAACTAAAGACAAAAGCCTAAAAGCATGATTAAAAGTATGGTTTCCAGCAACCTTCTTTTGGAAATAGTTTAAACAACAAAGGAGCAGACACTACAATCAATATTCAAAATAACCTCTCTGTTTAAGAACAAGAGGAATTGATAAACAGAAAAGAAGAGTAAAATTTCAGAGAGAATGGGGATTTCAATGTGTTTATTCATCTCATACAAAGGGGGTATTTATAGGAATACATTGAAGTGTGAAAGCTCAAAGAGAAACTCAAAATGATAACCATCTTGATGATGATTTTCTGCCATGCTTGTTGCCCTTTGGTAAAGAATGTTTACATAAGTCTTCATACACTCAAGTACCTATGATTATACACTCAAGTACCTATCTAAATACTTTTACGTATTTTGTTACATGATATAGACATATACGGTATATATACAATTTATACTACAACACTCCCCCTTGGATATTTCATGTTCAATAGTATTGTGTAGATGGTGCGCATTGAAGTTGCCTCGTTAAAAACCTTGCCAAGTAATAAAACCCTGTGGGAAAAAACAACCTTGGTCGAAAGGGAAAAAGAGCACAACGCGCGTTGAGTGTGAAGTATGTTTCTGGATACTCCCCCTGATTTAGACTCCTCTTGAAGATCGTGGGAGTTCGGATATCCTCCTCAATCCGATGCTCCTTACATGTTTCTCGAAAGGGGATTTTGGTAGTGACTTAGTAAATAAGTCAGCTACATTATCTTCTGATCGGATTTGATTTACTTCAATATTTAGAAGTGTTTGCTGTTGCTGATTGTAGAAGAATTTCGGCGATATATGCTTGGTATTATCGCCTTTGATGAAACCTAATTTCATTTGCTCAATACAAGCTGCATTGTCCTCGTAAATGCATGTAGGTTCATTTGTGGTGAATTTCAAACCACAAGTTCCTCGAATGTGTCTATTTATAGACCTTAGCCATATGCACTCACGCACGACTTCATGTAGTGCAATTATCTCTGCATGATTTGAGGAAGTAGCAACAAGAGTCTGTTTTGTAGATCTCCAAGATATCGCGGTGTTTCCCATGGTAAAGACATAACCTGTTTGGGAGCGACCTTTGTGAGGGTCAGAGAGATACCCTGCATCAGCAAAACCCGTCAAAACATCATTTTGATGGAGGGGAGGAGGAGAACGTCGGTCACTATAGATAGTGTTGCCGGCGCTCACATTTCTTTTCTCTCTGTAGGGATAGAACAAGCCCATATCGACCGTACCTTTTAGGTATCGAAGGATTGTCTTTATACCAATCCAATGACGGCGTGTTGGCGCAGAACTGTGTCGAGCTAACAAGTTTACTGCAAATGAGATATCCGGTCTTGTGCATTGAGCTAAATACAATAATGCGCCTATCGCACTTAGGTATGGTATTTCAGCTTCTAATAAATCTTCGTCCTCATCCCTTGGACGAAACGGATCTTTCATGGGCTCAAAACTACGGTTGATCATGGGAGTACTCACAGGCTTTGCTTTATCTTCATTAAAGCGCCTTAGTAACTTTTGAGTATATGCTGATTGATGGATCATAATCCCATCATTACGGTGCTCGAGTTCTATTCCGAGACAAAACCGTGTTTTCCCGAGATCTTTCATCTCAAATTCAGATTTCAAATATGTAGCAGTTTCTTTTAACTCATCTAGAGTTCCAATTAAGTTCATGTCATCAACATAAACTGCTACAATTGCAAATCCGGATCTTGTTCTCTTAATGAACACGCAAGGGCATATTTCATTGTTAACATATCCCTTCCCAATCAAGTAGTCACTTAGACGGTTATACCACATCCGTCCGGATTGTTTCAATCCATATAGTGAGCGTCTTAATTTTATTGAAAACGCGCTCCGTGGTTTAGAGCCACTTGATTTGGGTAATTGAAGTCCATCTGGAACCTTCATATATATCTCTAAATCTAGATCCCCATAGAGATATGCTGTAACCACATCCATGAGCTGCATGTCAAGTTTTTCGGAAACTACCAAACTGACAAGGTAGCGGAACGTTATAACGTCCATTACGGGAGAATATGTCTCCTCGTAGTCGATTCCAGGACGTTGTGAGAAACCTTGCGCCACAAGGCAGGCTTTGTATCTAACAACCTCATTTTTCTCATTACGCTTTCTAACAAAGACCCATTTATGGCCAACAGGTTTTATATTTGGTGGTGTCAGTGTTATAGACCCAAATACCTGTCTCTTTGTTAGTGAATCCAATTCAGTCTGGATCGCATTTTTCCATTTTGACCAATCTGCTCTACATTGGCATTCTTCAACGGAGCGAGGTTCGATATCATCGTATTCTATAATTCCTTTTGCAATATGATATGCAAACGCATCATTAATAGCCATAGAATTTCTGTCCATAATTACATGTATACTAGTGTAATTCATGGAGATCTCTCTATTCTCTGGAATTGGTTCTATTATTGGAGCGTCCTCCAATGATGTCTCTTGGACATAACCATAATCCGGAATTTTTTCATGAGATGGATTATTTATATCGATGATCAATGGATTATTTTGTGTCAAGCTCGCTTTCTTTCTTGGGCGAGAATCCATCGAACCTATAGGCCTCCCGCGCTTTCTAGCAGGAGCCATGGGTCTAGCCACTGCATCACCCATAGAGGGGATGTCATGTCCTTTAGTTTTAGGAACATCAATCCTTGCAGGTACGTTTGCAGCAGGTATGTGTGATCTTGTCACTTTAGCGATATCAGAAAACGCATCAGGCATTGATTCTGCTACGTTCTGAAGATCGAGAATTCTCCGCACCTCTATTTCAGACTGTGTGGTTCGGGGATCAAGATGAGACAAAGTGGGGACAGACCACGACAATTCCTGTCTTTTCTGTTGAACATTAATGTTCTTGTCTCCCCCTAATGACGGGAAGACTGTCTCATCAAAGTGACAATCCGCAAATCTAGCGGTAAATAGATCACCTGTCAAGGGTTCTATGTAGCGGATAATGCTTGGAGTATCATATCCAACATAAAGGCCTAAGCGTCTTTGAGGACCCATTTTGGTGCGCTGTGGCGGCGCAATTGGCACATAGACTGCACACCCAAATATGCGTAAGTGTGAGACATTAGGCTCATACCCAGTCACCAGTTGGGACGCAGAAAAGGGTTGGGTGGCAGTGGGTCTCAGACGAATAAGCACAGCTGCATGTAATATTGCATAGCCCCAAGCAGAAATAGGGAGATTGGTGCGCATAACCAATGCCCTGGCAACCATTTGAAGTCTTTTAATGGCAGCTTCTGCGAGTCCATTTTGGGTGTGTACATGAGGGACAGGATGTTCCACCTCAATCCCAATGGACATGCAATAATCATCAAAGGTTCTTGATGTAAATTCTCCAGCATTGTCAAGACGAATTGACTTAATAGGATGATCGGGGTGGTGAGCCCTTAATTTAATGATTTGTGCTAGGAGTTTAGCAAATGCAGCATTTCTTGTGGATAAGAGCATGACATGTGACCAACGTGTCGATGCATCAACCAACACCATAAAATATCTAAATGGTCCGCAAGTTGGTTGGATAGGTCCACAAATATCACCTTGTATTCTTTGTAAGAATGGTATATTTTCTTTAGTGTCCTTTGCATAGGATGGTCTTGATCCTACCTTTGCTAAAGAGCAAGCTTTGCAAAACGAATGATATACTTTAGAAGTAACTCTTTGGACCAATGTTTGGTTCGTACTTCTTTTCGTTTTGAAGAATGGATGTCCGTGTGAAGTTTTTAATATACGGAGCATCATGTCACTACCTGGATGTCCCAAACGGTCGTGCCAAAGCTTGTATGTGTCAGGATCCCATAATTTGTCATTCATGACATGGTTCAATGACTCTAATAGTGGTTGCATACAATCCACTAGAGCGACACATAAGTTTCTCTAAAACTCGTGTATTTCCGTAGTTTTTAGAGGTGATGCAAAGGAACTCTTGTCCATTCTCACAATGTGTTTCCACATGAAAATCATTGGCTCTTATGTCTTTAAAGCTTAATAGGGTCCTTCCGGCCCTTGGAGCATATAGAGCTTCGGCGACATTAATATTTGTGCCATTTGGTAACAAAAATTGAGCTGGTCCTCGACCATGAATCAATTGTGATGGTCCTGCCATCGTAGTTACTGAGGATCGACTGGGTGTCATCCATAAAAATAATTGCCTATGTTGCAATATCGTATGTGTGGTGCCACTATCAAGAAGGCATTCCAATTCTCCGGAAAACATACTGAAAGGAATAAAGTTCGGAATATTAACACATGTCCATGACATTGAATGCGATACTTTATTAATAGGGAAAATAGCCAATGATTACATCAAAGTTATTCATAAGTCTATTCCAAATATCAAACTTTAGACAAATTGCTATCACTCAATCCGTTTGGTAATTCCAATGGAATATGACCAGGAAAGTAGAGAGATGTTGGTGGAGCGAGGCTCGCTTAAATACCCCGATCTCAATTGCTTTCCTAGACATCATACTTCATTGGGTACGCCACATAAGAAGGATTTTAATACAATTGTTATTTATTGACTAAGGCACATTTGCCATTCTTGAAAAATAGAAAGAGGATTATTCTAATCAAAGTCTGTGGCATCCTCGTGCTCTTCATCTACAGCTTTGAAGTCCTCAACAGTGAGATTGACATCTTCACTATTTTCATCTTCGGTAAGGTTAGCTTCTTGCTCTCTTGCTTCCCTGTACTCCTTGTAGCGTGCAGCTAATTGGGTACTTGCATGACATTGTTTAAACCAATGCTCGATTGATCCACATCTATAACACATGTCATTGTGGTTCCCTCCCTTCATTTGAGGTATAGGTTGTGCAGGTTGTACAGTTTGTACAGGTTGTGCACGTTGTGCACGTTGTGGATATCCCCTAGGAGGGTTGCTGCTACTACCACGGCGCATGGTGCTATTTCCACGGCCGGTATTGCCATATCTCCTTCTTCCACGTGTGGAGTTACCATCACGTGTGCCCGCTCTAAAGTTGCGGTTTCCTTCCCTGTTGGGGCGGTTATATGGACCTGTTCGTCCTTCATGTCCCCTATTATTAGGGTACACATGTCCCCTATTGCTGGGGTACCGCTCCCTGTGCCCTCTCTTGGGTGCATTATAATTTGCCTCACGAACACTCTTGGTTCCAATAGGTCTTGAATTATAATTCTTTACGAGAATGTTGTCGGGCTTTTCGGCTACCGACAAAATATTTATGAGTTCATTGAACCTCGTAATTCGTCCAGCATTTACTTCAGTGCGATACTGCTTTGATAGCAAAATTGCTGCAACAGGGAAGGTGGAGAGAGTTTTCTCAATTAGCTCTTCTTCTGTGAGGGGTCTTTGACAGAACCTCAACATGGATTTGAGACGAAGAGCTTCTGAATTGTACTCAGCAATAGACTTGAAGTCTGAGAAGCGTACATCGTTCCACTGAACCTTCAAGTCAGGGAGGAGAGAATCTTGGATATTGTTAAAGCGCTCTTGTAGTGCTTCCCATAAATCCTCTGCATCTTTGATGGACATGTACTCTAGCCTGAGTGCTTTGTCCATATGACGTCGCATCAAGATGATTGCTTGTGCATGCTTCTTGGGTGATCGAGGGAACACAAGAGCCGGGTTTGGTTCATGGATGATGGGCAATATCCCCTTCGATGTGAGATGGTTCTCAACGTCGGTTTTCCAGCTATGGTACTCCGAACCTGTTGAGTCAAGGATTTGAAAATCGAGTCTAGGTTCATTCGACATCCTTGAAGATAAGAAGAAAATATTAGTTTCGGAGTTAAAACTTCCACGAAAAATAATAAGATTTCCGAGCTATGCTACCAAGAAATCAATTTCCAAGAATCATTGTGAACACTCTTAGTTCATTGATTACGAACGCTCTTAGTTCGTTTGGCGTGAATTGCTATAATTCCGCTTTTGATTGTAAGTTCCCGAGAAAAAGGAAAAAGGAGAGAAAATAAATAAAAACTCAAAAACGGGAACTTTTAGTAAAGAATACCTTGGAATAGTGTTGCCGGAAATTTTTTTTGACCGAAAAAATTATCGGAGGTGACCGGAAGGATCGTTGGAAAAAGTCGAGAAAAATCGTCCGAAAAGTCGCCTGAAAAGTGTCGAAAAAGTCGCCGGAAAGTCGCCGCGCAAATCTGTCGACAGATGTGTCGACAGCTGCTCGGCAGCTGCTCGGCAGATGGCTCGGCAGCTGTTGCGCAACGTCTCGGAAGCTGCTCGGCAGCTGCTGCGCAGGGCCTCGGCAGCTTCTCGGCAGCTGCTGCGCAGGGCTCTCAGCAGGTCTCGGCAGCACCTCGGCAGGTCTCGGCAAGTCTCGGCAGCACCTCGGCAGCTGCTGCGCAGCTCTCGGCAGCACCTCGGCAGCACCTCGGCATGACCTCGGCAGCTCTCGGCAGCTCTCGGCAGCGGTCCGGTTTGGTTTTTCGGCTTCCGGCGGCCGGTTCAGGCCGTTTCCGGCCGGTTCCGGTGATTCTGAGACCGGTTCCGGGCTCCTTGAATCAAGGGCTTTAATCTGAGCTAGGGTTTGGGGATTTTTTGTAGGTTTTGAAAAATGACTTCGATCGATGAAGAACTCTTCTTTCGTCAATTTTTCGATTATAATTCTAGAGCAACTTCGTGCTGATAACGTGTTTAAGAACAAGAGGAATTGATAAACAGAAAAGAAGAGTAAAATTTCAGAGAGAATGGGGATTTCAATGTGTTTATTCATCTCATACAAAGGGGGTATTTATAGGAATACATTGAAGTGTGAAATCTCAAAGAGAAACTCAAAATGATAACCATCTTGATGATGATTTTCTGCCATGCTTGTTGCCCTTTGGTAAAGCATGTTTATATAAGTCTTCATACACTCAAGTACCTATGATTATACACTCAAGTACCTATCTAAATATTTTTACGTATTTTATTACATGATATAGACATATACGGTATATATACAATTTATACTACAACACTCTCCACAGTGAAGCACAGACAAAGCAATTGAGGCGGTGACATACTGATCAGTACACATCAAGACAAAAAAAAAGAGTTTCATGTGCAATTAAAGCGTAGCGGTCAACATGCAATTCAGCAAATGTGCAGCAAATTTGTGGATGAAATTCGAACAACAAAGGTGAGTCGATGGTGTTGTCAGCAAAACATAAACAATTGATTTAAAGTTCCCTGATATGGCAGCTGGTTACCTCGGGGAGAGGCCACGTCCAATTCAACTCGAGATGCCTGCACGAAAAAGAAGTCTCAATTAGATACCGGGGTTCATGTGAACTGGTAGCTATAAGACAAATGCAATCACCAGTTACCCAGAAATCACAGCAGAGACAAAAGGGGGAAGAACAAGGAAGCCCAAATTTCTGATAAAGAGAGTTGACAGATTGAAGAGATTCACTGTCAGAAAATTATCTCTGAGCCAAAGAAGCCTTACCCAATGCACGTTCTTGATGGAGAATGCAAAATCAAAGTGAAGGGTGCTCCTACTTATACAGAACGGCAAACCCAGACTCCTTCTCCAAATTGAACTATAAGAGCCAAGCTTCATCTCGAAAGTTATCTCTATCACAATCTGATCACGCCAAGATGTCATCCTGTGAAAGAGATCGAGCCTGTCAAGTCTGCCTATGGATAATCACACCACAATCTGGTCTCCTTGGGTTTCAATTTTGTGCAAGACGTGAAGTGGGCTCAAGTGGGCCGAATCAATCTATGCAGCGCAGTTTGTTTCTTTTGGGCTCTGTTAAATCACTCGTCCTCAAGTTTCGAAGCACTACAAGGCCCACTCCAAGTCAGAAATTTGGGCCCGGCTGAGTTATTCATCGACAAGTGGCACAAAGCCCAGTGCAAAATCCAAGGCCCATTACGAAGGTCGGCACATTCAGGTGCCCAATTTAAACCAGTGAACACTCTACTAAAATGGGGTGCTCACCAAGATATGCTTTCTCGACAAGTTTAAAATATATACCCGTCGAGTAAAAATTGGTACAAAACCGAAAAACTAAAATGTTGAACTACAGTGGTTTGATCCCTTCACAGGGTATGTAGGCAGTCTAGATTTAAATCTGGATGCAACCGCGACCTTAACCGAATCCCTGGTTTTCTCTAGACCAAATTCACCAAATCCTTGTGACCACAAAAGTCATCCAAATTTCCTTATTCAAATTAAAGTCACCCAAACACTTAACCAAAATTCTTTGGTGGGTCATTTACCTATCAAAGCATCCAAACCTTCCCAAAAATCTGAACTACGAGTGGCTTGATCCCTTCTGGGGTACGTAGGCAGCCTGATAAACACTCTGGGTGCAGCCGCAACATCAAACAAACACACTCCTCTCATGAAAATTTTGTCTTCGTGTTTGGAATCAAAGGGTCTTCCCTTGAAGCAAGGGATTGTAATTAAGGAATGTTCTTTATCTTGAATGGGTCTGAACTTAACATAATAAAAACTCTATTTCCGTTAATGAAATAGAGCGAAATTGTGTTGAGTATATTTATTTATTTTTGCTCAACAAAAAGTCAACTTTGTAATCCCCCTAAAATGTGCATTTCGAATAATTATTAGCCCGAAAATAATTTCACTCCATCTTGAACCACGAAATCATACTAACGAACACTTTATTAATTCCTAAAAAATATTAGGAATTAATAACGAATTTTCTGGGTATTACAAAAGTATGAGGTCTACACTAAATTATTTCGCGACTTCGTCCTAAGCCCAAATGAAAGAACATTGGCCCAAACTTTAAACTTCGACCCAATAGGTGGTCTCAACACCAAAACAATCCCCAAAATTGATTTCTTCACTTGAATCACCTTGCAAAAATCTTATTGGCAAAAAATTATCTTAAAAAATTAAACGAAATTTTCAGGGGCTCACATCCGAGGCGGAGGGAGAGATCGAGATTGGGGACGGAGGGCAAGTTGGTCGGGTTCAGGTAGAGGTCGTGCGTCCCAAATCATGAGGGAAGTGCGGCGGTGCAATTCTGGGTTTGCATTCTCTCGGTGGTGCAATTCAATTTAGGAGGAGTCTGAACCCGAGTTTGTGGTGATTCAGACTTAAGGTTTTTTTATTTGTACTGGCTTTTCGATGAATTAAACAAGGTGTGTAGTGGGTTTGCCAGCAATGGAAAGAAGAAAATCAAGAAACCCAAAAAATTGAAATCTTGAAATTGAAGAATTGAAGAAGAAGCTCAGAGTGGCGCACCAAATGTGCTTCGACTGTCTCTGGAGTCGGAATTCTCTGGCAAACTCGTCTTCATTCACAGACTTTCCGATTATGCCTTTTCGTTTGGCTCACACGTTATCGTTAAGGTCCAAGTTCAATTATTTACCCCTCTCTCATCCATGTGCATTAAGTACGTGCAAAAGTTCAGTGCTTTTTGATTTTGTTGAGAAAGTTGAATACTCAAATTACTTGGGTTTTTGCAGTTGTCTAGTTCATGTGGAGAAGCTTCTTCATCTCCTCAATTCTTGCTCAAGTATCTACCTAGTCATCACCATGATTGCTTGACCAAATTTGTGTAGTGATTTGGCTCAATTTGATTCTGGAAATGAATTAGCTTTTCAATTGTTGATTGGCTTTTAGAAATTGTTGTTCTTGTGGCGTAGTTTGTTGTATTTTCAATTAACATTGCCAAATTGGTGTGAGGAGAGGGGTTCGTCAGAAGAAGAAGTGAAGAAGATTGAGGAGGTGAAGAAGAATAGAGTGCTGGAAGAAGAAGAAGATATGAAGAAAAAAAAAAGGAAGTGAGGTAGAATAGATATTTTGCCACGACGTAATAGAATTTTTGGACGGATAGTAACGGAATGGATCTATTGATCCAAAATTGAGAGTACAAGGAGTAAACGTGTGAAATTAGAAGGACAAGGACTGAAGTGTTTTTTTTTATAAAAGTTCAGGGAGTAAACAATATTTAATCCTTAATTTTAAGACAGGATTCTTAATTTGTCAACCATAGTCATTTGTAGCGACTAGTTGTGGGGAGGGAAGGGGTGTTGTTTAGGGTTTTACAGTTAGGTTCTGATCAATCATTTTCTACCTTTCTTGCTTTCTCCACTGTAAAATACCGATAGGCTGGGCAAAGTATTGGTTTTTTTAAAGTATCAAAACATAAATAGTAACTTTCAGCTAATGGAATATATGTGGTTGAGATGTATTTGTCCCTCACATTCTTTAGAGCTGTCTTTTATATGAGCAAGACTGTTGTTTTGATAACTGAAGTGTCGGTTAACAATATCAATTTAGCACATCAACGTCCTGAGAAAGATGATTCATTCACATTCCACATGATCTTTGTATTTACTAAAATATTACAAAATCAAAACATACTCGTCGTCTGTTTTGAAATCAATTATCATACTCTTCAAATCTAATATAACGGGTTCTGATTCTATTAAGAATAATCCATTACAAACTCCGTTCTTTTTGTTCCATTACAGAATGTGTTATACTATATTCCTGTTTAATTGAAGGTGATAATTTACGTCGACATGCTATGTTCATGTCTCGTCATTATCGAGCATAATATGATAAATAATATATGGTTTCGGAGCCTCGGCCCATCGACCGTTCCAGCCCAAGCATGACTAGACCAAGCCCATAGCGCCAAAATGACAACTCACGTGATGCGCGCCAAAGCACTGGCGCCACTTTGTTATAGTACTACTAGATCCGCTACTTTGAAAACCAGTCACGTCTGCGCGCGCCAAATGAAAATCCTATTCCCGCTAAAAGGCACCAAAATCCCTGCCCTTTTTCAATTACCACTGAAATCTCCGTCTCCTTCTATATAGCCTCACACCCCTTGGCGCCTTGAGGTTAAGCAAGCCTCTGATTCCCGCCACATCTTCGCTTATTCTCAAAACTCTCCCCCAATTTTCCGTCGCCGTTTCACAATGCCTTCCATCGCCGACCGCAGCGTCGAACTCGAATCTAAAGCCGTCGGATCCGCCGGAGTTTGTACTCCTCCGAAACGGAGGCTGAGATCCAATTCGTCGCCGATGAAGCTGAGTCCGATGAAATGCAAGCGCGTCGGAATCTCTTCCGTCACGAAATTACGCAGCGTTGAGGTCGAATCGGAGAGGAGCGTGGAGGAGGTAGTCGGATCCAGCGGTGATTTGACTCCTCAGAAGAGGAAATTGAGGTCCGATTCGTCGTCGCCGATGAAGCCGAGACCGGTCTCGTCGCCGATGAAGTGTAAATCGTCTCGCCGGAACCTCGGTGCTTGCACCAGCACTCCTGCAAATGTGAGATTTGGATTGGATAGTAAGAATTGAATCCGAGAAACGATTGGGCAAATCAAGAGTACTTAAGTGTGTTTGGTTTTGCAGGGAATTGAGAAGTATTTCAGTCAGAAAAAGCCTCAGGCCTTTTGCAAGCCACCGGTTGTTGTTAAGCCGAATTGGAATCCCAGAGGCAAGCCTTGTTTAAACAAACTGAGATTAAATTTTGGGACAAAATGTGTTTGTTTTGTTTCTAAATTAGCAAATTGTGTGAACTTGTAGATAAGGAGCAGATGAGGATAGTGAAGGAGGCACTGCACTTGTCAACGGTCCCCTCTACAGTTGCGTGCCGCGACGTGGAGCAGAAGAGGGTTCTGGAGTTCTGCAAGTCATGCATAGAGCAAGAGAAGGCTGGGAGTTTATATGTATGCGGGTGTCCTGGGACCGGAAAGTCCTTGTCCATGGAGAAAGTGAAACAGCTTTTGGTGAATTGGGCAGGAGAGGTGAGATTATTGCCTTCTATAGTTTATGTGTTCACTTTGTATAGATGTCAGAACTTCAAAATATCTAGGTTATATTTGATTTATTTTCAAGCCCTAGAATGTGATTGTGATTATCTCATTGCACTATCATACTTCACTTCTAGAAATGGCTTCATTGCTTCACGTATGAAGTGTTTGACACTGAATTGTTTTAACCACCAGGGTGGATTTCAGGAACCGGATGTGTTGGAATTGAACTGTACATCGCTAACAAAAACTTCTGATATTTTCGCCAAGGTACTAAAGTTTTGAAGCAAATACTATTGTTGATTAATGTATCAGATGTCCTTATCCAATTTTGCCTGGCAGATACTTGGTAAATACCAACCTCAAAAGAAAGCTAATGGCACTACCTCCCTGCAACTTCTTCAGAAATTATATTCTCAAAAGCCTCAGTCTGATGGGACTAAGATGATGTAAGCAAATTATGTCTATTTGCAACCTATAATGTATTGCATTTCCAGATGAACTCATAATGCTTCTTTCCTCGTCTTAACAAATTTGATGTGACCAAGAGAGTGAATTTAAGTGGTTTCTGTTTTATCAGGTTGATAATAGCTGATGAGTTGGATTACTTAATTACTAAAGACCGGGCAGTGCTCCATGACCTTTTCATGCTCACAACATACCCATTCTCAAGATGTATACTCTTAGGTACTAACTGTAGTCAATAACAAAATCCATTTCAAATTGTATCCCACATTTGTATGTTAAGTGCTCATAATATATTCACATTGCAGGAGTAGCAAATGCAATTGACTTAGCTGATCGTTTTGTTCCAAAACTTCAGTCATTAAATTGTGAGTTCATTACCTACTTTTGTTTTTCCTAACGTTTCTGCATACAAGTTTAGTGATCTATAATCTATCTGTATTACTTACTGGTGCTTGTACTCGTATGTTCTTCCAGGTAAGCCTATGGTTATAACTTTTCGTCCATACTCGAAGGATCAGATTCTCAAGATTTTCCAAGAGAGGCTTATGGTAAGTTTGTGCTCCTTTTGACTTCCTGCGATACGTGTAGAGTTCGTTGACTTGTTCAACTCATTAGTGTATGTAAATCTTGAAATAGTTTTCATTGGGGACCTTGATTAAGAATGTCTGTTTTTCCCTTTGGGAGGAAGATTTGGATAAGAGTGGATTTAGTAATCCTGCTAAAGAAAAAGATTAGTTTAATGTAATTAGTTATTTATCATACTTGTAACCATTAGTAGAAGCTATTGCTGTAGCTAGCTAGTCTTTCTTAATAACTGTGTCTCTTATTCTGTTTCAACAGGCACTACCTTACACCGTTTTTCAACCGCAAGCATTGGAACTTTGTGCCAGAGTGAGTTTACCATGATTTATCATAATCTAGAGAAGATCCTTTTTTGGATTTAGAGGTCATTGCTCTTTTTATCATAGTCATTTTTATATGATGTGTACTAATTTTGTGAAACTGGCAGAAAGTTGCTGCTGCATCTGGAGATATGAGGAAAGCTCTCTGTATTTCCAGGTTAGTGAAAGCTCAGACATTCAAAAGCATCTTGCTGAACATCATTCATTTAACTTTCAGAACTTCTTACTCAAGCATTCAAAAGCAAAATGTTGGGATATATAGCTTGCCCTTAATAAGAAAGTAGAAAAATGCAAGACAAGAATACTTGATACAACTCCAGTATGAAGGCAATTTAGGATGGTTATAACCTAGCTTTGATTAGTCCCTCAAATACCTCAGTTACTGAAAAGTGTATCAATAAGCCTCAGGCAACATTTTTGATATCGTTGACCAAACAGAAAAAATACTGATATCTTTGAGCTTTCTGTTGGGAAGGAGCCTAACCTAAACTTCTTTTTTCCAGGAGTGCAATTGAGATGCTGGAAGCAGAGTTGAGAGAATCTACTGACAAGTTAAGTTCATCAACAGTAGAGAATCCATTCTCTGAGCAACAGACAACTCCAGCTCTTGCTTTGGTGAAAAAACAGGAGATTGATGTCGTAAGTAGTCACTATTGACACCATGCTTATTAATTGTAGGCTTTCATGTACTTTTCATCACTTATTGATATCAAGAGGAGTTTTGGTTCCATTCAAACAGACTGTTCCTTTTCTTTTCTATTTTCCTGTTTAGTATCTTCCCATAAGTTTTATGATTAGTTTGCAAATTTCATACCTATATTTGCTTCACTTTAATTCCAGGTTATTATTAGTACTAAGAGACTCAAAAGTGCCAGAAGTCTGATAATGCATACACCCATGTCATTGTTCATATTATATTTTTGCTTACGAGTTTTGCCACTGGTTGTAGGTGAGAATTGATAACATGGCTGTTGCTTTGTCAAAGACATTCAAGTCACCAGTAGTGGATACCATACAATGTCTTCCTCAACATCAACAGGTAACCCTCATGCAAGTATTGTATGCAGTTGTATTATTGTATAGCAGGAGAGTTTCAACTCCTCTTTGATAGTTTCACTAGTTTCAAGCTATCAATTGAACATATTGGCAAGCTATAAATTATTGGTCATTGCTTTAGCTCAGTTTGCTAGGTGCCGTTAAATTAATTGCTGGCTAATATTCCTTGGTTCTATGTCAAGCTTTATAAGTTTGGTTTTGTAAAATTTTGTCCTTATACTTGTGTTTAACAAGTGTTGATATATTTCCTCATCTGCTTTGACCACAGATTATTATGTGCTCTGCTGCAAAGCATTTCCGTGGTGTGAAGAAAGATACAACTATAGGAGAGGTGTGTTTTCTGGCTAATTTTTTACCATAAAGATAATGGAAGCATGTACGAACTATGTTACTGATCTCTTAAACTTGTCATCGTATGCAGTTAAATAAATCTTACTTGGACATCTGCAAATCAACACTAATTCCCCCAGTTGGAAGTTTTGAATTTTCAAGTATGTGCAAAGTGCTAAATGACCAGGTAAGAAAATACATTTTGTTAATATAACTCCTCTTAATAGTACATGCCAACTTGGAAAATAGGAAACTAGTCAGTTACTGAAGCATCATCTATTTACAGGGGCTCCTCAAACTCAGTGGCCAATCCAGAGATATAAAATCCAAGAGAGTGACATTGAATGTAGATGAAGGGGACATCACATTTGCATTGCAGGTGAGGACACATATCTCAGCCTCTGAGATGGTCTGCATTCATTTATGTTGTATTCTTGATACTCAATGTTTGCTTCTTGACATGAACCTTTTTTTTTTCTTTTCTTTTTTTTGAACAGGGAATCCGTTTTTTTCGGACTTGTCTTGAGTAATTATGTTCAGCTTAGAGCTCAATGCTCCCAATTTTGACATCAAGCCTTTAGAAAAGATGACAGAAGAATAACAGAGAAAAATGTAGTATAGGTTATACACAGGAGATGAATCTTTGTGATTGCTTGTACTAGCTGTTGTAGTACATTCTTTACATTGAAAACCTGATCATTTGTTGTACACTTGTACCAAATGAAGCAGAATTGTTGTACACCTTGTATAGGTTGGGGAAAAGCCCCTTGTATAGGGTTCCAAACCTATGCTTCTTCAAATATTCCATAAATAAAGGTAGGTTCTGAAAGAAAGCGAGAAACTTGACTTTGAGAAAGAAGGGGGCGCGCTAGCTTACTAATAATAAAGGGCTTTTTCAGGAATCTATTCTATGATTGAATAGCAGAAGTGCTACTTAGTTGTAGAAACTCGGAGAGACAGACAGAGAGGGGACTCTATCATACCTGCTAACTCCTAGGATGAGAAGTAGGGTCCGGCAGGAATAGTTCCAACCTTTGTTGCCCCTCGGTAGAGTGAGTCTACTTAGCGAACTGGCAGGACGCGGAGATCGATTGATCAATATGAATCTCGAGAGTGGATGGTTGACCGCCGCCCCCTTGTCTTGGAGGCTCTCCGGCCGGGGGCTATCGTAACCTTTTCTCCGTGACGAACCCATTTTTTTTTTCGGGTGGAACGAGAGTCGGCTTCCTTAAATCCGTTGTTCCTCAGTAGCTCAGTGGTAGAGCGGTCGGCTGTTAACTGACTGGTCGTAGGTTCAAATCCTACTTGGGGAGATTTTCTAGTTATCGCTTTTATGACCTAGCGACCCTCCTTAGTTTCTAAACTCGCGGAATCGCGGGACATCAAAAGTGGGAAGTTTATTGTTGGTTTTTTTTCCTAACTTTTTTATGGGTG
Organism: Rosa persica; assembly: GCA_025331145.1. Lineage (NCBI taxonomy): Eukaryota > Viridiplantae > Streptophyta > Magnoliopsida > Rosales > Rosaceae > Rosa > Rosa persica. The sequence continues at coordinate 56,216,398 of WFKR01000005.1, forward strand.
AACTTGGTTCGTTCAATTCTTAGGGAGAAGAAGGATCCACTGGGAATGAATGGGAAGACTGGAGCAGTCTCTTCATTAGCCGGAAGGACCACCGAAGAACGAACAAAAAAAAGGTGACTGTTTAGAGATAGGATGGATATATGTAGTCCAATGGCTAAAGCTCTGCCAGCTTCTTGTAGACCGAACTCTCTTCTCTTTAGGCTCAGAGTGGTAGGGTGGTAGAATTCTTCTTCGCGCAACGAAGTTTTTGGTAATTAAGAAGGGGGAAGGAAGATCCCCACTTATTTCATTCAGTGCCTGCGGTGAGGCGCGACCCACAACAAACAAAAGGGGGAAGCTTGCTGTAGCCCTATTTTAGTAGACTAAGCTTGGTAAGCGTAAGCTATTTAAGTAGACTCGAGAAGGGTAGGCTCGCAGCTTCGCTCAGCGGAAGAGCCTTACTATTATATTAGTAAAGCGCTAGCGCCCAACCTATAGGCTTTGAAGGGATAGGGGAAGGGAAGAAAACACAAAGATGGTCACCCCTTTTAGGAACATGGCTCGTTCATTCACTTTCTCACGAACTCGCAGCTTCGCCAGAAGCGACGAAGGGGGGAAGCTGTCTACGAAGCTTTGCCCCTTGCTTTACAGAGATTGTTATGAACTGACTAAATGACTAGATTCTCCCGGAACGCTAGCTAAGCTAATAAATAGTATTAGTTCCCTTCAATCAAATCAATATTTTGATTGATTCAGGGCCTTCTTAGAACCCATTGAGGGGGGCCTCGGCCCGGGAAGGGGAGAGTGGCCGAGTGGTCAAAAGCGACAGACTGTAAATCTGTTGAAGTTTTTCTACGTAGGTTCGAATCCTGCCTCTCCCATTGTAGACTTCAGAGAAGAGAAAGGAGGCATTCGCCAGCGTAGGCCGAGCGACGCTCTTTCTTTTTTTTGGCCGTGCCGTGAAGTTCAATTGTATCGTATGTTAGTTAGAGAGGTTGGGGAACTACTACGATCTATAGATTCCCCATCTATATTCAATCCCAACGAGAATAGAAGCGAGTCGCTTCCGGCTTGGCTTGTAGTCGTATTTAGCTTATGTAGTGGTCGACCTTCCTACACGCGCGCGCCCACCAAAATGCCCCCTTGGTTCTGGACGAAGCCAAGTCGATACATACGATAGGCGAAGGCCGGGAACGCAAGTTTGATCGAGGCGCCAAAGGCACCGAAGGTGAAGAAAAGGCTCGGGATGGATTTAGGAGTCTTTGTGCGAGCCGTATGCGGTGAGAGTCGCACGTACGGTAACGAGGGGGGTTCTCGTCTATACGTGTAGTGTGGTGGTTGGGCCTACCCACCCTATTTGTTCCATGATCTATGGGTCTACTGGAGCTACCCACTTCGATCAATTAGCCAAAATTTTGACCGAATATGAAATCACTGGTGCTCTATCTAGTGGTATTTTTATGGGGATTCTATCTATCGCTGTAGGATTCCTATTCAAGATCACTGCAGTTCCTTTTCGGGCGGCTGTAGGACGGACGGCCGCCTATAGGTGGTAGGGTAGGGTGGGTGGTACCGCTCAGATTGCGGCCAATCTTCCTAACCGCGCGCGGGCCGGGCTTAGAGCGCGTGAAACTCATCACTACCTCGTAAGGGCGTTGAGACCATAGCATGTTACACGAAAGCGCCGCTTTCTCTGGAGTGTTGTCACACAGCAGCCCGCCTAGAAGAGCCACTCGCTCTGTAGTGTTGTCACACAAGATAAGCACGCCGCCCGCCTGCTGGCCGGGCGAATCGAAGTTATCTTCCGGTCAACTGTCCACCCAGTCAAGTGCAAAAAACACAGTATAATCACGCAACGCACCCTGCTGGTGTGCTTCCTGCCCGCGAGGAAAGAAAGAAGAGCAACAAGGTTTAGTTCAGAGATTAATAAAGAAAGGTATTGCAATATGATTTTCTGTAACATTTCAATACAACTAAGTGAAATTGCGTTAAAGAGACAAAGAGACGTAATTTGGGATTACACGCGAGTACAACTAAGTGAACTAACATAGACACTTGTAGTTGTTAAGATATTTATCTTATATCCTATATTGGCGCTTGCTAGTTTCATCCACTCATACCCCTTTCAATGTGTCTTGAGTAGCTGTTTGAACATAAATTTGACAAGGCCCACGCGATAGACAGATGGGGTGAGCCCACAAAGTATTTTTGTTTACGTGACCCACATCATAGCTATTTACCTGAATTCGATTAATGGCGTGTGAGACCGCAGTTGAATGATTGGGGCATAATGAATGACCGCAGTTGAATGATCGCAACATAATGAATTACCTCAGTCAAATGCCACGGCCCAATGAATGAAATTGTAGAAAACGCGGTTAAATTACCGCAGTATGATGATTAATGAATGAAGTTGGTCGACATCGTAGTCATATATCCCAGATTATGTGTCGCAGGCTGAATGGATAGCAGTATGATAGATAAAATTGGTTGGGACCGTAGTTAATCAATCTAGTTTAGGTTGTTGAATGAAATTGATCGGCACTGCGGATTAATGAATGAAATTGTTGGAACCTTGGTCAAATGGCCATGATAATAATGGGTGAAGTTGACCAACACCGCAAACCTAGATTGAGATTGCATAGCTTAGGTTGTGGCCATGACCAGATTGCATAGCTTAGGTTGTGACCATGACCTAGATTGAAGTTTGGCTAACCTGCCAAACCTAAGTGCTGTCAAGTTTACAAAAGCCATTAATTGCTGGACTTAAAAGAAAATTTACAGCATTCAAAGCTGCCGAGAACAAAATTTGGGATAATCAGATTGAATGCACGGTTGTGAGTTTTAATTCCCAAATCAGTCGTTACTCCATTCAAATTCATCTAACCGTGCTTTGGTTCTCAAGTTTGAATTCTTGTAGTCAATATGATCTCGATAGTTACAACCAAGAGTGCACAGTTATGAGTTTTAATTCCCAAGTTAGCCGTTACTCCATTCAAATGCATGTAACCGTGCTTTGGTTATCGAGTTTCAATTCTTGTAGTCATATATGGTCTCTACAGTTACTGCCAAGAATGCACGATTATAAGTTTTGATTCCCGAGTTAGGCGCCGTTACTCCATTCAAATGCATGTAACTGTGGTTTGGTTCTCAAGTTTCAATTCTTAGTCGTATACGGTCTTGATAGTTACTACCAAGAATGCACGATTATGAGTTTTAATTCCCAAGATAGTCGTTACTCCATTCAAATGCATGTAACTGTGCTTTGGTTCTCAAGTTTGAATTCTTGTAGTCAATATGGTCTCGATAGTTACAACCAAAAATGCACAGTTATGAGTTTTAATTCCCAAGTTAGCCATTACTCCATTCAAATGCATGTAACCGTGCTTTGGTTATCAAGTTTCAAATCTTGTAGTCATATACGGTCTCTACAGTTACTGCCAAGAATGCACGGTTATAAGTTTTGATTCCCGAGTTAGCCGTTACTCCATTCAAATGCATGTAAATGTGCTTTGGTTCTCAACTTTGAAATCTTATAATCAATATGGTATCGACAGTTACAACCGAGATTGTATATTTTATTTATTCAATAGTTTATCTTTCACTATAAAAAAGACTATAGACATCTTTGTTAGATGTCCCCGACCAATCGCTCAACGCGATAACTTGTCAACATTTCAACACAATTATCAGTCTTTACCTGATCTATCTTGCCGCTTTTCTTTTCTGGTATTTATCTATCTTTCCTGCACTTTACATTCGTGCAATTTCTTTACCTGCATCCACTTTTCTGCTAGTTGCTTCCTCCCGTTTACTTTATGCTTTATTGTATGCAAACATTAAGAAATCCATAAAAATTATTGTCATAAATACTTTCATCAATCACCCACATCACAAAGATCTAGGCTAGTAAGGCTGATCGTGTTAAAATCCTTGTAGTCAAGACAGAGATAACCCCACGATCAAGATCTATCATATGTTCATTATTTAGAAGTTAGATTAATGCAAGATCAAGAACCATAACAAAAGCTCGCCTAGCCTCTCGGTAGCGAGTTGGCACGCCCCGCACACTTCACCAAGCCAGAAGATCACGTGTAAACGAAAAAATCTTCATCCAAGTAACAAGTGGTTGAGACAATTTTTGAGCAAACAGTGTCAAAAATAAGTAAGTTTTATGTTTATTTTGTTGAGTGTCAAAAGAAGTATAAGATGTGTGTGTAAAACTGGGCAACTTCTTTGAGCAAATCGTCATATTGTTTCCATGTTCTTCTGGATATTTTTCGTTTTATTTGAACAATTTCAGGATAGTGAGTTTGTCAGAAGATCATTGGGTGTTGTTCTGTGAGCAAATCATCATATTGTTTCCATGTTTTTCAGGATTTTTTTTTTTTTTTGATGATATTTTTCTATATTAGAGTTTATCGGGAGATCTCAGTCCACAACATCGGGCCCAAATAAAGAGCCCACAATAATCTGTCTCTTCCTTCCCAGAGCAGGACCGCGGAGACAAGTTGACACCACCCCCATGGTCCGTTGAAAGTTCAAATCAGTCCTCCTGCTCCGCTCCACCATGGAAACCCTAGCCGCCGTCAGCTCCCGTCAGCTGACGTCAGCTCTCGCATTTCCGTCCACCGTCACCGTCAATTTGAACGGCCGTGTCTCCAGCTCTCTTCCTTTGCTTCGCTCCACCGCGCGCGTCCGTTCACTCAGATGCTCCGCTACTTCGTCTCCTTCATTAGGTACAATGCTCTCTTCCATTTCTGGACGCCGTTGACGATCATGTTTCGATTTACATTAGAAATGTACATTTTGCTGCCATGAGCTGAGTAGTAAGCTTAGTTCGGAATTCAAAATTGAAGAAAAATGATCTATGGAGTTCTTGTGAAAAATTTGGTTATAGTACTGGAAATATGTTTACAGTATGCTAATGTGAGGTTTGACTGGAATGCTGCTCCAGCTGAGCAATCAGAGAAGTTTTTCGAGGCTTCGAAGAATGGGAATTTGATTCCTTTATACCGAAGTATATTTTCGGATCACTTAACTCCTGTGCTTGCTTACCGGTGTCTGGTTAAGGAGGATGATAGAGACGCTCCGAGTTTTCTTTTTGAGTCGGTTGAGCCGGGTTCCAAGGACTCTAATGTTGTGAGATTCTTCAGTCTTTTTGCACATTTGTGTTTGTTTTTTATGTCACCTGACTCTCATTTTAGACAGTACTGGATCATATGTGTAATTTTCTGTGAATATTTGTTAGGGGCGGTACAGTTTTATTGGAGCGCAACCAACTATTGAGATCGTAGCGAAAGAGAACATGGTTACAGTTATGGACCATAGAGAAGGGCGTAGGACAGAGGAGATTGTGGAGGATCCAATGACTGTTCCTCAGAGAATCATGGAGGGATGGATACCGCAACGTCTTGATGAGATGCCAGAAGCATTTTGTGGTAAGAGAAGTGCACGGATAACAAACTTTAATTTTACTCATAGTATTCATATCCCAATATCAACACCCCTTTTGTGGTGTTAGATACTTGTGACGTAGTGATGAATTTCTTCCCGAAGAACACATATTTTTGCTTGTTTGTTTCCTCTTAGTTTGTGTCTAAGTTCTAAGTTACGCAGATACAAGTTCTGGCCAGTCTCTTTTGCATGTACTTTTTTGTTGACAGAAATTCTATATATTATTTGATGTTATGGATTCTTACAGAAGTCAACTTTTTGCGTTGTCTAGTTCAATTATAAAAAATATAGGCTTTTGAAATGACTAATTGGTGTTAAATCTTTGATCAGGTGGATGGGTTGGTTACTTCTCTTATGATACAGTGCGTTATGTGGAGAAGAAAAAGCTGCCATTCAGTGGTGCACCACCAGATGACAGAAATCTTCCTGATCTTCATCTTGGCCTGTATGATAATGTGATAGTGTTTGATCACGTGGAGAAGGTACTTTGATCTATGACCGATTATTTTTCTTTACGTACAAGTTTTGACTCTAATGTATAGTTTATAACTTTTTATTTCTTGTCACTATAAATAAATTGCATACTCTAGTGGCAGTAGCTGCCTTGTTTTCCGTATACTTGGATTTTCATGCCAGAATTCAGTACTTTTGTCCAATTTACTCACTGAAACATAGTGAGATGAAGAATGAATAATTTGATACCATACCTAAATTTAAATGCATCTCAGTATAACATATCTGCTCGTTAAAAAGAGCTTCTTCTTTCCCAATTACTCTTATTCATACATTCTTCATATATTTAATATCATTGTTCTTTCAATATTTTTGATGTAAAGTCCATGGTTTTCCTTAAAGAAAAAAAGAATTCCATGGTGAAACAAATTATTAATCCATTAATAAAACTAGGAGAATGAGCTACTTGCATTCTTTGGTTGTAAATTTGGATTTGAACATATTGGTTGCTATGCTCTCTGAGTTTAACCATTTTATTTGTTAATCTTATGACTATAGAAAGCACATGTAATTCACTGGGTGCAATTAGATCAGTATTCTTCAGTTGAGGAGGCCTTCAATGATGGGATGAATAGATTGGAAACACTGGTATCTAGAGTGCATGACGTTATCACGTGAGTAATCAATTCTTCCCGTTTCTTTCTATTTTCGAGTGTTTCTTCTTCTATCCTACCTTTCACTCAAGCCACCGTTTCAGTTAAAAAAGAAATATAAATATATAAATGAATGAATAAGTATTTTAAAATAAAGAAAAAAAGAATATAACTGCTATGGCCTGGATATCAATAGAGTTATGCCACAGCATGTGTTGGGAGGTCGTAGCTGAGGACATGATAGCCTTATGTGGTTGCCATGGTCATCAGAAAAAAAAAAAAAATTAAGGTTTGGCTCATAAAAGTTTGAAGGTAGTTTTCAATGTTAAGGGTGAACTAATCTATTTTGAAGGAAAATTAAGTTAGTGCTGGATGGGATTTGAGTATAAAGTGTGCTAGAATACAATCATTTTTTTTCTTTTTCTTTTTTGATTTTTAGGGTGTTTTAAGAATGCATGATTTTCAACTGTCCTTTTTGACTCGAGGCTGCCTGAGGGCAGGGGAAAAAAATTGCTGTTCCATACTTTTCATCACATTATTATTTTTTATCTTAAGGTTGATGTAAGAAGTCAATTCCAGCCCGAGGCTGCCTGCAGGTTCAATAAAGTTGCACACTCATCTATTTGGTGCTAAATTGGAGGATTCAAACATGACAAGTGAGGAATACAAGGAAGCAGTTTTGAAATCTAAAGAACACATCTTAGCTGGGGATATATTTCAGATAGTATTAAGTCAGCGCTTTGAAAGGCGAACATTTGCAGACCCATTCGAAATTTACCGATCGTTAAGGATAGTTAATCCGAGTCCATACATGACTTATCTACAGGTTTGCCTCCTTTTGAGTAAACCACTATTTGTTGATTCTTGTTTACCATGCAATCTGATGTTATTCGATTACTTACTTCCTGTGATCAGGGTAGAGGCTGTATTCTGGTTGCTTCAAGTCCAGAAGTTCTTACACGTGTTAAGAATGTAAGTCATGGAAATCCAAAAACCTTTGTCTTCTGAGTTTTCGTGTTATTAATTTATTATGTGACATTGTTTCTAGCTGGGTGCCTGGGTTATTATAGTGTTAATCATATTGCTATGTTTATTTTCCTTCTGTTTTCTATAACATTCTCATTATCTTCGGTTGTGTTCCTGGTTGTTAATAGAGAACAATCACCAATCGACCTCTTGCTGGGACTGTTAGAAGAGGAAAAACACCTAAAGAAGATCTAATGTTGGAAAATCAGCTTTTGAATGATGAAAAGCAATGCGCAGAGCACATTATGCTTGTAGATTTGGGGAGGAATGATGTCGGGAAGGTTTATTCTCTTTTCTCTCTGCTTCTTTATTATCCAGACTGTAAAATTGGCATAAACTGTTGTTTTCAGTTTGTTAGAAATTCTATATATCAGACGATCCTGCCTTGGTGTTTGAAATATATAGTGATTTAATATTTATTACCATATTGCAAAGTTCTCCAGAACGATCTGTTACTTTGTAGTAGTGTATCCTCTTTTCTATAGCATATTTGATTCTCTCTTACTATTGCGTTTGCTCTAGAGCTCCATTTAAGCATGCTGTGGATTTTGTTTCTCTTTTAAGTCTTGAAGCTGATAAAATAACAAATCAAACCCACTTCCTTTATGTATCCCCTTTCCCTGGACTTAAAACAAAAGAGGCAAACTTTATTATATTTTTTAGGAGTATGGTAATTGCTAAACTTTCCATTCCAATGATATTAAATTTTAATTTTCTGACTCAGAATTTCATGCGTCTACTTTGCATCAAATTGGAGACTGAGCATTGGATGGTGTTGCTTGTTGACTTTAGGCCAACCATAGCATGAGAAGAGATACACCATAGATGGAGTGCCCTTTGATTTGTGTAGAAAATTTTCAGTCCGATGTATCTTTTCAAATTAAGGCAACATTTTGCTGTACTACCCGTTAAAAACTGTTTCACCAAAAGAAAAAAGAAAAAAAACCTTAAATCTGGCTCAGTAGGTTTGTGTGGGGTCTGACCTGTTATTATCTCTTAAATTTTATTAATTTTTTCTTTTTATACTGCTATTTTATTGAGTATATAGTGGCCATTATCATATGCTTAATTCTTCTTGCAGGTCTCAAAACCTGGTTCCGTCAAGGTTGAGAAGCTCATGAACGTTGAGCGTTATTCCCATGTTATGCACATAAGTTCTACTGTAAGCAATCTTTCTTTGCTACACTCTTAATAATCATGGGTAGCCCTTAGCCTATTTAAGAATCTGCGTACTTGTATACAGTAGTTTTGTTCAATTTATTCTTGTGGATATCAAGAATGTACTCTTAGTGTATTTTCATCAGTTTGATGTCACCACCGAACTCAGCAATGAAATCAATCAACCCCACTGAACTCACCACTTTTCATGGTAGGTCACTGGAGAGTTGCTTGATCATTTAAGTAGCTGGGATGTTCTACGAACTGCATTGCCGGTTGGGACTGTCAGCGGAGCACCAAAGGTTTTCATCATGAGCCCTTTTGCACTTTTTTATTCTGCATTTGTGCTTTCAAAGTTTCTAATTAATTGGTTGTCGCCATTCATGTTGTGAGAAGTCTCACCTTAGTTGACTAGTAGCATCCTGTATGTGCTGAAGAGTAGTATTAACCTATATAGTTGGAAATGAAGTCATGGACTTACAACAGATTTTGGGAACATGTAGTTGGTAGATTAGATATATAGGAACATGATATCGAGATTCCTAATCTGTCTTAGATGGACTTGCTTATGATTAGATTCATTCTTAAATGACCTTATTTTCAACTATGCAGGTAAAAGCCATGGAGCTGATTGATGAGCTGGAAGTGACTAGACGTGGTCCATACAGTGGCGGTTTTGGAGGAATTTCATTTTCTGGAAACATGGACATCGCCCTTGCTCTGAGAACTATTGTTTTCCCAACTAGCTTTCGACATGATACAATGTATTCATACAAGGACGCAAGTAAGCGGCGAGAGTGGGTTGCTCATCTCCAAGCTGGAGCTGGAATTGTGGCCGACAGTGTTCCGGCTGAGGAGCAGAGAGAGTGTGAGAACAAAGCTGCTGGTCTTGCACGGGCCATTGATCTTGCAGAGTCGTCGTTTGTTGATAACTGAATAAATTTTTCTTTACTTTCAGAATCTGTTTTTTTATGCAATTCTGAGTTTGCCCAAGAATTGAGTGAGGAATTTTTCCGGATTTATAATGCAAGTTTGAAAGGAACAGATATGATGTTAGGATTGTCTCAGATGTTGGGAATGCACTTAATCTTGACGACAATAAAAACAATGACAAACTTTGTGCAACTTGCGACAAAGAAACGAGATAAACTGAAAACACTGGACCTAATGACAATGTATCAGTTTATACTCGATAATTCTTTTGACAGTGAGTATATGAGTATACAACTGTATATGAGTGTACAACTGCTTGAAGTTGTTTATGTGATGGTGAAACTGAAACCGAAAGGCCTTAATTTTTAAGCTTCTTAGCTATTCCGGCCACGTATTTACCCTGGTAAAAGGCTTGTTGTAGTTCCAGCTCTGTTGGTTGACGAGATCCATCTGCTGCAAATGTTCCAGCACCATAAGAAGAGCCTCCCTTCACCTCGTTCATTTCATACATGCCATTTCCAAATGTGTACCCAAGAGGGACAAATATCATGCCATGATGTGCCAACTGTGTTACTGCTGTTAATCTGCAGATGTAGAACATGGAATGAAAATGAATGAACTTCAAGAACTCAAATTGTATATAGAAGTGAAAATAAAAAATCTTCTCTTTTTTGGGGGACAAAACCCCAAACGAGGCCAAAGGGAAAGGGAGAAGTTCGAATTCTGGCCTTAGGTGTCGTCTAAGGCTCAGTATCATTGGAGCTACAAGTCACCATAAGTGAAATGAAAACTTAGAACATATTATTGTCGTTGTGGAAGTCATAACAAAGTAGACACAACACTATAAGGTCTTCAATAAGTTTTGTTTCATATTCGTCGATGAAGTTTACGCACGAACAGTTAATGGAGTCAACGACACAAACAATTATCCAAGACTAATCAAGTGAACTGGTATATAAATAGAAGGTTTTGAGGAGAAGGGGAAACTCACGCAGTAAGCTCCTGGCCTCCACCATGAAATCCAGTACTCCAGAAGATTCCAGCAGGTTTGCCGGCAAGTGCTTGTGTTTCCCATATTTCATGACTGGCGTCAAAGAAGGCCTTGCATTGAGCTGACATCACACCAAAACGCGATGGAAATCCAAAGAGAAAACCATCAGCTTCCACAAGTTGTTCTGGCCTTATCTCTGGCACATCATTTGCCTTAGGAGGGGCCTTCATCTTTTGCAATATTACATCAGGAAGTGTCTCAGGCACCTGCTCCATTCTAATCAAGTCAAAACAAAGCTCCATTCAGAATATTAAAGGGCCACTACCTTAGTAGAATTCGGCTATGTTGATAGTTGTTATGAGTAATAAAGATGATTGTGATCATTTAATATCAAAGATAACTGCAATCAAAATCCATGAGATCAATTACCTGCCAAAGTGTTCCTTCAACACCTTCCACTGCATTAACTCCTCGCTGTACTTCTCGTGCCATAGTCTCTACATGTCCATGTAAAGAGTAGTACCTGCAAGAAGTAGTTTCAAGATCCAAAGTCAGTTCAGGGAGAAGTTTTTAAGGAAGCAAAGAGGAATGGTCCAAGTACATTAAATGATGCATGTATGCAAGAAAGAGAGAAAGGAAGATATAGAAATACTTACACTATGTATATCTTGGTAGTAGCCATACAGATAGACTACTGAGGTAGGAATTGATCCTGATTCCTGACTTCCAACTATTTATGCAAGTACAATCGCTTCCCTGACAAATGCAACCCACATGCCGAATGAGAGATGCTAATTGACGTGCAAATAAATATTCGTTGATTAACATCACTTATGCTCATTTGTACAAGCTACGGTACATAGACGAAAAGCAAAGAAGAAAAAGAAGAATGGTGAAGAATTTTGGTGAAAGTGTGCCAACTATATGGATCTATTCAAAACCAAATGATAATCCTTAATTGATACAATAGGGAACATCACGGCATAATTTTGCCGATAAAGTTCTAATGAGGATTACTACTTAGCGAAGGCTCTCGATCACTTCAAGAGAGGAGAAAATTCACAGAGAGCAAAAGTGTTTGATGAATATCTCCCATAAATGGTATGATTTTGAATTCAAGAATATCCCAGTCTCTGATATGTTTTATAAAAACAGACATTCATCTCATGACTCCACATTACAAGAAGTATTTGGAAACTAAAAGGCAGTCAAGGCAGAGTGCATAAGTTATGGAAGTAGAAGAAATTAAAATAATGAAAATACAGAAACAGAACCTTATCCTTCTCCTATGATCCAATTTCCAAGTATTGCAAGTTTGCAACTAACTATGAGATTCAATTATGCAATGACATACCCTACAATTAGTCAATATCAAGATCAAAACTCAAGTCTACAAGACCTAAACATATCAAAAGCTCATAAACGATGGAAAACCATTTTTTTTTTTCCACATATTAGCACAAACCCAGATCATCAAACAGTCAGACAAGTGGAATACAACTGCAATTTGATCAATTTGAGGGACAAGAAAAGGAGCTAAGAGTATGTTGGTGGTACCTTGAAAATGCAGAGTCAAGGTATGGAGGTAGGAGAAGATGATGATAAAGATGATGATCAAGTTTTAGTTTCGAGCCAACTCAGCCAAGTGTTTATGAAGCGTAAACAATAAAGTAACGTGTTAGCCAACTATATAATTATCACTATGACATGGCAAAGTCTTATCGTGATTTTGTTTCTTTTGCTGCATCATAAGAAGACACTCTTGTACAGTTTTACTGTAGTACATAATCCTCCATTATATTTTCACAAGCGAACAATAATAAAGAATAGCGATGACAATGCCGCCGGAAAAATCATCAATAAAAAGCCTCCACAAAAAGAAGGATGTACATTGCTGGTGAATATTTGGAGGGCATTTGGCCTTTTTTTTATTTTATTTTATATTTTGTAGGAGGCTGCTCACGAATTTTTCATCGTCATATAAGTCACATTTTTATTGAGATTTTACAAATGATAATTCATCTACAATTGTTTCTTATTAATTTTTTTTTTGGAAAGCTATTGACGACCATTAATTTGTCTATAAAGTGTATTGTTTTTGTCTATAAAATGTATCGTTTTTCTTCCTTTGCATAGTATGATAAGTAGATGCAAGTTTCTGCAGAATAAGCTCTCTACATGTGAAGTCTCACATGTGTTTGGAGAGATCAATATGGTGGCTGATATTCTCTCCAAGTCCAGATTGGGGTCTGAGTTTGGAGTGCAGTACTTTCAGCAACCTCCTCCACAAGTTGTGAATGCTGCTCTTGATGACTTGTGTGAAACTGTTAGAACTGGGAATGTAGTTGTTACTTCCTGATTGTTTTCTTTGTGTTTGTTCTTTCGGCCTTTTGGCCCCCATATATCAAAAAAAAAAAAAAGTATCGTTTTTCCTAGGAGCCGTGACCACTTATCTAATTTTAAATTAAAAATTGCCCACTTACTCCACAAAGAGTTTTTAAACCCCATTTATCCAATCCAATAGTATTTGACAGTATTGCCCTCATTTTAATTTATAAATTACACTCATCTCTCTCTATCAGACTCTCTCTCCCCTCCCTTCTTCGATTTATTCTCTCTCTCTCTCTCTCTCTCCCCTTCCCCCCCACCGATTTCTTCTCTCACCGGAAACTGAATCCTGCAACGCCGTCATTCCGCCATCCCCGCCGCGCCAAATAAAAGCGCCGCCTCATCCAAGCAATTTGATTCCCAGCTTGGATCTGTGAAACCCAGTCCAGATCGGATCAGTCTGATCCGATGTGATCCAGGACGCCACAGATACGAATTCGCCGGGCAACCCTAGATACGACATCTCTAAGCCATTCCGCCGATGAGTACAGTGAGGCAGCAAACCAAACCCAACTACCAACTCGATCTTCCCCTTCCAGCCAGCCACCGTGATCTCCTTGACTGGAACAACCATGTCAATCGAGGAACTCGGCCTCGCACCAGACCCACACATAGTCCACAAGGCCCGTCCGCCAATCTGACACCGATCCCAGCCCGATTTGACCAAGCCCCGACAACTCCTGCACCGGCCTCACACTCCGATGGGTGCCCAGAGAAATTTCTGGGTGCCTATAGCACTTTTTTTTTTGGGTATACTGTGAGCTTCTGGAATGGGGAAGGGAAAAAAAAGGAAAAAAAAAAAGAAGTGAATGTGTACAATTGAACATATAAGTTGATCAATTGTGTTTGTAGTGTATTCATTTTGGTTTGGAAGTTTATGCAATTCACTTGAAGGAAATAATATGATTATTGGAGAGCAATAATAAGATTATTGGGGGACAATAATAAGATTACTGGGGGGCAATAAAATGTTTATTGGGGCAATAATAAGATTATTTATTTCGATAAACCTCCTAAAACTTTCAAAATTAAAAACATCTTCACTTTTCACTAATTATGGATCCCCAATGAACTTGTTATTGGGGGGCAATAATATGATTACTGAGTATTATTGGGGGGGAGGCAATAAAACCAGAAGCCGGAATCCGATCACCAGTTCGGTAGTCGGATTCGGGATTCCGATGACCGGTTGCCTGAATCCGGTCACCGGTCGCAGGAGATCGCGGCCAGCCACTGGTCACCGGAGCACAGCAAAGTGGAGGATGACTTCTCTCTCTAAGTGAGAAAGAAGGAGAGGGCAAAAAAGTCTCAAAAATAAATAAAAAGAATAAAAAAAGAACTAATTGGGCATTAGAGAAATAATCTCTTAGTGTTTTGAGCAAACGGAGTTAAAAAACTGTTAGTAGAGCAAGTAAATAATTTTTAATCTGAAATTGAGTAAATGATCATTTTCCTTTTTTCCTATCAGGGTCGAGGAATATGACACATGACTAAAAAAAAAAAAAAAGAGTAAAAAATTGAGTTTCGTTTGGGATGAATTACAAGAGAAGCTTTCAGGGCCAAGGAAAACAAAAAAATATTATAAGAGAAGCCTCCCCGTAGCAGACTAATTCATAATCCCTTTCCCCCCGTTGTTCGGTTCTTCAGTTTGATCATCTCTGCAGTCTTTCACAGGCTGCTTCCCACTTCCTCAATTCGCACCCAATCAACATTTTCATCCCAAGCCGGCCTAAAGGTATTTTCTGTTCTCTTTTTGACCTCTTATTTCCAATTGATTGTAATGACTGGGTTTGTTGTTCGGTGTTGGTAGAATTATCAGAAATCTTTAATCAAAGTATCAAAATTTGGGTAAAGTTGCAATTTTTATTGTCTTGTTTTAAGTAATGAAAACGATTTTTGTTTAGAAATTATATTTTGGATAAAAGATTGATTCTTTAGAGTAGAGAGAGTTCAAAGATTGCAGGGAAATTGGGTTATATGAATGATGCAACAGTTTAGAATTATTGGGATTGCCGTGGAGTCAGTTTATGGATAAAGTTCATACTAAGATTATAAAGATAATGTGATATATGTGAATGGGTTTAGATGTAATATGGCTAGGTTCTGAGTTAAGAAATTTTATGGTTGATCGCTTAAATTGTGAATGTTATGCTTCAATTTTTTGGAGTGGACAATTTGAACTGAGGGAACAAAGTATTTGGAGTGCCAAACTGACTTGTTGTAAGTTTGAAACTTGGCTGCGGAGCATTATTTGATTGTGGGATTGATTTTCTTTGGTTAATTGGAATCTGATCTGTTATACGGGTGAATAGAAATACTTGTTTCTTAATTGTGAAATTTGATTCCTGTGTGAATAAAGCCAGGAATGGCAGAAGTTGGAGAAAGCTCTGGTGCAAAGCCCTCTGGTGAAATCTGGGCCAAGCTTGTTCCTTCCGACTCAAGATTTCCGGATGTTGAGATCAGAGATCTTGTTCTGACTCAAGATACCCCTCAGAGTCAAGATATTGGTTCAGATGAGAGTTTAGTTTGCTCTCCTATTGACAAATGCGAGTGGTGCAGAATTATGAGGAACCCCGATCAGTCTTCTGCCACTATACAAAATAAGAGTTCAAATGCAATACTTGTTGATGGAGCTGCGATCCAATCCGAAGAGAGTACTGTTATCAGATCTGGAAGTGAAATTATTACAGGTCTTGAGAGAGAAGGGTGTTTAAGCTACAGATTCAACGTGTTGCTTGGTCCTGAAACTTGTCAGAAGATGCTGAAGATTAGTGTGGATGCTGAGCATGCAAAGTGCTGCATTTGTTTAAATATATGGCATGATGCTGTTACCATTGCTCCTTGCTTCCATAACTTCTGCAATGGGTGCTTCTCAGAGTGGTTAAGGAGATCACAGGAGAAACGTTCAAGTGTACTCTGTCCCCAATGTCGAGCAGTTGTGCAATTTGTTGGAAGAAACCACTTCCTGCATAACATTGCCGATGAAATACTGAATGCTGATTCTTCACTGAGACGCTCCAACGAAGACACTGCAGTTTTAGATTCCTACGCAACAGTACGATCAAATCTGGTAATAAAATTGGGAAAGGGGCTGCTTGGGAAAAGGGTTCGTTCAGCAGTGCAAGATGAAGCTGATAGTGTAGAGCTTCCATGCCCTCAATGCAGTAATCAATTTGGTGGGTTTCTCTGCAACCGGAGCACTACCCATCTGCAATGTCAAGCATGTGGAGGAATGATGCCTTCACGAACCAATACAAGTGTACCTCAACACTGTATAGGGTGCGATAGGTCATTTTGTGGTGCATATTGGCATGCTCAAGGTGTTGCACAAAGTGCTTCTCACCGCATATGCAATCGTGATACTTTCAAACCAATCTCAGAACGCACCATCTCTAGAATTCCTACCTCAGCACATGAAAACAATCGACATGAACAAGAAATCACTATGAGGTGTATTGCACAAATGGGAAGAACATTGCAGGATGTTATTGCAGAATGGATGGCAATGTTCAATAACAGAACAATTGATCGAACTAACAGGATGCCACTGAAGCATGCCGAACTGATTACTTCTGGGACATATACATGCAGTGATTGTTATGAGAAACTGATCTCATTCCTCTTGTACTGGTTTCGGGTTTCAGTTTCTGCATCTCATCTTCCCCAAGATGCATCAAAAAGGGAAAATTGCTGGTATGGATATGCATGTCGAACACAGCACCATAATGAAGACCATGCTCGTAAAAGGAATCATGTATGCCGGCCAACTAGGGGTGCTAATGTGTAGATTTTTATTTTTAGCTCTTGCTATTTTCACCTGTTTTGACATGGTGGGTTTTTGCTATTCTGGTTCTGGGAGGTTTTCTGATATCATTGTAGATGCCAGCCAGACTGTCTTGACTGTTTTATTCTAAGTTGAAGTATTTAGTTTGTATTTGGAAATCAATAATTTTATAAATGTGACCCTAAATACTATGCATACCATATCTTCTTGCTCTGTATTGTACTGATCTTGAAAAGACAGAGATATTGCAAGGAAGAGTAAAGAGTGAAGAAACTTTTCTTTTATAGGGTCCATTCTTTTCCGATGAATATTAGGGTTAGTGTCAGTGTTACCATACTTGGCAGGAAGAAAAAAGAAAAAAAGAAGAAGATAGGAAACGAACGGTTTTGATGCATTTGGGGATGAACTGAAGACTGAAGGTTCAAAATGCAAATTGCACGATTCAGCATATAAGTACTTCTACACTCGACAGGAATTAGAGAGTCCTTCATCCAAATGAAGTGTCGCATACTGTACCAAGGTTACAACATTACAATATTACTTCTTGTAAAACCACTGTTGCAGTGGAAATTGTCTTGCTTTTCCTCACCATTTCCAAAATATCCGGATGCTGCGGTGAATGAAGAATCACCATTTTCTTCAATTTCTGAGCATGCTCCAGAATGTACCTTGCTAAATCCAATCCATTATTATTACCCTCCTTGAGCTCACAAGTAAAATTAAGGTTTTGGGATTTCCAATATTCCACATCAAACTTGGGAGCCTGGAAAAGCCATAAGCAAGTCAGTTGACAGCCTCTTAAATTATCACGGGCAGTGTGATTATTCGAATAAGCTCTTGATTCTATAAATTCATCTGGCAAAATATGCTATATGCTATGAGAGAGAGGCAACAGATACAATAATTACTTACATTATCCCCTTCCTCAGTCGCACCATCCTCTTCTGTAGTCTCACTATTCTCCTGCCCAGTTCCGCGGTCCTCTTCCTCATATTCATTATCCCCGTCCTCAGTTTCATTACATGCTTCCTCAATTACTTGCTTGTATACGACAGACGGTATGCATAAAGTATTCAAAGTAGTGATTCCTCTGAAAAGAGAGACCATTGCTGGGACGAAGTCATCATTCACGCTTCTAACATGCAAAGTCAAGTCATGAATATTATCTAATGGTAATGGCATCGAACATTCCATGAAAAAAGCCTGCAGTGATGTAAAGGCCAAATCTTTAACAATAAATAGTAAGCATATTTGCAGTACATATTCTTCAGATTCTAGATGAATAGTTTCCTGTTAGACTATTATGCCCATCTCATGTGTCCAGTTTATTTGTTGAAGCTACTGCTTAGTATTCTAACCAGTAATTTATACCTCTATAAGACTTTCAAGTTAACTTCTCATCTATGCTGGAAACAAGCATACATTAAGCCTAGCACCATCATATCGTAAATGCAGTGACATGCCATATAGCCAAATAGAAAGGATCCATACTCTTAGGGGATTGTCTTTTTACCTTTGTAGTCTCTTCGTTTAGGACAAGAGCTTTAACCATGCGAATACTGCAGAGAACCTCAAATGGGTTCTTAAAGTCATCTGAGTCGGGCAACAGAAAAATCTTAGCTTCTTCTAAGCACATTAAGTTCCCCAAATGCTGATGATCCAGAAAGTTCCCACCCCACTTGATCTTTTTAAGCTTTGGGGCGAGAATATTTAGCGACCTGATGCGAGGTATAAGACCACGTCTTGACTCATCACTCGAATCAAATTCCCAGCGTATACATATTTCTTCAAGTTTCTCCCCTGAAATGTTAAGATCCCAGAGCTCATAATTGTCAAAAAGAAACAGATAACTAAATCTTTCCAAAGACGAGCTCTCGATAGTGATATTTTTTATTCCACTAACATTTTCAAGACATAATTCCTTGATGCATTTGCAGGAAGATGATATCCATTTGAAAAACCGGTCATCTTCAACCATAGCTTCCTTCAACTCCAAGTGCTGGAGATTACTTAAAAAAGACAAGGAGGGTGATTGAATATCACCCCCACTCAAGTTCACATAGAGTTCCGTCAAAGAATGACAACGAAAGATGCAAGATGGTAGCACAACTATATTCAAGTTGTTTTGAGTGAATTCAAGGTGAAGCACTTTAACATTACACCTTACTGCAATTTGGATCCATGTGGTGATTCGAAAAAACTCATCACTTATCTCTGCATTGACTGTGGCTTTGAAAGTCCAGCAAATGCCAAAGCACTCTATCTTATTATCACCACGATGAAACAAGTACCTATCCCAATAATTCATCAACCTTACTCTCGACCTGGTGCAGTTTGAAACACGACCTGAAACAATAATCAAAGACGGAAGTGATAGATAAAGTTGTCTGCATCTCTTGGACACTGCGCCCACTCGGATGAGGTTCATTAAGATGCCACAATGGAAGGAAAGAATGCGATGAGCAATTTCATCTGGGAGATCACTAAATCTGTCGATGATGATACTCTCACTAGAAATTCCTAGAACATGAGAACTTGTCATTGCTGCCAACTCACACTTGGGCTCCATGATAATGTGTGTCTTTTCATTACTATAAGAGCACCTGGTTGGACAACTGAGCCACAAGAATCGTTCCCCTGGAGCATAAAAAAGAATTGGACAAATGATTTTTGTATTCTTACAAGAAAAGTGAAGACGATTCAGCCCAAGAAAATAAAAGCATCATTCTACAAGGATTAAGAGGGCATGTGAAACCACAATTATGGAGGGATGACATCAACAGCACTGTGTTTCTTTGTTGCAACTTTCAACTGTTAACCAAAAGTTCAGGAAAAATTAAAAAATGTGGAACCAAACATTATTGGAATGCGCAGCAACCCAGTATTTCAATAAATCTAATATAGGCTAGGAAAGGTCACTACTTTACTAATTAAATGAAAAGGGCATTGCTGAATTAATTCTAGAAAAATAATAAACCACTCAAAGAAGAACACTCTCCAAATTTCAGCCAAGTTCTTGTCAAATATAGTCTGAAAGCTATTATTTTTAAGTGACTAATCTAACAACTAATCACGACCAAATCTGGGAATTATTTCAAATCTCAAAATATAAAAATTTAAACGTTAGTTCATAGAGAAAGAGTAAAGGGAAAAACATCAACAAGAAGAGCAGTAAAAAGAAAGAAAGTACAGTAAAATTAGACTTACCTTTTCAATCGACCATTTCAAATGCTGATGTCTAACCCAAGAAGGAGAGCTGCAGATGAAAAATCTAAGGAATGAGACAGGTGAGTTCGCACGAGAATCGAGAACAAGAAATGAAAAAGACGAGAAAATAGTGTTGGGTTGTGTGATGGGCGGGAGTGCAGATTCTGAGATTTGTTTTGGTGAGTGGGCCAACTGGGCCTGGTCTGTTATAACACTCTTTTCCTTGGAACATTCTTTTTATTATAGTGGTAGCCAGACGAACATAATTGTGGAGAAAATGACAATTTGGTTGTGTAAGAACATAGAAGTGATAGAACATATATATATAAAAAAAAAAAAATTACACTTTCAGTGCATTAATTTCATTTGACATAAATAACACAAATCGTGGATATTAATAATTTAATTGAAAAATATGAATTAGTTTTCAGTGAGGAGTAAGATTGAAAATACTAATGCAATTAGAAAATGAATTAGTTTTTGATGAGGAGTAGGAATGTCTCACTGTATCAGTAAAATTACTAAACATAATATGAATTAGTTTTCAATGAGAAGTAAGATTGGAAATACTAAGTTGATCAGAAAAATGAATTAGTTTTCAATGAGGAATATGATTGTCGCTTTCTAGTCTATAAATACTGCATGCATGCCTTCGCAAAAATCCTGCATCTTACATTCTTACCATCCACCAAACAACCTCCTACTTTATTTGCTCTGTTTATCTTTGAGTGATTGATAATGGCTAATGAGAAGGGTCTGATTGTGAGTTTCGGGGAGATGCTGATCGACTTTGTGCCCACTGTTTCGGGCGTTTCGCTGGCAGAAGCCCCGGCTTTCTTGAAGGCTCCCGGTGGCGCTCCCGCCAACGTGGCGATCGCGGTGGCTAGGCTCGGCGGCAACGCCTCATTCGTCGGGAAGCTCGGCGCCGACGAGTTCGGGCACATGCTCGCTGGAATCTTGAAGGAGAACGGTGTCTCCGGACAGGGCATCCTGTTCGACCAAGGCGCACGCACCGCTCTGGCCTTCGTGACCCTACGCGCTGACGGAGAGCGCGAGTTCATGTTCTACCGGAACCCTAGCGCTGATATGCTGCTCAAGCCCGAAGAGCTCAATTTCGAGTTGATCAGATCCGCCAAAGTGTTCCACTATGGATCAATAAGCTTGATTGTGGAACCATGCAGGTCGGCACATCTAAAGGCAATGGAGGTCGCAAAAGATGCCGGTGCTTTGCTTTCCTACGACCCGAACCTCCGGCTACCACTGTGGCCCTCGCCGGAAGAGGCACGCGAGCAGATAATGAGTATATGGGAAAAGGCTGAAGTGATCAAGGTCAGTGATGTGGAGCTTGAGTTTCTCACAGGAAATCCCAACATTGATGATGAATCTGCTATGAGTCTCTGGCACCCTAACTTGAAGCTCCTCCTTGTCACTCTTGGTGAAAAGGGTTGCAGATACTACACCAAGAATTTCCGTGGATGTGTGGAAGCTTTTCATGTAACTGCGGTAGATACTACTGGTGCTGGTGATTCATTTGTGGGTGCTCTGCTCGCAAAGATTGTTGATGATCAATCTGTTCTTGATGATGAGCAAAGGTTGAGGGAGGTACTCAAATTTGCAAACGCATGTGGAGCAATAACAACGACCAAGAAGGGAGCAATTCCTGCACTCCCCACAGAGTCTGAAATCCTCGCCCTAATCAAAGGGGCATAGATAAGTTTTTGTGTTTTTTTTTTTTTTTTGGTAATAGCATAGATTCATTTGTTCATCCGTCTCTAGAACTTTATGTTTTAAACTTCTTTGCTTTTGATAGGAGAGTGTTTTCCAATTTCAGTAGTCATTAATTCATCTCTTTCTTGTTAAATTTTTGGCTGTTATTTTAATTTATTTTCCTGGGGTTTTTTGTTCAGGACTATAATTTTTGTGGCAAAACTTAAAAAACAAAACCTTAACTCCAGTCTAAGACAGAGCGTTTACATGACAAAACTAGAGGACTAAAGAAATATAGTAAAAATACAATAGATGACCTCTTCAACGAAGAAGACAAAATATTTGATGCGCTTTGGGATTAAGACTGAAGTTCAAAATGCATTTAGACAGTACAACATAGACAATACACAGACAGAAGGCTCAGCCATTGCAACAGTCGCATAATCCTCGACAGCCAGCCTCTATTAACCAAAAAAAATATATATATTACATCATAAAATATCCTTCTGAAAGATATATAACTTGGGACTCTTTCCCTCTTTTTTCATGGCTAACTGCTGTACCTTTCTTGTAAAACAACTGTCGCATTGGAAATCATATTGCTTTTGGTTACCATCTCCACAACATCCGAATGCTGGGGTGATTGAATTATGACCATTTTCTCCAAACTCGGAGCATTCTCCAGAATATATCTTGCAAACTCCAATTCATTATTACCATCTAGAAGGTCTATTCTCACTTCCTTGAGCTGATAAATAAAGGTTAGGTTTTGGGATTTCCAGTATTCCACATTGAACCTGGATTCCTGGAAATGCAATAAGCTTACTACTTACATTATTCTCTTTCTCAGTGGCATTTTCCTCCTTAGTTTCATTATCCTCTTCCTCGGTATAATTGTCATTGTCCTCTTCCTCGTTTTCATTATTCTCTTCCTCCGTATCATTATCCTCAACCACTTCCTCAATATCACTGTCATATTCACTTCCAGATACAGATGACTTGGATAGGTCAGACATTATGCACAAAGTATTCAAAGAAGTAATTCCTCTTAAAATAGACACCATTGCCGCGACCAAGTCAGCATTCAGACTTGTAACATGCAAACTCAAGCAACAAATACTATCTAATGGTACCGGCATGAAACCTCCCCTGCATAAAGCCTGCAGTAGAGCCCAGACATTAACAAATGGATAAAAAAAGAAAAAAAAAAAAGAAGGTAAATTGAGAACCCTAAAACCCAGTAACGAAAGTACTAATAAAGCATATCTGCAATATATTTATATATATGTTTAAAAATCTAGATGAATAATCATTTATTGCTAGATATTTAAACCGATATCATACTATCATAGTATCATGTATGTTCCCACTTTACTGTCCTTGTCAAATTGCTTGGTATTTCTAACCAGGGACTTATTATCAACTTCAACTTTATCTAATGACCAACAATATACATTAAGCCTAGCATCACCATAATGTATTCGCAGTCACATGCCATATAGCCACATAAAAAGATTTCATAGTCTGAAGGGCATTTGTTCTTACCTTTGTAGTTTCTTCATTTAGGGTTAGAACTTTAACCATACAAATGCTGCAAAGAACCTCAAATAGGTTGCTAGAATAATCTGAATCGGGCATCAGAAATATGTCAACTTCTTCTAAACACATCAAGTTCCCAAGATGATGATGGTTCAGAAAATTCCCACTCCATTTGAATTTTTTAAGCTTTGGAGCAAATAGATTTAAAGATCTGATGCGAGGTAAAAGATGAAACTTTGAATCACGTCTCGAATCAAATTGCCAGTATATACATATATCTTCAAGTTTTTCAGCTGAAATGCTAAGATCCCAGAGCTCATAATTCTGAAAAGGAAGCAAAAGACTAAACGATTCCAAAGACGAGCTCTCAATCTTGATATCCTTTATCCCAATAAGTTTTTCAAGATGTAATTCTTTAATGCATTTGCAGGAATATGAGATCCATTTGAAAATACCGTCATCTTTAAGACGTACATACTTCAACTTCAAATAGTGGAGATTACTGGAAAAAGACAAGTTGGGTGACTGAATCTTGCCCATATACAAATTCACAGATAGAGTCCTCAAAGAACGACAAAGGAAGATGCAAGATGGCAACACAACTGTCATCCTGAGGTCGTATTGATTCAGATCAAGGTGAAGTACTTCAACATTACACCTCACTGCATTTTGGATCCATGTGGTGACTCGGAAATACTCATCACTTATCTTTGCCGCCCAAGAGGTTCTGAAAACCCAGTAAATACTAAGGCGCTCAATCTTATTATTACCACGGTGAAACAAGTACCTATCCCAAGAGTTCAACAATCTTACTTGCAGCTTGGTGCAATCTGCAACGCTACTTGCATCAATAATTATTGATGGAACTGACAGATAACGTTTCCTACATCTTTTGGACACAGCTCCCACTTGAATGAGGTTCCCTAAAGAGTCAGAGAGGAACGAAATAATATGATGGCCAATTTCATCTGGGAGATCACTGAATCTGTCCATCATTATACTCTCACTAGAAGCTCCTTGAACTTGACAACTTGTCATTGCATGTAGCTTCTGCTAGGCTCCCCTGATACTGTAAGAGCACCTTGTATGGACTGCTGGAGGCCGCAGTGGAGCTACAGGAGTTGTTCTGCTGCAGCATTAAATGGCAGGGAGAAATGACTAACCTGTACAACTGTACAAGAACAATAGTTACCCAAAATTACTACGAATATCTAAACTATAAAGCGTGAGAAACTCTCTTCTGCATACTGTCTATGTATCAACCGAATTCTAACCTTCTACAATAATTAAGCACATTACGAACCACAATTATGGAGTGCTGATGTCAACAGCACCTAAAATTTGGAGCGTTTCAATTCTTAACTGGAACAAAAGATTCAGGCAAATAAAAAATGTGGAACCAAAAGGTAATCAGAATTAGTAACCAATATTTCAACCAACCCTCTAGGTACTTCGGCTAGGAAAGTCCGCTACTTTACTACTTATTACATAAAAAAAGCATTTCTGAATCGATTCTATAAAGACCATCTCCAAAAACACTATCCAATTTTAGTCGAATTTGTTGTCAAAATGGCCTGTTAAGGCAAGCCACTTTCAACTGAGTAATCCAACAACAATCTCTAATTTTTTCCTTCTTCTTTTTTTCCGAATTTTCAAGACTCAACAATGTAATCTAAAGTTCACAATGGAGTTCACCAAGATCGAGTGTGATAGAGAACTAGAGAGGCTCTTTGAACACATTTTTAACTATTTCGCTTACGCTTGAGATCTTTGAAGCACATTGAGGGAGTCTTTTTGAGATGCAAAGGGCATTACCAAGAAAATTGGGATGTAATAAGATACAGAATGCATGTTCAATTCGATCAAAAAAGAAAATAAAAACAAGCAATAGATTTACATCTACAACTAACCTGGGTGCTGAAATTGAAACCCAGAAACCTGCACTACCCAAGAAGCAGAATTGCAGAAGAAGAAGAAGAAGAAGATGAAGAACTATAAAGGAATGGACACGAACCGAGGAGCGGAAATGGAGTACAGAATTATTTCTAGTGTGATCAACAGTATTGGGTTGTGTCACGAGCGGGAGTGTGGATTGAAATTGCTTTTGCAAGTGGGCTCGAATGGGCCTGGCATGCGTTGTGGCTCCACTGCTTTTGCAACCCGTCTCTACACAAGAACGTTTGAAGCAAATAGTTTCTGTTTAGGGCGGTTTCAACGTTCTATAGGTTAATGATTTAGGCGTTGTGTGTCTGAGCAGAGATTAGCTTTCCACCAATATGGAAGTCCTCGGATTAGGGCATGCCACGGTATTGATGGTGCTGATGCGCGCATGTGTCCCCGTGGAATATTCCTGGCAGCTTCACCAGTTTTCTTCAGGGAATTCCAGAGCCAACTAGGAAATACGTTCGGCTGGTAATTTCGGCATGATTAGTCTAAGGTAGGTTAGGATTTCGGATTAGCACTTCACCATGCTCTAACCCAAACGAAGCTTGTGTATCCAAGCGCGGCTTGTGTTTTGGGACATCTTGTAGACCGGTGAGGCGAGCTCCCATGACGTGTGAGGTGTACTGCATGAAATGGTCCATGAGTCATGAGCTTGTGAGGTCCAGACCGTCCGGTAGTATCAGTCTACTAAGGAATTATTGTGTGGTTTCAGATTACCACATAACACTATCATGTGGTGATCTAAGCCAATAATATCACTCGAATTTACTGAGAACCATGCTAGGGTGAAAAAAAAAAATTAAATTAAGAGACCGAATCATTGATTCCCTCTACTGTTAGTTTCTTATTCTTTTTTGAGATGCTCCTCCCCGCACACCGATGCTGCAATATCAACAACAGGGTGTGTTGCTTGGTTGATTTAATTAGAAACTAGCAGGGTCCACCCACTATGTGTGTGGAGAGAAATTAAAGGTAGTGGAAAAAATTCTCGTACATACACCATATTGTTTGCCTTTTTTATAATCTTTTATTTTCTATTTTACAATTTACCATATTATCCAAATTGATTAATTATATTTCATAATTTTTTTAATATATTAAGGTTAAATTAGTAAACATTTCCAGTTTTGGAGAGCAATCTCTCTTCTCTTAGAGCAATTCCACCGGGTTCATTTTGACAGGGCAAATGGAGCCATTGCTGATGAGGTGACTGACCAAACCCAAAATTTGGCTTCCACCAGCCCAACTTTAACCAGTCAAGACTTGATTTTGCATGACCAAGTCCAAGAAAAAGGGCAAGCCCATGACTAATTCCATGACCCAGTCTGCCTAGCTGCCAGCTCGGCCCAAGCTCCACACGTGGGTGACGTCAGCGACTGAAGCCGAGAGGGAGACGCGTCGGACGACCGCGTGAAGCACACGGACCAAGCGGAAAGCGCCGCAACGCGTGTGCGGCGGTTTTTTGTCGCGTAGCGACATCAATTGGGCCGGCTCCTCTCCACGTGCAAAGTAACCGTTGGTTGACAAAATATTTGAATCCAACGATCCTTTAACTGGGCCGTTGGTTTCAATTGAATTTGATGATATGACGGTTGTGCAAATATATATATATATATATATATATATATATATATATATATATATAGGGTTTAACGGTTAGAAACGGTAACAAAAAAATATGTTAAAAATTGTAAGAATTTCTCTATAAATACATACAATTTTTTCTAACATCTCACACCCAAAAAATTATATTTCATAGTTAAACCTTCCTTCTCTTCATATAGCTCTCATCTTCCAAATTTATTTATATCCAATATGGCGGAACAAAGGGGAAACACACGTCTAGTGGTCGGACAAGAGGGAGATCAAAGTGAAGATGATAACACCCATGACAAAAGGAGATGGAGGGATGAGGAAGATGTTTAATTGTGCAAGTCTTGGAAATTTGTAAGTCAAGATTCGGCTGTGGGTACAAATCAGAAAAAAAAAAACGACCTATGGAGGCGCGTGAAGCGACACTTTGTTGTAAATTGGCCATGGAGTCGATCAGCTTCCTCTTTGCTGGGAAGGTGGAAAATTTTGAAGGTTGAACTCTTTGAGTAACATTGTGCATTAAGGCAAGCGAAAAATTGGTACAAGAGTGGTTCGAATGTGGTTGATGAGGTATGTAATTGTTGATAAATCATTTAATTTGTTGATAATTTATAGTAAAATATTACTTGATAAATAATGTAGTAATTATAATATCATTTTAATTGTAGTAATTATAATATTGTTTTAATTGTAGTAATTGCTTTTTGTTATAATTAAAATAAAATAATATTTTTATAATTGTAGTAATTATAATATTGTTTTAATTTTAGTAATTGTTTTTTGTTATAATTAAAATAAAATACTTGTGTTATAATTGTAATAATGATAAATATTGTTTTAATTGTAGTAATTACTTTTTGTTACAATTAAAATAAAATAATATTTTTATAATTGTAGTAATTATAATATTATTTTAATTATAGTAATTGTTTTTTGTTATAATTAAAATAAAATACTTGTGTTATAATTGTAGTAATTATAATACTGTTTTAATTGTACTAATTGCTTTTTAAAATAATTTCTTATTAAAATTGTGTCATTTGATGATCTTTCATAATACGTTTATATTTGTACGGATTGCATTTTTTTTTAATTACGTAGCAAGATGAAACACAAAAATTGTGGCATGTCGGGATGAAGAAAAAAGGGAAGATTAAAGGACACAATTTTCAGAGTTTTGATAGTTACACTATTGTGGAGGGCTTTGCACAATTTAAAGACATCCCTAGCCATACATTCGGAGGAACCTCAAATCAAGGAAGTCCACATTCGCACACACAATCATTTGCTGGAAATTCTCCCATCAACTTGGACATGGATGTAGATGAGGTAATTGCATGTGAAACTACAGATCCTAATGTGAGGTCTCAAGGAAGGAAAGTTGCGAAAGAAGCAATTCGGAAAGGAAAGAAGGCAGCGAAAGATCAAAGTCCTTTGTCAAGCGCTATCAAGAGTATAGCGAACAACCAAAAAGAGGCAATCGCTGCCAAGAAAAAACTCGATGAGGAATTCGCTAGAAGTCTGCAAGAGGAAAATCAACGATCTTGTATCCGATTGCAAATGGATATGCGAAAAGAAACATTCCTAGTACAAGAGAGGGAAGAGCGTATTATGGAGATGGATACAATCATATGACGGCAACTAAAAAGCGTTATTGGTCAAGAAAGCAAAAGAATATAGCGGAGAAAGAAGATCTTGGCGAGCAAACCTCACCTTCTATGGGTGGATATTATCCGCAACCCAATTTTGATGGTACATCCCCACAACCAAATTTTAGTGGTGCATATCCACAACCTCCTTACCCTGGTACATACCCACAACCACCCTTCACCGGTGGATTTCCACAACCTCCCTTCACTGGTGGATTGCCACAACCCCCTTACTCCGGTGGATACTACCGCAACCAACTTACCCCGGGGGATATCCTATACAACCACAATTTTCACCTTTCTCTATGGGTGATTCCACCCATCCTAACCCTAATGATGACCCTTCAAACACAAATTGGATTCCTAGAGAGGATGAAGATAATGATTTTGATAATTAGGTGATTATGCATGTTGTGTAATTGTATTGTACTTTTTCATTTATGTAAGCATAAATTTTATGAAATAAAAGTTGTATTTAAAAACACCTCTTATTAAAGCACACACCTTATTTCAAAATAAAATCACATAGAGCACACATAATACAAACCAAATTAAAATCACACTGACTTAAAAAACATAGACATTAGCCAAATTAATGTTGCTAGATCTAGATCTCCATGTTCCCTTAAATGTTCCAAAAATGCTCGATCAAATCTTCTTGAAGGTTTGAGTGACCGTTTGCACTTCTAATGGCATCATATCGATCCATGAATCCGTTGAAATAATAACCATCTATACCAATAGGATCAAAGTCATCACCGGTTGGTCCTTCCCAAACCTGGGCCTCAAATTGTTATCCTCTTCTTCATCGGACTCCAAATCCTCATCGCTGTCATATGCTCTTTCGTCCTCGATTATCATGTTGTGTAATATAATACAAGTCAACATGATGTATCAAAAGTCTTCTCGATCCCAGCCACGAGCCGCTCCTCAGACAATACTAAAGCGTGACTGTAAGATGCCAAAACATCTTTCCACATCCTTCCTGTGCCCCTCTTGAGCCTGGGAAAACTTCAGATCCTTGGGTCGTGTAGGCCTTGGTATTTGTCACGCCCCGAATTTTAGAATAACAATTCAAAATCCGAAACATGAAAATACTACAAACTCAAAATAATCATCCTGAAAATTTTTCTTTTCTTAACATACTCACCACACAAAATAAAATCAAACCGAATTTAGTCTCGGTTAATTATTACAACTCAAATCCAAAATGTAATGTAAAGCTCTAAATGAGCATGCACACACCTCACAACTAAATAAATAACAAAACTGCTGTAACACCTAAGCAGCTCGGTCACCTCCCTGGTTATCCTGACCTGCAGGAATATCCGCTACACCATTGAATAGTGTACCGGGATTGCAACAACACAAAACCCGGTAAGCTTATGAAAGCTTGTATGAGCAAAAGAATGAACTGTTACTTAATTTAATCTCATTTATTTCCACACACAGTAACACTCAATTATTTCCACATATGCAATTAATAAACAATCTCAATCAACACCAATTCAATATATCATGACAACCCCACTCACAACTTTTCCCACAACTCTCATCATCGTATTTATAAAAATACGGTACTTGACAGACTAGAGCTCTAACTGAATCGTAGCCCGTCACCTGGCCTAGGTTATGGTATCCGACATATTTATCAATTATTGTATTTCATCAATATGTATACCTATATACATATTTAGAACGTCCAATAATTCCACATACTCAACCAATCGTATCCCATCATCCACACTAGGATTAGAGCGTCCGATTACCCACACCAGTCATTACGTCGACCCTAAACCCATAAATGAACACAACATATAATATCACATACTGAAATCAACCCAACCAAAATACATCATATTATTATGGAATTACACAATTGTAATATAATCAACTCATCAATTCTACTCAATCATATCATCACACAACAATCCACTCATCAATATATATTTTTCACGTAAATATATATATACGTAATCATCCACTCAGGAATGACCACTAATACCATCTATAATTCACACAAGAAAATTATGAAATTCATTTGTATAGTTAAAATTCATTTTACTTACCTATGGACCGTGGTGATTCAAGTCCATGAAATTTTAAAACAAATATTTAATCCACAAATATTTTTCACACAATTACCAAAATAAATAAATTAAAATGCTCGGTTCGTAATATGAACCACGTGAGTTTTACTCACCTCGAAACTCCCGCTGCGTCTTCAATATAATTATAATTTATAATTAACTCCGAATAGCCCACTCAAATAAAATCCGTCAATCACCTAATCAAATGTGATTCGAATTTAGCCAACAATTTCAACACATAATTTAACTACTAATTAACGGCCAGATTCTAATTTACATTAAAATCCGACGAGCGGTTTCTCACGAATCGCTCCCCTAATTATCGTTTTTCACATATACGAAGATCCAACGGTCGGATCTTCGCCCATGACCACACAAAGCCTCTGGGACAGTCATATGATCATCATAACAAATTTACAAGTTCATCCAACGGTCATAATTCCACAGATCACAAATCTAACGATCGAAATCGATCGAAATCACAAAATTCATAACTAATTCATACGATATCCGAAAAATGCGTATAATACACCGAAATGATAGTATCGAAACATAGAATCATAAAATGGACAGAAACCAAATTTTAGACCTCCGGAGGTGGCCGGAAAAGGCCGCCGGAGTTAGGGACAGAGCCGCCACCGACCACCGCCAATGGTGTCGGGGCCGAGCTTGTCCCCTTCGTTTCATCATTCTGAGCAACTTTCATAACTAGCACAAGACCTAAAAATGACGGGAAGGCATCGAAATTACCATTTTACAGTCGGCGGCCGGAAAATATGCAGAAACCGGTGAGCTTGAAAACCGACGTGAAAACTGCAACCTCAGGCCCCGATCCCTTCTGGAAACTTGTTCAGAAATTCCTTGCGAACTCAACAAGCCAAGAATCACAAGAAACGATCGTGTATAGCTCGAGATATCTTGATCGAAAGTTTCGGAATTTCGATCCGTTCGGGTCGAGCTCCGACGAATGTGAAAACGTTCGACCCAGTTCCGGTCCTTCTTGGTGCTTGTAGAGGAAGTTGAGGCGAGCTCAATGAGACAAGAATCAAGTGAAATGATGGAGTGTAGCTCGAGATATCGAGATCGAACCGAAAATGGCCGTTTTCGGTTCGAGCTGTGCCGCCTTGTGAAACTGCCTCCGGGAGCTAGAGCAGCTCGAGATGAACGCCTGAGACTTCGTTTGAGGTCGAGAGGTGGTCTGTGGAGGGAGAACAATTAAGGAGAAAATTTCCTCCCCTTTTCGGTCGAGAGCGACTGTGAGAGAGAGAGAAACCCAGTTTTTCCAGAAACAGGAAGAAGAAGAAGAAAGAAAAAAAAAAGAGGAACCGGTAGAAGAAAAAATTAGGGTTTCCAAAAATTTTTCTATATATACATGTTTCGGAAAACTTCGAAATTCGATAACTAATTCAGAAAAAATCCGATCTTCGTGTTCCGCACGTGTACGGACTCGTATCGACGAGCTCTACAACTTTCATGAAGGAAGTTTCTCCAAATTTCGTACGTAGAAAAAGTCGATTTCTCAAACCTAGTATTTCGAGCTTTTCGTTAAAATAAACGTTTCGAAACTTCGATAATTGTAAAAATGAATGATTATCGAACATAAATCGTGAAATCGCATAATAATCATTCGATACAATCACTCGAATTTAAAATGGAAATTACGGGTATTACAGTATTGAGATTGGCCGGAGTAGGAGCCCGGATGTATTCTACTGAGTACAGATAAACGATTCCTCTTGTAAATCGTTTCAGAGCCTCGATGGCGGTAGATTTCACACTACAACAATGATAGTCATTTCCAAGGGTGGAATTTGGTCGAAAAAGGCACTTTCTCCGTTGGAAAAAGCTATTTCCGACAGCTAGGTACCCTTGGTGGTCCTCGGAAATAGTCTTTTCCCAACCAACACTAGTAAATAATTTTTCAGTGGTCGGAAATTGTTACTCCTCAACGACGATAAATAGTATTTCCGACAAAAGATGTTTGTTGGAAATAATTCGTTGCTTGTAGGAAAAAATTGGTTGCTAGCCAATCCATTTTTTTCCAAGGACTTATTTCTGACGAATAGGAGTGGTCGGGAAAAACTATTTTCGATAAGAATATTTAATTCCGATGGCTAGTTGGCATAAAAAATGAATAAGTTTCGAGGGTTGTATTTTCCTCAGATATTGATATTTTCTGTCAGAAAAATATAATCTAATATTTCCAAGAATGATATTGTAGTCGGAAAAAGTGGTCGGAAATGTTTTTCACGAGATTTATTCGTTGAAATTTGTCAGGAATATTTTTTTTCCTCCCACTCAATTTAATTGTCAATTAACCTGATTGGAAGAGGTAGATGAATCAAGATAATTTTTTTATTAAACATACAAGGAGACAATTAAATCTTCATAAAAAAAAATTACATTAGAAGAAATATAGTTAATCATTCATACATGTTCAGATAAAGATAAATATTCAATATTTGGTCTTTATAATATAATCATTCTTAAGCAAGGAAGCTAACAATATATCTAATAAAAGTCCTCATTAGAGTTTGCATCATATTCATCAGCAACATCTTCATCAGTACCATCTTCATCATGGTGTGCACTTGAATCTCTTGCAATATTGTCCTATTGTAAAAGAAAAACAAAGAAGTTAGAATGCAAAATAAGAGCTAAAACATGCAGTAAATAGCAAAAAATAGCAACATCTGAAAATATTTGAAAGATAGAAATAGTACCACAGAATGTGAGAACTAAACCACCTACTTTGCAGGGACATATTGTCATGTCATCCTCTACCCACTTATCATGGCTATATGCATAATCAAGAAACTTTGTAACTCCTTGATCATTTTTGGGTCTGATCTACTTAACTGCATCCAAGATTTATCAATCGGCATCTCCTCTCAATTTATGCTGCCGATAAATATATGGTAATGATAAAACAAGCATTTTCATCAACACCAAATGAAGAGAATTAAATTCATAACTAAATGTAGAAATATTTTTTTGAAGTGATTCCTATTCCATATGATTCATTAAGTTGTATATTTAATTTGTTTAGGAGGAACTATTTCAAGGATCGGTACAGTTTTAAGTAGACGGGTACCTAAAAAAGTACTAACACTTAATTAAGTTCAGAAATTCATAACTACTTGTAGAAATATTATTTAGAACTGATTCCAGGTCAATATGATTTATCAAGTTGTCTGCTTAAATTGTCTACAAGGAACTATTTCAAGTTCATTAATGGATTGGTACAGTTTTAAGTAAACATGAACCTAGATTAAAAATACAGAAATTTACTAACATTTAAGTTCAGAAATTCATAACTAAATGTAGAAATATTATTTTTGAGTGATTCCAGTTCTGTATTAATCATCAAGTTGTCTATTTAAATTGTCTAGAAGGAACTATTTCCAAATTATTAATGGATTGGTACAGTTGTAAGAGAATGTCTACCTAGGTCAACAAATCAGAAAACTGCTGTAAAGTATGAACATACCTAATTTAAATTAAAGAAGACACTCTCATATCAATGTACCAGGAAAAAAAAAAGTAAACTAGAAACAAAATGAGAAACAAAACGGAGAGAGTTGTATATGTACCTAATTTTGCTTTTGCTTGCTGCACCGCACTGAAAGAACAAATCAACAACGAATCCGGCTTCACTTCACTCTGTACATATCCAAAAAAAAAAAAAAATGTGTAAGAAATAGTCTGAGAAAACATACAAGCTAGCATTACAAAAACCTGGTGCTTCGGAGGAAATTAGGAAATTCAAGACATTACAAAAGTCAGAATAAGCTCATATGTGTGTAGTGTGTACGTTTGTATTTAGATATACCTTGACCACTAAATCAATCCAATTCATTATTCTACACCAGCACATGTATATGAGAAAATCAAGCTTTTTGAAATCTCCAGAATACGTATTCATATATCATTGGATGGCAGATTAACAATGAGCATCACAATTACATAATTGCAATCAATCTGACGCCTTAGGAGATCCTCTACACTATGAACCATTGGACCATCCAATCTGATTGACCTAACTCCGTTGACCATGAGCATATTGCTGCGACATTGTTGATGACTATTGACCCAAAGTAAAAATTAAATAAAGAAAGAGGGAACCAGTTCAAACTAAAATAGAAAATTACACAACCTTCTAACTCTTGTTTGATAACAGGTCCGGAACAATCAATTGTTGTTCCTATACTACAATTCAATTAGCTGTAAACCACATATATCGATTAAAATAAAATGGAGAGCTCCACGTAAATTGAAAGTCAAATGCAAGTAGTCAAGTACAACGTCACCCTACCTGATCGAACCGGAACGAGATGCGTTGCTGCCCTCAAGAACAATTTAGACATATCAGTTGGTTTCTATGGTTCACTATGAAAACTAATAGAGAGAAAGGAGAGATGGACAAACCTTTAATCGTCACCCAATCAATCAAGAAGCTTCTCAACTTTACAATTCTTCATTGCCGTAGTGAGAGAGGAGGAAGAAAGATGTTCTTTTAGGGTTTGAGAAACAAGTGCGTAGCAAAGGAAGTTTTATTCTTTTTAATTATTTAGTCGAACTAAACATAAGGAGAAATAAGGATTTTTTCCCTTATTTGGTGAGATAATTAAGACTCCTTATTAGGTATGTATAAATGCATATGCGGGAGTCAGGAGAAAGGATAGAAGGGAATTTTTTTCCTCCCTAGGCGGGAAGTTCTTTTGTTTTTTGTTTTTTTTTAATCAATTTTCATGGAACTTATATATAAATGCATATGTGTTGGATACTCAGATATAAGTTTCCTAAGCAGGCCTTTCCTGTATAAACTTTTGTTTGAGTGGAAATTCAAATTTAAAGTGGTTAAATTCTGTTTACTAAAATCATAGTCGTCATTGTTTTCTTACAAAAAAAAAAAAAAAAAATCTTTTCCACTTACATATTACTTTGGCCTAGAAACTAGATAATCTTGACTTGAGTTTTATTGAATTAATCATAGGGTACATTTTTGTGACGTTTCTGTCAGACTATGTAGATCAACATCTTTATTCTAATATAAGATCGACCAATGAAAAATATTTCATAACATTATTGATAAATAAATATGTACTTGGTAGCATTTTCAAAAAAAAAAAAAAAGCACTCGCTAGTATTATATTTTTTCTCGTCTAACTATTCTATATAATTGTATATGACCAATCAATGTCTACTGTATACGAATGCATATATGTGTGTAGGGACAGTCATACTATATATGTAGTATGTATGTGATCAATAATGAATAGTACTATGTAACAGTATAGTGTGTGTGTGGACAAGCACAAATGATTGATCGACAATGAATTATGTGTGTGTGTGTAGGAGTCTTTCACCAACGTATATTTTTTTTGGTCATTTTAAGAGATCTCTTGTGAGACCCAATTTTCGATTACATATATTGACATCTCCACTATTCAATTTTAAGTCTTCATGAGTAGATCACTTATACAAGTTTCCAGCACAATTGATGATTGTTAATGTAGTCATAATCATGATTTACTATTAAGGTTTAGGGTTTTAGGGCAGAATCTCCCAGTTAGCATGATCGATCTCTTATCTAAATAGAGCGGAATCTCCTAGTTAGCATCTCAGTTAGTGTGGAATCTCCCAATTAGCATAATTGTGATTTACCATAGATGATCTCTTATCTACTTCCGCAACTAATAAAATATTGGGTTGGGACGAAACCTCCCAATTAGCATGATCGATCGATCAAGTCTTATATAAATCCAAAACACATGTATTATGTATATATAACTATGAGACTTATAATATATATATATATATATATATATATATGTATATGTGTATATATATATATATATATATATATATATTATGAGATTTATTCGATCTTACCTTATAACCAATATATAATAAAATTATTTTTTCTTTAACATATGCATCAATTCTAATAATATGTCATCAAGTAACCTGTGGAAAAATGGTAAAAAATTAATTTTGAAAAGTTAGAGATCCTATGCTCAATTCTCCTCTTTTGACATCATATTTTTATAAAAATAATACAATTTAGAGAAATATTTTCAAGGGTCACTAGCCGTCGGAAATACTTTGTTCATTACCGAGGGTACTTTGTTGCCCTCGAAATTAAGAAATCATTTACGACAAGTCAATTGCCTCTCGGAAATAGGTCTACCATTACTGACGACACAAAATGTTGTCGAAAATAATACTGGCGCCAAAAGGTCCCGCCAATTTTTTTTTTCCAATGAAATTGGAACTCTTTTCCTACCGCATATTGTCCCTCGGAAATAAAATATATTTTGACAGAACATTTCCGACGACCATTTTTTGTGGTCGAAAAAGGAGTTTTTTTGCGAGGGCAATTCTGTGCTGTCGGAAATTTTCGTCGGAAATGAGGACTTTTGTTGTAGTGTCGCCATCCGACAATACTCCGCTCATTGATCTGCCCCAACACTGTAAGCAAGCATTCTTAAAGAACATGTCATCTTCTGCTGGGGAAGTAGTCCGACTTTCTTAGCAGCATCTGATTTCTGGAGCCAGTACCGGTCATAGCCACAAAGGTCACTGGAGATGCGGTTGAAAACTTTGTGACTCATCCTGTACCGTGTCCGGAATTCATCTTCACTGAAAACTGGACGATCCACAAAGTAATCTTCCAACATGTTTTTCCCTCTTGATTCCCTAAATCGCTCCTCATTCGGTGTCCGCCCCGATCGAGAACCCCCTCGTCGTGTTTGAGAGGAAGCTTCATCTTCAGCGACTGCTGCTACCACAAGAGCATTAGTCCTACACATCTCTTCATGATCTTCAGCTCGAGACTGTCGTTACTTAGCCCACAATCTCTTCATTGAAATGAGGGAAGGAAAAGAAATGTGTTGGATCTGGATATATGAAAAAGAAGGAGATTTGCCAATATCAGATTGTGTGTAAATGATCTGTTGCCTCTTGCTCTATTTATTTACAATTTTCACATAAACCGTGATCAGCTGATAAGGATACGTGTCAACTCCTGGTTCGACGTAATCTGATCCGAAATCTTAGATAAGATTACATCAACAATAACCGTTGGATTGAATAGTATGCAAATGATTTAGTCCGTTCAAAGATGTCGGTGGTGCCTTCACTCATTTAAAAAAAAATTGTCGGTAACTGTAGATTGCTCATAATTTGTCCAACGAAAATATTAGAAAAATAGTAAATTGCATAATTATGACATTAATTATCTATAAATCTCCATTATTTTCATCTATTTGCATCAAATATATTTTAAGTTTACAGATTTTTTAAAAAAATCAATGAACAGTGGAAAATAAAGAACAGTAAAAGGTAATAGTAAAAACACATAATGAACAGTGAAAAATGAACAGTCTTGACTGGTCAAGAAACAGAACGAGTAGAAACCCATATCCAGTGGCAGTAAATAGTAACTTAACTAGTCAATTCCTCGACTTTTTCGACATTGACATTTCTTGACTACGACTTGCTCTTAATAATGGTATAGATAACATATGAGCCAATAACATCAACGTACTCCATAAAAAAAAAGTTACAATGAGCCCAAACAGATAGGCCCAACATAGCACTCAGCCCAAAAACAAGATAAGATTGACCATTAGTCATGTGCAAGATTGTGGGGTCCAACTTAGTATACTCCATCACAGAGAACGACAGCTAATCACGAACCACATTCCGTTCCGCGATCCCCAAAAAGGCAACTGAAACTCCAAACCCCTCTACTCTCTCTCTCTCTTCCCATCTCCGTCGAAGGAGGAATCCGTCTTCTCAGCTCTTGATGGAGGGTCTGTGGCGGGCCGCGACGGGCCAGGACCCGAGCCCAGAAGACTACACGGGCATCGAATTCTGGTCCAACCCCGAACGCGCCGCCTGGCTCACCAAGCAAGGCGAGTACATCAAGACCTGGCGCCGCCGCTGGTTCGTCCTCAAGCAAGGCAAGCTCTTCTGGTTCAAGGACTCCCACGTCACCCCCTCCTCCACCCCACGTGGCGTCATCCCCGTCGGCACCTGCCTCACCGTCAAGGGCGCCGAGGACGTCCTCCACAAGCCCTGCGCCTTCGAGCTCTCCACCACCACCCACGACACCATGTACTTCATCGCCGATACTGAGAAGGAGAAGGAGGAGTGGATCAACTCCATCGGACGGTCGCTAGTCCAGCACTCCAGATCGCTCGCTGATTCCGAGGTCGTCGATTACGATAACCGCCGGTGATGTTTGTCCCAAAGTCCTCATCTGGTACACTACCACTGTATTTAAACTGTTTTTACTTCTCTCTTTTTGAAACGAAAACTAGTTCAATGTAATATTTCTCTTGATCGGTGGAACTTTGGAGCTCTTCTCTTGTGGAATTTGAGAAATTTAGGCTGAATTTTGTTCCTTTGTGGCTTCTTTGTTTATGTTTTGTGTAATTGAGAGGGCGATTTATATAGTTTCATGATTTTGTTAGATTCGTTTGAAAAATATTGAACTTTCATGATGTGCTTGTGCTAAACTGAGATGATCTGTTCTACTAGCTAATTGAGGTTGGCAAGTGGAATAAGTGTTTTAGATGCTCACTGAATGTTGTGGGAATTGTTTTGGGATTGTAAAGATTTAAGTTTTAGATTGAAGTAAGCTTATCGGTCAAATTTGGTATCGTTGGTGCGCAACTCATTTGAGTCGTTTCTGTGTCAGTGTGCACATTGGGAGCCTTTTCCGGAATCTAGGTCAGATATTTGTTCAGCAGAATTTGGGGGTCTAGCAAAATATTCTCCTGCTGTCATATGTTGCACACACTTTTCCTTCCTTATTCCTACCGCAAGCATATGTCCTTGGCCCCAAAGGCTACAATGTTTGTGAATATGATTACTAGACAAATAACCAAAACCATTGGCCAGAACAATAATTTGAGGCATTTTTTTAGACATCTAAAAGGTCTTGACTTTGGAAATCAATCAATGTGCTTAGCTAAATCTGTAAACAATTACAAGGTTGAAGCTTTATTTGGGTAGAGTTTAGTTGCAGAACAGTGCAGTCCTGGAAATGCAAGCTTAGCTGCTCGGATAGGTGTGGCAAACTGTTGACTTGGTGTGGTTACCTTGTAGCTTTGTTAAGTTATGCATTTTCCATGGTATTGAGTCTATTGACGTCTGTAGAACTGTATTCACAGTTCACTAAATGTTGTGGGAATTGTCTTGAGATGGAAAACAAGAGAATTGAATTTTAGATTGAATGAACCTTATTCCTCATTTTGTTTGTAGATGCAGAACTCATTTGATAGTTTGTATGGCTGTTTGCAATTTCTGAGTTCTGTGTTGGATCTTGTCAGATTTTCTTTCACAAGGATTTGCGGGTGCAGCCATATATTCTCATGCTGTTCTGCGCCGGCGAAAATTAACTTCTGCTTCATTCTTGTGTACATGATTCTGTCTTCAGTTCTGTTCACACCCCAGAAGATTAAATTTCAGTACTATTTCTGATTACTAGACAAGTAATTGACACCACTCAGTAGAATAGTAGTTTTAAGGCATGTGCCTGAAACATATACCACGTCTCAACGTTGAAAAACAATGAAGGTGCTTAGCCAGATTCCAAGTAAAAGTTTTTGCACATGGCTTGTAATCGAATCTTAGCTGCTCAAGCACGTGAGGCAGAGTGATGACTTCGTTTTGATTATGCAATGGGTTGCCAAAACATGGTTTCTTAGTCATATGCTTGACATACTTGGCAGCGCAAAACGATCCATCGTACATTGTTGCCAGAAGGATTCTAAGAACTCTAGACCTCCTGGTATGGTGCATGTCAATTGGAAACTTGCCCTATATATGCGGAACAGCCACTCAATGCATTTAGAGTGGATCAAAATAAGGGACATTTTGTTCAGTGCACCAGATTTAGATAGCTGTGTGATGTGTAATAGTGAGGTGACTGGTGAGGAAGAAGAAGATAGAGATCGGAAAGACTCATAGACTGAAGCAATATGGAAATGATCATTGTGATTCATTCAATGCAACTTCTGGTTGCGATTGAATTACTCTGCATGTTCGAACCGGTGCGTAACATCGTGAACAGGCCCCTTTTTTCTCGGTAATGCATGTTTGGTTCACTTACTTTGACACCTACCATTCCATCTTCAATAAAAAAACATGGTCGATAGACTTGTCTTTACAGAACAAACTTGGAAATTTCTTGGTCGCTGTCTTTAATAATAGTGGGTCGCTTGTGGATGTGATGCAAAACAACAGGAATATGATGGTTGTCTGTTATGTAGGGACAGAGAGTGCGCCATTATCATCTTCTTTATGGAATCAGCACTCCATTATCAACATCTATGTGAAGTAAAAGACGACAGTAGTGATGTGTAAAACAACGGAAGCATTCGAGGCAATGCTAGAAACACCAAACAAGTCCCACGATTTTTAGTTTGATCTTGTTGTCGGTGAGCTGAGGGCTGCTGCTGATTATCTAGATTAATTAACAGTATGGAAGTCGCTAATCTCAGGAGAGGTGACTAAAATTTAAGAAATGTCTCGGTGGCTCTTGTGTTTTTGTAGGGTTTATGTATAAATGTGAATTTTCTTTTTTTGATTTTTGTTCTCCCATTTCGCAATGCATTTCTTAACCGGCGCGGTCTTCCTGGTAGGTGGTCAAAAAGCATTGCATCACTGATGACCAAATGACCTTTCATGTCCATTAATTTTGGTCCAATTAATGATAATATTTTCATTTGTTGGATAGTCAATCTGAT
This sequence comes from Rosa persica, assembly GCA_025331145.1. NCBI lineage: Eukaryota > Viridiplantae > Streptophyta > Magnoliopsida > Rosales > Rosaceae > Rosa > Rosa persica. Next base: position 56,257,712 of record WFKR01000005.1, read on the forward strand.
TGCTCAATTGGATTACTTTCTTCTTTATATGTGGTTCACATTGCCAATTTGAGAATCTACCATATTAGATGCTGGATTGCTTAGCAGTTAGCACGAAATATTCTTCTATATATCTGTGACAGATCTGCAAAGGAAGTATCAGAGCAAAGTGAAAGAGATCAGTTGAGATGAAGAGAGCAGAACTAGTGTTCATCCCAGCACCAGGGGCCGGCCACCTTGTAGCAGCCTTGCAATTCGGAAAGCGTCTCCTTCAGCGAGATGATCGAATTTCAATCACAGTTCTTGCCATCAAATCAGCAGCCCCTTCATCTTTAGGTTCATACACAGAATCCCTTGTTGCTTCGAATTCCCGAATCCAACTCATTGATGTCCCTCAAGCAGAGCTGCCTTCATTAGAGTTTGCAAAGTCACCAGCTAAATTTTTCATTCTAAACATTGAGAACCATGTGCCTAATGTCAGGGAGGCCCTCACTGACTACGTTTCATCATCACATTCTAATCCCGACTCGGTTCCAATTGTTGGAGTGGTTCTTGATTTCTTCTGTGTCTCCATGATTGATGTGGTTAATGAACTCAATCTTCCTTCTTATCTTTTCATGACAAGCAATGCAGGGTATCTTTCTGTCATGTTCCACTTTCCGGCGCAGGATAGCCGGAACGGTGCGCCACCTAAAGACTCCGATCCTGATTGGTTAGTCCCAGGTATTGTCCCCCCAGTTCCTACTACAGTTTTACCTGTGTCCATGACTGATGGTAGCTACTCTAGTTATCTGGGGATTGCTGCGAGATTTAGAGAGGCCAAGGGTATCATAGCAAATACATGTGTTGAGTTAGAGGCACATGCTTTTGACTCGTTTTCAGAAGACCAAACTACGCCTCCGGTGTACCCAGTTGGGCCGGTGCTTGATCTCAACGATGGTCAGGCTCGGTCCAATTTAAACCAGGCGCAGCGTGACAGGATCATGAGCTGGCTTGATGATCAGCCTGAAGAATCTGTTGTGTTCTTATGCTTTGGAAGCATGGGGAGCTTTAGTGAAGCACAAGTGAAGGAGATAGCTCTGGGGCTTGAGCAGAGTGGGCAGAGGTTCTTGTGGTCTTTGCGTTTGACACCACCAAAAGGCAGCAAAACTTTGACGCCTATCGACTGCTCGAACCTTGAGGAAGTCTTGCCGGATGGGTTCTTGGAAAGGACTAGAGGAAGGGGACTGATATGCGGGTGGGCGCCACAGGTGGAAGTCTTGTCACACAAGGCAACCGGAGGCTTTGTGTCGCATTGTGGGTGGAACTCGATCTTGGAGAGCTTGTGGTATGGCGTGCCTATTGTAACATGGCCTATGTATGCCGAGCAACAGCTGAATGCGTTTCGGATGGTGAAGGAGTTGGGGTTGGGGTTGGAGATGAGGTTGGATTACAAGAGAGGTGGTGAGGTTGTGAAGGCAGATGAGATAGGGAAGGCGGTGGTTAGTGTAATGGAGGACAGTGAGGTGAGGAAGAAGGTTAAAGAGATGGGGGTGGTGAGCAGAAAAGCTGTAGAGGACGGTGGGTCTTCCTCCGTTTATCTGGGACGGTTTATTGAAGATGTGATGAGGAATCATTTTGGTTCTGATTAAGGTTAATGCTTAGGTCGAAAAACTGATCGAAACCATGCTTTTTTTTGCTTTTCTCACCATGTTCTTATCTTGTTTAGAAAGTCTAGATATCATTTTCATTGGTTCGATTTTAGTTGCAGAATAAGGATGAATTATGCGATTCATTTTCATCATATTTGTAATGTACACCACACCTAAAATCTGCTTCAATTTCTTTAGTTTTCATCTAATTTTGAATTTCCCTTTAATTTTAGTGCATTGATTCCGTTAGGTAATGAGGGGTATTGTGGGTGTTTGGGATCTACCGACTTGGGGAGGCAGGTGGGTTACTCGTGAACCATTTACCATAATTCTAGAGATTTTTTTTTCCACTTAACTCATTAAGTTCCTAAAATAGAAGTCTTTCCTAATAACCCATAATTTTTTTTTTAAAATTATTTTACCCTCACCAATTTGTTAGAGAGAGAATAGAAGAGAGAGAAACCATAGGAGGCTTCACCGATTCTGGCAAAAAATTGGCCAGAATCCGGTCAATGGTGCCGTCTCCTGACTTCTCTAAAAGCCTCACTGGAAAGGTCTATTGCCTCAATAGAGGAGCAACAAATCTCTAATGCCCTCCAATAAAATCTATTGGGGGGCAATAGAGGTTTATGAAACCTTGCTAGAAGTCTCCAAAAAAGTTGTCAGAGATCTCATAGGGGGCCAGAGAGGTTTATTTCCCCTCCGAATAAATCTGTATTGCCTCCCAATATAATTTTTGGTCGTAGGAATGAGAACTAATCTGCGTAAAATCAGACAAATAAAATTTTGATTAAGAAAAAATTTACATCAATTTAAAATATTTATTGCCCCCTAATAGACGTCTATTGCCCTTTAATAGACCTTTATTGGCCTTGAACTTTTTTTTTCTTTATTGGGCTATTGGGCTTCTGCCTCCATTTTGCAAAAAAAAAAAAAAAATTATTTGGGCATCCAGAAAATGCTCTAGGCACCCACATCGACAAATCAAGATCGGTGACGTACTGGACACTCGCAGATTCAGTCAATAACTTGCTGGAGCTGAAATCTACTCCTCCTCCACTACGTCGTTGCCGAAGCCAGCGTCATGGTGAGGGAGGGAGAGAGAGAGAGAGAGAGGGAGACTGGAGGGCAAGGACCCGGGGGGAGGAGAAGCCTTCTTCACCGAGGAGATCGTTCTGGACCGCCGGAAAGACCGATCGACCATAGCTGAGGTTAAAAGCTAGCCTTAGTTCAGCAAGTCCGGTCTAGAAACTCCTGATCTCATCCTCCAGGTCCGAAGCCTCCATGGTGCTGCAGTGCTGGCGTTGCGCTGAGAGAGAGAGAGAGAGAGAGAGAGAGAGAGAGAGAGAGATAGGTGTGCAGTGCCGGCGTCGTCAGGATGAGAGAGTGATAGTGCTGTAGTTTATTATTTAAATTTGGGGTAAAATTATCATTTCATTTCAAATTGGGTTAGTGAGATTAAAAATATGATGGTGGGGTAAATGAAAAACTTTTAGCTCATTTTGATAGTTTGGATAAAAACCCTTACATGTTTTTATCATTCAAGCAATTAATTAATTACTTATTAACCAGTAAGGAGAGCAAAATTTGGGGAATTAAGATAAGAAACAAAACCTAATCGCTTTCCATGAGCCTAGTTGATGGCTCAAAGCCTCACACCGAAAGAGCAGAAACGGAATTTGCACTTTATGAGTTCCCTATTGCATTCTATGCATACCAAACACATCATCACACCCTGCCCCATGTGCATCTTTTTCTTCATAAAATTCGGGGCACGTACTTGAATCCATCAACTTTTACGGTTCTCCACTATCATTTATCCATCCCTTCTCATACGGGCTTAACTTAACCAAACCGGGGAAACTGTTAATTATGTCGTGAATCATCAATTTTGTGCAGCATTAAAAGATTTGCAGCATTAAGATTAGAATGATTATGTCTACCATTATAAAGTGACAACTAAGTCTACAACTAAGATTAGTTGTGAAATGATTCATTATGAAGTGACAATTAAGTCTACAACTGAGATCAGTTGTGAAATGATTCATTAAACTGTGGTGATTAGTTATAATGATAGATGAGCTGTAGTGAGCGCATAAATTTACTTAATATCTAACTTGATATTAGAGCAAAGATCCGAAAAAGACACTGTCTTCCTTCCCGTGTTTAGATCGACTTAGTCGTCTGTCCAAGAACGGCCATCCTCATCTTCACGTTTGGTCTTTACTTCAGCCCATCCATCAAATCAGCCACCACCCGCGTCAGGTTGTTGCCCCACCACCAGTGCTCTCCACCCCAGCGCTTCACTGCCCGCGTCCACCGCTGGTGCTCCTAGACCTGCGAGCACTCGACTCGCCTCTAGCTTCAGACTGGCCTGCAACTTCAGACTCACAGCCCACGTTCCTTTACTGCCGAAGAGCCAAACCACCTCAATCGGACCTACATCCAGACTCGACATCGACAACCTGCCATTCTTGAGAGAGAGAGAAGAGGAGAAGAAAAAAAGTGGAGGCGGACGGTGGGACGACGCGAAGCATGAAGCTATAAGCAACAAGTTTATACCGATTCATTTACCAACACATTCTCCTCGTTATTTGCACTCCTGCTACTGCGCCTCCCTACACCTCCTCGGCCACCAATCACGCCTGCTGCATTAGAGCACGCCTGCTGCATTTTCAGCCAAAAAGAAAAAGAAAAGCTGCACCCAAATAATCTGCAACACTTTTGGTCTTCTTTTTTCTTTCTTGTTGCCAACATCTCGTCACTTTTTGGTTATCCTTTTTCTTTTCTTATTATTTCCCTTCAACCCACATACTTCTGTCATTCTTTAATCTTTCCATATTCTGCCCTTTTTTATTAAACAACCTATATTCACCTTCTGCCGTCACCGTCACTTTCCTTGTACCCCACACATCTCCTTTTATTCATTATTTATCCTTTTCTCCATCAACGTTTATCAGTGTGCTTACTGAACAAAAAAAAAAAAATGCAACATTCCAGTTTAACAAATTTTTTCCAACAGCAAAGATCAATCTCACTTCATCAGTAAAGACCTTCACCAAGCTTTCTCAATCGACCTCGTCTGCAATGTTCTTACTGCAATTATGCTGGGCATGTTCGACAAACTTGTTGGAGACTAAATCCACACCTTAACCTATAAGGAAACATTATTGTCCTAAGGCGAAAACAGTTACTGTTTAATTGGCCCAAGAATCATATCTTTAGGGAGTGGCTGGACAAGATCATCATATAACAGGTAGGACTATTCCTACCGCATCTATGGCTGATCGTGGTAAGATTGGCATGGCTTTCAAGGTTTCTAACTTTGTTGGTTTTGATACTTGGATTATTGATTCTGGTGCATGATCATATGACTTATGATAAACTTATTTTGTTGAATTGTCTTCCCCACCAGTATCTTATGTTACAAATTCCAATGTGAAGCTTTTCCTATGTTAGGACTGGATCAATCCGTATTACCCCAACCTTACAACTCCATAACGTTTTATATGTCCCTAACTTATCTCATCACTTGATATCTGCCCCACAGTTGAATACTGAATCTCAATGCTCTGTAACATTTTATCCCATGTATGTGATTTTTCAGGATCTTCTCACCAGAGAGCTAATTGGACGGGGGTATTTGAGGGGCATATTGTTCCATTTGGATCAGACATACGTTGGGGAGAAACCAGGAGCACAGTCCCGCACCGCTTTAACTTCGAATTTTGACAAGCTAAGTGAAATTTGGTTGTGGCATCGCCGATTAGGGCATCCATCTTTTAACCTTATGAAAAAATCCATGCCTACTTTATTTATTGGTGTGAATGAGTCTGTTTTGCGTTGTGAAACATGTGTTTTGGCCAAAAATCATCATGCTACTTCTTTTGAGTTAATTCATTTTGATGTTTGGGGACCTTCTAGAGAGCCCACTGTCTCAGGTATGAGGTATTTTGTGTTGTTCATTGATGATTGTACTAGATTGTCATGGGTTGCTCTTCTTAAAACCAAAGATGAAGTATTTCCAGCTTTTCAAGTTTTTCGTACTCTTGTTCAAACACAATACAATAGCACCATTACAGTCCTACGATCTGACAATTGGGAGGGGGGGATATGTTAATCATGTTTTCAAAGACTTCTTTCAAACACATGGGATTGTCCACCAAACTACATGTCCACAAACTCCAGAACAAAATGGAGTGTCCGAACGGAAAAACCGTTATTTACTTGATATGGCTCGTGCCATTCTCTTTAGTGCTCATATGCCTAAGTATCTTTGGGGTGATGCCATACAAGCTTCTTCCCATCTTATCAATTGTCTTCCATCTAGTGTCCTTTAGGGAAAAATTCCATTTGAGGTTCTAGCGTCTCATGTCTCCTTGCCGTCGTTTCATAATCTTCATGTTCGTGTTTTTGGTTGTGTGGCTTTTGTCCATGTTCCTAAAAATCAAAGGTCTAAGTTGGATGCCCGGGCAATTAAGTGTGTGTTTGTTGGTTATGGAAGATATTAGAAAGGGTATAAGTGCTACCACCCACCTACCAGAAAGTACTATGTCATTATGGATGTTACTTTCTTTGAGGACATGAGTTATTTTTCCTCCTTTGATACTGCTCTTCAAAGAGAGAATTCATATTTTGAAGAGCTGTATCATGGTAAAGGGGAGGAATTGGAAAGATGTGAAGAAGTAACACTGCAAGAGATATTTCGGCGGGTCTAGTTGACATTCCCAACCCATCGAATCCAATAGTCGAAAAAGCAGAAGGTTCAAGCATCCAGGCACCAGTTTCAATCACTGAAAATGAAGCTGAAGACACAACTGTCCCCTCAATTGTTGCTCCTACCCCTGACCCACAGCTCCCTGGTATTGCAGATCACTCATCTGAGGTATGTTCACCTACTGATACTAATAGTAGTGAGTCCAATGTTGAACAGTATGTGTTGCCAAATAGGTATTCTCGAGGTTAACCACCCAAAAGATATGAACCCACTGTACATGCAAAATCAAAGTACTCAGTAGCTAATAACATGTCCACTAGGAGATCATCTAAGTCATATGCATCATTTGTGAATCAAATATCTGCTGTATCAATACCTAACAAAGTACATGATGCTTTGGGGGATCCGAAGTGGAGGAAGGTAATGGAAGAAGAGATGGAGACATTACAGAAGAACGATACTTGGCAGCTTGTGCCTCCACCACAAGGCAAGAAGGCTGTAGGTTGTCGTTGGGTGTTCACCGTCAAACATAATGCAGATGGATCAGTGAATCGATATAAAGCACGCCTTGTAGCGAAAGGGTTCACTCAGACGTATGGTATAGATTACGATGATACTTTTGCTCCTGTTGCCAAAATGAACACTATTCAGGTTCTGCTTTCTTGTGCTGCTAATTTAAATTGGCCACTCCGATAGTTTGATATCAAAAATGCATTTCTTCATGGAGAGTTAGCTGAAGAGGTATACATGAGTCTTCCACCTGGGTATGTAGTTGATTCTCCTGGTGATTTTGTATGCAAATTGAGAAAATCTTTGTATGGTCTCAAACAGTCACCTCGCGCTTGGTTTGGGAGGTTTTCACAGTTCATGCGGAAGTTTGGTTACAGACATAGTAACTCAGACCATACCTTATTTCTCAAGCATCAACAAGGGAAGGTAACAACCCTAATCATTTATGTTGATGATATGGTAATCACGGGCAATGATACTATTGAGATGGATATACTACAGAGACAGCTAGCATCTGAGTTTAAGATGAAGGACTTGGGTGAACTAAAATACTTCCTAAGGATTGAGGTAGCCAGAAGGAGAGAAGAGATCTACTTTTGCCAGAGGAAGTACATTTTTGATCTACTAACAGAGACATGTATATTGGATTGTAAACCTATTGACACTCCTATTGAGCAAAACCATTGTTTTGCAGAGTATCCAGATTAGGTATCTATTGATCGAGCTCGCTATCAGAGATTAGTCGGGCGCTTAATTTATTTGGCCCAACTAGACCAGATGTTGCATATGCAGTAAGTGTGATAAGTCAGTTTATGCATAACCCGAGTGAGAGTCACATGGATGCTGTTGTGAGAATTTTAAGATACTTGAAGTCAGCTCCAGGAAAAGGAGTAATGTTTTCTAAACACAACAACATTCTTGAGGTTTGTGGCTACATGGATGCAGATTGGGCTGGAAATATCACAGACAGGAGGTCAACATCATGTTACTTTACCTTTGTGGGAGGTAATTTGGTTACATGGAAGAGTAAGAAACAGAAAGTTATGGCACGATCTAGTGCTGAGGCTGAGTATAGAGGTATGGCTCATGGGGTGTGTGAATTGCTGTGGCTGAGAAATCTGTTACGGGATTTAGGTTTCAAACTCAAAAGTACCATGTATTTATATTGTGACAATCGGGTAGCCATTGATATATCACAGAATCCAGTACAATGTGGAGATTGATGGTCACTTTATAAAAGAAAAGCTAGATGCCAAGCTTGTTAGCTTTCCTTTTGTTCCTTCTGAAGAACAACTCGTAGATATACTAAATAAGGGAATTTCTCGGAAGACATTTTATGACTCACTAAGCAAGTTGGGCATGGTTGATGTGTATGCACCAACTTTAGGGGGAGTGTCGTGAGTCATCAATCTTGTGCAGCACTAAGATTAGAATGATTATGTCTACCACTATGAAGTGACAACTAAGTCTACAACTGAGATTAGTTGTGAAATGATTCATTAAGCTGTGGTGATTAGTTATAGTGATAGATGAGCTGTGGTGAGCTGTATAATTTTCTTTTGTAATCCTATTTAAACTTCAATGTAAGATGAATATAGATGCACAAATTTACTCAATATCTAACTAATTAATCTCGTCATTGGCTTGAACATCTTCTCCAAAACCCACATCCACATTCAACCATTTGGCAGAAAGACACACAACCCGTCAAGAAAATCACATCTTTTGTGGACATAGTCATACATCAAGCAAAAAATCCAAACTCACAAAAGAGATCCAAATTGAACAACAAAAATAGAAAAGCTGTGATCTTTGTAAGCCTACCAGAATCAAACCCTCTGTGGATCACTTGGATTCTGTGGTATCAAGCATCCCTTGATCCAAACCAACCTTGAAGCCACTTTTGAATGAATCCACCAGTCTCTACCACTCTCCTATTTTTCTATCTTAAGTTCTGATTTTGCATCCTTAATACTGAAAAAGAAATATACAGAAGCAAAACCGAGGCGTAAACTACAGAACAACTTTCATTAAAACAAAATATTATAAATCCAGACATCCAGTTGGAACAGACATAAATAAAAGTGAAAAACTATCGACCACTAATACAATTAGTTGATCGCAGCGGCAAGCTAACAGATGCTTACAACCGCGGATGCGCTCGTACACACACATATGTAGAAGTAGTTCATTAATTTGTGCAGCCTAATGCAGTTCTATCACTTGATCAGACCATGTTTTAGGAAGCCAGGAACTTGAGTGTGCATGATGTAATCTTCCCAGTCGATCAATGCATGTCAGATCGAAGTTAAAATGTTCTGCTTCAACAAAACACTCCTTCAACTTCTTTGTATTGGTGTCGTCAAAGCTACATAGCATTATCAAATAGTGTTAATGTCGATGCATGATCTCATTGATAGAACTTCAACCTAACGATTATATATTGACCAAAATAAAGCATACGTACATGCCCCTGAATAATAGATAAGGAGGGTATAGCTCTATAATACACATCATCCATATAAGATTTCGATTATTCTTAGCATATACATCTTGGAAACTGTGATAACCTGGATTTTTGCTATTTATTTCTTGAAATTAATAATGGACTAGTTGTACGAATTATTGGTCTTATTCTTTGTTCGTATGGTATTCGTGAAATGAAATTATTTTCGGACAAATAATTACTCGGAACGCGCCGTTTTCAGGAGTTCGAAGGTTGACTTTTCATTCGTTGAGTTTCTCTAAAAACTTCTTTCACAAAAGTCGTTGAGCGTGTCGATACGAGTTCGTAAACATATGACATGTGTAAATTTGAGATCGTATTAAGAAGTTATGGTCTGCGGAAGTTCTTACTATTTTTAAAAATTACTATAAATAGAAAGTTTCCAGAAAAAGAAATCACTTTCCCATTTCCGCAAGAATTCCAGAAAATTCTAGATATTCTCTCTCTCTCTCTCTCTCTCTCTCTCTGTCTCTCTCTCCCTCTCTTTAAAACCCTTGACCCGACCCGTATCCGGCCGACCCGACCTTACTTTTCTGGCACCATATGAAGTCCTCTGGCGACGCCACCAGCCATAATGACTCGCCTCCTCCTCGTCGTCCTCCCTACAGGTGTGGTTTCCTCTGATTCATGCCTTACAAGACTAATCGAAGCGTGGAAGCTCGGCGCCAACAGACCCGATTGGTTCTTGGATCTCCAGCGATGGTTTTACTCGAAACAAGTTGGGTTTTGTAGAGTTTTTCTTCCTCTTTCCCATCCATCACCACCTTGAAAATCGATTTCGACAGGAAGAGTTAGGAATCACGTTTGGAAATTAGCCCGATCTAACCCAACTTTTGGCTGTGGTCTAGGCCAAATTGGCCCAAGTCCCAAGTCCCAAGTATAAAGATTGATCCTTGTGTTGTACTCTTCATTTTGACTGATTGGATTCCCTTGGAACGGAGGTCGGTGTGGTGGCGCGTCCGACCACTTATTGAGCTTCTATTTTCTTTGTTATCATCTACTAATTGATATGTGCGTTTTCATATTTGTTATCATCTAACCCGAAAAACTTATTGTTAGGTTTTTCATAGTGTTGATTAGTTCAATTTTTGATCCATGAGGATCTGACCGTTGGATCAACTTGTCATTTTGACATATCGATTCTAGAAGTGTTCTGGAGACCATGGGTGGTCACAGATGAAATTTCGTCTCGATTGATGTAACTTTCGAGTTTTAGTTCAAATGAAGGATTCGAAATTTAATTGCTTTGTGTTTCGTGTACCAAGTTGAGACCGTATTCTCCTTAGTTTTTTTTTACAGAGGGTGTTTTGTAAGTTATCTCATTTTGTGTGAAGACGCAGCGGGATCTTGAGGTGAGTAAATCTCACAATGTTCATTTACGAACGGAGTTATCTTATCGTTTTAGGAGTTATTTACTTAACTGTGAAATATAATTGGTATTAGTGGCATTCCTGAGTGAATGACTACGTGTGTATGAGAGAGACAGTGTGTGAATATGTTTACACACACACACACACGCATATATATATATATATATATATATATATATATATATCCTTGTGGATTTGATGTGTGATGAAAGCGATATGCATGATTTTGTTCATATTATTGTTTTGAGATATGATTTTTCAGGAAACTTATATTGTGGAAATGTTGATTTCTATTGCTTTGAAAAGTATTGAGATTTGTGTAACATTTTCGGATCCTACATGACCTCTTTAAATGTTTTGGTCTTTGAGCCAAGGGTCACAAAGATGTCCAGAATATGAAATCTTTTATTTAGATTTGTGTATTTGGGTCTTGTGCGACTCCTCTAAATATTTTACTATGGGGGCTAGAAAGGCCTGAGGATCAGAGGTCACGGAGAGACTTTGGGCATGTAAATCGAGTAACTATGCATTTGGCCGGTTAATAATTACGATTTAGTTAGAGTTTTAGTCTGTCTGCCTGGATATCTCATGAGGGTAACGGTCCTAGGTTACTTTCAACTTATGAGTACATTTTTGAAAGGAACCCAGGTGCAAGTTGCTTTCCTTTGTTGAATTTTTGAAAGAAATCAAGGTGTGAGTTGTTTTCTTTTGTTAGTTTTTGAAAGGAATCAAGATGTGAGTTGTTCTCCTTTGTTACATTTTTGAAAGGAATCAAGGTGTGAGTTATTTTCATTTAGTTATGTTTCTTTAAGGAATGGACTTAGTTAAGGTGCAAGTAATTTTTTTTTTTTTAAGGGTTTGGAACCCAGCCTAGCTTGGAGGCTCAACCCCACGCCGAGTTCTAATTATTATAAGGTGCGAGTTGCTTTCCTTTGTTGAATTTACGATTGATGAGTCAACTCGGTCAAGTACTGCAACTTTTCTTAGGCACTGAGCTATGCATGGACGCCTATCGAGCCGCCGTTGGGGCTAGATTATGATCTCCTCCACGATATATATATATATATATATATATATATATGTATATAATATCTCTTTGCCTTTGCATAGTATACAGGTCGGGAGGTAAAACCTTTCTAAAAAAACCAAAAAGACTAGAGCACATTTTTCGTGAGAGAGCGATGCTAAGAACAACAGGCAATGCATTCAATCAAAGCATTCTATCAAAATATAGCCATTTCTCGTAACATAAACAGGAACGCCTCCTCGAAACAACATGTGAAGACCCGAAATTTCAGTTAAATATTTCGTAATTCAATATTTCTCAAATTATATGAATTATGAGTTGTGAATGTGATTCGAATGTCGTTATTTGAGAAATTTGGTTTCGAATGATTTTAGTTTCGAAATTTACGTTATTTAGGGTTATTAAAATTGACTTATTTTTACGTAAGGAATTTGAGGAAACTTCCTTCATGAAAGTCGTAGAGCTCGTCGATACGAGTTCGTGCATATGCGGAACGCAAGAATCGGAGTTCGTACGAAGAAGTTATAGCATTTAGAAAAGTTGCTAATTTGGGTATATATATAAATGGAAAGTTTCCGAAAATGGGGTTTCCATTTTCAGTCGGTGTCACTGTTCATCATCTTCATTTTTTTTCTCTCCCATGCGCGCGTCCGAGCTCCAAAAACAGAGCAATTTTCGCCGGCCTCTTTCTCACAGCTCCGGCCACCGTTTGAGGTGAAACGAAGCCCAGATCGACTCTACTCCTTCTTAAGTCGACTGGTGGTCACGGTTTCTCCTCTCGTGGCGGCTACACGGCGGTGGAACTCAAAAATCAATCCGAGTCCTAAAACGAACCAACGGCGATTTCTCCTAGCTCCGGCCACGAAAACTTGAGTTCTTTATCTCGTTGAACTCGTATTAAGGAGTAGAACACGCAGCAAAAAGACCCAGACTAGAAGTGAAGCTTTTGATGTCGAACGGAGCAACTATCGAAAAATTTCGGTTTTCTGGCGAACCGGACTGTTTTTAGGTATTTTCGACCACTTCCACTCATTTCTCACTTCGTGTTAGTTATGAAAGTTGCTCAAAATGATGAAACGAAGAGGATATGCTCGGCCCCGACACCATTGGTGGTGGTCGGCGGCGGCTCTGCCCTAAACTCCGGCGGCCCTTTCCGGCCACCTCCGGGGGTATCATGAGTAGTTTCTGCTCATTTTTAGATTCTACATGTCGATACGATCATTTTGATAGATAACATGTGAATTTTGGATATCGTATGATTTAGTTATGAATTTTACGATTTTGATTGATTTCGATCGCTCGATTTGTGATCTATGAAGTTTGGACCGTCCGATAGAATTCTAGTTTTGATATAATGATCGTAGGACTGTCCCGATGACCTTGTGTGGTCACGAGTGAAGATCCGACTGTTGGATCTTCATATAAGTGTGTTTTTGAAATTATACGCTAAGTTAATTATCGTTTTGATTAGGTGTTTGACGGATTTGTTAGCGGACGATTGTGAATCGTATTTAGGGCTGTAAGAAGACGCAGCAGGAGTTTAGAGGTGAGTAAATCTCACTTGGTTCATTTACGAACCGAATTTCCTTAATTGCCCAATTTATTTGTTATGTGTGAGAAAATGGTTTTAAGAAATGTGTTCTAAAGTATATTAAAAATGAATTTCTTGATTTTGCATCGTGTGAACTATAGTTGGTATTAGTGATCATTCCTGTGTGGATGGTTACGTATATATATATATATATTTAAGTGATTATATATTGAATGGTGTGACATTGAGGTGTCGAATTGTGATAATATGTTGTTGATAATTGTTGATAGTATGATTTTATTATGTTGTTAATATTTGATAAATGTTGGTGATAAGCATGTTGATTTTGTGAGTTGAATAGAAAGTAGAGAAAAGTAGGATTCCGAGGATCGAATGGTCCAAGGATCTTTGGTTAATGATAACCGGAGTGTATGTGTTCTGAGGACAGGGAGGTCCAAAGTTCGACCGTTAAATAATAATGGGGATATATTGTTCTGAGGACATGAAATGGTCCAAAGTTCGCGGGTTACTGAGTAACCTGGAGGTGCCGTTGCTTGACCCTGGGCCAAGGTGTCAGAGGTAACGAGGCAGTTAGAGCTCTAACGTGGGGCCAAAGTGGCGATAGTTGTGATTAGGTGCCAAAGTGGCGAGAGTTGTGATTTGGTGATTGTGGATATGTGTTCCATGTTGTTTCATGTGTGTTGGATTGATGTTTCTTGTGGTTGTTGAGATTGTTGGATGTTTACTTGAGATAAATGAGTTGTGATCTAATAAATCAACCGTTCATTTTTATTTACTCACACGAGCTTTCAGAAAGCTTACCAGGTTTTGTGTTGTTGCAATCCCGGTACACTATTCAAATGGTGTAGCGGATAATCCTGCAGGTTAGGATAATCAGGGTGGTGAGGGAGCTGCGTAGGGCAGCAGGGTTGAGACCAGCACTTGGTCTATTTTGGTGTGTTTGTAGACTCTTTTGAGCATAACTTTGTATTTATGTTAGTATTGTAATAATTGACTCGAGAGATAGTTGCTACGAGGTTTGTATTATGGTTTGTGAGATGTTGGTTTTGAGAAAAAAATGCAGGACGCTATTTGTTTAGTTGTATTCATGTTTCGGATTTGAATTTATTATTCGAAATTCGGGGCGTGACAGTTTGGTATCAGAGCGTAAGGTACATATTTAGTGATAAGTTAATACCTTCCGAGTGATGGCCCGTCTGCAGCGGATCCCCATCGGGTGCTCTTCGGTATTAACAATGTCATTGGGTATGTGGGAGTGTTGGGAGTTGTCTAGAACGTTAGGACGTAATAGGAGTTGAATTAACCTCTTTGTGTTAGTAGCTTGGTTAATATGGATTTGTATTTACTTATGCTTTGAATTAAGTGTATACATGTATTAACCAGGTTTTCTATGCTCCTTAGGTAATGGATATTGTGGGAGGCAGAGGTAGGGGTCGAGGTAGACCCAGAGGTAGAGGTAGAGGCCGAGGTAGGGGTGAGATTCCACATGTGGAAGTACATGAGGAAGAGGTGGAGGCACCGTTTGTGGGGCAACCTGTTCCACCTGAGGTTGTGGTTAATGATCCCGCTCGTCTGTTAGTGTTGGCGAGGGACATTAATCGGTTGGGAGCAACTAAATTTACGGGAGGCACAAACTGTATGGTGGCTGATCAATGGATCGAGGATTTGCAGACCTATTTTGAGTTGATTGTCTGTGATGAGATCGAGAAGAGGAAGCTAGCCACTTTCATGCTCAAAGATGAGGCTAGGGTGTGGTGGAATTGCACTCAGAGGACTATTGATGTTTCTACCATGACTTGGGATGGATTTGTGAGGATCTTTAGAGAGAAATACTTCCCAGCATCAGTGAAGGAACAGCTGGAGAGGCAATTTCTCTCGCTTACTCAAGGGAAGATGAATGTGAGAGAATATGAGGCAGAGTTCTCCAGGCTATATCGGTTTGTGAAACCATTAGATGCTGAAGACTTGGCTAAGAAGTTTCAGCGGGGGTTGAATGCCTCTATTGAGCGAGATGTGGCTATTATGGAGCTGAAGACAAAGGAGAGATTTTAGCTAAAGCCTGATCATTGAGCAGCAGAATCTGATCCACAAGGAGAAGCAGACAGTTGAGAGAGATTCTCAGGGAAAAGGGAAGGCAGTTGCAGGGAGTAGTGGGTCCAGAGATTATAGAGGTGGGCTCTGGAAGAGACAGCGGCCTTATTTTCATCATCAGGCTCCAGCCATGATAGCAGCAGCACCTGTCCCTATTCAGGCACCACCTATCAAGCAAGTAGCACCAACAGCCCCTATAAGGTGTTATTGCTGTAATGAGTTGGGTCATCTTGCTAGGACTTGCCCTAAACTCAGGCCTAGAGCATGTTTTCGATGCAGACAGACTGGACATATTGCCAGGGACTGTACTCAACCTCAGATTATAGGACAGAGTAACCAGCAGAGAACCTTACCTCCAGCACCAGCCAGAGTATTTGTCATCGGCCAGAGAGGCACCGGGGTGGAAGGTACCTTATCCGTTTATAACTATCTTGCTAGAGTACTGTTTGATACGGGTGCTTTCCACTCGTTCATTTCTAGTTCTGTGGTAGATGTTTTGGGTTTGACTGCTATACCGCTTACTAGACCTTTATGTGTTACATCGCCTCTTTGCGTATCTCTTGAGCTTAGCATGTTTTGTGATGATTGCCCTATTGCAATTTGTGGTAGAGAGTTCACTGCATCTTTGATTGTGATTCCGGATCACACGTATGATGTGATTTTAGGTTTGGATTGGTTGAGTCCGAACTATGCAGTGATTGATTGTTTTAGAATGATTGTGTCTTTTCATGACCCCGGGCAACCAGTGTTTCATTATCGATGCCTGAGATCTGACGTTGCCATGAGGGCAGGGATCTTGGCACACATAGAATCAGTGAATAGCACTTCAGAAATTGCAGGGATTCCGGTAGTGGCAGAGTATGCTGATGTGTTCCAGGAGATACCAGGATTTCCTCCGAAAAGGGTAATGGATTTCTCCATTGATGTGATACCAAGTACTGCACCGGTGTCGAGAGCACCTTATCGGATGGCTCCAGCTGAACTTCAGGAGTTGAAGGTTCAGATTGAAGGATTACTTGCACAGGGGTTCATACAGGCTAGTGTATCTCCTTGGGGCGCACCAGTATTATTCGTGAAGAAGAAGGATAATTCACTTCGGTTATGTGTGGATTATCGACAGCTGAACAAGGTGACCATCAAGAATAGGTACCCCTTGCCTAGGATTGATGACTTGTTCGATCAGCTTAGGGAGGCTACGGTGTTCTCCAAAATTGATTTGAGATCTGGATATCACCAGTTGAGGGTGAAGGATGAAGATATTTCTAAGACGGCATTTAGGACCAGGTATGGGCATTATGAATTTCTTGTCATGCCTTTTGGTCTAACTAATGCACCTGCAGCATTCATGGACTTGATGAACCGTACATTCAGTCCTTACTTAGATAAGTGTGTGGTGGTGTTCGTTGATGACATCTTGATTTATTCAAAGTCGTCTGAAGAGCATGTGAAGCATTTGAGGATTGTGCTGCAAATTTTGAGAAGAGAAAAGTTAGATGCAAAGTTTGAGAAGTGCGAGTTTTGGCAAAAGGAGATCAAGTTCCTTGGTCATGTAGTTTCGAAGGATGGAGTTTCTGTGGATCCTTCGAAGGTTGAAGCAGTGATGGGTTGGAGTCGCCCCACTACAGTTACAGAGATCCGTAGTTTCCTTGGTTTGGCAGGATACTACAGGCGATTCATTGAGGGGTTTTCTAGTATAGCTTCGGCTTTGACTAAGTTAACAAGGAAGGACACTCAATTTGTGTGGACAGATGAATGTGAGAAGGCCTTTAGTGAGCTGAAGACTAGATTGACTACAGCTCCAGTGTTGACTGTCCCATCTAGTGGCGGTGGGTTAGTTATCTACAGTGATGCATCTCATCAGGGTTTGGGTTGTGTGTTGATGCAGAATGGGGGTGTAGTAGCATATGGTTCTAGACAGTTGAAGGTGCATGAGCGGAACTACCCCACTCATGATCTAGAGATGGCTGCAGTAGTGTTTGCCTTGAAGATTTGGAGGCATTATCTTTATGGTGAGAAGTTCTAACTCTTTTCTGATCATAAGAGTTTGAAGTATCTATTCTCCCAGAATGAGTTGAACATGAGGCAGAGAAGATGGATGGAGCTCATCAAAGACTATGATTTCACCTTGGAGTATCATCCCGGAAAGGCCAATGTAGTGGTGGATGCTTTGAGCAGGAAACCCCGAGGGATCATAGCATCACTTATGGTTCAGGAGTGGCGTATGTTAGAGACTGTATCTGAGTTTGACCTTATACCCATAGGAGAAGGACATGGAATCTTTCTCGGTAGTATCACTTTACAGCCGACCTTGATTTCCAGGATCATTCAGAGTCAAACACATGATGAGTTCGCTCAAATGGTGATTTCGAAGATTATCCTTGATGCCAACAAGGAAGGTCCATCAGAGTGGACAGTTGGAACTGATGGTGGATTTAGATTTCGATTGAAATTGTATGTCCCGAGCGGTGATAACCTCAAGGAGAAGGTACTGCGGGAAGCACATCGATCTCGATATACGGTACACCCAGGGAGTACCAAGATGTATATGGACCTACGAAGACAGTTTTGGTGGATAGGGATGAAGAGGGATGTGGTGGAGTATGTATCCAGGTGCCTTACATGTCAACAAGTGAAGGCAGAGCATCAGAGGCCTGTGGGAATGTTGAAACCTTTGCCGATTCCAGTATGGAAATGGGAAGAGATCTCCATGGACTTTGTGACTGGATTACCTAGGTCCAGACAAAGTTATGATTCTATTTGGGTGATTGTTGATCGATTGACAAAGTCAGCACACTTTCTTCCTGTGGCAAAGACTTACTCAGGTGATGCTTTGTGTAAGTTGTATCTTAATGAGATTGTGAGGCTTCATGGTGTGCCTGTATCTATCGTCTCTGATCGGGATGCTCGTTTCACTTCGGAATTTTGGCGTAGATTCCATAAGGCTTTCGGCACATCTTTGGCTATGAGCACTGCATTTCATCCACAGACTGATGGGCAGACAGAGAGGGTGAACCAGGTGATGGAGGATATGCTTAGAGCATGTGTTTTGGACTTCAAGGGAAGTTGGGCGAATCATCTGCCATTGGTAGAGTTTGCCTACAACAACAGCTATCACTCTAGTATTGGCATGGCCCCATATGAGGCACTTTATAGTAGGCTATGTAGGACTCCTATATGTTGGGAGGATGTTGGAGAGAAATAGCTCTTGGGTCCTGCGCTTGTTCGGGAGACTACAGAGAAGGTTACTACCATCCGAGACAGGATCCGTACTGCACAGAGTAGACAGAAGAGTTATGTCGACGTTAGAAGGAGACCGTTGGACTTTGAGGTGGGTGATTACGTATTCTTGAAAGTCTCACCTATGAAAGGTGTGGTGAGATTTGGCAGGAAGGGGAAATTGGCACCGAGATATGTTGGACCCTTTGAGATTTTGGAAAGAGTCGGAGAATTGGCATATCGGCTTGCTTTACCTATTAGCATGGCCGGTGTACACAATGTTTTCCATGTGTCCATGCTTAGGAGGTACATTCGAGATGAGTCTCATGTGATTGATCACGGTACGATCGAGGTGAGTTCGGATGTGACCTTCGTTGTTGAACCTGTTCGTATCTTGGATAAGTCCACGAAGAGGCTTCGGAGGAAGGAAGTTGAGTTGGTTAAGGTGTTGTGGAGTCATCATGATGAGGGTGATGCGTCATGGGAGCTAGAGTCTGACATAAGGGCTAAGTACCCACTACTGTTTGTTGATGAGTTTGCTTGAATTTCGGGACGAAATTCCTTTAAGGAGGGTAGACTGTGAAGACCCGAAATTTCAGTTAAATATTTTGTAATTCAATATTTCTCAAATTATATGAATTATGAGTTGTGAATGTGATTCGAATGTCGTTATTTGAGAAATTTGGTTTCGAATGATTTTAGTTTCGAAATTTAACGTTATTTAGGGTTATTAAAATTGACTTATTTTTACGTAAGGAATTTGAGGAAACTTCCTTCATGAAAGTCGTAGAGCTCGTCGATACAAGTTCGTGCATATGCGGAACGCAAGAATCGGAGTTCGTACGAAGAAGTTATAGCATTTAGAAAAGTTACCAATTTGGGTATATATATAAATGGAAATTTTCCGAAAATGGGGTTTCCATTTTCAGTCGGTGTCACTGTTCATCGTCTTCATTTTTTTTCTCTACCGTGCGCGCGTCCGAGCTCCAAAAACAGAGCAATTTTAGCCGGCCTCTTTCTCACAGCTCCGGCCATCGTTTGAGGTGAAACAAAGCCCAGATCGACTCTACTCCTTCCTGTGAGTAGACTGGTGGTCACGGTTTCTCCTCTCGTGGCGGCTACACGGCGGTGGAACTCAAAAATCAATCCGAGCCCTAAAACGAACCAGCGGCGATTTCTCCTAGCTCGGCCATGAAACTTGAGTTCTTTATCTCGTTGAACTCGTATTAAGGAGTAGAACACGCAGCAAAAAGACCCAGACCAGAAGTGAAACTTTTGACGTCGAACGGAGCAACTATCGGAAAATTTCAGTTTTCCGGCGAACCGGACTGTTTTTAGGTATTTTCGACCACTTCCACTCGTTTCTCACTTCGTGTTAGTTATGAAAGTTGCTCAAAATGTTGAAACGAAGAGGATAAGCTCGGCCCCGACACCATTGGTGGTGGTCGGCGGCGGCTCTGCCCTAAACTCCGGCGGCCCTTTCCGGCCACCTCCGGGGGTATCATGAGCAGTTTCTGCTCATTTTTAGATTCTACATGTCGATACGATCATTTTGATATATAACATGTGAATTTTGGATATCGTATGATTTAGTTATGAATTTTACGATTTTGATTGATTTCGGTCGCTCGATTTGTGATCTATGAAGTTTGGACCGTCCGATAGAATTCTAGTTTTGATATAATGATCGTAGGACTGTCCCGATGACCTTGTGTGGTCACGGGTGAAGATCCGACCGTTGGATCTTCATATAAGTGTGTTTTTGAAATTATACGCTAAGTTAATTATCGTTTTGATTAGGTGTTTGACGGATTTGTTAGCGGACGATTGTGAATCGTATTTAGGGCTGTAAGAAGACACAGCAGGAGTTTAGAGGTGAGTAAATCTCACTTGGTTCATTTACGAACCGAATTTCCTTAATTACCCAATTTATTTGTTATGTGTGAGAAAATGGTTTTAAGAAATGTGTTCTAAAGTATATTAAAAATGAATTTCTTGATTTTGCATCGTGTGAAGTTGGTATTAGTGATCATTCCTGTGTGGATGGTTACGTATATATATATTTAAGTGATTATATATTGAATGGTGTGACATTGAGGTGTGGAATTGTGATAATATGTTGTTGATAATTGTTGATAGTATGATTTTATTATGTTGTTAATATTTGATAAATGTTGGTGATAAGCATGTTGATTTTTGAGTTGAATAGAAAGTAGAGAAAAGTAGGATTCCGAGGATCGAATGGTCCAAGGATCTTTGGTTAATGATAACCGGAGTGTATGTGTTCTGAGGACAGGGAGGTCCAAAGTTCGACCGTTAAATAATAACGGGGATATATTGTTCTGAGGACATGAAATGGTCCAAAGTTCGCGGGTTACTGAGTAACCTGGAGGTGCCGTTGCTTGACCCTGGGCCAAGGTGTCAGAGGTAACGAGGCAGTTAGAGCTCTAACGTGGGGCCAAAGTGGCGATAGTTGTGATTAGGTGCCAAAGTGGCGAGAGTTGTGATTTGGTGATTGTGGATATGTGTTCCATGTTGTTTCATGTGTGTTGGATTGATGTTTCTTGTGGTTGTTGAGATTGTTGGATGTTTACTTGAGATAAATGAGTTTTGGTCTAATAAATCAACCGTTCATTCTTATTTACTCACACGAGCTTTCAGAAAGCTTACCGGGTTTTGTGTTGTTGCAATCCCGGTACACTATTCAAATGGTGTAGCGGATAATCCTGCAGGTTAGGATAATCAGGGTGGTGAGGGAGCTGCGTAGGGTAGCAGGGTTGAGACCAACACTTGGTCTATTTTGGTGTGTTTGTAGACTCTTTTGAGCATAACTTTGTATTTATGTTAGTATTGTAATAATTGACTCGAGAGATAGTTGCTACGAGGTTTGTATTATGGTTTGTGAGATGTTGGTTTTGAGAAAAAAATGCAGGACGCTATTTGTTTAGTTGTATTCATGTTTCGGATTTGAATTTATTATTCGAAATTCGGGGCGTGACACAACAGGGATGCTTTCTAGGACTGGTTCAATAGGTGCTCTGGTTGGGTCAACTACTGAGCTAAATCAACAACTTACATTAGCTTAGATGCAACTGGGCGTTTGGAAGGAATCAAGTTGTGACTTTGTAATACCCGGAAATTCATTATTAATTTCTTAGAATTTCCTCAAAATAATAAAGTGCTCGTTAGTAGGATTTCGTGGTACGAGGGTGGAGCGAAATTTTTTCGGACGAATAATTACTTGAAACGTTGTATTTTCACGGGGTTGACTTTTTATACATTGAGTTTCTTCAAAACCTTCATTCACAAAAGTCGTAGAATGCATCGATACGAGTTTTTCGACATGCAGAACATGAAAATCGGCGTTCGTATGAGAAAATTATGGTAAGCGGAAGTTTATACTATTTTGAGAAATTACTATAAATAGGAGTTTCCGAAAGCAGTAATTCATTTTTGATATTTTCAGAAATTTCCCTTTTTGGAAACCCAACTCTCTCCGTTCTCTCTCCTCATAAACCCTCAGACCCACCGTTTTCCGGGCGACCTAACCCGACTGCACCTTCCATTTTCGGCCGTCTCCTGCAACGCCACTGGCCCAGAACCACTCAGACTAATGTTGCCAACCTACCTACAGTAGTGGCTTGGGTCGATTCTCGCCCACGGCGGTGCATCGAAGTGGCAAAGATGAGAGCTATCGAACCCGATCGGAACTAGCTTCTCCGGCGACAGCAAGGCTTCAAACCAGTCTTTTTTTTCTCGTGGGAGCCTCCTCTTTCGATCCATGGTGGTGGTTTCGATCGATTCTCCGTGGATAGGAGCAACTTAAGGTGAACAGTAATCTCTAGCTTGGGGGGGGCGATCTAGGCCGAGTTGGCTCAAGTCCCAGGTATTAAAGCTGATCCTTGTTGTTTGAACTCCATTTTGAACGGTTGGATTAAGGTGGTTTTGAGTTTGGCCGACGATGCATGCAGTTCATGTGTAATCGTCTGTGGTGGCACATGGTGATGCTTTCGGCCATGTCAGGGGCAGTTTCATGTTTCATTTATCATCTACTCGTCTATACGAGCGTTTTGATATATGATATGTAATTTTCAGAGATCGTATGAACATGTTAAGGTTTTTACAGGTTTCGATTATCTCAGTTTTTGATCCGTGAGGATCCGGCAGTCCAATTGACTTGTAATTTTGATATATTGACCGTAGGAGTGTTCCAGAGATCTTGGGTGGTCTCGGATGAAGTTTCACCTCAATTGGCTTTCAGGGTTTTAGTTCAAACAAGGGTTTCGAAGTTTAATTGCTTTGTGATCCGTAAACTGAGACCATATGTGATTATGTACTTCATGAAGTTATCTTGGACGGATATTTTGTGAGGGTGTTATCTCGGTTCTGTATAGAAGACGCAGCTGAATTTAGAGGTGAGTACATCTCACGTGGTTCATTTACGAACGAAATTTACTTTATTATTTGGAATCGTTTGATAAAATGTGAAATCGTTTTTGGAAGTAAATATTTGTTTTAAATCATATGAACTTGATCGTCTATGGTTTATCGGTAAGTAAAAATGAGGATTTATTATAAAAATTTAAAAATATTTTTCTCGATTTTTGCAATTGTAAACTATAATTGGTATTAGTGGCATTTCTGAGTGGATGACTACACACACACACACACACACATATATATATATATTATTTATTTATTTGAAATATATATTTTGATGCGGTTGTGTAGTGAGGTAGAAAATAATTGTTTTTATTGACTAATCATATTTGAGAGTTATATGTGTCGATTTGTGCTGGGTATTAAAATGTGAAAACAATATTATGAAATTGATTTCTATATAGTTTTTTTAGATTGGAATTGAGTTATGAAACAATATTTTGTGGCGTTCAATATTATTGTTTTGATTTGGTTGTAAATTGTAAAACTGATTATTGCAAAGAGTACAATTTTGCTATGGTGTTCATTTCTGGTTTTTGACCTGATTTTCGAGAGAAAACAATATACTTTGAGAATGTTGATTTATATTTTTTTGAAAGGTACTTGGAGCTGTAGTGTAACATTTTTGGGTCGAGTGAGATCTCTTTAAATATTTTTGGTCTAGGGACCTATTGTCATAGTGGTGATTGAGTTGAGTGTAACATTTCGAGTCATGTGTACTATTTAAATGTTTCAATCTGAGAACCTTTTGTCATATTGGTGATCGAGGCAAATATATCGGATACCATAACCTTGGCCGGGTGACGATTACGATTTAGTTAGAGCTCTAGTCTGTTTGCCAATGTATTGCTTGAGGGATATCTTCGAGTTATCGTGCTCTTGAATACAATGTACTGCTTGGGGGATAACTTCGAGTTATCATGCTCATGAATACAATGTACTGCTTGGGGGATAACTTTGTGTTATCGTGCTCATGAGTACATATTTATAAAAGAGAGTTTTGGGTGTTTCTTTCTTTTATTGTTCACGAGGGACTTGGATTCTTACTAATTTGTGGAGTTGATTTTTGTTGCTTTAATTTACTCGTGAGTTGAGAAATTGTTAAACATGTGTTGTTTTGAGTAATTTTAATGAAGTTAAAAGGGTGATTTCTTGGCTTTAGTGTGATTATTTGATTTCCTTATTTAATTCCTTTTTCATTCTATTGTTTGATTTTAACGTAATCTCCTGAACTAAACTATATGTAGAGATTACTATGATTTCTATTCGTTGATTTTAATGTGATCTCCTGAACTAATTTTCTATGCATGGATTACTATGATTCCTATTTATTGATTTTAATGTAATCTCATGAACTAATTTTTCATGCAGGAATTACTGGTTATTTAGTTTAATTGAGAAATGCTTTCTGTTGAGATGAAAGAAAAATGAATTCTTGGATTTGTAGTTGAGATTTCAATTGAGATGGTTTGTCACGGTGATGACATGTGTTTCCTTAAAAAGAAAAGGATTTAATGTTGAAATTAATCATTATGTTGATTTGTTGTCCTTGAGTTAAAAATGAGAGTTTGTGGTTCTTTTGGTTTACTCATAAGAGCTTGCAAAAGCTTACCAGGTTTGTTGTTTCAACCCAGTGCATTATTCATAGTGTAGGGGTTATTGTGCATGTTAGAATATCGAATAATCATCGTCAAAGCTGAGATGTACTTTCTGTAGCGTGGACTTAGAAGGGTACTCTTAGTTTTAATCTTCCATTGTGTAGTGAGAGTGGTGGGTGTGTTTACAAATTGAATTGTTGTTCAGTTTAATTTGTAAACTCTCTATAATATAATATGTGACTCTAAAAAATGAGTCGGTATTGACATTTGTGAGCTTGGTTTGTTTTGTTGCTTAGTTTAAGTGAAATTTTTTTCTAAGTGCTTTTTGGTGATTGTTGAGTTATTGCGTTTCAGATTTTGAATATCTTTATCCAAAATTCGGGGCGTGACATGCTTGTTTTCCTTTGCTGAGTTTTTGAAAGGAATCAAGTTGTGAGTTGTTTTCTTTAAGTTGAAGAGGTGGTTTCCTTGTTGTTAGAGTGAATTGTTTTTGGTTATTGTATTTGAGTTTACTCATACAAGTTTCAAAAGAGTACAGGTTTTGTTGTGGCAACCCGGTGCACTATTCAATAGTGTAGAAGTTAATCCTGCAGGTCAAAGTAATCGTGGTTGTGGCTGAAATATTGTAAGAGCAGCTTTACAGGTAGGGAACTAATTTTGTTGCTTTGATGTTGTTAAGACTTCCGCTATGTAGTAAGCTCTGAGGAACGTTTACTTATTAATTTATTAATGCAATTTAATTCGTAAACTTGTGTAATGTAATGTATGACTCTACGGTGCAAGTTTGTTTAGACATTGTGTGTTCAGGGCATCAGTGCGTACTTTGTTTAAAAAGAAAAAAATTCAGGCATTTTGTATTAATTGTTGAACCATACATTCGGTGAAATTGTGAGAATTATCTTAATTTTTAATTGTGTTAATAATCCGGACGTGACAGAAATGTTGACAAAATAATTTGTTCACCAACTCTAATACTTGAAAGAAGAACTCCCACTACTTTTAATTTTTCTAATTTTTGAAATGAAATGAAATTAATATAGATGGTTGAAAATTAATATGGATGGCTCTTTTAATAGTACAACTAAGCAAGGAAGAATTTGATGAGGGTATAAGTACTTTTACAAATAGAGTTTACTGAACACATAGTTGTTTAACTTTACAACCACTTATTCTCACAACATAGCAAAAGCTAGCTTCACTTATAAGCACTTGTACACTAAACTGGCCCTAATATTGCAAACGAGCCACATAAGTTTTCAAGGTTGCACACACAGTTACATACATACATTTAAATATATATGAGTATTAATTGTTGCATTGCAATGCAAATCCATCATTTGATTAGAACATGTTTCAGGAATCCTGGAATGTGAGTGTTCATAATATAGTCTTCCCAATCAATGCATGTCAGATCAAAATTAAAGTTTTCTGCTTCTATATAACCTTCTTTTGTTATCTTTCGCAACTCCTCTGTGTTGGTGTCATCAAAACTATGCAACATTTAGACATTCTGTTAGTCTATATACATGATTACAATTAAATGATAAAATTTTGTTTAATAATAATCAAATAAATGAATACTTACATGCCCTTGAATAACATATAGGGACGGTATAGCTCCACCATGCGCATCACCAATTTGAATTTCTGGTTATACTTGACATATACATCTTGAAAATATTGGCCAGATGCTTTGTTCACCAACTTTAATCCCTTGAAAAAAGAATGAAATTAAATTTAGGAATAACTAAATCGTGTTAACCAACATTGTTTTTATTTATGGGGTATAGGACAATATTATCTTATTGATGAATAGAAGATAAAATATTAAAAAAAAAAGAGTGAATACAAAATGACCCGCCCCTCTAAGTATACATCTTGTTTTGGTTGACAAAATTTTCCTTCTCTTAAAGGCATGACTCTCTGTAAGCAACTAAGCATACATTAATATATTTGAGCATTCTCTGTATTGGTATGCTAAATAAGGAGTTTTTCTACAATTATATGAAAAGTTTGAGATTAATGTATTAATTAATTAAAGAATAAGAAACTTTTCTTCACATTAATTATGCTATTGAGTGGATGGTTAGAACAAACCTTCAAAGGAAGTGAGAGACCCGAAATTTCATTAGATAATTTTTGTAATTCAATAATTATTCAAATATTTGAATTATGAATATTGAGACTATTTTGTAAGTCATTGTGCTGGAAATTCGGTTTCGAATCGATTTTATTTTTGAAACTAACGTTATTTAGGGGGTCGTGAAAATTGACTTTTTATACGTACAAAATTTGGGAAAACTTCCTTCATGAAAGTTGTAGATCTCGACGATACGAGTATGTACATATATGGAACGCAAAAATCAGAGTTCATATGAGGAAGTTATTGACGATTGAAAATTGAGAATTTTCTATAAATATAAGAAAATTCCGGATTTTTTCATAAATCCGAAATTTCCATTTTTTTCTATTTTCATCCCCAGTTTTCTCTCCCTCCCGTCGTGATTTCTAGGCTCCCATTTGTCCAGCCATATCTTCCTCCTCAGTCGACCAATTGACTTGATTCCGAAAACAATTTTGCTCGCTTTGAAGTCATTTAAAACTTCCTAGAAGACATCGAAGTCAAAAAAGAACCCGTGGGAGGCGCTACAAGGCCGAGAAGCTGCACAGGTCGGGCTGAAATCACCCGAGCTGCTCCTCCATTCGCCCGCAGATTTCTTCCTCCTCCGGCCACCAATCGATTGGTGGTTTATAGGATTTCTTAGTGAGCTTCCCACATGGTAAATACTGCCAAATGACTTATTTGCATTCACCACAATGGCTGCTATTATTGAATTTACCACCATATCCACAGGAACCTACATAAGTTCACAAACTTAATTTGATTAGATGCCCTGTAGTTTGACATATAAGAAAACATAATTAACTTGTTTTGTGAAAAATAAAGCGACATAAAACAAAAAAGAAATGATAATTTGATATCTTTATCTTTCTTGTTTCCTTCTGGCTAGCTAGCAATGTATTATAAACTCAAAATGATTACATAATTTGATCCTCATACATCCCTAAGTGTTATGAATCACCATAGATTTCCTCACAAATTCTCAAATTTAAAATACATCAAGTGTGAACACATAATTTTTTTTTTGGGAGAAAATGAAAACATAAAATTAAACTCACCATATCACATTAAAGACAAAAAATAAAATAAAAAACACACCATGTCACGTACTGTCATAGGATTGAGAAGTAGGTATCTGAGCTTCCCCTTACAGTAACCACCAATTATGCTGTCAATAGTTCTTTAATCACCCAGATCCATGCAACAGTTCATGTATATATGAATTAGTATTAATCAGAGTAGGACCTAATCAAACAAGTATTATAGGATTATAGAGAAATATCATTAACCTCTCATAAGCTATGGTTTTATACTTTTTCTATTAGCTAGTCAATTATGGATAGGGGTTAACAATATTTCCCAATTCCCAAACAAGAGTTTTAAAGTTCATAGATTCTCTTACTTGTAACCTTGAACCCAACCTGGAAATGGTTCACTGTATGTGCTGGAAACTAGAGGTAGGCGTACAATAACAAAAGGTAGATTGTTCTTTGACTGATGAGTTAAAAGTACTTCTCTCATCGCCTTTGTAAATGCATAGGTGTTTGGCCATCCATGTAGTTTAGCCCTGAAAATTAAGTTGTATAGAAGGAAATATTTAAGGCATTAATTTTCTTTTCCTTTTTGATTTTCATCACAATTTGGAATGAAAAGTAAGTTTAAAGAATGAGAAAGATTATTAATTGATAAGGGTTTTCAAGACTGCAAAAGTAAGTAGGTCGATGACGTACTAAGACCTTTCAATGCCGAGATCCTTCATTGTGTTCATAATAACTTCTTCTGAGCATCTTGTTTTTGTAGTTCATTCAATTTATCATTCACTAGGTTCTTTTCTACTACTTCGAAGTCAAATCTAAGCATCTCTTTGACCCTCTTATCCATTAAAGTTGAGTCTTCTAGTACGAGTCCGACCTTGTCACCACACACACATGCTGGAAAACACGTAGCACTAATTAGGCATGCAAATCTATAGACACTGAGACATGGAAAATAAATAAATTAAAAGACAGATAGTTTTTATAATTATAGCCCTCAAATAATAATAAAATATTTAAAATTGAATTATTTCAATTCAAAAAAGAAAAGAAAAAAGATCAACACGTTCTTCACAATAATTACCCGCTATTTTTCACAAAAATTACCCCACTATGTTTAAATTTTTATTTTCTTTTTGTCAGACAAATAGGGTACGGGCTGCTTTGTAATACCCGCAATTTCCATTTTAAATCCGAGTGATTGTATCGAATGATTATTATGGGATTTCACGATATATGTTCGATAATCATTCATTTTTACAATTATCGAAGTTTCGAAACGTTTATTTTAACGAAAAGCTCGAAATACTCGGTTTGAGAAATCGACTTTTTCTACGTACGTAATTTGGAGAAACTTCCTTCATGAAAGTTGTAGAACTCGTCGATACGAGTCCGTACACGTGCGGAACACGAAGATCAGATTTTTTTTGAATTAGTTATCGAATTTCGAAGTTTTCCGAAACATGTATATATAGAAAAAAATTTTTGGAAACCCTAAAATTTTTCCCTACCGGTTTCTTTTTTTTCTTTTTCTTCCTCTTTCTTCTTCTTCTTCCTGTTTCAGAAAGAAACTGGGTTTCTCTCTCTCTCTCACAGAAGCAGTCGGCCGAAAGGGGAGAAAATTTTCTCCTTAATTGTTCTCCCTCCACAGACCACCTCTCGACCTCAAACCAAGTCCCAGGCGTTCGTCTCGAGCTGCTCTAGCTCCCGGAGGCAGTCTCACACGGCGGCGGCACAGCCCGAACCGAAAACGTCCATTTTCGGTTCGATCTCGATATCTCGAGCTACACTCCATCATTTCACTTGATTCTTATCTCATTGAGCTCGCCTCAACTTCCTCTACAAGCACCAAGAAGGACCGGAACTGGGTCGAACGTTTTCACGTTCGTCGGAGCTCGACCCGAACGGATCGAAATACCAAAACTTTCGATCAAGATATCTCGAGCTATACACGATCGTTTCTTGTGATTCCAAGCTTGTTGAGTTCGCAAGGAAGTTCTGAACAAGTTTCCAGAAGGGATCGGGGCCTGAGGTTGCAATTTTCACGTCGGTTTTCAAGCTCACCGGTTTCTGCATTTTTTCCGGCCGCCGACTGTAAATCGGTAATTTCGATGCCTTCCGGTCATTTTTAGGTCTTGTGCTAGTTATGAAAGTTGCTCAGAATGATGAAACGAAGGGGACAAGCTCGGCCCCGACACCATTGGTGGTGGTCGGTGGCTGCTCTGTCCCTAACTCCGGCGGCCTTTTCCGGCCACCTCCGGAGGTCTAAAATTTGGTTTCTGTCCATTTTATGATTCTATGTTTCGATACGATCATTTCGGCGTATTATACGCATTTTTCGGATATCGTATGAATTAGTTATGAATTTTGTGATTTCGATCGATTTCGGTCGTTAGATTTTTGATCTGTGAAATTATGACCGTTGGATGAACTTGTAAATTTGTTATGATGATCATATGACTGCCCCAGAGGCTTTGTGTGGTCATGGGCGAAGATCCGACCGTTGGATCTTCGTATATGTGAAAAACGGTAATTAGGGGAGCGATTCGTGAGAAACCGCTCGTCGGATTTTAATGTAAATTAGAATCTGACCGTTAATTAGTGATTAAATTATGAGTTGAATTTGTTGGCTAAATTCGAATCACATTTGATTAGGTGATTGACGGATTTTAATTGCGTGGGCTATTCGGCGTTAATTATAAATTATAATTTATAATTATATTGAAGACGCAGCGGGAGTTTCGAGGTGAGTAAAACTCACGTGGTTCATATTACGAACCGAGCATTTTAATTTATTTATTTTTGGTAATTGTGTGAAAAATATTTGCGGATTAAATATTTGTTTTAAAATTTCATGGACTTGAATCACCACGGTCCATAGGTAAGTAAAATGAATTTTAACTATACAAATGAATTTCATAATTTTCTTGTGTGAACTATAGATGGTATTAGTGGTCATTCCTGAGTGGATGATTACGTATATATATATTTACGTGGAAAATATATATTGATGAGTGGATTGTTTGATTGATGATATGATTGAGTTGATTATATTACAATTGTGTAATTCCATAATAATATGATGTATCTTGGTTGGGTTGGTTTCAGTATGTGATATTTTATATTGGGTTCATTTATGGGTTTAGGGTCAATGTAATGACCGGTGTGGGTAATCGGACGCTCTAATCCTAGTGTGGATGATGGGATACGATTGGTTGAGTATGTGGAATTATTGGACGTTCTAAATATGTATATAGGTATACATATTGATGAAATACAATAATTGATAAATATGTCGGATGCCATAACCTAGGCCAGGTGACGGGCTATGATTCAGTTAGAGCTCTAGTCTGTCAAGTACCGTATTTTTATAAATACGATGAAGAGAGTTGTGGGGAAAGTAGTGAGTGGGGTTGTCTTGTTATATTGAATTGGTGTTGATTGAGATTGTTATTATTTGTATATGTGGAAATAATTGAGTGTTGCTGTGTGTGAGAATAAATGAGATTAAATTAAGTAACAATTCATTCTTTTACTCATACAAGCTTTCATAAGCTTACCGGGTTTTGTGTTGTTGCAATCCCGGTACACTATTCAATGGTGTAGCGGATATTCCTGCAGGTCAGGATAACCAGGGAGGTGACCGAGCTGTTTAGGTGTTTCAGCAGTTTTGTTATTAATTAGTTGTGAGGTGTGTGTATGGTCATTTAGAGCTTTACATTACATTTTGGATTTGAGTTGTAATAATTAACCGAGTCTAAATTCGGTTTAATTTTATTTCGTGTGGTGAGTATGTTAAGAAAGAAAAATTTTCAGGATGATGAATTTGAGTTTGTAGCATTTTCATGTTTCGGATTTTGAATTGTTATTCTAAAATTCGGGGCGTGACAGTTTGGTATCAGAGCGTAAGGTACATATTTGGTGATATGTCAATACTTACCGAGTGATGGCCCGTCTGCAGCGGATCCCCATCGTGTGCTCTTCGGTATTGACAATGTCATTGGGTATGTGAGTGCGTTAGGTTGGCTAGGAACGTTAGTACTTTTAGGAAATTTAAGCATCGTTATGTATGTTCAGTACTTGGTTAATATGGACTTGCATTTGACTTATGCTTTGTTTAAGTGTTATGCGTGTATTAATCAAGTATATCATGCTTATTAGGTAATGGAGATTGAGGGAAACGAGGCCAGAGGTCGGGGTAGAGGTAGACCTCGTGGCAGGGGTAGAGGCCGAGGAAGGGGTAGGGCCCCTCCAGTCGAAGAAGTATTCGAGTCGGAGGAAGATGCACCTTATGAGGATCAGCCTATTCCTCCTGTGGCTGTGGTTGATAATCCTGCTCGCTTGCTGATGCTAGCAAGGGAAATTACTCGCTTGGGAGCAATCAAGTTTGGAAGAGGCACTGATTATATGGTGGCGGATCGCTGGATAGAGGATTTGCAGACCTATTTCGATCTGCTTGATTGCACTGAGACCGACAAGAGGAAGCTAGCCGCTTTCATGCTGAAGGATGAAGCTAGGGTGTGGTGGAACGTCACTCAGAGGAGCATTGAGGTGTCTACCTTGACATGGGACGGCTTTGAGAGGCTGTTCAGGGAGAAGTACTTTCCACCAGCAGTGAAGGAGAGGTTGGAGCGAGAGTTCCTTGCACTTGTACAGGGGAAGATGACCGTAATTGAGTATGATGCGGAGTTCTCCAGATTGTACAAGTATGTGAGACAGATGGAGGATGAGGACTTGGCCAAGAAGTTTCAGAGAGGGTTGAGTCCTTCGATTGAGCGTGATGTAGCCATCTTGGAGCTGAAGACCAAGAGAGAGATCTTGGCTAAGGCATAGATCATTGAGCAGCAAAACCTGATTTGTAGAGAGAAGGAGTCTACTGAGAGAGACTTCCAGGGCAAGAGAAAGGCCATAGCAGGGAGCAGTAGAGCTAGAGACTTCAGGGGTGGGTTCTGGAAGAGACAGAGAACTCAGTTTCAGCATCAGGCTCCAGCTAGGGCAGTAGTAGCTCCTCCTGTTCAGGCTATGCCTATCAGGCATATAGCACCAGCAGCTCCAGTGAAGTGCTTTAACTGTGGCGAGCCGGGCCACATCTCTCGTGCGTGCACAAAGCTACGGGGTAGGTTATGCTACAGTTGTGGACAGGCAGGGCATCAGGCTAGGGAGTGTCCTCGGATTCAGGGTAGAGTGCAGGGTAACCAGCAGAGGCAGTTACCACCTGCTCATGCTAGAGTCTTTGCCATCGGTCAGGCAGGCACGGGAGTGGAAGGTACCTTATCTGTTTATCACTTTCTTGCTAGAGTACTGTTTGATACGGGAGCCTCACACTCTTTCATATCTAGTTCGGTTGTGGATGTTTTGGGTTTGATTACTATGCCTCTGACTAGATCATTGTGTGTTACATCACCTCTCGGTGTGTCTCTTGAGCTTAGCATGCTTTGTGATGATTGCCCTATTGAGATTGGTGGCAGAGAGTTCTCTGCATCTTTGATTGTGATTCCGGATCACACGTATGATGTGATTTTGGGTATGGATTGGTTGAGCCCGAACCATGCTGTTATTGATTGCTTTAGGATGATTGTGTCCTTCCATGTTCCGGGGCAACCGGTGTTTCATTACCGTTGTCTGAAGTCTGACATCACCATGAGGATGGGGATTTTGGCCCATATTGAATAAGGGAGTAGTACTTCAAAGATTACAGGGATTCCTGTAGTTTCAGAGTATGAAGATGTGTTTCAGGAGATCCCTGGGTTACCCCCGAAAAGAGTAATGGACTTCTCCATTGATGTGATACCAGGTACTTCACCTGTGTCAAAAGCACCTTATCGAATGGCTCCAGCTGAACTTCAGGAGTTGAAGGTTCAGATTGAGGGCTTACTTGCACAAGGGTTCATTCAGGCAAGTGTGTCTCCTTGGGGCGCACCAGTGTTGTTTGTGAAGAAAAAGGATAGTTCACTCCGTCTATGTGTGGATTATCGACAGTTGAACAAGGTGACCGTCAAGAATAGGTACCCTTTACCTAGGATTGATGACTTGTTCGATCAGCTTAGAGAAGCTACTGTATTCTCGAAGATTGACTTGAGGTCCGGATATCACCAGTTGAGGGTAAAGGAGGAAGATATTCCAAAGACGGCGTTCAGGACCAGGTATGGACATTTTGAGTTTCTTGTCATGCCTTTTGGTCTCACGAATGCCCCCGCAGCATTTATGGACTTGATGAACCGTACGTTCAGTCCTTACTTGGATCAGTTTGTGGTAGTGTTCATTGACGACATCTTTATTTATTCAAGGACGTCAGCTGAGCATGAGAGGCATCTGCGAATAGTGGTGCAGACATTGAGAGAGCAGAAACTATTTGCCAAGTTCGAGAAGTGCGACTTCTGGCAGAGTGAAGTCAAGTTCCTTGGTCATGTGGTCTCGAAGGATGGAGTTTCTGTGGATCCTTCGAAGGTTGAAGCAGTGATGAGTTGGAGTCGCCCTACTACGGTTACAGAAATCCGTAGCTTCCTTGGATTGGCCGGTTATTACAGGCGCTTCATTGAAGGGTTTTCTGGTATTGCTTCGGCTTTGACCAAATTGACCAGGAAAGACACTCAGTTCGTATGGTCGGATAAGTGTGAGAAGGCTTTCATAGAGCTGAAGACTAGATTGACTACAGCTCCGGTGTTGACTATTCCTACTAGTGGTGGTGGATTAGTCATTTACAGCGATGCATCTCATCAGGGTTTGGGGTGTGTGTTGATGCAGAATGGTAGTGTTGTTGCGTATGGTTCTAGACAGTTGAAGGTACATGAGCGGAATTACCCTACTCATGATCTAGAGCTAGCAGCTGTGGTGTTTGCCTTGAAGATTTGGAGGGACTATCTTTATGGTGAGAAATTTGAACTCTTTTCTGATCACAAGAGTTTGAAGTATCTATTCTCCCAGAAGGAATTGAACATGAGGCAGAGGAGATGGATGGAGCTCATTAAGGACTATGATTTCACCTTTGAGTATCATCCCGGAAAGGCGAATGTGATGGCGGATGCTTTGAGTAGGAAACCGCGGGTAATCATGGCATCGATTATGGTGCGGGAGTGGCGCATGTTAGAAGCTGCATCTGAGTTCGACCTTATGCCCGCAGGAGCAGGACAGGGAATCTTTCTCGGTAGTATCACCTTACAGCCCACCTTGATCTCCAGGATCATTCAGGGTCAGACACTTGATGAGTTTGCTCAGGCGAGGATTTCTGAGATGACTGCTGACCCGGATGTGGAGGGTCCTTCTGAGTGGATGATTGGGGCTGATGGAGGGTTGAGATTTCGAGGGAGATTGTATGTACCGAGTGTTGATAACCTCAGGGAGGAGATCATGCGGGAAGCACATAGGTCTCGATATACTATACATCCAGGAGGTACTAAAATGTATATGGATCTACGAAGACAGTTTTGGTGGTATGGTATGAAGAGGGATGTGGCGGAACACGTGTCGAAGTGTCTTACCTGTCAACAGGTGAAGGCAGAGCATCAGAGACCAGCAGGAATGCTGAACCCTTTATCGATTCCTGTGTGGAAATGGGAAGACATCTCTATGGACTTTGTGACTGGATTGCCCAGATCCAGGCAAAGTTATGACTCGATTTGGGTGATTGTTGACCGGTTGACTAAATCAGCACACTTCCTTCCGGTGGCAAAAACGTACTCAGGTGATGCATTGTGTAAGTTATATGTGAACGAGATAGTGAGGCTTCATGGAGTGCCTGTGACGATTGTATCGGATCGTGATGCTCGTTTCACATCAGAATTCTGGCGTAGGTTCCACAAGGCATTTGGTACGTCTCTTGCTATGAGCACTGCATTTCACCCACAAACAGATGGACAGACCGAGAGAGTGAATCAGGTGATGGATGACATGCTCAGAGCTTGTGTTTTGGATTTTAAGGGTAGTTGGGCGGATCATCTGCCATTGGTAGAGTTTGCCTACAACAACAGCTATCACTCTAGTATCGGTATGGCTCCATATGAGGCTCTTTATGGTAGGCCATGTAGAACTCCTATCTGTTGGGCAGAAGCAGGGGATAAAGGGCTCATCGGACCTGAGATTGTACAGGAGACTACAGAGAAGGTCACTACTATTCGGGACAGAATCCGAACCGCTCAGAGTAGACAGAAGAGTTATGCTGACTTGAAGAGGAGACCGTTGGAGTTTGAGACAGGTGATCATGTGTTCTTGAAAGTCTCACCAATGAAAGGTGTGGTGAGATTTGGCAAGAAGGGAAAACTCGCACCGAGGTATGTTGGACCCTTTGAGATTCTAGAAAGGGTTGGTAACTTGGCATATCGTCTTGCTTTACCTGTTAGCATGTCGGGTGTGCACAACGTTTTCCATGTGTCTCTGCTCAGGAAGTATGTTTGAGATGAGTCTCACGTGATTGACCACGGTACGATCGAAGTGAACCCGGATGTGACGTTTGTAGTAGAACCTGTTCGTATCTTGGATAGGTCTACAAAGAAACTTCGTAGGAAAGAGGTTGATCTCGTGAAGGTGTTGTGGAGTCATCATGATGAGGGTGATGCATCATGGGAGTTAGAATCTGACATGAGGACGAGGTATCCACAGCTTTTTGGGGAATTGGGTACTTGAATTTCGGGACGAAATTCCTTTAAAGGGGGTAGATTGTAATACCCGCAATTTCCATTTTAAATCCCAGTGATTGTATCGAATGATTATTATGCGATTTCACGATATATGTTCGATAATCATTCATTTTTACAATTATCGAAGTTTCGAAACGTTTATTTTAACGAAAAGCTCGAAATACTCGGTTTGAGAAATCGACTTTTTCTACGTACGTAATTTGGAGAAACTTCCTTCATGAAAGTTGTAGAACTCGTCGATACGAGTCCGTACACGTGCGGAACACGAAGATCGGATTTTTTCTGAATTAGTTATCGAATTTCGAAGTTTTCCGAAACATGTATATATAGAAAAAATTTTTTGGAAACCCTAAAATTTTTCCCTACCGGTTTCTTTTTTTTCTTTTTCTTCCTCTTTCTTCTTCTTCTTCCTGTTTCAGAAAGAAACTGGGTTTCTCTCTCTCTCTCACAGAAGCAGTCGGCCGAAAGGGGAGAAAATTTTCTCCTTAATTGTTCTCCCTCCACAGACCACCTCTCGACCTCAAACCAAGTCCCAGGCGTTCGTCTCGAGCTGCTCTAGCTCCCGGAGGCAGTCTCACACGGCGGCGGCACAGCCCGAACCGAAAACGTCCATTTTCGGTTCGATCTCGATATCTCGAGCTACACTCCATCATTTCACTTGATTCTTATCTCATTGAGCTCGCCTCAACTTCCTCTACAAGCACCAAGAAGGACCGGAACTGGGTCGAACGTTTTCACGTTCGTCGGAGCTCGACCCGAACGGATCGAAATACCAAAACTTTCGATCAAGATATCTCGAGCTATACACGATCGTTTCTTGTGATTCCAAGCTTGTTGAGTTCGCAAGGAAGTTCTGAACAAGTTTCCAGAAGGGATCGGGGCCTGAGGTTGCAATTTTCACGTCGGTTTTCAAGCTCACCGGTTTCTGCATTTTTTCCGGCCGCCGACTGTAAATCGGTAATTTCGATGCCTTCCGGTCATTTTTAGGTCTTGTGCTAGTTATGAAAGTTGCTCAGAATGATGAAACGAAGGGGACAAGCTCGGCCCCGACACCATTGGTGGTGGTCGGTGGCTGCTCTGTCCCTAACTCCGGCGGCCTTCTCCGGCCACCTCCGGAGGTCTAAAATTTGGTTTCTGTCCATTTTATGATTCTATGTTTCGATACGATCATTTCGGCGTATTATACGCATTTTTCAGATATCGTATGAATTAGTTATGAATTTTGTGATTTCGATCGATTTCGGTCGTTAGATTTTTGATCTGTGAAATTATGACCGTTGGATGAACTTGTAAATTTGTTATGATGATCATATGACTGCCCCAGAGGCTTTGTGTGGTCATGGGCGAAGATCCGACCGTTGGATCTTCGTATATGTGAAAAACGGTAATTAGGGGAGCGATTCGTGAGAAACCGCTCGTCGGATTTTAATGTAAATTAGAATCTGACCGTTAATTAGTGATTAAATTATGAGTTGAATTTGTTGGCTAAATTCGAATCACATTTGATTAGGTGATTGACGGATTTTAATTGCGTGGGCTATTCGGCGTTAATTATAAATTATAATTTATAATTATACTGAAGACGCAGCGGGAGTTTCGAGGTGAGTAAAACTCACGTGGTTCATATTACGAACCGAGCATTTTAATTTATTTATTTTTGGTAATTGTGTGAAAAATATTTGCGGATTAAATATTTGCTTTAAAATTTCATGGACTTGAATCACCACGGTCCATAGGTAAGTAAAATGAATTTTAACTATACAAATGAATTTCATAATTTTCTTGTGTGAACTATAGATGGTATTAGTGGTCATTCCTGAGTGGATGATTACGTATATATATATTTACGTGGAAAATATATATTGATGAGTGGATTGTTTGATTGATGATATGATTGAGTTGATTATATTACAATTGTGTAATTCCATAATAATATGATGTATCTTGGTTGGGTTGATTTCAGTATGTGATATTTTATATTGGGTTCATTTATGGGTTTAGGGTCAATGTAATGACCGGTGTGGGTAATCGGACGCTCTAATCCTAGTGTGGATGATGGCATACGATTGGTTGAGTATGTGGAATTATTGGACGTTCTAAATATGTACATAGGTATACATATTGATGAAATACAATAATTGATAAATATGTCGGATGCCATAACCTTGGCCAGGTGACGGGCTACGATTCAGTTAGAGCTCTAGTCTGTCAAGTACCGTATTTTTATAAATACGATGAAGAGAGTTGTGGGGAAAGTAGTGAGTGGGGTTGTCTTGTTATATTGAATTGGTGTTGATTGAGATTGTTATTATTTGTATATGTGGAAATAATTGAGTGTTGCTGTGTGTGAGAATAAATGAGATTAAATTAAGTAACAATTCATTCTTTTACTCATACAAGCTTTCATAAGCTTACCGGGTTTTGTGTTGTTGCAATCCCGGTACACTATTCAATGGTGTAGCGGATATTCCTGCAGGTCAGGATAACCAGGGAGGTGACCGAGCTGTTTAGGTGTTTCAGCAGTTTTGTTATTAATTAGTTGTGAGGTGTGTGTATGGTCATTTAGAGCTTTACATTACATTTTGGATTTGAGTTGTAATAATTAACCGAGTCTAAATTCGGTTTAATTTTATTTCGTGTGGTGAGTATGTTAAGAAAGAAAAATTTTCAGGATGATGAATTTGAGTTTGTAGCATTTTCATGTTTCGGATTTTGAATTGTTATTCTAAAATTCGGGGCGTGACAGTTTGGTATCAGAGCGTAAGGTACATATTTGGTGATATGTCAATACTTACCGAGTGATGGCCCGTCTGCAGCGGATCCCCATCGTGTGCTCTTCGGTATTGACAATGTCATTGGGTATGTGAGTGCGTTAGGTTGGCTAGGAACGTTAGTACTTTTAGGAAATTTAAGCATCGTTATGTATGTTCAGTACTTGGTTAATATGGACTTGCATTTGACTTATGCTTTGTTTAAGTGTTATGCGTGTATTAATCAAGTATATCATGCTTATTAGGTAATGGAGATTGAGGGAAACGAGGCCAGAGGTCGGGGTAGTGGTAGACCTCGTGGCAGGGGTAGAGGCCGAGGAAGGGGTAGGGCCCCTCCAGTCGAAGAAGTATTCGAGTTGGAGGAAGATGCACCTTATGAGGATCAGCCTATTCCTCCTGTGGCTGTGGTTGATAATCCTGCTCGTTTGCTGATGCTAGCAAGGGAAATTACTCGCTTGGGAGCAATCAAGTTTGGAAGAGGCACTGATTATATGGTGGCGGATCGCTGGATAGAGGATTTGCAGACCTATTTCGATCTGCTTGATTGCACTGAGACCGACAAGAGGAAGCTAGCCGCTTTCATGCTGAAGGATGAAGCTAGGGTGTGGTGGAACGTCACTCAGAGGAGCATTGAGGTGTCTACCTTGACATGGGACGGCTTTGAGAGGCTGTTCAGGGAGAAGTACTTTCCACCAGCAGTGAAGGAGAGGTTGGAGCGAGAGTTCCTTGCACTTGTACAGGGGAAGATGACCGTAATTGAGTATGATGCGGAGTTCTCCAGATTGTACAAGTATGTGAGACAGATGGAGGATGAGGACTTGGCCAAGAAGTTTCAGAGAGGGTTGAGTCCTTCGATTGAGCGTGATGTAGCCATCTTGGAGCTGAAGACCAAGAGAGAGATCTTGGCTAAGGCACAGATCATTGAGCAGCAAAACCTGATTCGTAGAGAGAAGGAGTCTACTGAGAGAGACTTCCAGGGCAAGAGAAAGGCCATAGCAGGGAGCAGTAGAGCTAGAGACTTCAGGGGTGGGTTCTGGAAGAGACAGAGAACTCAGTTTCAGCATCAGGCTCCAGCTAGGGCAGTAGTAGCTCCTCCTGTTCAGGCTATGCCTATCAGGCAGATAGCACCAGCAGCTCCAGTGAAGTGCTTTAACTGTGGCGAGCCGGGCCACATCTCTCGTGCGTGCACAAAGCTACGGGGTAGGTTATGCTACAGTTGTGGACAGGCAGGGCATCAGGCTAGGGAGTGTCCTCGGATTCAGGGTAGAGTGCAGGGTAACCAGCAGAGGCAGTTACCACCTGCTCATGCTAGAGTCTTTGCCATCGGTCAGGCAGGCACGGGAGTGGAAGGTACCTTATCTGTTTATCACTTTCTTGCTAGAGTACTGTTTGATACGGGAGCCTCACACTCTTTCATATCTAGTTCGGTTGTGGATGTTTTGGGTTTGATTGCTATGCCTCTGACTAGATCATTGTGTGTTACATCACCTCTCGGTGTGTCTCTTGAGCTTAGCATGCTTTGTGATGATTGCCCTATTGAGATTGGTGGCAGAGAGTTCTCTGCATCTTTGATTGTGATTCCGGATCACACGTATGATGTGATTTTGGGTATGGATTGGTTGAGCCCGAACCATGCTGTTATTGATTGCTTTAGGATGATTGTGTCCTTCCATGTTCCGGGGCAACCGGTGTTTCATTACCGTTGTCTGAAGTCTGACATCACCATGAGGATGGGGATTTTGGCCCATATTGAATAAGGGAGTAGTACTTCAAAGATTACAGGGATTCCTGTAGTTTCAGAGTATGAAGATGTGTTTCAGGAGATCCCTGGGTTACCCCCGAAAAGAGTAATGGACTTCTCCATTGATGTGATACCAGGTACTTCACCTGTGTCAAAAGCACCTTATCGAATGGCTCCAGCTGAACTTCAGGAGTTGAAGGTTCAGATTGAGGGCTTACTTGCACAAGGGTTCATTCAGGCAAGTGTGTCTCCTTGGGGCGCACCAGTGTTGTTTGTGAAGAAAAAGGATAGTTCACTCCGTCTATGTGTGGATTATCGACAGTTGAACAAGGTGACCGTCAAGAATAGGTACCCTTTACCTAGGATTGATGACTTGTTCGATCAGCTTAGAGAAGCTACTGTATTCTCGAAGATTGACTTGAGGTCCGGATATCACCAGTTGAGGGTAAAGGAGGAAGATATTCCAAAGACGGCGTTCAGGACCAGGTATGGACATTTTGAGTTTCTTGTCATGCCTTTTGGTCTCACGAATGCCCCCGCAGCATTTATGGACTTGATGAACCGTACGTTCAGTCCTTACTTGGATCAGTTTGTGGTAGTGTTCATTGACGACATCTTTATTTATTCAAGGACGTCAGCTGAGCATGAGAGGCATCTGCGAATAGTGGTGCAGACATTGAGAGAGCAGAAACTATTTGCCAAGTTCGAGAAGTGCGACTTCTGGCAGAGTGAAGTCAAGTTCCTTGGTCATGTGGTCTCGAAGGATGGAGTTTCTGTGGATCCTTCGAAGGTTGAAGCAGTGATGAGTTGGAGTCGCCCTACTACGGTTACAGAAATCCGTAGCTTCCTTGGATTGGCCGGTTATTACAGGCGCTTCATTGAAGGGTTTTCTGGTATTGCTTCGGCTTTGACCAAATTGACCAGGAAAGACACTCAGTTCGTATGGTCGGATAAGTGTGAGAAGGCTTTCATAGAGCTGAAGACTAGATTGACTACAGCTCCGGTGTTGACTATTCCTACTAGTGGTGGTGGATTAGTCATTTACAGCGATGCATCTCATCAGGGTTTGGGGTGTGTGTTGATGCAGAATGGTAGTGTTGTTGCGTATGGTTCTAGACAGTTGAAGGTACATGAGCGGAATTACCCTACTCATGATCTAGAGCTAGCAGCTGTGGTGTTTGCCTTGAAGATTTGGAGGGACTATCTTTATGGTGAGAAATTTGAACTCTTTTCTGATCACAAGAGTTTGAAGTATCTATTCTCCCAGAAGGAATTGAACATGAGGCAGAGGAGATGGATGGAGCTCATTAAGGACTATGATTTCACCTTTGAGTATCATCCCGGAAAGGCGAATGTGATGGCGGATGCTTTGAGTAGGAAACCGCGGGTAATCATGGCATCGATTATGGTGCGGGAGTGGCGCATGTTAGAAGCTGCATCTGAGTTCGACCTTATGCCCGCAGGAGCAGGACAGGGAATCTTTCTCGGTAGTATCACCTTACAGCCCACCTTGATCTCCAGGATCATTCAGGGTCAGACACTTGATGAGTTTGCTCAGGCGAGGATTTCTGAGATGACTGCTGACCCGGATGTGGAGGGTCCTTCTGAGTGGATGATTGGGGCTGATGGAGGGTTGAGATTTCGAGGGAGATTGTATGTACCGAGTGTTGATAACCTCAGGGAGGAGATCATGCGGGAAGCACATAGGTCTCGATATACTATACATCCAGGAGGTACTAAAATGTATATGGATCTACGAAGACAGTTTTGGTGGTATGGTATGAAGAGGGATGTGGCGGAACACGTGTCGAAGTGTCTTACCTGTCAACAGGTGAAGGCAGAGCATCAGAGACCAGCAGGAATGCTGAACCCTTTATCGATTCCTGTGTGGAAATGGGAAGACATCTCTATGGACTTTGTGACTGGATTGCCCAGATCCAGGCAAAGTTATGACTCGATTTGGGTGATTGTTGACCGGTTGACTAAATCAGCACACTTCCTTCCGGTGGCAAAAACGTACTCAGGTGATGCATTGTGTAAGTTATATGTGAACGAGATAGTGAGGCTTCATGGAGTGCCTGTGACGATTGTATCGGATCGTGATGCTCGTTTCACATCAGAATTCTGGCGTAGGTTCCACAAGGCATTTGGTACGTCTCTTGCTATGAGCACTGCATTTCACCCACAAACAGATGGACAGACCGAGAGAGTGAATCAGGTGATGGATGACATGCTCAGAGCTTGTGTTCTGGATTTTAAGGGTAGTTGGGCGGATCATCTGCCATTGGTAGAGTTTGCCTACAACAACAGCTATCACTCTAGTATCGGTATGGCTCCATATGAGGCTCTTTATGGTAGGCCATGTAGAACTCCTATCTGTTGGGCAGAAGCAGGGGATAAAGGGCTCATCGGACCTGAGATTGTACAGGAGACTACAGAGAAGGTCACTACTATTCGGGACAGAATCCGAACCGCTCAGAGTAGACAGAAGAGTTATGCTGACTTGAAGAGGAGACCGTTGGAGTTTGAGACAGGTGATCATGTGTTCTTGAAAGTCTCACCAATGAAAGGTGTGGTGAGATTTGGCAAGAAGGGAAAACTCGCACCGAGGTATGTTGGACCCTTTGAGATTCTAGAAAGGGTTGGTAACTTGGCATATCGTCTTGCTTTACCTGTTAGCATGTCGGGTGTGCACAACGTTTTCCATGTGTCTCTGCTCAGGAAGTATGTTTGAGATGAGTCTCACGTGATTGACCACGGTACGATCGAAGTGAACCCGGATGTGACGTTTGTAGTAGAACCTGTTCGTATCTTGGATAGGTCTACAAAGAAACTTCGTAGGAAAGAGGTTGATCTCGTGAAGGTGTTGTGGAGTCATCATGATGAGGGTGATGCATCATGGGAGTTAGAATCTGACATGAGGACGAGGTATCCACAGCTTTTTGGGGAATTGGGTACTTGAATTTCGGGACGAAATTCCTTTAAAGGGGGTAGATTGTAATACCCGCAATTTCCATTTTAAATCCGAGTGATTGTATCGAATGATTATTATGCGATTTCACGATATATGTTCGATAATCATTCATTTTTACAATTATCGAAGTTTCGAAACGTTTATTTTAACGAAAAGCTCGAAATACTCGGTTTGAGAAATCGACTTTTTCTACGTACGTAATTTGGAGAAACTTCCTTCATGAAAGTTGTAGAACTCGTCGATACGAGTCCGTACACGTGCGGAACACGAAGATCGGATTTTTTCTGAATTAGTTATCGAATTTCGAAGTTTTCCGAAACATGTATATATAGAAAAAATTTTTTGGAAACCCTAAAATTTTTCCCTACCGGTTTCTTTTTTTTCTTTTTCTTCCTCTTTCTTCTTCTTCTTCCTGTTTCAGAAAGAAACTGGGTTTCTCTCTCTCTCTCACAGAAGCAGTCGGCCGAAAGGGGAGAAAATTTTCTCCTTAATTGTTCTCCCTCCACAGACCACCTCTCGACCTCAAACCAAGTCCCAGGCGTTCGTCTCGAGCTGCTCTAGCTCCCGGAGGCAGTCTCACACGGCGGCGGCACAGCCCGAACCGAAAACGTCCATTTTCGGTTCGATCTCGATATCTCGAGCTACACTCCATCATTTCACTTGATTCTTATCTCATTGAGCTCGCCTCAACTTCCTCTACAAGCACCAAGAAGGACCGGAACTGGGTCGAACGTTTTCACGTTCGTCGGAGCTCGACCCGAACGGATCGAAATACCAAAACTTTCGATCAAGATATCTCGAGCTATACACGATCGTTTCTTGTGATTCCAAGCTTGTTGAGTTCGCAAGGAAGTTCTGAACAAGTTTCCAGAAGGGATCGGGGCCTGAGGTTGCAATTTTCACGTCGGTTTTCAAGCTCACCGGTTTCTGCATTTTTTCCGGCCGCCGACTGTAAATCGGTAATTTCGATGCCTTCCGGTCATTTTTAGATCTTGTGCTAGTTATGAAAGTTGCTCAGAATG
Organism: Rosa persica; assembly: GCA_025331145.1. NCBI lineage: Eukaryota > Viridiplantae > Streptophyta > Magnoliopsida > Rosales > Rosaceae > Rosa > Rosa persica. The sequence continues at coordinate 56,302,646 of WFKR01000005.1, forward strand.
ATGAAACGAAGGGGACAAGCTCGGCCCCGACACCATTGGTGGTGGTCGGTGGCTGCTCTGTCCCTAACTCCGGCGGCCTTCTCCGGCCACCTCCGGAGGTCTAAAATTTGGTTTCTGTCCATTTTATGATTCTATGTTTCGATACGATCATTTCGGCGTATTATACGCATTTTTCAGATATCGTATGAATTAGTTATGAATTTTGTGATTTCGATCGATTTCGGTCGTTAGATTTTTGATCTGTGAAATTATGACCGTTGGATGAACTTGTAAATTTGTTATGATGATCATATGACTGCCCCAGAGGCTTTGTGTGGTCATGGGCGAAGATCCGACCGTTGGATCTTCGTATATGTGAAAAACGGTAATTAGGGGAGCGATTCGTGAGAAACCGCTCGTCGGATTTTAATGTAAATTAGAATCTGACCGTTAATTAGTGATTAAATTATGAGTTGAATTTGTTGGCTAAATTCGAATCACATTTGATTAGGTGATTGACGGATTTTAATTGCGTGGGCTATTCGGCGTTAATTATAAATTATAATTTATAATTATACTGAAGACGCAGCGGGAGTTTCGAGGTGAGTAAAACTCACGTGGTTCATATTACGAACCGAGCATTTTAATTTATTTATTTTTGGTAATTGTGTGAAAAATATTTGCGGATTAAATATTTGTTTTAAAATTTCATGGACTTGAATCACCACGGTCCATAGGTAAGTAAAATGAATTTTAACTATACAAATGAATTTCATAATTTTCTTGTGTGAACTATAGATGGTATTAGTGGTCATTCCTGAGTGGATGATTACGTATATATATATTTACGTGGAAAATATATATTGATGAGTGGATTGTTTGATTGATGATATGATTGAGTTGATTATATTACAATTGTGTAATTCCATAATAATATGATGTATCTTGGTTGGGTTGATTTCAGTATGTGATATTTTATATTGGGTTCATTTATGGGTTTAGGGTCAATGTAATGACCGGTGTGGGTAATCGGACGCTCTAATCCTAGTGTGGATGATGGGATACGATTGGTTGAGTATGTGGAATTATTGGACGTTCTAAATATGTATATAGGTATACATATTGATGAAATACAATAATTGATAAATATGTCGGATGCCATAACCTTGGCCAGGTGACGGGCTACGATTCAGTTAGAGCTCTAGTCTGTCAAGTACCGTATTTTTATAAATACGATGAAGAGAGTTGTGGGGAAAGTAGTGAGTGGGGTTGTCTTGTTATATTGAATTGGTGTTGATTGAGATTGTTATTATTTGTATATGTGGAAATAATTGAGTGTTGCTGTGTGTGAGAATAAATGAGATTAAATTAAGTAACAATTCATTCTTTTACTCATACAAGCTTTCATAAGCTTACCGGGTTTTGTGTTGTTGCAATCCCGGTACACTATTCAATGGTGTAGCGGATATTCCTGCAGGTCAGGATAACCAGGGAGGTGACCGAGCTGTTTAGGTGTTTCAGCAGTTTTGTTATTAATTAGTTGTGAGGTGTGTGTATGGTCATTTAGAGCTTTACATTACATTTTGGATTTGAGTTGTAATAATTAACCGAGTCTAAATTCGGTTTAATTTTATTTCGTGTGGTGAGTATGTTAAGAAAGAAAAATTTTCAGGATGATGAATTTGAGTTTGTAGCATTTTCATGTTTCGGATTTTGAATTGTTATTCTAAAATTCGGGGCGTGACAGTTTGGTATCAGAGCGTAAGGTACATATTTGGTGATATGTCAATACTTACCGAGTGATGGCCCGTCTGCAGCGGATCCCCATCGTGTGCTCTTCGGTATTGACAATGTCATTGGGTATGTGAGTGCGTTAGGTTGGCTAGGAACGTTAGTACTTTTAGGAAATTTAAGCATCGTTATGTATGTTCAGTACTTGGTTAATATGGACTTGCATTTGACTTATGCTTTGTTTAAGTGTTATGCGTGTATTAATCAAGTATATCATGCTTATTAGGTAATGGAGATTGAGGGAAACGAGGCCAGAGGTCGGGGTAGTGGTAGACCTCGTGGCAGGGGTAGAGGCCGAGGAAGGGGTAGGGCCCCTCCAGTCGAAGAAGTATTCGAGTTGGAGGAAGATGCACCTTATGAGGATCAGCCTATTCCTCCTGTGGCTGTGGTTGATAATCCTGCTCGTTTGCTGATGCTAGCAAGGGAAATTACTCGCTTGGGAGCAATCAAGTTTGGAAGAGGCACTGATTATATGGTGGCGGATCGCTGGATAGAGGATTTGCAGACCTATTTCGATCTGCTTGATTGCACTGAGACCGACAAGAGGAAGCTAGCCGCTTTCATGCTGAAGGATGAAGCTAGGGTGTGGTGGAACGTCACTCAGAGGAGCATTGAGGTGTCTACCTTGACATGGGACGGCTTTGAGAGGCTGTTCAGGGAGAAGTACTTTCCACCAGCAGTGAAGGAGAGGTTGGAGCGAGAGTTCCTTGCACTTGTACAGGGGAAGATGACCGTAATTGAGTATGATGCGGAGTTCTCCAGATTGTACAAGTATGTGAGACAGATGGAGGATGAGGACTTGGCCAAGAAGTTTCAGAGAGGGTTGAGTCCTTCGATTGAGCGTGATGTAGCCATCTTGGAGCTGAAGACCAAGAGAGAGATCTTGGCTAAGGCACAGATCATTGAGCAGCAAAACCTGATTCGTAGAGAGAAGGAGTCTACTGAGAGAGACTTCCAGGGCAAGAGAAAGGCCATAGCAGGGAGCAGTAGAGCTAGAGACTTCAGGGGTGGGTTCTGGAAGAGACAGAGAACTCAGTTTCAGCATCAGGCTCCAGCTAGGGCAGTAGTAGCTCCTCCTGTTCAGGCTATGCCTATCAGGCAGATAGCACCAGCAGCTCCAGTGAAGTGCTTTAACTGTGGCGAGCCGGGCCACATCTCTCGTGCGTGCACAAAGCTACGGGGTAGGTTATGCTACAGTTGTGGACAGGCAGGGCATCAGGCTAGGGAGTGTCCTCGGATTCAGGGTAGAGTGCAGGGTAACCAGCAGAGGCAGTTACCACCTGCTCATGCTAGAGTCTTTGCCATCGGTCAGGCAGGCACGGGAGTGGAAGGTACCTTATCTGTTTATCACTTTCTTGCTAGAGTACTGTTTGATACGGGAGCCTCACACTCTTTCATATCTAGTTCGGTTGTGGATGTTTTGGGTTTGATTGCTATGCCTCTGACTAGATCATTGTGTGTTACATCACCTCTCGGTGTGTCTCTTGAGCTTAGCATGCTTTGTGATGATTGCCCTATTGAGATTGGTGGCAGAGAGTTCTCTGCATCTTTGATTGTGATTCCGGATCACACGTATGATGTGATTTTGGGTATGGATTGGTTGAGCCCGAACCATGCTGTTATTGATTGCTTTAGGATGATTGTGTCCTTCCATGTTCCGGGGCAACCGGTGTTTCATTACCGTTGTCTGAAGTCTGACATCACCATGAGGATGGGGATTTTGGCCCATATTGAATAAGGGAGTAGTACTTCAAAGATTACAGGGATTCCTGTAGTTTCAGAGTATGAAGATGTGTTTCAGGAGATCCCTGGGTTACCCCCGAAAAGAGTAATGGACTTCTCCATTGATGTGATACCAGGTACTTCACCTGTGTCAAAAGCACCTTATCGAATGGCTCCAGCTGAACTTCAGGAGTTGAAGGTTCAGATTGAGGGCTTACTTGCACAAGGGTTCATTCAGGCAAGTGTGTCTCCTTGGGGCGCACCAGTGTTGTTTGTGAAGAAAAAGGATAGTTCACTCCGTCTATGTGTGGATTATCGACAGTTGAACAAGGTGACCGTCAAGAATAGGTACCCTTTACCTAGGATTGATGACTTGTTCGATCAGCTTAGAGAAGCTACTGTATTCTCGAAGATTGACTTGAGGTCCGGATATCACCAGTTGAGGGTAAAGGAGGAAGATATTCCAAAGACGGCGTTCAGGACCAGGTATGGACATTTTGAGTTTCTTGTCATGCCTTTTGGTCTCACGAATGCCCCCGCAGCATTTATGGACTTGATGAACCGTACGTTCAGTCCTTACTTGGATCAGTTTGTGGTAGTGTTCATTGACGACATCTTTATTTATTCAAGGACGTCAGCTGAGCATGAGAGGCATCTGCGAATAGTGCTGCAGACATTGAGAGAGCAGAAACTATTTGCCAAGTTCGAGAAGTGCGACTTCTGGCAGAGTGAAGTCAAGTTCCTTGGTCATGTGGTCTCGAAGGATGGAGTTTCTGTGGATCCTTCGAAGGTTGAAGCAGTGATGAGTTGGAGTCGCCCTACTACGGTTACAGAAATCCGTAGCTTCCTTGGATTGGCCGGTTATTACAGGCGCTTCATTGAAGGGTTTTCTGGTATTGCTTCGGCTTTGACCAAATTGACCAGGAAAGACACTCAGTTCGTATGGTCGGATAAGTGTGAGAAGGCTTTCATAGAGCTGAAGACTAGATTGACTACAGCTCCGGTGTTGACTATTCCTACTAGTGGTGGTGGATTAGTCATTTACAGCGATGCATCTCATCAGGGTTTGGGGTGTGTGTTGATGCAGAATGGTAGTGTTGTTGCGTATGGTTCTAGACAGTTGAAGGTACATGAGCGGAATTACCCTACTCATGATCTAGAGCTAGCAGCTGTGGTGTTTGCCTTGAAGATTTGGAGGGACTATCTTTATGGTGAGAAATTTGAACTCTTTTCTGATCACAAGAGTTTGAAGTATCTATTCTCCCAGAAGGAATTGAACATGAGGCAGAGGAGATGGATGGAGCTCATTAAGGACTATGATTTCACCTTTGAGTATCATCCCGGAAAGGCGAATGTGATGGCGGATGCTTTGAGTAGGAAACCGCGGGTAATCATGGCATCGATTATGGTGCGGGAGTGGCGCATGTTAGAAGCTGCATCTGAGTTCGACCTTATGCCCGCAGGAGCAGGACAGGGAATCTTTCTCGGAAGTATCACCTTACAGCCCACCTTGATCTCCAGGATCATTCAGGGTCAGACACTTGATGAGTTTGCTCAGGCGAGGATTTCTGAGATGACTGCTGACCCGGATGTGGAGGGTCCTTCTGAGTGGATGATTGGGGCTGATGGAGGGTTGAGATTTCGAGGGAGATTGTATGTACCGAGTGTTGATAACCTCAGGGAGGAGATCATGCGGGAAGCACATAGGTCTCGATATACTATACATCCAGGAGGTACTAAAATGTATATGGATCTACGAAGACAGTTTTGGTGGTATGGTATGAAGAGGGATGTGGCGGAACACGTGTCGAAGTGTCTTACCTGTCAACAGGTGAAGGCAGAGCATCAGAGACCAGCAGGAATGCTGAACCCTTTATCGATTCCTGTGTGGAAATGGGAAGACATCTCTATGGACTTTGTGACTGGATTGCCCAGATCCAGGCAAAGTTATGACTCGATTTGGGTGATTGTTGACCGGTTGACTAAATCAGCACACTTCCTTCCGGTGGCAAAAACGTACTCAGGTGATGCATTGTGTAAGTTATATGTGAACGAGATAGTGAGGCTTCATGGAGTGCCTGTGACGATTGTATCGGATCGTGATGCTCGTTTCACATCAGAATTCTGGCGTAGGTTCCACAAGGCATTTGGTACGTCTCTTGCTATGAGCACTGCATTTCACCCACAAACAGATGGACAGACCGAGAGAGTGAATCAGGTGATGGATGACATGCTCAGAGCTTGTGTTCTGGATTTTAAGGGTAGTTGGGCGGATCATCTGCCATTGGTAGAGTTTGCCTACAACAACAGCTATCACTCTAGTATCGGTATGGCTCCATATGAGGCTCTTTATGGTAGGCCATGTAGAACTCCTATCTGTTGGGCAGAAGCAGGGGATAAAGGGCTCATCGGACCTGAGATTGTACAGGAGACTACAGAGAAGGTCACTACTATTCGGGACAGAATCCGAACCGCTCAGAGTAGACAGAAGAGTTATGCTGACTTGAAGAGGAGACCGTTGGAGTTTGAGACAGGTGATCATGTGTTCTTGAAAGTCTCACCAATGAAAGGTGTGGTGAGATTTGGCAAGAAGGGAAAACTCGCACCGAGGTATGTTGGACCCTTTGAGATTCTAGAAAGGGTTGGTAACTTGGCATATCGTCTTGCTTTACCTGTTAGCATGTCGGGTGTGCACAACGTTTTCCATGTGTCTCTGCTCAGGAAGTATGTTTGAGATGAGTCTCACGTGATTGACCACGGTACGATCGAAGTGAACCCGGATGTGACGTTTGTAGTAGAACCTGTTCGTATCTTGGATAGGTCTACAAAGAAACTTCGTAGGAAAGAGGTTGATCTCGTGAAGGTGTTGTGGAGTCATCATGATGAGGGTGATGCATCATGGGAGTTAGAATCTGACATGAGGACGAGGTATCCACAGCTTTTTGGGGAATTGGGTACTTGAATTTCGGGACGAAATTCCTTTAAAGGGGGTAGATTGTAATACCCGCAATTTCCATTTTAAATCCCAGTGATTGTATCGAATGATTATTATGCGATTTCACGATATATGTTCGATAATCATTCATTTTTACAATTATCGAAGTTTCGAAATGTTTATTTTAACGAAAAGCTCGAAATACTCGGTTTGAGAAATCGACTTTTTCTACGTACGTAATTTGGAGAAACTTCCTTCATGAAAGTTGTAGAACTCGTCGATACGAGTCCGTACACGTGCGGAACACGAAGATCGGATTTTTTCTGAATTAGTTATCGAATTTCGAAGTTTTCCGAAACATGTATATATAGAAAAAAGTTTTTGGAAACCCTAAAATTTTTCCCTACCGGTTTCTTTTTTTTCTTTTTCTTCCTCTTTCTTCTTCTTCTTCCTGTTTCAGAAAGAAACTGGGTTTCTCTCTCTCTCTCACAGAAGCAGTCGGCCGAAAGGGGAGAAAATTTTCTCCTTAATTGTTCTCCATCCACAGACCACCTCTCGACCTCAAACCAAGTCCCAGGCGTTCGTCTCGAGCTGCTCTAGCTCCCGGAGGCAGTCTCACACGGCGGCGGCACTGCCCGAACCGAAAACGTCCATTTTCGGTTCGATCTCGATATCTCGAGCTACACTCCATCATTTCACTTGATTCTTGTCTCATTGAGCTCGCCTCAACTTCCTCTACAAGCACCAAGAAGGACCGGAACTGGGTCGAACGTTTTCACGTTCGTCGGAGCTCGACCCGAACGGATCGAAATACCAAAACTTTCGATCAAGATATCTCGAGCTATACACGATCGTTTCTTATGATTCCAAGCTTGTTGAGTTCGCAAGGAAGTTCTGAACAAGTTTCCAGAAGGGATCGGGGCCTGAGGTTGCAATTTTCACGTCGGTTTTCAAGCTCACCGGTTTCTGCATTTTTTCCGGCCGCCGACTGTAAATCGGTAATTTCGATGCCTTCCGGTCATTTTTAGGTCTTGTGCTAGTTATGAAAGTTGCTCAGAATGATGAAACGAAGGGGACAAGCTCGGCCCCGACACCATTGGTGGTGGTCGGTGGCTGCTCTGTCCCTAACTCCGGCGGCCTTTTCCGGCCACCTCCGGAGGTCTAAAATTTGGTTTCTGTCCATTTTATGATTCTATGTTTCGATACGATCATTTCGGCGTATTATACGCATTTTTCAGATATCGTATGAATTAGTTATGAATTTTGTGATTTCGATCGATTTCGGTCGTTAGATTTTTGATCTGTGAAATTATGACCGTTGGATGAACTTGTAAATTTGTTATGATGATCATATGACTGTCCCAGAGGCTTTATGTGGTCATGGGTGAAGATCCGACCGTTGGATCTTCGTATATGTGAAAAACGGTAATTAGGGGAGCGATTCGTGAGAAACCGCTCATCGGATTTTAATGTAAATTAGAATCTGACCGTTAATTAGTGATTAAATTATGAGTTGAATTTGTTGGCTAAATTCGAATCACATTTGATTAGGTGATTGACGGATTTTAATTGCGTGGGCTATTCGGCGTTAATTATAAATTATAATTTATAATTATATTGAAGACGCAGCGGGAGTTTCGAGGTGAGTAAAACTCACGTGGTTCATATTACGAACCGAGCATTTTAATTTATTTATTTTTGGTAATTGTGTGAAAAATATTTGCGGATTAAATATTTGTTTTAAAATTTCATGGACTTGAATCACCACGGTCCATAGGTAAGTAAAATGAATTTTAACTATACAAATGAATTTCATAATTTTCTTGTGTGAACTATAGATGGTATTAGTGGTCATTCCTGAGTGGATGATTACGTATATATATATTTACGTGGAAAATATATATTGATGAGTGGATTGTTTGATTGATGATATGATTGAGTTGATTATATTACAATTGTGTAATTCCATAATAATATGATGTATCTTGGTTGGGTTGATTTTAGTATGTGATATTTTATATTGGGTTCATTTATGGGTTTAGGGTCAATGTAATGACCGGTGTGGGTAATCGGACGCTCTAATCCTAGTGTGGATGATGGGATACGATTGGTTGAGTATGTGGAATTATTGGACGTTCTAAATATGTATATAGGTATACATATTGATGAAATACAATAATTGATAAATATGTCGGATGCCATAACCTAGGCCAGGTGACGGGCTACGATTCAGTTAGAGCTCTAGTCTGTCAAGTACCGTATTTTTATAAATACGATGAAGAGAGTTGTGGGGAAAGTAGTGAGTGGGGTTGTCTTGTTATATTGAATTGGTGTTGATTGAGATTGTTATTATTTGTATATGTGGAAATAATTGAGTGTTGCTGTGTGTGAGAATAAATGAGATTAAATTAAGTAACAATTCATTCTTTTACTCATACAAGCTTTCATAAGCTTACCGGGTTTTGTGTTGTTGCAATCCCGGTACACTATTCAATGGTGTAGCGGATATTCCTGCAGGTCAGGATAACCAGGGAGGTGACCGAGCTGTTTAGGTGTTTCAGCAGTTTTGTTATCAATTAGTTGTGAGGTGTGTGTATGCTCATTTAGAGCTTTACATTACATTTTGGATTTGAGTTGTAATAATTAACCGAGTCTAAATTCGGTTTAATTTTATTTCGTGTGGTGAGTATGTTAAGAAAGTAAAATTTTCAGGATGATGAATTTGAGTTTGTAGCATTTTCATGTTTCGGATTTTGAATTGTTATTCTAAAATTCGGGGCGTGACATGCTTGCTAGAAGAAAAAAAATGTTATCTAAGTTGCATAATCTTAATTAATTATAACAGAAAAAGATATAAATACTACCAGTTGATATGTGGAGAACATCTCTAACTTTAAGCTTTTGTTTGCAAAACTCAACATATGTAGAACTCCAAATGTATTGATGCTCAAGGATATATCATATCTGCACAGTAAAAAACAAAATATATTATATATGTATATATATATATATCTATATATATAGATGATTATTTTACTAATGCGAGATAAACATATATATGCATGTAGTATTATATATATTCAGAGGTGTTCACTTTTAGATCATCCTTTAAAAATCATCTCTCTCAAAAGTGAAAATTGATCTATAGTTGAATTGCATTAATAATTTGATTCTCAAGCGATCTCAATTAAATTAATTATCTGTAATTATATTCTTTAACAATAAACCTAATAAGTGAAGAATTTTGATCATAATAGCACAATCAGTGCCCACTACCAGTTGGTCTAGTAGCATAAGTCTCGCTTTTATAAGTGAGATGTCGGGAGTTCGACTTACAATAGACTAGTTATTGTATATGAGTTGTTTATTTAATAAATTTAAAAAATAGCACAATCAATATAAGGTGCAAAGTGTAACGGAAAATGTTCGCAAGTCGTTAGCTAACTACAAAAAGTTATACACTTATTCGATCAACAAACAAAAAAAAAAAAAAAGCTTTTCTATTATGAGTTATTTCATGTGCATGTAATGTATACAAAAAAGATTTGAGGGGTAATAATAGAGGGAGAACAAGATAGAAAGACGGACAGGGTGGAGAAAGCAATAAAAGATAGAAGGACAAGTAATGAACGGTTAAATAGACTTGGAAAGGAATGGTTTTTATTATATATACGGCTTAATGTCATTTCTGAGAAATTCTATTTTAATTTTCATGTCAAAAAAAAAAAAATTCATGTCAACATATTTGACCACATCAATTTTTGTTTTCTTTTTCTTTCTTTTAAATAAATAAATAAATATACCGCCCATTATTTTATTGTATTCAGATTAATACTTTTTTAAATACTAATTATTTTTCTTTTGTAAAAGAATTTTTTTTTAAATAAATAGAAACCCGCTGCGATTTGATCTAATGGCATAAATCTCTCATTCATAAAATCAAGTCCACCAAGAATAGTAAAAAAAAAAAACAAAATCCCCCCCCCCCCCCCCCCCCCGAAAAGAAGAAGGCGGCTAGGGTTTCTTTGGGTAAGCTTGGAGGCTCTTGTCCGACAGCTCCCGTGCTATGCCAGGCTTTTAGCCTTATCGGTGAGCGGTGAGTGCAACCAAGCGGGGACTTTTTTGATGGCCGTTTCTCAACCTGTTGCTGCAGCGACGTGGCTCGAACCTTGACTTGCTTGCAAGCCTTGTAGTGGTCCTGCGTCTTCTGATCGCTTAGAGGCTCTGGTGGGAGTAGTCTGGTGGTACCGGTATTCTGTCCCTTGATTAGCGGCGACTGGCAGGATAGTGTGAGGTGGAGTTTCGACGGACTCTTTTGGATTGAAGTTCTCCGATCTGATATGCGTGCTTTGGAACCATGTGGGGATCGAGAAAGTGTTTAGGGGAGGTGCTGCTTCTTGTTGGCGTGTTGGCTGTAAAACCCCTGAAATTAGTTATTAATTTTCGAGTGTATTTCGGAATTTGTTTTGTTGATTGTTGTGCGATTAGTTGGTTCGATGGTGAAGTAGAAGAATTTCGTGGGGTCAAGGTTTGACTTTTTATACGTTAGGATTTTGTGAAAACTTCCTTCACGGATATTGTAGCGTGCGTTGATACGAGTTCGTGGACATGCGGAATGCGAAAATCGGAGTTCGTATGAAGAAGATATCTCATTCGAAAAAAGTTTTCATTTTAGTATAAAGGACAAATTTTCGCAAAAATTACAAAGAAGGACAAATTTCCAAATCTGGAAACTTGTCCCTCTTTCTCTCTCCTGAGCCCACGCGCAGCTCCACCTTCGCCGGCTTCGTTTTGCTCCGTCCGGCCACCATAGGCCGCGTTTCTTGTCATAATCTCTTTGCCTCATCCTCCTCTATAAGTTTGTGGAAGAATTGGACCATGAAACGAGTTGTGGAAGGCACTGCAAGGCCGAGAAGTTTGGCGGCGATGCTGCATCTATCCTAGATCAGAACTTTCGATCCTAGCCACCATAGCTGGTGTTTCTTAAGGGCTTTTGGAGCCTAGAGGATGTAGATGGCTTCTCCCAAGGTGTCTTGCTTTGATTCAAAATGTGGAGGTCGAATTTTGAAGATTGTGATTCTAGGGCTCTTCGAATTTTAGAGCTTTCGAGGTAAATTCCTGCCATACGGCTTCGATTCAGACTTTGTGCTAGTTAAAAAAGTTGTAATTGGAGTTGAGATGAAGATCTTTTGTGTTGGAAGTTTTGTCAAGGGGCGGGGCGGCGACGCCACCACTGTGGTGGTGTTTTCTGGCCACTTCCGGCCACCCCAGGGACAGTTTATGTTCTTGATTTCGATCTACTCATCGATACGAGCATTTTGATATACAACGTGTAATTTTTGGAGATCATATGAGCATGTTAGGGTTTTAGCGTTTTCGATTCGATTGGTTTTCGGTCTGTGAGGATTCGGCCGTTCGATCTACTTGTAGTTTTGTTTTATTGATCGTAGAAGTGTTCTGAAGACGTTGGATGGTCTCAGATGAGGATCCGATTGTTGGGTCGTCGTATAATTGTGTTTTGTGAATTGTGTGTTTTATGTCGTATTGAGTGTGACCTTGATGTGATTAGGTGATTGACGGAATTGTGTGAGCGGAGTTTGGACGATTTGGTGCTGGTCTTGGTTTTGTGTGAAGATGCAGCAGGATATGAAGGTGAGTAAATCTCACATTGTTTTGGATGATAAATTAGTCGAATGATAGTTAGTAGAATAAATTGTTAGCTGTAAAATCAGAGATGTCGCAAAATAAATATTTGTTTTGAAATATATGGACTTGATCGTCAACAGTTCATGGGTAAGTAAAAACAAGGATTTGTTACAATGATTTTCAGTTTGAGTTGATTGTGAAATATAGTAGGAGTTGTTAGGTGAAGTGAAAAACATTGTTTTGTGTGATTTTATCACTATTGGGTTGAGAGGTGATTTTGAAGAAAATAAATGAATTTGGAGAAGAAAAAATGATGGTGTTGTTAGATTTATGTTTTGAAAGGAATATGTATGATTTGTTAAAATGTTGAGGTGTGCAAATAATATTTTGAAAAGGTTTTTGATATTGTTTTGAGAGTGATGAATTTATATATATTGTGATATAAACAACGTGGTGGTCAAAGTGGCGATAACCAAAGTGGTGACCAAAGTGGCGATAATTTATATAGTAGTACCAAAGTGGTGACCAAAGTGGCGATAATCTATACAATAGTACTAAGGTGGTGATAATTGTTGTGGTGATTGTTATGGAAAGAATATGGATTATTGTTGATGAGTGATTGATGTTTGGGGTTGTTGACGTGGTGTTTGGTGTGGTTAGTAGATGAATGGTATTGATTATTACTTTATTTCTGTTATTAACTTGCTTTAGTAATCTCCTGAACTAAATTATACGTAGGGATTACTGTTTTCTGAATTATTTGGTTTTAATGTAGTCTACTGAACTAAACTATATGCAGGGATTACTATGACTTCTATTGATTGTTTTAATGTAATCACTGGAACTACATGATATGCTGGGATTACTATGATTTGCTTGATGTGCTTTTGATGTGATCTCATGAACTAATTCACATGCAGTGATTACTTTTTACTTGATTTTGATTTATCTGTGCTTTACTTTTTTGAGAAGTGGTTGTTGAGATTTCATTGATTTTGAAAGGTTACTGAGGTGACACTAATACGGATGAGATAAAAGGAGCATGACTTTGGATTATTGGAGTTTTAAAACATTAAAACGTTACTGGAGTTTGATTGTTAGTTGTACATTTGTGAAATTTAATTGCATCAGTTGAGAGTCAGAGCATGTGAGTTTTAAAATATGAATTAATGTACTTGAGCATGACATGGTAGGATATGGACTTGATGTTTTGTCATGATAATTATTTAGCGTTTTGTTAGGTTGAGATGGTGTTTTTTTCCTTATTGTTCTGAGTTTACTCACAAGAGCTTTCATAAGCTTACCGGGTTTGTTATTTTCAATCCGATGCATTACTCAGTGGTGTAGGGGTCTATCCCGCAGGTTAGGATGAACGTGATGGAACTGTGGTCCCTTGCCGTTGCAGTTGTGAGGTTAGGAGTTCATTTGTTGTGTGCACTTGTTAGTCTTCCGCTGTGTAATGAGTTTGGTGGGATTGTTTACATGTTGAATTGTCACTGCAGTTTAATTTGTAAACTTGGTATAATATAATATATGACTCTAAAGAATGGGTTTGTATTGACATGGTGGATTCAGGACATCTTTACTTATTGTTCTTTAAATAAATTCTTTTCTGGTGTTTTGTATTAATGTCTGAACCATGACGCCCATTGTTATTTGTTTTTAAATTGTGCTTGAAAATTGAGGCGTGATACTTGCGATAAAGGAGGAGTGGATGGTGGCCAACGGCGATTTGTGGTGGTGGCTAGATCTTGAAACCGTGGTGGCGGCGTTGTGGCTGCTGCAGCTTGGAGTTGGCTGGAGTTTGAATGCTTTTGGATCTGGGCTTTGCTTTGGGCCCAACTTCATTTTTTGTTATTTATTTTTGTCTAATAAGGCCCCCTTTTTTACAGGTGGGTGTAGTGGGCCTTAGCCTTGTATAGAGTCGAACCGTGATTATAAGGGATGCAAATACTTCCGTCATCTCAAGTTCTCAGCCAACTAAATTACTTCGATAGTTTGCTATGTTACATCACATATATATATATATATATATTTTAAAACTTTATTTAAAAAAAAGGAACATTTCCTAACAATATTTTTAATAAATTTTGAGTTTTCATTTTTCGAAAATCTTCTTCATAGCCTTTTTTTTTATAAATTGTTTTTCACATGATGTAGTATCGTTTATATTTTTACTAATTAAGTATTTATCTTTAAATTATATAAGACCTTTAACCAAAAATATATTAATAAAATAATCTAGTTACACTACATATTTTACATTCAATAAATAAATTAATTGAATAAGTGAATGAACATTGTTTTGCCTCAAAGACTTGACCCAACGGATAGAAACAAACATAAATATGCAGTGAATAGTATTCTGCCTTAGAGACCCAACGAGTGGACTGACTCTAAGTGAAATTAAGAGGTCATTACCATTTGTTCTAGTGACATAAGTCTCCTATAAGTAGAAGGTTGTGACCTTTATAAGTTGAAATTTGTGAGCTCAACTCACAGAAGAATAGTTGTTTTAATTAAAAAAAATTAAGTCTAAATAAAGAACAAACTTTTAACTACCCACTAGGTGTTGAGTTTTAACTCAAAAGGTCTCGGTGCAATTGGAAAAAAGCTACTCACTAATAAGTTATTTTGTGTTGTCAGTTTGCTGATGTGCGATCTTTACTCTCCAACAGAATCCACCTCATGTGGAAAAAGCATCAAAGATGGAACTAGTATAGTAAGAGAAAAGAAATCTAACTTTAGAAAGTTGGATATCTGTGTGGCATGTGCTTGTTAACTACCCATTAAGTGTTGAGTTTAACTCAAAAATGTCTTAGTACAATTGGGTATAAATCAACCACATATTTTGTTACTTTCCTGATGTGGGATATTCGCTCTGCAACAAAACCCACAAAAGAAAACATCAAAGATGGAACTAGTAATTCATGAAAAAAGAAATCTAACTATAGAAAGTTGGATATTTTGTGGCATGTATTTGTTACCTCCCATCAAAGTTTGTATTTGCTGCAGAACTCACTATGATTTGTATGTCATTGCACATTTTTTCCATCAATATGACATCCTTCACTCCCAGGTTTTCAAAACTTACATCTCCCGGTAGAGCAACGACTTTTTGAGATACAAAGGAGTCAAAATCTTCACCCCATGTTTCTCTCAGTACCTTGAACAACTCCTTCCCTAAGATCTTGATACAAAAATTCAAACAAATAAATTAGTAAACTACTCCTAGGGGAATAATTACTACTACTCTAGTTCATTCCAAATTACATGAAAATATGTACATGCAACTACTATTATTGCATATTTGCATGCATATCATTTATAATCTGTGAATAATAATGACTATGCATGTTTACAGTTGGCTATGTAATAGAAGACCTTATTATTCATTCGATATGTGGCGGACTTGGCATCAGTAGCTCTTATAAGAAGATAAAACCTCCTGACGTCTGGTTGAACCCTCAGAATTTTTTCTACAAGTACTGCATAATACATTAATGTAAAAAGTTAATATATATATATATATGGAGAGAGAGAGAGAGAGTGTGAGAGAGACAGAGAGAGAGAGAGAGAGAGAGAGAGAGACAGAGAGGTATTGTACCCATTCCGAGGAAGCCAGTGGCTCCGGTGATCAAAATGGTCTTATTATGTAGGTATCCTAGTATGCTCTCCAACTGATCCATTAATAACTGAAGTTGTAAGTGGGAACTGATTAGAATGGGGTTTAGCTTTGGTCGAGTATATACTCGGATGATTTGATGGTTTCAAATGCTATTTGGTAGGAGTTTATATAGGCACAGCCAAACTTAAATGTCTGGCCAACTAATGTTGGCATGGACACATGCAGTGAATACACCTGTCAACCACTGCCCGACAAATAATTTTTCTAGTTAAAGTTAGATTCACACCAGAGTTTTGCAAAAATTTACTATTTGATCAGGAGAGTGTATTATCCTCAAGCAAACTAATTAAATAAAAAATAATCAAAAATCCGTACACACAAATGGAAAGTGTGGCACTGGTCTTTCCAACCATATCCTCCAAGAACTAAATTGTGTTATTGACTTGGAATTGATTTAGCATATGTCTAGGTCTCGCAAATTTATATTGCAACTAATATGTGACTTCTAAAATATGCTTATATGCTAGCCATATGTCAAACCAATTCATGACAATCAAGTACAACACACTAAACTTGGATTGACCACTAAACTCACAAGGATGCACTAAATATGTCAACTCAAGTGTTTACGGCTAAATGTGTTTCACTCGAATACGATTTTGCAAATTAAGTCTCCATAGGCTTGCTCCTCAACTGCATCTTCGCTAATTAACTTACAAGTCATTGGATTAAGGGGTCTTTTTCATGGTTGTAATGGGGCCAATGGGTTAGGGTTAATGAAACGTAGGTAAAGGAAAATCGGACCTCTTAGAAAATTAGCAAAGCAACCTCAAGGACTTTGAAACTTATTTTCCAAGTGCTCCCTCTCTTGATCATAATTTCCTTCAAATGAAGAAAACAAAACAATACTACAAAATGATGCTTGAGTAGTTGCTAATTTCAAGATAAAATTAGCACTATGCCAATAAGTCAATCATACGACAGACCTCAGACGACAGAAAGCTAATTTTCTGTTGTCCCTCAAATTTTCAGACAACAGAAAAACCTAACTCTGTTGTCTGAATGACCACCGAAACACAGTTTTTTCATTTTGAATAAATGGATAACATTCAAACAACATTTTAATGTTGTTACATGAAGATAGAGATGTACCTATAATTGTATTCCTCTGAAGGCTCTTATTGAAACAACATTTTTATGTTGTTGGCTCAAGACAGAGAATTTCATTCCTCTGAAGCCTAAAAGCTTGACTTATTCAAACAACAATGATAAGAAAATTATGTTTTCTGAATGAGTTGGATTGAAATTTTAGAAATCTCCCACCAAACGATTAAGGCATTTCCCTCTAAAAATTGGTCAAAATCCTAGTAGAGTCAAAAAGTGATAAGCATCCGACCACTAATTTAACTAATTGTGTTGTCTGATTATATGGAAAGTCCACTCATTTAATTTTTTTTTTGTTTTTGTTTTTTTTTTTTTTGCCCAAGGCAAATTGCCTTTGCCTTTTGTCTAAGCCCGATTTCATTCATTCTATCTGAAACTCTATGCCTTTTTCTCTCAAGTCTCTCAGCTCAACTAATCTAAAACTGGGCATCTCTCAAGTCTGTAGTGAAACCCCAGCCATAAACCACAGAGCACCCGCGGCCCTACCGGAACCCTAATATCAGATTCATCAATGGAGGTGCATTTCAAGAAAACCCTAATTTCAGCAGCGGCAGTGCATTTGAAGAAAACCCTGATAGCCCATCTAACAATTGTTTGAGAAGGACTTGTTGAAGGAAGTAGAGGTACGAGTTGATCTAGAGGAAGGTCCACCAGATCCTAGATCAAAAATTTGGGGGATTAATTTGAAGAAGAAGAAGAACTTGGGGCCAATTTTTCTGAGGGCTTGAAGTCTTCGTCAAAGTTGATTGACGCGTAAGTACTCTTTCATCTGTCACTCCTTATTCTCTGATTGCCTAATTGGGTTTTTCAATTTTCATGTTTGCTTGGAAGCCTGCCTAGCTTGGTGACTTAGTTATTAGTTTCTGCAAATTTAATTTTAGCTAGTGTTTTCAGACTGTTCGCTTTGTTCTAGTGCTCTTTATCTATCTTTCTTTATGTTTCTGCGACTGATGAAAGTCAGCATAGATATAGAAATATCTTCTTTCTCGTGTAATTCCAGTAAGACAAGTAAGATTATCCAAAGTTTTCTTTGATTCTATTTTTTTCTTACTCTTCAACTTCTTCATTTCTTGATAAATAATTCGGTTGAATGTTGATTTAGGTGTTCGATTTTGGTTCAATTTTTTTTTTTTTTGGGTTTCACTTTGATTTAGGTTTTGGGACATCTGTGTTTACAGGTTTTTGTTTGGTTGCCCAAAATACCACCAGCACTCTCTTTCTCACCTTTATCAGGTATAATCTTTGTCAGGTATAATCTTTAAAGTTTTTAATTTTCTAGGTTATATTTCATTTAGATTCGAGTTACTGAAGGATTTTTGTATGAATTTGACCTGGGGTTTTCTATTTGGAATGGATTGCAAACTAAGATTGAATAGCTGGTTTAGATAGTCTTCGCATGTTATTTGTGATATTGACATCTAGATTAATGGATGACAGATTACTTGGAAATCTCACTATCTTGAGGGAGCCTTAAATCCATTTACTTTTTATTTTATTTTTTATTCTGGAACAGGTTTATGCATTTAGGTCTTCTCTTAGTATTGTATGCTTCGCTAAGTATTTTCTCATTCATGGAAGTAGCAAATGAGATATTTACTTCATTTGATTGTAGACTGTGGACATACAATTTTGGATTGTAGAATCCTTACGGGATTTGGCTCTCTAGTGATGGGTACAGTGGGCTTTATATGTATAAGGGGGATGTTACGAAGAAGTAATTTGAACAAGCAGTATTTATCTCTAGTTGCTAAGTTGACACTAATTTGTTCCAGTACTTGCTTCTGTTTTTGGTGTTTGAACTATATGAAGGAAATCAAGGAATTAAATTTAGTAGTTACAATGTAAAATTAATCTAAAAATTGTAGATTTATTGACTCTATTTGACTGACTACTGATGTTCCTCTATGTTGAAGTCGATCAATCAGGAGGGTCGAGCTAATAGATCGAAATTGGAATCAGTTGTAGATCTTTGAAACAAAGGCGAGTACTGAAGTTTCCTTTTACTTATCACCTTAATTTGCTTCATTAACTCTGCAACTTGCAATATATGTTATCCCAATTTACTTTTTGATTTATTATATATACACGTGTGTGTGCTTATTGTGCGCCTTAAACCATTATCTTATTGGCCAGAAATTAACAGTCAAAGACAAGTCTCAAGTTTAGATAGTTCACATTTTACACTTCTTCTTCTTCTGTTCTTTTTTCATCTTTCTCCTTTAGAGTGGAATATATGATATCCACTATCTGCTTTGCTTTGTTCACACCAAAGAGGAATAATCTTTTGTGTATTAATGCTTTGCTCTTACAGAGTAATCCTTATTTTAGAATAGCATTTCATCACTTAATAGTGTTATAATCTCATTGTCTCTGCATAGTGATCCTCCGTAGTCAAGAGGCCAGCTAAACATGAATCCATGGCCATTGGAATTTGTTAGAAATAATTGGAACGCTGTTCTTCTAAATAATAATGCTTATAGTAAATGTAAGTCACCAATTGTTGATTCATCCAAAAAATAAAATTAAAAAAATTCACCAATTGTTGAAACTTGAGTTTCATTTATGTCCTATCTCATATTTGTGTTTCATGTACTCTTGGTCTTTGTGGGCAGAAAAACAAGTATTTATGAAGTTCTCCAGACAATAACGTGTTCTCTTGCTTCAGAGAGAGGGAAGAAGTTGGGTGATTCAGTGAGTTTTCCTCAACTTTGTGATAAAACTACAAGTCTTGCTTTTCTTTTCTTATTACAATTCCTTTCTTTTTGTTTCCTTCTTATGTTGGATATAAGGTTCGGTTAGAGACTTAGAACTTAGAAGGCATGAAAGGAAGAGATACATGCCTTCTCTTCTGCACCACTAGCATTTTTGTTGAGAAGATTGCTAGTTGATGGAAATTTGAAAGGTATAATTCATGTCATTGTGGATGAGATTCTCGAACGCGGAATGAATGAAGGTAATTAAGTGCTAGCTAGATCTAGATCGAGGCTTTAGTTCTGGATGATGAAGTGTGATTTCTCACTAATCATTTGATTCTAGATTTTCTGCTTATTGTTCTCAAGGATCTCCTTCCTTCGGCCAGAACTGAGGTTGATTCTGATGAGTGCAACCCTAGATTCTGAGCTTTTCTAGCAGGGCTCAGATAATTCATGTTCCAGTAAGTTAAAACTTTCATAGCATTTTTCTAGCCATTTATGAATAGCAGAAGATTTAGATATATGATATACTAATATGTTCCATTCTTTTATTTACTGTAATAATGTCCCTTTTGGACTTATTTACAATATTTTCTTCTCACCTACAATTCACATTTTTGGTTCTTAACTTTTTCCACAGGTGAAAAATGCCAGAGTATTTAAAGATCATTGGGGCCTTGGATGAGAACGAGAATCTGACTATTTTAGGTGGGAAGAGAGATCTAACCATTCCAGAATTTGAATATATGCATTTTCATGCTGCACCTCTTACATATGAGGTACTTTTTTTTTTCTCTACAACAATAAGACTCATGTAGTAAGTCTTTTGACAGGACGCTATCTAACTATGCTTACTATGGAGCCAAAATTTGGAAAGATGCTCTTGGTAGGTGCCATCTTCAACTGCCTTGATCCTGTTTTGACTATTGTTTCTGGTCTTAGTGTCAGAGATCCTTTCTTAACACCATTTGACAAGGAAGATGCAAGTTAGCTCTGCAATTTTTTTATCATATCTAGAAGTATCTACAAAGAGGCGATAAAAGAGAATACACAGTATAGTGGACAGCAAATCCTACACAAAGCTATAGCTGGAAAATGAAAAACCAACAAAAGAATAGACAAAGCAAACATAAATCATTATCATTATTGATATGGGTCTTTTTGGTTCTCCCTCTTTGTAGCTTGCGGAGGCTGCTAAATCTCAGTTTTCCCGAGACCATAGTGATCACCTTGCACTTGTGCGTGCCTATGAGGGCTGGAAGGTAGCTGAAAGAGACTTTGCTAGATATGACTACTGCTGGAAAAATTTTCTTTCAGCACAATCAATGAAAGCTATTGATTCTCTCAGGAATGAGTTCTATTCTTTGAAATCTGGTGTGTGTGTGTGTGTGTGTGTATGTATGTATATATGTATATATGCTTTTGGACATGCATCACATATATACCCAGATTAGAAAGCTAAACGTACTAGTTTTTTGCCTTAGATGTTCTATACTGTGATGTTTTTTGGGTTGCCTTTATCGATCATGTCTTTAGTTTCATGGATGAGTTTTATTGAACTAATGCTTAGGTTCTGTAATATACTGAATGATTTGCCAGTTTGATGCAATGGCTTTTTATGGATTTCTAGATTACCAACGAACAGTATAGAATGATTTTCCAGATTAGATTTTATTATATGTCATTTCAGTTCTTTCCAGATTGCCAAATGAACAGTAATTGTGTACCATCTAACAACTCACTCAAAAGCCAAAAGTGTGTTGTTGGATCAACTGAAATGAAAATTCTATTATTGTTTACTAACTCAGATGACAGAAAGTTGTAGTTTCCCTATCACGATGTAGACAGATATATGAGAAATTATGTTGTCCCTTCAATTAAACAACAACAGAACTAGATCAACATAGTTATATGGTTCTAATTGATGTTAGACAACAGATGGTTGTCAATCAAAGAAACATAGAACCACAAATAACTATCCACTTATATAGGTTAAGACAACTATTAATTGTCACTAAATCACAGATAGAACGACAGATAACTGTGCTCTTAAGACAGACAAATGTAATCTTAAATAAAAAACGACGTCAAGTATCTGTTATTTTTAATAGACATAGACAACAGAAGAATTGGATTATTTATTGTTTTATATGCATTCAGACAACATAAAAATGAATCATAAATGTAGCTACAACAACAAATAACTGATGTTTCTTATCTTTTCAGACTCCAGTTATATGTAATTGAAACATACTTAAGACCACAATTATCTATAGTTTATAACCATTACAGACAACAAATAAGTTCTCAGCACTTAATACTTCACTTCATTCACACCACATAAATATCATGAATACTGTCTTTGAAATAGCTATTAAACCATAGAAGATAAAGATTGTTGATGCCTGTTTATATGTAGGGTAACACATTTCTGTCGTCTGAAATCTTCATAAGACACACCTGTACATGTGAGGAATCAATCAGACAACAGAAGACCAAAAACATGTTTGTCGTCTGAGTGCAATCAGACGACAGAGTTTATCTGTCGTCTAATTGCACAAGAGACGGCAGCGCCTCAGACGACAGAAAATCATGCAATCAGACGACAGAGATGATCTATTGTCTGATTAACTTTTTGGCATAGTGTAGGGCTAGAACTGCACGTAAATTGCGTGTGAATCAACGTGTTTAATTTTTCATCACGTCCCTGACCTTGTTTGCATTGGTTATTGTCATGGACTGGACGTCCAATGCTTATGGCTCCTATAGTATTTCATCCCCATATTAAAAATTTTGAGCCACAAAGGATTTGCATTAGTATATTAACTTGTAGGTTTAGTAATCCTAGCTTCAATATTTTGATTAAAATTACTAGAATCATGCAATGTTGGTCCTTTTTTCATATTCAAATGAGTTTATTGCTGCTTTAAATGAATGTTGAGAGATTTTTGCATATCTTTCTTGAGGGTTCATAGTCTTTCTATTACAGAATAATTAAGTTATTTGATTACTGTCAATATTATTTGTTGATGTGATTAAGATTAGGGAGAAACATTTTAGTTTATGGTTTTTTACTTTTCATTGTGGTGCATCTAATGTATTCAATGAAATGTCATCAAGAATTTAGTTCGTATAATGATTTGTACTAGTTGCATACCTTTTTTTTTTTTTTTTTTTTTAACGAAAACGAGAGAAGGACTAACTCATTGTCCTCTCTCGGAAACTTATTGATAAACCACGAACAGAACAAGGGGTGGAGGAATACTTACAATACACATACTAACTTGGGTAAAACATCTGACTTTTAAGTGACGATTGAAAAAAAAAAAAAGAAGGTAGTAGACATGAATTTCAAGTTCTACAAATTTAATGCCTACCGGCTTTTGTTGTTTTTACGCTATGAGTTTTATTGGTTACTTATTCTAAAGGTATAATATTCAGTGATATTTGTGGCTCAGTATGTTGTTTTATGCTATGAGTTTTTTTGATACATTGTCAAGAGGTATATAGTTTTAGTGTTAAATTATATATAAACCCAATTTTCTGAAGAGGTATTGGGAAAAACTCATTCATATTTATCTATCAATCTACACCCAATACACGTAGACAACCTTCCTTGTAGAGTGTTAATGTATAATTATTATTTTTTCATGTTTTCCTATATGCCTAATTTACACTTGGCCAACATTCCTCCTCTTTTTTTTTTTTTTTTTTGAGAGGTTGGAAACTTTCCTTGTAGAGTGTTGATGTATAATTATAATATTTTGCCATGATTTATGGCTTAATTTGTGCATGCTTTGATTTCAAATTTTCATTGAGGACAACTTTTATACATAGCACCATGATTTCAAGCTATACAAATACTAGTTCAGTTCCTATAGACCATAAGAAAGAAGTTCAAATTTGTTGTTGTGAACTTGTGTATCACCCATGCATTTGTGATCATATTCCATATTCTTTTTCTAATTTTGGCTTTTGAAAGCATGGTATCTACTAATAAGGTATGTTATTCATGAGATTTCATTTTTCAAATTTTTTCTTTTGTAATCATTGCCCTGAATTTTCTTATGTAAATTATCTTGTTCTAGGTATATTGTCATCCCTAGAAACAAGATAATTTTCTTTTCTTTGAACTTCTCCTTTTGTATATTGTCATATTTAATTTGATGGTCGTTCATTCTCAATTGTTACCTAGTACACAAGAATATGCATATAGAAATAAGTTAGAGGTTTTCAAACTAAGAGATATGGTCAACTCGCAATAATAGAATACCTAAGGAAGAGGTTGATGTGAAAATTCCTAGAAGTGAGGTTAACTAAACACATGCATCTAATCTTTAGGTTGTAATAAAAAATAAAAAGTACCTATTAGCTTGGTTAAAACTTAAACCTTGTTAAAGTAAAATGACAATTGAAATTGGTCTACTCATTTCATTTCATAGTCCCTTTATATAGGGATAAAATTACAACGGAAATATCGATTACATTAATGATACTAAATGCTGATTGAGCTGTGATTTGTAATTGCTTGATTCCCTCTTCGTCTGTTTCTTTGACGAAGGCACATAATGTGTTTTTCCTTTAACACTCTCCCTTGTGCCAAGTCAAAGACAAAATGGTGCATGAGTTGTTGCCTCACTAAAAACCTTGCCAAGTAACAATAAAAACCCTATGGGACAAAAATACACCTTGGTCAAAGGAAAAGAGCACAACGCACCTTTTACATTTGAGTATGACATGTGTGTGTTAGACTCCCCCTAATGTCTACACCTCCCCCTGATACTTGCATTAATCAAGGGAGCTTGGAAAATCTTCGCATTCCTATGTTTTTCACATATTTCTCAAATGTGGCCTTAGGCAATGATTTGGTGAACAAATCTGCCACATTCTCCTCACACCTTACTTGATTCATTTGAATCTTGAGGAGAGCCTGTTGTTTCTGATTGTAGAAAACTTTGGTGATATGTGTTTTGTATTATCACCCTTGATATATCCTAGATTCATCTGTTCGATGCAAGCTGCATTATCTTCATAAATGTAAGTAGGCTCTTCAGTGGTAGAACTCAAACCACTAGTCTCTCGAATATGTGTGATGATAGCTCTTAACCATACACACTCACGAACCGCCTCATGAAGAGCAATGATCTCTGAGTGGTTCGAGGAGGTAGCCACAAGGGTTTTCTTAGTTGATCTCCAAGATATCACCGTGTTCCCAATGGTAAATACATAACCAGTTTGGGAACGACCTTTATGTGGGTTAGAGAGGTACCCAGCATCAGCAAAACCAACCAAAACGTCATTTGGCATTTCAGGGTTTGCTTAGTTGATCTCCATCAACATTTCCTTTAGGGATTGTAGTTCCGTCTGCGGTCCCTCTTGTCTCTCTATAGGGAAAGAACAAGCCCAAGTCAATGGTTCCTTTTAGGTATCGAAAATGTTCTTGATACCATTCCAGTGACGCTGCGTTGGCGCTGAGCTAAATCTAGCTAACAAGTTCACTGAGAATGCAATGTCTGGTCGAGTACATTGGACTAAGTACAATAATGCGCCTATTGCACTTAGATAGGGAATTTCAGCTCCCAACACTTCTTCGTCATCTTCCTTTGGACGAAATATATCTTTCCTTGCATCCAAACTTCGACCGATCATGGGAGTGCTAGCAGGATGTGCTTTGTCCATGTTAAATCACCTGAGCATCTTTTGGACATAAGCAGACTGGTGGATTAGTATTCCACAAACTCGGTGTTCTAGTTCAAGGCCTAGATAGAATCGAGTTTTCCCAAGATCCTTCATCTCAAATTCGGATTTCAAGTAGCTCGCGGTTTCTCTTATTTCATCAAGAGTACCTATTATGTTCATATCATCGACATATATAGCTACAATTGCAAATCTGAAACTTGTTTTCTTTATGAATACGTAGGGGCATACTTCATCGTTCTTATATCCCTTCACAATCAAGTAGTCACTTAGACGGGTATACCACATCCTCCCGGATTGTTTCATTCCATAAAGTGAGCGTTTCAACTTAATTGCAAACGCACTCCGTGGTTTAGAGTCACTTGACTTGGTTAATGTAAGGCCATCAGGCACTTTCATATATATTTCTGAATCTAGATCCCCATAGAGATATGTAGTAACCACATCCATGAGCTGCATTTCCAGTCCTTCAGAAATTACTAAGCTAATTAAGTAGCGGAACGTTATAACGTCCATTACGGAAGAGTATGTCTCCTCGTAGTCAATTCCAGGATGTTGTGAGAAACCTTGCGCCATAAGGCCAGCCTTGTACGTCAGGACTTCATTCTTCTCATTACACTTTTTGACAAAGACTTATTTATGTCCTACAGGCTTTACACTTGGTGGGGTTAGCACTACCGGACCAAATACCTGTCTTTTTGTCAGAGAATCTAATTCTGCTTGGATTGCTTCTTTCTATTTAGGCCAATCTGCTTTTTGTTGACATTTTGCAACAGAGCGTGGTTCGATATCATCGTGTTCTATGATTCCTTGAGCAACAGTATATATCATCAATGTGTATGGAAGATCTTTCTATCAACTCATACGCACTCTCATAATCCTTTGAGATTTCTTTGTTCTCTGGAATCATTTTAAACATCGCAGCGTCCTCCAGTATTGATTCATGGACATAACTATAATCATAGACAATCTCATGAGAGGGATTCTATATATTGATAATTGGTTTGTGCCTTACTCGCCCTCTTCTTCCTTGGGTGAGTGTCAATCGAACCAAGTGGCCTCCCCCTCTTCCTTTGGGGAGCCATGGCCTCAACCACACCTCCACTAAGTGTGGTTACAGCGCCTCTATCTGAGGCGCCGTGCCCCTTGCTGAGGACTTCTAACCTTGCAGGCACATTTGCAGCTGGTATATGTGATCTCGTCACTTTTGCGATATCAGTAAACGCATCAGGCATCGAATCTGCTACGTTCTGAAGATCGATTATTCTTTTCACTTCACTTTCACATTGTGAAGTGCGGGGATCAAAATGAGACAGAGTGGGGACAAACCACGACAATTCCTGTCGTTCCCTTAGAAAATCCTTTTTCCTATCTCCCCCTAACGACGAGAAGACTGTCTCATCAAAGTGACAATCCGCAAATCTAGCGGTAAAGAGATCGCCTGTCAAGGGTTCCAAATAGCGGATAATTGTTGGGGATTCATATCCAACATAAATACTTAATCATCTCTAAGGACCCATTTTGGTGCGCTGTGAGGGCGCAATAGGCATATATACTGCGGAACCAAATATGCGTAAGTATGAAATGTCAGGCTCATATCCAGTTACCAACTGGTACGTAGAAAATGGTTGGCTAGCAGTGGGTCTGAAATGAGTAAGTAACGCTGCGTGCAATATTGTATAACCCCAGGCAGATATAGGCAGGTTACTGCGCATAACCAATGCCCTAGCCACCATCTGTAGCCTTTCGATGGTGGCTTCTGCGAGACCATTTTGTGTATGCACATAGGGTACAAAATGCTTTACATCGATTTCGATAGACATACAATAATCATCAAATGCTTTCGATGTAAACTCTCCAGGGTTATCAAGCCTTATAGACTTGATAGGGTGATCAGGGTGGTGAGCCCTTAAACATATAATCTGTGCTAGGAGTTTTGTAGCATTTCTTATGGCCAATAAAGCGACATGTGACCAGTGTGTCAAAGTATCCACCAGAACCATAAAGTACTTAAAATGGTCCACATTCTGGATGGATAGGTCCACAGATATCTCCTTGTATCCTTTGTAAGAATGGAATGTTTTATTTTATATCTTTAGCATAGGAAAGTCTCGATCCTGTTTTTGCTAAAGAGCAGGCTTTACAAAATGAGTGATTGCCTTTGAAATAGTCAATGAGGCATAATGGGATGGAGGTAGTGTTTCTGGTACTTCAGAAATCAATGACTGCATTTGAGCAATACTAGGACCGACACCTTGCAGTGTGGCGGATTTTTCTCCCATTTTATTTTTCACTCGAAAAAGGGATGTCCGTATGAGTTCTTTAAAATACGGATCATCATGTCACGACCGGGGTGCCCTAGGCGGTCATGCCAAAGCCTGTATGAGTCAGTGTCCCACATTTCATTGTTGGTGACAACATCGGATTCAATAATCCGAATCGCAGTGAGGTACAGTCCACTAGATTGACTCATAAGTTTCTCTAAAATGCATTTCCTTTCACATTCATTAGAGTTAATATAAAGGTATTCAGTTCCATTTTCACAGTGTGTTTCTACATGATAATCGTTGGCACGAATATCTTTGAATCTTTAACAAGGTTCGATTAGCTCTTGGTGCATACAGAGCGTCTGTGACATTAAATATATCTCATATTCTTTAGAGTATTTCTATGTTAGGTAGAATGATAATCTTTTCATTCAAATAATTTTTTCTTTTTCTAGATTTATTGCTTTACATCTTTATAGTGCGATTTTGAACCATGTAAATATGTGTAGTAAATAAATTTGAATAAATTCAGTGCTTCAGAATAAAATTCATATTTATTGATAAGCCAACGATAATCAAATCAAGGTCATGTTCATAAATCTAATTCATCAAACCATTATTGAAATAAACATTAAGACCAAGTAGTAGTCTAATTAAAAATGAGGCATTATGTCTTCACAACTGTCTTTGGAAAATAAAACTGATCAGTCAAGATTGAGAGCATCCATTGACTTAGCAAGTTCCTCTTTGCCATTGAAGTCTGCAACTGTAAGGTTGACGTCTAGGTCATGACCTCCTTCTTCCATATAGTGAGCCTCTTGTTCTTTAGACTCTCTATACCTCTTGTAATTGGCTGCTGCTCTGTTGCTTGCTTGGCAATTGTTGTACCAATGCCCACTGTCTCCACACCTATAGCATGGTTCATTGTCAACTCTTTCCTTTTGCATCTTGTGTCTACGATCCCCATGTCCCTTTCCACGTGGTGCATTGTTGCCACGTGGGTAGGGATTAGCACGTCTAAACCCCTTTGCTTTGGAGTTCTTTCCACCTTTCATTTTTCCATAATTAGCCTCGGGAATTTTCTTTGTCCCAGTGGGCCTGGCATTGTTGTTCAAGAGAATCTCATTATGCCTCTCAGCCACTTGCAGTAGGCTGATCAACTTATTGAAGGTTGTGATTCTTTTGTTGTCATACTCCAGCCTATACTGGTTTGCTAGTATAAGCGCTGAAGTAGGAAAAGTGGAAAGAGTTTTGTAGATCATATCATCTTCTGTGATTTCCCTTCCACAGAAATTGCGACGTGCCTTTAAGCGCAACATGTTCTTGTTGAAGTCATTGACCTTTTTATAGTCAAGCAAGCGGATTCCATTCCACTGAACAGCCAGTTCTGGGAGCAAAGTGTCATGAATGTTCCCAAAACGTCCCTTAAGGGCATCCCACAGTTCTTTGGGTTTCTTCAACTGAAGGTACTCCCAGCGTAGGCTAGGATCAATATGTTGCCTCATAAACATTAAGGCATTTGCTTTCACCTTATTAGATAGTTCATCATCTTTGGGGTCGGTAATTGTGGCAGTGTAGTCTTTTGCCACAAAGGTAGTTTCCACATTAGAAACCCAACGATGGTACTCAAGTCCTTCTGAGTCCAAAATGCCAAATTCAGGTCGAGTTGGATCAGCCATCTACATAAACAAGAGAGAAGAAATAAATTACGCAGTCATAATGACATCCACGTGAATTATTTTCCAAACGTATGAATTAGATTTCAAGACCAAGATTCGTAATGGTCACATTTTTTTTTTCGATGCTATTTGAAAATACTTTATCACAGTAAGTGTGTGTATAATGCGCATGAATTTTCATTATCATGGAAAAATGGAATTTTATATGTTGCATTACAAAAATAACTATAACACATTTAATAATAAATAAACATAGCATATAAAAATAAATTACATGACATGCTCAAATTGCACAAACATACAACGAAATATATGCTGCATATAATAATAGTAATAATATGTCATGAGTAAAATAAAATATAAACAATAGCATAATTTAAAACATGCGTAGGCATAATTTATAAAAGCGTAAATAAAATAAAAACATGCTCAAAATTGCATAAATAATAAAGTATAAAGCATGCTTAAAAATAGTAGACATAAATGAAAAATCACATGCTTTAGATTCCATGAATATATATCACATATATAACAAGCAATAAAATAGCATGCTAAAAAACAAAATAAAAAAAAATCTAATTATAAATAATTAAATATACCATAGTATGAAAATAAAAGAGAACATACTTGGTGTTGAGAAAAACAATCCTAACGCACATGCGTGTTGATGTAAGAGTGCGTAGCGATGTTTATTTGTTTTTCGGGCTTCTGCTGGGCCTGCTGATTTGTTGGGCTGAGACTTAGCACTTCTTTTTTTTCTCTGGGCCACCCTTTTCTTTGGGCCTCCTCTTGTTTCTTGTTTTTTCTTTTTCTTACGTGACGGTTTGAGTTGACGAGCGTTTGGATCATTGTGATTTGTATTTAAGTGAAGACGCAGCGGGAGTTTAGAGGTGAGAAAAACTTACGTGGTTCATATTACGAACTAAGTACTTTAAATTATTTATTTTTGTAATTGTGTTAAAAAAATTTATGGATTAAATATTTGTTTTTAAAATCATACGGACTTGATCAAATACGGTCCATAGGTAAGTAAAATGAATTTTAATTATACAAATGTATTTTACGATTTTCTTGTGTGAACTATAGATGGTATTAGTGGTCATTCCTAAGTGGATGATTATGTATATATATATATTTACGTGGAATATATATATTGATTGGTGTGATTTTGAGTGGTGATATGATTGAGTTGGAATGATGATTTGGATTATATTTCAAATGCTTAAATTTCATAATAATATTATGTATATTGGATGAGTTGATTTCATTGTGTGAAAACATATTGTTGTACTCATTATGGATTTAGGGTCAACGTAGTGATCGGTACGGGAGAATCAGATGCTCTAATCCTAGGTGGATGATGGATACGATTGGTTGAGTATGTACAATTATCGAACGTTCTAAATATGTATATAAGTATGCATATTGATGAAATACGATAAAGATAAATATGTCGGATGCCATAACCTATGCCAGGTGACAGGCTACGATTCAGTTAGAGCTCTAATCTGTCAATACCGTATTTTTATAAATATGATTTCGGGGTTTTGGGAAGAAAGATGTGAATTAGGATTTTGGTATTGTTTTGTGATTGGTGATGGATTTGAGATTTTTGGTTTCTTGTGGAGTGTTGACTTGGGTGAAAATAATTATGATTTAATTAAAAAATTAAACAACCGTTCTTTCTTTTTACTCATATGAGCTTTCAAAAACTTACTGAGTTTTGTGTTGTTGCAATCCCTGTACACTATTCAAATGGTGTAGCGGATATTCCTGCAGGTCAGAATAACCAGGGAGTTGACCGAGCTATTTATGAGTTGCAGTATTTATTTGCTTTTCATTTAGTGGTGAGATTTGTTATGCTCATTTAGTGAGTGAGTTGTAATAATTGACCGAGACCAAATTCGGTTTTTGAAATTAAATTGTGTGGTGAGGTTGTTAAGGAAAAGAAATTTTCAGGATGGTTAGTTTAAGTTGTAATAATTCATGTTTCGGGTTTTAGATTTTTTATTCTAAAATTCGGGGCGTGACAGAGTTTCTATTTTATTTTAGTTTTTCTTATGCTATGAATTTCATTGTTTACTTATTCTAAATGTATGATATTTAATGATGTTCAACCTACCTCATGGGTAGGTTGTTTTATGCTATGAGTTTTTTTGATACCATGTCAGGAGGTACATAGTTATAGATTGTCACGCCTCGAATCTCGAATAAAGATATTCGAATCAGAAACACAAAAACTTAACCAAATGCCCGAAATACATAGAAAATTTTTCAAATAAATCTAAGCAACAACAAAACGTCAACAAAGACTCGATCACTTAAGTCGAATATCACATCAACAAGTGTTTACAAAACTCGAGGGAATTGATATACAAATGTACACGCTCACTAGAAGCATACCAAAAACTGCAGTACACTAACAAAAATAGGTTCTGAACCTAACACTGCTGCACTCCTCGCCTCGATCTCAACCCTGGTGGTTCTGACCTGCAGAAAGAACCGCTACACCATGGAATTGTGCACCGGGATTGTAAACAACAACCCGGTAAGCTTGTGAAACTTGCATGAGTAAACTCAAATAACCACAATTGTACTCACAAATAAACTAGATAAACCAGTAATCCCTGTATAGAAAATTAGTTCAGGAGATCACCCAAAAGCACTCAATCCGAAGTCATAGTAATCCCTGCGTGTATTTTAGTTCAGGAGATTACCATTAAATCAAACAATAGAATTCACGGAAATCCAAATCTCACAAAAACACTGAAGAAGAACCGCAGAAACCTTCCCCAAAACTACGACAGACTAGAGCTCTAACTATATCGTAACCTGTCACCTCGGCCAAGGTTCAACCTTACGATATCATTACACTCAGGTTACCACTGTAACCTTCGAACTTCAAAACTTTCGACCCTTAGAACAAACCCAGGTTTACCATTGTAACCTTTGGACTTCAGACCACTTGGCCCTCAGAACAAAACCCAGGTTACCACTGTAACCTTCGGACTTTGGACCACTTGGCCCTTAGAACAAAACATTTAAGGAAATCCCACACGACTCACAAATGTCACATCACAACTTCAAATCATTCTTTCAACAATATAATCATCAAATATATACATATCACAATGCCACACCATCCAGATATATATATTCCACGTAAATATATATATATATATATATATATGTAGTCATTCACGTAGCAATGACCTCTAATACCAACTATAGTTCGCAAGCACTAAAAACCGAGAAATTCATTTTTATAATAAAAATCCAGTTTCTTACAGTGAACCGTAGTCGTAGTCAATCAAGTTTATATCATTTGATAAAAAAAATTATTTGCATAAAACAATTGCACGATTTAGAAATAAAACGTACGAAAAGTAATTCGGTTCGTAAATGAACAACGTGAGATTTACTCACCTCTGCGTCTTCTATCAACTAAAATCACAATATCTCAATCGCTCGTCAACTTAACCATCAAGTACCTAATCAAATGCGGTTTTAACTTAGCAAATGATTCATAAAATATACTTAAACGACGATTCAGCGATCGGATTCTAAATTAAATGACGATCCAATGGTTAGATCTTCATCCGTGACCACACAAGGTCATTGAAACAGTTCTGCAATTATCATATCAAAATTTGAAGCAAATCCGACTGTCGGATCCTTGCGGATCGCAAACCGAAGATAACGCGTAAAACCGAAAACCTAGCATGCATCAACTTCTTCCAAAATGATCATATAATATATCAAAATGACCGTATCAATGCGTAGATGAACAAATTGAAAACAGAATCCAAAACGGAGACCAGATACTCTGCCATGCGCCCACCACAAACGGCAGGTCAGTGGGTGGTCAATGCCGGGTTAACCACCTCCGATGCAAAAGTCGTCAATTACAAACTTGTTCATATTGAAGAGATAAGCAACTTTGATACCTAGAGCTAAGTGAGAATCGGTCTAGATCGTCCTAGATCGAGCTTGGAAGTTGGATTAATCTCGGCATTCGGATCAGATTCTAGATTCGTTGTGGGGCGTCGAAAGCTTTAAACCTTGATATATCGCTCTATACGTAAAATCATCCTGCAAGGTGGATACAAGCGTGATGTAGAGGAGGGGACGAATCCAGAATCGTGAGGATGGGTCCGTGTGAAGCCGGAATCCACAAAATCCGACCGGGTCAAATTCCACAGCTCCGATTTGCTACCTCCGGCAGAAATCGTGGCTGTTGAGCACTAGGGGGAGGATGAGGTGGTGGTCGCGAACACTTCTATGGTGGTAGGGTGGTCGGAGAACGTCGAAATTGGGAGATAAATCCGGGTCAGGTCGGCCGGATTTCGTTTGGTCTGAGGAGCGAGAACAGAGAGAATTCTGGGGAGGAAAATGAAAAAAAAAAAGAAATTTCTGGGTTTATGAAAAAAATCCAGAATTTCTAAATTTATAGAAATTTCCCCAATTTTCAAACACCAATAACTTTCTCATACGAACTCCAATTTTCGCGTTCCATATATCCACGAACTCGTATCGACGTGGTCTACGATTTCCGTGAAAAAAGTTTCCACAGAATCCTAATGTATAAAAATTCATCAAAGCATTCCCAGCGAATAATTGTCTGAAACAGTTCCTCTCCACCCTCGAACCACGAAATCCTACTAACGAACACTTTATTAATTCCCGAAAACCATTAGAAATTAAGAGCATCTTTAGGGGACTCTCTATTTTGGCTCTTTAGCTATTTTAGAGAGCATGTTTAGTTTTTTTTATATATTTTAGCAGCTGCACCAGACTTCTAAGTGACTTTCTATTATAACTTTTAGCTATCTTGCTCATAAGTATAGAGCAAGATTAGGCTCTCTATAATTTAAAAAACATTCATTTTGAGTTATTTTTGTAATTTATAAATACATATAAACTATTTAATCTTCATTTAAAAAATAATATAGATTCAAAATTAGCTAAAATAGAGAGCACTGATACAGACGAATTTCTAAAGTGGCTAGCCAAAATGACTTTTTAGCTACTTTGGCTAAAATTTGTTTCAAAATGACTAGCATTGCTAAAGATGCTCTAATAATGAATTTCCGGGGTATTACATAGATACCCCATTGCTATGTGATTTATAAGTTACCGATTCTAAAGGTATGTCATTTAATGTCATGGATATGAGGTATATTAAATGTTATTTAATGTCATTACTATAAGGTTATAAACGTGACCTTCAAGCTCTAAACATTTAATGTCTACGGGCGTTTTTATTTTAATTTATTTTTTTATCATGCTATGAGTTTTAATGGGTTATCTATTCCAAATGTATGATTTCTAGTGATGTTCATGGATATGAGGCAGGTTGTTTTATGTTATGAATTTTTCAGATACCTTGTCAAGAGGTATATAGTTTTTGATACCTTATTGATATTTGATTTATTAGTTACCTATTCTAGAGGTATGTTATTTAATGTCATGGCTATGAGGTATATTTAATGTTATTTAATGTCATGACTATGAGGTTATAGACGTGACTTTCAAGTTCTAAAAATAATATATGCCGGAGTTTTCATTGGTTGTCTAATTTAAAGCCCAGATCGACTCTACTCCTTCCTGTGAGTCGACTGGTGGTCACGGTTTTCCCTCTCGTGGCTGCTACACGGCGGTGGAACTCAAAAATCAATCCGAGCCCTAAAAAGAACCAGCGGCGATTTCTCCTAGCTCCGACCACTAAAACTTGATTTCTTTATCTTGTTGAACTCATATTAAGGAGTAGAACAAGCAGCAAAAAGACCCAGACCAGAAGTGAAGCTTTTGACGTCGAACGGACAACTATAGGAAAATTTCGGTTTTCCGGCGAACAGGACTGTTTTTAGGTATTTTCGACCACTTCCACTTGTTTTCGCACTTCGTGTTAGTTATGAAAGTTGCTCAAAATGATGAAACAAAGAGGATAAGTCCAGCCCCGACACCATTGGCGGTGGTCGGCGGTGGCTCTGCCCTAAACTCCGGCGGCCCTTTCCGGCCACCTCCGGGGGTACCATGAGTAGTTTCTGCTCATTTTTAGATTCTACATCTCGATACGATCATTTTGATATATAGCATGTGAATTTTGGATATCGTATGAATTAGTTATGAATTTTACGATTTCGATTGATTTCGATCGCTCGATTTGTGATCTATGAAGTTTGGACCGTCCGATAGAATTCTAGTTTTGATATAACGATCGTAGGACTGTCCCGATGACCTTGTGTGGTCATGGGTGAAGATCCGATCGTTGGATCTTCATATAAGTGTGTTTTTGAAATTATACGCTAAGTTAATTATCGTTTTGATTAGGTGTTTGACGGATTTGTTAGCGGACTATTGTGAATCGTATTTTGGGTTGTAAGAAGACGCAGCGGGAGTTTAGAGGTGAGTAAATCTCACTTGGTTCATTTACGAACCGAATTTCCTTAATTGCCCAATTTATTTGTTATGTGTGAGAAAATGGTTTTAAG
Organism: Rosa persica; assembly: GCA_025331145.1. NCBI lineage: Eukaryota > Viridiplantae > Streptophyta > Magnoliopsida > Rosales > Rosaceae > Rosa > Rosa persica. The sequence continues at coordinate 56,338,341 of WFKR01000005.1, forward strand.
AAATGTGTTTTAAAGTATATTAAAAATTAATTTCTTGATTTTGCATCGTGTGAACTATAGTTGGTATTAGTGATCATTCCTGTGTGGATGGTTACGTATATATATATATATATATATATATATATATTTACGTGATTATATATTGAATGGTGTGACATTAAGGTGTGGAATTATGATAATATGTTGTTGATAAATGTTGATAATATGATTTTATTATATTGTTAATATTTGATAAATGTTGGTGACAAGCATGTTGATTTTGTGAGTTGAATAGAAGGTAGAGAAACGTAGGATTCCGAGGATCGAATGGTCCAAGGATCTTTGGTTAATGATAACCGGAGTGTATGTGTTTTGAGGATAGGGAGGTCCAAAGTTCGACCGTTAAATAATAACGGGGATATAATGTTCTGAGGACATGAAATGGTCCAAAGTTCGCGGGTTACTGAGTAACCTGGAGGTGCCGTTACTTGATCCTGGGCCAAGGTGTCAGAGGTAACGAGGCAGTTAGAGCTCTAACGTGGGGCCAAAGTGACGATAGTTGTGATTAGGTGCCAAAGTGGCGAGAGTTGTGATTTGGTGATTGTGGAAATGTATTCCATGTTTTTTCATGTGTGTTGGATTAATGTTTCTTGTGATTGTTGGATGTTTACTTGAGATAAATAAGTTGTGGTTTAATAAATCATCCGTTCATTCTTATTTACTCACACGAGCTTTCAGAAAGCTTACCGGGTTTTGTGTTGTTACAATCCCGGTACACTGTTCAAATGGTGTAGCGGATAAACCTGCAGGTCAGGATAATCAGAGTGGTAAGCGAGCTGCGTAGGGCAGCAGGGTTGAGACCAGCACTTGGTCTATTTTGGTGTGTTTTGTAGACTCTTTTGAGCATAACTTTGTATTTATGTTAGTATTGTAATAATTGACTCGAGAGATAGTTTGCTACGAGGTTTGTATTATGGTCTGTGATATGTTGGTTTTGAGAAAAAAGAATGTTAGGACGTTATTTGTTTAGTTGTATTCATGTTTCGGATTTGAATTTGTTATTCGAAATTCGGGGCGTGACAGCAATAACACAACCAACTTCCCAGAATTTCATAGAAACTTTTTCAATTTTATCTAAACAATTATAAGGATCTAGAAGCATAATTACAATAAGGACTCAAACAAATCGAGCCTAAAGTTATCAACAAGCGTTTACAAAACTCGTGACAACAAATATACAAATGTACATACTCGGAAAGAGTATACCAAAAATAGCAGCACACTAACAAAATAGGCTAAAAACCTAATTGCTGCAACTATATCTCGAACTTAGCCCTGGTGGTCCTCACTTACAGGAATAACCACTACACCATGGAATAGTGCACCGGGATTGCAAACAACAACCCGATAAGCTTGTGAAGCTTGTATGAGTAAACTCAAATCAATTGACACCACCCATGTAATACCCGGAAAATTCAAATTAATTTCCAATGACCTTTTAAAAATGATTTCGTGGTCATAAGCATGATTACGAAGTTTGGAGAAGTGGTGGAATTAGTTCGGACGATTTTATTTCAAAAACGAACGTTATTTAGGGTTTACGAAAAATCCACTGTTTATACGTTTGGAATTTGGGAAAACGTCCTTCATAAAAGTTGTAGAGCTCGTCGATATGAGTCAGTGCATATACGGAACACAAAAATTGGATTTTTTACGAATTAGTTATGGCATTTAGAAGATTTTTCTATTTCGGTTATATATAGAAAAAAACCCTAGATTTTTTTGGAAAGTTTCCATTTTAGTCCGGCCTCCCTTTTATTTTTGGAAAGCAACTGTTCAACGTCTCTCTCTCTCTCTCTCTCTCGCGGCCGAACCTAGAAAACAGAGCAATAGCTCTCCGATCGATCTCTCCCTTCTCAAGCCACCCCACGATGTCAGACCACCTCCTTTGGCTTCGCCTCGAGCTGCTCTACCCGCTAGACATCGTCGCTTCCTTCGGCACCGCCTCAAAACCCGGTAAACCAGCTCTATCCTGTGGTATTCGAAAGTGAACCAACCCAGCGTCTTCGAGTTTCCGGCCACCAAACCTCACCAAACTTCATCCACGAGCTCCCACCCCCTTTTCAGTTTGCTCCCCCACATTCTCACCCTATAACTTGCCCTCTGCATCCACACGCTCTTCCCCTTGCTCACCCATAACATCCACCATGTCGCGATCGCCACCCTGGTTCGAGACAGGCTCTGTTACAGTAGTTGGCTCACGGATCACAACCCCATCACTTCGCCCGCTACTAGCAACACTGGCTTACGATCGCGCTGCTTTCTTCGCCTACACATCGCAGACCATTTTCTCATGGTCAATCCAGCCAGTGGCGATACCATCATGAATAGAGTGCAGGGCCCCATCTGAGAAGGCCTTATTGATCTTCTCTTGAAAAGACGCTGAACGGAGATAGTTATCTCCGGTCTTGTCCGCGCCATCTCGCTTGGCCTTCTGAACCTTGTCAAAAAGCTTCTCAGCAGCGGCCCACAATCGAAGGCAATCCTTGACGAAGTTACTAGCCCGAGATGGCGACTCGCTTAATTCCTTCCTTAACCGCTCCATTTCTGCGTCCCTCTCGCCAGCCTGGCATTCAAAGACTTGAAAACAGTCAACTTCCCCTTGCAAAGTGCCTACTACCCCTCCAACTCTGCATCGAGCTTCTGGACCTGCCTCTCCAAGTCTTGCATATGCTCTTCAACCTCACCAACCCGGGCCCTGACTTCCTCTAATGCCTTCAACCCAACCTCAGCCCGGGGCAAGTTACCCGTCAGGACCAGGTTTGACTCCCTCAGCGGAGCAAAAAATTCCTCGACTTCCTGCCGCCAAGAGTCCTCCACCGCAAGCGACCGCTCCAACTCTATCCTACGCTCGATTCCATTGTCAATCGCCCGCCTCATATCCCATACATTTACGCGTTCTCCTTATCAAAATGAGCAAGCAACTCAGCAGAGGCTTGATAATTCATATTCACAGCCTACATAGCAACCAACACATTCAAAAAAAAAAAAAAAAAAAAAAGGACACCAACAAAGAAAAAGAAAAGAGCAGCCTATAACATCCAATGAATGCAAGCAACACGTAAAACGTACTTCATCAGTCTCTCTTGGGGCCCCCGATACCAAAAACGAGGATCCTCAACATTCATACGGCTGCGATCACAATGGCAGTTATGCAGATCAGTGACTCTGCGCATAATGGCACCATTTGTAATACCAATCTTGCCCAGAGTACGTGCAAGACCCCAGCAACCTCGTCACGAGAATCCTAAGAGCCCCCACTTGTAGACTTAGAGTGCGCCGTGCCATCAAGCCGAGACCTCTTTCCTCCACGAGGATCGATAGTGACACCCACCGGCGAACTCTCATGACGAAGCTGTGACGAAGTCCTCTTCCTCGAACCAACTCCATCAGTTCGAACGTAAGTCTCCGACACTTGGACCCCATCTACCTCATCAACCTGGGTATGGGTCTCCATCTCGAAAACCTGAGTACCCTCGACAATGCCCTCCGCAACCTCTTAACGAAACTTAGGAGCCTTGGCAGCTAGAGTCTTATCACCAACCGCCGGGCTAGTTACCTCAGCTTCCTCGCTGTCGACAGTTATCACTTCTCACGATACTGGATCACCAAGGTCATCCCCAAAAATAGCATCTAGCTGTTCCAACACGACATCTTGAACCAGGTGAGCCCGAGTACTGGTATTACTTTGGCGCCACTTGGCTTCCTCAAACAACTCCTTGACGAGATTTCCACTTCAACACCGGCTCTGATGCCCAGTCCACGATGCCATGCTCCACCCCTCCCGTAGAGACTCAGCGGGACTGCCTTGCACCTTCCTAAACCTCGGGAAACTGGCGCTCCTCAGCGGGTACTTAGGAGAATTGACCAGCCTCGCCCTCTTGGTCCCTAGACTGAGTAGCCTTCTCAGCAACCGCCTACTCCTCTGGGCAGCCCTGGCCCACGTGCCCCTCAACAACCACTTGGTCCTCGGCTCGTTGGTTGAGATATTCCAACACGGTATCAGGAAACCTCAGGTACATCTCGTCGGGCAATAGCATGTTCACCTGATGATCGGTCACACGTACTTTATCAGGAAGATCGACATCAACGCGCCTTGCCATTTTCAGCACTCCCTAATGATAACATCGGGATCCACCTCCGCATATGGGGCATCACTCATGCTAGCAGCCTCGCTGGGCATATCCACTGCAACACAAGAACATAATGTCAACAGAACCATAAACAGAATGAACGGTTAGACATCATAAAAATAAACAGCCCTTCACTTGGACGCCTCCCTAACTCCCACCTCTCTTATATCGAGAGCCTACATAGGCGATAAAACCCCCTCGCTCCCTTGGGGAAAGCGCCCAGCACCCTCGCCACACGCTTCTACTCTAGCGTAGTCAGGGTGGTCTCTTGCCTCACTACGATACAAAGACCTGCTGCTAGCACACCAATGGAAAAATGGAACTCACCAAACATGCAATCACAATACTCACAGCTAGGCTGGAAGCGAGTAGGAACCCGATGAGTCATGTTCAGATTCTGCTAGTGGCCCCCAACCAGGCAAGGCTTGCCCCTCGAACGAGCATAAATATTTGATGGTAGATCCCCAAAAATCGCACAGCCGCTTGCCCTAAAATTAACACACCCACTATCGCCAACCTTCGTTGAGTATTGCATCTTCAACAACGAATTAAACTCGCCAGTGCTGGGACATAGTAGTCTACTAAGCTTCCACAACAGTAATACCCCCATCAACTGGCTCAACGTATTTGACAATAGCAGGCCCCAACGATATATTCAGACACAACAGCAGGTATTACAGCTCTTCCGGTATTGGAAACGTCAACCCATACTTGAGCTGATACTCGTAAAAGCACGCCCACCCCACCTCAGGGTGGCTAAAACATTCACCATCCCTCAAAGGGGGTAATAATACATTGCCCGAAATACCCCAGGTCGCCCTCATGTCGTTTATCTGCTTTTCTGTCATACTCGACCCCGACTGGTCAATGGGCGCATCGCCAAGGAGCAGCCGCCCACCCGACGAATGAGGAATCTCTAATACCTCGACATTCTCCACCTCAGGCATATCGGAACCCACAATTTGCTCAGCCCTACTCGGAGCTCCATGAGACGTACGCTCGCCACTTCCTCGAGAATCGCCTACGACACCCTCGCGAGGAGTGCCCTCACCACGACTACTAGAAACACCCTAGCCAACTCCTCTAGAACAGCCCATGGCACCCTCGCGGAGAGCGCCTACACCACGACTGTGAGAAACACCCTCGCCACCCCCACGAGAAGCGCCGACACCACCACCAGAAACTCTTTCACCCCTATGAGAGGAACTCTCTAGCCTACTGTGACCGTAATGCTCCAGAGCCATACTGCAAGCTGTACAAACAACCAGTCAATCGCCTCCTATCTATTGCCTTCCTCAACCCGCCCCTGTAAAATTTCAAATCCTAATAACCTAACCCGGAGCCGCAACAGCAAGCCCAGCTCAACCCGAAATTCACCCTCTTCAAAACTTCACCGGATCTAACGCGATCAAGAGCCAAGCGATAAATCTCACTCCAGAAAAATGACCCCCTTAACAAAACCCACGCGAACAAATACCCTCACACAAACCCATAAAGGCCAAGAGACAGTGTACCTGTTCACTCCTCCAACTGGAAAATGGCGACAATGACACCAACAAAATGAAATTCCGACCACCACCCGAAAGCGTCAAGCTTTCTACACGTTAAAGGCCGTAACTTTAATCCGTTCTTATCCCAATCTCCAACAAGAACAAAGGAATAGTAAATGCCACCCACATCCCTCCTCTGTCCATTTATAGGGACCTCGAGAGTACAAGGACCGTTAGATGTGCAAGGACGACTACACTAGATCTCACCACATGTCCGACATCTCTGAGCATTACAGAGGTCATGCTCCATCGCCTCAACTCCTTACCACTACGCCATTATTACATATTCCGGACTCTAGTACACCGGGCTTCCCCCACACGAAAAATGAATGACATCACTACACGTGTCACTAGGGTGTAACATATACTCCAAAAGACACATGAAACCTTACCATTGATTTGCGATAGCGACACAATGCTAAGTGCGAGTACCATCTCCTCACCCCAGCCAAGACTCCTCTTAAGTGGGGACTTGGGGACTGGGGGATATGGATGTACGAAAGCCACGTGGCATGAACTCGCCTTGAACTTTCGATACTTTTACCAAAGACAAACTCCCCACCCAAGAGAACTCTTGACTGGGGACTTGGGGCACTTGTTGGTATACACATACCTCCCAAGCACAAGTATCAAAAATACAAGACTCGTATCTCCAATACAGAAGTAAGGATGGCTCCCAACTAGTGATCCCAATATCCTAAAGGGCGATATCAGGATCCTGAGCATCCCACATTGAAAGAAACGGAACCAGACGCCTACAAATCTGCTACAATAAGGGCATCTCCAGCAACCCTAAAGAGGTAACTGTTCACTATCGCTTTCCATTATCATTATCTTATAACGATACCGAATTAGGCATCGGAACGTTGAAGGCCGGCACACCCGGTCTTCCCTCTAACCTTCATCTGTTTTGCAGTTAAGCGAGACCGATAGTGATAGTAGCTGACCATGATATCCCGTGTTCAGCTAGATCAGACCTCTCTCGAGACAACAGAAACATTTATCATGCTATGAGTTTTCATTGGTTATCTATTCCAAATGTATGATTTTTAGTGACGTTCATGGATATGAGGTAGGTTGTTTTATGTTACGAATTTTTTCAGATACCTTGTCAAGAGGTGTATAGTTTTTGATACCTCAATGATATATGGTTTATTAGTTACCTATTCTAGATGTATGTTATTTAATGTCATGGCTATGAGGTATGTTTAATGTTATTTAATATCATGACTATAAGGTTATAGACGTGACTTTCAAGTTCTAAAAATAATTGTCACGCCCCGAATTTCGAATAATAAATTCAAATCCGAAACATGAATACAACTAAACAAATCACGTCCTAAATTTTTTTTTTATAAACCAACATCTCATAAACCATAACACAGACCTCGTAGCAAACTATCTCTCGAGTCAATTATTACAATACTAACATAAATACAAGGTTATGCTCAAAAGAGTCTACAAAACACACCAAAATAGACCAAGTGCTGGTCTCAATCCTGCTGCCCTACGCAGCTCGTTCACCACCCTGATTATCCTGACCTGCAGGATTATTCGCTACACCATTTGAATAGTGTACCGGGATTGCAACAACACAAAACCTGGTAAGCTTTCTGAAAGCTCGTGTGAGTAAATAAAAATGAACGGTTGATTTATTAGACCACAACTCATTTATCTCAAGTAAACATCCAACAATCTCAACAACCACAAGAAACATCAATCCAACACACATGAAACAACATGGAACACATTTCCACAATCACCAAATCACAACTCTCGCCACTTTGGCCCCACGTTAGAGCTCTAACTGCCTCGTTACCTCTGACACCGCGAACTTTGGACCATTTCATGTCCTCAGAACAATATACCCCCGTTATTATTTAATGGTCGAACTTTGGACCTCCCTGTCCTCAGAACACATACACTCCGGTTATCATTAACCAAAGATCTTGGACCATTCGATCCTCGGAATCCTACGTTTCTCTACCTTCTATTCAATTCACAAAATCAACATGCTTATCACCAACATTTATCAAATATTAACAACATAATTAAAATCATATTATCAACATTTATCAACAACATATTATCACAATTCCACACCTCAATGTCACACCATTCAATATATAATCACGTAAATATATATATATATACATAACCATTCACACAGGAATGATCACTAATACCAACTATAGTTCACACGATACAAAATCAAGAAATTCATTTTTAATATACTTTAAAACTCATTTCTTAAACCATTTACTCACACATAACAATAAATTGGGCAATTAAGGAAATTCGGTTCGTAAATGAACCAAGTGAGATTTACTCACCTCTAAACTCCCGTTGCGTCTTCTTACAGCCCAACATACGATTCACAATCGTCCGCTAACAAATCCATCAAACACCTAATTAAAATGATAATTAACATAGCGTATAATTTCAAAAACACACTTATATGAATATCCAACGGTCGGATCTTCACCCGTGACCACACAAGGTCATCGGGACAGTCCTACGATCATTATATCAAAACTAGAATTCTATCGGACGGTCCAAACTTCATAGATCACAAATCGAGCGATCGAAATCAATCGAAATCGTAAAATTCATAACTAATTCATACGATATCCAAAATTCACATGCTATATATCAAAATGATCGTATCGACATGTAGAATCTAAAAATGAGCAGAAACTACTCCTGATACCCCCGGAGGTGGCCGGAAAGGGCCGCCGGAGTTTAGGGCAGAGCCGCCGCCGACCACCACCAATGGTGTCGGGGCTGAGCTTATCCTCTTCATTTCATCATTTTGAGTAACTTTCATAACTAACACGAAGTAAGAAAATGAGTGAAAGTGGTCGAAACTTACCAAAACAGTCCGGTTTGGCCTGGAAAATCTGCAAAAACCGTTGGGAGCTCCGACGAGCATGTAATCGATCACTTCAGGTCCGGGTCTTTTTGCTGCGTGTTCTACTCCTTAATACGAGTTCAACAAGCCAAAGAACACGAAGTTTGGTGGCCTAGAACTCGAGATGTTCACTTCGCACTCAAAACGGCCGAAAATGGAAACAAGCTTCCCGTCGCCGCTACATGTCGGGCCAAGGAGCAAGGCTGCTTTTGGCAGCTGCGCAAGTCGAGGCGAAGCCGTGGGAGGTGGTTTTGGCGTCAAACGGTGGCCGGAGGAGCACGAATTCGGCCGGAGCAAACTTGCTCTGTTTTTGCTTCCGGCTCGGGTGCCCGCGAGAGAGAGAGAGAGAGAGAGAGAGAGAGAGAGAGAGAGAGAGAGAGAGAGAGAGAGAGAGAGAGAGAGAGAGAGAGAAAGCTAGGGTTTTTTATGACTTTTTCTGATTTTTCCAAAAATCGCAACCTATATATATACAAAATCGAAAACTTCCAAATACCATAACTTCTTCCTACGAACTCTGATTCTTGTGTTCCGCACACGCACAAATTCGTATCAACGAGCTCTACGACTTTCATGAATGAAGTTTCTTCAAATTCCTTACGTATAAAAAGTCGATTTTTAGTAACCCCTAAATAACGTTAAATTTCGAAACTATAATCATTCGAAACCAAATTTCTCAATTAACGACATTCGAATCACACTCACAACTCATAATTCATATAATTTGAGAAATATTGAATTACGAAATATTTAACTGAAATTTCGGGTCTTCACAATAATATATGCCGGAGTTTTCATTGGTTGTCTATTTCAAATGTATGATTTTTAGTGATGTTCATGGATATGAGGTAGGTTGTTTTATGTTATGAATTTTTTTTTGATACCCTGTCAAGAGCTATATAGTTTTTGATACCTCAATGATATGTGATTTATTAGTTACCTATTCTAGACGTATGTTATGCAATGTCCAAGCTATAAGGTATGTTTAACGTTATTTAATGTCATGACTATAAGGTATGTTTAACATCGTCGCTATAAGGTAGTAGGCGTGACTTTTAAGTTCTAAAAATTCAAGGCTGACCGGCTTTTTATTTTATTATATATGTCGTTATGTTATGAGTTTCATTGGTTACTTATTCCAAAGATATGCTAGTTTGTTATAAAAAAAATAAAAAAATAAAAAAGAGATATGATAGTTTGTGATGCTCATGGTTATGAGGTATGTTGTATCATGCTATAATTTTTTTCTAATACCTTGTCAAGAGGTATATAATTTTAGATACTTCGTTGGTATGTGATTAGGCAACCATTCTAGAGGAATATGTCAATTGTCCTGACCCTTGTTATTAATGTCATGGCTATAAGATATGTTTAATATTATGAGTTTCTTTTGATGCCTAGTCAAGAGGTATTTACATCACAAGTATAGTTTTATATTACAATGTCATGCATAGATCTATTTTTAGTTTTTCAAATAGTGGCCTTACGTGAATTGGGTGTAGATTAATAAGAAAATATGTATTGGTTTTTCCCAATACTTTTTTTTTTTGAAAAATAGGTTTATATCTAATTTTTCCAAAATAATAATTTAGGGTTTATTTACTACAAAGTTATGCATGACATTAAAAAACAGAAAATAAATATGTATGATGAATGCCTAGAAATCTTTCAATACCGAAATCCTTCATTGTGTTACTACTAACTTGTTCTAAAACATCTTGTACTTTTAGTTCATACAATTTATCCTTTATCAAGTTTTTTCCACTACTTCAATATTATCATTTGACATCTCATGCATTGAAGATAAGTCTTCTAGTGTAAATCTTGCCCTTTCGCTACATACATAAGCTGGAAACAATTCACCATTAATTTTCCAGCCGAGTTTTGTCAAAGTTGCTTGATTAAAATGTGATGAGGGTCTAATATCAATCTCCCTTTATCTTTAGGTGCACAAATTGCACTCCAAGTAATAGGTGGTTGTGTCTCATTACCCGAGAAAAATTTTCTACACTCATTGTCTAAGGTATTAGTAACAAATTTAGGACATTTAAAATTGGAAAGAACATGGTTCGGCATTCCAAAAAGGTTGGCCTTACCCAAGGTTAACCTGCCTTCTTTAGAGAGGAATTTGTTTTTCAGCCAATAATTTTTTTTTGCATAGATTAATTGTGATTTGTGTACGCAATTAAAATGATGCAAATACGCATATAATTGCATAGAGGAGACATAACTAACTTAAATAAAACTACTTAACAACTAAGACAATGATATAGTTTATTTCAACTGGATGCATAAATTAAGCTTGGTCTGGTTAGAATTACTTAATTGGAAGAATCTAACATATCATTTAATTGAAATCAAATAATCGTCCCCCTTATTTTCTTACACAAAAATATATTAAATAAAAAAATATTTGTCTCGAAGAACTACGAGAGTCTACTCTTCTTATTTTTCTTTTTCAAGTTGTGAAAAATATATATTAAGACTCAAGCGAGCAGATCTACTGTTCCCAAAAATTCTGTCTCTATTTTGTCCCGTGAATCATATATCACGACCTGTTTTCCCACTAGTAGAGACTTAACACCATTAAATTCTATTATTTTCATTAAAGACAAATTACAAAATGGTAAACCCTGTGTGCAGATTACAGAACTCCTACATCAATACTTCTCTATTCCTTCCGTTCTATTTACCTACCAAAGACAAGGCCTTTTTTTTTTTTTAAATAGTAATTTTTTTTTATTGAATTAGCAATACAAATCACGCCAGAGGGAATCCTAATAAAGGCAGAAAGAAGTTGTCATTGTACAATAGAATATTGTTCTAAAACACTAATAGAGAAACTAGCAAAAATTAAAGATAAATCCTCAGCCTCCTCAAGATAATTATCAAATACCAACAATATAATTGTTAGGGAAAACATCACAAATGGTGTATGAACTTTAGGCCATTCTACACTTTGATGTACTAACTTTCATAACTATCAGAATGGTGTATCAAGTTTGCTTCAATCTTTTATTTTGGTGTACGCTGTTAAATTTTCCGTTATCTTTACAAAAAACAAAAAAAAATGATAAAGCTAAAGGAAAGATAACGAAGTTTTTTTTTTTGGCAAAGATAACGGAAAATTTAACGGCATACACCAAAATGAAATATTGGAGCAAACTTGATACATCATTCTGATAGTTATGAAAGTTGGTACACCAAAGTGTAGAATGACCTAAAGTTCATACACCATTTGTGAAGATATCCCTAATTGTTACAACCTTGATATTTGTAGACTAACCCATTAAAATCTTCAATATGGGTATGTAAGAAATCTGCAAACCAACCAAAACTAGACTTGTCCCAGCCAAAAGCAAACTTGATTGTATTGAGACTCTTTGTAGAATGTAGCAATCTCATTGTAGAATGTAGCAATGATCAATCTACTTGAAAATAAGGACATCACACCCAAAATAGAGATAACAGCAAACTTGAGCAAAATTTCAACCAAGATAGCTCGTGGGTCCCAAATCCAACCCCTAGAGAAACCAAACCCAACAAAAGGGTCCTGTTTTGAGCCCCGCAGCCCAAAAAACTTGCCAGATTTGATCTTCATGCACGCTGTAATGTGGTTCCTAAAGTTCATTTCATCAATTTTGGGCCTGGGCCTGGGCCTGGGCCTTATCATTTCGGCTGATAGAAAGCCGTTTTAAGTAGACGAATGGGGTTAGTATCAACATGGCTGCAGGAGACATGGCAACTCTAGGCACCCCAGTTATCTCTCTCCCACGTCATCCCACCACTCCCTCCCACGACCTGCGGTTCCCAACCCAACCGCTTCTCCCACTGATAGACCAATGCACCACCATCAACCAGCTGAAGCAAGTCCATGCCCAAATGCTCAAAACAGCCCTATTCTTCGACCCTTATTCCGCTAGTAAGCTCATCACAGCTGCTGCTCTCTCCTCCTTCTCGAGCCTCGACTATGCACGCCAAGTGTTCGATGAAATTCCTGAGCCAAATCTGTTCACTTGGAACGCCCTCATTCGCGCATACGCCTCCAGCCCCGACCCGATTGAAAGCATTCTCGTATTTCTGCAGATGCTCGACGAGTGTGAAGAGTGCCCCAATAAGTTCACTTTCCCTTTTCTGCTCAAGGCCGCCTCGGAGCTCCGGGCTTCCAAGGTTGGGAGAGGTTTTCATGCCATGGTGATAAAAGCCGAGCTGGGTTCGGATGTTTATATTGTTAATTCGCTCATTCACTTTTATGGGTCGTGCGGGGATTTGGATTTGGCGCGTCTGGTGTTTTTGAAGACTTATAAAAAGGATGTTGTTACTTGGAATTCTGTTATCACGGCTTTCGCTCAGGGGAACTGTCCCGAGGTGGCGTTGGAGTTGTTTAAGGAAATGGAGGCAGAGAATATGAAGCCGAATGATGTCACCATGGTTAGTGTCTTGTCAGCTTGCGCAAAGAAGGCAGATTTGGAGTTTGGGAGGTGGGTTTGTTTGAATGTTGAAAGGCATGGAGTTGAAGAGAACTTGACTTTGAATAATGCTATGCTAGATATGTATGTTAAATGCGGGAGTGTTGAAGATGCGGAGGGATTGTTTGGTAGGATTCCGGAGAAGGATGTTGTGTCGTGGACTACTATGCTTGATGGGTATGCTCGGATGGGGAAATATGATGAGGCTAGGCGTGTTTTTGCTGCCATGCCTAGTCAGGATATTGCTGCGTGGAATGTGCTCATTTCATCTTATGAACAGAATGGTAGGCCGAAAGAGCTTTAGCTGTCTTCCATGAGTTGCAGAAGAACAAGGGTCCCAAGCCTGATGAGGTTACTCTAGTTAGTACTCTGGCAGCGTGTGCTCAATTGGGAGCGATTGATCTTGGCGGCTGGATACATGTTTACATAAAGAAGCAGGGAATGAAGTTGAATTGTCACCTCACAACCTCACTTATTGACATGTATGCAAAATGTGGGAATCTAGAGAAGGCACTTGAGGTTTTTAATTCGGTGGAGATAAGAGACGTATTTGTCTGGAGCGCCATGATTGCTGCTTTAGCAATGCATGGTCAGGGGAGGGATGCATTGCACTTTTTCTCAAAAATGTTAGAAGCTGAGGTAAAGCCAAATGCTGTGACATTTACTAACATATTATGCGCGTGTAGCCACGCAGGATTGGTGGATGAGGGAAGAACATTTTTCTATCAAATGGAGCGAGTTTATGGAGTTGTGCCTGGTATAAAGCACTATGCCTGCATGGTTGACATTCTTGGTCGTTCAGGCAATCTGGAGGAAGCTGCTGAACTGATAAAGAAAATGCCAATTTCTCCCACTCCTTCTGTATGGGGGGCTTTGCTTGGGGCATGTACACGCCATGGGAATGTTGCACTTGCTGAAAAGGCTTGTAGCCATTTGCTCGACTTGGATCCCAGAAATCATGGAGCCTATGTACTCTTATCAAATATATATGCCAAAACAGGGAAATGGGAAGCAGTTTCTGCTTTAAGGAAGCTCATGCGAGATTCTGGAATAAAGAAAGAACCTGGCTGTAGCTCAATCGAAATCAACGGTAGTGTTCATGAGTTTCTAATTGGTGATAATACTCATCCTTTATCCAAAGATATCTACTCAAAGTTGGATGAGATAGCCGGGAGATTGACGTCAATCGGATATGTGCCAAACAAGTCACACCTACTGCAATTTGTTGAGGAAGAGGACATGAAGGAACAGGCCCTAATTCTGCATAGTGAGAAACTAGCGATTGCCTTTGGACTTATTAGCTCGAAGCCATCTCAACCAATTCGCGTTGTGAAGAATCTTCGTGTTTGTGGAGACTGCCACTCAGTTGCTAAGCTTATATCTAAGCTTTATAACAGGGAGATTTTTCTGAGAGATAGATATCGGTTTCATCATTTTAGAGAGGGGCATTGCTCATGTAATGATTACTGGTGAAAATGGAAAGCTTTTGCTGCTCCCTAAATCTCGCTCCTACAAAAACATTAGATAAATGTTCATCTTTTGTATATACATGTTCTGTTATGATGTGGAATATGTTGAGTCGAACTTGTCGAGAATGGAAGATAGCTAGGTAACCTTCGTTTATTTTCTCAATGAATGTGGATTTGGAATATTGCTGAAATTTTTACCTTCTATTATCGTCTGTTTTTCTCTCTCTTTTTCCATGTTCCCTATAGTTCAAAGCATTTCAAAATCGAAATTGATATTGAGGTTATTAACTTATTCTATTGCCTACCTTTCAAAATCATATATATAAAGAAACAGTTACTTCTGAAGTTCTGATGTCTTAGTCTACATTAAACTATGGAGTATAAATCCACCGTTCGCAACAGCGACTCTAATCAACTAACAGCGTTCTATCTCCGACTCTTGGTCTCTCCAGCTTTTCCTCCTTCAATTTAGTAAACATATCCCAAAATAAATATTAAATTGTGCTTAAACTGAATGACCGAAGGAGGTGCATTTTCTTTTAATTTGATAGCAGCTATGGACAACTAATACAATTATTCGCAATCTAGGTAGTTAGACAATAACAATGCAAATCCAAGACATAAGTTTACAATCTTGCGACGCGCGAACACACAGAGATACATGCACACATACATATAAATCATAGCATCCCAATGCAAATCCATCATTTGATCAGAACATGTTTCAGGAATCCTGGAATGTGAGTGTTCATAATGTAGTCTTCCCAATCAATGCATGTTGGATCAAAAGTAAAATCTTCTACTTCTATGTAACCTTCTCTTGTTATCTTTCGCAACTCCTCTGTGTTGGTGTCGTCAAAACTATGCAACATTTCACACTTTGTTAGTGTCTGTGATTACAAATGATCAAATTATGTTTAATTATAACCAGTTAAAAGCATACGTACATGCCCTTAAATAGCATATAGGGACAGTATAGCTCCACCATGCGCATCACCAATCTGAGTTTCTGGTTATACTTAACATATATATCTTGGAAACATTGGCCAGATACTTTGTTCACCAACTTTAATCCCTTGCAAATAGAATGAAATTAAATTTATGAACGACAAGATCTTGTTAACCGACATTGTTCTTTTTCAATTTTTTATTCATGAGTATACGACATTATTGATGAACAAAAGATATGAATATTGGGATCTCCCTCACTACGACAGGTTTTTCATCCTTGTTAATCCATGGGCATTTGGTAAAGTATTTCACCACAAAACTCTGAATATCATCCAATTTTATTGGATTCCTTAGTGAGCTTCCCACATGGTAAATGATGCCAGATGATTTATTTGCATTCACCACAATCGCTGCTATCATTGAATTACCACCATATCCACAGGAATCTGCGTGCAAACATAGTTAGATGCTCTTTGACATAAAAGAAATAATTAACTTATTTATTTTTCTTGTTTCCTTCTTGATAGTAACATTATTATAAACTCAGGGATTACATTAATTTGTTCTTCATAGAACCTAAGTGCTATGGATCACCATATTTTGCCTCAAATATAATCAAGTTTAAAATACACCAAGTATGAATACTTATACTCTTTTTTCTTTATGCAGAATGAATAGATACACTTAAACTCACCATATCACATACTGTCACGCCCCGAATTTTACAATAACAATTCAAAATCCGAAACATGAAAATACTACAAATTCGAAATAGTCATCCTGAAAATTTCTTTCATAACATCCTCACCACACGAAATAAAATCAAACCGAATTTAGTCTCGGTTAATTATTACAACTCAAATCCAAAATGAAATGTAAAGCTCTAAATGAGCATACACACCTCACAACTAAATGAAATAACAAAAACTGCTGTAACACCTAAGCAGCTCGGTCACCTCCCTGGTTATCCTGACCTACAGGAATATCCGCTACACCATTTGAATACTGTACCGGGATTGCAACAACACAAAATCCGGTAAGCTTATGGAAGCTCGTATGAGTAAAGGAAAGAACTATTGCTTAATTCAATTCATAATTATTCCCACACACAACAACACTAAACAATTTCCACATCCACAAGTACTAACAATCTCAATCAACACCAATTCAATACATCAAGACAATCCAACTCACAACTTTCTTCACAACTCTCATCATCGTATTTATAAAAATACGGTACTTGACAGACTAGAGCTCTAACTGAATCGTAGCCCGTCACCTGGCCTAGGTTATGGCATCCGACATATTTATCATTATCGTATTTCATCAATATGTATACCTATATACATATTTAGAACGTCTGATAATTCCACATACTCGACCAATCGTATCCCATCATCCACTCAGGATTAGAGCGTCCGATTACCCCACACCGGTCACTACGTCGACCCTAAACCCATAAATGAGCACAACATATAATATCACATACTGAAATCAACCCAACCAAGATACACCATATTATTATGGAATTACACAATTGAAATATAATCAATTCATCAATTCAGTCAATCATATCATCACTCAACATTATATATTTTCCACGTAAATATATATATACGTAATCATCCACTCAGGAATGACCACTAATACCATCTATAGTTCACACAAGAAAATCATGAAATTCATTTGTATAATTAAAATTCATTTTACTTACCTATGGACCGTGGTGATTCAAGTCCATGAAATTTTAAAACAAATATTTAATCCGTAAATATTTTTCAAAAAATTACTAAAAATAAATAAATTTAAACGCTCGGTTCGTAATATGAACCATGTGAGATTTACTCACCTCGAAATTCCCGCTGCGTCTTCAATATAATTATAATTATAATTAACGCCGAAATAGCCCACTCAAATAAAATCCGTCAATCACCTAATCAAATATGATTCGAATTTAGCCAACAATTTCAATACATAAATTAACTACCATTTAACGGCCGGATTCCAATTTACATTAAAATCCGACGAGCGGTTTCTCACGAATCGCTCCCCTAATTACCGTTTTGCACATATACGAAGATCCAACGGTCGGATCTTCGTCCATGACCACACAAAGCCTCTGGGACAGTCATATGATCATCATAACAAATTTACAAGTTCATCCGACGGTCCTAATTTCACAGATCAAAAATCTAACGATCGAAATCGATTGAAATCACAAAATTCATAACTAATTCATACGATATCCGAAAAATGCGTATAATACGCCGAAATGATCGTATCGAAACATACAATCATAAAATAGACAGAAACCAAATTGTAGACCTCCGGAGGTGGCCGGAAAGGGCCGCCCTCTTCTGGAAACTTGTTCAGAACTTCCTTGCGAACTCAACAAGTCAAGAATCACAAGAAACGATCATGTATACCTCGAGATATCTTGATCGAAAGCTTCGGTGTTTCGATCCGTTCGGGTCGAGCTCCGACGAACGTGAAAACGTTCGACCAAGTTCCGGTCCTTCTTGGTGCTTGTAGAGGAAGTTGAGGCAAGCTCAATGAGCCAAGAATCAAGTGAAATGGACCGAAATCGACCCTTTTCGGTTCGAGCAGTGCCGCCGCCGCTACAGGCGGTGTCGCGACGCAAGGCCGCCTCTGGCAGCTGCGCAAGGTCGGGACGAAGCTCCTGGAAGTGGTTTGAAGTCGTGGGGTGGCCGGACGAGCTGGTGGTGGCTTGCTCTTGTTTGCCTCTGTTTTCGATCGAGAGAGAGAACGATGCGAGAGTTGAGAGAGAGGGTGAACAGTCGGGTTTCCAAAAAAAGAAAGAGAGAGAGGCTGGTGGAAAATTAGGGTTTCCCAGAAAAAAAAAAAAACTAGGGTTTTTTCTATATATACGAGTTTTGGAAAACTTCTAAATTCGATAACTAAATCAGAAAAAATCCGATCTTTGTGTTCCGCAAGTGTACGGACTCGTATCGACGAGCTCTACAACTTTCATGAGGGAAGTTTCTCCAAATTTCGTACTTAGAAAAAGTCGATTTCTCAAACCGAGTATTTCGAGCTTTTCGTTAAACATAATTGTTTCGAAACTTCGATAAATGTAAAAGTGAATTATTATCGAATAATAATCGTTAAATCGTATAATAATCACTCAACACAATTACTCGAATTTATATTTTATTGCTTATGTTTTTATTTGGAAATTTTAAGCATGTTTTGTGATTTTTTTATTTTACACATATTATTGCTATCATTATGTGTGGCAAATATTTTGTTGTATATTTGTGAATTTTGAGCATGCCATGTAATTTATTTTTTATATGCCATGTTTTATTTATTATTAAATATGTTAAGGTTATTTTTTTAATGCAACATATAAATTCCATTTTGCCATCATAATAAAAACTCATGTGCATTATACACACATTTACTATGATAAAGTACCTTCCCATAGCATCGAAAAAATGTGACCATTACGAATCTTGGTCTTGAAATCTAATTCATAAGATTGGAAAATAATTTACGTGGATGTCTTTATGACTGCGAATTTATATCTTCTCTCTTGTTTATGTAGATGGTTGATCCAACTCGACCTGAATTTGGCATTTTGGACTCAGAAGGACTTGAGTACCATCGTTGGGTTTCTGATGTGGAAACTACCTTTGTGGCAAAAGACTACACTGCCACAATTACCGACCCCAAAGATGATGAACTATCTAATAAGGTGAAAGCAAATGCCTTAATGTTTCTGAGGCAACATATTGATCCTAGCCTACGCTGGGAGTACCTTCAGTTGAAGACACCCAAAGAACTGTGGGATGCCCTTAAGGGACGTTTTGGGAACATTCATGACACTTTGCTCCCAGAACTGGCTGTTCAGTGGAATGGAATCCTCTTGCTTGACTATAAAAGGGTCAATGTCTTCAACAAGGACATGTTGCGCTTAAAGGCACGTCTCAATTTCTGTGAAAGGGAAATCACAGAAGATGATATGATCTACAAGACTCTTTCCACTTTTCCTACTTCAGCGCTTATACTAGCGAACCAGTATAGGCTGGAGTATGACAACAAAAGAATCACAACCTTCAATAAGTTGATTAGCCTACTGCAAGTGGCTGAAAAGCATAATGAGATTCTCTTGAACAACAATGCCAGGCCCACTGGGACAAAGAAAATTCCCGAGACTAATTATGATAAAATGAAAGGTGGAAAGAACTCCAATGCAAAGGTGTTTAGACGTGATAATCCCTACCCACGTGGCAACAATGCACCACGTGGAAAGGGACATGGGGATCGTGGACACAAGATGCAAAAGGAAAGAGTTGACAATGAACCATGTTATAGGTGTGGAGACACTGGGCATTGGTACAAGAACTGCCAAGCAAGCAACAGAGCAGCAGCTAATTACAAGAGGTATAGAGTGTCTAAAGAACAAGAGGCTCACTATATGGAAGAAGGAGGTCATGACCTAGACGTCAACCTTACAGTTGCAGACTTCAATGGCAAAGAGGAACTTGCTAAGTCAATGGATGCTCTCAATCTTGACTGATCTGTTTTATTCATTTTATTTTCCAAAGACAGTTGTGAAGACATAATGCCTCATTTTTAATTAGACTACTAATTGGTCTTAAAGTTTATTTCAATAATGGTTTGATGAATTAGATTTATGAACATGACCTTGATTTGATTATCGTTGGCTTATCAATAAATATGAATTTTATTCTGAAGCACTGAATTTATTCAAATTTATTTACTACACATATTTACATGGTTCGAAATCGCACTATAAGGATGTAAAGCAATACATCTAGAAAAAGAAAAAATTATTTGAATGAAAAGATTATCATTCTACCTAACATAGAAATATTCTAAAGAATATGAGATATATTTAATGTCACAGACGCTCTGTATGTACCAAGAGTTAATCGAATCTTGTTAAAGATTCAAAGATATTCGTGCCAACGATTATCATATAGAAACACATTGTGAGAATGGAACTGAATACCCTTATATTAACTCTAATGAATGTGGAAGGAAACGCATTTTAGAGAAACTTATGAGTCAATTTAGTGGACTGTACCTCACTACGATTAGGATTATTGAATCCTATGTTGTCACCAACAATGAAATGTGGGACACTGACTCATACAGGCTTTGGCATGACCACCTAGGACACCCCGGTCGTGACATGATGATCCGTATTTTAAAGAACCCATACGGACATCCTTTTTTTTTTTGAGTGAAAAATAAAATGGGAGAAAAATCCGCCACACTGCAAGGTGTCGGTCCTAGTATTGCTCAAATGCAGTCATTGCCTTCTGAAGTACCAGAAGCACTACCTCCCCCCCATTATGCCTCATTGACTATTTCAAAGGCACATCACTCACTTTGCAAAGCCTGCTCTTTAGCAAAAACAGGATCGAGACCTTCCTATGCTAAAGATACAAAACAAAACATTCCATTCTTACAAAGGATACAAGGAGATATCTGTGGACCTATCCATCCAGAATGCGGACCATTCAAGTACTTTATGGTTCTGGTGGACGCCTCGACACGCTGGTCACATGTCGTCTTATTGTCCGCAAGAAATGCTGCATTTGCAAAACTCCTAGCACAGATTATACGCTTAAGGGCTCACCACCCTGATTACCCCATCAAGTCTATAAGGCTTGATAACGCTGGAGAGTTTACATAAAAAGCATTTGATGATTATTGCATGTCTATTGGGATTGACGTAGAGCATCCTGTACCCCATGTGCATACACAAAATGGTCTCGCAGAAGCCACCATCAAAAGGCTACAGATGGTGGCTAGGGCATTAGTTATGCGCACCAACCTGCCTATATCTGCATGGGGTCATGCAATATTGCACACAGCTTTACTTATTCGTTTCAGACCCACTGCTAGCCAACCATTTTCTGCGTACCAGTTGGTAACTGGATATGAGCCTGACATTTCACACTTACGCATATTTGGTTGCGTAGTATATGTGCCTATTACGCCCCCACAGCGCACCAAAATGGGTCCTCAGAGACGATTAAGTATTTATGTTGGATATGAATCCCCAACAATTATTCGCCATTTGGAACCCTTGACAGGCGATCTCTTTACCGCTAGATTTGCGGATTGTCACTTTGATGAGACAGTCTTCCCGTCGTTAGGAGGAGATAGGAAAAAGGATTTTCCAAGGGAACGACAGGAATTGTCGTGGTTTGTCCCCACTCTGTCTCATTTTGATCCCACACTTCACAATGTGAAAGTGAAGTGAAAAGAATAATCGATCTTCAGAACGTAACAGATTCGATGCCTGATGCGTTTACTGATATCGTAAGAGTGAAGAGATCACATATACCAGCTGCAAATGTGCCTGCAAGGTTAGAAGTCCCCAACAAGGGGCATGGTGCCGCAGATAGAGGCATTGCAACCACACCTAGTGGAGGTGTGGTTGAGGCCGTGGCTCCCCAAAGGAAGAGGGAGAGGCCACTTGGTCCGATTGACACTCACCCAAGGAAGAAGAGGGCGAGTAAGGCACAAATCGATCCATTAATCATCAATGTAGAGAATCACTCTCATAAGATTGTCTCTAATTATAGTTATGTCCATGAATCAATACTGGAGGACGCTCTGATGTTTGAAATGATTCCAGAGAACAAAGAAATCTCAATGGATTATGAGAATGCGTATGAGTTGATAGAAAGATCTTCCATACACATTGATGATATATTTGCATACACTGTTGCTCAAGAAATCATAGAGCACGATGATATTGAACCACGCTCTGTTGCAGAATGTCAACAAAGAGCAGATTGGCCTAAATGGAAAGAAGCAATCCAGGCAGAATTAGATTCTCTGACAAAGAGACAGGTATTTGGTCCGGTAGTGCTAACCCCACCAACTGTAAAGCCTGTAGGACATAAATGGGTCTTTGTCAGAAAGCGTAATGAGAAGAATGAAGTCCTGAGGTACAAGGCTCGCCTTGTGGCGCAAGGTTTCTCACAACGCCCCGGAATTGACTACGAGGAGACATACTCTCCTGTAATGGACGTTATAACATTCCGCTACTTAGTTAGCTTAGTAGTTTCCGAAGGACTGGAAATGCAACTCATGGATGTGGTTACTGCATATCTCTATGGGGATCTAGATTCAGAGATATATATGAAAGTACCTGATCGCCTTACATTACCTAAGTTAAGTGACTCTAAACTACGGAGTGCGTTTGCAATTAGGTTGAAACGCTCACTTTACGGATTGAAACAATCCGGGCGGATGTGGTATACCCGTTTAAGTGACTACTTGATTGGGAAGGGATATAAGAACGATGAAGTATGCCCCTGCGTATTCATAAAGAAAACAAGTTCCGGATTTGCAATTGTAGCAGTATATGTCGATGATATGAACATAATAGGTACTCTTGATGAAATAAGAGAAACCGCGAGCTACATGAAATCCGAATTTGAGATGAAGGATCTTGGGAAAACTCGATTATGTTTAGGCCTTGAACTAGAACACCGAGTTTGTGGAATACTGATCCACCAGTCTGCGTATGTCCAAAAGATGCTCAGGCGATTTAACATGGACAAAGCACATCCTGCTAGCACTCCCATGATCGGTCCAAGTTTGGATGCAAGGAAAGATCCATTTCGTCCAAAGGAAGATGACGAAGAAGTGTTGGGAGCTGAAATTCCCTATCTAAGTGCAATAGGTGCATTATTGTACTTAGCCCAATGTACTCGACCAGACATTGCATTCTCAGTGAACTTGTTAGCTAGATTTAGCTCAGCGCCAACGCAACGTCACTGGAATGGTATCAAGAACATTTTCCAATACCTAAAAGGAACCATTAACTTGGGACTGTTCTTTTCCTACAGAAAGACAAAAGGGACCGCAAATGGAACTGCAATCCCTAAAGGAAATGTTGATGGCGAAAGCGCCACTCACTACACCGAAACGCCAAATAACATTTTGGTTGGTTTTGCTGATGCTGGGTACCTCTCTGACCCACATAAATGTCGTTCCCATACTAGTTATGTATTCACCATTGAGAACACGGCGATATCTTGGAGATCAACCAAGCAAACCCTTGTGGCTACCTCCTCGAACCACTCAGAGATCATTGCTCTACATGAGGCGGTTCGTGGATGTGTATGGTTAAGAGCTATCATCACACATATTCGAGGGACTAGTGGTTTGAGTTCTACCACTGAAGAGCCTACTTGCATTTATGAAGATAATGCAGCTTGCATCGAACAGATGAAGCTAGGATATATCAAGGGTGATAATACAAAACACATATCGCCAAAGATTTTCTACAATCAGCAACAACAGGCCCTCCTCAAGATTCAAGTGAATCAAGTAAGATCTGAGGAGAATGTGGCAGATTTGTTCACCAAATCATTGCCTAAGGCCATATTTGAGAAACATGTGAAAAGCATAAGAATGCGAAGACTTTCCAATCTCCCCTGATTAATGTAAGTATCAGGGGGAGGTGTAGACGTCAGGGGGAGTCTAACACACACATGTCATCCTCAAATGTAAAAGGTGCGTTGTGCTCTTTTCCTTCGACCAAGGCGTATTTTTGTCTCATAGGGTTTTTGTTGTTACTTGACAAGGTTTTTAGTGAGGCAACAACTCATGCACCATTTCGCTTTGACTTGGCACAAGGGTGAGTGTTAAAGGAAAAACATATTTGTGTGCCTTCGTCAAAGCAACTGACGGAGAGGGAATCAAGGAATCAGTTATTACCATCAATCAGCACAATTACGGATCAATCAGTATTTAGTATCATTAATGTAATCGATGTTTCTGTTGTAATTATATCCTCATATAAAAGGACTATGAAATGAAATGAGTAGACCAATTCCAATTGTCATTTTACTTTTACATTTATTACAATTTTTTTTGTCTTGAAATGACTATTTTAGCCTTCAAATGGTCAAAGTTAACGTCTAATTTGGACGGAATATGAGAAATTGGACACCCCAGTTATCTCCGTCTAATTTGGACGGACAGAAGAAATTAGACACCCCTGTTATCTCTCTCCCACATCATCCCACCACTCCCTCCCCTACCGTCAATAACGACCTTCGCTTCCCAACCCAAGGAGCCCACTGATAGACCAATGCACCACCATCAACCAGCTCAAGCAAGTACATGCCCAAATGCTCAAAACAGCCCTATTCTTCGACCCTTATTCCTCTAGTAAGCTCATCACAGCTGCTGCTCTCTCCTCCTTCTCGAGCCTCGACTATGCACGCCAATGTTCGATGAAATTCCTGACCCAAATCTGTTCACTTGGAACGCCCTCATTCCCGACCCTGGTTGAAAGCATTCTCGTATTTCTGCAGATGCTTGACGAGTGTGATGAGTGCCCCAAATCCCCAATAAGTTTGCTTTTCCTTTTCTGCTCAAGGCCGCCTCGGAGCTCTGGGCTTCCAAGGTTGGGAGAGGTTTTCATGCCATGGTGATAAAAGCCGAGCTGGGATTGGATGTTTATATTGTGAATTCGCTCATTCACTTTTATGGGTCGTGCGGGGATTTGGATTTGGCGCGTTTGGGAGGTGGGTTTGTTTGCATGTTGAAAGGCATGGAGTTGAAGAGAACTTGACTTTGAATATTGCTATGCTGGATATGTATGTGAAATGCGGGAGTATTGAAGATGCGGAGACTGTTTGGTAGGATGCCGGAGAAGGACGTTGTGTCGTGGACAACTATGCTTGATGGGTATGCTCGGATGGGGAAATATGATGACGCTAGGCGTGTTTTTGCTGCCATGCCCTAGTCAGGATATTGCTGCGTGGAATGTTCTCATTTCGTCTTATGAACAGAATGGTAGGCCGAAAGAGGCTTTGGCTGTATTCCATGAGTTGCAGAAGAAGAAGGGCCCCAAGCCTGATGAGGTAACTCTAGTTAGTACTCTGGCAGCGTGTGCTCAATTGGGAGCGATTGATCTTGGCGGCTGGATACATGTTTAAGTAAAGAAGCAGAGAATGAAGTTGAATTGTCACCTTACAACCTCGCTTATCGACATGTATGCAAAATGCGGAAATCCAGAGAAGGCACTTGAGGTTTTTAATTCAATGAAGATAAGAGACGTATTTGTCTGGAGCGCCATGATTGCTGCTTTGGTAATGCATGGTCAGGGGAGGGATGCATTGCACTTTTTCTCAAAAATGCTGGAAGCTGAGGTGAAGCCAAATGCTTTTTCTCTCTCTCTTTTTCCGTGTTCCCTATAGTTTAAAGAATTTCTTTCTTGGGTTGAAATGGGTTGATTTGGGCGTCCTCATAAAGCGGTTCGACTCAAAAGTTGTAAGAATTGTTTTTCCTATTATTGTCTCAGATCGAATCAAACAGTAGTAAAACCAAAACTGAAAATTCGCACTAAAACAGGGCTCAGATTTCTCATTTCAGTTGAGGGCACGAGAGCTTTTACTATGTTGCGTGCATGGTATAAATATAAAATAGTCCAACCTCATTCTGCCATGTGTTGAATTTCCACCTGATGTCAGATCCGTACCCTTCTCATTTCTCATGCCTATATGCTTGTTATACATCTAGCTTTGTTCATTTTATATCATTAGGACTCTCTATCTTTCTGATACAATAGAGCCAAATGGAAGCCTTTGCAAGATCTTCCACAACGTTGTTTGCAAAGGCTAATACTAACAAGCGTCCTTCGCCTGTAAAAGCTCTTCTGAGTCAATCTAGCATTTGCTTTGTAAGGTTTTGGAATTCAAATGCAAATGTTCATCATCATGCTTCTTTGCTTAGGCACAAAGCTATTCGATCGGTTGCCTCATCTGAAACAAGGGTACTAAAATCCTCTAATTCTTTCATGCCATTCTCATTAGTTTGTTTCTTTGGCATTCTTGACTCGATGAACCAGGCTATTACGGGCGGTAGAAACACAGAATCACTCAAAACAGTTCCCCCGTGCAGTATTTCAGTATTTCAATCTTTTCAATCCAATGCTGCTTTCTTGATTTCTTTTACATAACATGTTATGTCCAATATGTTGTCATGTATAAGACTCCACATATCTGTAAGTTTGTTTCAACCAGCTAAAACTTCAAACTAGTCATCATGGTGAAGGATAGAGAATTTAGCTGAACTGTCTTGTATGTTCGATCATCTAATTTCTCTTCCCCAACTTGATCCTCTGATTTAACTCTCTAAAATTCATGAGTAGGTGTTAAGGAACCCAGACTCAGCAGGAATTGGGATCGAACCAGCAGGTAAGTTTACTATATTACTTTGATCTTGTTAAGCTTTCAACAATCAGTTTCGATCTGCTTCTCAATATAAAGTCACTGTTACTTTCTGCTTCACAGCGCCATCAAAAACCGTCCATGTCCAATTCCAATTACACAAGAAGTGCCGCTTCGGTGATAATTTTCTCTTAGTAGGGAATGAACCTACCATTGGACAGTGGAACCCTTCAAGTGCCATACCCCTTAACTGGTCAGATGGAAACATTTGGACAGTTGACCTGGTAAGAACTTCAAAAGCATAGTATTAATAATTTGGAAGTTGTAAAATTGATCAAATTAGACGTTAATCCTGTGAAGTCATAATGTCGTTTTCGAATTTGGATGGTTTCAAATAGGATATACCAATTGACAGAGCAATCCAGTTCAAGTTTATACTAAAGAAAAGCACAGGAGATCTGTTGTGGCAACCTGGTCCAGACCGAATTCTTCACACCTGGGATACCAACAGCACTATAACCATAGCCGAAGACTGGAAAAATGCGAAACTTCAGAAATTAACTGAAAAGAAAATTGTCAATCAAAATGAGACGCTACTTACAAACCAGGCTGTCACTTTTTCAGACAAATTTGCCTCTGCAAATAGCATACCAACTTATAGCAACAAGAATGAGTTTGCTTTCAAAGAGAGGGCGTTTGGTTCTGAAAAGGGAACTCTGCTTCAGGAAAGCCAAGCAGTTTGCATTGCAGATGACAGTGTTTGCATCATGACAAGACTAACATCCTTAGGAAGCATGGATGAAGATGAATACTGTGAAGTTGAATACTATGACGATGAATATTACGATGACGACTGTGAATATGAAGATAGATATGAAGACGAAGACATCATGTTTACTTATGAAGGAGGTCGTGTTCTCGTGCCTGGTTTAGTACAAGGGGCAACTGGAAAAACCGTTGATATCAGTACTGATGGCTCGATTGTGATTGATGCGAGACGGGAACACAATTCTTGATCAATCTGTTCACTCTTATTCTATATACTGCTTTTTCTTAGAAGAAACCAGCACAATTTTGTTTTTGTCACCACTCATTTGGAGACTGGAGAGCCTACTACTAGGTAAATGTAAATACGGCTTTGAGTATTTGGCTTACAGCCTTTTTTTTTATATGCCGCTCACCTCGAGCAAAATTTTGTTCTTTTTGCCTTTTAACTATCAGATACAGCAATTAAGCAACTGCTAAACTTTTAA
Organism: Rosa persica; assembly: GCA_025331145.1. Taxonomy (NCBI): domain Eukaryota; kingdom Viridiplantae; phylum Streptophyta; class Magnoliopsida; order Rosales; family Rosaceae; genus Rosa; species Rosa persica. Next base: position 56,366,311 of record WFKR01000005.1, read on the forward strand.
AGATTTGGTTGCATTGGAGTTTGTTTCTATTTTATGGGTGTGATTCTTGAAATTATAAGCGCGCGGATTGAAGCAAATCAGTTGCTAAAATGGTATTGTTCTCTACAAGGTTGACTAACATTCAAATTCCCTAGGCCTTTCACTAATGCTCGTCTGATAAGCTTTGTCAGAGCTGGAGAATCGTTATTACTCGATGCTTGTCCATCATCCTAGGCTCCTAGCCAATGCTTCTTAAAGTTGGTTCAAACTAAGCTTGGAAAACCATGGATTCTGCACGGTTCTTTCTGAGAAAAAATAGCACTGATATTCCCTCACCATTATCAACAGATAGTACTGATGATTGAAATTTTTCACACAAATCCAACAGTAAAGCTATGAATCCTAGATAAACCGTCAACAATACACGGTTGGTAGACATCTGTTAAAACGTCCACGACAACCATGACAAATTAAGAATCAAGAACAGATATTATGCAGAGTTGCGTACTTGCATGAGCATTGCCTCCCCGACCTCCTCGTCCTTTGTAGGAATGACTAAAAAGTAGCAAGATAAGATATTCCACAATTGATTGGCCAATGCCTTGGCATATCAAATGCAATATACAAACCAGGGAACAGATTAAAATGAAACCAGGGAACAGATTAAAATGAAAAAGGACCATATCAACAACAAATAAGGATACACCTCACACAATCTACCAGAAACAACTCTTTAACATTGCATAACAGGAAGCATTACAAACACGACATGTGAAAAATTGTGAAGGGCTTGAGTATATGGTTTACACCATTACTCTCTCATTTTGACCAATGTGAGAATCCCACCCATGAGTCACACGATATGTCTACCCTGTCACATCAATATTCTTCCATGTATCTGGTCCAGCTTTCAGTGATAATTGATATACTTCCTAATCTCCCTTTTGGCGAACTTCTCTGGACTTTGGAGGCACTTCATCATCATGATGCCTTCTCAATCTCTCTCCTTCCCTCCTATCCCGACTTGCTCGTGACTTTGGCTCTAATTCGTCATGATTGGGTCGCCTTGATCTCTTTTCTTCCATCCTATCACGATCTTCCCTTATGTCATGAGCTTCCAGATCATCATCACGTCTTCTTGGTCTCCTATCTTCTCTTCTATCATATTCGCTCCTGACATGATCTTCTCTAGACTTGGGCTCATATGCAGCATCATCACCACGCCTTCTGGGTCTCTTATCCTCTCCAGACTTTAGCTTCGGTTCAAATTCATCATCACCTTGCCTTCTGGGTCTCCTATCTTCCCTTCTATCATGATATTCTCTTGCCTTTGGCTGAAATTCATAATCATCATGTCTTCTTGGTCTCTTTTCTTCCCTCCTATCATAATCTTCTCTTGATCTTGGCTCCAACTCATCATCCCCACCACGTCTTCTTGATGTCCTCTTTTCTTCCTCCAAGGCCCTCCTGTCCGGTACTGTCTTGAACTTATCCTTAGTGCTGAAATCTTCTCGCACTCTAGGCTCTGGAACACGATTTGAGGGGATGGTGCCAGGTCTTTTGTCACTCTTTCTCGGACCATCATAGTTATCGTGTCCCCATTTCTTGTCCTCAGCACCCCACCCTGTGTTTGCAGCTCTCTGAATACAAACAAAACAAAATCATCCATAAGCACCTAGATATGCAGAGAGAGAGAGATCAATTTATAGCAAAAAAGAAACGTAACTCCTCATCAATCTTCATAAACTCCGATTCTTGCTCCAACCATGTAGAACATATATAATTAGTAACATACAGGAAACAAGCTCACCATCCCCCAATTGGGGGAAGCAGAAATCAATACTGACATTAAATTCCATCAATGCTATCAATCCTCAAAATCCATACATCAATAGACATTGCAAAAATAACAACGCAGTCATGCCCGAAAACCGAAAACAAAATCATGGCAATGGCAACCTTACCTGTTCATTGTGAGAAAATCTACATCCAGCTCCTCGAGTACATTCACCTCTCTGGAAAGCACGGCAAACACCTCGCTCCTCCCTCTTCCTCTGCTCCTCCTCTTCATCTTCCTCTTCTTTCTTCTTGTACTTATCCACGTGATCAACCCTAATAGTCCGACCCACCACTTGGGCTCCGTTCAAATTATCCACAGCGAGATTGGTACTCCTCTGGTCCTCATACGCAACAAATGCGAACCCTTTGGACTTCCCGGTCCCTTTATCGCGAACGAGGTTGACATCGACGACCTCTCCGTACCTGAAACAGAATCAAGATTAAAAATTGAAGACGAAATTGCAATGAATTGGAATTAGGGATAGGGCTAGGGGTTTACTGTGCGAATATGGCGAGGAGATCGCCTTCGGTGAGATCAAAGGGAATGCCGCCGGCGTAAACGTAAGCGGAGTCTTTGTACTTGGCGTGCCATGAAGCGTCCTCTGAAATCCCTAATTGAGCTTCTCTCGCATTGATGTTCTGAATCCGCTTCACTAGGGTTAGTGGGTTCATCGCTTCGTCGTCGTCTCCCCCTGAATTTTCACTCCCTCTCCGAGTTATACCCTAATTTCTGCCAGCAAGACCAAGAAAGAAAGAGAAGAAAGACTTTGCTGGGCCGGACCGGACATTTTATTGATTTACAACGGTATTTTTTTAATAAACATAAGAAGATTTTTTCTTTTTTCTTTTTTAAATACGCAAGTGATCTTTCGATTTAGACATTTCTACTAAACATGTTCACTTCATTCATAAAAAACTAATAATAAAAAAAATTTTAAAAATGTTATTTCCGATAAAAAAAAATGTTCACCGAGGGAGACAAGACGTACTCCCTTAGTATAAGCAAGGTTTTATGTCACGCCGCGAATTTTAGAACAAAAATTCAAAATCCGAAACATGAATTAGTACAACTGAAAATAACCATCCTGAAAATTTCTTTTTTCTTCACAACCTCACCACACAATTTAATTTCAAAAACCAAATTTAGTCTCGGTTAATTATTACAACTCACTCACAAAATAATTGTAAAGCTCTAAATGAGCATAACAAACCCATAACTTAAATGAAAGCAAAATAAATGCTGCAACACCTAAACAGCACGGTCACCTCCCTGGTTATCCTGACCTGCAGGAATATCCGCTGCATCATTTAAATAGTGTACCGAGATTGCAACAACACAAAACCCGGTAAGCTTTTGAAAGCTCGTATGATTATTCATAATTATTTTCATCCAAGTCAACACTCCACAATTTCCACATCCACAAGAACCAAAAATCTCAAATCAATCACCAAATCACAAATCAACACAAAACCCTAATTCACATCTTTCTTCTCAAAACCTAGAAATCGTATTTATAAAAATACGGTATTTGACAGACTAGAGCTCTAACTGAATTGTAGCCCGTCACCTGGCCTAGGTTATGACATCCGGCATATTTATCTTTATCGTATTTCATCAATATGTATACTTATATACATATGTAGAACGTCCGATAATTGTACATACTCAATCAATCGTATCCCATCATCCACCTAAGATTAGAGTGTCCGATTCCCCCATCTCAGTCACTACGTTGACCCTAAATCCATAATGAGTACAACAATATGTTTTCACACAATGAAATCAACTCATCCAACATACATAATATTATTATGAAATTTAAGCATTTGAAATATAATCCAAATCGTCATTCCAACTAAATCATATCATCACTCAATAACACACCAATCAATATACATATTCCATGTAAATATATATATATATATATATATATATATATATATATATACGTAATCATCCACTCAGGAATGACCACTAATACCATCAATATTTCACACAAGAAAATCGTGAAATTCATTTGCATAATTAAAATTCATTATACTTACCTATGGACCGTACTTGATCAAGTCCATATGATTTTAAAAATAAATATTTAATCCATAAATATTTTTCATACAATTACAAAAATAAATAATTTAAAGTACTCGGTTCATAATATGAACCACGTGAGTTTTACTCACCTCGAAACTCCCGCTGCGTCTTCACTTAAAATACAAATCACAATAATCCAAATGCTCGTCAACTCAAGCCATCAAGTACCAAATCAAGTACGGTCTTTACTTAGCAAACGAAGTACGAAATAAACTTAAATGATGATCCAATAGTCGGATTCTAAAATAAAGACGATCCAACGATCGGATTCTAAAATAAAGATGATCCAACGGTCGGATCGAATTTAAATGATGATTCAACGGTTAGATCCTCACGGATCGCCCTCGAAAACATCCTATCAAAATTATACGAAAATCCGACGGACAGATCTTCATAAATCACCTCCCGAATCACTGTTTTACGATTATACGAAGATCCAACGGTCGGATCTTTGCCCGTGACCACACAAAGTTATCGGGACAGTTATATGATCATCATATTAAAATTTGAAGTAAAACCGATGGTCTGATCTCCGTAAATCGTAAACCGAAGATAAACTGTAAAACCGTAAATAGTAACGTCAAAACTTAAATTGACTATTTATCCACTTTTTCTAACATGACCATGTTATATATCAAAACGCTCGTATGGATGCGTAGATCAACGTCCAGATAATATAAACTCAAAATTTGGTCCGACGCGCCGCCACACGCTGCGGTCACACTGTGGTCAACGCCGGCCAACCACCTCAGATCCAAAAGTTGTCAGCTACAAACTTCTTCAAAATGAAATTATGAACAACTTTAATACCTGACTTTTTTCGAGATAAGGTCTAGATCGTTCTAGATCGGGCTTTGAAGTTGGATTAATCTCAGTCACTCGATCAAATTCCAGATCAAATCAGGGACGTCGAAACATTCAACTGTTGATCTACAACTCTACACTAAAAATCGTGATGCAAGCCATATATGGGGATGATCAGGAGGAAGAGGACATCACGAAAATGGGGAGGATCGGGTCGGCCTCACGGGACTGAGGTTGCTCCGATCCAAGGCTGGAGGCAGCGGCTGGGGAAACTGGGGGGGTGGGAGCGGCTGGGCGAGGAGTGGCGAAGGCGGGGAGGCCCGGGTCTTGCGGCGGCGTGGCCGGGAAGACTGCGTTCCGACCGGGTCGGCAAGCCAAGGGAGAGGGTTTCGCGCGCGCGAGAGAGAGAGACAGAGAGAGAGAGAGAGAGAGAGAGAGAGAGAGAGAGAGAGAGAGAGAGAGAGAACCCAGGGGGGGCTTAAGTGCAAAAATCTGATTTTTTCGTCCTTAATGAAAAAATCTGAATTTTTCATGATATTTATAAAAAAAAATTAATTTTCAAATATTCATAACTTATTCATACGAACTCCGAATATTACATTCCATTATGCACGAACTCGTATCGACGAGCTCTACAACTTTCATGAAGGAAGTTTTCACGACCCCCTAAATAACGTTCGTTTTCGAAAATAAAATCATTCGAAACCAACTTTCTCAAACCTCGACATACCAATTAATCGCAAATATCATAATTCAATTAATATAAAAATTATTGAATTACATAAATTTATTATATGAAAATTCGGGTCTTCACATTTTAAGTTTCTCCGAAATTGTCGAAGTTTCCGTAAATTTGAAGTACCGAAACGAAATTCATATGCTATATCATTTCCATCAGGAGTTTTCTGAAATTTTTTCGAAATTTTCCATACATTTCAGCGAAATTCTTAATTTCTGAAATATCTACACACAAAAAATATATTAAAAAATTTACACTGAAATTTTGTCCGAAATTTCTCTGAAATTCGTTTGTCACTAACAAAATATAAAATTTTAATTTTTTTTTTCAAATCAAGTTGAAATTGGATACAATAAAACCCTCTTTGCTTTATCTGCTACCAAAGTACTCATGCTCCAAGTCTCCAACCACATTATGATTCTATTTGCAATCATGAGGCAAATTATGAAAATAACAAGGGGAGCGGCAAATCATGGCACTACAACCAATATAGTAGTGATGATCATACTACTTATCCTGGTGCAAATAGTGAATACAATTCTAGAGCCAGGAATGCACAAGGAAGACGCGATAGTGATTTGTCTCTAAATGAGTTTGAATCACTTTCTTCAAGTTTTGACTCAATGAATATGGGAACTCAATATAGTGATAACGCTAACCCATTCCATTCTCATTATTCTCATCATGAAATGAGTTATACCTCAGAAAGTACTTACGGAATTAGATCAAGCTCACAAGGTGGAAGCACATATGTCATTTTTTATCATTCTTCATCCCAAATGTCGTATGCTTCATACAATGAAATACCATATTGGGTAATTCCACAATATCCGATATATGGATTGCATGTGGGAAGAGATCAACACACATACATTACTCATGTGATGAAGTACCAAAATCATTTTCAAAATTCATGTACTTGGGAGCAATATTGTATACTACTAAATAGGAGCAGTTCAACCACATGGATTGAACCACATCGTAATAGCTCTTATTACTAATACTTTATATTGCTTTTGTTGTATTGGTTCATTTTCATTCACAGGGTTTTGGTATTACATAATTTCGGTTGTATTTTTCTAATTATTAGTGAAAAAGGCGTGATGGCCAAGCCTTCCATTGAGTTTTAACCATAAAAAAAAAAAAAGTAAATCACATTCACATTGTCAATAACAGAACATTTATAATTACATATAGATAAAAGGGCTAAATACTGGTTACTACCCTGTGATTTAGGTCCAAAATCAATTCAGTCCATGGACTACTAATTTCATCAAAAACACCTCTGCACTTTCAATTTTGATCTAGTAGGTCCAATTTGTTAATATTTTGTTATGGGTTCAAGTTATAGTTACATTATTTGTTGAAAAACTATTTATTTTTAATAGTAGGACTCTTAAATTGACTAGAGGTGGCCTGCAGACACCACATCATAAAACATAGGCCATATATGAACCACGTTAACAAGTTAAATAACTCAATTGTCGGAAAACTAACAAATTTGACTTATTAGATCAAAATTGAAAGTGTAAGGTGTTTTTGATGAAATTAGAAGCTCAGGGACTGAATTGATTTTAGACCCAAACTACAGGGTAGTAATTTGTATTTAGCCCTAGATAAAAACACTAGTTTATCAACTTACTACAGTTTTAGTTAATTACTCGTCTATATTAAATATCACAATTCTATTATCTATGTATAATTTTAGAGAGGTTATATTGTAAATAGGTTTATTGTAGGTTAGTTTAGTCTATATAAAAGTTTCATTTAAAAATATCATTTATAAATGCAATTAATGTGATTTCTTTATTTTTACTCGAAATTTCCACTGAAATCGAAACTTTCTCCTAAATTTCCTTAAATTTGAAGTACCGAAATCGAAACCGAAACCGAAATTTGAAACCTTGGGTATAAGACTTCAAGCTTACATCCATTCACTACTCTCTATATTTTGTATCGAAGCATGATCGTCTTTTAATGATCGGAGTTTCTAACAGGTTGGCATGTCTTCCTAATTTTTGGGTGTAGTTCTTGGGAGAGTACTATAGTATTAGAAAGTATGTGATTTTTCCTAGTGTTTTCCAGACATTGTTGTTATTTTGCCCTTGGTTTGATTCATGTAACAATGACCATAAGGTGTGGTCCTTAACTAGAGGATCATGGAAGAGTGTTTTTTCTTTTTTTTTGTCAATGATTGTATTAATAGAATAGCTAAATGATTAAGCAAAATACAAGAGATACATAAGACTCTAACAAAAGAGGCACATCGGCCTAGATAATGAGGCACAAAGGCCAATAAGACATTAGATAAAGCCCACAATGAGCCTAACCCAAATACAAGACATGTGAACAAAGAAAAACTTGGAACCCTAAAATCCTATCTAACAACCACCAAGATGAGATCTGTTGCCACAAAGTACTATTTGTCATTGGTTGAATGGAAGCCACAACCGTAAAACCACATCGTGTCATCCCATCTGCTGGTTGGAACACACACGGGCTCAAGAATGCCCAAGACAAACAAAGTAACCATAAAGCAGGGTGTGATTGCCGAGGCAATCTTAACGTCCTCTTATAATGGACAAAAATCGGCCAAAATGGGCAAACGCTTGCATAGATGTGGTGGAGAAGTAAGTAGCTCTACTTGACACAATGGCGCTTTGTATTAGGCTCAACTTCGTACGAGAAGAAACATTCTTTTATTGGAAGGTCTGATATGGTTAGTGAACTATTTTGTGAGATAGTGATGCTCGACCCGAAACTTTATGAAACAAAAATGGAGATTAGTGTTCTATATCAAGATATGGAAAGTCTCTTGCTTTGTTTAAGTTTGAACGTTTAAGGTCCGATCAGGATAGTTCTGATTTTCACATGTGAGTCATAAGAATATGGTATAGCATAATCGTGGATCAAATTTTTTAATATATATGGTAGGTATTCCACTATGCATGCCATAAGCCATTTGGTTTCCAAAGGAATGAGAAACAAAGCATTCAGTCCACCGACAGTGAATGTTAACTAGCGGGTCAACAATGTCATGTCCCTATTTTCAAGCACAAATAATAGACAAGTTAAACAATCACAATTAGTCCAAGCGTGATAGTTCAGACAACAGCACAAAATACCTGAAAAATATTTTCTTTTAACGCAAGCAACCAATAATGTCATGAACCTACAATGTCAATACATACTCATTCTTTAGATTCACATATTACATTACACCAAGTTTACAAATTAAGTTGAATTGACAATTTAATAAGTAAACACACTCACTACATAGCGGAAGACTAATAAGTACGAAAACAATGCAATCGGATTTCCAACCTTACTGCAACAACAACAAGGAAGCCTTAGCTATCAACCATGTACCTAACTAGCAGTATAAACCCCTACACATCGAATAATGCACAGGATTGCAACAAACAAACCTAGTAAGCTTATGAAGCTCATATGAGTAACTCAAAACAGGCATACCAAAAAACACATGCTTAAGTCATCTCAATCTAAGCAATTTGGGAAGCATATGTCACGACAACATCATCAAATTCGTATCCTTCAATAACAGGTTTTAGTAAGCCAACTCTTGACTAACACCCACATGCTCTAACTCTCAACTTAACATTCAGTTAACAAAACTATAACCAAAACAAATTCCACCTCAAGTAAAGTTAACGGTGAACTCCATAATCAAAACCACATAAATCATGACTTCCTTCTCCGAAAATGTCACGCCCCGAATTTTAGAATAACAATTCAAAATCCGAAACAAGAATTACCACAACTTAAAAATAATCAATCTGAAAACTTCGTTTTCTTAACAACCCCACCATACGAATTTAATTTCAAATCCCGAATTTAGTCTCGGTTAATTATTACAACTCACTCAAAAATTAAATTGTAAAGCTCTAAATGAGCATAACAAACCTCATAACTCAAATAAAAAACAAATAAATGATGCAACCCCTAAACAGCACGGTCGCCTCCCTGGTTATCCTGACCTGCAGGAATATCCGCTACACCATTTGAATAGTGTACCGGGATTGTAACAATACAAAATCCGGTAAGCTTTTGAAAGCTCGTATGAGTAAAAGAAAGAACGGTTATTTAATTAAGTCATCTTTATTTTCACCCAAGCGAATATCCAACAATTCCCACATCCACAAAGAACCACAATCTCAACAATCAATCACCAAATCAACAATTCAACACGAAACCTATACTCACATCTTTCTTCTCAAAACCCAGAAATCGTATCTATAAAAATACGGTGTTTGACAGACTAGAGCTCTAACTGAATTGTAGCCCGTCACCTGGCCCAGGTTAAGGCATCCGACATATTTATCTTTATCATATTTCATCAATATATATACGTATATACATATTTAGAACGTCCGATACTCGTACTTAATCTAGCGTCATTACCCGACAAGGGTTATGGCATCCAACTCACTCAACCAATCGTATCCCATCATCCACCTAGGATTAGAGCATCTGATTCCCCCATACCAGTCACTATCGTTGACCTTACATCTATAAATGAGCACAACAATATGTTTTCACACAATGAAATCAACCCATCCAAGATACACAATATTATTTTGAAATTTAAGCATTTGAAATATGATCCAAATCGACATTCCAACTCAATTATATCATCACTGAACAACACACCACCAAATATATATATTCCGCGTAAATATATATATATATATATATATATATATATACACACACACGTAATCATCCACTCATGGATGACTACTAATACCATCTATAGTTCACACAAGAAAATTTATTTGTATAATTAAAATTCATTTTACATACCTATGCACCGTAGTTGATCAAGTCCATGTGATTTTAAAAACAAATATTTAATCCATAAGTATTTTTCACACAATTATAACAAAATAAATAAATTAAAGCACTCGGTTCGTAATATGAACCACGTGAGTTTTACTCACCTCGAAACTCCCGCTGCATCTTCAATTTAAACACAAATCACACCGAACCAGCTCACCCAAGTACAAACTGTCAATCACCTAATCAAATGTGACTTGAATTTAGCCAATAATTTCAAAACATACTTAAACTACCATCCAACGGTCGGATTCTAAATTATACGAAAATCCGACGGACGGATTCTCACGAATCGCTTCCCTAATCACTGTTTTGCATTTATACGAAGATCCAACTGTCGGATCTTCGCTCATTACCACACAAAGCCACTGGAACAGCCATATGATCATCATATCAAAACTACAAGTCCATCGGACGGTCCTAACATCACAGATCACAAATGTAACGATCGAAATCTAAAAATTCATAACTAAATCATACGATATCCAAAAAATGTGTATGATATGCCAAAATGATTGTATTGAAATGCAGAATCTTAAAATGTACAGAAACTATATTTTTGACCCTCGGAGGTGACCGGAAATGGCCGCCGGAGTTAATGGCAGAGCCGCCGCCGACCAACCCCAATGGTGTCGGGGCTGAGCTGCTCTTCTTCATTTTAACATGCTGATCATTTTTCATAACTAGCCCAAGATCAGAAAATAACTGGAAGAGGTCGAAAAGTACAGAAATAGTCACGGTAGCCGGAAAATTTTCAGAATCCGGCGAGCTTGTGTTCGACGTAAAGACTTCCACCAATAGCTTCGATTCCTTCTGGAGAGTTGTTCAGCAACTCAAGTCGAACTCCCCAGCTCAAGAATCACTCGAAATGAAGCTCTATAACTTGAGATATCCGGATCGAAAGTTCCGTTCGATCCAAAAAGGCGCTGGCTTCCAGCCGCCACCACAGGCCACGTCACCGCGCAAGGTTGCTTCTAGGAGCTTCAGAAGGTCGAGGCGAGCTTGAGGATGAAGTTTGGCAAGGATTGATGACTTGTAGCTCGAGATAACATGATTGGAACCAAATATGGGTCAAACCGAGACGCAAGGCTGCAGGCCATGTCACGCCGCAAGACCAAGACGAAGATAATGGAGGTGGTCCGACACCGTTTGGTGGCCGGTGGAGGGAGAGAGAGGCCGGTGAGCCTTTGCTCTGTTTTGGCTGGGTTTCGGCAGCGCGAGAGAGATAGAGAGCGAGAGTGAACAGTTTCCAAAAGGGGAAGGTGGCCAGGAGAAAAAGATTTACAAAAAAAAAATTAGGGTTTTTTTCTTTATATACATGTTTTGGAAATTTCTTCTAAATGTGATAACTAAATCAGAAAAAATCAGATCTTTATGTTCCACATATGTACAGACTCATATCGATGAGTTCTACAACTTTCATGAAGGAACTTTTCCTAAATTTTGCATGTATAAAAAGTAGATTTCTTGAATCGAACATGTTGAACTTTTCGTTAAAACAATTGTTTCGGAACTTCGATAATTCTAAAAATGCAATATTTAGAGCAGCATTCGTGAAATTGTCCAATATTCGTTCCACACAATTACACGAAATTAAAATAGAAATTGTGGATATTAACCAAGTATGCCCTGCTTAATAAGTAATGGAGATTGAAGGGAACGAAGCTAGAAGTCGAGGTAGAGGCAGACCTCGTGGTAGGGGTAAAGGCCGAGGTAGGGGTAGGACCCCTCCGGTTGATGATGCATATGAGGTGGAGGTAGAGGCACCTTATGATGATCAGTATATTCTACCCGTGGGCATAGTTGATGATCATGCTCCCTTGTTAGTGCTAGCGAAGGAAATTAACTGCTTGGGAGCAACCAAGTTTGGGGAAGGCACTGATCATATGGTTGTAGATTGATGGATTGAGGATTTGCAGACCTACTTTGATCTGTTTGACTGTAGTGAGATTGATAAGAGAAAGCTCGCCGCTTTCATGCTGAAGGATGAGGCTAGAGTGTGGTGAAACGTCACACAGAGGCTAGAGTGTGGATGGCTTTGAGAGGCTGTTCAGAGGGAAGTACTTTCCAGCTACTGTGAAAGAAAGGTTGGAACGGGAATTCCTTGCACTTGTATAGGGGAAGATGACTGTGATTGAGTACGATGAGAGTTCTGCAGGCTGTACAAGTATGTGAAGCAGATGGATGATGAAGACTTGGCTAAGAAGTTTCAGCGAGGGTTGAGTCATTCTATTGAGCGTGATGTGGTCATCTTAGAGCTGAAGACGAAGAGGGAAATCTTAGCTAAGGCACAAATCATTGAGCAACAGAACTTGATTTGTAGAGAGAAGAAGTCAGTTGAGAGAGACTCATAGGGCAACGAAAAGGCAATAGCATGAAGCAGTAGGTCCAGACACTTCAAGGGCAGTTTCTGGAAGAAACAGAAGACTCAGTTCTAGCATCATGCCCCAGCTAGGGTAGCAGTAGCTCCTCCCATTCAGGCTATGCCTATTAGACAGATAGCACCAGTAGCTCCGGTGAAGTGCTATAATTGTGGTGAGCCAGGCCACATTTCTCATGCGTGCATGAAACCACGGGGTAGGGTATGCTACAGATGTGGACAGATAGGGCACCAGGCCAGGGAGTGTCCTCGAAATCAGGTTAGAGTGCAGGGAAACCAGTAGAGGCAGCTACCACCTGCACCTGCTAGAGTCTTTGCCATTGGTCAGGCAGGCACAGGGGTGAAAGGTACTTTATTTTTTATCACTATCTTGCTAGAGTACTGTTTGATACAGGAGCCTCACACTCCTTCATATCTAGTTCGGTTATGGATGTGTTAGGTTTGATTGCCATGCCTCTTACTAGATCATTATGTGTTACATCACCTCTCGGTGTGTCTCTTGAGCTTAGCATGTTTTGTGATGACTACCCTATTGGGATTGGTGGCAGAGAGTTCTCTGCATCCTTGATTGTGATTCCGGATCATACATATGATGTGATTTTGGGTATGGATTGGTTGAGCCCGAACCATGCTGTGATTGATTGTTTTAGAATGATTATGTCCTTTCATATCCTTGGACAACCAGTGTTTCATTACCGTTGTCTGAAATCCGACATTGCTATGAGGGCGGAGATTTTGGCCCATATTGAATCAGGGAGTAGTACTTCAAAGATTACAGGGATTCCTGTAGTTTCAGAGTATGCTGACGTGTTTCAGGAGATACCTAGGTTACCTCCGAAAAGGGTAATGGACTTCTCTATTGATGTGATACCAGGTACTTCACCTGTATCAAAGGCACCCTATCGAATGGCACCAGCTGAACTTAAGGAGTTGAAGGTTCAAATTAAGGGATTACTTGCGCAAGGGTTCATTCAGGCTAGTGAATCTCTTTTGGGCACACGAGTGTTGTTTGTGAAGAAGAATGATAATTCACTTCGATTATGTGTGGATTATAGACAGCTGAAAAAGGTGACCATCAAGAATAGGTACCCATTACCTAGGATTGATGACTTGTTTGATCAGCTTAGGGAGGCTACTGTGTTCTCAAAGATTGATTTGAGATCTGGGTATCACCAGTTAAGGGTGAGGGATGAGGATATCCCAAAGACGGCGTTCAGGACCAGGTATAGACATTTTGAGTTCCTTGTCATGCCTTTTGGTTTCACTAATGCACATGCACCATTCATGGACTTGATGAACCGCACGATCAGTCCTTACTTGGATCAGTTTGTCGTAGTGTTCATTGACGACGTCTTGATTTATTCATGATCGTCAGACGAGCATGAGAAGCATTTGCGGATTGTGCTACAGACTTTGAGAGAGAAGAAATTATTTGCCAAGTTTGAGAAGTGCGATTTCTGGCAGAGTGAAGTCAAGTTCCTTGGTCATATGGTCTCGAAGGATGGAGTTTCTGCGGATCCTTCGAAGGTTGAAGCAGTGATGAGTTGGAGTTGTCCTATTACGGTTATAGAAATCTGTAGCTTCCTTGGATTGGCAGGGTATTACAGGAATTTCATTGAAGGGTTTTCTGGTATTGCTTCGACTTTGACCAAATTGACAAGGAATGACACTCAGTTCGTGTGGTCGGATGAGTGTGAGAAGGCTTTCAATAAGCTAAAGACTAGATTGACTACGGCTCCAGTGTTGACTATTCCTACTAGTGGTGGTGGGTTAGTCATCTACAGTGATGCATCTCATCAAGGTTTGGGGTGTGTGTTGATGCAGAATGGTGGAGTAGTTGCTTATGGTTCTAGACAACTGAAGGTTCATGAGTGGAACTACCCCACTCATATTCTAGAGTTAGCCGCATTGGTATTTGCTTTGAAGATTTGGAGACACTATCTTTATGGTGAGAAATCGAGGTCTTTCTGATCATAAAAGTTTGAAATACCTATTCTCCCAAAAGGAGTTGAACATGAGGCAGAGGAGATAGATGGAGCTCATCAAAGACTATGATTTCACTTTGGAGTATCATCTCGGAAAGGCCAACGTAGTAGCGGATGCTTTGAGTAGGAAGCCCCGAGTACTCATGGCATCTCTTATGGTGCAGAAGTGGCTCATATTGGAAGTTGCATCTGAATTCGATATTATGCCCATAGGAGTTGGACATGAAATCTTTCTCGGTAGTATCACCTTACAGTCCATCTTGACTTCCAGGATCATTTAGGGTCAGAGACTTGATGAGTTCGCTCAGGCGAGGATTGCTGAGATGACTGCTGATCCGAATGTGGAGGGCCCTTCTGAGTGGGCCGTTGGGACATATAAAGGGTTGAGATTTCGAGGAAGATTGTATGTCCCAAGTGTTGATAACCTCAAGAAGGAGGTCATGCGGGAAGCACATAGATCTCGATACACGATACATCCAGAGGGTACCAAAATGTACATGGATCTAAAAAGATAGTTTTGGTGGTATGGAATGAAGAGAGATGTGGCGGAACATGTGTCGAAGTGTCTTACATGTCAGCGAGTGAAGGCACAGCATCAGAGGCCCGCAGGAATGCTGTAACCTTTGCCAATTCCAGTATGGAAATGGAAGATATCTCCATGGACTTTGTGACTGGATTGCCTAGGTCGAAGCAGGGTTATGACTCCATTTGGGTGATTGTGGACCGATTGACTAAGTCAGCGCACTTCCTTCCTATGGCGAAAACTTACTCAGGGGATGCATTGTGTAAGTTGTACGTGAATGAGATAGTGAGGCTTCATGGTGTGCCTATTACTATTGATTCTGATCAGGATGCTCGTTTCACATCGGAATTCTGGCATAGATTCCATAAGGCTTTTGGCATGTCTTTAGCTATGAGCACTGCATTTCACCCACAGACAGATGGGCAGACAGAGAGAGTGAATCAGGTGATGGATGATATGGTTAGAGCTTGTGTTCTTGACTTCAAGAGATGTTGGGCGGATCATCCACCATTGGTAGAGTTTGCTTACAACAACAGCTATCACTCAAACATTGGTATGGCTCCATATGAGGCTCTTTATGGTAGGCTATGTAGGACTCCTATCTGTTGGGCGGAAGTGGAGAGAAAGGACTTTTGGGTCCTGCACTTGTTCAGGAGACTACGGAGAAGATCACTACTATTCGAGACAGGATCCTAACCGCTCAGAGTAGACAGAAGAATTATGCTGACTTGAAGAAGAGATCTGTAGAGTTTAAGGCAGGCAATCATGTGTTCTTGAAGGTCTCACCTATGAAGGTGTGGTGAGATTTGGCAAAACGGGAAAACTCGCGCCGAGGTATGTGGGACCCTTTGAGATTCTGGAAAGGGTTGGGAACTTGGCATATCGTCTTGCTTTACCTGTTAGCATGTCTGGTGTCCACAATATCTTTCATGTGTCTATACTCAGGAAGTATATACAGATGAGTCCCACATGATTGATCATGGTACGATCAGGGTGAACACGGATGTGACCTTTATGGTGGAACCTGTTTGTATCTTGGATAGGTCTACGAAGAAGCTTCGTAGGAGGGAGGTTGACCTTGTGAAGGTGTTGTGGAGTTATCATAACTAGGGTGATGTGTCAT
This sequence comes from Rosa persica, assembly GCA_025331145.1. Classification (NCBI taxonomy): domain Eukaryota; kingdom Viridiplantae; phylum Streptophyta; class Magnoliopsida; order Rosales; family Rosaceae; genus Rosa; species Rosa persica. The sequence continues at coordinate 56,382,632 of WFKR01000005.1, forward strand.
GGGAGTTAGAGTCTGACAAGAGAGTGAGGTATCCACAGCTCTTTGCGAAATTGGATACTTGAATTTCGAAATAAAATTCCTTTAAGGGGGGTAGATTGTAATAACCGCAATTTTCATTTTAATTTCGTGTAATTGTGTGGAACAAATATTGTACAATTTCACGAATTCTGCTCAAAATATTGCATTTTTAGAATTATCGAAGTTCCGAAACAATTGTTTTAACGAAAAGCTCGAAATATTCGATTCAAGAAATTGACTTTTTATACGTGCAAAATTTGGGAAAACTTCCTTCATGAAAGTTGTAGAGCTCGTCGATACGAGTCTGTACATATACGGAACAGAAAGATCGGATTTTCTTTGATTTAGTTATCGCATTTAGAAGTTCTAGAACGGGTATATAAAGAAAAAAACCCTAATTTTTTTTTTGGAAACTTTTCTTTTTCTCCCGGCCTCCTTCCCTTTTTGGAACTGTTCACTCTCTCTCTCTCTCTCTCTCTCTCTCTCTCGACTGAAACCCAGCCAAAACAGTGCAAAGGCTCACCGGCCTCTCTCTCCCTCCACCAGCCACCAAACGGCGTCAGACCACCTCCATTGTCTTCATCTCGGTCTTGCGTAGCTGCTAGGGGCAGCCTTGTGCCTCGACATGGCCGGCAGCAACGGCGGGAAGCTCTCCTCGATTTGACCCCTATTTGGTTCCAATCGTGATATCTCGAGCTACAAGCCATCAATCCTTGCCAAATTTCATCCTCAAGCTCGCCTCGACCTCCAAAAAAATAAAATGAACGCACCCATAATTATTGTTTTATCACACAAATCCACCTAGACATATATATTTCACGTAAATATATATACGTAGTTATTCGCTCAGGAATGCTACTAATACCAACTATAGTTTACAAGCGAAAACTCGAGGAAATCATTATGATACTTAAACTCATTTTCCTATATGTGAACAGCAGTCCTATGAACCGTAGTCGATCAAATCCATATATCAGTTCAAACAAATATCATTTCAAAAACTATTCAAAATTAACATTTAATCCGTTCGTAAATGTACATTGTGAGATTACTCACCTCGAAACTCATGTTGCATCTTCAATATAGAACAAGCAGCCTAACCACAAACTAACCGTCTAAAAATACTTCGTCAAGTACCTAATCACATACAGTTTTCAACTTAGTAACTATTCATAATGGATTTAAGTCCGAAACCCCAAATCAAACTAAAATATCAAAGTAACGCCAATTGAGGCGAAACCACTTCCGAGACCTCCCCAAAGTCTCCGGAATACTTCCACGATCGATATGTCCAAACCACAAGTCGATCAGACGCTCGAATCCTCATTGATCGAATAAATTGATCAGTTGAAACCATAAAAATCATATTAAATTTATACAAACTCCAAAAATTCCGTATTATATATCCAAACGCTCATATCGACGAGTAGAATAAATATAATACCAGAAACAGTCCCTTACATGGCCGAAACGCTGCCACCGGCCAAAACTCAATATTTCACAAAACTCCCAACATCAAAGATGTTCATCTCAGCATGCTTATCAAATTTCATAACTAGCACGGAGTAAGAAACTAAGCGTAAAGGGTCGAAAACTACCTCACAAGTCGTGGATTACTGTTCAATCCGAGTTGAACCAAGTTTCACGTGAAATGATCCAAACAACCACTACAGATCGATCTAGGAGGCTGCTGCAAGCTCCCCAAGCCCGGTTTGAAGCTTCGTCGACATCGAAGATTAGAGAACAATCGGGTCTGAATACACAGAATCGTCGCTAGAGGATACCAGAGGGAGGAGTGCATGATCGAGTCAAGCCGATCTGGAGAGTTTCACCGCCAGAGACCGCCGGAAAGGTCGGGTCAGTCAGATATCTTCGATACTGAAGGTGCAGTCGAGTGAGAAGAGAGAGAGAGAGAGAGAGAAAAAGTGTTTTCCGGAATTGGAAATGGAATTATGAAATGATTTTCAAATTTTCTCTTATTTATACTAAAATGGAAAATTTTTCGAAAGCCATAACTTCCTCATATGAACTCCGATTGACGCGTTCCACTTGTCCATGAACTCGTATCGATGCGCTCTACAACTTTCGTGAAGGAAGTTTTTGAAGAATTCTGACGTATAAAAAGTCAACCTTTGCACCTCCCTAAAACCATATTCTTCGAATAATAATTCATCCGAAACACTTTCGCTCCGTTCACGAGCCACGAAATCATCCAATATCCACAAATTAGATTCCAAAAAAATCTCGGAAAATAATAACGAATTTCCTGGATACTACAAGTCTACAACATTGTTCTCTGCCCAGGATTGATATCCTAAGCATATATGAATTAGGATTGATATCCCTACTGCTATTAGGCCTGGTAACCCTTAATGGGAAGGTGGCTAGTTTTGTTTGTCTACTTAAGTACTTGGTCCCTATTCTAGCTATTATCAAACATACATTGTTCTCTGCCCATTAGAGATGGCCTAAGGGATCTTAGAGTAGAAGCACCAAGATTCGATCGTATCAACACCAAGTTAGTATTAAGTTCCACAATCTTCATTCCCTATGCATGGATAAGTTCGTGTTCTTAATCTGAAGGATAACACATATACACACATATATACATCAATAGTAATTTACATCAATTTCAAAACAAAGACGTTTTGATAACACATGGGTGAACATATACCACAAATCTCCTTATCTAAACTATATGCAAGGATTACTATAATTTTAATTTGTGTGATTTTAGGTGATCTCCTGAACTAAATTCTATGCAATGATTACTAGTTTTACTTTGTTTAAATTGTGAGTGCTGTGATGGATTGAGATGTTTATTGTTTCGAAAAAAAATTGTTGTTGCATTTAGAATGTTTTAAAATGTTACAAGGGTGATAAACGTTTTGTTTTCCGAGAAGAGAGTCATGGTTTATGTGGTGCTTATTATTGATTTCACCTTTAACGTTACTTGAGGTGAAATTACTTTGGTTATAGATTTGTTAATTGAATGCTAAGTTAGGAGTCAGAGCATGTGGGTGTTAGTTACGATTTGGCTCACTTAAGCCTTTTCTTGAAGGATGTGAAATTGATGATTGTTGTTGTGATAAATGCATATCGATTTGTCTAAGTTAGATGACTAAAACATGTGTTGTTTGTTATAGTTGTTTAAGTTTACTCACACGAGCTTCATAATCTTAATTACCAGGTTTTTTTGTTGCAACCCGGTGCACTATTTGATGGTGTAATGGTTATCTTATAGGTCAGGATACCTGGTTAATGGCTAAGGCTTCCTTGTTGTTGTCGTAGTAAGGTTGGAAATTGTATTGTTTCGCACTTGTTAGTTTTCCACTTGTTAGTTTTCCATTGTGTAGTGAGTATGGTGGTTGTGTTTACTTATTAAATTGTTATTTCAACTTAATTTGTAAACGTGGTGTAATGTAATATGTGACTCTAAAGAATGAGTCTGTATTGACATTGTGAGTTCAAAGCATCTTTACGTACTTGTTTTAAAAGAAAAAAATTCAAGTATTTTGTGTTGATATCTGAACCATCATGCTCATTGTATTTGTGATTGTTTAATTTGTTTATTATTTATGCTTGAAATTCGGGGTGTGATATAACTAGTTGTAGAAACGAGAGTGAAAAAGAAGTAAATGAATGTTAAATCGCTGATGAGTGATGGAAATGACAGAGAGGAAACTGGAGACCGTTTCTAATTATTTTTTGGTGGACTTTAACCGTAAGATTTTGTGGACTTTTTAATCTCGATTTGGAATGCAATAACTTGCTATTCTATTGCAAAAAAAAGTAATCGGACATAGTTGTGCTATTCTAGTTTAGTTTCTCTTACATTGAGGATACAAATTTATGTAATGGCGATGCTTTGTATCATCAGTAAACCCTTTTGCATGCGAATCAGGATTGAAATCCCTACTACTATAGGAATAGTAAACCTTTATGGTAAGGTGGCTAGTTTTGGTTGCCTACTTAAGTAGTTGGTCCGTGTTCTAGCTATTATCAAGCATATATGGTTCTCCGCCCAGGGTTGATATTCTGGGCCTATATGAATCAGGGCCTATATGAATCAGGATTAATATCCCTACTGCTACTAGGACTAGTAACCCTTAATGGGAAGGTGGCTAGTTTTATTTGTCTACTTAAGTACTTGGTCCCTGGTCTAGCTATTATCAAGCATACATTGTTCTCTGCCCATTAGAGATGGCCTAAGGGTTATCAGAGTAGAAGCACCAAGATTCGATCGTATCTACATCAAGTTAGTATTAAGTTTCACAATCTTCATTCTATGTGCATGGATACGTTCGTGTTCTTAATATGAAGCATAACACACACACACACACATATATATATAGTAATTTACATCAATTTCAAAACAATGACGTTTTGATAACACATGGGCGAACGTATATCACAAAGTTGTCTCTCTAAGAAAGCCAAAGACTTGATGTGCATGTGCACCCATAATTTAATTTAAGAAACAACTAATGATACTGGCAATCAAAAGTTCGGATCGGAATCCCTTTCAACTGCTGTTTCACTACATGCTAAAGGACTTTCCCTGAAAGCAACTGTTTTAGCTATCACCACATCTGTTTTGCTAATATTCTTCGCATTTGGTCAAAAAAAGAAAAGAGAGATTACCTAAGCGGAGCTATTGAAATTCAGTTTTACCATCTCATATTGAGGTGGGATGCCTACCCATTAAAGTTTAACCTGTGGCTCAAGATTTTTAATAAGGGATGAATACTATGGGAGCCACCAGCCATGGACGTCCTGTCCATGACAACCAAGGACGGAGCTTGGTTTAGGGCTGCACGGGCTACAGCCCAGACAAACTTTTTGAATCTACCTACTAGCTTAGTTCTATTATGCTACCAACTAGGATTATATACCAATAACAGCCTTGCCATGTAATTCCATATTGATTGGTCCACTCTTATTTATTATCTTTTTTCTCATGTACACATTTCTTGTGCCCATTAAAAAATCAATGGCAAGGGTAGCTACTTCAAAATTGATTCATCCATAATCGATCGTGTATATAAACAACTTTAGATACTTTAGCCAAGTTATATTAAGATCCTAGCTCCGTCCCTTATGACAACAGCCAATGCAAACAAAGTCAGAGTTTCGTGATGAAAGAAACACGTACAATACATTCTCCTGGTCGAATGCTAAATTTCGCAAAATCTAGTGTGAATCTAACGTTAACCAAAAAAATTATTCGTCGAGCGGTGGTGGGCATTCACGATATTTGTCCATGCCAGCCTCTGAATTAGTTGGCCAGACATTTGTCCACGACGCTCACTCCACCTCCCTCACCCTCTACTCTACAACCCCCAAAAGCAATTCTCCCCTACTTCCGCCATCTCCTTAAACGACATCGTCACCTCTGCCTTGTTCCGCTGCGATGGCCTCTTTATTGCCGCCCCCAATCTTTCCGGCCTCGTCCAAGTCTTTGATGTTAAAGCCCAAACCCCACTCCAGAGACTCCAATCCCACACCCGTCCTGTTGGCAATCGCTGATAAGCTCCATTTGGTCTTCGGCGACGCGGTTGTCAATTACTGGGACATTGCATGCGAGACGCCGAGACCCCGATTTGTTAAGTGGAGTGCCTCCATTTTGGGCTGAGACTGAGATTGGCATATCGGTAGATTTTGCAGTCAAGATTGGATTTTGAATCCGAACCATGGCCTAGGATTTTGATTGGAGCAGTGGGGTGCTTTCAAGATTGAAGAAGTTCTCGACAATGAACAAGCTGAAGAAGATGGCCGGTGCTTCTTGTGGTTTGACCATTTTCCCCTGTGTGGGTTGAACTGATGACAAACGTGTCAGTTGTCGGTGCCACATCAATGGCATGTTTAGATGGAGCTCTCGGAAGATGAATTTGGAAAGTGTCGGGGTACACTTGATTAAAAAAAAATTTCAGAGACTTACATTGATTTTCAACCCAAAGGTTGGAAGAGACAAACTAAAATTAGTCTATAAAAAATAAAATAAAGTAAAAATGCCGTTAGGCATTAAATTTTTTAAATGTGAAAGTCACGTCTATAACTTTATAGCCGTGACACTAAATAACATTAAACGTACTTCATAGTCATGACATTAAATAACATATCTCTAAAATATGTAACTAATAAATCACATAGCAATAGGTATCTAAAACTATATATGTCTTGACATGGTACTAGAAAAAACTTATACTATAAAACAACCCACTTCATAGCCATGAACATCATTAAATATCATACATTTAGAGTAAGTAACCAATGAAATTCATAGCATAAGAAAAAATAACAAAATAGAAAGCAAGTAGGCATTAAGTTTTTAGGACTCAGTAGTCACGCCTACTATCTTATAGTCATAACATTAAATAATATATCTGTAGAATAAGGAACTAATAAATCACATATCAATGAGATATCTAAACTATATATACCTCTTGACAAGGTATAAAAAAAAAAAACTCATAGCATAAAACAACCTACCTCATAGCCATGACCATCCGAAGTAGGTGGAGCTGTTAGCCATTAGAGCTGGAATTGACTTATTGCTGCAACTCAGATTAGAGAACGTCTATGTGGAAAGCTAAGCGACTGCCAGCTTGCCATCCAAGAGGTTGGTGCAAATAATTTTGAGTTAAATGAAAATGCCAACCTACTTGCTGATATACATCATGGTAGTAAACTTGTAAAAGATCAGTTTTTCTTGTTTGCTCCCATAACTGCCAATATAGTGGCACATAGATTAGATGCTTTTGGTTATGAATCCAATACCAATCAGGTATGGATTGATCGAGCTCCAGCAATAATTCTGGATGCTTTAGAGTTTGGTTGTAATCATTTACCATAAATTCAATAAAGCTTTGTGGTTTTACTAAAAAAAAATGAACATCACTAATCGAATATTATACTTTTAGAATAGGTAACCAATAAAACTCATAGCATAAAAAAAAAAAAAAAAAAAAAACTGGTAGACATTAAATTCTTAGGGGGGTGTATTCAATTCAAATTTTAAAAGATTTTGAAAGCCATAGAACTTGAAAGTCATGTCTACTACCTACTTTTTTTTTTTTTTTAAATTGTCAGCTGAAAGTCAGAAGTTTTATCCAATAAGTAATTGTATTAATGTAAGTATAGTATACTCGAATGAGCCTCTAAATTAGGTATGAAACTAATACAAATCATTATATGAACTAAATTCTTGATGACTTTCACCATGCACCACAATGAAAAGTAAAAATCAATAAAAAAAAATTAAACATTGTTCTCCCTATCTTAATCACAACAACAAATAATATCACTAGAAAGAATCAAATAGTTACTTAATTATCTTTATAATAGAAGGGCTATGAATCCAAAAGAAAGATATGCAAAAATCTCTCAACATTTATTTAAAGCAGCAATCATGTAACGTCCCGAACCTAAATTTACCCGTTTACTAGTCATTTGGACGGTAAACGATAATTAATTTCACTTTTTACTTTGTTTCGATACTTTTAGTGGCCCTAAAAGTTGACTTTTTGTTCGGGTCAAAATTTGAGAAAATGTTCTTCATGAAAGTTGTAGAGGACGTTAAATCGAGCGCGTGCATGTGTGGTTCGTAAAAATCGGAGTTCGTATGCGAAAGTTATAAGCGAAATACTAAATTTACTGTTTATAGTAGAAAATATAAATTTGAATTTTTACTGTAGGGGGCTGGTAACTTTTCTTTTCTCTCTCTCTCCTCCTCCCCCCGCGTTCTTCTTCTCTCTTCGGCCTTCTCTGCAACTCCGGCCTTCTTCCTTCTCCGGCCACCTGATGACGTAAAGCCAGCACCTTTGGACTCGCCTCCGCTCCCTCTAGGCGCTTGTGGTGGTGTTTTGCGGTGGCTCGACCCGTGAAGCTCGGATTTAAGCTTTGAAGTTCACTGTAGCAGTTTGGGTGTTTCGTCGATTTCCGGCGATTCCAGCCATTTCAGGCCACCAAACCAGCGTCAAAGGTCGGGTTTTTGCCAAGGATCATTTCCCCCCTAGCCTTGAGCTAGAGGAGGAATTGAAGATTTGGAATTTCGGGTTACTATTCACGATTCGGGTACAAACTTCTCCTTAATTGTTGAGGTACTTCTACTCATTTTCTGACTTGGTCTCAGTTGAGAGAATTATTGGATGTGTTAAGAAGGTGCTGCTGCCAAAATTTGGTGGCCATTGGAGTTGGTGACTTTGGTGGCGGCGCCGCCACTATGGGCGGCGGTAGCGGTGGCTAGGGTAGCTGTTTAATTCCAATTTCTGGCTAGTTAAATCCTATAATTATCATAGAACTTATATATGAAGTTTGGTGAGGATTGGTGGAGTTTTGAATCGGTTATAAATTTCTAAAGATTTAGATTTCGATTAATGTTAATCGTGAATCCGATTGTCGGATTTTCTCCATAATTGTTGTAAAGTCTGAATTTGACGATTGAGCGGTGTTGGTGAAGTTTGGTTGGTTGTAGAAGAGAATTGGAGGAGTTAGGGTTATGGGTTTAGGATTCAATTATTGTTTATCGTAACATTATTTTCTTCCGTCCGGTAATTGTTAGTTACGAATAATTGTGTACAGGACGAGGTACCGACTCATCACTTGACGAGGATCCTTACGCTTGGATACCACGTTAGTCGTATACTGTGAGTGGAATTTTGGTTTTCTAAATATTGATGCATGCAATTGATTTTCCGAAATAAGTATTTACTTAATTAATGAACATTTTATTATATTTTACTTTCGGGAAATTGATATTGATTATTGATTTTGTTTTGGGAAATGGATTAGTAATTTAAATTATTGTTTTAATTTATCGAGCATATTATTCGGATTTAAATATTCGTAATCATGCCGATTAGAAGTTGTTATGCTCTGTTTTAAATTTGTTATTTGAAATAATATTCGACGAGTTGTTTTCCGAGATTATTTCCGGAAATGAAAGTGTTATTTATTAGCGGATTTGCTTTGTCCGAGGAATCCTCGGAAATGGGATTTTTCATCCGAACTTAGGAACTTATTTGATTTTCGTTTATTGGTTTATGATTCCGAATTTATATTGGCGTGCGGGGTCACGTCGCTGGACTAAATTTTTTTTCTTGTGAGACATCGAGGATGTCTTATTGATTTTCGATTTTCGTATGGTTTTTACCCACCATACCTGGGTCGATATATTTTATTGCTAGCTAGCCTATTAGTACTCCTCCCTACTTATTATGTGTTCGTGGGTGAGTAGAGCAGAACATGGGATGCTCCAGAGTGTGGGACACTCCGACCCGAGCCCGAGAGGCTCCCTTCTTTCGTATGGTGATACTTCTTCCCCATATATTGTTTTATTATTTTGACTAGCGGGGCTAGTCTGATTCCCTAACCAGCGGGGCTGGTCTTATTTTCTTGAGTATCAGAATTCTTTCCTTTTTGCTCGGTTGTGACTAGCGGGGCTAGTCGGTTTTCTTAAGCTGAACTAAAGTTATTGTGTTTCTTTAAATTGCTGCATGCATCGGGTTTTTAAGAAGATATGTGCGGGAAAGTATAAATTTATTTTCTCCTTACAATTACTTATTTTTGTCCACTCACGCTAACATTTTTATATACTTTTCCCCTGGGCCCTTCGTTTTTAAATGCCCAGTCTGCAGAGTAGCTGGTTCGGCATAGTAGGATTCGGGGCATAGTATCTGCCGCTATTTTTTTTCTATATTGTAGGTCATTTATTGAACCCACTTGTATCTCGAATTCTTTTCCTTTTAGATTGCTCTGATAACCTGTGGGACAAATATTGTAAATTTGGTTTAAGTTGTATGATTCGAATTTCGTTGTTTCTTGTGGTATTGTTGTGTTGTGGGGAGCAGGGTGGCTCCAGGAGATATTGATGGGTTATTAGAAGTGTGAATGTGTTTTTATAGGTTTTGGGTAGTCCATTTTTAGGAGTGATTCTGCTGAATTTTCGGTAGAGTTATTTCTAAGGTGGGCCCCACAGGGCCACCTCGGATTTCAAGGTGAAATTTGGAGTGGGTCCTGTCAAATCAACCCATTTGAATTTGAAAAAAAAGAGCAATATTGCATGATTCTAACAATTTTAATAACAATATTGTAGCCAGGGATTACTAAACCTACAAGTTAATATACTAATGCAAAGTCCTTTGTGGCTCAAGATTTTTAATAAGGAGATGAAATACTGTGGGAGCTATAAGCCATGGACCGTCCGATCCATGACAACAACCAATGCAAACAGGCCAGGCTTTCACGATGAAAAAGAAAACACGTACAATACATTCTCCTGATCGAATATTAAATTTTTGCAAAACTTTGGTGTGAATCTAACTTTAACAAGAAAAATTATTCGTCGGGCAGTGGTTGGCAGGTGTATTCACTGCATGCATGTCTCCGTGCTAGCCTAGAATTCGTTGGGCAGACATTTTAGTTTGGTTGTGCCTATATAAACTCCAACCAAATAGCATTTGAAACCATCCAATCATCCGAGTATATATTAGGTTAAGCACACTCGACCAAAGCTAAACCTTCTTCTTATCAGTTCCAACTTAGATTAATTAAATCCCTTTTTTCTTTTTAGTAATTTACCGCTTCAAATTTTCAATCAATCATCCTACCTGCTTCTGCCTTTTTTAGACTCTTCTCAAATGGACAATAGCTTACCCAAGCCAATGAATCTCAGAGGAATCATGGGAACAAATATGGTGGCTCTAGCGATGAAAAGATAGGATCAAAGATTAATCAAGATACGGGGCTCAAGGGACTGAGGGAGATCACCTGACGAGGGATAGGGACAACGATTGTATTTGATTAAGAACAAAGGTAATAGAGACAGAGTTGAAGTACCATCAAAACAAAGAAGGCTGGAAATATGCAATCAATTGAGATCGAAAGAAGATGAGCAGAAGAAGAGAGTGGAGAGAGCGAGAGCGAGAGCAGAGGATTTAATATATAAACTCATAAAGGACAAAAAACTGAAAAAGTGGTATTAGAGAAAAGTTAAAGAGTTTAAGATCGACAAATATCACCAATAATCACTGAGTTATGACTTATTCGATACTTAACTCACTGTATTTTCAACAATATCACTTAACTCACTCAATTTTACATCCGTCTTGCACTTAACTCACTGCCGTTAATTTTACCGTTAGAAACCATTAAAATTGAGGGTATATTTGTCAAAACACTTAAAAATCATTTTTAACTTTAAAAAACTACATTTATTAGACTTTTTTTCAATTTTTTTTTAATTTCTGAAATCTCTAATAAAAATGATTTTTTTAACTTAAATATAATTTGAAAAAAAATTGTTTTTTTTTTTCAAAAAAAAGTTAGAAATGCATTTTTTTAGTGTTTAGACAAATATACCCTCAATTTACATTTATTAGACTTTTTTAAATTTTTTAAATTTATGAGATTTCTAATAAAAATGATTTTTTTAACTTAAATATAATTTGAAAAAAAATTGTCTAAAGTTAGAAATACAGTTTTTTAGTGTTTAGACAAATATACCCTCAATTTTAATAACTTTTAACGGCATAATTAACAACAGTGAGTTAAGTGAAAGACTGAGTGAATGAAGTGATATTGTTGAAAATACAGTGACTTAAGCATCGAATAAGTCATAACTCAGTGACTATTGGTGATATTTTTCCTTGCCATATTGAAAGTTTCATATTTAATCTCAGCGATTCCGCATGCTCACATAAAAGGGGCATTTGGGGGAGCTCCTGCTTATAAGCAAGGCCCAGTTTGGTGTTTGGTAAAGCGTCACTGAAAATGGACTCCCTTGGTATTTGGACATTTCTGCTAAAAATGTTGACTGAGGACACAAGATGTACTCCCTTGGTATAAGAAGAAGAAGCTTGTATATCCGTTCACTACTCCTTATAATAGCTTTGCATTGAAGCATCGTCTTTCAGTGATCAGAATTTGTAACAGGTTGGTACGCCTTGCTGATTTCTTGGGAGAGTACCATAGTATTACAAAGTATGTGGTTTTGCCCGGTGTTTTTTGGACATTGTTGTTATTTTGCCTTTGACTTTGATTCATGTAACAATGACCATAAGGTGTGGTCCTTAACTAGAGGCTCATGGGTAAAAGAGGCACATAGGCCTAAATAATGAGCACAGGTCCAACAAATGAGGCACAGAGGCCCATGAAACATGGAATAAAGCCCATAATGAGCCTAACATAGATACAAGACATAAGCCCAAAGAAAAACAGGAAACCCTAAAATCCTATGATTCCTATCTAACAACCATCAAGATGAGATATGTTGCCGTGAAGTACAATTGCCGCCAAATTTGTAATACCCGCAAATTTCATTTTAAATTCGAGTAATTGTATCGAATGATTATTGTGCGATTTCACGATTATGTTCGATAATAATTCATTTTTACAATTATCGAAGTTTCGAAACAATTATTTTTAACGAAAAGCTCGAAATACTCGGTTTGAGAAATCGACTTTTTCTACGTACGAAATTTGGAGAAACTTCCTTCATGAAAGTTGTAGAGCTCGTCGATACGAGTCCGTACACGTGCGGAACACGAAGATCGGATTTTTTCTGAATTAGTTATCGAATTTCGAAGTTTTCCGAAACATGTATATATAGAAAAAATTTTGGAAACCCTAATTTTTTTTCTACCGGTTCTTCTTCTTCCTTCTGTTTCTGGAAAAAGAAAAAAAAAAAAACTGGTTCTCTCTCAGCTCTCTCACCGTCGCTCTCGACCAAAAAGGGGAGAAAATTTCTCCTTAATTGTTCTCCCTCCACAGACCGCCTCTCGACCTCAAACCATGTCTCAGGCGTTCGTCTCGAGCTGCTCTAGCTCCCGGAAGCAGTTTCACAAGGCGGCGCAGCCTGTGGCGGCGGCGGCACGGCCCGAACCTAAAACGACCATTTTCGGTTCGATCTCGATATCTTGAGCTACACTCCACCATTTCACTTGATTCTTGTCTCATTGAGCTCGTCTCAACTTCCTCTACAAGCACCAAGAAGGACCGGAACTGGGTCGAAAGTTTTCACGTTCGTCGGAGCTCGACCCGAACGGATCGAAATACCGAAACTTTCGATCAAGATATCTCGAGCTATACACGATCGTTTCTTGTGATTCTTGGCTTGTTGAGTTCGCAAGGAAGTTCTGAACAAGTTTCCAGAAGGGATCGGGGTCTGAGGTTGCAGCTTTCACGTCGGTTTTCAAGCTCACCGGTTTCTGCATTTTTTCCGGCCGCCGACTGTAAATCGGTAATTTCGATGCCTTCCCGTCATTTTTAGGTCTTGTGCTAGTTATGAAAGTTGCTCAGAATGATGAGACAAAGGGGACAAGCTCAGCCCCAACACCATTGGCGGTGGTCGATGGCAGCTCTGTCCCTAACTCCGGCGGCCTTTTTCCGGCCACCTCCGGAGGTCTAAAATTTGGTTTCTGTCCATTTTATGATTCTATGTTTCGATACGATCATTTTGGCGTATTATACGCATTTTTCGGATATCGTATGAATTAGTTATGAATTTTGTGATTTCGATCGATTTCGGTCGTTAGATTTTTGATCTGTGAAATTATGACCGTCGGATGAACTTGTAAATTTGTTATGGTAATCATATGACTGTCCCAGAGGCTTTGTGTGGTCATGGGCGAAGATCCGACCGTTGGATCTTCGTATAGGTGAAAAACGGTAATTAGGGGAGCGATTCGTGAGAAACCGCTCGTCGGATTTTAATGTAAATTAGAATCTGGCCGTTAATTAGAAGTTAAATTATGTGTTGAAATTGTTGGCTAAATTCGAATCACATTTGATTAGGTGATTGACGGATTTTATTTGAGTGGGCTATTCGGCGTTAATTATAAATTATAATTATATTGAAGACGCAGCGGGAGTTTCGAGGTGAGTAAAACTCACGTGGTTCATATTACGAACCGAGCATTTTAATTTATTTATTTTTGGTAAGTGTGTGAAAAATATTTACGGATTAAATATTTGTTTTAAAATTTCATGGACTTGAATCACCACGGTCCATAGGTAAGTAAAATGAATTTTAACTGTACAAATGAATTTCATAATTTTCTTGTGTGAACTATAGATGGTATTAGTGGTCATTCCTAAGTGGATGATTACGTATATATATATTTACGTGGAAAATATATATTAATGAGTGGATTGTTGAATAATGATATATTGAGTTGAATTGATGAGTTGATTATATTACAATTGTGTAATTCCATAATAATATGATGTATCTTGGTTGGGTTGATTTCAGTATGTGATATTATATGTTGTGTTCATTTATGGGTTTAGGGTCAACGTAATGACCGGTGTGGGTAATCGGACGTTCTAATCCTAGTGTGGATGATGGGATACGATTGGTTGAGTATGTGGAATTATTGGACGTTCTAAATATGTATATAGGTATACATATTGATGAAATACAATAATTGATAAATATGTCGGATGCCATAACCTAGGCCAGGTGACGGGCTACGATTCAGTTAGAGCTCTAGTCTATCAAGTACCGTATTTTTATAAATACGATGATGAGAGTTGTGGAGAAAGTTGTGAGTTGGGTTGTCATGAGATATTGAATTGGTGTTGATTGAGATTTTTATTATTTGCATATGTGGAAATTATTGAGTGTTGCTGTGTGTGGGAATAAATGAGATTATATTAAGTAACAGTTCCTTCTTTTACTCATACAAGCTTTCATAAGCTTACCGGGTTTTGTGTTGTTGCAATCCCGGTACACTATTCAATGGTGTAGCGGATATTCCTGCAGGTCAGGATAACCAGGGAGGTGACCGAGCTGCTTAGGTGTTACAGCAGTTTTGTTATTTATTTAGTTGTGAGGTGTGTGTATGCTCATTTAGAGCTTTACATTACCGTTTGGATTTGTGTTGTAATAATTAACCGAGACTAAATTCGGTTTGATTTTATTTCGTATGGTGAGTATGTTAAGAAAAGAAAAATTTCAGGATGATTATTTTGAGTTGTAGTATTTTCATGTTTCGGATTTTGAATTGTTATTCTAAAATTCGGGGCGTGACAAAATTCATGTCTTTGCTTGGACGAAAGCCACAACCGTAAAACCACATAGTACCATCTCCTCCACTGGTTGGAACACACATATACAAGGCTTAAGAACGCCCAAGACAAACAAAGTAACCATAAAGAATGTGATTGTCAGAGCAGTCTCAACGTCCTCTTTAAAATGGACAAAAATCCGCCAACGAGCAAAAGCTTAGATGTGGTGGAGAAGTAAAAAATTCTTCTTAACACAATGACACTTTAGTTGGGCTCAACTTCATACGATGACACATTCTTTTATTACAAGGTTTGATATGGTTAGTGAATTGTTTTTTGAGATAGTGATGCCCAAAATTTAAGGAAAAAATAGAGATTAGCGCTCTATATCAAAATATGGAGAGTCTCTTGTCTTGTTTAAGTTTCAACATTTTAAGTCCGATAAAGATAAATCTTATTTTCACATGGGTGTCATGAAAGAGTATGGTATAGCAGAATCGTGGACCAAGTTTTTCAATATATCTAGCAAGTATTCCTCTATGCCATAAACCATTTGGTTTTAGAAGAAATGGAGAAGTAGAGCGTATTTGATCCACCAATGGTAAACGTTCATTAGCAGGTCAACCACCACCAAAATGAGTGACTTGGTTCTTTTCTCTACCCCTACACCACCTTCAACCATGAAATCAATCTGAAAAGGACAACCTGGTCTCCTCTAGTTTGCTGCCCGAGCTCCACCACCCTCCATAACAGCCCACGATGGCATATCGAAGAGGAGAACCAAATTTAGGTTGCAATCGGATTCTTCCTCCTCCAACCACCTCAAGCTCCGCCACCACTTAAGTTGTGTTCCTCTCTTCCTTGTGATTTCAACGTCACCAATCATGCACATTGAATTGATCCCACAACGGCGTATTAACAAAGAGAAACAAGGGTTGCAACTGATTTTTTCCTCCTCCGGCCACCTCGAGCTCCGCCACCACTTGAGTTGTGTTCATCACTTATTTGCAGTTCCAACGCCACCAATCATATGCACAATAAATCGATTGTGGAAGGAGAAAGTATAATTGAAAATTTTTGGCTAAAAACCTTTCGAGGTAAATTTCTCCTTATTCCTTATTCATATATGAACTATATATACTACAGTTATGAAAATTATAGACAAGGTAGAGATGAAGTCAATGCCACTGAAATCACCCATTTTAATGGTAATTGACCCATTAGTAAACGTACACCGTCAGTAGGCTGAATAATTTTTTGGGGGAAAAGTAATACTCAAAATAGCTTGCCAAAGTGCTAGAGAGAGTTATTTGATGCTTTCGGTAGATCTAAAGAGCAAACATGTCAAAGATTTTGGAATTGGAGGGCATGAATTTGAAATTGATAATTATGTGTCTGGGGGATTCTTTTGTAGACAATTTTGTTTTACTTGGTCAAGCCGTGCGTATTCTAAGAAGAAAAATTAAAGAAATAATAAGTTGATTCTTTCTCATTCAGCATTAATATTTATCTTTGTGTGTTCCCCCTTGAGACTAATTTTGGTTGATCATTAGCTTTCTGAAGGACTTATCTTGTTAGTGACATTCCTACTAACAATAATGAAAGCATGCAGTTAGTGCATCACACCCGAACATTTTCCTTTACCATCACGCAAGTAAATAATGCGCCAACACAATTATAAATTTTTAATTACCATTTTCAATGTACAAAATTGAAACCCTATATCACTGTTTCAATACGAGGAATGATTCATTTTAGTATTCTTTGACTAGATTAATTCTAGCACAATTTCTCAGTTACATATCGTCGTCTTCTATTATTGGGCAGCAGCCACCATCCAGAGCACAGTTTCTATAAAACAAAAAATGTCTTTTTATTTTTTTGAATAATCAAAAACATTACAAAGAAGATCCGCTAGAGATTTTAGGCTACATAGTAACAGAATTGGTTCAACTTACTAACAGCCAATATATCAATTTCAAGCTGTGATCTTCAACAACGGCCACCCTAACAAGTAACAAACTATGAAGTTGAACTGTACCAAGAGCGGGAAACGCCGTCCAGACCACGCCCCCCCCTTTTTCAATCATCTTTTGTTTGTCCAACTTTGAAGCAATGGGCCCATGACATTAGCTGGCTACTAAAGCCAAGCACTGCATTTCTTTTTTCCTCTTTCCCTTTTATGAACAGAATGATGGCTTTACCAAACTCCTATGGACTAGCTAGTACAGTTTCTTTATTCATTTTCCAACTTCTTTATTACATTATCATTCTTAAAGGGTCAAAAGGATTAGGAATATACCACTACTGGGGTCTTCTGGGTTATGCTTCTTCTCTGCAGATAGAATCAAACAGAACCCCATTTCTCTGATTCCTCCATATCTGCACAAAAAGGACTTAAGGTATGTGAGCTTTACTCACTCAATCTGCTTGACTGCTTTTCTTTACTTTTTATTTCCAGAAATTGATCAGATTTCATTGAATTGTTATAAAGGAGAATTCTTGTGGACTGTGAAGTACATGAAACACAATGTCTATCTATGCTAAAGATACAGATCCAGCATTCCAGGCTGCAGGAGCAAAGCTGTATCCTTTCAATGATTTTATTTCAGTGTCGCAATATAATCAACATCTCAACAAATTTCAATTTTTTTTTTTGTGTCAATGAAAAAAACTTAGATTGCAACTTATAACTATATGGGTCAAGCTAGTGCCTCTGGAAAGATTTGTTCACCTAGTGGAAAGTTGGGAGCTTTTCTGATACTAAATATGAACTGTTTGTCAGCATTCAGCAAAAGATAATTGGGAAATTTGAGATTCAGTTTTTGGATTTTTTTTTTTGAATACTAGTGTTTTATCTTTCCTGATGTCTCATACATCTTGTATTCAAGTTCATTGCTTTTTCCTTATCCTTTATATGGTAGTGGCTTGGAAATTTGGTGTGTTGAGAACCAAAAATTGGTTTCTGTCCCAACAGCTTCACATGGGAGATTCTATTCTGGGAGTGCATATCTAGTCCTGAGTGTAAGTTTATGGAAAAATCTACTGATTTCATTGCAATATCATTGTCGTTTCTGTAATAATATAGTGCGAAAAAGTTTGACTAACTGTCACCTGACAGTAATTATGTCTTCTGATATATACCATATCTTCAAAAATTTGAGGTTTGTTTCATTTTGGTAATATGTAATTTGTCTTGGAATGTTGCAACTTTACTGGTGGATCATCTGTGTTACCTTGTAGAATATATTATCAGGTATGCAACTAGATTAATTTTAGTCTTGTTTATCATGACAGACAATTCTGCCAAAAAGTGGCATTCCTCAGCATGACATACACTATTGGACTGGAAAGAATGCAAATAAGGTATCACTTTTCACCGTCTTCTATTTTATTTTGTGGCTAATTGTCATGCAAAATATTTTGTTACACATGACTTCTAGCAACACCAACAATCTGGTGCAAGATCATTAGTAGAGCTAAAGCTTCTGAATCTCTAGGCAATTGTAAATTTAATTTCCTTTAGCATCAAAACTCAAGAGGGAATAGCATATTGGCAGGTGGACTCAGCGTTGGCATCAGATAAAGCACTCGAACTAGATGCAGCCCTTGGGTCCTGCACTGTGCAGTATATGGAACTTCAAGGCCAGGAAACCCGAAAGTTTTTGTCATATTTCAAACCCTGTATTATACCCATTGAAGGAGTATATGCATCACAGCAAGACCAGATAAAAAGAGAAACATATAAAGTCACCTTGTTAGCTTGCAAAGGGGACCATGCTGTTCATGTTAAAGAAGTAAGCTATGCTTGAAATGAGTTGCTCAAATATTTATGTTCTGGATCCTATTATTAGTCTAGTAATCTAATATGATATATAAACTTAACACGACTTTTATTTCAATTTCTACAAAAGCTATCAACTGTTGAGTTTCCGATCCGTTGAGATCATTGTATTTGTTGCTATTTTCTTGTAAATACCTGTTACTAATTCTATTACTATCCCTGGCCAACTATTTAACGTCTATGATCTGCATGTCCATCAGGTGCCTTTTTCTCGTTCATCGTTGAACCACAATGATGTATTCATACTTGATACTGCCTCAAAAATTTTCCTCTTTAGTGGGTGCAACTCTAGCATACAAGAAAGAGCGAAAGCTTTGGAGGTTGTCCAGTACATTAACGAGAATAAACATTGTGGAAACTGTGAGGTGGCAACTGTAGGTTCGAAATCTTCTAGCCTCTCTCTCTTTCATTTAAGGAAACCTTACAGCAATTACTAATTGTTAAAGTGCTGCAGATGATGGCAAATTGGTTGGCGATCCTGATGTGGGTGAATTCTGGAGCTTATTTGGTGGCTATGCTCCCATTCCCCAGGATTCACCTGCTCCTGTTCAGAAACAATCTGAAGCACCCTTTGTGAAACTTTCATGGTGAGTGTGACTAATTTTGGAAACACCTTTAAGTTCTTCAGCATTTCTCTTACTCAGCAGGCTTGTTCAATTGAATGAGATTGAGGATGATAATGACTCATAATTTCTTTTTCCCCTTATATATATATTTATGTTCTTCTATTTACAGGATAATGACTCAGGGTAAATTAGGTCCAAGCCAAACTGATTCATTAAGTAAAGAAATGCTTGAGACGGACAAATGCTATATGCTGGACTGTGACTCAGAAATTTTTGTTTGGATGGGAAGGCATACCTCAGTTACAGAAAGGAAAACATCAATCTCAGCTACAGAAGTAAGAATCACTTTTCTCCCACTGAGTGACTAGTAAAGGAAATATTCTGCTAAAAACTTCAGTGGTATGATTACTTAGGAATACATTACTTACATAAATGAAAGCTTATAACCGAATCTCATGACATAGCCATGGGCATTGTTTTTTAAGCAATGATTGCATTACTCTTTTACAGGCATTCCTCAGAAACCAAGCCAGGTCAGCTGGTACTCATGTGACTTCCATAACTGAAGGGTTAGAAACTGCCAAGTTTAGGTCATATTTTGGTAATTGGCCTCAAACGGTGGAGCTCAAGCTGTATGAAGAAGGTCGAGATAAAGTAGCAGGTTTAATTCCTTGACCAAATCCCAAATTTGTAACAAATGACATAGCAGCATAAGCACTAATGCTGTAGTCATAGCATTACTTGTGTCAAGATAATTTTATAACATGTACTTCCTTCCAGCAATGTTCAAGCACCAAGGTTATGAAGTGAAAGAGCTTCCTGATGAAGAAGATATCCAGCCATTTATAGATTGCAGAGGCACATTGAAAGTAGCTCCTGATCTGAAAATGTTATACTCGTTTAGACTGTGTGTTAAGCTTGCGTTCCTTTATGCTAATGCAATCTTTAACATTTCAGGTTTGGTGGGTAGATGGTGATAGACTGTCCCTTGTACCAGCCTCAGAACAAAGAAAGCTTTTCAGTGGGGATTGCTACATTCTGCAATATACATATCTTGGCAACGAAAGGGATGAGAATCTATTTTATGCATGGCTTGGTGGTGGGAGTGTAATGGTGAGTTGGTAACCATGACTGTAATGACTGGTATTGATAGGTTGTTGTAGCTTTGTGAGATTTATTCATAGTTCTAGTCATGACATCCTGGAGGGAAAAGAAGAAAATGAAAGACCATATAAATGACTAATTTACCTGGGAAAAGCTGTTTAAGTGCCGAGTTACTATGTATCTGAAGCAACCATCCAGCTTTTGGTAGCCTTTAGTGAGCTTCAATCTTCTTCTTTAATTGTTATTTGTTTTGCATGCAGGAGGATAGAAGAGATACTATCTCTCATATGAATGCCATAGTTGAGTCAAGCAGGGGGAATCCTGTTGTGGTAAGTTCTGTTAAGATAGCTTGTTTAATACACAGTTTCCATGTTCATATAGTTGATAGAATTCTTCATTTAACTGCATCACTCATGCCAATTAGATTTCCCTGACTTATGTTTTCAGGCTCAAATTATGGAGAACAAGGAGCCATCTCAATTTTTTTCAATTTTACAGACATTAATTGTTTTTAAGGTTTACACCTCTCTATTTTTTTATTTTTCTTTTCCTAATCCAATGTTGGTTTTGTTTCAGATTAATCTAATGTTGATAGTGTCTCATCTTCTGAATTTTTTTTTTTGCTTTTCTTGTAGGGAGGCAGGAGTCAACGATACAAGAAGTTTGTGGCAGAAAAGGGTACTGGAGATGAAACTTATGATGAAAGCAAGACAGCTCTTTTTCGTGTTCAAGGGACGAGTCCTAACAACATGCAGGCCATCCAAGTTGATACAGTAAGCCTTTAATCTCTCTTGAGAGTTTATCTTATAATGAAAATTTCTGTAATTCCATTTTGTTTTAGCTTTTTACTGATGTACAATAGCTTCTAGTCAATGAAAGTGTGTCTCTTGACTTCTGATCCTCCAGTATCTGAATTACATATGCCTATATGATTTGAGTATAAAGTGGTACTGTTTCAGGTTTCGGGCTCTTTGAACTCTTCCTATTGTTACATCTTGCAAACTGGTACATCTGTTATCACTTGGATTGGGAATCTCTCCTCGAGCAGAGATCATGATCTTCTTGACAGAATGCTGGAGCTAATAAATGTGACTATTTCTTGAACTTTTATTTTATACCATAATCTCTTTCTATTGAAAATAGTAAATATGGCATTTGCAGAAAATCAGTCTAAAAACCAAAAATGAGAGGAATTAGTATTGCATGAAATATCTCAGTACTGCTCTCTTTACTTACACTTCACTCATAATCGTAATGAAGTATTTATTTTCGCTTGGTGCCGATTAGCCAACATGGCAAGCCATATCAGTGAGGGAAGGGAGTGAATCTGATGTTTTCTGGAGTGCACTCGGTGAAAAGGCAGAGTATGCAAGAGGAAAAGAAATAAAAGGATACATTGATGATCCACATTTGTTTATGTTGAGCGGAACTGAAGGTAACAAAAATTTCTAGTCTTCAAAATTTTTCTCTCGGAAGATAATGCAGCTTTTCCAAGTCATCATGCATGGCTTTACATGGCTGTATAATTCTGTCTACTGATGGGTTTGCTTCTTTTGCATCTTGATTGGAATTTCCCATTCAGGTGATTTCAAGGTACAGCTTTACATACATTTGTGTAAGCATGCAGCTCAGTTGTTTTGCAAAATGACTAGTATATTTGCTGTACCTTGTTGTCGATATTTCAAATTAAATGGTTTTGGCTATGCATTTGTTAATTAATATAATATATCAAATTCTACGGATGATTAGTCTTGTTTAGACTTGTTTGAACTTTACTTGATCTGAATAAATTTGAATATCTCAGGTGCAAGAGATATACAATTTCACACAGGATGATTTAAATACTGAAGATGTGTTAGTCCTCGACTGCCACATTGAGATATATGTCTGGATTGGAAGCCACTCAAATATTAAGTCAAAGCAACAAGCCCTTACTCTTGGCCTGGTAAGTACATTACACCTGAACTTCTTAGTTCTTTGATTGACTGTTTCACAGAAATACTATAAGGATAACAATCATCACGTTAGTGATTCCAGTGACCTAAAGGCTTATAATCTATTACTGCATATTAATTTATCATTCAATCTCTGTGGTCTTATGTTCACCATTATATTGTTGCTTTGCTGCACCTAGAAAAATTAATATCTGATCTTTCCAAAGAAACAATACTGCCGTAATTGGATGCTAGTTCTGTAAATATATAAGTGCCTTTCATACTTGATTGTGTTGAACTTTATATGTATCCTTATTTTCCTATAACTGTACGTGGTTCTGCCAGAAATTTCTTGAGACCGATGTACGTGTGGAAGGGCTATCTTTGGAAACTCCTATATATGTTGTTAGTGAAGGGCATGAACCACCATTTTTCACTCGTTTCTTTGAATGGGATCCCTCAAAATCAAATGTAAGATCACACCCCTACATGGACATTTCATTATATCTGTTAAAAATTCTCCATAGCTTTGAAATTTCATTGTTATCAATAGTGAAGATAAAAATCAGGAACTTATTAGTTAAACATTTCTGTTTTATCTGATCCACTAAACTTCTGTCTTTGTAGATGCATGGCAACTCATTTGAGCGGAAACTTGGGATTCTGAAAGGAAAACCACAACAGTTAAAAGTAAGTGAATTCACAATGTTCCTACAAATCTTTTGTATGACTTCGTTTGAGTTTCATTTGTGTGTTATAATCTCTCTGCCAGTGTATCTTGTTTCTTACCCATTCCTAAATCAATTCTCATACAATATCTTCTGCATGTTATTGTACACATTACTCATGGTTTGAATTACTCAGGCACCAATAAGAAACTCATGGAAAGCTTTATCAAGGGAGACGACCCCGGATAGTTTGAGAAGCAAGTCCATGAGTTCCAATGGCCGGAGAAGAAGTTTTTCTCCTGCACCCGGTGTTTCATTCCAATCATAAAGTCCAGCTCAACTCCAATTGTCAGGAAACTCTTTAGAGGATCCTCTCTGAATGGTAGTCCTGGTAATAAAGCATCCTACAGTACCTATAGTATTTTTTGCAATTAAACTATTCTTTCATTTGTGTTGCAAAATTATGGGCGGAACATCTTTAATCATTGAACCTTTTTTCAGATGTAACACTAAATGTCTTGAAACTTCCATTTCTTGTTTTTCAAGTACCTACCACATTATTACATCTTCAATTTTGTTGGCAGATGGGTCATTCGCATCTGCAGGTGCCCCAGAATTATCATTCGCATCTGCAGGTGCCCCAGAATTGGAGGAAAAGTCATCTAAAAATGCGGGAAACATTCAGGCTGATGGAACTGAGGATGACATAAATCTGTTAGTATATCCATACGAACGACTAACTGTCAATTCTAAAGACCCGGAAACCAGCATAGACATAACCAAAAGAGAGGTAACCGTTTGTTATGCATCCAGATTCCATACACTCAAGGCATTCTATCTCAATTTAGTAAGCAATCACTAATCAGCTTCTCCTGGTGGATTTAGGCATATCTATCTGAAGAAGAGTTCAAAGTGAAATTTGGCATGACTAAACGAGACTTCTACAAGCTTCCCAAGTGGAAACAAAACAAGCAGAAGATGGCGCTTCATCTTTTCTAAGAGAAGCTAGCTCCATACCTCAACCAGATGCAATTTTATTTACTGAAATCCTCTGACAGAACCACAGGGAATATTACAAGCCAAATGTGTGTGATAATTGTTGAATCTTGTACACGCTTTCCAATCCATGTCTAAATTTGTTGTCTTCGTAACCAAGTCACCATTGTATCAACCCAACTAGGTATGCTTGATGTACTGATCCTTTATTTTGGGGCTTTCCCGTGGATCTTAGAATCAAATGACTTCTTTTTTGGGACAGAAGAAGTCAGCAGTTGGTATCTTTGTTCACCAAGGATGCAAGTGATGAGTTCGTACTCCATTAATTTGTATAATTCAGGCGGGTGTTCCGATAGTAGCAAAATATTTATACATGAGTTGTGTTTTTTATTTCTGTTTTGGTAGCTATACATGATTTTTGGTTTTGGTGCAACGTGACTTGATATGATTTCGGAAAGAGTGACACAATTCATCTTCATCCAAACTTTTGGACTTGGCTCGAGGATTACGTAACAACACAGCAGAATTAGACTTTAAGGTACTTATAGTAAAAGCTCATCCAATCACTTTTTTAAGCTAACCATTATTTATCTATCACCTTCAACCTTAAAGAACAAATTTTTGACTGGTGCAGGCTTCATTACTCAATTCATGACTTACTGAATTGTTTTTAATAGGAACTGAGAATGACAGCATGATATAATGAAAAAATAAAATTCTACTGGAACATTAACATATGTGGCCATTAATAATAATTAAATTTCTTATATTAATAGATCTAATTTGAGATCAAAACAAATGCTTAAACAATTTTACAAAGATACCAAATTAGTGTAATTCATGAAGTCTTTTTTATTTTATTTTTTATTATTTATTGTTAGTCTACTTCAATAAGTCATTACCCACTAAAAACCTTTGACCCAGCCAAAAACCTCTGGATCCTTTAGTGCCACGTATGAATTTTGGGAGTAGTTCATTCTCCACTTTATGGCTTTTGCGTGCTCCAATCTTATTAGAAAACAAACCCAAAAAGCAAGAAAAAAACCTTTGAAACCTCTCTCGATCAATCTTGAATTCGGCCGTTGAAACAAGAAACCAAATCACTACTCAACAAAGGCGTTATATTTAATTCTCCAAAGCATATACTCCATTTCAGCCTCTACAACTCTTAGTTCAAACTTCACAACCTGATCCTCATCTTCACTACCACTCAAAGCTTTTGGCTTTTTCTCTCTCTCTCTCTCTGGGTCCCCGGACATGGCTTTCCGGCGACCTTCTTTCCCCCGGGTTCTTTTCTTCTGCGTCTTACTACTGTCCACCCATTCTTCTATTGCGCGCAAAACCCACAAAATCCGAGGACCCATCAAAACCGTCGTCGTTTTGGTCATGGAAAACCGCTCCTTTGACCATATCCTCGGCTGGCTCAAGTCGACCCGACCCGAAATCGACGGTTTAACCGGCAAAGAATCGAACCGGCTCTCCGCTTCCGACCCGAATTCCCCGAAAGTCCACGTCTCCAGCGACGCCTACTTCATCGACTCCGATCCCGGCCACTCGTTCCAGGCGATCCGGGAACAGATATTCGGATCCGACCGGAGCTCCGGCAACCCGGCCCTGATGAACGGGTTCGCCCAGCAGGCCGAGTCCATGTCCCCGGGAATGGCCTCCACCGTCATGAGCGGCTTCAAACCGGAAGTCCTCCCCGTCTACACCGAGTTAGCGAACGAGTTCGCCGTCTTCGACAGGTGGTTCGCTTCAGTCCCGGCGTCGACTCAGCCGAACCGGTTCTACGTCCACTCCGCCACGTCACACGGCGCCACCAGCAACGTCCGGAAAGACCTAATCCACGGCTTCCCTCAGCGAACCATCTTCGACTCCCTGGACGAAAATGACCTCAGCTTCGGGATTTATTACCAGAACATCCCCGCCTCTCTGTTCTTCAAGAGCCTCAGGAAGCTGAAGCACGTGACCAAATTCCACAGCTACGCCTTGAAGTTCAAGCTCCATGCCAAGCTCGGGAAGCTTCCCAACTACGCCGTCATCGAGCAGCGATACTTCGACGTTAAGGAGATGCCGGCCAATGACGACCACCCGTCGCATGACGTGGCGAGAGGGCAGAGGTTCGTGAAGGAGGTGTACGAGACTCTGAGGAAGAGCCCGCAGTGGAAAGAAATGGCATTGCTGATTACTTATGATGAGCACGGTGGGTTTTACGACCATGTGCCTACGCCTACTTCAGGTGTTCCTAGTCCTGATGGGATTACCGGGCCTGACCCGTTTTACTTCCGGTTTGACCGGTTGGGGGTTCGGGTGCCTACCATACTCGTCTCCCCCTGGGTCGAAAAGGGTACTGGTGAGTTTCTCTTACTTGGTTTAATCATGGTACAAGATAATGTGGTTTGTTCGTGTGTGGTATTATGAGCGAAGTGGTTCTGATTTGATAGACTATACTCTTGCCTATATGGATTTTAAGTCCTTGGTTGTTGTGCTTTGTTTACTATATCAAATTTCATTGTTTTCCTTTGTTTGTTTGTAGTTTTGAACTTTGATATCTGAAGTGATTAAGTGATTTAAGTTTTGTCCTTAGTTAAGAGAAAAATAGTTGAGTTAGGTTGGTATTTGGTGGCCTTTGGGGTTGGTAGCGGTAGGGTATCAACTTTTGCATCATGAGTGAATTTTGCAATAGTATTTTCACTTGGCTTCTAGAGTTGGAGTTGATCCCTTTATGATATCTTGGGGAAACTGTGAGCTTTCTGTGCTGACTATACACCTAATAATTTCGCAACTGAGATATGAGCTGTAGCAGTATAATGTTATGTAATGTCAATTTGGGTTCACATCACTTTCATGGTTGTGTCTGGTTGAGTGTTAAGAAATATTTTTCAATGTCCTGTTCATGGGAAGTGAGTCTTGGAGTCGTTATGGATTTGTGAGTTGTTACTGGGAAGATTCTGCATCCTTCCTATAACAAGTTGTGAAGAGGATTTTTGGTGTCTGCAGCCTAGTCCTGATGTTCATGGTTTAATACAAGCCTTTAAAGGGGCAATTTCTACGTGATGCATTTAGCAAGCAGGGATTCTGTTGATGTATATTTGAAACGGGGTTTTATGCAATCAGTGAAAACCTCAATGGGTGACCAAGCTAATGTATACATTGATATCATTCCCTGCCCTCATATAGTGTCCATAATCTCTTCTGAATGTTTATGTTCAGACATCACAACTGTACATGAAAGAAGGTGTTGTATTATGTCTACACTATATGAATCTGTATATCTGCTCCTTTCTTCAATTAGAACTATACTGTATGAAGTTTTATACCCTCTTTTCTGTGACTTCTGAATGCACGTCATGTATATAGTATAAGCAATCAATTTCAGTGATTAATTTTTCATACTTACACTGTGTGACCCTAAAGTATTATTAGGCCAAGTTTGGCTGTTTGGTTTATTGATTGACTTTTTACATTTTGTTGTAGTGATCCATGAGCCAACAGGGCCAACACCACATTCCCAGTTTGAGCATTCTTCTATTCCCGCAACTGTAAAGAAGCTTTTCAATTTAAAATCCAACTTCCTGACAAAGAGAGATGCATGGGCTGGTACTTTTGAGAATCACTTATACCTCCGTGACACTCCTCGTGATGATTGTCCAGGTTAGCATTAAACCCTCTGATTATTTCGTTTGGATGATACGCCCCTTGCATTTCACAAGAGTTGCATTTTATCATTGGAGGAATGCTTTTTTGCTCTTCTTGCAATGCCATCCACTGTTAATCCTCCGGATGGCTGTTACAGAAACTCTTCCAGAGGTGACGAAATCACTGAGGCCAGGGGGACCTAAAGAAGACATAAGCCTCTCAGAGTTTCAGGTTGAACTGATCCAACTTGCATCCCAGCTCAACGGTGATCATGTACTCAACACTTACCCCTATATTGGCGAAAGGATGAACGTGCGTGAAGCCAACAATTATGCAGAGGATGCTGTCAAGAGGTTCCTGGAAGCTGGAAGAGCTGCTCTTAAAGCCGGAGCCAACGAGTCTGCAATTGTTATGATGAGACCATCCCTCACTAGCCGAGTTAAAATGCAAGATCATGGTTCGTACCTAGAATCCCAATGATTACCCTTCAAAGTTAGCTACTGTAATTAGGAGTAATCACTACATCTGTATAGAACATAGTTATTAACTGTATGACAATGACACATTGTTGAGCCTTCCACTACTATTATGGTTTATCAAGCTGGCCAGTTATATAGTACACAATCTTGAATACTATGTGTTGTCTATAGCACGTAACTTATGGGTTATTAAATTATATTAAGAAACGTAATGTCATATAATTGCAAGAATATGCAAATGGTTATTAATTGATCCACCTTCCATAATATATGGTTGGTATAGAAGCAGAACTACAAGATCATGTGGCAAAATCTTCTCATATTTCAAAATAAAAAAAGGCTCATGGACAATATTTGATACCTGCACGGCTGCGCTAACAAATAGGCCCTACTACGGAAATCAATTCCACACTCCCCCCCCCCGGCTCAAACCGATTCAAACCGATTATTAACAGCCAAGTTGGGAGAGTAGACCTATCAACAATTCATGCATTAATAAAGCGACCCTCAAATATGTATCTACCCTTCAAACTTGAAGTCTCACTGACACACAAATATCACAAGCTAGCTTATATGGTCCTTCTATCTTCAGACACTCTCTTCACTTCATTATCACCCACCATTTCTAATCTAATTCATGGCGGCAACATGGGAAGAAAGCGTGACGAGCTCCATCAACACCATCTATCTCCTCTTCTCTGCCTACCTCGTCTTCGTCATGCAACTCGGGTTTGCCATGCTCTGCGCTGGTTCTGTTCGAGCCAAGAATGCCATGAACATAATGCTCACGAATGTTGTTGATGCCGTGGTAGGCAGCCTCTCTTTCTATCTCTTTGGCTTTGCTTTCGCATTCGGAGAAGGCTCCAATTCCAATCCTTTCATTGGTACCAATTTCTTTGCTCTCAAGGACATTCCCAGCAGCTCATCTTATGACTACGACTTCTTCCTTTTCCAATGGGCATTTGCCATAGCTGTTGCTGGTATAACAAGTGGTTCCATAGCTGAGAGAACCCAATTTAGTGCGTACCTCATCTTCTCTTGCTTTCTCTCTGGGTTTGTGTACCCTGTGGTGGTTCACTGGGTTTGGTCATCAAGTGGTTGGCTCAATCCTAGTTCGACTAGTTTCTTGCTGTTTGGTTCTGGTTCTATCGACTTTGCTGGAAGTGGTGTGGTTCATTTGGTAGGTGGCATTGCTGGGCTTTGGGGCTCTTTCATAGAAGGCCCAAGAGTGGGCCGGTTCGATGCATTTGGGAAGGCCATACCAATCCGAGGCCACAATGCTACCCTTGTGGTGCTCGGAACATTTCTGTTGTGGTTTGGATGGTTTGGGTTTAATCCGGGCTCTTTTAATAAGATTCTTGTGGCTTATCCGGACACAACCGATCAAGGGAATTGGACTGCAGTGGGCCGAACGGCAGTTGTTACGACATTAGCCGGGTCCACTGCCGGAATCGTAACCCTCTTCGGCCGGCGGTTACTAGTGGGCCATTGGGATGCGCTAGATGTTTGCAATGGAGTACTTGGTGGGTTTGTTGCGATAACTTCCGGATGTGCGGTGGTCGAGCCATGGGCCGCAGTCGTTTGTGGATTCTTCGCCGCTTGGGTCTTAATTGGGCTGAATATCTTGACCCTCAAGCTTCAATTTGACGACCCGCTTGAGGCGACCCAATTACACGGTGGGTGTGGCACTTGGGGTCTGATATTTACAGGGTTGTTTGCAAAGGAGGAGTTTGTAGTCCAAGCTTACGATTCGGGTGTGGTGGGTACATCACGGCCTTATGGACTGTTAATGGGTGGGGGTTGGGGTCTGCTCGGAGCCCAAGTGGTTGAGGCTTTGGTGATTGTTGGCTGGGTTAGCTTGACAATGGGTCCGCTATTCTACGTCCTTCACAAGCTTGAAGTTCTGAGGATCTCTGTTGATGACGAAATTGCAGGTCTTGATGTCTCTAGCCACGGAGGACGAGCCTATGTTCATACAGATGAGAATCAGCCTCGGTTTTATGCAGATTACGTTCGAATGCAAGATAATGAGTCTTGATCCAACAGTTATCAGGCAAGAAGAGAGTTCTTCTAAAAAAACAGTACAAAGTTCCCTAAATATGTAAATTTGATTCATCCTTCTTAATTTCAATGCAATATTTGCATTTTCAAGTTATCACGACTAGCACGAAGCATTTCCTAACCTAACACCCCCCGCCAACATTCAAAACAAAATTTAATAGCAACCAAGATCCCAAGCAAAACAAGACCACAAACACCAAGTACTCTTGGAAACACATTATAAGGAACGAACGGGAGATACACCATCTTACAGAAACCATAAATTCTTGATCTTATATTTTAAACCCAATTTTGAAGCGAATCAAAACTATGGCCAAGTAAATTTACAATTCAAAGGTTTCATGTTATAATCACAGCTGGGTTTGATATATACAAACAGTTCCAAAAGCTGTGCGTTAGCCTTACCGGACATGAGAATCATAGGGAAGATATACAGGATCTGGAACAACAAGAGGCAACTTATCAATGTACATAAATAATCTCTTGCGGTCCTCTCTTAAGATTGATGATAGATCGATAGCATCAGATTTTTCTGTGTAAATCCAAAGGTCGCCTGAATTTACTCTTTTAAGACTATCACGACAAAAGGGGCATGACTGTGACCGCCCACGCCTGAAGCAAGGAAAAAACAGAAGATCAGGTTCCACTCAGTAGTATATAATAGGACTGGCAAAAACATCTAATAAAATGGAAAACCAAAAACCAAATCATGCTTTTGCAAATGTAGCCTCAAGTGAGGCTCAGCACACAAAAAGATGTGGTATGCTATCCCAACCCCGGAACTTTCTCTCAAAAAAAAAATTCCCAAAACCATGATTTCCACACAAAAAAAAAAAAAAAAACTACGGACTATCAAGGTTTTTTTTTTTGGCCAAAATCACATGTTCTCATTTTCTCACCAAAATCTTCCCACCCCCAAATCATGATTTTTAAACCATTCTCGAACTGATGGACCTCAAAAATCTTGATCCAATTTTGTTTTACGATTTTCCAAAGTTGGACTGGGAAATTCAATTAAAAAAAAATGGGGTTGAGATTTTGAGGTCCGTCACTTGGAGCAACTCCTAAATATGATGTTTTACCAATAGCAAGGTAAATTTGCAGAAGTCACTGACAATTTTAATATTTTACCCTGGATCCAAAAGGTTAACCCAACAATTAATGGCAGACAAGGATGGTTTCAGAAAGCAACACTCCTTCATATGGCAGATAAGTGTGCAAAGAGAAATGCATATGGGTGATAGATGTGAAGAAGGAAGCCGCACAGCCAAAAACTTTTAAAATATGCAGTCCACTATGCATTCTACATAGTCAGCTTGATGTTTGTTCTTTTAACAGGAAAAGAAGATAAAGTATATTTAGTTATCTAAAAAAACGAAAAAAGGTGAAAAGAATTGAAGATTGCTATTTTCTATTCAAGGACTAAGTTCGGCTCCCATATTATGCCAATTGGATGGACCAAGCATCGTGATCAAATCTTTCTCACGCTAAATGACGCCATGAAGCCTTATAATTTTGATAAAAATATGATGCAAACTAAAAAGAAAACCAAAAGAAGAGGCCAAAAAGCTTACCAATCCCGGTAACACTTCAAACACAACGAATGACTGCAGTTAGGCAACACAACTTTGCTGTTCATCTCCATGCAAATTCCACACTCTTCTTCTCTTTCTGTATCAATTTCAGAGAGCTTTCCTCTCTCCAACTCATCTTTCCTTCTGAACCTGACAGTACAAACCTCTTTTTGTTTCCTGTCCTCCATATCTGTGATGCCCTTTTGAAGTTGCAACAAAGAAGGAAATATCACCCCTGTCCGTGAATGGAAAAACTTGTGAGCGCAACACATATCAAGTAATAACAAAGTTTATCTACTGCAGATGAACTTCCAAATTTACAATGTCAAGCATTTGTGTAAAAATTACTACATTAGTAAAGTTATCTACATTGAACCTGACTCACCATAAAATTCTTTAACGCTGGCCCTCCTTTCGTAAATTGACATGGTGGTCTTTCCATCCGGATAAGTCTGCCAAAACCCACATTGCCATAGCCAAATAAGATGTCAAACCAAATTAATACATTTAAGAAGGAGATGAAATGTAAATATATACACAGATGAAGAATTGAAAAATTGGACTTTAAGATTACGAAAAAATGCCCAAGAAAAAGACCTTTGCAGAAAATTAATATCAGAAATTTTTGTAAAGAAAGAATGAGAGGGGAGGAAGATGAAAAAGATAATAGAGATAAAATTGATTTGATATAAAAACTCATTTTAGACTTTGATACATAAGCACATTCTATTTACTAGTTCACGTCTCTCGCATCTCTTCACCTCTATCCTCTCTCATTAATTAGAGAAACAAGAGAACACAAAACAAAAAAAACAAAAACAAAAATGTTCAGATAATCAATAAAATTCAATTAGATAAAAAACCATACCACATAAATAAGAATTCTAAGCAAGCCAAGGGCCCCAGCAAGCTGGCAATCCGTCCACTGAACAAGAAAGAGAAATAAATTCGCCACCGGACTGTAGGATAGTCTCATCTGAAGTCGTGCTCCATCTTTCTCCCTCGGATAATCTAAAGCCCTGAAAAACCAGAAGCAAGCAATGCATTTGATTGACAAACATTGACCAAAGATCATCTCACTGAGTCATATAAACCACACACAGTGAATAAAACCCAGAGCATCAACACATAGTAGAAATCGAGTTTCTGCACATTCCAAGTCTATATACAATGACGAATACTACCAGAGATTCTTGAATTTCTCAAATTACATTGGGAAACCAATATGATGACTAACACTGAAAATTATGCCACTTGATTATAAGCATGTGATGGGGCCTCTGCAAATTGCAAAAAAGCAATGGGGCCATCTTTTTCTCCCAAATTATGTAAATTTCATACCACCTTTGCATATGAGTCCTCAATCACCATTTTATTTGATACACATGCACAAACAGAGGGATTCAACAATTCTCAACTGAAGAATCATAGATTAACCACACTTTCAGTTATTTTGTTTCCGGGTCAGAACTAATCATCTTTGACCCTTTTGCTTTTCTGGGTGAGAACAACACTAGATTATCCTAACCACCCATAACTTCAAAACTCCAAAACTCCCAAATTTCTTCTCAAAAACTCTGCAATTCCTCATACAAAAAATTTCCCAAATTCACTTGAAAAACAGAGCAGAAACCCCAAATTGAATCAGAAGGAGGAGACTTACAGAGTATTGGCGTGTTGAATATCTGCTTCAAGGGCCTTAAGAGAGTCCTTGTACGATTTTCCCATGGCCGGGTTTTTCCCCGGAAGTTTATTCCCATCCACCAAAAGAAAAAAAGTCAGAGAATTTGTAATGGTCAAACAAAACCCTAGATTAAAGTTGCAATCTTTATCCCTTCTCAGCTTTTTTTTTTTGTTTTTTTTTTTTCAAAGCACCAGAACCAGAATTTGACAAAGAAGAAGAGAGCTCAGACCAATACTAGTGCACTGTGTGTCTCCAACTTCTTAAAGAAAACCAAAGTGGGCTTTTGGATTTTTTTTTTAAATTCTTTTATCACCTACCCCATTATAGATTGTGGTGGTGGAGTTATTCTCTGCTGCTCAAGACCTTGCTCCTTTCTATATGCAGGACCAACTGCTACCGTCAACGTGTAGTTTAGGGTCAATGATTGTGTGACGTGGCATGTTTTGATTGGTGGGTGTAGTAACTTACTCTGAACCTAGTAAAGGAGCCAAAACCAGCAGGCGGAGAGCGCGGCCCCAAGTTTTGATGAAAGCAAGGCCAATTTGTGCTATTTAGTCCCCAAGTTTGCCACGATTTTCACTTTTGATCTGGTGGTTTTGATTTCGGTCATTGTCGTTTACTAATATTGCATCTGTCCAAATTGTCCAAATCTATACTTTAGACCAAAAGTTGTGTCCTGATTGAAGCTAATATTACGATGGATGCTTTGATTTCTTCAGTCATTTAGACCAAAAGTTGCATGTGGGATTCCGCTCTTCATTCATCTTAATTTATTCGGCCCTTAGTGTGTAATTTTTTTGTCTTATGATAAAAAGAAGTATGTAAATCCTGATGAACTAGCAATTTGGCGTCTCACTCCACTATATTGTCTCCTCATAACAATGCAAAGCAAATTTAAGCAAAATAAGAAGAAAACTAATTGTCAAAAACTCAATACTGAAAATTAGGGGACCAAAACTGTAAAGTGACCGAAATTACAGGACCAAAGAAAAATAATATTATGGCCAAAAGCCAATTGTACCAAAAGCCATTGATTAATTTTTAATTAGCATTACTTTATTGACTGGCGTAGAGTATCTTAATACCGTATGTTATTCAATTTGGGACAGAAAGTTCCTCAATCCTGCGATTAGTCCAATAATTGGTTAACAAATAGCTGGGTTTTGGATAAGGCTGGATATGCATTACATCCAGTCCTTGCTGGCCCATCTACAATAATTGGATAGATTCATATAATAATATGAATGCCTCAATTGGACACAGGTCACTCAGTCACACAACAGATCCTTTAAAGAAAAAGCTATATAAATATTCTAGTCAAAAAAAAAAAAAAAAAGCTCTATAAATATCACATGTCTCATCATAGGTAAAGAAAATTGGGATAAGATAAGCCGATAAGGTTTCTGAATCAGGTCTTAATTCTGGCATGGCAGACCTTAATTATGTAGGTGGCAACCTCAGGCAAAGGGAGTTAAAATACCTAACCAGTTTGAATCAAATGGAAAGTCAATAGACTTCAAAAAAAAAAAATGGAAAGTCAATATCCAATTCCAATCCCTAATTTGAGCCTGCTAGGCTGCTAGAGAATAAATCCACATTATTGTTCAATGGTGGTGAAGCAGTCAACTAAGCAAGTCTTTTCCTTTCTTGACTAGAAGTTCTAGATCAGAGTGACTACTTCTCATGCTATAAGTTTGATCATACAATTGCCTAACACAATCAGCATGCTCAGGTCAACAGTTCCATTCTTTTTTTTAAGAAAAGGCATAAACCCAGAACAGATTAGCAGACTACCTTGAACAGAAGTATTCTTGCTCTTTTCACAAATCTGCATTCCAGTCAACAAACATAGTTGTGAAAACCATACTCCAGAAGCTTCTTAATCGATTGAACATAAGCAGAGGCATTGATCGAGTAATAAGTAGACATGCACTGGATGATAAAAAAAGAACCTAAAGCAATCATCAAGGAATCTGAACGACGCAAAAGGCAAGGGTTATTCATATCCTTCCTAGCAAAGATTAGCAATAAATCTGGGGATATCCCAAAATGCTCAAGTTAAAATATAGGCAATATACTGAATAAAGAGTTTACAGATGTTCGTTTTGCAAACTGATGTGGAAGTCATAGGTGTACTGGGACATACTTTACCGTCAAACAAAAATGTGAATCGATTTCCCTTTAGGACATATTAAACACAAATGTACTCAAAAAGAGGAATAATTGCAATGTCATTTTTCGTTGTCTTACCTGTTGAATAAGAAATACTTCTTCAGATATACTTATTGCCAGCAAATATGTGCACAAATGTAATGATATAGAAAATAAATGGGTCCAAAATTGGAGTGCAACAAGGGATTGACATTGTGTTTCAATAATAGACTTATAAACAGGATTGACAGAACATCCAAGGTTCCTAAAGGAGCAGCACTGCCAGCAGTTTTGAATTTCCTAGAACCAGTAGTACTAAATAAGATTTATCTCAAATGTTCGACTAACTTCAGACTGAATCTTTAAGCAATGCTAATAAACCAGGGGCTACTGTATCATTCGACAATAAATCAACAATCAATTCCATAGTTGATGCATCTGCAGAGAAACCCAACTCTACCATTTTTTGAATAACACTCATAGCCTTTGATTATTTAACATCCCTCGGATTATGATGTTATAGGTCCAACCATCTGGAGAGTAATCTTTCTCTCCCATTTCTCTCGGCAACTTTTCTGCTTCACTTAATAAGCCCCCTTTACAAAATCCATGAATCATTATATTGTATGTCCTCACATTAGGCTGTACTCCTTTCAATGACAAACCAGAGAAGACATCTATTGCGGAACCCATGTTCCCAGCTTTGCACAAACCTTCAATCATAATATTGTAAACTACAATATCCAACTTGTTGCCTTTATGTCTCTAAGTAATTCTAGTGCTGTAGAAAGTTGTTGGTTGTTACACATGCCATCAAGTATAAATTAAGTTTGACGATCAAGAAATTGACCACAACCTTGCATCTCAGAGAACAACTTTTCTGCCTCTTGTATTCTCCCTGCTCTGTAAAAACCATCGATAAGAGTGTTATAAGTAATGGTATCAGGAAAAGGTCCCATACGACACATTTCCTGAAAAACCTTATTGCCCTCATCAATCTTTTTGTGCTTACAGTATCCATTTATCAATATGCTACAACTCCGAACATTAACCATGGAGCCCTTCCTAACTATTAGTTCAAAGACATTTTTGGCCTCGTCCATTTCTCCTCGCAAACAGTAACCATCCATAAGAGAACTGTACATATGTGATTGTGTCAAGTTCGATTCCCGTTTGAATCATCATCTCAACCACACTTTTGGCTTCTACGACCATACCCTCCTTACAAAGTGCATCAACCAAGACATTGAAGGTGATTACATTTGGAAATATATTTTGACTCACCATTTCATTCAACAACCTTGCAGCTTCTTTCCACTGGCCGATATTGCAGACTCCTTGAATCAGAGAGTTGTAAGTAACAACGTTTGGAGCAATACCTCTACCAATCATTTCTGTGAATAGGTTCAGTGCTTCATCAACTAGTGTATCCTTACAAAAACTGTCAATGAGGGTGCTATAGGTAACTATGTCAGGCTGGCATCCTCTTTCTTCCATCTTCCCAAGTACTTGAATGGCTGCCCTGTTGTTTCCAATCATGCAAAATCCCTTTATTAGTGTGTTGAAGGTAAACACATTGGGCAGACAATGACCTCTCCCCACCATTTTGCTGAAAATTCGTGCTGCCTCAGCCACTCGATTCTTGAGAATAAAGCCGTGGATTAGAGTGGTGAAGGTGGCGACATTTGGTTGAAGACACAATTTGAAGAATTGGCCCAAGACAGACAAGCCAAACCAAACCCCATATGATTCAAATGGCAGTAGCAATTAATGATAATATTTAGAGTATAGGTATCAGAAGCGATTCCGATGAGACCCATTTGTCTATTGAAAGAGAGGACTGCAGAATATTGTTTCAGTTTGGCATGTTGGCCCAACAGTTGATTGAAGCGGACAACACAAGGCAGGAGGACGCGAATGAAGCATTTCATCGAACACCTTCAGGGCATCCTCAACATTACTCCCTCTGGGCTTTCCTCGCTGGGTTTCTCTAGATTTGGTTGGCTTTGAGGATTGAGAATGAAGCAAAGCAACAAGAGGAGGAGTAGAGTACTGAAGATATGTCATACCTCTTGTGGTGCTGCAATAAGAATACGAAAACGGAGTTGGGCGCATCATCAACATAATCATCTTCAGCATATCTCTGAGTCTCAGATTCAACAGCTGGTTCCCGCTAGAAAGTTTTGTTGTTAATTCGACAAAAAAGTTGCTGGCTTTGAGGCTTTGAGCTTTGATCCTCTGAGGTATGAATATTCCTGGGAAAAATTGCTTTTCGTCTATACCAACTTTGTCCATTTTTAAATTTTGTAACTTTAGAGAATCTCCCACTGTAACTGTCATTTTTCTTAAAAATTAAATTTAACTAGGCAATTTTTTTACTTTTATTCCAGCAGTGCAAGTTATTATTATTATTTTTTTTCATTTATAAGTTGTTAAATTGAGAGGAAAAAAAAAAAAGTGAAATCAAATCGATGCCTCCGCAAACTTAGCTTTCCAAATCCAACTCGAGCTCAGACAAAGTAAAATTTAGTTGCTACATTTTGAACTTTTAAAGTATGAACTGAAGGATTACCACTACTTCAATTTGAGTGGTGCTTGTCCAAACCAAGTTAACTGCAATAGGAAACAGTTTATGCACACTCAATAATTATAGTAATAACATTCACAAAACATCCTAGGTAAAGGAGCTTATTTTTCGAGTTATTCTTGTTGTACCAAGAAAGTTCTGTTTCAACAATGGCAACAAAGTGGGATCTACTCTATCCTTGGGCAATGAATCAACTATCAATTCCACAGTTGATGCATCTTCAGAGTAGATTAGACGTCCAAACTAGTGCTAAGGATTCTAGATTAGACTTCTCACTCACATATCCGCCATGTCATTGTGTTTCGCTGATCATCAAGTTGGTGCACCTTCATCATTGCATCACATCCCTTGCTTGCCTACTACTCAACACCATCTAAGATGACCGCCCCTCACTCCCTCTCATGACATGCACGCTTCTACTATCTACATACCTCTTTTGCTGCTACTGCTGCAATGAGAATAAGTAGAAGAAGAAGAGAAACCCCGAACTGCTTTGCGCATCATCATCATCTTAATTTGCTAGAGAAAGGTTTCCTGATTCAATGATAGAATCTGTTGCTCGCTTTTGAGTCGGAAATATTATTTCAGTTTTGATGTCGTTTATCATTGAACTATTCTTCTTATTATTATTATCTATTAATTAAAAAAACAGTAAAAATTTAGGAGATAATTTAAAAAAAAACAGTAGAAATCTGCTCCACCATAATGCATCCACTGAAACTGGTGTAGCTTTTCATTGTTGCGCTTTCTTTCACTAGACTGACTGCGTAAGACCTAGACTAGCAGATCAACTAAATGACTGCTCAGGTAATCTCATACACGGGGGTCTGCATAAGATGCTCCAAAATAAAGACAATCCGTTATCATGCTCTGGATAATACATGACATATATAGCAATCTTCTGAAGAACTAAACAGGGGACCTAAGCAAGTAAGGGTTAGCTTAAAATGTTCAAATTAAGATCAGATCTTATTGAATAAAGAATTTCCACACACCGCTAATCTTAGTAATCTACATATTCATACATCATAATATTGCATTTGCACCATTTAAACTGGCAGCATACAGTTTTCATTTCACTCATATTCATAGAATCATAGGTAACAAATATAGCTAGTATATTTCAATAGAAATGGAACTTCCAATTTATATATATATATATATATAACTTTGC
Organism: Rosa persica; assembly: GCA_025331145.1. Taxonomy (NCBI): domain Eukaryota; kingdom Viridiplantae; phylum Streptophyta; class Magnoliopsida; order Rosales; family Rosaceae; genus Rosa; species Rosa persica. The sequence continues at coordinate 56,422,120 of WFKR01000005.1, forward strand.
TCAGGTGCAGATATCCGCACCTAAGAAAAAGGTGCGGATTTCCGGTTTTGACCCACTTTCCGATCACATTTTCACATCTTAGCCGTTCAGTTTTTAGATCCTAATGTATAGATCATCTCTACAAAATTTCAGCCAATTTGATGATCGTTAAGGCATCCAAAACTGCAATTTACACGAACGAACTGAATCTGTCGAACCGGAACCGTTCGTGTTAATTGTTGTAAATTGTAATTTTGAATACCTTAATGATCATCAATTTGGCTGAAATTTTGCAGAGATGATCTATACATTATGACCTAAAAAATGAATGGCTAAGATGTGAAAATGTGATCGGAAAGTGAGTTAAAACCGAAAATCCGCACCTAAACAAAAAGTGCGGACGTCTGCATCGGAGAAGCGCTATATATATATATATATATGTAATGATATCACAATATGACAATACTAAAATGTGGAAAGTTGGATCACAGCTAGGAAATGACATTGTGTTTTCCAATACATCAAAGCTTTGTTGTTAATTCGACAAAAAGTTGCTCGCGTTGAGGCTTTTGAGCTTTGTTCCGTTCCTATGAGGTATGAGCTTCTATGTTTTATATTTCTGGGAAAAATTGCCTTTCGTCCCTGTATTTTTGCCTCAATACCAATTTTGTCCATTTTCATATTTTATAATTTTAGAGTATCTCTGACTATAAAAGCTATTTATAAGTTAAATTAAAAAAAAATTAAAAAAAAAAAATCTAATCGATGCATCCGCAAATTCAGCTCCCAAAACCAACTCAAGAGTACCAAAAAGTATAGTTACTAGACACTTTGAATTTTCCAGTATGAACGGTAGGATATTCAGTTGGAGTAGTGGTTGTCCAACCCAAGTTAATTGGTTCAGTGTTCACTAATGCATACCTCTTGTGCTGCTACTGCTGCAATAATGAGGAGGAGGAGGAGGAGGAGCAGGAGTGAACACTGATTTGCGCATCATCTTGAGCATTTTCGACACTCAATTCGACAATACTCGGGAACTGACTTGCTAGAGAAAGCTTTGCCGATTCAATTGATAGAATTTGTTGCTCCCTTTGAGTCTTCTTTAGTTCCGTTTTAATTTCGTTTATCATTGAACTATTCTTCTTATTTTTTCTATTTCATTTGGTAAAAAAACACTAGACAAACCTCTTAGTGTGATGTTGAATTTTAAAAAATTTAATTAAAATATAAAGGTAAACAAGTTCAAAAATTTTAAGAGATAATTATGTAAGAATAAAACAATAAAAATTAGAAAATCAGTGGAGATGAGAAAATAAAAGAAAGAAATAAACGCATATTCTGTAGAGACTTTGCAGATAACAATAGTCCTTGACCAAAAGTTGAAGTCTTTTTTCTCACAAATTTTTGACTTCGAATTTTTCAAATCTTTTTGTAAAGGCTCAATTGAGAATTCTGTCAAAACTCATAAGCAAGAGAAATCTGATGTTAACAATATCAACTTTTGGTTATTTTGGTTAACAACTGAAAATTAAATTGAATGATGAACACTTCAACCTACACAATTGACAATCCCACTCTCATACATAAGGTTGTGAAAGCTCTCCATAAAACATTTCTTATGTAAAGCTTGTCATACTCACTAGTCATAACATCCTCTGAGGCTCCGACTCTAAGTACGCCACGTTTCGGATGAGTAGACCAGAGTAAGGAAACTCAGTACAACTAGTTTCAAGTTCCTCCTTGATGATGCTTTCATTGATATATTCAAGTTGATCCATGAGGGAGTCTTTTACTTTCTGAGAAATGCTCTTGCATGCTTGCACTACATCGTATTTCCCAGTGTGGCTCACTGCCGGAATAAGTTGGAGTCTAAACTTTTTTTTTTTTCATCACTTGTCAGTTTATTGGGAAGTTTTGACCAGTCTCCAATGACTGATATTTGAGTGCCTTCCCTGTCATAACAAAATCATATGTTTGACAGTATGAGTATGGCTAAATAGAGATCGAGTATGACTAGATAAACATTTGACATATATCAAGCAAGTTACCACTCACACTGAGTTTTGTTTATTTATTTTTATTTGTAGTTAGTTTTAGCAAATATCCGTCAACTATTAACAATTTAACACACATTACCTGGTGATTTACAAATAGAGTCGCCAGAACCAGTTCAAGGAAAAAAGTCTTCGCCAGAGAACAGAGAAATCTTAGTAAAGATAGGTCTCAGAGTTGACACTTCGAATTCTGAAACAAGTCATGCTTTATCACCTTTTTTTTTTTCTTTTTCCCTCCAAAACTTGAACAAACTCAAGATTAGAATTAGGTTCTCCTAGTCTAATCCAATCCTTAATACTAGTGTAATCCAATCTTGTTCATCAACCAGGGACTAAAGGGAACCTTATCGTCTTTCTGTGCTTAAATAAATAACCAATAATGGCATAAAGCTACAGAGACTCCCAATCTAAACCCAACAAATCCTCCTATACAGATTGATCTTCCCTATTTTGAGGGGGAACAAAAAAAAAAAATCATTTTCAGCAAAGATGAGCACAAGTATGATACATTAGAACAAGCAGCAATTCATGTATCCAGGTTCAAGAATTTGAAGAAACTGTTTAGATATTTCAAGGGCAGCCTGGCAAGAATAATGATTTCTGACTTAATCAACCCCTCAAACAACTCATCAAATAATCACCTTAGTACATTCATATACACATTTAGATAGATAATTGAAGTACCAAAGCAAGATATCAAACTGGTTCAGATTTTCTCTTGTGGCTTAGCTTTCCCAAACACTTACAACTACCTCCCTAGTCCTTAGAGAGGTGAAATGTTTTCCAACGCTTAATAGGGAGCCATATCATCTTTTGACTAAATAATAACGGCTTTATGCAACAAACACTGCAATTCCAAAAACTTATTGCACTTTCCCATCTAGAGGAAAATTCACTTTTCTATGTGAATGAGCAAAATATATGATGAATTAAAAGCAGTGCCAATTAACTTCAACAGTTTAAACAAGTTAGAAGGGAGGAGGGTACAATTAACACAGCTCCCCACAGATACAACTTGAAACATAGAAACTCAAATGCATTGTCATTATCATTGACAACCAACCTTGGAACAAAGCCAATTATCATAAGAACGTGCAAAAATGTTGAGAACCCTAACCTCCATTTCCAGCACAGATCATTGCTCAACAAGCTTTCTTTGACCCCACCCGCATACCTAATGACCCAACCTCACATCACCATCCATGATCACCGCCATGTGCCCTGCAAACAAGGCTGTGCAAATCAGGTAAATGTTCCATGGCAAAGCCTGATGGATTAGAAAACTCCACCGCTCTCAAAGGAGACCCTCATAGTCATGAGCAGCTTGCAGCAGAATTTGTTCCCTGTAGCAAACAAAGAGGATATCAGCTTAATGACTGCATATAACCATACTCAGAATCTTCCTAACACTATGCTTGAACTTCTCCTTTAGACTAAGCACTCACGAGGACACCTGGTCTACGTAACAGGTAAGTGCTACACGCTTAGATATATCTTCTCGAGCAAAGATTAGCAATATGACTGGGTTGGCTGAAAATGTTCAAGCCGATACTCATAGGTACTGTCAACTACTTTTTCCATCAGACAAATAAAACACCAGTTTGTTGTAATGGGAAGCAACTATACCTTTAGGACTTAAAAACTAATGAACTAGAAAGGATGAATAATTCTACCGTCAGTTTCCTTTTGTCTTACCAATTGAATGAAGATGATAGATAATGCGCTAAATATGCTTACTGCCTGCAGTTAAACATTCCATCTTCATCTTGCCTGGATAAAACTTATAGGCACACTTTGTCAACAACATATGCGGAAATATAAAACTACAGAGGCACAGAGCAGGAGCTACGCATTCTAAGTGAAAGTTGGCACAAGTTTACCTATGAGAACTATTTCTGTATGTATCCAGGTATCATATCAAAGTCAACAAAAACTGTAAAATATACATTTTTCAGACCACAAAGAGAATAACATATATATATATATATATAACTTTGCTCAGGTGCGGATATCTGCACCTAAGAAAAAGGTGCGGATTTCGTGTTTTGACCCACTTTCCGATCACATTTTCACATTTTAGCTGTTCAGTTTTTAGATCTTAATGTATATATCATCTCTACAAAATTTCAGCCAATTTGATGATCGTTAAGGCATCCAAATCTGCAATTTACATGAACGAACCGAATTTGTCGAACCGGAACCGTTCGTGTTAATTGTTGTAAATTACAGTTTTGAATGCCTTAACGATCATCAATTTGGCTGAAATTTTGCAGAGATGATCTATACATTATGACCTAAAAACTGAACGGCTAAGATGTGAAAATGTGATCGGAAAGTGGGTCAAAACCGGAAATCCGCACCTAAGCAAAAAGTGCGGACGTCCTCACCGGAGAAGCGCTGTATATATCCTACAATTCTAAAGTTTAAATGACTACTGCTTCATCAACTTGGTCTTTGCTGTCCTGCAGAGCTCAAGATCTCAATAAAACAATGAAAGGCAATCAATCACCTTATTTCCACAGACCGCTAATCTGCATATTCATACCTCATAATTCGTATTGAGAATTGCACCATTTAAACTGGCAGCTTACCGTTTACATTTCACTCATTCATAGAATCATAGGCAACTGATATAGCTAGTATATTTCAATTGAAATGGAATTTCCAATTTATATAAATAATGACATGACAATACTAAAATGCTGAAATTTGGATCACAGCTAAGAAATGACATTGTGTTTTCAAATGATGGAGAATTATATATATATATATATATATATATATATATATATATTTATAGACACACATATAATACATCAAAGGTTGCGGAAGGTATATCAGTCTCAAATTTCCTTTTAAGGTTCAAATACTCAAATTAACTTTATCATGAACTTTTCAAAAATGGCAACAAAGCGGGATCTACTCTATCCTTAGACAAGAAATTAACTATCAATTCCACAGTTGATGCATCTGCAGAGAAACCCGACTCTACCATTTCTTGAATAAGTCTCATAGCCCTTGACGCATCATTGTTATTTAACGACCCTCGGACAATGATGTTATAGGTCCAACCATCTGGAGAGCAGCCTTTCTCTCCCATTTCTCTCAGCAACTTATCTGCTTCACTTAATAAGCCCCCTTTACAAAATCCATGAATCATTATATTGTATGTCCTCACATCAGGCTGAACTCCTTTTGATGACAAACCAGAGAAGACTTCTATTGCAGAATCCATGTTCCCAGCTTTGCACAAACTTCAATCATAATATTGTAAACTACAATATCTAGTTCGAACTTGTTGCCTTCTATCTCTCTAAGCAATTCTAGTGCTGTAGAAAGTTGTTGGTTGTTACACAGGCCATTAAGTATGATATTATAAATTTGAAGATCTGGAACTTGGCCACAACCTAGCATCTCAGAGAACAACTTTTCTACCTCTTGTATTCTCCCTGCTTTGTAAAAACCATCGATAAGAGTGTTATAGGTAACGGTATTCGGAACAAGTCCCCTACGATGCATTTCGTCGAAAATTTTTTTTGCCTCATGAATCTTTTTACATTTGCAATATCTGTTAATCAATATGCTACAACTCTGAACATTAACCACGTAGCCCTTGCTAACCATTGGAGCAAAAACTTGTTTTGCCTTGTCCATTTCTCCTCGCAAGCAGTAACCATCCATAAGGGAACTGTATGTAATCGTGTCAGGTTCAGTTCCTCTTTGAATCATGATCTCAACCACACTTTTGGCTTCTACGACAATACCCTCCTTACAAAGTGCGTCAACAAAGACATTGAAGGTGTGTACATTGGGAAAGATATATTGACTCACCATTTCATTCAACAACCTTGTAGCTTCTTTCCACTGCTCTATATTGCAGACTCCTTGAATCAAAGAGGTGTAAGTAACAACGTCTGGAGCAATACCTCTACCAATCATTTCTGTGAAGAGGTTCAATGCTTGATCAACTAGTGTATCCTTACAATGACTGTCGATAATGGTGTTATAGGTAACTACGTCAGGCTGGCATCCTCTTTCTTCCATCTTCCCAAGTAATAGAATAGCTGCCCTGTTGTTTCCAATCATGCAAAAGCCCTTTATTAGTGTGTTGAAAGTAACCACAGTGGGCTGACAATGACGTCCCATTTTGCTGAAAAGTCGTGCTGCCTCAGCCACTCTATTTTGGAGAACAAAGCCGTTGATCAGAGTGTTGAAGGTGGGGACGTCTGGTTGAAGACCCAATTTGAAGAACTGGCCCAAGATAGACGAACTAAACCCCATATGATTCAAATGGCAATAGCAATTGATGACAATGTTTAGAGTATAAGCATCAGAAGCGATTCCGATGAGACCCATTTGTCTATTGAAAGAGAGGACTGCAGAATAGTGTTTCAATTTGACAAGTTGACCCAAGATCTGAGTGAAACGGACAACAGAAGGCAGAGGACGCCTTTGAAGCATTTCATCGAACACATTCTAGGCATCCTCAACATTACTCACTCTGGGCTTTATTAACTGGCTTTCTCTAGAATTGGTTGGCTCTGGGGATTGAGATTGAAACAAAGCAACAAGAGGAGGAGGAGGAGTAGAGTGAACAAATGGCATACCTCTTGTGCTGCAACGACAATAAGAAGAGGCACTTGTCGGAATAATCTTCAGCATCTCCGAGTCTCAGAGACCTCAAAGCCACGCTGATGGTTCCTCGTGTTTTCACAATTTCACTTCTTCTTCTTCTTTTTTTTAATATTTTTTTTTTATCAAAGAGTCCGTTTCGGCCTTTTGGGACAATGCGATCAACAAAAGGTTTTGGTACAATTGCCTTTCGATCCCTGTATTTTTGGCATTGCGATTTTGATCCACATATTTATTATACGTTAATTTTGGGTACTGACGTCACCCACCTCTGAGATATGCAGAGCCTAAACGTCTTAGTCACATTGCTTACATAAAGGGTTTCGTCATAATCAACATGCAAAGCATAGTTTGAGATATGAGGTTGCTTTTACATCTATTCAACAACTTTGAATTGGTTTGTGGATTCTTTGCTGCGCAATGCTTCAATGACCCCCTTAATACATTAAGACAATTTTGACATCGACTCTGGATGATTTCCAGATTGTATCTGGTTATTATCAAGTATTTACTAGTACATTTCTTTTTCTTTTCACGGGCTCTCAAAAAAAATATACTTCTTTGAATGAATAGCCTTTGTGTTAGGAAAACTACTACAGTACTACTGCTTGGAGAACCTTCAGTGATTGCATTGCATCCATTATTAATTAACAAAGCTAGAATCTGGTCTGATCTGATTATAATGTAGGGGTTGAAGCTGAATTTGATCTCAGTATTTGTTTTCTTTTGATGTTATATGCTGATCGAAATTATCAATATTGAAAGTGAGGTTGAAGATGGAAATAACCGTTGTTTTAGTTATCTTATTTTTTTTTTTTTCAAAATTTAAATTAACTCAAGAATAGCTATCCTTGCTGCAGGATAACTCTCAAATTAGATAGCTAAATTTAACTTTCAGCAATTTTTAGCTATATTTAGCTATGTTTATAACAAACACTGTTGGAGATGCTCTTACTAATCATTGGTGGTGTACATTCAACACTAGATGATGATTTTGTGTTCTTCGTAGCAATAGGCATACAGTATTAATAAATTATGTACAAGTTACAAAAGATTCCTATAAATCTCGTCTACCATAGCGTCTCTGCCTTTGCTGAAATGAAATCAAGGCCTCCGCAAACTCGGCCTTCCCAAAATCAGGCCAAAGAGCTGGTACGAAGAAAAGTTCTGTGTAGGCCAACTGCCATAACAAGAAGTTACTGACTCTAAGTTCGCCACTGGTTCGGATGAGTAGATCAGGGTAGGGAAACTCAGTACAATTAGTTTCCAGTTCCTGCTCGATGACGCTTTCATTGATATCTTCTACTTGAATGAGGCCGTCTTTTACCTTCTGAGAAATGCTTTTGCATGCTTGCACTACATCGTATTTCCCACTGTAGCTCACTGCCACAATAAGTTGGAGTCTTAAGTTGTCTTTTGTTTTCTCCTCTGCTTCCCTTATCAGTTTCTGTAAAGAATCGGGGAGCTTTGACGAATCCCCAATGACTGAAATTTGAATGCCTTCCCTGTCATAACAAAATCAGATGCTTCCCAATATGAGTATAGCTAAATCGCGATTGAGTACAGCTAGATAAAAATTGATAAAAATCAAGCACATTACCATGCTCACATACAACACCAGCAAGCCATACAATCAGAAAAACTTTGTATATCCAATACCATCAACAATTAACAAATAACATTCAATACCAGTTGATTGCAAATAGTGTCACGGGACCAGTTCAAATGAAGAAATTTTAGCACAGACCAGATGAAACCAAGTAAAGGGAAGTCTTGAAGTTTACACTTGAAATACTGACAAATGTCGAGATTTATCAGCCATTTTTGTCCAACCTTGCAACAATATCAAGTAGAATTAGGTTTCCTAGTCTAATCCATCCTTAATACTAATCTAAATCCAATCTTGATCACGAACCAGGGGCTAAAGAAATATTTTTGGCATAGATAGGCAAAAATATGATACATTAAAACAAGTGACAATTCATGTATCCAGGTTAAAGAAATTTGAAGAGAAATGGGATCAAGTGCTACCTGGCAAGACTATTGATTTCTGACTTTATCAACCCCTCATGGCCAGGGGCAAATCCATCGTTTGAAAATGCTTTGACTTTGACCCCTTGCTCGAGAGCCAAAACTGTAGTGGTTTTGGGAGGGTTGTGGTGTGAGTTGGAGAAGTGTGAAGTATGTAACTGGGGTTTAATTGGTTGGAGCGTGGAGGTTTTGATGGGAAGAGAGCTAGGCAGTTAAATGGGGTTGAGGATATGATTTCAGCTTTGAATTTGTTCGTCTTCTGCTTTAACAATCGCTCAGTGCTATAGAGAAACAAGGAACTGGGAAACTTGTGTTCAGATATCATCAAGTAAATTACATTTGTAAAGGGTAGCTTCAAGAAAGTTAGGGAGCTTCGGAGAGGCCACCTCAATGGATCAAGAAAGAATCCAGCTCTTCTAACAAACCAACTAATAGTTGGCGCCAAAATCCTAGTTTGATTCTTACTATTCAACAAATATGAAACCAAAATTGTTTGACATGGCATGGCCACCTCATGTGTTCCCCTCAATCCGAGGGGAGTTGACCTCTTGTCTAATAAGGCCATATCTTTCTTATGTAGTTAAAGCAGTAACGAAGAATGGTATGAAGCTACAAACACCCCAATTACAAACCCATCTTCCCCTTTTAAAGAAACACAAAATTCCCTTTTCAGCATAATTGCGCAAAACCATGATGAAATTAAAACAAGTAGAAAATTTTAAGAGGGATGAGGTCAAGATTTTACCTGTCAAGATTGTTGATCTCTGACTTGATCACCCCCTCAAACAAACTCATCAAAAAATCAACCTCCATCTACACTCTAGCCAAACCAAGTCAATCCACAGAAACACACTGACAAAAAAAATAAAAAAGTGCTTTTGTAAAAAGCAGAAACTAAAAAGCACTTTTCTTGAGTTTAAAGCACAGACCTTTGGGCGAACCCAGTTATCATACGAAAACGCGAAGACGGTGAGAACCCGAATCCCCCATTTCCGGCTGAGGTCAACAAGCTCCCTCAGCGCCCGGGCACCCGCCTCGTGACCCGACCCGGACGGCAGCCCTCTCCTCCTGGCCCACCTCACGTTCCCGTCCATGATCACCGCCACGTGCCTAGGCATCGCCTCCCGCCGCAGACCCGCCGGTAGCTCCTCTTCTTCTCGGACGGGGGCAAATCCGTCATTTGGAAACTCCTTGACTTTGACCTCGTGCTTGAGCGAGGCCGAATCCGTTGCGGTTGCGGTTGCGGCAGCGTTGTGGAGTGAGCTGGAGACACTCAATTGGGGTTTGGAATGGGTTAAGCTGGAATGAGAGCTGAGCTGGATTGGAATAGGGAACCAGCGCAGGGACAGCATTATATATCCCCGGTCAGGGATACGATTCAAGCTTCGAAATTTTCCTGCTGGGACTGTAGCGTAGCACAGCTCTCACTTGCAGAGTTCATAGTCTGCAGAGAGAGAGGGAGAGAGTTGGGAGGGTCCCGAGTCGCGAATTCAAAAGCCATATGAGCACCACAATATCTTCCCGAAACAGATCCGGGTCGGGTTATTCGATTTGGGCCTGTTTCGTGTTACCGGCCTTCTTTTTTGCTCAACTAATCACCAACAACTGCAAGAGTCTAAGCCCAGTTCAGTTCCTTGCCATCCAAGCAAATAAACACCTTTACTTTTGCTGGAATGAAATCAAGGCCTCCAGAGACTGCAGCTTTCCCGAAATCAGGCCAAAGAAAAGTTCGCCAACTCCGACCTGATCTGAGATCGCTTCTAGTTTTATCGGTCGCTCAGGGAAAATCACTCAAGTTTGTTTGCAAGGAAGTATGACCTGTAATCAGGACCAAAGTTTCAAACACAAACTAACTGGAAAATAATAATATAATTACATGGCCATTTTCATTTGCCTTACCATTTGAATGAGAATGAGAGATACTGCCACAGATGTGCTTATTATCCCTCTGCAGTTATAGATGCAGTCTTCATTTATATATATAAGGATTGAGTATTCCACCAAAAAACTGGCAGCTTGCGGTTTTCATATCGAACACAGCACTAGCAATGGGATTTCAAATAAGGATGTAGCAATACTAAAATTTAGAACACAACAAGGAAATGACATCGGGCTATCAAATGGAGGATTAATACATTCAAGGTTGTCAAAGGTGCAGTAGTCTTAAATCTTCCTGTAATACTAGAAAAATTCTGCTTCAAATCCTCAAATTAACTTTAGCATGGACTTTTCAACAATGGCAACAAAGCAGGATCTACTCTATCCTTTGACAATAAATCAACAGTCAATTCCATAGTTGATGCATCTGCAGAGAAACCCCTCTCAACCATTTCTTGAATAAGTCTCATAGCCCTTGATGCCTCATTATTATTGATAAACCCCCGGATAATTAGTATTATAGGTCCAGCCATCAGCAGAACAGCCATTTTGTTCCATTTCTCTAAACAGCTTTTCTGCTTCAACTAAGAGGCCACCCTTACAAAGTCCCTTAATCATTATATTGTATGTCCTTACATCGGGTTTAATATGCTTTGATGACAAACCAGAGAAGACCTCTGTTGCAGATTCAATTTTCCCAGCTTTCAACAAACCTTCAATGATAAATAGTGTAAACCACAATATTTATTTCCAACTTCTTGGCTGTCATCTCTCTTAAGCAATTCTATTGCCTTAGAAAGTTGTTGGTTGCTACATAAAATTTTTAACATCTGGAAGTTGGCCACAACCTTGCATCTCAGAGAACAACTTCTCTGCTTCTTGTAGTCTCCCTGCTTTATAAAAACCATCAATAAGAGTGTTATAAGTAACGGTATTGTGAACAAGTTCCCTAAGATGCATTTCGTCGAAAACTTCTTTTGCCTCATGAATCTTTTTACGATTGCAATATCCGTTAATCAATATGCTACGACTCTGAACATTAACCATGGAGCCCTTGCTAACCATTAGATCAAAAACTTGTTTCGTCTCGTCCATCTCTCCTCGCAAACAGTAACCATCTATAAGGGAATTGTATGTAATCGTGTCAGATTCAATTCCTCTTTGAATCTCTCAACCACACTTTTGGCTTCTATGTAATGGGAAAGCACCCATTACTATTTCTCTCAAGAAAGTTTGCAAGGTCAAGAAAGAATAATTATACTCCTAATAGGCGTTTCTCTACCCAAATGAATGTGAAATAGTGCTCCTAAATCCTAATATACTTCGTGAAAGATGCAAGTTTTGTGCTATGTGCAAGGTGAACTGGCAAGCCAGAGTAAATTTAATAATACCCTTATTGCAAAAGCGGCTGAAATCACGATTAGTTGGACGAGAAGAAGATATGATGAAATAATAGACTTAGAATGCATCATATGTACCGGGTATTGTAAGAGTACTTCCTTAACAGCCTATGTAGCGTAACCTATGTAGAATTCTAGGAATTTCACACAACTTGAAATTGATATTTACTCAATAGCCTCAAATGTTAGATAGTTCCTCATATGATAGTACTGCTAAGTTTCTCTGGCTAGATACGAGTAATATACTAATGCATCTGCCAATCTGGGTAGCTAGAGATATGATAATACTTAAATGCCAAAAGTCAGGATCACATACAAAATGAAGTATTCGATGGCTTAATAATAAAATATATAACATATCCAAAGTTAAGGTTAAGGGTCATCAACACATAACCCTATTCCTCTTCAGAAAATGCACCATATAGTTTATCACTTTAGCTGGAATTAGTCAATAGCAGTAAGAGTTCCAAGTTTTATAGATAAGGACATGATAATGCTAAAAATATGCTATCAGATATAGGAAATGACATTGGGTGTTCAAATGATGAATCAATGGATAACGTATATAGTACATCCAAGGTTTTTAAAGGAGCAGAACTCTCACATTTCCTCCTCAAACTAAGAAAGTTCTGTTTCAAACATTCGAATCAATTTTATCATGAATCTTTTAACAACAGCAACAAAGCCGGAACTACTATATCCTTAGACAATAAACCATCAATTCCATAGTTGATGCATCTGCAGAGAAAGCATGCAGAAAAAAGTAACAGTAGGGAAAGCAAGCAATGCATTCTCAGATAAATATGGAACGAGTTTATTAGGCATCAAGGCCATTCTCCAGAAAGCATATAGATTAATAAATACTATTCCTGTTGTCTACATCCAACACTTGATATAGACTTTGTGCGTTACAGAAACTACATTATTCAATCACAAAATGGCAGTAGAAGCTTACATCAGTACACTGATTGTGTGAAATTCTATTATTCAATCCATTAACTATTCAGCAGGTATCAAAATGTACTATTCTAAACTTTTGGGTGATCATTGCTACTGCAATTTAACCTGAATTTTCATATATCAGCTCAACAGTGGACAAAATAACTGGCAGTTTATGGTGTTCATTTCACTCATAGTCATAGGAAAACAAATCTAGCTAGACACTTCGATAGCAAATAGCTTACATTGCTCTAGAGCAGTATTGCTAAGTTTTTGTGGCTAATGAGCAGCATACAAAAGTTTCTAAAGAGTTATATAGCCAAGGATATGACAATTATAAGCTTAAAGTCCCAGCCACAAAGTGAAATTGCGATTTCAAATAATGGATTAATGTATAACATATATAATACATCTACAGTTATCAAAAGCTGGAGCAGTTTCAAATTTCATTGTGATATTGAGAAAGTTCTCTTTCTTAAATTCATGTTAACTTGATAAAGAGTTTTCTAATAATGGCAATAAAGCAGGATCTACATTCTTTTTGGACAATAAACCAATTATCAATTCCATATATGATGCATCTGCAGAGAAACCCAACTCCACCATTTCTTGAATAAGTCTCATAGCCCTTGATGCCTCGTTGTTATTTAACAACCCTCGGATAATGATGTTATAGGTCCAGCCATCTGGAGAGCAGCCTTTCTCTCCCATTTCTCTCAGCAACTTTTCCGCTTCACGTAATAAGCCTCCTTTGCAAAATCCATGAATCATTATATTGTATGTTCTCACAACAGGCTGAACTCCTTTAGATGACAAACCAGCGAAGAGATCTCTTGCGGATTCAATTTTTCCAGCTTTGCACAGACCTTTAATAAGAAGAGCGTAAACTACAATATTAAGTTCTAATTTGTTGGCTTCCATCTCTTTAAGCAATTCTATTGCCGTATAAAGTTGCTGATTGTTACACATCAAGTAAAACAGCATAAGTTTGAACATCGGGAAGCTGGCCACAACCTTGCATCTCGGAGAACAACTTTTCTGCTTCTTGTAGTTTGCCCACTTTACAAAAACCATCAATAAGAGTTTTAAAGGTAACGGTGTTTGGAACAAGTTCCATACGACGCATTTCCTTGAAAATCTCGTAAGCCTTGTTTATCTTTTTACCCTTGCAATATCCGTTAATCAATATGCTACAACTATGAACATCAACCATAGAGCCCTTCCTAACCATTAGCTCAAAAACTTGTTTCGCCTCGTCCATCTCTCCTTGCAAACAGTAACCATCCATAAGGGAACTGTATGTAATCATGTCAGGTTCAACCATCATCTCAACCACACTTTTGGCTTCCGCGACCATCCCCTCCTTACAAAATGCATCAACCAAGACACTGAAGGTGTGTAAATTTGGATATATACCTTGACTCACCATTTCATTCAACAACCTCGTAGCTTCTTTCCACCGGTCTATATTGCAAACTCCTTGAATCAAAGAGGTGTAAGTAACAACGTTTGGAGCAATACCTCTACCAATCATTTCTACGAAGAGATTCAATGCTTGATCAACTAGTGTATCCTTACAAAGACTGTTGATGATGGTGCTATAGGCAACTATATTAGGCTCGCATCCTCTTTCTTCCATCTTCCTAAATAATTGCATAGCAGCAATGTTGTTTCCAATCATGCAAAAGCCTTTTGGAGAACAAAGCCGTTGATCAGAGTGTTGAAGGTGGGGACCTTTGGTTGAAGACCCAATTTGAAGAATTGGCCCAAGACAGATAAGCCAAACCCCATTTGGTTCAAATGACAGTAGCAATCGATGATAATGTTTAGAGTATAAGCATCAGAAGCGATTCCGATGAGACCCGTTTGTGTATTCAAAGAGATAACGGCCGAATAGTGTTTCAATTTGGAAAGTTGAGTCAAGATTTGATTGAAACGGATAACAGAAGGCAGAGGACGCGAATGAAGCATTTCAGGGAACACCTTCAAGGCATCGTCAACATTACTCAGTCTTGGCTTTAAGGGTCGATTTCCGAGCTGGGTTTCTCTAGATTTGGTTGGCTTTGAGGATCGAGAATGAAACAAAGCAACAAGAGGAGGAGTAGAGTGAACAAATGGCATACCTCTTCTGCTTCTGCAATAAGAATAACAACAGGTCGCTGTGCGCGTCATCTTCAACACCTCTGGGACTCAATTAAACTATCTTTGGCTTGTGAAGAGCTCTCAAGTCTTCAACACAGTGTCAGTGTATCACCCAAACTCCCAAAAGCTTGATCGCTGTTGGTTTAGTTTTTGGGTGTTCTTTGTTCCTCTTCCAGCACCAATTTTCATCCAAAACCGGGTCGGCCTTTGAATTGGGCCTATGATCCAATTGGTATGGGCCGTCGTATGGCATCACCACACACGTGCGAATGAACCCAGCGGCCGACAGTGGGACACGTCTTCTCCCGCCACGCCCTACTCCGTAATTGCCGATATACCCTTCCATTACATACACTACCAACCGTATCCTCCATTTCATTGCTCGCACCAACGTCCAAAATCTCCCAACAATTCCCCTACCCCTCCAGGACAGTAACGTAAATTCCCCTCGCTTCACGCCTTTCGAAGTTAAGAGTCGGTTTTCCCGTCTCTTCGCCTCTCTCTCTCTCTCTCTCTCTCTCTCTCTCTGTTTCAGACTTGCCCCTGTTTCCTTCTCTGAAGTCGGGTTAGGCTTCGCAGTTTCTTCGATTTCCCAAAATGCCCCCGCAGACCAGAAGAATGCCATTTCCGAAGGTGGTCATCGAGCGAGACACCGACTCCGAGCAAAGCTCATCGGAAGAAGAAGAAGAAGAAGACGAGCCGGCGGTGTTGGTGGAGAGCGAAAATGAAGAGAAAGTTGACGAGGCCAAGAACAAAGGGAAAGCGCCCATTACTATTTCTCTCAAGAAAGTTTGCAAGGTCAAATCTTTTAACCCATTACCGTTTTCAATTTTACTGTCTCTTTCTTGGGTTTCTTGAATTTACCAAGTAAGGCCTCCGTTATCGATCAAGTTTTGATTTTTATTGGTGAGTTCATTTAGGTTTGTAAGAAGCCTGGACATGAAGCTGGATTTAAAGGGGCTACTTATATTGATTGCCCAATGAAACCTTGCTTTCTTTGCAAAATGCCTGGTAAATCTTTTCACTTTTTTGAACTTCTTACTTATTTTACTGTGCAGTAGTGTTTTGTGCTGATCATCATTTACGGTTATTGAGTGTGATTTTTGGTTTCATGTATGGCCTTAATTTTGTGCTTTCTCTATGTGGTTTTGTGGATTAAAGGCCATACTACAGTGACGTGCCCGCATCGAGTAGCTACCGAGTATGGGGTCATCCCGGCAAAACGTAAAAATACCCGAAATGCATTGGAATATGCGTTCGAACGACAGATTAGACCTCGGACTCCTCCGGTGAGCCTTTACTATCTGCTTGTGATTGGTGAAACTGTGATATCCAATATTTTGTTGGTTAAAAACTTGTAGCGCACACATTTTGTTTGCTTACAGAAAATTCAATATCTTGATTTTTATATACGCCACATTGTCTTAAGTGGTATCGGAATGAAATGGGATGTTGGGAGCTAATGCCTGATATGGTGCCTTCTGATTGGTTTCTGCTTGCTAAATGATTACTATTATGTGGATCAGTTGAATTTTTGGTCTTTTTTTTTTTTTTTTTTTTTTTTTCGGATTGCATTTATATTCATGGTAGTAGGCATTCCTGGTTTCTATGGTATTAAATTGAAAATTGTCAGAGATAGTAGTTGGTTTAAACTAATATCTTTATGCATTCCAGGATCCTTGTAGTGTTTCACAATTTATTTGTGTATATTCTTTAGCGAGATACTACTTTCTTGTCTTGTTTTGAGAAATATATGTGTCAGTGTTTTGAAATTTTTGTAGTTTCTATATTGTTCTAGATCAAGCCAGCATATGTGATCCCTGATCAAGTAAGTTGTGCGGTTATCAGATATCATAGCAGACGGGTAACTTGCTTGGAATTCCATCCAACAAACAATAATATCCTTTTATCAGGAGATAAGGTAAGTTCTTTGCATGGTTTCTGTTGTGATTTAGGATTATATTTTTCAAGTGTGAGTGTTTGATGATGGTTAATTATGGTCTCTCTCTCTCTCTCTCTGCCCTTGTGTTTTTGGTTCACTTGAAAAGAAAGGACAGCTTGGAGTCTGGGATTTTCGCAAAGTATATGAGAAGGTTGTTTATGGAAATGTACACTCATGTATACTAAACAATATGAAGTGAGTATTGTTTTATTTGTTCTGGATCTGGTTAGGTATAGTTATATGTGCATACATACATGACCCATTTTCTATGCACATACACATATCTAATTTGTGTTTACTTTATTGTTTCCCTTGCATTTTAAATCTTGTAGGTTTAGCCCTGCAAGTGATGGTACAGTATATGCTGCATCCTCAGATGGAACCGTTAGTTGCACTGATGTCGAGACTGGAATTGCATTGTCTCTGATGAATCTCAACCCTGATGGTTGGCAGGTACTCACAATCCTACTCCTTTTATTCCTGTTAATGAATGGGTATCAAACAGGAGTTTTGTAATTTCCCTCCAATATTACTAAAGCTGTTTGGTCCTGTGTAATGGATCTATATCAGGTGCTCTTTTTGAAAAATATCAATTAATACTGTGAGGAGATGCCACCTTAGTTGCAGCAGTCTGTTTTCTTTTGTGGTTTATTGTCTAGTTTGTTGTCTAGCCTCTTGGTCAGTTTTATATCAGCATATATAACCAAAATATTCACGATGTTGAGTCTAATTGCTCGATTTGAATTTTTTTTTTTTGCATTAGTGTCGATCTTAGTGATTATTACATCTTATTTCGTCATGAAGTATATGCATATAGCTTATGCTTGCGTTAGCAGAGAGTGAAGAGTAATCTATTTTTTCATCGCGTGTTTTAATTCAATGGTAGAGATTAAATTATTTTTGTTGATGCTTTTGAAGCAAGATCTTTTGGAGAAGTAGGTGTAGGCATCTGGATGGGCCTCTGTTTCTGGGATTGCACTTCTTCCTCTATTGTTTAAGATTGTAAAGCAGTTGTAATTTTAGTGTTACGCTTAGATTAGGCTGGTTTGGTCACAGTTGAGCCTTCTTGTTTCTGTTGTGTTTGTCTTCCCTAGTTTTATGTTCTGTCCTTGTCGCTTTGTTTTTCTGTACATGCATTTTATGTTATAAAAGATGTTTCTTAAAAAATAAATAACTAAATAAATAAATAAAAAGATTATGCGATATGTTTCTAGGGTCCAAGCACCTGGAGAATGCTGTATGGCATGGATATCAATGCAGAGAAAGGTGCCGTGCTTGTTGCTGATAACTTTGGTTTCCTCTACTTGTAAGTGTTTTTATCTGAGATAGACATAGTCAGGGGGTAAAGAGGCAAGAAAGATGCATGTATAGAGTGAATTTTATAGTCAGGTCGCATAGGGAGCACTTTGCTACGTGTGTTTGCTATCTCCTGTTCCCTGTTAGAAGTTGTCATATTTTGTCCGGCTATCAGTTTCAGTCGAAGGACATACATTTTTTAATTTCTGGTTCTTCTTTTGCCTGTTTTATCTGGGGGTGGGTTATCAGTTTGTGGTTTATGTTTTGATTCTTAAATTCCATGTCTCTTTGAGCTGCAAGAACACAAAACAATCTGCTGAGGTGCATATGAAACAGAGTGTTTTACTTGTATCTCAAATTAGAGAGTATGGGTAAGCAGTTTTGGGTCAGAATTACAAGCTGCATGCATCAACTGTAGTCGATGCTAATGCTTTAGGAACTGAATTGACTTCGTATGCATTAAGAAAAAACTCTCTCTCTCTTTTTGGTCAATAGAAAAACCTGCCTTAAACTAGGAGAGCAACAGTTTAGTTGGCTTCTTCATTTCAAATTCCTGGAAAAAAAATTAAAATGTCTCTTGTCTAAGTTAAGGTCATAACAGGTATTTTCACAGATAAAGCTTTCCATGTGTTTATGCTGCAGGCTTGTCAATCTTTCAGTCTGATCAGCTCGTTTCTTTAAAGAAAAATGTGCCTTGCCATGCTATCAACGCACTCAATTCTGCTTGATACATCTTTTCTTTGTTAATTTTTTTTATTGGTATAGGGTTGATACTCGCTCAAATAACAGAACAGGGAAACCAATTTTGATCCATAAGAAAGGTAGCAAAGTTGTTGGACTTCACTGCAATCCTGTTCAACCAGACCTTCTCTTGAGTTGTGGAAATGATCATTTTGTAAGTTCCTTTGGATTGTTTATTTTGAATTATGTATTATCTGGCTTTTCTACTCTATAGTATGACATCTGTATGTGGGTCATGTCTGTTTTCTCCTAAAGGGTAAACATTTTAGTTTATCTCAATCTTGCTCAAATTTTGTAAGATGTTGCAACTATATGATATTGAATTATGTATTATTTTTTTATTTGTTCTTCTCTACTCCATAGCCTAACATCTGTATGTTGGTCATGTCTGTGTTCTCCTATAGGGTATACTTTTCGCTTTCTGTTTCTCAAATTTTCTAAGACATAGTAACTATATCTACAATCATATGTGCCTCTAGATACACTTTTGGTGATCTTACTATAGATAAATTTTTGGTAACCGGCAATGGTTTCTACTCCTTAGGCTCGCATATGGGACATTCGTCGAATTGAAGATGGTTCCTCCATTTATGACCTTGCACACAGCCGTGTTGTTAACTCTGCGTATTTTTCTCCAGTATCTGGCAGTAAAATTCTTACCACTTCACAGGACAACCGTGTTTGTATATGGGATTCCATATTTGGCAATGTGGACTCCCCAAGCCGAGAGATTGTACACAGTCATGATTTTAATCGGTATCTGACTCCTTTCCGAGCCGAATGGGATCCAAAGGTGACATGTTTTGCTTGATGAACTTCTCTTTCCTTTCTTGTGTTTTCTTTGTCTCATTTGGAAATCTAATATGCTTTTTGGTTCAGGACCCGTCAGAGTCACTTGCAGTTATTGGTCGTTATATAAGTGAAAACTATAATGGAGCTGCTCTGCATCCCATTGATTTCATAGACATCAGTACAGGGCAACTAGTTGCTGAGATCATGGATCCAAACATTACTACAATCACTCCAGTGAACAAGCTACATCCACGTGATGATGTTTTGGCATCTGGTAGTTCAAGGTTTGGGACTCTGGGCACTTTCATGCTTGCCATCTAATTTTACTATAGAAAATTGCCTTTTTGTTAAAATACTTTACCATACTTGTAATACTCTATATCATGATAATAATGTCTTCTTAACCATGTTACGTGCTCAGGTCACTTTTCATTTGGCGGCCAAAGGAAAAGTCTGAGCCTGTGGAACAGATGGATGTCGGGAAGATTTTTGTTTGCGACAGAGATGATAAAAAGAGAAGAAAACGGAAGTTTGGGGGTGAAAGTGATGATTCTGATGATGACAAGTCCATCCCCAAGGGCAAGAGGTTTAAGTCCCAAAAGAAATCTCAGTCCAAGTCAAGTCTATCTGTTAAGGTCAGACGCTGATCTAACCAAGGACTCTGACATCTAAGGCTCAGAGAAACTTCTGTGGTAGTTTTGAGGTTCTTTTTCTGCCAAACCTGTACAGAAAATCGAGTCCTCGCCCTTCTATTATCACACTGGGCTAGAGCTTTTTGACATAGTATGACCAGTGCTTGGGGTAACATCTGATTCCTTTTGTAAGCACCTTTCGTGGTGCTTTTTAGGCTCTTTTGAATCTACTATGAGTTGAACTTGCCTAAACGTCCACTCGGGACCTTAACATTTTGCGTTGTATTATAGTTGAATGTAAAGTTGTGTTGTACTGTGGATACCAAGGTTTGGAATGTAGTTTTATAATTTTTGACTTGCCTCCCTCAACTCTATTACTGTAAGCGAGTCATCTGTACGTAGTAGGATAGCAATGCTTAATCAAGACAATACTACCAGAGGTCCTTTTGTTTTATGGTGATTGTTACGTGCTAAAGAAGCAATTCCGAAATTTTCTTCGGTTAAAGAAATCAATATGCAGCTCTTCTGAAAAAATATAAAAATAAAATTACAAAGAAGATCCTCGTATAAATTATGCAATATTTTGTCAAATAACATTATATCATACAGAGTTTTTAGGAAATTTTTAAACTAAACAAGATTATGATCATAATTGTATCCCAGTGATGCAAGTTTACAAGCAAGCATATTTCTACATTTAAACGATGAGTAGGATTCCAATGTAGCACAATTCATTCATGAATAGGTAAGTTGGTCGGTGGTACTAGATAACGAAGTATTAACTAAGCCATTCTTCCATTGCATGAGGACATTCTCTGAAAATATGATTCATTGTTTCAGAGTTGACATGACTGGAATGACACAGGTCCTGAAAATCGGTGAATCTAGCTGGTCTACTTTTAGTGGACAGTCTATATTGTAAAAAGAACCGAGTGAAATTTTGAGTTCATTGTATGCAGGCTAAGTATCTACCTACCCATTTGTCCAATGGAGGATCTAAATGTGGGCTAGAGAGAGATTGACAAAAAACAAAAAAAAAAAAGGTGCAGTTATTGACACCCTACTATTTACTTAGTTCACCCTACAAACATTTAAATTATTGAAAGACTATACTATCTGTCTGGCTCCAGTTTTGTTGCAGCTGGTCAACAGTCTCTTTTCTACGCGGGCGTACCAGCACCATTCTGGTGCGGACGTCGGGGTGTCCCTTGACCTGACTTCTTTTGAGCGACTGTAGACGAGGAGAGCACCAACCTCATCGTGGGGGTCTTCTGTGCCTCGTGGTGAGGACTTTATCTTGTGTTACCAAGTCGATAATCAACGTTGTAGGTTAAGCAGAGCGAAATCACCGGGAAGTAGAGAGAACTTGCCAAAGCGTGACTTTAGCTTAGTTGGTTTGTGAGGGCGTTACCCTTGCTTAGCTGGTTCCGTAACCGTTGTGGTCGCGGTACTTCAGTCGACTCCCGAGGAGACTAGGACCGAAGCACATTGACAGAGGGTTTGGTGACACTAACAGTCGGCTCTTAAGAAGACTAGGACTGGAGTATGATCACCGATAAGAGAAGGAGATGAGTTTCTCTTAGAGAGGGGTTGCTCTAGAGAGGCTTAGATAATCTTAGAGATTGTTGTTGAATTGTGTTGTGCATTGTTACTTGTTGTACTTACCTCTAGCATAATTAGCTGCAATGAGCCACGCTCATAGCATTGCCAGAAATACCAGCTCCCGCTATAGGAGTCACCTATGGGAACACAGCCAAGTAGGCTACTACCTAAGCCCCGACTTACGCCCAGATCACCACAGACGCGCCGCCACGTCCCGCTTCAGCACAACATCAGAAGCTCCAGAAACTGGGAACTGAAGCATGTCAGTCCCACATCGAAAGCATGGAGAAGACCAGCTCCCTCCCCACCTATAAAAGGTTACCTCCTCTCTCCTCATTAATTATGCATTTACTACTTGCCTACTAGTTATTTTGTCAGTACAAACACATTGACCAACTTAGGCATCAGAGAAGAGAAGAACGCCCGACGCGGTCTCCCTCTGACGCCCTCTTTGTATTTCACTTGACAGGTAGTGGAAATACCGGTAATATCAAGTAACGGTCCTCTCACTGGGCCTATGTTGATCACATTTAGTTACCGCTAAATATCAAGCATTAACAATTGGCGCCGTCTGTGGGAAGCCAACACAAAGGCTTCGTCACTTATCATTGTGCTAAGTCATCTAAACAAATTCTTAGCGGCAACTTGTACCATGACTAACGGTAGCGGGGAAAACATTGAGGAGCAAGCGGGCCAACCCGCCAACCCCAACCCCGCCAATCCCACAGCTAGCGTTGACCCAGCAGTCAACATTAACCGAGCACTATTCAACACTCCAACCAACCCTAGTATGGGCCCCCAGGGCTCATCCCAGGTCCAGCAGACCCAAACTGCAGCGGAGGCCCAGCCAGGCAGCAGTCGCCCAGCGGTCTAGGACCTTGCCGCTATGTACGAACTAGCACTAACGGATCTCCCCAAAGCAAACAGGGAGCGCGAACAAGAGCGCTGGGAAAAAGCGGAAGCCCAAAAACAAGTGGCCACGCTAATGTCAAGGTTCGACGAATTGAAAAAGGCGCTAGAGGCAAACGCTAATACGCTAATACATGGAGCCACTAGACGCAGTCGACCCAACACCGGCGGAATTATACATGTACCAATCGTATAGATGCAAGTGCCGCTAAACCCGCCAGAATTAAGGGGCCCACCCCCTCCGCCCCGCCTAATCATGGAGCAAGAAGCGGAATCACAACCAAGTACCAGCCGCTCGACAGTCAGAACTAGGACGGAAGGTAACCCACACGCGGGGCCAGCTGGCGATGCCACAGCCCTAATATTAGAAAGGATGCAGCAATTGGAGCAGAGACTAGCCCCCGCGAAGGCAGGCGTCCCAGCACCAACACCAAATTCGCTTTTCACATCCAGACCAGGGCCATTCACCGCCAGAATATTGCAGGTCGTCAGACCAACACACGTAAAAACACCAAAGACGTCACATTACAGCGGCATGTCTGACTCATTCGTCCACATGGACACCTTCAAAAAGGTCACCAACAACAATGGATTAAATGACGCCACCCTCTGCCACTTGTTCAGCGAAACATTGGATGGTGAGGCAATGAGCTGGTTCTTTGAATGCCCGCCAGGATCCATCGACTCATTTCAAGGACTGTCAAATGCTTTCCTTGCTCGGTTCATTCTGTTGGCCGACCGGACATCACAACACAACTCAGCTGTTCGACCTCAAGCAGGGGACGACAGAGTCATTGAAGGCTTTCGTCACCAGATGGCGGGTGGCAACGTCTCAGTGCCGCGATCTTGATAAGACAATGGCACTGGCAGCCTTCAAGCAGGGACTCCTCAAAGGACCATTCCTCTATCACCTCAATTACATTCATCCAAACGCCGCTTACAACCATGTCATGAGTGAAGCTGCCATCCATGCACAAGCAGAATTCATCACGTACGGAGAGAGCCCTCCACCACCACCAACATCTGTAAAGGTAGCCCAGCCCGCCGCCAGCCATCAGGAAACCACTAGCAAGACCACCGCTACGCCACCATTTGACAAGAAGAGAGTGGCAACAAGGCAATTACTAGAGCAAGCGATAGAGGGACCAACACTACAACAGGGGCAACCGTTCATCTCAGGGGGATAACCGTAATAAGACGGAGCCTTCCCAGCGGCATGCAGTGTTTACAGTCCTCACAACATCATACGAGGATATATTCAACCAGTGCAAAGATCAGATACCGCCACCACCCCCAAGAAAGTACCCAAGGATGGGAAAATCGAGAAACACTGGAAAATGGTGTAAATACCACGAGGACAGCAGTCATAATACCAACAACTGTCACGCCCTCAAAACAGCCATCGAAACTCTATACCAAGACGGTAAGATGGAGCAATTCAAAGTGAGCCAACCGCCACCCGTGATCGCCAACATCGAACCGATAGGCCGCATCAACACCATTGACGGTGGCGCCCCAAACACCAAATATGTCTCACAGGGCAAGGAAGCGCTATGCGCGTGCTAACCACCCTAACGAAATTTGCAACATCCGCTATGAGAGGTCCGCAAAACTGCCAAAGGCTGGCTGGGAACCCATTACCTTCACAGAGGAAGAGGAGCGCGGAGTACATTTGCCCCACGATGATCCATTCTTAATCGACGCCATACTCGGTAAATGGTCAGTAGGAAGAGTCCTGGTCGACAGCGGTTCCGCTATAAATGTCATCTTCAACGGTTGTTACAGCAAACTCCTACGGAATAGGAAATTACTACAGGATCATGAGCCTTTGCTTAGTTTCACCGGTGACGTCACACAACCATTGGGTTTGGACTACTTGCGACCAGGTACTAGCACTAGCCCACGAACGGCAGAAATCCACACAGAGTTCATCATTATAGACTGTTTCAGCTCGTACAATGCCATCATTAGTCGACCGACGCTCAACAAGCTCAAGTGCATCACAGCTGGATATATGCTTCTCATGAAATTTCCTACACCCAACGGGACAGGCTGTGTTAAGGGAAGTCAGCAACTAGCACGGGACTGTTATTCCACAACCGTAGCACGCTCGGCACGTCGCCATGAGATCTTAATGGTGGGAAACCACACACTAGCACCAAACATCTTTGAGGACCCTAGGGAGGACGAAAAGAAATATATAAAAAAAGAGCCTGTCAACCCAGAAACTTCCTTGAGGATCATCAGCATCTCAGACGAACACCCTGAGCGGACAGTCCGCATCGGTGCTCAGCTTGACCAAGCAATAGCGGATGAGCTCACCCAATTTCTGCATGACAACGCAGCCGTCTTTGCATGGTCCTACGCTGACATGCTAGGCATCTCTACGGAGATCATAACACCCAAATTAAGCATTAAACCATCCTCTTACCCTGTCAAATAGCGGCGTAGAGCCTTTGAGGAGGAAAGGTATCGAGCAATAGGGGAAGAGGTTGCCAAACTCCAGAACATTGGATTCATCCGCGGTTGATGAACGCCGGAGCAACTTACCAGCGGTTGATGAACGCCATGTTCGCCGAACATCTGGGAAGAATCATTGAGGTCTACGTAGACAACATGTTAGTAAAAAACATAAAAGCTAGCGGACATGTAGCAAACCTCAGAATCATATTCACCATTCTCTTGGCTTACGGCATGCACCTCAACCCAGAAAAATGTTTCTTTGGCGTCATCGCCAGCAAATTTCTTGGTCACATAGTCAGTGAACGGGGCATAGAAGCCAATCCTGACAAGGTGCAGGCCATCCTCAACATGAAGACTCCAGAGTGGAAGAAACACCTTCAAAGCCTCCAGGGCAAACTAACCGCTCTTTCTCGGTTTATCTCCAGACTTACTGACAGTTGTCTCCCATTCTTCAAAGTGCTGAAGACAACCCACAAGAAGGTTATCGACTAGAACGCGGATTGTGACGTAGCATTCCAAAGCTTGAAAGAGTACCTGGCAGCGGTCCCACTCCTTTCTATTCCTGTACAAGGGGAAACATTATATATATACCTAGCGGTATCACAACCAGCGGTAAGCTGTGCCATTGTCCGGCGGGACGGTCACGAAGAGCTCCCCATATTCTATGCCGGCAGAGGCATGAACGGGGCAGAAACAAGATATCCCCCACTAGAACAAATCGCTCTCGCACTCATCGTCACCGCCAGACGCCTTCGCCAATACTTTCAGGCCCATACAATCCATGTCCTAACAAATCAGCCACTAAGACAGGGAATACAAAACCTTGAACACTCAGGGCGCCTCAGCAAGTGGGCCATCGAGCTTAGCGAGTTTGATATCGACTACAAGCCTAGAACCGCTATGAAAGGCTAAGCGGTAGCGGACTTCATTGCTAAGCTCACATAACGACAACTTGTAAATGGCAGATAGGCTGAGCCCGACACAGAAATAATAACTGCTGACGACCCAACCCCCCAGCACTCAGACTGGAACTTACACGTCGACGGTTCCGCTTGCGCAAAGGCCAGCGGCGCAGGCGTCATCTTGACGAGGCCGAGGGGACTGAACGTGGAATACGCATTGAAGTTCAACTTCAAAGCCTCTAACAACATGGCGGAGTACGAAGCACTCATTACCAGCCTACTCCTCGCCATTGATTCTGGGGCTGACAGCGTCAACATTTTCAGCGACTCCCAGCTAGTCGTTAACCAAATCAACGATAGTTTTCAAGCCAAGGATCAACAGCTAAAGGCATACTTAGGATACGTCAAGACGCTTCTCAAAAAATTCAACTTCCGTACCATCACACAGATCCCCAGGGAAAAGAACGCCAAGGCTGATTCACTGGTAAGACTGGCAACCGCTCAACCGCATCAAAGTCCGGCGGACACAAGGGTGGAGAGTCTTGACAAAACAAGCATCACAAAAACCCTAGCAGAGATTTTTAACATTGAAGTTGGGCCCAGTTGGATGGACGAAATCATCGAGTACCAACGCAAGGGGACTCTTCCAGCAGATAAAGTCAAAGCACGACAACTCCAGTGGAGAGCAACCCGCTACAACATCCAGAATGGCAAACTTTACCGCCAGGGTTTCACTCACCCCAACCTCTGGTGTCTAACCCCAGAGGAAGGAAAGGTCGTACTTACAAAAATACAGGGCGGGGAATGTGGAAACCACTTGGGCGGCAGATCTCTGGCCTACCGCACAATGCGATAGGGTACTTTGGCCCACGCTCAGCGACGATGCCAGAAAGATCTCGAAATCTTGCCACAAATGTCAACAATATGTTGACTTCCCACACGCCCCGGCGGAACCCCTTTCAATCATCATTGGCTAATGGATTCACTCAACTTGGGGCCTGGACTTAGTAGGAAAGTTCCCAACTGCAAAAGGACAGTTCAAGTACATCATCGTCGCCATCGACTATAATAGTAAGTGGATAGAGGCGGAACATCTGATAGCAATCACTACTGCCACGGTAATTCACTTCCTCTGGAAGAACATCTACTGTCGCTATGGTGACCCCCACACAATCATCACAGACAACGGCACAGAGTTCAACAACAGGGAGCTCATTTCCTTCACCGCCAACTTGGGCACCAGGATGAGTTTTGCATCTGTCGCTCACCCCCAAACCAACAGCCAAGTCGAGGCAGCAAACAAGATAATCAAAAAGCTGCTAAAAAAGAAACTCGACGATGCCAGAGGCTTATAGGCGGAAAAACTGCCTGAAGTCCTAAGGGCCGTCAGGACTACCCCTAACTTCCGCCACAGGTGAAACACCATTCTGCATGATGTTCGGAACATAAGCTGTCCTACCTATTGAGGTCACTCAACCCACCGCTAGAGTCGAAGGCTATTGCCCGGAGACCAACGACGATGGCGTCAGACTAGACAAGGACCTCCTAGAGGAAAAACGACACAAGGTCCATTTGCAAAATTTACAAAACAAACAGCATGTGTCGCATTTCTACAACGCCAGGGTCAAGGCCCAGAACCTCTAATTGGGGGACTGGGTAATGAAGGAGGTCATCCCACCGCCGACGGTACCCCACCCAACGTGGGAAGGTCCAGAAAAAATTACGGAAGTCGTTAGCCCCGGCACCTTCTACTTAATGGACAAGGACGGCGTCACAACTACCCACCCTTGGAATACTGAGTACGTCCGATATTACTACAAATAGCCATGCCGCTACCCAAGAGCATCTTGACTTAGCTAAATTTTTGTTCAATATTTAGCTAAGGGAAGCTACCCAACGGGTACAACCCCACTTTTGTAAGCGCTGATCCGTCAGTCACCAATGAAACGAGGAATCATTCAAACCATTGTTGCCAAGCCCATGCACAAGAATTAACTGGCAACGCCAACAAAATTCGACAGACCACGTCCGCTACCTCGTGCACTTGGAACAATTTTGATTCCTTTAATGTTTTGATTAGTTAACACAAGTCAAGGCTCTAACAGCATGGCGGCATACAACCAACACAATTCAACGACGAATACCATAGTAAGAATCTCAAAATCAAATAATTAGTTGAATTTATTAAGGATCGGGACTCCCCGCTCAAAAGTGTTTCCAAAAGTTACAAAAGCCTCAGTGGCAAAAAAAAAAAAAGAAAGACATAAAGTCTCAGCGGTACTGCAATGGCCGATCGTCAAGGGTTCTAGGAGGCTGCAGTGCCATCCTCTCCTGCCGTTAGCGGTCGCTGCTCTAACATATGGCTCGCCTGATCGGACCCATGAGTGGTCGGACTAGGAGTCACAATGGTGCCATCTGGTACAGTGTGTGCAGCCAGAAAGCCGGCACGTGAAACCTCAGACCGCGTAGTAGGTGTAGTCCTCTAAGAATCACCAGCCGGATGTTCACCGCTCTCCCCACTTCCTGAGCGAACACCCTCAGCAGGAGTAGAGCCACCCCACTAGTAGAAGGCGCTGTCTGCACCGCTGGTCTGGCGGGCTGGGATGCCTTCACCCAGTCTATAGCACCCTTCTACCTCAGCAAATCTAGGTTAGCGGCAGCACCAGACTTTGCCGCCTTCGTCATGGCATGTTTGTACTCGGTGGACTGTTTAATTGCCTCCACAGCGGCTGCCTCCGCACGACTCTTATCTGCTTCCAGCAGGGCAACTGCGTCCGCCAACCTTTTCACCTCGGCAGACTTGGCGGTAGAATCCCGCTGAAGGATCTCAATGTTCTTGACCTTGGCCGCCAGTTGATCCAACAGAGCCATATCCTGTTGCAGCTTAGCGACATCGTTATTCAGCTCGAGGTCACGCTCGACGGCGACAGACAGCTTGCCACGGGCATCTAACAGATCACATTTTGCCTTGGACAGGCGCCGCTCAGTCTCCACCAGTCTCTCCTTAGCTCCCGCCAGCTCCCTCTGGAGACCGCCAATTTCCTTCTTCAGTTGTCGTTCGGTACGGGGCTGACTCGATGCCGCCAGAAACAACTGGTGTAACCCAACAGATAGGTGCCCAAAGGCAAAGCTGAAGGGCCACTAATCAAGCGCGGTAGAGCGAACTACCTCCTCCAGGCCGCAGAACCCTAGCCTCTCGCACTGGTGATACAGATACTCCCGCTCAATGTTGGTAAGAAACTTAATAAAGGCGGCAAACGAGTCCAGGTCACTCGTCCGAGTCTCCCCCCGGCGGAGACGGTCTTCTCCGGAACAGCCTGCTTCGATTTCTTCATTCTGACGCCGCTTCTTTTGCAACACTTACGCAGCACCAGCGGCGACAGACCTTGAGGCCGCATGCGGCTCCAACCCTGCACCCGTAACAGGCGCCTTAGTGGCCACTATTTTCTCCTTCTGGGACCCACGCCGTGTGACGACCACTCTCTCCCTCTCCTGCACAGCGGATGCAGGAGCCGACCTCCCTCTACAAATACCGCGACCGACCGCAGCCCCTGCTTGAACGGCTGGCAAACCATCGGCACCAAGATGGGAATGATGAGGCATCGGCAACACCACTGGCGCCTCAGACTGGCTCAGCGCCAATGTCTCGGGTTGACCGCAGTCTTCTGGGCCGCCGATGCTTGAATGTACATACCCTCTAAAAAATCGTTCATCTCTGCCCGATCCATTGCCTTTGTAAAAGCGTCTTGGCTCCTTCTATTTCCTGGTGGAGATTCTACAAAAACAAATAACAAGTTAGCCCGCCACAAACTGGACTAAGGAAACAAATCACCGAAAGTTACTTACCCAAGGAGCAAGTCAGCTCCTGAGCGACCAAAAATTCCCAACCGGTGAGAAGCCTGAGGTCAAGCAGGTTGCGGTTCTGCCAACACCCTATAATCCTCACCACGCGGCACTCATCCTCGCGAGTCAGGTTGTAACGCAAGCCCACTAAAAAAGAAAAAAAAGGGGTGAGGCGATTAGAATTGTAACAAGCAAAGCCAAAATCTGGAGTGGCGGAGGTCGACGACAACCTCTGATGAGCTGAAACTCTGACTTAATCCGAAAGGTTGGCGGCCCCTCATTCGGCCTCGCCTGGTATTCCTACCCATCAGTGGCAACGCAGAAGGTCCCCCGCCTGTGCGACATAGAATCCTTCAGGTTCTCAATTAATTTGGGCGCCCCTTGCCGCTGACTTAAATTCACTTCACCGCTGCAACCTCGGCGCCTCACATACACCAACTCAAAGAAGTGCAATACCTCCGCCACGGTTGGACCCTCACAACCGGACAGGAGCCATAATGAGTTCAGCGCCATCAACAACCGCCACATATTGGGACAAATCTGTCCAAAGGCGAGGCCAAACTCGTAAACCAAAATCTGGAGGTTGGGGAGCAAAGGAAGGGTCACACCTTGGCGGAAAATGGCCTCATGAACAGCAGCGTGCCCCGCCGTAAGATTGATGCTCTCTCATTAGTAACTGGCGGACGCAACTTCACCACTCCAGGTAGGCGATACGCCCGCTTCAGACGGCTGACGGGGGCCGAGGTCATACCGCCTCCAGCTTCATCAACCTCGGTTCCATCAGACAGGAACCAGGCGGATTCCACTTCCTATCCGCCGACATCTTCCCCATCAGCAGAGCCACTAGCTGCACTATTGCTCGCTGGCCTCTCCTCACGCCGCTCGAGTCCGCCATCATCCTCCGTGGGCCTAGAACCCTCTGGTCGCCCATCTCAAGCCATGGCCACGTCCCCAGGTATGGTTTGTAAAGGTAAGATGTCTAGTGGTTCCGATAGTGAGGTTCCTGCAGGGGCAGACGGATGCAACGAATCAATAAATATCCAATCTGCCTCGCTGAACGACGCGTCAGACCCGGAATCCTCACTGCTCGAAATCTATACGACACTAGCCATCACAAAGCCTAAAACCCAAACCAGTTAGTCCACAAAAGATCTAAGCTACCCCTACAGCAATTTTCATCCAGGCATGTCAAGAACAGTTAACCCAAATTTGACCAAAACAAGAACACCAACCCACACTAACCCAGATTCAACCATCTTGCAGAAATCCCTAAATCTCGTCTCTGTCAAAAACACCAGAAGAGACCCCCCCTTAAAATACATACGCCACCCTCAAAACACACCAGCGTGACACAAAAAAACCATTTAAATCGCAAAACGCAGACAGTAGCATGGCAAAAAAAAAAAAAAAAAAAACTGAAAGTACTCAGTCACTAACCTACTGGTGTGGGAAGTCAGGAGCGTTCGCACTCTACGCCTTCACTTCCAGGGATCCCTTGTGCACCGATCTCTCGCTCGAATGGCAAAAGTCACTTCTCGAATGCCAGATAATGGCGACACCCTCAAAATTTTCCCCCCTTTTAATATCAACATTAATCAAATCCAGGTCGTCCGCCAAAAAGCGATCTCACTCTCCAGCCGCCCACGTGTCCTACGATCGCATTCAGTTTCTTGAATAACCGAGGCGTCACCTCGGACATTGAGTGGATAATTACTCGCATTAATGATGAAGAGACGGGCGTGCTCAGAACTCGTAATTCCAAATGTTAGACTGACGCATGACCGCCACGTGGCAGAAGCCATAAAAAGGGGCGAGCATATCAATCGTCCAGGTTCAGTGCCCTTACGCCAGAGGGAACCCCTCCCTTACTCATTTGGCAAAACGAGTATCCGCTACGCGTAACACCGCTAGCGGAACTTCTCACTCATCTGGCAAAAACGAGTATCTGCTACGAGCAACACCGCTAGCGGAACTTCTCACTAACTCATCTGGCAAAACGAGTATCCGCTACGCGCAACACTGCTAGAGAAACTTCTCACTCCTCATCTGGCAAACCGAATATCTACTACGCGCAACACCGCTAGTGGAATTGCTCGCTTCTCATCTGGCAATCAAGTATCCGCTACCTGCAACAACCGCTAGCGGAACTTCTCGCTCATCATCTTACAAGGGAAACTCTGCTATAAGAAACTAGCAGAACTCCCCCCACTTACCTTGCAAGCAAGACTCCGCCAACATAATACCGGTAGCAAATGTCTTGCAAACATAAATCCTCGCGGCTCTACCGCCCCTTATCCTCGGCGGAGTTATTCCCGCGTCATCCAACGCTTCAGGCTACGCCTCACTTGCAGCGACCGCCACGTGGTGTTGCATAAAAAAAAACCATGATCCTCCGGGTCAAACACGGGGGCACGTCAACAATCTTCGACGGCCCTGATCAGGCACGTTGACCTCCGCCGCTTGGGTTCAAAGCTAGGGCTCGCTACCCAACACTCTCTATTCAACGAAAATCCCCTCAACCAACAATACAGACCGAACAGAGGTCTTTCTTAACCAGGGAGTGGGGGCACCCTGGGGGGCCTAGCAGAGGCCTACCCGAAAGGGTATAAAGCGTTTGCTCAATCAGTCCATGGTTGACAATCCACTGACTCTAATTATGCTTTGCAAGTCTAGCGGAATTAACACTTCAAACCGCTAGGAAACTCCCTAACGAAGATGACCCTCCTTGACTGGGGATTTGGGGGACTTGTACTTACATGAGCATTTGCCAAGCATAATTAGCTGCAATGAGCCACGCTCATACCATCGCCAGAAATACCAGCTCCCGCCCTAGGAGTCACCTATAGGAACACAGCCAAGTAGGCTACTGCCTAAGCCCTGACTTACTCCCAGATCACCAAGGACGCGCCGCCACGCACTGCACCAGCACAGCATCAGAAGCTCTAGAAACTGGGAACTGAAGCATGTCAGTCCCACATCGAAAGCATGGAGAAGACCAGCTCCGTCCCCACCAATAAAAGGTTAACTCCTCTCTCCTCATTAATTACGCATTTACTACTTGTCTAATGTTATTCTGTCAGTACAAATACATTGACCAACTTAGGCATCGGAGAATAGAAGACCGCCCGACGCAGTCTCCCTCTGACGCCCTCTTTGTATTTCACTTGACAGGTAGCAGGAATACCGGTAATATCAAGTAACGGTCCTCTCACTGGGCATGTGTTGATCACATTTAGTTACTGCTAAATATCAAGCATTAACACTTGTTATGGCCTCTATATATAGGCTACCAAGCCATAGTGGTTGGCTTTTAAACAAATCATGATGGGTTAGATTTTAGCACTTAAACACTAATGGAATGTAGCTATATCTCCACCAAAAACTCATAATGGGCCTTCGACTTCTTCATATCAAATGATCCACAATGAGTATAGATCATTGTGGCAAATTTTCAGAGCTTTCTTCCATGTGGTTAGGCCGAAAATGCTGCTGAACTCCTTACAGGTCTAATTTTCCAGTTTTGCTTCTGTAGAAAATTAGACTGATTGTTTGAAGACTTTCCACTCATAAATAGCTCTGGAACTCTGCATAAGAAATGATCATTAGGATGTCTAGAATTAGTCTGGAAAGTTTTAGCTCATTTAGATTTCATTTGGTTAGTCTGCCGCTCCTTCTTCCTTGTTTAGCTAGGTTTCTCCTAGTAGAAGTAGGAAAATGTGTTAAAGTTGACTTTTCATTTTCATGTTTCCATCATTTCCTTTTCTTGTAGCTCGCATAATCTTTTATAGGAGGCTTTATTTAGCCTCTAAATAATATATTCAAACTTGTCGACAATATATAGCTTGTGCCACTGTCTTTGGCTCAATTTCTCTAAGACACGCAAAAAATGCTCATTTTTTGTCCAAACATTGCCCCCCAGACCTTGAAGTCAAAGGTCTCTATCTTGACTGAAGAGGTCTTGAATCAGCACTGCTCTTATAGTGTTGTTACTCCAAAAGCCACTTTTATTTGCTTGATTGAATTTACTTGACTGATTCCATATAGGCCTCTAAATAGGCCATAAAGCTTAAATGCCATAATCTGAATTGCCTTTGTCATGAACTGACGCTTTCTTTGCCAACTTTATTGCCCCCATGTTTATGGTGTCTGATATGCAGTGAATTGACAAAACTTAGGCAGGTTGTAGGAGATCAGAACTTTAGCGTGCCCCCCATACGAAGGAGACTGCTTTTGATTGCTAATGAGGATCCTTCTCTTCCTTAGTGGTAGCTTCGCCATATGTATAGCAGCAAGTATCTACCTTGATCGTTGGCTCTCTGTTGATTTTCTCAAATGTAGGTGCTTGGAGCCGCTTTGCTGGCTAGATCAAGTTTGATCAAGGCCTACAGTACTTGGCGAAATAAGATGTTGAATAGCAAACTGTTTGCTGCCATTTAATCCTTTGTGAATCTTATGCTTAAGAGAATGATTGAATCATTGCTATCGTCATCATGACATGTGACCAAGTGAACCCACCATACTTGCTGCAACTTTAACATCTAAAACCACATGGGTTTTAATCATGTTTAATAAATAAATAAAAAACATCAGGCCACTACGCTGGCCCTGCGGTTGTAGGGAAATGTGCAATGCTATCTCTTCAC
Source organism: Rosa persica (assembly GCA_025331145.1). Taxonomy (NCBI): domain Eukaryota; kingdom Viridiplantae; phylum Streptophyta; class Magnoliopsida; order Rosales; family Rosaceae; genus Rosa; species Rosa persica. The sequence goes on from WFKR01000005.1 coordinate 56,456,940, forward strand.
TGCCGCCTCAGATATCATTCCTCAAGATGGAATAATGATTAATTAATTATCAACTAGAGACACTCACTAGCCCAGCTAATAAATTAATCTCCAAAAATATTTGAGCTATATATGAAGGTGTGATGGAGAAGTGTTCATTGTGACCTAGAAATGGCATGCAAGAAACCATTCGTTATCGATCAGGCAGATGAAATCACTGAGATAGCCGCATTCACCTGGTGGACTAACATGGGTGTTCGATGCAGAACTCAGACCAGAGAGGAGAGAAGTCGACTGATGAGCTTTGGTAGAGGTGATAGTCAAGCGGGTTTGGGTCCCACACCTCGCGATCGTTTGCCAGATGATGTTATGGCCTATTATGGGCTTTCCATCCGCCGTCCCATAGCAGCTCTTCGACAGGTGCCCGGTGATTTTAGCAGTAGGAGACCAAGGAGGAAAGTAGGCTTTTGGCCTACCATCGCTCCCAAGGAAAATGTTTGGTATCAGGAGGTCCGAGCGAGAGATTTGGCTCGATGGGATGCTATAGGTATCACCCAAACCATCGATCTATGCTTCTGTCTTCTCCATAATACTAGCCCTACACCTCTTGCCGCCGCTCTTTGCTTCTAGAACACCTACAGCAGTACATTCGATTTCAGGTTTGGGCAGAGGAGCATAACTCTACTGGATGTTCTTACCATCACGGGGTTGCCATTGATTTTGACCCCTATGTGCATGGTCAGTTTGATGGTATTCAATTTCCTTTGAGAATGGATATGGCTGGTCGGGGGCATCGCAGCAAATCCTACCCTATCTGGCGTGACTATTACTGCACCCAGTGTGACCATACAGGAGGTATCGCATTCCTGGAATTCTGGCTTTGTAAATTTATCTTTTGCACTTCTTCCAACAAACCTACTGGGCACTGGAATTCTCTGGCCACTGCTCTCTACAATGGTAATTGCGTTGGCCTTTGGCAACCTGTATTGGGTGCATTATATCGCTCCCTTTATAGAGCCGTAATGCGCCCCTTTGATACCGACAGTAGTGGTCCATTCTGGATCCTTGCCTTTTGGTTGTAGATTTATTTCCCTCGCTTCCGTCGCGGTGATATTCCAAAGGAACCTCCAGTCGATTCCCTTTTAGGGAACTGGCTTTGTTACAACGTAAGGTATCAAGCTCCACCCTACTCCGAGTGTTTTATTTACTTGTACTTGCTGGGAGAGATGCCAGACCCAAAAATAGTCCTTTCTAGGCGATTCCCTCCTTCCTTTGATGATGGCTTTCTGCCCAGTGGACGCAATCATAGCGATAGAGCCCTCTTGGCCTTTCGTCGAGCCATCTCCTGCTTGGATATTCTTCTTGCCACCGACCGCGTAAGTTACGAGCTCTATGCCCTAACCACTTTGCTCGCCAATTTGGGTTGGCCCAGTTGGTACCCTGGACTCTGGTTGATTCTGCCAATTACTACACTTCTTGGCGGGGATTAGCCCCGCCTGGGTCTGTCCCATTTTAGAGTCAGTTTACTTTGATAGTGATTCCCCCTCGGGTCAGAGCGCTGTACCCCCTCAAAGATGTCGGCGATGATTATGCTGATTGGTGGAAAGAAGTGTCTGTGAATTGTTGGGACCTGCCACATGATGAACTTTTCATCCTGATCTTTCGTGGCATGAGTAGTCCTAGTCCGAAGGACATGGAAATTCTTGAGCAGCACAACCTCCGCGACCTGTTCCAAATCCTCGCTCATCACTTCCAGGGGATACAGATCCACGAGCCTGGGGCAACATTAAGTTTTCATCTTTTTCACCACTTCTTTTCCTTGATTCGATTCTCCGCTCTTATTCTTGAGTGTATTTTGCAGCGCACCACCCAGAGCAGGCAGCCTTTATTCAGGCCGGGGAAACAAAAAGCAGTAGCAGAGGAGACTCTTGAGGAACAGCCTTCTGATGATGAAGATCCCGCTGAGGTAATTTGGTCAAGAACAATCACCAACTTGTATATTTAGTGCTTCCCCCCCCCTTTTGAGTTGTGATTCTTTTCTTGTACAGGCCACTGCTGTCTTCGCTCGCAAACGCGATCGAGCACAATTCATCGAAGAGAGTTTTGAAAATGACAAACCTCTGGGAATGCGATTGGTAAACTCTGGCTCTATCTTATCCTATTTAGATTTTAGAATCTAGGCAGGATCTTCACTATGTATCTTTTGATAGGTCCGTCAGAAAACTACTGATCCCTCTTACCTGAACGAGGCTGAATCCTCAGCAGCTGCAGAAGAGCCAACTTTCTCGCTAGTTCAAGCACCAAAACTAGCCCTATGGCACCTCTTCCCTCTCCCACATCTATAGAGCATCCACAAGGTCCTACCATTCTAATAACGATATCTGATGACGACTCCCTAGAGCATGAAAGCGTGGAAAGCCACTCAGAGGCTTCTGTCGCTTATGAGGAACTAATGACGATAGAGATTCCTGTGGTACTAGAGGTCCAAGAGGTTAATGAGGTGGGGCCTGTCCCTCTAGGTGACCATGTACCAGATATCGTCCAGACAGCTTGAGAGGTAAGCCACTGTTGGCCAATGCTTTCCATTTCCCTTTATATCCAAACCCGCTTTCTGAAATTTCTGAACCTGATCAGGATTTTGTTTGTACTGCGGAGGTGGTCCTTAATGCCGAAGCTCTGGCCGGTGGGACGTACATCCCAGGTTTGGAGGATGAGGCGAGCAACGGTGGTCTCTTGATTTCTGAAATAGATGAGGCGAACGTTGAGGCTGAAGGTTCTGCTTTCTGAGCTGCTCGTTTCCAACACTCTACTGATGAACCTCGCATTGAATTTCCTGAGTCCCTTAAGGCTGAGATGTCAGACCAGGCTCAGGAGGTTGTTACTGATGATGTAGATGAAGATGCAAGAGTTGAGGAACCCGCACGCCCTCTAGCGTTGGTGACTTATGATTGTGCTGTGAATCCTCCACCTCCTCCTCCCACTAGGCTTGAAAGGTTGGCTCGAATCCTTGAGTAAGCTCCTCCTACTGTCGCTGAACTAGCGAGAGCGGAGCTTCGAAACCTTCTAGGACAGCTGCGGGTGGGGCCTGAAGAACTCCCCATGATCTGGGAAGCCATTGCACTTCTTCACTGAGAGCGTGCTGTCAATCCAACTCAACTCGACACCATAGAGAAGCTGTTAAAAGATCTTGACGTGGCGCGCACTCACCAATCTTCCGTGGAGGATCAAGCTCGTGCGACCCGCGTGGTATAGAATAACCTTGCTAGTCAGATGGAGACCCTTCGCGACACTTGAATGATCGGGCCACTCGTATGGGGGAGCTAAGGCTCCAGAAGTTAGACTTAGAATCCCAGATCCAACATCTCCAAGCTCGTTTGGCCCATATGAACAATGAGCTATGTGCAGAGGAAGCCCAACTGGACGCTCCATTGGCTGCCTCGGAAGAATTGACTAGCCGCTTGGCCCAAGCTGAAGAACGGGTCTTGTTGATCGAAAACGGGGCTCTTACTGCAGGCCTCCAGGTTGGGGTGCTTTGTGTGAAGCTTAATTTTGCGGGCTGACCACTTTAGGCCTCTTATTTCCTTAGGCCCAATTGTAGTATAAAAAAATATATATATATATATATATACACACACATATATATTCATCTTGTAATACCGACGACATCTTTATTTCTTAACTACTATCTATCTTTTGGATCCACTTGCTGGCCCAACTCAAAACTCATGGTTTTATCTTCCTAATAAGTCTTATCTTCGCATTAACTAAATATTGAAAACAGCTGTGAGAAGATAATATTGAAAATGGAACAGTTACCTCCTCGAAAACTGTTCGGTTCACCCACGCGCCAATAATCCATTCTTTTTCTAGATTTAGGACAACTTGAATCAAGATTTACTGACAGTTAGTTTTGACTCTTCGACTGTCCATCCACGGGGTGGAGATGCTTTTACGATATTTAAAGCAACTTAATCAAGGCTTAGTGACACTTAATTTGTCTCTTCTCTTCGACTGTCCATCCAAGAGTGGAGATTTGTATGCGCTACTCTTATAAATAGGTGCATTATGGGGATGAGTACGCTCACACCAAACCTTCCTCTGAGTTTCAGATCCTCAACAATGGCTTTTCAATCTTTACTTCCCTTTCTCCGTCTTCACAAAATTTCACCTCATGAAACCTTCTCAGCCTCTAAACTTTAGGCCTGATGGCGAAATCTCAAGCCTGGACTAGGCTTGATGGCTTAATCTCAGGCAACCCCTTGTTTCGACCCGCTGAAAGTCTGGATGGAATATGCCAGGTTTCAAATTGGTTTAGAAATACGAGGGGACTCCTAGTGTGGGATCTCCGGTCATACGAGATCATCTTTGTTAGAATCCCACACTGGGAGTGAAACGGGGAAGGGAGGAATGCCACTCTGAGGCTAAAGACCCTTCCTTGAACCCTTTCCTTCTGAAGTCAGACCACACCAAGTCCTCCAGATAAGAAGGACTTTGGTAGTCGCCCTCTACTCATGCTCTTTCTTCCAAACATTGGCAGAGTCTTGGAGGGAGAGCATGGATTTACGGAAGTAATGGGTATGAGCCAGCAAAGCAAGTTCCCTCACTTCACGCTAAGAGAATGGTGGCTGCCAAGGGTGAAGAGGGTGCAGAGTCTCAAGCCTATATTCAGTTCCCCTGCACTCTGCCCCTCTTGGAGATAATGGCGTGGCTCAATCCGACGTTGGGTTCCATAGCTACTTCCAACTGAAGGGGGCGTGGGTGCTCCGTTCATCTTCTTTTTCCTCTTCTTTTTCCTTCCTTGAAGTCTGCCCTTCCTTGGGATAATGGCGTGGCTCAAACCGATGCTTGCTTCCTCAACTGCTTCCATTTGAAAAAAGATTCAGAAGATATCTGAAGATTCTTGTTTGTATTTTAGCCACGTTTGGCCTTGTAATGAATGTACTGCTTTTGGTCGCAAAGCCACTTTATGAATACAATAATATTTTCTTATCCTGATATTTAAATATCTGTGAAGAGCTAATAATTGTATCTTGCAAGGCCCCAAATATAGGCCCTCATAGTTGTATATTCAGGAGCTTTGAATGTAATATGAACTTTACAATATGCTCCGCATCAAAAAGAGCCTCGCGGCGAAGGTTTTGAGAAAATCTACACCTCGACCCTATTTTCCCGCGAAGGTGTTTTCTCTGCGAGAGAAGAGACACTCAAAAAATAATTTCGGAGTCGCTAACTCAGCTTAGTATAGTGTAGTGTTGCCCACCTAGTGTTGCTAGGCGTAGCGAAGAAATGATTATGGGCCTCAAAAACAGGCCTTCATTAACGGGCTTCGCGAGTGTAGGAACACTAGAATTGCCCCCCTTGTCTTATGCGAAGAAACTGTCTACGACTCCATAAAAGTGTGCTCTGATATTTCTTGGAACCACAGAACTTCCATAAAAGTTTGATAATATTTTTTTGCTTTTTTTTTTTGTTTTTTGTTTTTAAATAAGTAGCTAAATTCAATAAGACATTGTGAATCAAGGTTTAGACATGCCCAAGTGTAGTCACCTAGACACAAATTTTCTTTCAAATCCTTTGGGCAACCTTATTGAAATGGCCAAGTGGGGCAGGGCGAACAAGAGAGGCTGAATCCATTTTTGCAAGAGCTACTCCCACATAGTGGTTTAGGCCCATTTGCACGCAGTTCTAGATTCAAGAACCTGTCATGAACGTTGTCCCCTTTCTAGACACCATTTCACATAGACTATACTTACTAAGATGAGAAAGGTCATAAGTGTGAAGACAGTTCAACAAGTGTTAATAAAAGCCGCCCTTAACCTTAAGGGACCTGAATTAGGCACCAATAAGGAGTTTAGGCCAATATTAACAAAAGAGACTACACCTATTCAGTTATGATTCACAACCCCTTTCCAACCTCAACTTCTTAATAGTGGAGTGATTTACATGGAGATTTTTCAATCCCCAGCAACGGTGCTGGAAATAAATAAGTGTTTCCACCATTCGCCGCCTCTATAAGATCACAGGGGAGGCCATCTATGCTTAACTCCAAGCTCCGATGTACAAAATTTATAGCATGAAAACTTCTCTTGTGAGAGCTTGTAGGAAAAGAACAAAGATACTTCGCGTCGAAAACTTGGAAGCAATTTGGCTCGTAGAAGGAGTAATATTGCCCCCCAAGTATCTTTGTTGGTTGGCGAAGAATGATCTTCAATTGCAATTTTGGAGATGACGGTGTCCCAAGATCGGCTTTGTCGCCAACTACCATGTCATAGAACTTGGTCTTTGTAGAATTAGCCACAGATTGGCTATTATAGATGACCACTTGTTGGCCTGAATTCTCATGATCAAGGGCCTCAAAGAACTTGAACTTCTGCATATGATTTTTGAAATCAATAATCAAATTATGATTATCATCATATTTATCATAGATTGGCTCCGCATCAAAATCACCAAAGTTCGATGAATCGATATCTTCTTCGAAAATAGGCATATCAAATATTTGTTTGCCTCTATATTCTTTCCAGGCATCATATTGAAACTCCTCTATGGACTGTTTAGTATCATAGACAAATTTCTTTTGCAAGAAATTTGGAGCTGGATAATTGTAAACAAGAGTTAACTTGTATTGATGATACTCAAATTTACAGTCGCGAATGACAACTTGGCCAGTAGAATAATTGTTCTGGCCATTCATGCAACGTGGGTTGTAGATGTGCCCTCCACATATATCAAAGCCACCGCTTAGCCTTGAAGAATATATGGACAACTTCAAGTCGAATTGATTAATAAAGCCACAGATTGGCTTCTGTAGACCACAACTTAATTGATAATTAGGTTGATCATGAACTTGACCATCTTCACCATGACATCCAGCAGCATGGCCAAGGCTAGATTGATGATAATACGGTGGGCCCTGCCCTTGACCCTTTGTATGGTCATGATGACGTCCAGTAGCAGAGTCACAATTGAATTGATCATGAATTTGCTTCTTTTGATCAAAGGGATGATCATGGGCCATATCTTACCCCCCATACATCTGACCAGTAGCCACGTATTTGGCTTGATCAGTGGAGAAATCAGCTATTTGTTCAAAGACAATTTTCTTGTTAGAAGAACAATCTTGTTGATCGTCTTCTTCATAAGTAGCCTCTATGTAAGGCTGTGATTCACTAGTGAGGCCATTAGGTTGATTGCCACCTATAGGCAAGTTAGTTTTAGAAACAACCTCTCTGCGTGCAGGTTTTTGACGTTCCAATTCGCCTTGATGCGAATTAGCCAAGCTGGAACCTTCTTGTGTAAGGTCGTGAACTCAGATGTGACGTTCGTGACATGTTGAGTGGTCTGTTTATTGATGCTCAAGAAAGGCTTATGGAATTGTTCTCTAGCTTCTCGAGCATTCTGCTCAATTTGTTGATCCCAGTTGCAAAACCTCTGCTCTGTTTTTGCGATCAAACTAGCCATGTCCCTGGCTCGCTTTTCTTTATGCCTCTCGATGTTGGCCATGATGATCGTGAGCTGTTCCTCAATGCTTGCCCCCTCTGGGATGGGAGTAGGCATAAACTCATCATTAATGGCAGTATCGCCAGTGGTGGCAACATTGACCATCTATTCACTTTACGAATTTCTTTTGGTAAAGATTTTCCCCTGGCATCTCAATGATGGCGAACAAATGCAAAAAGACTCTAGTGTAGTCCCACTAGGCGTGCAAAAATGTTTGGCTCCAATTTTGTTGCAGCTGGTCAACAGTCTCTTTTCTGCGCGGGCGTGCCAGCACCGTTCTGGTGCGGTCGTAGGGGTGTCCCTTTACCTGACTTCTTTTGAGTGACTGTAGACGAGGAGAGCACCAACCTCGTCGTAGGCGTTTTCTGTGCCTCGTGGTGAGGACTTTATCTTGTGTTACCAAGTCGATACTCAGCGTTGTAGCTTAAGCAGAGCGAAATCACCGGGAAGGAGAGAGAAATTACCAAAGCGTGACTTTAGCTTAGCTGGTTTGCGAGGGCGTTACCCTTGCTTAGCTGGTTCCGTAACCGTTGTGGTCGCGGTATTACAGTCGGCTCCCAAGGAGACTAGGATCGAAGCACATTGACAGAGGGTTTGGTGACACTAACAGTCAGCCCTTGAGAAGACTAGGACTGGAGTATGATCACTGGTAAGAGAAGGAGAGGAGTTTCTCTTAGAGAGGGGTTGCTCTAGAGAGGCTTGGATAATCTTCGAGATTGTTGTTGAATTGTGTTGTGCATTGTTACTTATTGTAGCCTCAATATATAGGCTACCAAGCCATAGTGGTTGGCCTTTAAACAAATCATGATGGGTTAGGTTTGAGCACTTAAACACTAATGGAAGGTTAGGTTTAAGCACTTAAAACACTAATGGATTGTTAGGTTTAAGCACTTAAACACTAATGGAATGTAGCCATATCTCCACCAAGAACTCACAATAGGCCGTCGACTTCTTCATATCAAATGATTCACAATGAGTATAGATCATTGTGGCAAATTTTTAGAGCTTTCTTCCATGTGGTTAGGCCGGAGATGCTGCTAGACTCCTTACAGGTCCAATTTTCCAGTTTTGCTTCTGCAGAAAATTGGACTGATTGTTTGAAGGCTTTCCACTCATAAATAGCTCTGGAACTCTTTATAAGAAATGATAATTAGGATGTCTAGAATTAGTCTGGAAAGTTTTAGCTCATTTATATTTCATTTGGTTAGTCTGCCGCTCCTCCTTCCTTGTTTAGCTCGGTTTCTCCTAGCAGAAGTAGGAAAATGTGTTAAAGTTGACTTTTCATTTCCATGCTTCCATCATTTCTTTTCTTGTAGCTCGCATAATCTTCCATAGAAGGCTTTATTTAGCCTCTAAATAATATATTTCGAACTTATCGACAATATATAGCTTGAGCCACTGTCTTTGGCTCAATTTCTCCAAGACACGTAAAAATACTCATTTTGGGTCCAAACACTACCCAAATGCAAAATAACTAATAAATACACTAATTTTCTAAAATTTAATTCTATAAGGAACTATATACATAACCAATTAATTAAATACAAAGACTACTTAATTTTTCATTGAATAACATTAACCTTCATCTTCTCCATCCAAATTTGAAATTATTACTATTATTTTGTCTCTTTGTTGCCTCATTATCGAATTCGTTATTCAATTCACAAAACTATTAATGTTAATTTCATCAATATCTTTGCAATACTTTTGGTGAACACCGAAAGTAAAAAAATTTAAAACAAAAAAAATCAATCTATTCTTTTCTGCTTGTAGTTATTAAATTACTAATCTTTTAATATAGATTGAAATAGACGAACACTGATACTGAAAAAAAAAATTAAAATGAAAGTAAATTAGATTATGATTTTAGAACCTTTAGCATATTTTAGTTTTTTATTGATATAAATTAAATGAGATATTTTAGTTAATTTTTTTTAATTGGACAGGTTATATAAGAATATTTTTGGAAAGAGAAATGGGTTATATAAGTAAATTTAATAATTGAAATTAAAAGGTAGGGTGTAATGAGCAAGTAGGATGAACAAAAGAAATGGTAAGGTGACAATAGACGCACCAAAAAAAATTGTCTAGCCATAGTATCAATATTTGAAATGGTTTGTTTTTTTTTTCAATCAATAAATTATTGTTATATATCCTTCCACTGCTATTTAAATAGACAGATAAGAAGTTAGTGGTAGTACCCACAGTGATACATAGAAATAGACTTACTCATTATACAATCAAATTCGTAGAGGTAGCGGAATACTCTTTTGGTATTACTCCAGATGCGCTAGAGGTACATAGGGCTTCCTAATACAAGGAATTTATTGTAATTAGATAACTAAAAACATAGGATTGGCCAAGGCAAAAAACACCTTAGCCCAAATAGAGAGCAATCTCAAGAGAATGGGCCTAACCCAAGGCCCAATAGCAAAAGGATGACCCGAGCCTGTCAACTCCCTCCCACTTCCAGCCGTCGACAACGTTGCCCGACTCACAACCGCCTCGACCTCCCCCATGGAACAGCGCAAAAAACACCGCCTAGCCACGCCGCCACCACGATCCGATCAGATTCGCCATAGTCACATTGCCCCAGCAAACATCCCAGACCACCAAAGCCCTACCGCCACACCAATCTTCCAGGAACTGCCATAGCCACGCCGTCACAAGTCCTGGAAGTTCCCTGCAGAAGATGCCCATCGCCATAGGTCCTGGAAGCCGACGACAACCACCGTACCTGCACAATCCAATTGACCCAGGCTCCATCATCACCCATTCCGTACAACGCCTCGAGCCACCCCACACACATGAGACTACCGGTATAGCTTTTAAGTACCCGTCCAGCAGCACCCATTATCGAAGTGGTGAAACCAACGCCAATCTCCAGCGCCGCCGGACGAGATGAAAATAGTAAAACTTAGGGGTAGAGGCCGAGTTTTGGAGAGAGAGTTTACGGTTTCTTGTTTTTTTCTGTATTACTGATTTTGAAATGGTTTGTTTCGTACAAGGAAAAGTGGAAATAATATGACTTGGGATTGCTGACACTGTAGAGTTTATTAAGAGTTTAAGACTAATTTTCCAACTCCCGATAACAAATTTGATTTCCATCCTGAAAGTCCTTTTATGTTTTTGATTAAGCAATTCCCACATATTAGACTGAGTCATTTTGTATACCAAGATATCTCCTAAGACTACATTTATGAGGAATACCTAAGATATTGGCCAAGTAATCTCGTGCAATGTCCCTGTACCTTAAAGTTTTTACTAGTTACTTTTTACCGTGGTTGACCGAAAAGTGAATTTTTCTTTAGTCCCGTAAATTAGGAAATTTCTTTGAGAATGCCGTAGTATACGTAAAATCGAGTTCGTGGACACGTAATTTGTTTAAATCGAAGTTTCTACGGAAAAGTTACGACCAAAAATAGAAATTATTATTCATAGCATGGTTATTTTTTTAAGGTGAGTTTTTAATTGTGGAAAGGAGGAAGTAAAAACAGAAAAGGAAGAGAGAGAAATTGGGAAACCCGATTCCAACCCAACACCCCCCCCCCCTCCCCCCCTTTTCCTTCTTCCTTCTTTCTATTTCCTCTTCTTCTTTTCTTTTTCTTTTCTGCAAAACCAGAATGCCTTTTCCGGTGAAACCACTGCCACCGGCCACACCACCGGCCATTAGAGGATCTTCTCTTCCTCCTCTTGCATCTAAGGTAAGATTTTTTGACTTGGGTAGCCTTGATTTGAGAAGAAATCGGTGAGGGAGTTCAAGAAAAGGGAAAAATTGGAGGTTGCTTTGATCTCTGGTTTCCGGCGATTTCTGGCCAGATTCTTTGGGGGTTTTGGTTGTTGGGGAAGTGCTGAACGTGTTCCTAACCTTGTTGCAGCTCGTTTTGATCGGTGGAGGAAGATTTGAAGGTGTTTGAGACTGTGAACAGTACCGTGAACAGTGACTGTCGAATTCTTGGGTTCTTGTTTGATTTTTCCGGAGATTTCTACTTGAATTTGGTTGTTGTTGCAGGTATAGAAACTGTTAGATTTAATCTATGAATTTTGTGTTAGATTTAAGGTCGTTTGGATAGTGAGTTTCCTTGGAGTTTTGATGTTGGATGTGGTTCTAAGGGTGTTAAGATTTTAATCTTGGGTTGAGAACTTGTTGTCATATTTTTTAGTGATGAGTTGAGATTGTTGAGAGGTTGGAGAAAGAATTTGGAAATTTTGAAAGGGAATAATTTTATAATTTGGTGGTTAAGTATAGTTAAGGAGTTGGAATTAAATTGGCCAAGTTGTTGAGCGATCCTTGTGAAGGTTAAAGGTTATTTGACGATTTTAATCCCAAGTTGTTGTGTGGGATTTTTAGTAGAATTTATGAGTATTAATTTCCAAAGGATTAAGCTTTGACTCTTAGGTTAATTTCTTATCGAGGTTAACTATATCCTGTCCATTTGCTACAGGACGTACTGATCCCTCGAGCGAGGAGGACACGGGCAGGCAGCAGGGTTAGCTGCGAGACTCACTAGTGAGTGGACTTTTATTTTTTTTAAATAATGCATGCAGCACAGTATTAAATTTATAATGGAATATTATTTGAGTAAACGTGGTTTTCGTGGAAAGAAAGGAATTTTAAGAAACGAGTTGGCAAGGAGGCTATTTTCGGCGCATGCGTACGTTACCTAGTCGGCAGTCCCTTCCAGGTAATAGTCTGGTCAGCAGTCCCTTCCAGACTACGTCCCGATCGGCAGTCCCTTCCGGTGAGTCACCTGGTCGGCAGTCCCTTACAGGTGACATGAGGTAGTTAGTCGGCAGTCCCTTCTGACTACATGTGGTTAGTCGGCAGTCCCCTCTAATCATCGCCTCCTAACTCCGGTCGGCAGTCCCCTCCGATGCTGTTATTTGGGCGGCAGTCCCCTTCAGATGGCATGAGATGACTAGACAGCAGACCTCTCTAGTCGTCAAATGAGTTTTCTTAACAAGGATATTTTCAAGCGGGTTTGAATTTGAAACGTTTTATAAATCTTGCTGCATGACGGATTTTGTTAATAAGAAATGGGGAAGCATTCAGCTAATTGGTTTCATAACTTATTTTAGTTTTGTCCACTCAGTCTAACGGTTTTTAAATGTTTTCCTCTGGGCCCTTCGTTTTCAAATGCCCAGATTTCAGATTGGCCGAGATCGCGTCCAAGAACGAGAGGCTTTGAAATCAGCGCTTCCGTTTTGATTGTAGGTTAATACTTAACCTACCTTGTATGATATCGGCTTAGTTATGTAGAATTGCTCTGATAACCCTTTTAAATTTGAAGAATGCTAATGTTTGAGATTATGTTGTCTTTTGGAGGTTAACGTGAAATTCGTACTTCCTGAATGTGATATTTACTCTTGGAATGTAAATATTGGAATGTACCTATGAGTGTGAGTTTAGTTTAAAGCATGTCCAGGTTTTGTAAATCTTTGGGTAGTCCATTTTAGGGGAGGTTCTGCCGATTTTTTTTTTTTTTGGAGGATTTCACCTAACATGGGCTCCGCAGGCTCATATCTGGGTTTCAGGGTGAAACTTGAGGTAAGTCCTGTCATCTCGCTTATTTCTAGGCACTGGGATAACTTTTTGCCCAGACGCAACTTCATAATCAGAGAGTATATACCGTATATATCTAATTTTATGAGCTATATATTAAGTAACAGGAAATGACAATTAAGAGTGGAATTAGGTTCTTTTGAATCTATCATGATCGAGTTGTGGTGCAGTCAGTTGTGGACGATTTCCAACTGTAAACGAGTGAGCGTACAGTCTCGTGTGCATATATCGATGGTTGGAAATTGCCTAGACGACCTTTGAGACTTGCGTTTTAGTATGGTGGCATGTAAGGTTGTAATAATTAATGTATTTGGACTGTAATTTTAAAATTTGAGACTTGCTACCCTCAACTCTATTACTATAAATGAGTCATCTGTACTTATTTGGAGAGCAATAGCAATAGCTTAAATAAGGCAATAATGCTTGTTTCCTGGTGATTTTTACGTGCTAATTGAAGAAGCAATTCTGAAATATTCTTCGGTTAAGTTAATAAAAACCAATACGCAACAACTACTAGTTAACTTACTCTTCTCAAAAAAAGAAGAAGTTTTAGACCATGATCAGAGATCGCGTATACTTTCGTTTTTCTTTAATCACAAAAATAAAATTACAAAGAAGATCGTCGTGTGATTTTATACAGTAATTTATCAAACAACATTAATTCATACAGAGCCCGTAGAAAATGATTAAATTAAACTCGATTTTCATCATAAATATTGTATCTTAGCGATGCAAGTTTATCTACAAGCATATTTCTATATTTAACGATGGGTAAGTATGCTGTATTAGATAACAAAGTATTAACTAAACCATTCCATATTAGCATTGCATAAGGACATTCTCTAAAAATGTGATGCATTGTTTCAGAGTTGACATGAGTGGAATGACACAAGCGTTGAAAATTTATGAATCCTAGCTGGTCTACTTTTAGTGAACATTCTATTTTGTAGAAACCAAGTAAAAATTTTAAGTTTAGGAGGTAGTTTAAGCTTCCAAATAAATTGGACAAATAGGTAGATAGATATAGACCTGTAAAATGGACCAAGTTTATAGTGGATCGATCTAAATCCGAATCCATTTAATAATGAAAAAATTCAATCTTACCCAATCTGTTAACCTGGCGGATTATTAATAGTTCAATTCAAATCTTTATCCAGCGGATTAAGGGATACTTGATCTATTAGTCTGATTAGTCTATATTCTTAATTTTTAAATAATAACATTTTATATACCAAGATATCTCCTAGGACTACATCATAAATGTATACCTAAGAGATGGCCAAGTGATCTTTCTTATGTCTAGGCATTGAATGGGAAGAAAATTGTAGAATTATGATCTAATGATATCTTGTATACCAAGATATCTCCCAAGACTGCATTTACGAGAAATACCTAAGATATTCGCCAAGTGATCATTCTTATATATGTCTAGGCACTCAAAGAGAAAAATAAATAAATTGTAGATTTAGGATAGTTAAGTGCCAAAAAGCAGCAAAAACAACTTCAAAATCAGAAATTAATAAATATTAAATTTTATCATATTAAATCCCCGTTTGGTTCTGAAATGCTTATCCGCACCCATCTAGATATGCTGCCCCGTTTGGTTAATCAGAATATATCCACATTTTATGAAAATTGCAACCAATAATTACGAATTTGAGACGCATCAATAGGATTAACTATTAAGTAAGCTCTATTTCCGAGTTTACTAGGTTAGGACGTTTAATAAATATTTCGAATATTACCAAAACATCCCTGTCTGTCTATATCTACAATTTACATCACGCGTCACATTCTTAGTTTCTTACACGCGTGTTGTCCCTTTGCCCTCTTCCTCCTCCAGCAACTAGGTTTGCTAGTCTTCGATCGCAGATCGCATCACCAAAAAAATAAAACGGGATGAAATATTCAAACAAACTACATGAAAGTTGAATTTCGAAAGAAAGAAGAAGAAAAAGTTGCATTCAAACCGAAAAAGGCTTTAGAAAGACCCAATCGATGGATTTGCTGGGCAATAATATACCCAGAAACTCCACAACACAGATGGAACCTCACAAATTCAGATATGGGAATGAAATCAAGGAGAACCGTCCTAGTTTCATTGGTAAATAGCATGATCAGTTCTTCTTGGAAAACCACACAAAACTTCCCAATCCCCACTTATTTGACCACAAAAATAATAACCGTACCCCAGAACTTCATAAAACTCAAGGATCCAAAACTTAATCAAGTATACAACGTTTAGAAGATTTAGAGAAAGCATATAATCAAATAAACCAATTTCAGTTCCTCTTGTGTGAACGCAATTGATAATTGAGAAAGAAAATTTTCTGAAGAAACAAGAAGAAATAATTAACGCTTATAAGCTTCAATCGTCATCCCACCAATTTCAGTTGTTCTATAGAAATTGATCATTTTGCAGTATGGAATTTGTAATGTTTGATACAGTTTCAAAATACGAAATGAGAGACTAGAAGCTTTGCTGATATTGTAGTACTGTTTTATGGTTCTTCTACTTTAGGCATTTAGCGAGTGAAGAACTGAAAATCATATTTTCTGTAAAGAAAAAAGGAAAGAAAAGTTCAGTATCATGTCCAATTTTGTCATTCATGTAGAAATTCTTTTAAAAGGAAGTTTACCAAACATCATTACATTGATTTTATTAATTACAACACTTTTGATATATAATTGAAAATGCAATCTACCCAATTTCGGCATTTCGAAGCTACAACAAAACCAAATTGGACCTAAATATATGATATTTTTGGTAACTTTACACCAATTTCAGTTCTTCGGCCACATGTCATGACTATTGAACTCTTGAATTTAAAGACCCTCCCTCTCATGCCTTGCAAGCTTATTCAGATGATATGAACTCTGTTGGTAGAGTTATTAGGAAGTCCAGAATTAGACCTGTAGTTAGGTCTTCTAGTTATTTTTTTTTTTTCGTGTGTTATTTGTGCTTGCCTTTTTGGCTCATTGTAACCAACAAAAATATAAAATAAAAATAAATAAAAGCTTTGTTTAAATTCGCGAGGGTTTAGCTCACAAAAGAGAAGGCAAAAAAAAAAAAAATCGATGAAACGACAATTAAGCCCATCGGTGTCTATAAGAATTATATGATCCGTGCATGTAATCCCCAAAATTGTCTCATATTCCGTTAGCCTTTTCAGTTCGAGCCAAACTCTCTCCACACAATGAGTAAGCAAATTGGTTTCTTTCAGCACACGACGAAATTTCACGTTATAATAATCACACGGTCCTCGTGTGCTCTCAAAATCGATCTCTGATACTCTCACAGAGAGAGAGAGAGAGAGAATAGAGAAGAAAGAAGAGAGAGCTTGAGCTAGTTTCACTTTTCCGATTTCTATTTTGATTTCAGTTCTCTGTAACAATGGCGGCGTCGAACGGGAGCGAGTACTTCGAATTGGGAATCGAGGGGCCGAACGAGCAGTTCGCTCGGCCGTCGAACGCCGAGTCGGTGGCGGAGGACGAGGAGGAGCTGATGTGGGCGGCGATCAAGCGGCTGCCCTCGCAGAAGCAGTCAAGCACCGCCATTCTCAAGTCCGACAAGTCGGAGACCATCGACGTCCGGAAACTTGATCGCCACAACCGCGAGCTCGTCGTCAGCAAAGCCCTCGCCACCAACGACCAGGACAACCACCGCCTCCTCTGCGCCATTAAAGAACGCCTCGACAGGTACGCCTACGTCATTGTCTACGTCACCGACTCCTCCCTTCCCCTCTCTCTCGGTTCTTGATTTTACAGCTGCATATCATAATTGCCCGTTCGATAAATTTAGCTTGATTTTCGTTTTTGATTTTGCCAGCAATGATACAACTACTTCGAATTTTCCGAGCTCTTAATAGCCCTAGAAATAAACAGCATGATTCTTTTTCTGTTTCCTTTTTTGATTTATGTAATTTTGTTCGAGTTTGATTTATTTATTGAACGTTCTTTCAATTTGGTAAAAAAAAGAAGCTGCATGCATGGGCCTTACAGATTCGAACCTTTTCGTATATCTCCTATGGAATCGACGGTCTAGAATCACCTCCATAATTTTTCTTTTTGGGAAACTTTTGTATCACGCATATTTTTCACGGGAATAATAAGTTAGAAAGCAGATTCAGTGATCGCGTAGTGTTAAACAGTTGTCATTGAACAATTTAGGATCATAAATTGAAATTAATATATATAATTTTTGGATTACAATAAGTGAAGTCTGATCATTAGCATCTTTTAGTTTCTGGATATCCAATAAATGAAATCTGATCAATTTTTCACGAAAATATTACCAAATCTACTAATTAAGTAAACTCAGTGAGTAGATTTAGGATCATAAGTTGACATTATTTTCAGATTATAGATATACAATAAATGAAGTCTGATCAATCTTTTATTGTTTTCTTTCTATGCTTTACTTATATATTCTGTGTTTTTTTTTCACTCTTTTTTTTTTTTTTCTGGCTTAAAGAGTGGGATTGGAGGTTCGAAAAGTGGAAGTGCGGTACGAGAACCTGAATATCGTGGCAGACGTTCAAACAGGATCAAGAGCTTTGCCTACTCTCATCAACTATACTCGTGATGGTATAGAGGTACATATATAGTCATGAGTTTCCTGAATCAATCTAAACCAGCTACTTAAAAGCAGATTTGAATTATATTTGTTTTATCACTAATAATAAATGTCTTATTATATCCTATACTTGATGCAGGGTTTTTTAACTAGTTGTAGGATTTTTAAACCCAAGAGACGGTCTTTAACGATTTTGAACAACGTCAGCGGAGTTATCAAACCCGGAAGGTAATGATCAAAAGGTTGTTCATTTTAATTTGATCAGCTCACTGGAAGTGCTTCCATTAATTTGGAAATGAAATTAATTTCTATTGAAATGCTGGTCTTCCGTAATAGTTAATTGGCCTGCATATATGAAAGGAAATGGAGACATTGGAAAGTGAAAAGCAGAGGCCCATTGTATTTATTGAGATCATGCATTGATAGATATAGTTACCAAATATGGACAGTATTTGGTGCAAAAGTAATTAACCCTTTTACTTTTACTCTTCAACTGCATAAGTACAACATACTGATAGCAAACATGTAATGTACAATCCTAGATGAGTTGGTGCTATGTTGAAGAAATTCACCGCTTTCACGTGTAATGTAACCATAATATCAGCATAGAGGTGCACTTTGATATTAATGTTTCTTCTTTTCCTTTCGTAGGATGACTTTGCTTTTAGGACCCCCAAGTTCTGGCAAATCCACTTTGCTCACGACTCTTGCAGGAAAACTGGACTCCATCTTAAAGGTTAGTAGTTGGTGAATATCGTTCACGCCTGTGTTCCCAATTCATAGCTATTTAGTCATTTTCTGCATAACTAGGCACCCATCTCAATATGTCATCAGTGATTTCAGGATTGAATGTCCTGTTTGGTTAACAAAGATCATTCACAATATGACAAACGGGAATAATTAAGAATAACAATGCAAATCCTTGTCGCAGGGTAGACTAGTTTACACATTAACTAATAGTTAGAATTATGGTCGACAAAATAGGTCAATCTTACTTGCACTCCTCGTACTTCTTAAGAATTTGCAATTGAAAGTAACAAAAATTGTGATGGACTACTTTCAAAATATATATATATATATATATATATATATATATCTAGTATTTCACTTCATATAAATTAGAGGTTCTAAAAGTTTAAAGTTGAAGGAGGCCGCCTTAGTCTAGTTGACTTTGAGCTAACAAATAATATTTATACTTACCACTGGGTCTAACAATGCATATTAACATTTTGGTATTTTGTCTCAGAAAAGTGGTAGCATTACCTACAATGGGCATAAGCTTGATGAGTTCTGCGTTCAAAGAACTGCTGCTTACATAAGCCAAACAGATAATCACATTGCAGAACTCACCGTGAGAGAAACCTTAGACTTTGCAGCTAGATGTCAAGGTGCAAGTGAAGGTTTTGCAGCGTACATGAAAAATCTGGTCAAGTTAGAGAAGGAAAAAGACATAAGGCCAGATCCAGTAATTGATGCATTCATGAAGGCATCATCTGTTGGTGGTAAAAAGCACAGCATTACAACAGATTATGTTCTCAAAGTGCTTGGTCTTGATGTTTGTTCAGAGACAATTGTTGGAAACGACATGTTAAGAGGGGTTTCTGGGGGACAAAGGAAAAGGGTTACTACAGGTGAAATGGCAGTTGGACCAAGAAAAACCCTGTTTATGGATGAAATATCTACTGGATTGGATAGTTCTACTACATACCAAATTGTAAAATGTATTGGGAATTTTGTTCATCACATGGAAGCTACAGTACTAATGGCTCTGCTGCAGCCTGCACCTGAGACATTTGAATTGTTTGATGATTTAGTGCTACTATCTGAAGGACACGTGGTTTATCAAGGCCCTCGAGCAGAAGTGTTGGAGTTCTTCGAGTCATTAGGCTTCAAACTACCACCACGAAAGGGTGTTGCAGATTTTCTTCAAGAGGTACATCAATAACAGCCAGCACTTCAATACCTGGAAAGTTTCTTTATTAAACATGTGCTATTTTGTGTTATTCATTCTCCTACTCTAAATCTAAACCCCATCTTACTATTAAAATTCCAGTACGTATAATTTAGTAAACATATTGGAGGAACAAAACTAATAAGCCTACCATTATTGATCTACAATAACTTTGTTCAAGCACGTTTTCCTCAAGGTACCGGTAGATAACCTTTTTTACTTTATTGCCAGGTAACGTCTAAAAAAGATCAAGCTCAGTACTGGGCTGATCATTCGAAACCATACGCATACATTTCTGTTTCAGAAATTGCAGAAGCCTTTAAGAAGTCCAGGTTTGGAAGGTCTGTGGATGACACTCTCTCTGCTCCATATGATAAATCTAGCAGTCTTCCTGCTGCTTTGCCAATAACTAAATATGCAACCTCAAAATGGGAGCTTTGTAAAGCATGCTTTTCGCGAGAACTACTGTTGATCAGCAGGCATAGGTTTCTTTACACATTTAGGACCTGCCAGGTATATGCTTAATTTACTCAGTCCCTCAAGTGTTATTTCACTTTCAAATGTATAATTCTTTTTCATTTTTAATCTGTATGTCATACTTTTTGAAGGTTGCATTTGTTGGAGCTGTGACATGTACAATGTTTTCTAGATTGAAATTACACCCGACAGATGAAATAAATGGCAACCTTTATCTTTCTTGCTTGTTCTTTGGGTTGGTGCACATGATGTTTAATGGGTTTTCCGAGCTACCTCTTATGATATCTCGGCTTCCAGTCTTTTACAAGCAAAGAGACAATCACTTTCATCCTGCATGGGCATGGTCTGTTGTTAGTTTGCTTCTGCGCATACCTTACTCTATTATCGAAGCTGTTGTATGGTCTTGTGTCGTATACTACTCGGTTGGATTTGCCCCCGGTGCTGGGAGATTTTTCCGTTTCATGTTTTTGCTGTTTTCTGTGCACCAAATGGCTTTGGGTCTCTTCCGGACAATGGCATCTCTTGCAAGAGATATGGTCATTGCCAATACATTTGGATCAGCTGCACTAATTATTATATTTTGTTTTGGTGGATTCATCATTCCCAAAGGTACTAAAATCTTTTGCTTGGTTAGGAGATTGGTTATTATTAGTAATTTGCCTTGTTATATGTCTGGTAACTGACCTACCTGCCTCTTTTTTTTCAGATAGCATTAAGCCATGGTGGGAATGGGCCTTTTGGATATCACCACTATCATATGGACAACGCGCTCTTTCTGTCAATGAATTTACAGCTGTAAGGTGGAGCAAGGTATGCTTATGTCAATTTTCAGTCAAATGATCAAAATGTTAATTATTTCCTTATTTTGTTCATGAGATGTGAATTCATTGTTTAACGCTTTGGGAACTTTGCAGATATCTCCTTTAACTAACAGAACAATTGGGCAAAGTGTTCTCCAAGAACACAACTTACCAAATGGTGATTACTGGTATTGGATTGGAGTTGGTGCTCTGTTAGCTTATGCATTGGTTTTCAATTGCATAGTGACTCTGACCTTGATGTTCCTAAATCGTGAGTTTGAAAGAAATTTGTGTGTTTATATCTCCAGTTAATGCATTCAGTTTATAAATTAAACATATGTATTGTTTTGTGTTCATGTTTTATTTGTATATCATCTCTAAGAATGTTGTTCATCACATGTTCTTCACAGCACTAAGGAAAAATCAGACAGTGCTTCCACTTGATGACACACAAGAGAGTCCTGCTGCGGATGGTCAGTCTCAACTCCGCCATCTACCTCTTGTATTCATATATTTAGATATTTAGGAGGTCCAGTTGATTTGTAATAGTTACAATACTCTGATTATGCAGGGGGTAAAAACAAGACTGTGTCTATCCCAAAATCAACTGGAGATAACGGCCCAAGAAAGGGGATGATCTTACCATTTCAGCCATTAACAATGACTTTCCACAATGTTAACTACTCTGTTGACATGCCAAAGGTGTGCATCCTTTCAGCTTTACTTTCTTTTAGCTAATGAGACCTAGTTTGTAGTCCTTCCAGTTTATGTAGTATATATTGTAGGTAAAGCAAATGGGTATCTTTAATATTTGTAGGAAATGAAGTCACAAGGTATACCAGAATCGAAGTTGAAACTCTTGTCGGAGGTGAGCGGAGTATTCTCACCAGGTGTTCTTACAGCTTTAGTTGGGTCTAGTGGAGCTGGAAAGACCACTTTGATGGACGTCCTTGCTGGTAGGAAAACTGGTGGATACATAGAAGGAGATATCAAGATATCTGGTTACCCGAAAGAGCAACGTACTTTTGCAAGAATATCAGGATATGTTGAGCAAAATGACATACATTCTCCTCAACTTACAGTTGAAGAGTCTCTATGGTTTTCTTCTGCTCTTCGCCTTCCAAAGGAAATCAGCACAGAGAAAAGACTTGTGAGTTGGTGCATACGACTTATGATATTTATATTTGTTTTTCTTTCCCTCTTTGTTCCATTTTATTTTCACATAACCTTACTATGTTAACATTGCAGGAGTTCGTCGAAGAAGTAATGAAACTAGTAGAGCTTGATACTCTAAGGCATGCTTTGGTTGGTTTGCCAGGCAGTTCAGGCTTATCAACAGAGCAAAGAAAACGCTTAACAATTTCTGTTGAGCTTGTTGCCAACCCTTCAATTATCTTTATGGATGAACCCACATCTGGACTTGATGCAAGGGCAGCTGCCATTGTGATGAGGACTGTTCGTAATACCGTTGATACAGGAAGAACGGTGGTCTGCACTATACATCAACCAAGTATTGACATATTTGAGGCATTTGATGAGGTACCGTTGGATTATTATCTTACAGTTTTAAATATGATGTTCCGTCCACTTTTAAATATGATCTTCATCTGAATTTCTGATTGATTTGATCCATAGCTTCTTCTTATGAAACGAGGGGGGCAAGTTATATATGGAGGAAACCTAGGCCAGCACTCCCAGACAATGATAAACTACTTTCAGGTAAAATTTTCATTTGTTACTTAATGCACAATCTAATAGGTTCACTACTATATCAAATTGGAATAATATGTAGTGTTTCTTTGAGTGTATCCTCATTACTGTTTTCTTCTGCAGGAGATTAATGGAATCACTCCGATTCCAAGCGGGTACAATCCAGCAACCTGGATGCTGGAGGTAACCACACCGGCTTGTGAACAGAGAATTGGGGAAGACTTCGCTAGCATATACAGAAAATCAGAGCAGTTCAGGTACCTTTGTTTGATGTTGTGGTAATATCTACAGTGAGCAAGACCCCTGCTACTTCTGTCTACTTCGTTCTTTATTCTTACTAGCAGCAATTGGTTCTTACAAGTATCACGTTATGCTATTTCTTGTATAACCATCTTCACATTCTTGCTTCAGGGAGGTGGAAGAGTCCATCAAGCAGTTTAGTACTCCTCCAGCTGACTCAAAACCATTAAAGTTTGCTTCCACGTATTCACAAAACACATTGGCTCAATTTTGGACCTGCTTATGGAAACAAAATCTTGTGTATTGGAGAAGTCCACAGTATAATGCCATGAGGTTAATCTTTACTACGCTTGCTGCATTGATATTCGGTTCAGCATTTTGGGATGTTGGTACAAAGAGGGACTCAATTCAATCATTAATGATGGTTATGGGAGCTCTTTATGCTGCTTGCCTGTTTCTTGGGGTCAATAATGCTTCTTCCGTTCAGCCAATTGTTTCGATTGAGAGGACAGTATTTTATCGAGAGAAAGCAGCTGGAATGTATTCTCCTTTGGCTTATGCAGCGGCCCAGGTAAGTCCCTCTACACTACTGAGTATTAAGATTAATTATCAAATTGTATTTCTGGAAAGCAAGAGTATATATACATATTTATATATCTTCTTTGCCTTCTATTGGCCATGCAGGGCCTTATAGAGATCCCATATATTGCTGTACAGACAGTAGTATACGGGGTGATCACATACTTCATGGTCAATTTTGAAAGGACAATCAGTAAGTTTTCTAATTCTTCCATTGGAATTGAACTCTTTGTTAACCATGGGATCATCCTCACTAATATTTCTTCCCTTGCAGCAAAATTCTTGCTCTATATACTGTTCATGTTCCTCACATTCACCTACTTCACCCTTTATGGCATGGCGGCTGTTGGTCTCACTCCTTCTCAACACCTGGCAGCTGTCATCTCTTCTGCATTTTACTCATTGTGGAATCTCCTCGCCGGTTTCCTCATCCCCAAACCAGTTAGTAACATATCCTTTTTCCATAAAATAATATGTCCTGCTATATTATGTTACCTACATTGATCTTGGCACGTTTTCTCACAGCTTAAGATTTTGGGATTCAGTTTGTCCAACACTTAGAACCTTTGTTCATTAGTCAACCAACTCTTGCTTCTTGTGTCATTTCAGAACATCCCGCCATGGTGGATTTGGTTTTACTACATCAGCCCAGTTGCATGGACACTTAGAGGTATTATCACTTCCCAACTTGGTGATGTGGAGACCATTCTTGTCGGACCTGCGTTTAGGGGCAACGTTAAAGAATACTTGGAAGTCAGCCTTGGCTATGGCCCTGGAATGATTGGAGTTTCAGTAGCTGTGCTACTGGGCTTCAACGTCCTTTTCTTCAGTATCTTTGCCTTCTCCATCAAATTTCTCAACTTCCAGAGAAGATAGACGGGTGAAGGTTCAGCTTATATCAGTGCTTCATGAATTTCCCGCATTATATGCACAATCATTCTTCTACAAGAGGCAGTCATCAGAAAGAGGCAAAAGTACTAGCATGAATGAATTATTGGAACAACTCAAAGCTCAAGTGGCAGAGGCTCTTCAATCTGCCCAGCCATAGAAATAAGCATTCTTATGCACTAGTATAATAATCAGCAAATTAAGCACATAGTCTTACACTTCTTTAGCTCCTTACAAGAATTCTTGAGGATAGTTGCAAATATTTTTTGGATGCATTGTAACTACGGAAGCATGGTAAAGATGACTGTCAATTCTGTATCCTGCTATGAAAACTCACTGTCCCTGGTATTAGATTCACACCAAGCATACCTTGTATCCAATTAATTTGGGAGCTTCAAACTTTCAATACAGTTTACTGATGCAAAGAAAGTGGAGAAGGAAAAGAGATCTTGCATGCATTTCACACACACACATATGTTTGTGTGGGTTCTGAGCTCCATTCTTCTCTTTCATTGACATTCACTTTTGAGAGACATCCAGAACAAGAAATGTGCCCTATAATCGCTTAGACTTTCACTTTTCACTTGGTACTAACTACAGGCCACAGATTTAGTTACAGAGTAAGGCATATTTCTTGTCATCTACTGTGAGGAACTACCAAAACACAAGGCTTGGTTTCTTTTGTAGTAAGTTTCTGCAAGAGGCACATGTGACATAAAACAGATGAGGGGTCTCTGGTTTTCTTCTGCTCTTTTCCTTCTGAAGGAAGTCAGCATAGAGAAAAGACTTGTAACTGCTGTATATGACTTGTGCTACTCGTATTCTTTCTAATTTTCCTCATTTCTCCAGTTAACATAATTTTACCATGTTCACATTCCACGAACTTGTCAAAGATGTGATGAAACTAGTAAAACTTGATACAGGAATGCTTTGGTTATTGTTTTTGTAGGCAAGTTCAGGTTTATCAACAGAGCAAAGATCAGTGCTCATAATTGTTGTGGAGCTTGTTGCCATCCTTCAATTATCTTTATGGATGAACATGAACTTGCATCTGAACTTGTTGCCATTTTCACAAGGACTGTTTATAATACTGTTAAAACAGGAGAACAAGTTGGGAACGGACTAGCAATTAACCGCATCTCATTGCCTTTCCCATAGGCAGAAATATGCTAGTTGTGGTGCAAACTCAGTTTTTGAGCTGCCTTCTTAATTACGCTTGTGGTAACAAGTCAGCATAGCTCATATAATGGCTTAGTTTTTTGGTTAGACTTCTCATTACCAGAGTTCTTCATGATAGTTACAGTGTATTGAGATCCTATATATGTAACCTTGAATTTTAGCAATGTAGCAAGGCAAGCATGCTAAATAATAAAGATCACTAAACTGCCATGGATAAACTGCATGTCGAAATTGAGTTTGATACTGTGAGGCTTAGACTCCAGCTCTCACTCTCCATATCATGAATGTGATCTAATGTAGATAAACTTTAATGGAACTCCTCATTTGCTCACCAACCTTCATAACTGTTTTCTTTATGAAAATGATTACTGTATCCTCGCTTTCAAATATGGATCCTGCAGCTTTCGGTAATGAGCCACTGAACCCAACAATAACCATATGTTTTCTATAGTGTTCGGTGTTTAGCTAAATACGGTGTTTACTGTTTAGAGTGTTTGTTGCCTATCAAAGCTTGCAATAACCACTTAAAATGAGAATTCAGTAGACGCCCACCGAACCCTATGATTTGCATTTGGTAGCCAAACATTCAAATATTGCTATATTCGATCAACTTACAAATGAAGGTAAAGTCAGAATATTTTGACAGAAAACAGATTGTGGGGAGTCCACTGATCGAGCATGTGGCCAGCCAGTGCTGAACCTTGTGAAGATGAAAAGTTTGGTAGTAAAAAAATAAAAAATTGGTTTTTTTTTTTTTTTTTGCCGGGGGGGGGGGGGGGGGGGGGGTGGCGGGGGGATGTAAATATGTAATGCATAAACAACAAATGAATAAATAGACAGTGCAGCCCCCCAGTTAAACATAAAAATATGCCAGTTTTGGCTGAAAAAGGAAACACCCCAAGACAAGATGAGTGAAAACAGGAGAGACTTGAGAAGTAAACAATGCATCTGTATTATTCCATTACCCGAAAACACCTGTATGATCATAAAATAAGCAACAAACAATAGGGTGGTCAACAGAAAACCATGCATAGGGCAAAGCATTGCAGTAGTTTATGGTGCTCCACATTCCCCAAACTTAAATCAATCTAAACCAAGTCAAAACCATGCTTAATTTAAGGTATTAGTTTCTCATCTCTCATACAATCTATCCAATACATGATTGAATCCACTGTCTTGTACCTTACAGTAAAACCAAGTCCGTCAACTTTTTCTCGAGTCCCCAAAATCTTAACCGGGCAGCGAAACAGAACATCCAAGAAATCCCAATTGGCTAAACTATCCATCTCACTTTCAACCAGCCCTTTTTCTGCTACAATTTGTTCCCACACTTGTTGCTTGTCAGCCATGGCTTTTGAATACCAGAAGTCCTCAGAAAACGTGTGTTCTTCTGATACTTGTACTCCAAGCTTTTCTGCAACAGAATTCCAGATCTCCTTCCATGTAAAAGTCGGACCGTTGATTGCATTAAACGAATTGCTATGATCCTCCAAATGAACATTTGTGGCTGCCCAAATGTGCTGATCAGCTACTAGCCTTGCATCTGAGCCATCAATACAAGTCTCTTCCCAACACTTTTTAGTCCCTCCAAACACAAAAGGGAGATTTAAATGCTTACAAATAGTCCCATAAACACATAAACAACCCATAAAATTGTACAAAGTCCTAGAAGAACTACCAATTAACAAACCAGGCCTATGCACAGACCAACCTATCTTACCATGTAGCCTCTCCTTGAGTAAGTCTTCAAGAGCATAGTAAAAGTTGTAGCTTGGATTCACTCGCGGAGACTCCTCATTGTAGTATCGAGCTTCTTCATTTTCATCAAAAGGGCCTTGCAGTGACACATAATGCTTCATTCCAGTCTGAAGAGAAACATGCCTCAATGCCATGGCACCAGGAATTATTACATCCAAGGCATTGGACATCATGGCTCTGTTTTGGTCACAGCACTCAATGCTATCCAATTGGTACTGGCTTGCCCAAGTGACCCAAAAGACATGAGTCACATCTTGCAACAATGGGAGTCTTTTCTGGGTTTCCAAAGGGTTTAGCAAATCACATTGGATGAAATGGAAATTTGAAGAACTTTGATTAATGGGTATGATCTGATGATCAGGAGCTCGAGCTATACCGTAAACCTTCCATTTGGGTTTTGATATTAGCTTTCTGGCAAGAACCTTCCCAACTAACCCAGTTACCCCAAAAATGGCTGCAACATTGTCAATGGCAGCAGCCTCTGGTTTTTTAGTTTCTTCAGCTGCCATTGACATAGAACTGGGTACTCTGCCTCAAGTTTATAGGCACAATTCCAAGCTTGCATTTTAAGATAGTATATGCTTCAGTTGAATTATTATAAAATGCTAGTTGTAATCAAAACGAGCAACATACTGATTAATATAATGACTTCTCTTTTGTTAACCCTATGTTCTGGTTTATATTAAATCACTGGGGATGCTGTTCATTGCGGCATCAAAACCTATTACATGGCAAGTCAGCCGGCAATATGTGACCGTGGCCGTTATACTGCTGGCTTCACAGCTA
The DNA here is from genome assembly GCA_025331145.1 of Rosa persica. NCBI lineage: Eukaryota > Viridiplantae > Streptophyta > Magnoliopsida > Rosales > Rosaceae > Rosa > Rosa persica. The sequence continues at coordinate 56,484,926 of WFKR01000005.1, forward strand.
CAACAAAGATTAAAATATGTTATTGAGCGTTTTATGATCCAGCTCTTCTTTCAAAATACATTAGTGACTCATTCTGTACCAGTTAAGATTTTGGAAACTAGTAATTGTCTAACATGTTATAAGAGCAAGGACAACCAAGTCTCGAGTTAGAAACTCGTGATTGCAACACGATTCCCAGTTAAATAACCAATTAGTTCTCATAAATGAAACGTGACAAAGAAGCTCCGAGAAGTTTTCCTTATGCATCCTGCCTTAAGATTCTCTGACTTCAAAGCATTTCATCGAATAACTTGTCGAAAAGAAAATACTGATGTCACTCCACTAATAATATTCGCAGAAGGTATATCCCAAACCACAACCACACATTAATATATATATATATATATATATATATATATATATATTATATAGGGTTATAGTTAGTTGGTGCTACTAATGCATAGTTTGGTGGTGGCACAAGAAAAACATTATAAATGTTTAAGGACAAGCTAAATTAACAGAGAGAGAGTAATGTTTCAGAGAGAATGGAGATTTCAAGTGTGTTTATTCATCTCATACAAGAGGGTATTTATAGGAATACATTGTAGTGTGAATGCTCAAAGAGAAAACCAAAATGATAACAATCTCAATAATGAAATCTGCCATGTTTGTTACCCCCTGGTAAAACATGTCACACAAGTCTTCATACATTCAAGTACTTATGTTTATACACTCAAGTACCTATCTATACATTTATGTATTTGTTACATGTTATAGACATATATAGTATAATACATTTATACTACAACACTCCCCCTTGGATATTTCATGTCAATAGTATTGTGTTGGTAGTGCGCTTCGAAGTTGCCTCGTTAAAAACTTTGCCAAGTAATAGAACCTTGTGGGAAAAAACAACCTTGGTCGAAGGAGAAAAAGAGCACAACGCACGTTGAGTGTGGAGTATGTTTCTGGATACTCCCCCTGATTTAGATTCCCCTTGAGGATCGTGGGAGTTCGGATATCCTTCTCAATCCGATGCTCTTTACAAGTTTCTCGAAAGGAGATTTTGGAAATGACTTAGTAAATAAGTCAGCTACATTTTCTTCTGATCGGATTTGATTTACTTCAATGTTCAGAAGTGTTTGTTGTTGCTGATTGTAGAAGAATTTCGGCGATATATGCTTGGTATTGTCGTCTTTGATGAAACCTAATTTCATTTGCTAAATACAAGCTGCATTATCCTCGTAAATGCATGTAGGTTCATTTGTGTAAATTTCAAACCACAAGTTCCTCAAATGTGTCTATTTACAGACCTTAGCCATATGCATTCACGCACGGCTTCATGTAGGGCAATAATCTCTGCATGATTTGAGGAAGTAGCAACAAGGGTCTGTTTTGTAGATCTCCAAGATATCGCGGTGCTTCCCATGGTAAAGACATAACCTGTTTGGGAACGATCTTTGTAAGGGTCAGAGAGATACTCTGCATCAGCAAAGCCCATCAAAACATCATTATCATTTTAATGGAGGGGAGGGGGAGAACGTCGGTCACTATGGATAGTGTTGCCGGTGTTCACATTTCTTTTCTCTCTATAGGGACAAAACAAGCCCATATCAATCGTACCTTTCAGGTATCGAAAGATTGTCTTTATACCAACCCAATGGTGGCGTGTTGGCGCAGAACTATGTCAAGCTAATAAGTTTACTGCGAATGAATCCGGTCTTGTGCATTAAGCTAAATACAATAATGCGCCTATCGCACTTAGATATGGTATTTCAGCCTCTAATAAATCTTCGTCCTCATCCCTTAGACGAAACGGATCTTTCATGGGCTCAAGACTACGGTTGATCATGGGAGTACTCACAGACTTTGCTTTATCTTCATTAAAGCGCCTTAATAACTTTTGAGTATATGCTGACTGATGGATCATAATCCCATCATTACGGTGCTCAAGTTCTATTCCGAGACAAAACCGTGTTTTCCCGAGATCTTTCATCTCAAATTCAGATTTCAAATATTTAACAGTTTCTTTTAACTCATCTAGAGTTCCAATTAGATTCATGTTATCTACATAAACTGCTATAATTGTAAATCCGGATCTTGTCCTTTTAATGAACACGCAAAGGCATATTTCATTGTTAACATATCTCTTCCCAATCAAGTAGTCACTTAGACAGTTATACCACATCCGTCCGGATTGTTTCAATCCATATAGTGAGCGTCTTAATCTTATTGAAAACGCGCTCCGTGATTTAGAGCCACTTGATTTGGGTAATTGAAGTCCATCTGGAACCTTCATATATATCTCTGAATCTAGATCCCCATAGAGATATGTTGTAACCACATCCATGAGCTGCATGTCAAGTTTTTCGAAACTACCAAACTGACAAGGTAGCGGAACGTTATAACGTCCATTACGGGAGAATATGTCTCCTCGTAGTCGATTCCAGGGCGTTGTGAGAAACCTTGCGCCACAAGGCGGGCTTTGTATCTAACAACCTCATTTTTCTCATTACGCTTTCTAACAAAGTCCCATTTATGGCCAACAGGTTTTATATTTGGTGGTGTCAGTGTTATAGACCCAAATACCTGTCTCTTTGTTAGTGAATCAAATTCAGTCTGGATCACATCTTTCCATTTGGACCAATCTGCTCTTCGTTGACATTCTTCAACGAAGCGAGGTTCGATATCATCGTATTCTATAATTCCTTTTGCAATATGATATGCAAATGCATCATCAATAGCCATAGAATTTCTGTCCATAACCATCATTACATGTATACTAGTGTAATTCGTGGAGATCTCTCTATTCTCTGGAATTGGTTCTGCCATTAGAGCGTCCTCCAATGATGTCTCTTGGACATAACCATAATCCGGAATTTTTTCATGAGATGGATTATTTGTATCGATGATTAATGGATTATTTTATGTCAAACTAGCTTTTTTTCTTGGGCGAGAATCCATCAAACCTATGGGCCTCCCGTCCTTCCTGACAGGAGCCGTGGGCCTAGCCACTGCATCACCCATATAGGGGACATCATGTCCATTAGTTTTAGGGCAATCCTTGCAGGTACGTTTGCAACAGGTATATGTGATCTTGTCACTTTAGCGATATCAGAAAACGCATCAGGCATTGATTCTGCTATGTTCTGAAGATCGAGAATTCTCCGCACTTCTATTTCAGACTGTGTGGTTCGGGGATCAAGATGAGACAAAGTGGGGACAGACCACGACAATTCCTGTATTTTCTGTTGAACATTAGTATTCATATCTCCCTTTAATGACTGGAAGACTGTCTCATCAAAGTGACAATCCACAAATCTGGCGGTAAATAGATCACCTGTCAAGGGTTCTATGTAGCGGATAATGATTGGAGAGTCATATTCAACATAAAGGCCTAAGCGTCTTTGAGGACCCATTTTGGTGCGCTGTGGTGGCGCAATTGGCACATAGACTGCACACCCAAATATGCGTAAGTGTGAGACATCAGGCTCATACTCAGTCACCATCTGGGACGCAGAAAAGGGTTGGGTGGCAGTGGATCTCAGACGAATAAGCATAGATGCATGCAATATTACATAGCCCCAAGCAGAAATAGGGAGATTGGTGCGCATAACAAAAGCCCTAGCAACCATTTGAAGTCTTTTAATGGCAGCTTCTGCGAGTCTATTTTAGGTGTGTACATGAGGGACAGGGTGTTCAACCTCAATCCCAATGGACATGCAATAATCATCAAAAGTTTTTGATGTAAACTCTCCAGCATTGTTAAGACGAATTGACTTAATAGGATGATCAGGGTGGTGAGCCCTTAACTTAATGATTTGTGGTAGGAGTTTAGCAAATGCAGCATTTCTTGTGGATAAGAACATGACATGTGACCAACGTGTCGATGCATCAACCAACACCATAAAATATCTAAATGGTCAGCAAGTTGATTGGATAGGTCCACAAATATCACCTTGTATTCTTTGTAAGAATGGTATATTTTCTTTAGTGTCCTTTGTATAGAATGGTCTTGATCCTACCTTTGCTAAAGAGCAAGCTTTGCAAAACGAATGATATGCTTTAGAAGTAACTCTTTGGACCAATGTTTGGTTCGTACTTCTTTTATTTTTGAAGAATGGATGTCCGTGTGAAGTTTTTAATATATGGAGCATCATATCACGACCTGGATGTCCCAAACAGTCGTGCCAAAGCCTGTATGTGTCAGGATCCCATAAATTTTTATTCATGACATGGTTGGATTCAATGACTCTAATAGTGGTTGCATACAATCCACTAGAGCGACACATAAGTTTCTCTAATACTCGTGTATTTCCGTAGTTATTAGAGGTGATGCAAAGGAACTCTTTTCCATTCTCACAATGTGTTTCCACATGAAAATCATTGGCTCTTATGTCTTTAAAGCTTAATAGGATTCTTCCAGCCGTTGGAGCATATAGAGCTTCGGCAACATTAATATTTGTGCCATTTAGTAACAAAAATTGAGCTGGTCCTCGACCATGAATCAATTGTGATGGTCCTACTATCGTAGTTACTGAAGATCGACTAGGTGTCATCCATAAAAATAATTGTCTATGTCGTAATATAGTATGTGTGGTGCCACTATCAAGAAGGTATTTCAATTCTTCAGAAAACATACTGAAAAAGAATAAAGTTCGGAATATTAACACATGTCCATGACATTGAATGATAATGCGATACTTTATTAATAGGGAAAATAGCCAATGATTACATCAAAGTTTTTCATAAGTCTATTCCAAAAATCAAACTTTAGACAAATTTTTGTCACTCAATCCGTTTGGTAATTCCAATAAAATATGACCAGGAAAGTAGAGAGATGTTGGTGGAGCGAGGCTCACTTAAATACCCCGATCTCAATTACTTTCCTAGACATCATAACTTCATTGGGTACGCCACATGAGAAGTATTAATACAATTGTTATTTATTGACTAAGGCACATTTGCCGTTCTTGGAAAATAGAAAGAGGACTATTCTAATCAAAGTCTGTGACATCCTCGTGCTCTTCATTTACAGCTTTGAAGTCCTCAACGGTGAGATTGACATCTTCACCATCTTCATCTTCAGCAAGGTTGGCTTCTTGCTCTCTTGCTTCCCTATACTCCTTGTAGCGTGCAGCTAGTTGGGTACTTGCATGACATTGCTTAAATCAATGCTCGATTGATCCACATCGATGACACATGTCATTGTGGTTACCTCCCTTCATTTGAGGTGCAGGTTGTGCAGGTTTTGCACGTTCTGGATATTCTCTAGGAGGGTTGCTGCTACTACCACGGCGCATAGTGCGACCTCCACGACTCATTGTGCTATTTCCACGGTCGGTGTTGCCATATCTCCCTCTTCCACGTGTGGAGTTGTCATCATGTGTGCCCGCTCTAAAGTTGTGGTTTCCTTCTTTATTGGAGCGGTTATATGGACTCATTCGTCCTTCATATCCCCTATTATTAGGGTACACATGTCCCCTATTGTTAGGGTACCGCTCCTTGCGCACTCTCTTGGGTGCATTATAATTTGCCTCATGAACGCTCTTAGTTCCAACGGGTCTTGAATTATAATTCTTTACGAGGATGTTGTCGTGCTATTCAGCTACAGACAAAACATTAATGAGCTCATTGAACCTCGTAATTCGTCCAGTATTTACTTCAGTGCGATATTGCTTTGATAGAAATATTGCTGCAACAGGGAAGGTGGAGAGAGTTTTCTCAATTAACTCTTCATCTGTGAGGGGTTTTTGACAGAACCTCAACATGGCTTTGAGGCGAAGAGCCTCTGAATTGTACTCAGCAATAGACTGAAGTCGGAGAAGCGTACATCGTTCCACTGAACCTTCAAGTCAGGGAGGAGGAAATCTTGGATATTGTTAAAGCGCTCTTCTAGCGCCCCCATAGATCATTTGCATCTTTGATGGACATATCCTCTAATCTGAGTGTTTTGTCCATATGGTGTCGCATCAAGATGATTGCTTGTGCATGCTTTTTGGGTGTTCGTGGGAACACAAGACTCGCGTCTGGTGCAAGGATAATTGGCAATATCCCTTTCGATGTGAGATGGTTCTCAACGTCGGTTTTCCAGCTATGGTAATCCGAACCTATTAAGTCAAGGATTTGAAAATCGAGTCTAGGTTCATCGACATCCTTGAAGACAAGAAGAAAATATTAGTTTCGGAGTTTAAACTTCCACGAAAAATAATAAGATTTCTGAGGTATGTTACCAAGAAATCAATTTCCAAGAATCATTATGAACACTCTTAGTTCATTGATTACGAACGCTCTTAGTTCGTTTGGCGTGAATTTCTATAATTCCGCTTTTGATTGTAAGTTTCCGAGAAAAAGGAAAAAGGAGAGAAAATGAATAAAAACTCAAAAAATGAGAACTTTTAGTAAAGAATACCTTGAAATAGTGTTGCCGAAAAATTTGGCCGAGAAAAATTATCGGAGGTGATCGGAAGGATCGCTGGGAAAAATCGAGAAAATTGTCTGAAAAGTCGCCCGAAAAATGTCGGAAAAGTCGTCAGAAACTTGCCTTGCAAATCTGTCGGCAGCTTCTCGGCAGTTGTCTCAACAGCTGCTGCATAGCGTCTAGGCAGCTACTCGGTAGGTGCTCGACAGGTCTCGGCAGCTCTCGGCAGGTGCTGTCGACAGCTCTCGGAAAGGCTTCTCGGCAGGTACTCAGCAGGACTCAGCAGCGGTCCGGTTGGTGCTCAAAACTTCCAGTGGCAGGTTCAGGCCTTTTCCGGCCAGTTCTGAGGTCGGTTCCGGGCTTCTGGAATCAAGGGTTTTGATATGAGCTAGGGTTTGGGGGTTTTTTGTAGGTTTGGAAAAATGACTTTGATTGATGATGAACTCTACTCTTGTCAATTTTCGATTCTAATTCTAGAGCAACTTCGTGCTGATAACGTGTTTAAGGACAAGCTAAAATTAACACAGAGAGAGAGAGAGAGTAATGTTTCAGAGAGAATAGAGATTTCAAGTGTGTTTATTCATCTCATATAAGAGGGTATTTATAGGAATACATTGTAGTGTGAATGCTCAAGAGAAAACCAAAATGATAACAATCTCAATGATGAAATCTGCCATGCTTATTGCCCCTTGGTAAAGCATGTCACACAAGTCTTCATACACTCAAGTACCTATGTTTATACACTCAAGTACCTATCTATATATTTATGTATTTGTTACATGATATAAACATATATAATATAATACATTTATACTACAACAATAAACTAGAAATACTTCAGAGTTCTGTTCTTGGTTAGGAAGCAATCTCCAGACTTTCTAAGTTAGAACATGCACAACAAACTATGGGGATGCATAATGTGAATAATTTTCTCATACATGCTATGGGAATGATGCCATTTTTTTTTTTTATGACAGGGAATGATGCCATTTACAATTTGTCAAACCTTTGACAGATCATAATCCATATTCAAACAAAGAAAGTTGAACTCCAATCAAGAAAGTTGTTTACTTCCATTAAATTATTTCAATCACAATATAAAAATCAAAAAGACATGATTGCATTTCCTCTGCTCAAATCAAATACACAAATTTAATGAAAAATTAAACCAGTTTGCCACCAGTTTCTAGCAGAATGAAGCAAAATCAACCTTATTACAGAGACATGAGAGAGCAGAAGTTATATACAAACATCTTCAGATAGAACTTCCAGTAATTACTTCATGGCCAGCCTCAGAGTCCACGGCTTGTTGAGAACACACTAAAACCCATCTCTACTTTAACCAAAATGGAATCAGGAGCTTTTTTTTAGCAAATGGAGGAATAGAGAGTGACCAATAAATCTCTTAAGCGCCATTATTTATTTGGGATAACTTGCCAATCAAGCAAACAAGACTCCGGCATAATAGTTGGAAGATAATTCAAGTACATTACCCAAATTGCTACCATTTGAATCATCTACAAGTAATCCATGACATGAAATTAGTATGAAATAGTAGCAAGCTTAATTATAGTTCATCTCAATCAGTACTTTAGAATTTAGGCTAGTGACTTACTCATGGGAGTTTTGTCAACAAAAAAGCAAGCAGCAATAATAATGTAGCAGAGGAAAAGAATGACTCCTTTCATATAATGTGAAGTTCCATCCTGAAAATTAATAACAGAAGAATGTTTTCATTTCTAATGTTAATTAAAAAGTGAAATTGAAAAACGGTATATTTAGATTAGGGGAAAGACCTGCAATGTAAAGGCTGTGATGATTATTGCGAAAGCAAGTGAACCAGTTTCAAGGAGACTAAAGTCAAGATCCATTTCAATCCCCATTATCCAAGCAACAATCACACTTAAAGGGACCTGAAAATTTATAGGAAGTTAGGTTTTTGTATGACTAATTTGAAGAATTTTAGATTACTCAATGTGCCTCGTTTTACTTGAATCTTGGTTCTTACCACAAACATGGAGATTTGAGATGCAGAACCTAAAGAAACACCCAAAGATATGTCCTGCATTGAATTAAAAGGAAATGGACAATTTAGTCTAAAGTGAAATTATATGATTCAAAAGACTATCATAGTGACAACCTCCTTCTGTGATTATCATACCAACTTGTTCTTGAGAGCAAATATGATTGATCCAGCATGTTCTGCTGCATTTCCCACAATTGGTAGCAAAATAATGCTGATAAAGGTCACAGAAATGCCCCAGGAGTTTGATGCAGCCTAATCGAGGAAGAATGCATATCATCAGTTGAGTACTTATTGTTGACTAATGCTTTGAAATAAAGTCACTAAAGAACTTTAACAAGAAAACTCTTCAAATTAAGATATTTAATACGACTGTAATTAGGTCTATATATACCTCAATTGTGCCCACGACATACTCAGACAAGAGCGCTATGATAACTGTCATACCAGACAGCCAACCGAATGCACTCCAACATCCAATCACTGCTTTCTCTTCTTCTTCATCATCTTCCTGTTTATTGCACTGAAACAAATTACTCACTGGCCAAAAAGGTGTATCATTAAAAACTATGATTTTCCAACTCCTCTGTCCCAAAAGATTTGGCCTCAAGACAACTGGGACATTACTATTTTATCGTTCATTCATGAGAAAGCAATGTTCATCTAATTGTATTTTCGCTTATGTTCATTCACTGTCCCATGCCAATAAGAGAAAATCCAGCTAACTATAAATTGTCTTCATTTTATTCTAAATTTTCTCATATGAAGCAAGACAAAAGTTTCAAGCTGCAGGCAGGGGCAGTCATATAACCCCTCCTTCTCATATTTATCATACTCCGGCCTTTTCACATGATAAGCCAATCTTGAGGGGTTGCCCCTTGTCCAATCTAAGACTCTCATACAACTTGATATTGATGGCAAAGGATTTGTTTAGGGTTTAGACAACCGCTGCCCTTTGGCCGGAAAGAATGATTCCGATATCAAGGGATTAGGACACTACAAATGGCTAACTTGCTCAAGTAAAACTATTACAATCCACACATGCATGCGATGAGTTAATGACAAACTTAACTAGAGGCATATGCCTTAAAACGACACAAGATGAAAGTTGAATTAACAACAAACAATAAAAGCACATGAATGAATTTTAAACGAGTGATTGTATATAGTTATGTTTCAAATTCATTATATCTAGTTCTCTTAGTTTCATCATGTTACAGAATCAAATCCTTTGTTTAAACTCATTTCATCCAAATTGTTCCTTAATTTTGTTTTAGTACTCTTTACATAGGGCATAGTACTGTTAATCACCTCTTGTGATTCAAACACTTGGCGGTGTGTTTTCAACTGGAAGAAGATATAAGCAACATATGCAATAAGCATAAAAATGCTGCTTGCTCTTGACAACTCAAGAGTGGAGGTGGCATAGGACTTGCTAACTCCTGAGGCATATCTGAACAAAAGTGGCAACATGTGACATAGTAACCCCAGCAGTAACAGTAGTGAATTCACATCAGCCTGTTTCTGAAAAATAGATAACAAAATAAATCTTATTAATTGGTCTGTTACTAAACTAACTATGTTAGGTATGGTATAAAATATTTTATTTTCTTAATTAATTTTCTTACTCTATCATATCTTTGTTCTTTTTTGATGTTGGCCAGGCCTCCACAAAGTAGAGAGGTGCCAAGAACAAGGAGGAGGTTTGAGAGAATGGAACCCAATAAGGAGTACTTGACGACATCTATTTTGTTCTCATGAAGAGCAAATAGTGCTATTATCATCTCCGTTGCATTTCCACACGTTGCATTAAGAAGTCCCCCAACTAGCAATTAAAAGCAAATGAAGCCCAATTATATATACCATTCACAAAAATGATTATATATAAAGAAAAATATATTCATTCTAATTTAGACGAAAGATTGCACCTGTTGGACCGGTGAAGTATGCGATTTGTCTAAGAAAACAAAAGAAGAGAAAAAAAATGTTAGAGTTCTAATTCTTGTAAAATCAAATTAAAACCCATCAAAAGAGTCGCACAACTGTTATGATCAATCCGCTGCTATTTGTTTTCCACTGGAGTTCTAAGACTGTCAATGAGTTTTTTTTTTTTTTTAATTTGTTTTTCGTATATTTCTTTTATGCATTTTTGTAGGACGAATGGGAGGAAATCGATCGATTTCAAAGAAACCAATCTCTAATTTTCTAAAGATCATCCTTGATTTCAAATTGAAACCATATGAGGGCTCAAATTCTTTGATTCCACAACCAAAATCCCCTGCAAATTTCGATTGTATCCTGTATTTCTCCTTTCTTTTCTTTCCTTTTGTGTAATACTGTGCAAGTTGTGCTGGACTAAGAATGACTACTAATAATTAGGTAACAAGCTTACTCGGTGAGGAAGCTGACACGTTCAGCCAGTGGAGTGAGTCCCAACAAACTCAAAGCAAAAACCCAAGGCTGCATGGCACAATAAGAATGATCAAAACCCAAACTAGGATCATCATCAAATATCAACAATTAATCAACAAACATCAAGAAACATCTAAAAATAAAAACAACAATACTATAGAGCTACCAAATAATTTTGGTGATCACTTACTCTTCCGAAGTGGTAAAAATCAGCCGCAATCGCGAGTGGAATGGCCGGAAAAAGTACGGCGAGCTTGGTGCCAAGGATCACCTCTTGCAAATTGTTTAGAAAATTTCTGAGCATTTGGAAGCGTACATTAGAAACAAGAATCGGGTCGGACTTTTTGCGTACCATGGAGGATGACAGGTTTTGAGGCGCCTTCCCAACACTCCATTGCTCCTTATTTTCACCATTCATATTATTAGTGCCGTTTACTAAACCCTTGTGATCGTCGTCGATTCCATTCTCAATGTTGTTGATGATGAAATCCTCTTGTGATCCCATAATGTCTCTGAAAAATATGGGAGGGTTTCAACAACGAATTGTTGTGTGTATGAGCTATGAACTTGATCGAGGTTCTCTCTGGGTGTCAATAGAGAATTTATGAGGTTATATATATGAATGTTGAAATGGATTTTTCATTTTAAGAGGTTAACGTACAGAAGCTAGCATAGAAAGGCAACTTCCTGGAATTTTCACGGGGTTTTGTTGGTTTGCTGCATGAGCTACACGTAACTATAAAGCTTCTCAAACCCTGAAGTCCCAGGTGGTAGCGGTGTCCAAGATGGTAGAAAATATTTGCCAAAAAAAAAAGATGGTAGACTATATATGAGCAGCTTAGTTCATCCAGATAAGTCTGAATCATAAGAAACTATTTTATTTTCTCTCTTTAGGAAAGAAAGAGAAAGCAAAAAAAAAAAATGTGAAGCAGAAAATAAATATGATATTAAGCAGGAGCTATAATTAACTTTGAAACACCCAGGGAATTAAGATAGAAACTGAAAATCCATTTAAGGGATCATTATATATGTGTTGTATGTTTTTCCACAATTGTGGTTAAGGATGTTAGGCATTAACTAACGGTTGAAATATATGCCGTCCAACTTTGAAAATAACTAGTTGGCACCATGCTGTTCAATTTTGAAAATAACTAGTTGCCACCTAGCTTATAGCTGTGAATGTTAATGCGTTTTTCACCTGCTTCAAGCACCATGTGTATTGTGCTTTTCACCTAAGTATCAACTCATACATTTCTTTGCCTCTCGGCTAAGATCAAGGAGATGTCTTAATGCAATAACTATTACCTGGCCTCGATGGATTGGAAATTGCACATCAACAAATAACGGCCCTCTTAAGTCTTAAGCCACATTTTTCAATCCCACAATTAGAGTAAAAATTTAGACATGATAAAATTGGACAGGACTCGATAACACTACATAAACATGAATGATTATAAGAATTTGGTTTGAGGTTATTCAGTTTGGTTTCATAGAAGGTTTTTCCGTTAACACGATAAGAACCATAACATAAGGGTATTCTTGTAAATTGGACTTTCTTTGTCTAGTAGACATGTGAAACTCTATTATTAATGCATCTCTCTTATTCATCCTAACTCCTTTATCAAACTTCAAAGCAACAATCTCAACTCTTAACTTTCAAAAAGAAAAATATACCTCGATCGTATAAGATTTATGTGTACATCCTATGTTACTTTAAGTTTATAAAATGTTGTGAGTTAAGATCTAGTTATTTTCTTAACGGAACTTAATGAGTTTTAACGGTTTCTACGAGATTTAATGGTATGGTTTTCATTTTAGCATCCTCTACACATTAACTTAACGGGTTGTTATCGTTTTTTATGATAAATATGCGAAACGAACTTAATATGACACGAGCACGTACAATACTAGACAGTATTTTGCTTGGTCTAAGTAATATGATATTTTGGGAATGAAATTAGAAATTCTAAACCTAGGTGTGAGATTCGATTAAGAATAAGATCCAACATGTCATTGATTATTACCATATATCCGTTTAGTTCATCTTTACGTTATAAATGTGTTTAATTAATCTCCGATTATAGACTGATGATAAGGACATAAGAACGAACTGATACATTTTATAGTGCTTAATATGTTTATAAGATCTCTTATAGATCACTCTAGAGGGACTTGCCGATTCCGAAAAATTGAGTGCTTACAGAAACTGTACGGCGAGCAAAATGATTAAATGAATACACCATAAACACACTAAACAGGATCTCTCTAGTTCTTCTCAAATTTTAATTTTTTTTTATTCACACCTATACTTAGTTATTATTATACATATTGATGAAATGAAATGGAAGAACATGCATATATACATGTTATATATGTACATCAAGAAGATGTTACGAAACAGACAACAAAGGAAACAGATTGATGGGAAAGGTGTAACAGTTCCACTAAGTTCAATGTGTAATATGTAGATCTAAAATATGTTCTCTTATTCGACACTTGGAGAACAATCAGAACATGCATGTATTGTTAGTTCTAGCTAGTACGCAAACAGCTAGGGAGAGAGAAGCTAGATAGCTAGGTCAGCTTCATATTTCCAGGTCGTACGTACCCCCAAAGAGCTAGGTCAGAACTTTCGTGGAATTTTCAAGCTCCTCATCGATGTGAATATCAAACGGTTGTCATTGCTCCTCACAGAATCATCAAACAGAAAGAAAAAAGGAAAAAAAAAAAAACAGAAAAACCACAAACTGAAAACCAGAATATACATATTGACGAAGTTTCCCATCGATGTAGAAGTTTTGTATAGTAGTGACATGCATAGAAATATACGGAACCGACTCCTACTCGATCTGTTTAGCAAAAATACATGGAGATCCCATGAAGAAGCTCATACTGTCGTTATTACTCAATATTTTTCGCATGCATGTCATTACTATGCACAAGTTCTTTTTTTGGTTTATGTCTTTGTTCTTGGAGTCCGTGTCTTACCAAGAATCTATGTGTCCAATGTTCTTTTAGGTTAGTAGAACTTGAGGGTTCTTAGATCAATGGCTTTGCAAATTTAATTACAAAATAATAATTGTACCTTTCTTTAATGTGAGAAAGAGAAAGACTTGTATAATACGTTCATCTCAACGTTGATGTTATAGTTAAAGAAAAACAACAAAAATCCACTAATTTCATTAAATGTACACAACTAGATTGAACTTTGCTATACTAAAGAATGACACTACAAGGCGCTCGGAAAAGTAGCGAAAATTGACTTGGGACTATTCCTGCAGAGAGAGATACTCGTCTTTTGATAATTCTAATATTTAAGGAACTATGTGTTACAACCAGGCACGTACTTATGACAATATTGCCTCTACATGCAATTTAATTTCTTCAAATTTCTCATCTGTTGGACAAAAGAAAAATGGTCGCTCAACCTATATTTGTTTATCTATTAAATTCTTTTAGTTACCGAATAACAAGTTAAGAAATTCTATTTGTGATTTTCAGCATTAAAATTAAAAAAATAAATAAAGAAAAATACTTGATTATACACAAAGAATCAAAGGTTTGAACATATATTCTTTTATTTTTGAGTGAAAAATAAAATACTTCATTAGAGCTCAGGCAAAAACGGCACATAAACATCCTAAAAAATGAGAAACATGACGTCATTCACATATACATCGAAGTTCATTTATTCAAGAATCTACAAACATTCAAGAATCTACAAACTATAAAAGTCACCTCACATAAAGATAATACATATTGAAACTCCCTTCAATTCGTCAATGCCCTCAATTGTTATACTCCAAGAGCTTCATTAGCTAGGTGTTTAAATAATCCCATAGCATGCATGCAAAAAACTATAGGTAAAAAGTGAGGGTGCTAAGACGCCCACCCTTAAGGCCAATCCCAAATGGTGATGTACTCTAGTTGAGGCCTAAGATGAGACCCAAGAGCCTCATCCATACCCCAACAAAGCATACCACCCCACCAGACCCATACTTGATTGAAGGCAACTCCACCCATCTAAAGGATCAAGCGGCTTGGACTTCCAGCAAACCATCGCCGCTGTCGCCGACTTGCTAGTGCTATGGCTGATATGCCCAAATAGAATCCACCCTTCCTTAGATAGATGAGTCCCTGGTATCTTAATCTAAACTCAAAACTAGATCGATTCCAGATCAGGTTGGTATACAAAGATCAAAGATAGCAGGCCAGATTGACTACCATGGCACCTTCAACCATCGCCACGTCATAACATAGTCGAAATCCTAAAATCAGATATATGAAAGCTATAGCTAGCTCTGTCTTCAAAGTGAGAATATCCCAATCCATCCCGTCAACAACGAAATTAGAGGAAATGTATGTAGCTTAGTGTTGCGACAACAAGGTCGTCGCTGCCACTTAGATTACAAGAGAAAGAAGCTCAAAATCAGGTTGCCCCCGTCGAGTATGGTTTTCTCTACTGTACTTACATAAGCATTTGCCTAAGCATTATTAGCTATAATGACCTACACTCATATAGTTGCCAGCGGCATCAACACCGCTAGGGGTGTTACCTAAGGAATCACCGCTAATAGGGCTACTGCTTGAGCCCCGGCTCTGCTCGAGATCAATGCTAAAGGGCCGACATGCGCCGCGCCAAGATCAACTCGCTGAAGCATCAGAAGATGTGAACTGATACACATCAGTCCTACATCGAAAGCAAGGAAGAGATCAGTCTCTCCCTCATTTATAAAAGGTCCACTCATTTCTCCTCATTAACTACGTATTTATTACTTACTTAACGTTACTTTGTCAACATAAATACATTGACTGACTTAGATATCGGAATAGAGAAGACCACAAACTACGGTCTCCCCTCTGACGCCTTTTGTATTTCACTTGACAGGTGATGCTAATGCTATAACCCAATCAGTAGCGGACCGAGCTAGGATCAGTGTTAACGAGATTTAGCTACTGCTAGATCTTAGACATTAACATCTACAAAGAGAGAAAGGATTCAAGGATTGGTGGGGGTCCAAATTAAATTTTTTTTTGTTCGACAATAAACTTATTTTTTCTCTAAAAAGAGGACACAAATTATGGTATATGAAAAATGAAAGATAAACTCTATTATGTGTTTAAGGACATCTAATTTATGTGTCTGCCCTAAACTCTAGTGACTTGTCCAAGTTGTAATAGGGTTAGTCTTATCAATATCTATGGAGGTATTTCAACCATTGTATGGTTCAAATACCTTGTAAGACGCCGATTTTTTGCTTGTAATCCTCTATATAAAAAGGCCCTTATTATCAATGAAAGACACAACTCATTCTCTCTCAATTTCTGATTTCCTAAAACATGTTATCAGCATAAAGCCCTAACTCTAAATCCCTAAAATTGTAACCTTCAAACCCTAGCTACCTCCGCCACACATCTTGAACTCCATAATCCCAGGAATCTAGAACCAGCGGTTAAATTTCCCAATTATTTCATCTGTTGGTCAACAACCAACCATACAGAACTTTCAAAAGCTTGCTTAGAACAAAGTAAGTATAAATAACAAGATATAAACACAAGAATGTCGGAAGCAGAAGAATTTTGATTTTCTTTTTCATAATTAGAATATTTTTATAGTAGTTTACCAAAGATGTTAATATTACCAAAAAAAGAATTCATCGAAATGAAAAAATAAAATACGCAATGATTCTTATTCTATTTCGTTTGTAAGATAAATTCAGAGTATTCAAATGAAAATTGTTTGATCATTCAATGGGTGTTGATTTCTCTTTTCAAATCAAGTTCTTCTTTGAAAGAACCAGAGTTAGCCGAGTAGCTCGAGCAGGAGTTTCTTAAAAGCTGAAAAACAGAAAACTGGGTTCTTTTTACAAAAAGTATGGGAAACCCGAAATGGAATACCTAGGTCGCAAGGTAAGGGAGGATGATTCTACTCACCAAGGAAAAGGTAAGTACTTTATAATTTCTTCTGAAGTGATATAGATCAATTTGGGGGGAGGGGGGGCGTCAGCCCACGGAAAAAATAAAACAAGGAGGTGTAGATGTGTCTTTCCAGTTTGTATTAGTATGAGTTGGACCAATAAGAAGGGGATGGTTTCACACTTTAGGATCGAAAGAAACAAACTTGTTGAATAATGATTGAGCTCCCTATTTCGTTCCTCCCAGGCGTGGATCTAACAACGGCTCTCCACTCCAGCACGTCCTCATATCGTGTCCCTCACCACAGCTTCACATCCCCAGAGAGATACATTCTTGCCATTGTGACTTGGTAAAGGGGCACGAACAACCTTAAAGTACTGTTCCATGTCTCAAAAGTCTTCGATCCATTTCGCTTGATTCGCCATCGAGCCACTGTTTACGGCCTTCTGTAGTATAGGAACCTCGACCCTACTCTCTAAAGCTTGCCCCTATCTATTACGGAAGCTCAAAACACTTGCACGACCCTCCGCCCTTGGCCTTCCATCATCGTCCGCCTAACCAATCCATCTTTCTTCAGAGAAGCAACCCGCCCGCTCGAAATCAGACCCCTCTGGTCGAAGAGGGAACCACCAGAACCAGCCATCGGAATTTCTAAACCGGTCTGGTTAGCCTCGATGGCTAGCCTCACTTCAGATTTCTATAGCGCCCCCGCACAACTTTGCACGCCAGCCCTCCGCATCCCTGCAACCCTGCGTTAGCCTTGCTTCACCTCGATAGTGTAGCGCCCCCTCTCTCAGACCGACCCTGCAAACTAGCCTCACTAGCGCCCCCGCGCATGTTGGCCTCGCCAGCGCCCCCACCCACGCTGGCCTCGCCACTACCCCCACGCAAGCTAGCCTCGCCAACCCAAGCAGATAGCCTCACTAGCGCCTATGCCCAACACTGCTCGACCTCACTTAGTGCCCTCACAAGCACGCCTACACACTTGCTACCCCATGCAACACCCATACACAGCGCATAGAAGGTTAACCTCGCTACCAACCAAGTTCCAGCCAGTAGACAGCCACCACTGGCCAGCAGCAACCTCCAGCCGACTTTTTTAATTAGATTACGGCCAATTTTTCAGACGACCTATTTTAGGTAATTTTTACTAAAAGTTATCGCTTTTCAGTACTTTTAATTTCTTTTCTTTTCTCGAGCAATTTCGACCTCCCTTCTTCTACCCTTCACTTCTTCTTTTGTAGGGAGACCTAATCCAAACTGTGGGGCTTCGTGCCATCTCCATGTTTGGAGCTTGTTGAAACCTCCAAACTTAGAGTTTGTTGAGAAGATACGATCGACCACATAGACATCATTGTTTCAATCTAATTTAATACCTCTTGGAATCGAATTTCTTAAGAGCGATTGCGCTCAGAAATTTCTTTTGTTTTCGTGGTAGGTTTTTTTTGCTCCGAAACTAACCATTTTTTTTTGTTCCTTTTTAGGATGAGTAACCTGAACAAACTGGGCTTTGCTCTATTCGGGACAACTGACTCTGGATATCACAAGTGGGTTCGTGATGTAGGCCAACATCTCAAGGCCCAAGGAATCTTAGATATGATTCTTGAGCTTAGCCAGGACGTGCTAACAATTGAGCAAGCTCAAGCTTTGGAAGCAAATAGAGCAACCTTAGAGGTGAAATCCGTCATCCTAATGATCCATCAAATGGATAATTTGCTCTAGTATGAGTATTTGAATGAAGAAGACCCCAGAAGGTTGTGGGTCTCACTCAAAGAATGCTTTGGCAACGTCCTTAACTCCCTGTTTCCTGACCTAGAAGTGAGATGGCATAATTTCGGCTTATGTGATTTCAAGAGAATTCTTGATTATAACTCGGAACCACTTCACATTAAATCCTTAATGGAATTATGTGAAAAAGATATCACAGATGTGATGTTAATTGAGAGGACTCTCTCTACCTTCCCTGTGTCACGCCCCGAATTTATAATAAAAATCCAAAATCCGAAACATGAATTACTATAACTTAAAATAACCATCCTGAAAATTTCTTTTCCTTAACAACCTCACCACACAATTTAATTTCAAAAACCGAATTTAGTCTCGGTTAATTATTACAACTCACTCACAGAATAAAATGTAAAGCTCTAAATGAGCATAACAAATCTCACCACTCAAATGAAATAAAAATAAATGCTGCAACACCTAAACAGCACGGTCACCTCCCTGGTTATCCTGACCTGCAGGAATATCTGCTACACCATTTGAATAGTGTACCGGGATTGCAACAACACAAAACCCGGTAAGCTTTTGAAAGCTCGTATGAGTAAAAAGAAAGAACGGTTGTTTAATTAAATCATATTTATTTTCACTCAAGTCAACACTCAGCAATTTCCACGTCCACAAGAAACCAACAATCTCAACAATCACCAAATCACCAATCAACATAAAACCCTAATTCACATATTTCTTCTCAAAACTCCGACATCGTATTTATACAAATACGGTATATGACAGACTATACCTCTAACTGAATGTAGTCCGTCACCTGGCCTAGGTTATGGCATCCGACATATTTATCTTTATTATATTTCATCAATATGTATACTTATATGCATATTTAGAACGTCCGATAATTGTACATACTCAACCAATCGTATCCCATCATCCACCTAGGATTAGAGCATCCGATTCCTCCATACCGGTCACTACGTTGACCCTAAATCCATAATAAGTACAACATTATGTTTTCACACAATGAAATCAACTCATCCAACATACATAATATTATTATGAAATTTAAGCATTTGAAATATAATCCAAATCATCATCATCTACTTAGGAATGACCACAAATACCATCTATAGTTCACACAAGAAAATCGTGAAATTCATTTGTATGATTTTAAAAACAAATATTTAATCCATAAATATTTTTCACACAATTACAAAAATAAATAATTTAAAGTACTCTGTTCGTAATATGAACCACGTTAGTTTTACTCACCTCTAAACTCCTGATGCGTCTTCACTTAAATATAAATCACAATGTTCCAAACGCTCATCAACTCAAGCCATCAAGTACCTAATTAAGTATGGTCTTTACTTAGCAAACGAAGCACGAAATAAACTTAAATGATCATCCAACGGTCGGATTCTAAAATAAAGACGATCCAAGGGTCGGATTCTAAAATCAAGACGATCCAACGGTCAAATCGAATTTAAACGATGATCCAACGGTTAGATCCTCATGGATCGCCCTTGGAAACATCCTATCAAAATTATACGAAAATCCGACGGACGGATCTTCACGAATCGGCTCCCGAATCACTGTTTTACAATTATGCGAAGATCCAACGGTCGGTTCTTCGGCCGTGACCACACAAGGTCATCGGGACAGTCATATGAACATCATATTAAAATGTGAAGTAAAACTGATGGTATGATCTCCGTAAATCGTAAACCGAAGGTAAACTGTAAAACCGTAAATAGTAACGTCAAAACTTAAATTGACTATTTATCAACTTTTTCTAACATGACCATGTTATATATCACAACGCTCGTATGGATGCATAGATCATCGTCCAGATAATATAAACTCAAAATTTGGTCCGACACGCCGCCACACGCGGCGGTCAGACGACGGTCAACTTCGGTCAACCACCTCAGATGCAAAAGTCGTCAACTACAAACTTCTTCAAAATGAAATTGTGAACAACTTTAATACCTGACCTTTTCCGAGATAAGGTCTAGATCGTCCTAGATCGAGCTTTGAAGTTTGAATTAATCTCGGCCCTCTGATCAGTTTCCAGATTGAATCAGGGACGTCGAAACCTTTAACTCTTGATCTACCATTCTACACTCAAAATCGTGATGCAAGCCACATATGAGGATAATCAGGAGGAAGAGCACGTCACGAAAATGATGACGATCGGCCCGTGCACCACCAGAAAAGTGGATTTCCGGCCGGGTCGGGTTGGAGCTTCAGAAAGAGGCTTCATTCCAAGTCCAGGAGCAGCGGCGGGACGAGGTGAGGGCGGGGAGCGGCTGGGCGCAGTACGACGAAGGCGAGGGGCGCCGGGTCTGGCGGCGGTGTGGCCGGGAAGGGTGGTTTCCACCCGGGTCGGGTCGGGACGGGGTGGGCCAGAGTGAAGGCTGCAACTCGCGAGAGAGAGAGAGAGAGGGAAAGGGGACTTATGTGCAAAAATCTGATTTTTTCATCTTTAATGAAAAAATCAGATTTTTCTTACTATTTATAGAAAAGTTTCAATTTTCAAATATTCATAACTTATTCATACGAACTCCGAATATTACGTTCACATATGCACGAACTCGTAACGACGAGCTCTACAACTTTCATGAAGAAAGTTTTTCCAAATTTTGAATGTATAAAAAGTCGATTTTCACGACCCGTAAATAACTTTCGTTTTCGAAAATAAAATAATTCGAAACCAATTTTCACAAACCACGACATACCAATTAATCTCAAATATCATAATTCAATTAATATAACAATTATTGAATTACATAAATTTATTATATGAAAATTTGGGTCTTCACACCCCGTCACTGCTTTGATGGTTGCTAAGAGTTATCGAATCGATGTTACTATCGGACAGATCACAAGGTTTCATGAGCTCATTGGAGCCATGACTGTCGATGTTGAAAAGCATGACAACATCCTTGTCAAGAACTATAATTCGAGACTCGTGGGAACAGAGCATATACTGGAGTCCAATTATAGTCACGCCCCTAAGAGAGGGTGCCAAGAGCGAAACCTTAAATCTAGGGAGAATTGTGGACGTTGTGGTTCATATTCTCGCTCTATTGAGCAAGGTAACAGCCAAAATAGACGGACACAGAACCGAAGAGATCAACGTGGAAAGAGAGAGGGAGGTAACACCTCTGGCCATATTAGTGGCGCCATCAACACTAAGGGTCATCCTAATGACACTTTCAAAGCGCCTCAATCAAGGGAGCATGAGCACATAGATGTATGTTCTTAATGTGGAGCATCCAGTCATTAGGTACACATTTGTAGAGCTCGTGAGAGTATTGCCACCGCTTACAAAGCATATTGTGAAGCAAGAGAATCTCACTATATGGAACAAGAAGATCAAGAAGGTGATCTAGAACTAAGGGTTGTAGACGTCAAATCCTGGCTGGGATAAATAGATAATTGATTTTGTTTAAGTCTATTTTTCCAAGAGATGTAATATGCAATTGCCATATATTTTGTACTAAATGTCATTGGTTTAGTTTCTCTTCAACTAGGCTCATCCAAAATGAGTATGATATCTAGGAAGGTTTTGAGAAAAGTTTTACTTAAGCAAGCTTTACTCCACTAACATCTCTCTATTCACTTGGTCATATTTATTTTGGAGTTACTGAAAGAAATTAAATGACTACCTTTGTTTTGCATTAGCTAGCATTCGGATTAGATTTTTTTCGGTCAAAGAAACAATGATGTACATTGTTGGTTTATGAATAAAATTTTGAGTTCTTTTCATTATGACTCCATTTGAAATTCTTAGCATATTACTTTGTTACTACGATGGTTGGGCCATCAAGAATTAGTTCAAGGACATGGAATGACCCAAATTCTTCATGCCAAATGACACCTAGATTAGTGTCACATAAACTCTCTATGATCCTAGGGAAAATCGAACCCTATTGAGCTATTCGAGCCAACGGATTCCATGCGGAAATGCATATAGATAACAGAAAAGAGTTCATTTGCCTTACCTCTAATGATTGCGAAGGCGCATCTTAAAGAAACTTATATGTCTCTTTATTGGATTTTATGTTACCATTATTCGAGCTATTAAATTCAATAAAGTTATGAGAAAATATCTCTTAGATTTTGACATATATTGGCTTTATCATGACAAGATAGGCCATCCTAGTCTTGATATGATGACCCGTCTACAAAGACTTGACATGGACATCCATTCTTTCGAGCAAAATGAAGCACAAATCAAAAGTTGATTCCTGAACTAAGTATGACTGCCGCTGCTACCTATAGCGCAGCCACCGTCCACTGCCAGCCTAGGATTAGTGCAGTCCATATCCATAATACCATGGATGGCGTCTATCATGGTAATGGCGCCCCAGGTGACACTGCAATCACCTGCATTGCTTTAAATAGTGTTTTAGACGCTCGGGCCCAACCAAAATCTTCATTGGTTACTTCTAAATGCCCCTTGCTTGTTCTATAAAGCCTGTTCCTTAGGAAAATTTGGACTGAGACCGTCTTACGCAAAAGATACAAGAATACTCATTCTGTTCTTATGTAGAATCTAAGGGGATTTTGTGCACCGATTCAATAACTTGCTGACGTTTAAATATTTCATGATGTTGGTTGACACGCAAACACACTGGTCACGTGTTGTCCCATTGTCTGCTTGTAATGTTGCTTATACTACACTCCTAGCACAGATCATATGGACACGAGCTCACTCCCTGGATCATCCCATTTATTCAATTTGACTTGACAATACTAAAGAGTTTACATCGAAGACTTTCGATGATTATTGCATATCACTCGGACTGATATTGGATATCATATCCCCATGTACACACCCAAATGGTCTCGCGGGAACGATTACAATGGTAGCTCAAATATTGGTAATGCACACCAATCTCCCTATATCCGCTTGGATGATGCAATATCGCATGCAGCTATGCTAATTCATCTACAACCTACCACCACTCAATCTATCTCTGAGTTATAGTTAGTGAATATGTACAAGTATCTCTACATGTTTGAGTATGGCATTTATGTGCCACTTAGGCCGACACAACACATCATGATGGGTTCTCACAGGCGTATGGGCAAATACGTTCTCCAACAATCATCTGCCACTTAATGCCATTGCTAGGCGATTTCTTTACTGCTAGATTTACAGATTTTCACTTTGGTGAGACAGTCTTCCATTCATTAGGGGGAGATAAGAACACGGATGTTCAATAGGAATGGTAGGAATTATAGTAGTCTGTCCCCACTATGTCTCATCTCGGTCCTTGCTAAAGTGACGACATCATACATATATGCTGCAAACATGCCTGCAAGGATGGACGTCCATACGAAATGAGGTATTGTCAGCCTACATGGAGATAGGCATGCACAAACGCCATAGAGAGTGACATTCTGGCGTTACAGGCCATGCCCCACCTAGGATGCGTGGGAGGCCCGTGGGTTCGACAGATACTTTGGCACAACCCGATCCTTTGAGCATTGATACTCAAAATCCATCTCATGAGAATGTTCCTGATTAAGGTTATCGTTAGGAGACGTCTCAATGTCAAAACCTATTCTTGAGAAAATAGAGCTATCTGAAAATTACACTAGTGTACATGAGACGTGGGATAAAAACTCTATCATGATTGATGATGTATTCGCGCATTTCATAGCGCATGAGTTCGTTGAGTCTAATGATACCGAACCAAGCTCCGTTGATGAATAAATACTAACATAGAGAAAAATTGGCCTACGTGGAAAGATGCGATCCAAGTTAAGTTGGATTCTCAAATGAAGAGGAAGCATTTTAGAGCCAGTGATGCCAACACCTCCTAAAACAAAACCTGTTAACTAATGGGTCTTCATTAGAAAACGTGATGAGAAAAAGAGATAATAATCTCACCTTATGGTGCAAGGCTTCTCACAAAATGCTATAGAATCGACTACAAGGAGACATATTCTCCTGTAATGGATGTCATTGCACTCTACTACCTTGTCAGTTTAGTAGTTTTTGAATAACTGAACATGCAGCTTACAAATGTGGTCATTAAGTATCTTATGGGGATCTAGATACGAAATACACATGAAGGTTCCTGGTGGATTTTATTTATCCATGTCAAGTGGATCTAGACCACAGAGCATGTTTGCAATGAGGTTGAAACGCTCACTAAGTGACTACTTGATTGGGAAAAGATATGTAAATGCCCATGCATTTCTACGACAAGTTTCGGATTCTATCACGATTCATGTTGGTGACATGATATTCATTGGAAACCCTTAAAGAGTTAAGGAAAACCGCTGAACATTTGAAATCTGAGTTTGAGATATCTTGGGAAAACACGATTATGTCTCGGCTTGAAACTTGAGCACTGTGTTGATCGATGCTTAGGTGTTTTAACAAAGTCAAGCCTTCAAGCACGCCTATGATTGTCTGTAGTCTTGATCCTAAAAGGATTTTCTTCGTTTGAATGATATGATGAAGATATGCTAGAGGTATAAGTGCCCTACTTGAGTACAACAGGGCATTATTGTACTTAGCTCAATGCACAAGACCAGACATCTCATTTGTAGTGAACTATTAACTAGACATAGCTTTGCATCAACGCAACGCCATTGGACTAGTGTTAAGGATATCTTTCATTACCTGAGATGTGGTTTATTTGGGTTTGTTCTATCCCTACAAATAGATGATGGATTCGGACACATCATATACCAGGAACACCTCCAACACTGGCATGCATCCTTTATCACCATCCCAAAATAACATTAGTATTTTGGAAGGTTTGTTGATTTTGGGCTGACCCACATAAAGGTCATTCACAAACTGGTTATGTGTTCACTATGGGTAAGACTGCGATATCTTGAAGGTCTATAAAGCATACCTTAGTCTCTACTTCTTCGAACCATGCAAAGATTATTGCTCTTCACGAAGTAGTTCATGAATGTATATAGATTGGATCCATAATTACGCATGTTCAAAGTAATTGTGATTTGAAGTCTACCATAAATGAGCCTATGAGCATTTATGAGGATAATACCTCTTGCATTGAACAAATGAAGTAATGCTACATCAAAGACAACAATACCAAGCACCAACAGTAACAACAGACTCTCCTCAAGATTAAGGTGAACAATGTTCAATCCGAGGACAATATGGCAGACTTGTTTACAAAATCATTGCCTAAATCCACTTTCAAGAAACATGTTGATAGCATCGTTTGCAGAAGTTATCCAAACTCCTATGATCGTAGTCATCAGGGGGAGATGTCTACATGTATGACCTCGAAACATGAAGGGTGTGTTATACTCTTTTTCTTCTTTGACCGAGGTTATTTTTGTCCCACTGGGTTTTTGTTACTCGGCAAGGTTTTTGACGAGACAACAAGAAAAGCACCAAGTTTGAGAGACACAGAGGGGAGTGTTAAGGACATCTAATTTATATGTCTGGCCCAAACTGTAATATGGTTAGTCTTACCGACATCTAAGGATATATTTCAATCATTGTATGATTCAGTTACCTTGTAAGACGTAGATTCTTTGTTTGTAATCCTCTATATAGCGAGGGGCCCCTATTATCAATTAATGAAAGACGCAACTCATTCTCTCCCAATTTTTGATTTATCATGATATACACTATATTCAGTAACCGAATTTTTTCATTATGTCGTTAAAATTATTCAGACAACATAAAAAAATCATTTTGTGGTCTGATGAGTTTATTGACATAGTGCAATGAAAGACACAACTCATTCCCTCCCAATTTCTAATTTCCTAAAATATTATGCTCATTAAAGAATACAAAAAGAAAAGAAAATTCAAATTTGATATAATTAACATAATATAACACAAAAGGAAAAAATTGATAGATAATTCTTTTATTAAATTTCGAAAGAGATGCGTTTTTGTTCATTTATGGAGAGTCTATTAATGAATTTGAGCAAGAAATTAATAAGCTACAATTAAGGTAATTAATGAAACTAGATTAGATTTTTTTCGGAAACCAAAAGGAGTATGGAGTCTAAACTCTCCTAGACCTTAACATCAGTCTAGCTCTGCTCCTCTCAAAGGTTTTAATATGAAAACTTACACATTTGTTAATAAAAACACCCAAAAAACAACAAAATACTATATTTGTTGCAGAAGAAACTAGATGCTCAACCTGCATATGACCCATATTACCTCCTATTATTAATTTCCTCAAATTCCTCAATTTACTAGACACATAATTGTTGAGATGAGTATTTTTGTTTTTCTATATGTTTTGTCAAATTCTTATAAATTTGTGTTGACAGGTCAATGAATTTTATTCTTGATTTTCACAAAAGTAAATTGATAGATTGATGTGATGTTTAAATAGAGTATTTTCATAACACTAATTATAGCATGAAGAAAACATGATAAATAAAATCCATTCGTTTTACATGCATGAGATTGGATCTATGATCAATCAATTGCTTGTCGATCTAGTGCATGTTCTAAGTTTTTCTTTCCATGAAAAAAAAAAAAATTGGATTAAATATTGTTTACTCTCTATACTTATATGGTTTCATCGTTTCAGTCCCTGACTTTCGAATTTCACCTAAAAAGTCCATGAACTCACAATTTCCTTCCAATTGGTCTCTGCCGTCAAAATTTTCTGTTAAAGTTGCTGAAAATGTTTATTATGCCCTCACTTACTTTTCTTCCTTTAGCCACTATTAATATTAATGCTGTCTTATGTGAGTTCTGGAATGAGACTGGCTGGAACCTAGATCTTCTCACTACTTTTGTGCCAAGCCACATTGTGAGTCTAATTGTTAATGTTCTCATTGGTTTTGAGTATTGTGGCAGTGACTCTCTTATCTGGGGCCTTTCCTCCGATGGTAAATTTTCTATCAAGTCTGCTTGTAATTCCAAGCTTGATTTGAGTAAGCCTCACAGCTCTTACTGGAACACTATTTGGAAAATCAATGTTCCCCCAAAACTCAAATCTTTTCTTTGGGTGGTTATCCATGGAAAGCTGCTGACTAATGTCCAAAGAACTAGAAGAGGCTTCACTCAGAATATATACTTCATGCCCTATTTGTCATGCTGCTGATGAAACTCTTTTGCCCGTGTTCAGAGACTGTCCTAGAGCCTCTACCATTTGGAAAGATTTTCTCAACCCTGGTACCATTTTCAACTCTCTCTCTTGATTGGAATGGCTGGATTGTTGCCCAAATTCATTGTCAAATTATCACTCAAAAAAATGTTAAATGGTGTAGCCTCTTTGTTTTCATTTGTTGATTCATTTGGAAATGGAAGAATAAGGTTGTTTTTTATCCAAATTTTGTTATGCCTGCTTGCCCTTTGAAAGTTATTTGGAATTATGCTGATG
The DNA here is from genome assembly GCA_025331145.1 of Rosa persica. Lineage (NCBI taxonomy): Eukaryota > Viridiplantae > Streptophyta > Magnoliopsida > Rosales > Rosaceae > Rosa > Rosa persica. The sequence goes on from WFKR01000005.1 coordinate 56,512,769, forward strand.
AGTGGACTAAGGCCAACCTAAGGAAAAATGTTGATTATGTTTATAGCAATGTTTATTTGGCCTGGCAAAAACCTGCTGACAATTTTTACAAGTTGAATGTGGATGGTACTAGAAGCACTTCTTCTTGTAAGATTGATGCTGAGGGTATGATCATAGACCACTTTGGTAACTGGATTAGTGGATTTCAAGTGAATTTAGGTGTTGGGGACATCCTTGATGCTGAGGCTTAGGGACTTTATTTTGGGCTTAAAATGGCTGCAAACTTGCACATCTCTCAACTTGAGGTTGAGTCTGATTCTGCAGTGTTGGTGCAGCTGATACAAAGTGCTGATCTTGACAATCATCCTCTTGGTTCTCTTCTGACTGGTTGTCTCAATCTCATGAACAACATAGGGAATGCTCATATTAGGCATATTTTCAGGGAATGCAACATGACTGCAGACGCCTTGGCCAAGAACAGTATTAACCATAAGCTTGGTTTCATTACTCTTGATAACGCTCCCATTCATGCTGTTCAATCATACCTGGATGACATAGCCTCTATGTCTAGAGCTAGAAGGAGTGCTTACTCTAGTTCTTAGTCTTTTTGCTTTTTTTGTTTGGGCCTGCTAGGCCTGTTTGTAACCAAAAATAAAAAAGTGGATGGTAAACAAGTTAGTATTAGTTAATTATTTTATAAACATTTTCTTAGTAGAAAGGTCAATATTACATAGAATTTTGAAATAGAAATCGATATCCTTAGAATCAGCCGAAAGGGTAGAGTGTAGATACACTTAAAGATAGAAAAAAATGGCAAGTAACAGCTAAGTTTCTATCTAAGCAATGCTATTCATTAAAAAATAAGGGAAACTTGCATAAAGCAAGCCTAATACGAGCAAGAATAATCTCACTTCCTAAGAAAAAATCAGCATCTAAAGCTCACATGCCTGCACACAATTGTTATACATATATAATGAAGACTAAAAACATCTTAGAAAGCTCCTAAAAGCTTTCCCACGCACACTAGAATTGAAGAATCCCGAAATAAAAATTAAATAACAACTAGCTCTTTCCCCTTAGGGTTAGAGCATGTTTCTTCTTTAACTCTTATAAGTTGAGGCAACATATTTTTCTTCTTAACTTCTTCTTCTTCTTCTTTTTGTCATGCCCATAATCCTTTATAGCAATCTTGCTCTTCCAGCTGTTCTATGGGGCAACTTATTCTGATTGGCCACTGCACTCCCCCTCTTTTTCTTGTTCTAGCTAGCCCAAATTGGTGCCACAGCAACCGACCCCATATTGACTACACCCAATTTTTCTTTCCCACTACTAGGTTTAGACAAATATTCTTAGGTGACACAAAAACCTCACTTGATCTCTTCCACTGTTTACCAATGATTGGTTCTTCCGCTACAATAGCCATCTCCTCTAGTACACAGATTGTCACTTGCATGCATGGCTTCTGAGGAAGAAGAACCCCCGCCAAGATGAAAGTTAGGGTTTCAGAAATTCCCCGTGGCACATGTGCGCTTTGAAAATTAGGGTTTACCTATTTGCATAAATCTTAGATCTTGAAGTGCCTGTTAACGACCCCGTCATCACCAGATTTTTCTGCTACAGCTCAAGTCCCTTGTCGACATCATCCCATAAAGGCCTTGAACACATCGGTCCCATATGTGTAACAAGGCCACACCAACCACATCTACCAAACAACTTATCATATTTGTATCACCACTGGGTTCTTCACCTAAAACTTGTGTTTGAAAAGCAAAGGCTATAGTACTAGCTCAATCTCAACTTGAGCCCGCATGATACAAAAACTGAAATAAATGTCTTTATTTGGTTTGGTTTTGGTTTTAGATTCAAGTTGAATTATTTTTAGCAAATTACCCAAAACTACAAATATAGCCCAATTATTCCCTTGTGCCAAACCCAAGAAGCGCATTTCGTTGCGCTGAGTTTGGATAGCCCATGCGGTCGAGTAAAACCAGCTCGAGACCTATTATTCGTTTTCTATTGTCAAAAATGTCCTTGAATCTATATTTTGACACATAATAGAGGAAAATAGTGGGAGATTCCCCCAGTCACATACATGTGTCCTCTTTCTCTCCTCTCTGTCTTTGTAAGTTCCGACGCCGACTTTAAGCAAAAGTTTGGTGGCACCGCCACCACTAAGAGAAAGGGGAGGACACCGAACAAGACCTAAGCTTAAATGCCTCCGTGCATCCTTGGAGAATCTCGCAGACAAATGACAATGAGAGAGAGGGAGAGAGAGAAGAGAAGAGATTAGAGATTAAGATCCATATCTAGATCGAGATCCATGACTAGATTGAGATTGGGCTGGCGAATTTGAAATTCTCACTCAAATGTGAAGTTTGGTTCCTAAATCTGACAATTTGAGGTATGCATATTGAATTTCTCAATTTTACTTCTATCAAATTCACAATGAATTGTTCACTTCTTTAATATTTTTACACTTTTTGTTACTGAAATATGTTTTCGATTTTGTTCTCGGTGTTGTCACTAATATGTATTTGATTTCACTTAATCGTTCATAAATTGATGCTCTAGTGTTCGTGTTTAGGTTTACAGGTATAACTCTGTTTTCATAGTGTAGTTGGTTAATTCAAGGATTATTCTTGCTAGACTCTCTAATTTGTATTATGTGGCCAAGGTAGTTGTTTTGTTTCTTATTACACGTCTTATTACCATTGCATATATTATGACAGTCAAGTTCTTAAGAATTTCACATTATCTAAATTCCTATTGATCCAATAGCAATATTCTATTCCTACTGACCTGTAGTAGAAATTCCCTTTTTCCTACTGATCCTTAGTAGCATCCATTTTCTTAGACTCGCAGTCAATTCCCTACTAGTCCCGATCCTCAGTAACACTTACCCAGTTCCATACTATCCTCAGTAACACTTGCCATATACCTGATTGATCCTTGGTTGTAATTACTTAGTTCCCTACTAACCCTCAATAGGAAACGCATCACTGCAGTTAGTAATAGTTACTCAATATATCACTTACAGTTAGTAGTATTGTAGTAGTCACCCATGTTCAACCAATAATGAGTAAGATTATCCAATTTCCTACTTATTCTTAGTAGCAATTGCCCAATATACTAACCCTCAGTAGCAATTACCAAATTCTACTAACCCTCAGTAACATTATCAATTCTACTAACCCTCAGTAGCAATCCAATTATCTACTAGAACTCAGTAGTAATCATCCAGTTTGCTTGATAACAATTTTTCTATGTGTTTTGAATGATGATTTTTGTACTTCACTCACTGCATACTAATGAGTTCAAATGTTTTTCATTTGCAGTTTCACAATGCCTAGAAGAGAAAGGTCCATATAAAAAAGACATTAACTATGTAAGTGCAAACAAAAAGGAGAAATTATGGACAGGCGAAAAATTCAAGATCATGAAGATCAGCAGCAAAGACCAACAATTTAACAAAGGAGAAAATATACTGATGTAATACAAATCAGCCTTGAAATTTTTTGTTATCAAAGTTGAAGGTGTCTATTATAATTTGTGTATAACATTGCCTTGGTTTAGATATAAATGGTTGAGAGGCTTGAGGCTAAGTAATGAAAACTGACGTAGAATATTTTTTTCTTTATTTATTTTTTTACTGCATAACAGGGACGGTAATTTTGTAATTAACGAAAACTTTAGTGTTTAATTCATTCAGGAGAACAAATAAAGAGACCGCATGGTCTTTCATGCAATTGTTTCTGCGCGTGGGTATTAAACCGGAGCAGTTTACCTTATTGGTAAATCACCCAATTATTTTCGACCGGATGAATTTAAGTTCAGTGCGATTTGTGGCACGTGTTTACGATTTGTATCTCAAGAGCATTTATCATACTTTTCCTCATCTTCTCTATTTTTAGTTTTGTAAACTTGAAATACATTACAAGACTGATATAGGTAATGAGATTATAACAATGAAAGTTCTCTTTTGCTTTCATATCCATCATCCCAGATTTATTTTTTTATATTTACGAAAAGTTGAAAAGGTCGTCATTTTCTCTAGTTTGGATTTGTCATGAGGTTTCACTTCTCAATCTCCATGGAGGTGCAAAAGAGGTCGTCATTCAAGCTCCTAAAAACTGGCATACTTAGGTTGTCGAAGATATTGTTTCATCAAATTCTAGTTGTCTCATTTTCTTATGAGGTTTGTCGTAAGTGATCGGATATGATTGGAGTCAATCAAATTAGTTTAAATCGATTGGTATGATTCAATTCTAAAATAGATATACCGAAGTAACCTGAAATCTGAAATCAAATGTGTTACATAGTTTCGGTTGCAAACCAAACTGAATTTTATAAATGTTTCAAATTTTAATTGGAAGACAACTAGACAAGTATCTAATTTTTCAAGTTATATTCTTGATGCGATTGGATCCTCTCACCCTTTAAACATAATATTCGATGAATGTTTGGGTGGGTTTATAAATTCCCAGTTTCGCATTAGAAGTTTCGAGTACCGGTCCACCAGATTGAAAGACGACAATAAAATTGCACCTAGAACCAAAACTAGAGTAAGATAAGCGCGCGAACAAGGTTCCCAAAACGCAGAGCAGAAGCAAACCCTAGCGAACCAAATGGCTGAGAAATTGGCTCCGGAAAAGCGCCATAGCTTCATTCACAACGGTAAATCTCTCTCTCCTTTCACTGAATTTGAATTTGAGTTTGATCCACAGTGACCCTAATTTGGGAAAGGATCACATTTTAGGTCAAAAGGTATTCGAATGGGACCAAACCCTAGAGGAGGTGAACATGTACATCACTCTGCCCCCAAATGTTCCTCCCAAGCAATTTTACTGCAAACTTCAGGCGAAGCACGTCGAAGTCGGCATCAAAGGAAATCCTCCGTACCTCAATGTAAGTAACTTCAATTCAATTTTGGGTTCTCTTTCCCAGTGAAAAGCTTTATAGCTGAATGAAACGGTGCGTTTTGGTTTTGTGCAGCATGATCTTACTAGCCCTGTGAAGACGGACTGTTCTTTTTGGACACTAGGTGATTACTGTTAGTTTCTTGTTGATCATTGAATTCCCTGTTTTGATCTTTTCTTTTGTTATGCTGATTTTGTGTTTTCGATTGTATGGTAGAGGATGATATAATGCACATAACACTGCAAAAGAGGGACAAAGGTCAGACATGGGCTTCCCCTATAGTGGGTGAGGGTCAGCTGGATCCTTACGCCACCGATCTTGAACAGAAGCGTCTTATGCTTCAGAGGTTTCAAGAAGAGGTGAATTACACTTACGAATCTTATTCTCATTGTGTTTTCTAGTGTTTGGACTTATGAGATGAATGTGTACCTATTTATTCTAGTGTTGCTCAATACTGTAGAGAGTGTGTTTCATTTCATGTTGAGGAAATTCAGTAAACCAGTGAATGGGGTCTCTGAGGAATATCTGTAAAACAGTGAATGGGGTTTCTGAGGAAATTCAGTAAACCAGTGAATGAGCAAGTCTAGGACCGTATTGCAAATAGTTCGTAGAGTTTAAGGCGAAGAATTTAAGCGAAAGCACGCTAGTTAGAGGGAACAAAAAAGTTATTGTGATGTAACCAATATTAGTCGGTACAAAGATCAACATTGTGTTGGCCAATAGGTTCCAGAATAACAGATATCGGTGTAATTGGTATTATGTTGGGCAACAATTTCACTATATGCAGGAGTCTTGACAAACCAAACAGGTTTAGCCTTTTGATTTTCTCTCTCTATATGAAATGTTGATGTAAGTTCTTAACGGCTATGATGTATACATTAGATGTAATTGTTTGCTTATGACATTTGCAATTTGGTCATTCTGATATCCGTATTTTTAAGAAAATGGCGTCATATGTGACAATGAATTAGTCATCAATTTGTTGAGAAAAGTAACAATCTCTGGTTACGTACAGATCAAATGAACCATAAGAATTCATCTCCTTTGCTCGTGATAATAAATGTGTTTTTGTTTTGGTCCTCTGCAGAACCCTGGTTTTGACTTTTCACAAGCTCAGTTCAATGGAGGCTGCCCTGATCCACGTACCTTTATGGGTGGTATCCGCTCTGATTGATAAGCTTGATATGCTGCATTAGCCTGGTATTTAATCCTGACCAACATCTAGTAAATAAGAAACTTTGATTAGCTTGCAAAAATTTGATTAGCTTGCCAACTTGGGCTTAATGCAACGTCTGTAAGAACTTCAATGCTACTTATGATCTGTTGTTTAACGATTAATTCTACCGTGTTGTTATGGGTGTAGAGTTAACAATCTAGATCTCATGCTATTCATCATCCAGAGTCCGATTCTCTTCTTTCCTGCAATAGCGGTGCTAAAACAGTCTCTTTTTAAGTTATAGATTCATGTCAAATATGCTGCAGGAAACAGAAATGTTAATTGTACAATTGGAGATATGAATTGGCACTTTGGAAGTATATCTTGATATACATGTTTTCCAGAATTAGGTTGGCTTTCATTTCCTTAGTGAGGTGTCTAGTCCCCATTTCTGAGGAGCTTAGAGACTAGAATCTGTCTTCTTTCAGCAGATGCCAACATGATTTATTAAATAGTAAATACCGCCACTGATTTGTGTTCTGTTGTTAGGAAATTAAAGATGTTGTTAGCAACATTGGAATTTTTAACATTGGATCCATCTTATCTAAAACTGGTTAAGATACAATTCAGAAACACTACTGTTTTAAAGCAATCCAGAGAAGAAAATGAGACTTTCCTCGTTGAGAAACTCAGTGAAAAGATGTCTTCTTACTTTTTCCCTGTATTTTGCGTCTAAAAAATGTACTCTTAGAGTCTATCGTTGGAGTTGGAATTAGAATCAGAATCGGATTCTAAAGGATTGTTAATGAGTAATGACATGACATGCATTTCAAAGGGTTGTGAATGATGGAATCACATTCCCTGGTGCCGTTTTCGAGAGTAACTATTGATATTAGCCAATGCTGAGTTTTTGGAGGTGTAGATAGTGCCTATGGATGCTCTTTTTTCTTTTGGTCTGAATTTATGGATATTTTAATTTCTGGTCTGAAAATGGCTGTGGATATTCTATTATGAATTTATGTCAACTTTTGGTCCAAAAATGCTCTACCTGGTTAGCAAGTCGGTTCCTGTTAGCAGTCTAGCCAGAAACTAGGCTACTGTAGTATTGCTCGAAGCGGAAGACGTTTGTGTGTATACCATCGGGATCTCATTTGGGGCTTTGATTTAAAAATTGTGTCCCGATTGGCCAATTCACAGACTGAACAGGCCTTGATAAGACAATAGTTCTCTCAAGTGTTTTGAGATTCTTCATGTAATTATGTGCTTAAAGAACGTAACAATGTGATATGCAACAATGAGAACTTTGACTTGAAGTTATCAAATGAAAAATTACCACCATGGGTTGTGGGATGAAAAGAAGACAAAGCCAACCAAATCATGTAAAAGGACAATCTTATAGACCAAAGAAGATCGGAAGTTAGTGGCAACTTTGTGTAGAATGAGATAATTGCTTGCATTATATATATCAAATACAATTTCATGAAAAGAATTAAGCAACGGATGCATTAGGGGATCATGTAACTATTTCGGGTTTGATGTGGTGTGATTTGACTCAATCTTTCATTCCTAAATTTTATAATCGATACCATATGATTCTTCTTGGTTTCATTCAACTTGATACTGTTAAGAGGTTTGGTCTTTTCCCCTTAATATTTTTTTTTCTTTTCGTATGAATAATTTCTCTCTGTTTAAATAAAATGTTTCTTATTTTGTCCAGATTCTTAAAAACAAAAAAAAAATAAAAAATGAGGGGTATAAAATGAAACTTGATTAAACAAATTAACAGAGGTACAATTCCCGATGGTCCGCATATCAAAGTAACAAGGACGGAGGAGGATTATCAGAGTCACCACCACCACCACCACCTTCCCTTCCATCTCACTCCCTCCCTCCCTCCCTCCCAACCATTGCCAATTTGCCATGCACTCTATAAATTCCTTCCTTCATTTCTCTCACACCCTTCCATACCTCTCTTTCTCTCTGCTTACATATTCATCTATCTGGTGCGCCCCGCTCCTTCTTCTTTTTCGTGACACATACCCTCCCACCCAAAACCCAACTTTGTCTTCTTCCATTCTCTCTTCCTCTCTATATAGTTCTCTCTTTCATGACGCCTCTCTAACCCTATCGCCCTTTTTATTTTCTCCCACCCATGATCTTAACACGCACTGACGGATCACGAATCCCAATCCAAACCCCTTATGGGGAGAAACCGAACCCAGCCCACTTCCTCCCCTCGCCGGTGCCTGATTGCCGGAAATTACTGCCACGACGTTCTCATCCGCGACGGCGTCGTTTTGGCCGAGACGCTTGGCGGGGCCGCTTCTTTCATCTCCAACGTGTTCGATGGCGTGTCCGTGAGTTACAATCTGGTGTCGAAAGTCGGGTCGGATTTTGCTTACTCGGTCCACCGCGACCCGATTGTGGTACCCGATTGCAGGACGACTCTGTTCCACGCGCATTTTGATTCTGGAATCGAGGGGGAAGGCCAGCAGGATCGGGCTCTGAAGCGGGTCAATGCCTGCGACCCGATTCGGCCCTCGGATCTGCCCGAATCGAGGTTTGATTTCGGAATGGCGGTTGGCGTTGGCGGCGAGATTACGGTGGAGACGGTTGAGAAACTGGTGGAGATTTGCAGCACTGTGTTTGTGGACATTCAGGCTCTGATTCGGGTTTTTGATGGGGTTGATGGAGCTGTGAAGCTTGTGGGTTTGAAAGAGAGTGGGTTCTTTCACCTCTTGCCCAGAATTGGGTTCATAAAGGCGTCGGCGGAGGAGGCTCTGTTTATGGACGTGGAGGACGTCAGGAAGGTGTGTTGTGTTGTGGTGACGAATGGGAAGCGTGGATGTAGAGTGTATTGGAGAGATGGGGAAGTAGAAGTTGGGCCGTTTCCGACCAGCCAGGTTGATCCAACTGGTGCCGGAGATAGTTTTCTCGGTGGGTTTGTTGTGGGGCTTGTTAATGGGTTGGCTGTGCCTGATGCTGCATTGCTTGGGAACTTGTTTGGGTCATTGACTGTGGGGCAAATTGGACTGCCCAAGTTTGACTTGAGGTTGTTACAGGTGAGCTTGAATTTTGTATTGCCAGTGTTCAGTTCTTAGTTGTTTTAGTTTTCGTTTGAGCAGTGATCTTAGTTATAGCTGTAGCTTTGTTTAATAGCACAAAAGTGATGAGGGCATGTGAAATTAGTACTAATTGCATTTTGACATGTTAGAATTGATGAACCTTTGCACTTAATAGATAGATGTGGTTATAATGGCTGGATTGTGTAGCTAGGCTGCTGAAAATAATGCATCACCCGATATTCTTTTGTGTGATGCTGCTCTTCATAACAGTCATGAATTATAAGTTCTTTTAGAGAAGTCTTTACGAGATAGCTTGTTTTGTCAGCAAATCTATGATGGGATACCATGTTATGCAACCCTTGTTATTCTTCTATGGTAGTTTTATACACATGCTACAGTTTTTTTCAGAGAAGTCTTTACGATATACCTTATGTATACATTGGTATATGCTACAGTTTTGTACAAGCTGATACTTTCTGCAAATATTGTGAAAAATCTAGAATATGGGCACCAATGAAGAAAAGTAACTATTACTTGTAATATACTAGTTGTTGAACAACATAAAACTTCTTCTGTCCTTGTAAGAATGTAAGCTCATAATGCAGTGTTTGACAAGTATCTTATTCGTTTTGTCCTTGTATCTTTGCAGAGAGTGCAGGAAGAGGTGCAGAAGAGAAAGGTACAATGTATCAGTTGCCACGAAAGAAAAGACGAGAAGTTCAGGTTTATGAATGTAGCAGGACATGAACAGTTTCATGCATCCCTCATTGCAGCTAAACAGATACCAAGGTGCCTTCCTCGTGAATGTGACTGGGATCTGCCAAATTCTCCTTCCAGAGCAGTGGAGCAGGGTTTGAATGTCCTCCCCCATTTCACAACCCAGCCGAAACTTTTACCTGATTCCGTCTACGAGGAGCCAATTCGAACAGCGGATGGTAAACCATGAATCGTGATAGAGTAGCTTCAAACTTTCTCCCTCGTATCGTTTTCTGTATCAAATAATGTCTAATGTAGAAATGTATTTGCATAGCGCAATTGCAACCTGTATGTCCCCCGGATGCCCTGCATCTTTAGACATTAGCAGAACGGCAAAGTTCACCCCAAAAAAAAGAGAAAAGAAAATGCCTTCCAGACTCTTTGCCTATTACAAGATTGCGCATGTCTCGAAATTCACAAGATTGACAAGCTCTGATTTCATGCAATAGCTTGGGTCATGCCTTAGCCCACACGGATAAAACAGACGAGAGACAGCTCTCTCAAGGGGATTTCTTTCTTGTAATCGGTTGGCTCGGATACAATTACGTCTCTATAAATGTCCAACTCAAGCCTGTCAAAGATATGTAGCAAGATATGGACTACAACGTTTCCAATGATAGTGCTCCTGAGTTCCAATTAATTTTTTAAACTAGTTTGTCTTTGCATTATAAGACTAATGCACAACAACTTTGCAGCAATTAGCAACTATCCATCAAAGGATTACTCGTTACTCTAGGGGTAAAATCTATATTTTTGACCTGAACTATCACAAGATACAATTTTTCGTACTCACAAATTTTTAGAGAGATCATATAAATCTGTATTATCCAGGCTTGCTTGTCTAAGAGATAGTTTTAAGAGCATGAGGGACAAATGCATTTTAACTACTTTTATTAAATTAAAAAGCTGAAATTATTACAACTTAAGGCCGTACATTTGTTTTCAGCCGTCAGATTCACTTATCTTTCACAATCTCTTAAAAATTATCATTTTAGTGAGTATCCGTTAATCTTTATAGTACTTCCGTCGATTATTTCATTAAAGCATAAAAAGTAAATCAGTTTCCTTTTCTTTATCTTATTCGTCTGCCTTTAGTTTTTCCATTAGCTAATCAGAAAATCAATTTCACAAAACAATCCCACTAAGAAATGAAAAAAAGTTAAACAAGAGCAGTGGTGAGTCAAAAGGTCAGCAAAAAGTATCCAAAATCCCAAATGATCAGCTTAAATCTTTTCACCCCGCCACGTGTTATCAAAAGAGGCCAATCAGCAAATGATTTAGCTTTGAGCGGCCCCACACGCACCATTATAAGTGCGTGAAGTCAATTCACTTTAAATTTTTGGCTCGGAGTCCACACAAAAGAGAAAGGCCAAAAGAAAAAAAAAACACAAAAAAAAATCTAAGAATCCATCACAACCATTTCCTCAACCACCACGACGACCACCACCTCCTGTTATTTTCGGAATCCCCCAAATTAGCCAACCTCCCTTCTCAAATTCTCCATCTCCACCACCCTTCCATCTCCGATTTAGGGTTTCTGATCTGATCCACACCCTTTCCTCCAATTCTCAGAAACCCTAATTCTCTCATCAAACCTAGGGTTTTGTTTCAATCGCCGCTCCGTTATCGTTTTCATTTCCGTCTGTTTAGCTATCATTATCGTTGACGATGAAGAAGCAGACGAGGAGGAGAAGGAAGAAGAGCTCGCCGGCAGATCCGAAGCCGGCCGCTCCCCCTAAAGACGACGCTGAGCAGAAGGCCGTGGCCGCGCTGACAGAGGCCTTCTCGTCGGTCTCCATCGACGACGCCGTTTCGGCGCTTCGCGAAGCCAACGGCGACCCGGACAAGGCCGCCGAGATTTTGGTCCAGTCTCTGGCCGACACCTCCGACGAGCCGTTCACGAGCTCCATGTCGAGCTGCGTTTCTGGTTTTGATACCGGCTCCGACGATCCGTTCACGAGCTCCACGTCGAGCGGCGTTTCCGGTTTTGATACCGGCTCCGACGATCCGTTCACGAGTTCCTCGTCCAACGGCGTGTCCGGATCTGATACGGGCTCGACGTCCGGGTCGGGTTCGTCCGAGGGGTTTGAGTCGGGTTGTGTTCAGAATTTAGTGAGCGAGAGGGGTTTTAGGAATAAGCAAAAGAGGGTGGTTGCCTCGGCCGGAACGGTTTCGAATGTGTTGGGCAAAGAGTATGTGAGGTCGAGGATGACGAAGCTCAGTGGTTCAAAAAATGAAGATGCTGGTGGGGAAGAGGAGGCCGAACAGTTTCTTTGTTCAATGCTTGGAGATGACTCTGAGCTCAACTTGGCTGTTGTTAGAGATGTACTTTGTAAGTGGCCATTGTTTATTCTTATTATTATTTCTTAATTCGAATCGTTAGTTATATGAAGTGGGACTTACATACTAATTGAAGCTAAGCAGAGAAAGCTATAATGTGTAAGGTTGCAATGATTTGCTTTGGGAATCGTATGTACTCTGTGCTGTTGCATGACCATAGAGTTTGTTTTTGCAGGTCAGTGTGGGTATGATGTTGAAAAGGTACTAAGAGCATTTTAAGATGGGAATGTCTCATTCTTTTTTGTTTTTGTTTTTTTTTTTGTTTTTTCTTTTTCTTCTTCCAAGTTTGGGTAGCTGCTACTTTGTTAACATCGTTTGAACAGTTCAGTAGTTGGAACCATGTGTTGTTGATGTAATCATTTGCTGATATATATGCTTTTCCAGGCCTTGGATTGCTTACTTGAGGTATCTTCGTCCTCGTCTGGACAGCCCAGTCGTAGTTCTAACTATAGTTATAAAGAAAATGATAGATATTCCACCGGACAGTTTGACTCTGTAAGTACTATAACTTTCTGGCCTAGTTTTGCGCAACGTTTTTGTTATCTCACATACATGGCTCAACAGATGATGTATCTTGCTTGACAGGATGCGCACACACACGCACATTTTATAGCCCACGAGCAAACTGCTGGCACTGTTTGATTTGCTATTTTTATTATGGTTGTGCTGTAGTGAAGCATGATGTAGAGCAATTTGTTCATATCCTTTTTTTTCTCTTTTAGAATAGGGTGTAGTTATTTCCCTTGTTATAATGTAGTGTTATGTATTCCTGAACCTGAGATTTTTTATTTTGTCTGTGTAAGAGACTAGTAAGTGGCAGTACTGTGCCTTATATTGTAGTTCACTCACTTTCCTAATTATGTTTAGACATATTTTGGCTTTTAATTTTTTTTTCCATATATTTTTCTTTTTTAATATCTATTATTTGGTTTTGTGCTATAGTGCTGTACATTGATTACGCAGTTTTGTGACAGCTGACAGATAGGGCATCTGATTGTACTTCTTATTCATCTGAGGATAATATATGGTATTCGGGATACGCTCACCGGTAAATTATTCCAATTTGATTTTTTTATTTTTCTTTTTCCTTTTTTATTTTTTATCTTAAATACTTGTTATTTTATTCAAAGTCTTTGGCAGTAAGTTATTCCTTTTCAACCACTCCATCTTTGGGTATTCTTGTTGTGCGAACTTTAGCGAAATCAGTACTTTCTGGGTGTTTCTTTGCATCCCCTTCTCTTTTTGGCTTGCTTCTGTTGATTTGTGCCAGTGTAGGACTTTGATGATTGGAACACTAGCTATTGTGCATCAGAGATATTCACTGCTGAACAATTTTTTGTTTCTTTCTTCTTTTTCAAAAACAGAAACATGTTTAGATATTCCTTAAAAATGAAACGTCAAAAACTTTAGTATTGAATGAGACCATAACTGGCCATGTTCATATTTTCTTGCCGAGCCTGTGAATTTGGTGTACCTTGTTATTAATGAGTTATAGTTTTTTCTTGTGTTCGCATGTGTGGTATTGTGAAGAGATACAATTGATCTGATTGTTTTCTCAAATCAAATGCCATCGTTGCCGAACATTTATCTATATACCTGTGGGGTTTCAATTTGGATATTCATGATAAGTTAAAGTTTAGTGCTACTTATGGTTGTAAGTATTTCATATACCATTTATATGTAAAGACATGACTAGAATCTTCTTTAGTCCCCTCTATTAGATTTCAGTTTTCAATCTCAGTTTTGATTCCTTCCTATGATAATGTTTGGTGTAGACCATGATCCCACAAGCTTAATTCTTTCCTTCATTTCAGGAATTATGCGGAGGTGCTTGCTAGTTCAGAAGCTCATCATCCCATGAGCCCAAGTAGTACCGAATCTAATCTCCCTCAAAAGGTGTTGGAATCTTTGTTTAACATCTCCAAGACTCCTGAATATGAACCAAAAGCTATGAATTGGAAGAATGTAGTGAATAAGTTGCAGTCATTGGGACCTGAAGTTGATGGTGGCACATCAAGCTCTGCAGAAGCAAAACAAGACACTTCGGGTATTGAACTTGAATCTCAGAATCCTTTTGTACATGCTTCTTCTCTTGTACTAATGCTTGTGTAAGGGCACTTTTTGAGTCATAAAAGCACTTTTTTCAGTCATAGCAGCACCTTTAAATGTACATACATTCAGATATCTAAATATGTATAGTAAACATAAAAAATATTGGATGGGATTAACTGATTATATTTGTTTCATTAGCTTGACGGATTGAAACCACCAAATCCTTCACATATTTATAACACTAGATTTGGTTCAGGCTTCAGTTCGTTGATAGATTTGATAAGCACAAATAGGCTATATTCTTTTCTTAGATAGAATATTTGTTTCCTCTTAATGATCGGTTTGTATTTTTTTTTTTTTTGGTTGGTTTGCCAAGCTGTAGATATGTCCTTTGTCTTTATTTCTTTCATTTTACATGTAGCTAAAGGAGATGAATATCATGCATTTAGAGTGACTGCAAGGCAGCACTGGGATTCAGTGAAGTCCTACTATCAGAAGGTATGAGGTTTTAGCACATTCTTTTTATTCATCATTTTAATTACTTATGCGAGCACAATTTTCTCAGGCTGCTACAGCATATTCAAAGGGATCACGGGAGCATGCAGGTTATCTTTCTGAGCAGGTCTGTGACTATTAAATTTTTTTAGTGTTTTCATTCTTTTGTTTGTATTGGTATACTTTGAGACATCCATATCACACTGTCAGTCACTTGTAAAGCATCATTTGTAAATATATAACAATATTCCCTTTATGTGCCATTTGAGTGTTTTCTAGAGGGCTAGGGCATCTGTTTTCTCATTATTTTATAAAATTCAATTCAAGTTGAGATATTAACTGACTTTTATCTTGCATTTGGTAGGGGAGGGTACAGACTAAAATGGCACAGAAGGCTGATGAAAAGGCAAGCAAGGATATCTTTAAAGCTAGGTTAGTGCAAAGCCAGGTTGATATTTGTTGTTGTTTTCAACCATATCTTTGATCTTTGTTGGGTAACTACGATTGTTGTATTCTGCAGAAACAAGGACATAGAAAACGTGATAACAATTGATTTGCATGGGCAGCATGTCAAACAGGCAATGAAGCTTTTGAAAATCCACCTTCTATTTGGAACATATGCACAATGTGAGCTTCTTGCCTGAAATTTCCCTTGAAAATTTTGTTACTGAGATTTTGGAAGGTACTGTCAATTTAATCACTTATGTTGTTCTGGTCCAGCGGTTCAATTCCTCAGGGTTATCACAGGATGTGGGTCACATGGTCTAGGAAAGTCGAAGCTGAAACAATCGGTATGGGTTTTAGTCTTTCCAATTGCATTAATTTTTATTGGAAAATAGGTTAGTAATGCCTGGGTATCTTGGTAACATATTGTTTCAGTTGGGACTTGAGCTTGCTTTGTTTACAGAACACTCTGTTTGGGTTGTGCAGGTCATACAGCTTGTTGAGAACGAAGGTATTACATGGACTGAAGAGAATCAGGGGGTTGTATTGATAAAGCTAGGTTCACACACGGAGTTCAACTTTATGGATTCGGAGAGTGATGACGAGTGAGTTAATTGTAACAGAAACTAGTCTGTAGTACCTGCCTCAGGTTGGTCTTGGTCTTCGTTCTCAGTCACTAGGGAGTTGCTAAGCCCTCCACTGGTTGTCTGTTGTCATAGAGTCGGCTATTTAGTTTAGCCATAGTGTTCTGTAATATTCAAGGCCAGGTTTTAGATGTGTCCATATTCATCTTTTTCCATAGGTCCAGATTTACTTAAAATCCTGCTTTTAAAGAAACTAGACACTTCTCATGATGCTCTTTGTACTCTATGGAGCATGTATATACTTGAGAAAAAACTGTAATTTATCTTGGCATTTAATGACATGACACAGGCCATCGCATGCATACACCATTGGCTCGTTTAATATTGTTTTTTCCTTTTACCTTTTTAGGGTGAGAATAGGGAGAATAACAAAAATAAAGTGACAAAAATAAAGTGATGAATATGCTCAGGGGGCTGCTTTCGCAAAAGTGACAAAACTAGATGAACTGAAATGGTGTGAATTGGAATAAAAAATAGCGCTCACGAATTGGAAGAGATTTTAAGTTTAAAAAATCTTGCAATCACATCCGAGTGTTTGACTAATGCAGAGTTAATTCAGTATTGTTTTGTACAGTAGCTCTTGAGCAATTGAGGTAAATCAGAGTGGAAGCCCAGCAAAGCAAAAGCTCATCAAGTGCAAGGAAGGATTTGCAACGAGCAGCGGTAGCAAAAGGATGCGATCCGATGACACCAAAAATGTCTCTTTGACAACCTGGACTATTTGTATCAAAAGGATGCTACTACATCAATGTAATTGCCTATCGCTCCTCCTTGCCAGCCCGAGAGGAGGTACGATGGCAGAGGTATAAAACGCGCCGCCAGCCTGCTTGCAGCACATCTTGCCATTGGAACCAGGTTTTGCTTGAGGTTCTCTGGGCATGGCCATTAGATTAGATACCCATGATGCGTCAACTGTCAGGAAACCAAATATATGGAAGAATGTCGTTAGAATGCAGTGGAAAATTGCAGAATGCTACTGTATGACGGTAGTAATGTGGCAAAATAAAAATAGTGAAAAAGTTGCCCTGATCTATGGTAATTAGATTTGGGATTTGTAATTTTTAAAATAAAGGAGTCAGAAAAAAATTGCATATGGCATGTCATAAACAGCAGCCTATGGCCTGCATGGTCTTCCCTTGCCTCTACAGATGGGTTATGCACTACCCGAAGCTACCGCATGCATTTTACTAATGCTGCTACGGAGGAGTAACTCGTGCTGGTATGAGTAATTCCCCTTATGGCATGACTTATTGGCTATCTGAAGTAGGAAATGTACGGAGCTCGTTAGGCTAAACGTGATTCAAGTGATTCAATCACATCTTATGGACTTGCTGTTATATCAGTAGTCACAACCAAAGGAAATAGTCAAAGTCCCGATGTTTGAACTCCCACTCCCAAACTCTCGAGGTTAGTTATATTTTTGCAAGAACATCTCAGGCATGACGAAACAAAGGAAGAGAATACAGACCAAGAAAGGGTACAAGAACAGAACGTCACATTGAACAAGACACTGATGATCTGCGGCACCTGGCTGTCACAACTGTGACATTCAATTTCTTAAATTACTTTCAGATCGTAAAAGAAAGAACGAATATTGCTTTAAATACTAAAAATTACCGACCAATTACAAACTACTCTTTTAACTTTCAGTTTACCCGCACCGAACGCAGTGAGGTGGGGCAGGGCAATACACAGACACAGTGATGCAGAAGTGCCCCAGTGGATGGGCTGGGCAATACTTGGCGTACTGGACGGGGTTCAACTAGCGGACACTCTTGGAACAGCTGGAGTAAGAAGTCCCCAAGTGAGCGTATTATGGGGGATCGTCAAGCACGTATATCCAATAACCAAGTCAAGTCAATACATAACTAAATTGCCTGGGAAGACCAGCATTGCTATGAAAGTTCATCGCAACTATACTCGACTAAGATACAACTTAAGTGGTTCAATTCCTGATGTTTTCGGCAACTTGAGTTCTCTCCTGGATCTACGTCTTGCCGATAACTCAATAGGACAACTCCCAAAAACCATTGGCCAGTTATGTAGTTTGCAATCATTGTACCTTTCTTACAACAACTTAAGTGGTTCAATTCCTGATGGGAACAGAAAAATGAAATCTAAACAAAGTTCATAGCTTCATATTTCAGTCTCTCGAGGCTGGTTTGTAAGATCACAAGTGGTTCCGTTCGTACATTGATGAGGATGATACCTGTATGAAAAGAGCATTTTGATAATGAGAATGCAAAAGTGCAACCACAAAAACCCAATTTGAGATCTAGGCCATTTTCAGAGACATAATAAGCAAATTTGGGCAAAAAGGAATACCAATGGAAGCATCAAGAAAAGTTAACACTCCAAAGCAACCTTAGAAGCAGTACTGAAGAAACAGCAGGGAGATTTTCTGAAGTACCAGTTGTCTTATTTAGCACCTGCAGTCACAACGGTGCAGATAGCTTCTTCCTCAAACCAGTCACCCAGAATATAGTCGTAAGAAACCATAGACAGGTCCAGTCTTGCATTCTCAAGCACTTTCCAAATCCAAAACAGGTATTTAAAGATCCTGAATTTACAGCAGAAGGATCCAATTCAGATCAAGTTGATGCATTCTGCAGCAAAGAGTTGCTTGGATGTTGTTTGACAGGGCAATCATGATCGGCCTGATGCTTCATACTAATGCAAAGCAACTTATTAAAGCACAAAATTACCAAGATGCATTGGAAGTGCTCAGCATGGGGGAGGTTCATTACTGGTGCCTTTTTGCAACTGATAGTTTCGTTCATATGAAACTTGCATGTTACATGGCTTGTCCATGCTTGTTACAGAAGCTTATGTCTCCTAATCTTCTGTGGTTTGTATTTTCTTCCTTTTTTTCGTTCTTGTAGGAGGCTTTCTCTCTCTGCGATCAAAAGGTTATTGAGGTGAGTGAGTTACTTTATTGAAGACATTGTATTACCATGAAGTTCATGTGGCTGTGTAACTTTGACAGTTAACCTATATCAATCTTCCTTTCATTTTCTTAGATTGGTTTCAATATGAGTGTATAACATTCGCCGTGTGTTTGGTTTCAGCTGTTTGACAACCTTCTATACTGCAAACCGATATGGTTTGGTGTTATTTCATGCTTAGAGACATCAACTGGCTCTCAGTGGCAGGAATTCGCCTTGAGAAAGCCAGAGAAGGTCTTGAACAAGCTCATGGAAAGGACTCTTCTCGTGTTAGACTCCTTCAGGCAGGTCGCTATCCAGAGTGTGCACTGTGAGTAGTTTTACTATATATTGTTGTAGGATAATTGTAATTGTGTTTATTATTAATAATAGGAGCCCTTTATATAGGGAGTTACAAGGTATACAAAAGGTAATAGAATCCGAATACAATTGAATACCGAGAACACTTTCCTATTACAACTCTAAACCCTAGTTTGTAGAGGCACACATTATGTCGACATCCTCCAACACTCCCCCTTGTGCTGCTCAAACTAGGTGATGACGCTTTGATTGTTGCCTCGTTAAAAACCTTGTCAGGTAACAAAAACCCTGTGGGACAAAAATAACTCTGGTCGAAGGACAAAAAGAGCACAACACGTCATTCACTCTTCGAAATCGAACATGTAGACATCGTGCCTCTCCTTGATGTCAATATCTCCCCCTGATTGCTACAATCATAGGAGTTCGGATAACTTTCTCAATCTGATGCTCTTCACATGTTTCTCGAAGGTGGATTTAGGTAACGACTTAGTAAATAAGTCCGCTACATTATCCTCAGATCGGATTTGGTTTACTTCAATATTTAGAAGTGCATGTTGTTGCTGATTGTAAAAGAACTTAGGCGATATATGCTTGGTGTTGTTGCCCTTGATGAAACCTAATTTCATTTGCTCAATACAAGTTGCATTATCTTCATAAATACAAGTAGGTTCATCTGTGGTAGACTTCAAACCACAAGTTCCTCGAATATGTCTAATCACAGACCTTAGCTATATGCATTCTCGCACGGCTTCATGTAGAGCAATAATCTCTGCATGATTTGAGGAAGTAGCAACAAAGGTTTATTTTGTAGATCTCCAAGATATCGCTGTGCTTCTCATGGTAAAGACATAACCCGTTTGGGAGCGACCTTTGTGAGGGTCAGAGAGATACCTTGCATCAGCAAAACCCATCAAGACATGGTTGTCATTTTGATGAAGGGGAGGAGGTGCACGGAAGGTGGCGTTTTGCCTTGTGGAGTCCGATCCCACACTTCCGTTATTTCTTTTCTCTCTGTAGGGATAGAACAAGCCCATATCAATCGTACCTCTCAAGTATCGAAGGATTGTCTTTATGCCAATCCAATGGCGTTGCGTTTGCGCAGGGCTATATCTACCCAACAAGTTCATAATAATTGAGGTGTCCGGTCTTGTCTTGTGCTAAGTACAATAATGCGCCTATTGTACATAAGTAAGCACTTCTGTTATTAACACGTCTTCGTCATCATCCCTGGGATGAAACGGATCCCTTTTAGGGCCAACACTACGGACGACCATGGGAGTGCATCTTTGACTTTATCAAAATGCCTAATCATCTATTGACACGGTATACAAAACAGTGTTCTCCCAAGGTCCTTCCTCTCAAACTCGGATTTCAGGTGTACAGCGGTTTTCCTTAACTCACAAGGGTTCCAATTATGTTTATCAACATAAACCGCGACAATTGCAAATCCAGAACTTGCATGGAAACGTGTGGGCATAGTTCATCATATCCTTTCCCAATCAAGTAGTCACTTTAGTGAGCGTTTCAACCTCGTTGCAAACGTGCTCCGTGGTCTAAAGCCACTTGACTTGGGTAAATGAAGTTCACAAGAACTTTCATTATATTCCATATCTAGATTCCCATAAAGATACGTAGTGACCACATTTGTAAACTGCATGTTCAGTTATTTGAAAACTACCAAACTGACAAGGTAGTGGAGTGCAATGACATCCATTACGAGAAATATGTCTTCTCATAGTCGATTCCAGGGCATTGTGAGAAACCTTGCGCCATAAGGTGAGATTACCATATCTTTTTCTCGTCACGCTATCTAACGAAGACCTATTAATGTCAACAGGTTTTATGTTAGGAGGTGTTGGCATCTCAGGCCCGAAATCCTTCCTCTTCATTAGTGAATCCAATTCAACCTGGATCGCATCTTTCCATTTAGGCCAATTTTCTCTACGTTGGCATTCTTCAACCGAGTAAGGTTCAATGTCATTGGTCTCAACAATTCCACGTCCTCATGTACACTAGTGTAGTTCGTAGATATCTCTATATTCTCAGGAATTGGTTCTAACATTGAGGCGTCCCCCAACGATGTCTCTTGGACATAACCACATGGATCTATGGATTTTGAGTATCAATGATCTATGGATCAAGTTGTGCCAAACTCACTCTCTTCTTAGGGTGAGAATCCATCGAACCTATGGGTCTCCTACGCTCTCTAGCGGAACCCATGGCCTATGACATCATTATGCCACCTTGTGGCGTCACCATACCACCATCCATGGTGGTGGTGCCGTACCCATCTTCTCTGGGTGGCACCATGTCCTCTTGTGGTGACATCAATCCTTGCAGACATGCTTGCAGCAGGTATATGTGATCTCGTCACTTTTAGGGGATCAAGATGAGACATAGTGGGGACAGGCCACGACAATTCCTGTCGTTCATGTTGAACATTGACGTTATAATCTCCCCCTATCGATGGGAAGACTGTCTCATCAAAGTGACAATTCGTAAATCCAGCGAAATAGAGATCGCCTGTCAAGGGTTCTACGTAGCGGACTTATATATATATGCATTCGTTACAATGACTCATGTTGTTGTGTTGTGGCGGCGCAATTGGCACATAAACCGCACACTCAAATATGCATAAGTACTAGATATTAGACTCGAACCCAGTCACTAGCTGTAACGCAAATAAAAGTTGAGTGGCTACTATGAGTCGTAGACGAATTAGCATAGCTGCATGCGATATTGCATAACCCAAGCGGAAATATTGGTGCGCATTACCAAAGTCTGGGCTACCATCGTAGTCTTTTAATGGTGGCTTTCCCCAGACTAATTGGGTGTGTACATGGGATATGATACTTGATATCAATACCCAATAATATGCAATAGTCATCGAAAATTTTCGATGTAAACTCTCTAGCATTATCAAGTCAAATTGACTGAATGGGATGATCTGGGTAGTGAGCCCGTAGCCATATGTTATGTGTTAGGAGTGTAGTATAAGCAGCATTACGAGTGGATAATTGCACAACACGTGACCAGCGTGTTTGCGTATCAACCAACACCATAAAACATCTATATGGTCCGCAAGTTGGTTGATCCAATCCACATAATTCCCTTAGATTCGTTGTAAGAATGAAATTATTTCCTCAATCTCCTTTGCATAGTCTCAATCCTAAAGAACAGGCTTTACAGAACGAAACATGGGCCTTATAATTAACCAATAAAGGTTTTGGTTAAGCCACAATGTCACAATGGACTTGAGAAGTAGAGAAAGGAGTTTATGGCGTCAATTCCATGTATTTGCCACAGGGGTAGGCGGCGCTTGCCATGTGTGGCCGGTCTTTGCACAATCATGGCGCCATGAGGCGCATGTGCAGCTCCTCGAACCAATTCTTGGTTCTTACTTTTCTTTGTTCTGAAAATGGATGTCCGTGTAAAGTCTTTTAATACACGGATCATCATGTCACGACTTGGATGTCCCAAACGGTCATGTCAAAGCCTATATGTGTCAGAATCCCATAAGTCGTCTCTCATGAGATGGTTGGATTCAATAACTCGAATAGTGGTTGCATACAACCCACTAGAGCGACACATAAGTTTCTCTAATACTCGTTTATGTCCGTAGTCATTAGAGGTAATGCAAAGGAACTCTGTCCATTCTCATAATGTGTTTCCACATGAAAACCATTAGCTCATATGTAATAAAGTTCGAATTAAGGTATGTCCAAGACATTAAGTAAACGAATCCACACTTTATTAATAGTCAATGATTACATCAAAGTTTCCAAAATCTAATCCATAATAAAAATCAAACTTAGACAAATCGTAGTCACTCAATCCGTTTGGTAACTCCAATCAAATATGACCAGGGAAGTAGAGAGGGATGTTGGTAGAGCGAGGCTCTCTTAAGTACCACATCTCAATTACTTTCCTAGACATCATACTTCATTAGATGCGCCACATAAGAAAGAGTTAATACAATTGTCATTTATTGACTAAGGCATATTGCCATTACAAAATTCTTGGAAAATAAAAGGACTATTCTAATCAAAGTCTGCAGCATCCTTGTGCACTTCATCTTCAGCTTTGAAGTCCTCTATGGTGAGATTGACGTCTCCACCATCTTCTTCTTCTTCTTCTGCAAGGTACACTTCTTGCTCCCTCAGGTCCCTGTATGCCCTGTATCTTGTAGCTAGTTGCTCGCTTGCCTTGCATTGCTTGAACCAATGCTCACTTGATCCACATCGATGACACACATCATTGTGGTTGCCTCCCTTTAATTGAGGTGCACGTTGTGCACATTGTGGTCGTTCCCTAGGAGGGTTGGCGCCACCACCACGACCCACGGCGCCACCACCACGGCCAGGGTTGCCACGACCCCCTCTCCCACGTGTGCCATTGCCACCACGTGTATCCGCACCAAACTTGCGGTTTCCTTCCTGGTTAGGGCGGTTATATGGACCCATACGTCCTTCATATCCCTTATTCTTAGGGTTCCGCTCCTTGCGCCCTCCTTTGGGTGCATTATAATTCGCCTCATGAACGCTCTTTGTTCCAATGGGCCTTGAATTATAATTCCTCACGAGTATGTTATCATGTTTCTCAGCTACAGATATGATATTGATAAGTTGATGAAACCTCGTGATCCGTCCAGCATTGACTTTAGTACGGTATTGCTTTGATACCATAATGGCTGAAACGGGAAAGGTGGAGAGAGTTTTCTCAATTAGCTCTTGCTCTGTGACAGGTTGTCCACAGAATCTCAACATAGATTGTAAGCGAAGAGCCTCTGAATTATATTCAGCAACAGACTTGAAGTCAGCAAAGCGCCAATTGTTCCATTGAACCTTCAAGTCAGGGAGGAGGGAATCTTGGACATTGCCAAAGCGCTCTTCTAGCGCTACCCATAGTTCTCTTGCATTCTTGATCGACATATACTCCAATCTGAGTGCCTTGTCCATATGGCGTCGCATCAAGATAACTGCTCGAGCATGCTTTGTAGGTGTTCGTACGAACACAAGATTCGAGTTAGGTGCCTGGATTATGGGTAATATTCCCTTTGAAGTGAGATGGTTCTCAACATCGGTTACCCAACTATGGTAATCCAGCTTCGAGTGCTGAATGAATCTCTTTCTCTTGTGATGAGTATGGGCTTCAGAGAACGAGATGCAAAAAGGGCACTGAGGATGAGCAATCAAGATGTTCCCATAAGCTCTGTATAGTCGGTCATCCTGAGAGTTTCTTCACTTCTTGACTTTGCAGGTTTGCAAAGGAGCTTACTGCTGAAGCACTACGTGGAAATGAGAATGACTGTGAGAAGGCATTGGATTTGACAAATCCAGAGACCAATTCTTCCATACAGGTCACTTGAACATTTTTGTTTGAACACTATTTGAACTTTATTTAGAGAATGAACATTATTAAATTTATTTTATTTAGAGAATGAACATTATTAAATTTATTTACTTGCAGCAGATCTTGAATCAAGGAAAGGTAAACGACAGCGCCAAGCAGTAGATGCTTAAGTTGAAGCTCTTTTTTTACACATGGGCTTTGACGGATCATTAGGTACATAAAACAGATGTTATTATACTTGGTTTATGTTTGTGAGGCTAAGTCGGGCTCACTCTGATGTTTACAACTTTGTGTTCAGCGGTCGAAGCTTTGCCGGGTGGAGGGACAATGGACCAAACAATCTGTCGACTGCTCTCGGGACAGGAACCAAACCCCACAAATGCTGCTAACCAATCTGAGGCAATTCCTGCAGTCGATGCTAACAACAATAGCCAATCTGATGTTGCAACTGACATTGCAAATTCTCTTGCTTCAATGCTTGATAATCAAAATGGTCAAGTCGGAGGTCCTTCAACGTCTAGTAATGCACCAGAGCGTGATGCAGAAATGGAAAGCCAACTTGCTGAAGAACTAGCACAAGGGGATGTTTCACTGACTATGACATTGAAGTTTCTAGAGAAGGTGAAGCCATAAGTGAGTACTTGGCTCTACTGAATTCAGCGGGAACAAAGTGAACATCACTCTGCCAATAAGAATTGCGACTTTAACAACCATGCATGTACATATATAATAACTGTAGGTCATGGATCTAGATATGGTGATGGTGTTCCAGATGATCAATGTCTTTGATCCGGCATTTTCCCAACTATTTCAAGACTAATATAGTGTCATGTGTTTAAGAACAAGAGGAATTGGCAAACAGAAAGAGAGTAATATTTCAGAGAGAATGGAGATTTCAAGTGTGTTTATTCATCTCATACAAAGGGGTATTTATAGGAATACATTTGAAGTGTGAAAGCTCAAAGAGAAAACCAAAATGATAACCATCTTGATGATGATTTTCTGCCATGCTTGTTGCCCTTTGGCAAAACATGTTTAGATAAGTCTTCATACACTCAAGTACCTATGATTATACACTCAAGTACCTATCTAAATACTTTTACGTATTTTGTTACATGATATAGACATACACAGTATTTATACATTTATACTACAACACTCCCCTTTGGATATTTCATGTTCAATAGTATTGTGTAGATGGTGCGCATCGAAGTTGTCTCGTTAAAAACCTTGCCAAGTAATAAAACCCTGTGGGAAAAAACAACCTTGGTCGAAAGGGAAAAAGAGCACAACGCGCGTTGAATGTGAAGTATGTTTCTGGATACTCCCCCTAATTTAGACTCCTCTTGAAAATCGTGGGAGTTCGGATATCCTCCTCAATCCGATGCTCCTTACATGTTTCTCGAAAGGGGATTTTGGTAGTGACTTAGTAAATAAGTCAGCTACATTATCTTCTGATCGGATTTGATTTACTTCAATATTTAGACGTGTTTGTTGTTGCTGATTGTAGAAGAATTTCGGCGATATATGCTTGGTATTGTCGCCTTTGATGAAACCTAATTTCATTTGCTCAATACAAGCTGCATTATCCTCGTAAATGCATGTAGGTTCATTTGTGGTAAATTTCAAACCACAAGTTCCTCGAATGTGTCTATTTATAGACCTTA
This sequence comes from Rosa persica, assembly GCA_025331145.1. Taxonomy (NCBI): domain Eukaryota; kingdom Viridiplantae; phylum Streptophyta; class Magnoliopsida; order Rosales; family Rosaceae; genus Rosa; species Rosa persica. The sequence goes on from WFKR01000005.1 coordinate 56,538,881, forward strand.
GCCATATGCAATCACGCACGGCTTCATGTAGTGCAATAATCTCTGCATGATTTGAGGAAGTAGCAACAAGAGTCTGTTTTGTAGATCTCCAAGATATCGCGGTGCTTCCCATGGTAAAGACATAACCTGTTTGGGAGCGACCTTTGTGAGGGTCAGAGAGATACCCTGTATCAGCAAAACCCGTCAGAACATCATTTTGATGGAGGGGAGGAGGAGAGCGTCGGTCACTAGGGATAGTGTTGCCGGCGTTCACATTACTTTTCTCTCTGTAGGGATAGAACAAGCCCATATCGATCGTACCTTTTCGGTATCGAAGGATTGTCTTTATACCAATCCAATGACGGCGTGTTGGGGCAGAACTGTGTCGAGCTAACAAGTTTACTGTAAATGAGATATCCGGTCTTGTGCATTGAGCTAAATATAATAATGCGCCTATCGCACTTAGGTATGGTATTTCAGCTTCTAATAAATCTTCGTCCTCATCCCTTGGACGAAACGGATCTTTCATGGGCTCAAGACTACAGTTGATCATGGGAGTACTCACAGGCTTTGCTTTATCTTCATTAAAGCGCCTTAGTAACTTTTAAGTATATGCTGACTAATGGATCATAATCCCATCATTACGGTGCTCGAGTTCTATTCCGAGACAAAACCGTGTTTTCTCGAGATCTTTAATCTCAAATTCAGATTTGTTTCTTTTAACTCATCTAGAGTTCCAATTAGGTTCATGTCATCGACATAAACTGCTACAATTGCAAATCCGGATCTTGTTCTCTTAATGAACACGCAAGGGCATATTTCATTGTTAACATATCCCTTCCCAATCAAGTAGTCACTTAGACGGTTATACCACATCCGTCCGGATTGTTTCAATCCATATAGTGAGCGTCTTAATTTTATTGAGAACGCGCTCCGTGGTTTAGAGCCACTTGATTTGGGTAATTGAAGTCCATCTGGAACCTTCATATATATCTCTGAATCTAAGTCCTCATAGAGATATGCTGTAACTACATCCATGAGCTGCATGTCAAGTTGTTCAGAAACTACCAAACTGACAAGGTAGCGGAACGTTATAACGTCCATTACTGGAGAATATGTCTCCTCGTAGTCGATTCCAGGGCGTTGTGAGAAACCTTGCGCCACAAGGCGGGCTTTGTATCTAACAACCTCATTTTTCTCATTACGCTTTCTAACAAAGACCCATTTATGGCCAACAGGGTTTATATTTGGTGATGTCAGTGTTATAGACCCAAATACCTGTCTCTTTGTTAGTGAATCCAATTTAGTCTGGATCGCATTTTTCCATTTGGACCAATCTGCTCTTCATTCACATTCTTCAACGGAGCGAGGTTCGATATCATCGTATTCTATAATTCCTTTTGCAATAAGATATGCAAACGCATCATCAATAGCCATAGAATTTCTGTCCATAATTACATGTATACTAGTGTAATTCATGGAGATTTCTCTATTCTCTGGAATTGGTTCTACTATTGGAGCATCCTCCAATGATGTCTCTTGGACATAACCATAATCCGGAATTTTTTCATGAGATGGATTATTTATATCGATGATTAATGGATTATTTTGTGTCAAGCTCGTTTTCTTTCTTGGGCGAGAATCCATCGAACCTATAGGCCTCCTGCGCTTTCTGGCAGGAGCCATGGGTCTAGCCACTGCATCACCCATAGAGGGGATGTCATGTCCTTTAGTTTTAGGAACATCAATCCTTGCAGGTACGTTTGCAGCAGGTATGTGTGATATTGTCAATTTAGCGATATCAGAAAACGCATCAGGCATTGATTCTGCTACGTTCTGAAGATCGAGAATCCTCCGCACTTCTATTTCAGACTGTGTGGTTCGGGGATCAAGATGAGACAAAGTGGGGATAGACCACGACAATTCCTGTCTTTTCTGTTGAACATAAATGTTCTTGTCTCCCCCTAATGAGGGAAGACTGTCTCATCAAAGTGACAATCCGCAAATCTAACGGTAAATAGATCACCTGTCAAGGGTTCTATGTAGCGGATAATGCTTGTAGTATCATATCCAACATAAAGGTCTAAGCGTCTTTGAGGACCCATTTTGGTGCGCTGTGGCGGCGCAATTGGCACATAGACTGCACACCCAAATATGCGTAAGTCTGAGACATTAGGCTCATACCCAGTCACCATTTGGGACGCAGAAAATGGTTGGGTGGCAGTGGGTCTCAGACGAATAAGCACAGTTGCATGTAATATTCCATAGCCCCAAGCAGAAATAGGGAGATTGGTGCGCATATCCAATGCCCTGGCAACCATTTGAAGCCTTTTAATGGCAACTTCTGCGAGTCCATTTTGGGTGTGTACATGAGGGACAGGGTGTTCGACCTCAATCCCAATGGACATGCAATAATCATCAAAGGTTCTTGACGTAAATTCTCCAGCATTGTCAAGACGAATTGACTTAATAGAATGATCAGGGTGGTGAGCCCTTAATTTAATGATTTGTCCTAGGAGTTTAGCAAATGCAGCATTTCTTGTGGATAAGAGCATGACATGTGACCAACGTGTCGATGCATCAACCAACACCATAAAATATCTAAATGGTCCGCAAGTTGGTTGGATAGGTCCACAAATATCACCTTGTATTCTTTGTAAGAATGATATATTTTCTTTAGTGTCCTTTGCATAGGATGGTCTTGATCCTACCTTTGCTAAAGAGCAAGCTTTGCAAAACGAATAATATGCTTTAGAAGTAACTCTTTGGACCAATGTTTGGTTCGTACTTCTTTTCGTTTTGAAGAATAGATGTCCGTGTGAAGTTTTTAATATACGGAGCATCATGTCAGGACCTGGATGTCCCAAACGGTCGTGCCAAAGCTTGTATGTGTCAGGATCCCATAAATTGTCATTCATGACATGGTTGGATTCAATGACTCTAATAGTGGTTGCATACAATCCACTAGAGCGACACATAAGTTTCTCTAAAACTCGTGTATTTCCGTAGTTTTTAGAGGTGATGCAAATGAACTCTTGTCCATTCTCACAATGTGTTTCGACATGAAAATCATTGGCTCTTATGTCCTTAAAGCATAATAGGGTCCTTCCGGCCCTTGGAGCATATAGAGCTTCGGCGACATTAACATTTGTGTCATTTGGTAATAAAAATTGAGCTGGTCCTCGACCATGAATCAATTGTGATGGTCCTGCCATCATAGTTACTGAGGATCGACTGGGTGTCATCCATAAAAATAATTGCCTATGTCGCAATATAGTATGTGTGGTGACACTATCAAGAAGGCATTCCAATTCTCCGGAAAACATACTGAAAGGGATAAAGTTCGGAATATTAACACATGTCCATGACATTGAATGCGATACTTTATTAATAGGGAAAATAGCCAATGATTACATCAAAATTATTCATAAGTCTATTCCAAATATCAAACTTGAGACAAATTGTTATCACTCAATCCGTTTGGTAATTCCAATGAAATATGACCAGGAAAGTAGAGAGATGTTGGTGGAGCGAGGCTCGCTTAAATACCCCGATCTCAATTGCTTTCCTAGACATCATACTTCATTGGGTACGCCACATAAGAAGGAGTTTAATACAATTGTTATTTATTGACTAAGGCACATTTGCCATTCTTGGAAAATAGAAAGAGGATTATTCTAATCAAAGTCTGTGGCATCCTCGTGCTCTTCATCTACAGTTTTGAAGTCCTCAACAGTGAGATTGACATCTTCACTATTTTCATCTTCGGCAAGGTTAGCCTCTCACTCTCTTGCTTCCCTGTACTCCTTGTAGCGTGCAGCTAATTGGGTACTTGCATGACATTGTTTAAACCAATGCTCGATTGATCCACATCTATGACACATGTCATTGTGGTTCCCTCCCTTCATTTGAGGTGCAGGTTGTGCAGGTTGTGCACGTTGTGGATATCTCCTAGGAGGGTTGCTGCTACTACCACGGCGCATGGTGCGACCTCCACGACTCATGGTGTTATTTCCACGGCCGGTGTTGCCATATCTCCCTCTTCCACGTGTGGAGTTGCCATCACGTGTGCCCGCTCTAAAGTTGCCGTTTCCTTCTCTATTGGGGCGGTTACCGAAAAAATATTTATGAGTTCATTGAACCTCGTAATTTGTCCAGCATTTACTTCAGTGCGATACTGCTTTGATAGCAAAATTGCTGCAACGGGGAAGGTGGAGAGAGTTTTCTCAATTAGCTCTTCTTCTGTGAGGGGTCTTTGACAAAACCTCAACATGGACTTGAGACGAAGAGCTTCTGAATTGTACTCAGCAATAGACTTGAAGTCTGAGAAGCGTACATCGTTCCACTGAACCTTCAAGTCAGGGAGGAGAGAATCTTGGATATTGTTAAAACGCTCTTGTAGCGCCTCCCATAAATCCTTTGCATCTTTGATGGACATGTACTCTAGTCTGAGTGCTTTGTCCATATGACGTCGCATCAAGATGATTGCTTGTGCATGCCTCTTGGGTGTTCGAGGGAACACAAGGGCCGGGTCTGGTGCATGGATGATGGGCAATATCCCCTTTGATGTGAGATGGTTCTCAACGTCGGTTTTCCAGCTATGGTAATCCGAACCTGTTGAGTCAAGGATTTGAAAATCGAGTCTAGGTTCATTCGACATCCTTGAAGATAAGAAGAAAATATTAGTTTCGGAGTTAAAACTTCCATGAAAAATAATAAGATTTCCGAGCTATGCTACCAAGAAATTAATTTCCAAGAATCATTGTGAACACTCTTAGTTCATTGATTACGAACGCTCTTAGTTCGTTTAGCGTGAATTTATATAATTCCGCTTTTGATTGTAAATTCCCGAGAAAAAGGAAAAATGAGAGAAAATAAATAAAAACTCAAAAACGGGAACTTTTAGTAAAGAATACCTTGAAATAGTGTTGCCGGAAATTTTGACCGCAAAAATTATCGGAGGTGATCGGAAGGATCGTTGGAAAAAGTCGAGAAAAATCGTCCGAAAAGTCGGCCGAAAAGTGTCGAAAAAGTCGTCGCGAAAATCTATCGACAGATGTGTCGGCAGCTGCTCGGCAGCTGCTGCACAGCTCTCGGCAGCACCTCGACAGGTCCTCGGCAGCACTCGGTAGCGGTCCGGTTCGGTTTTTCTGCTTCCGGGGGCCGGTTCAGGCAGTTTCCGACCGGTTCCAGCGATTCTGAGACCGGTTCCGGGCTCCTGGAATCAAGGGCTTTGATATGAGCTAGGGTTTGGGGATTTTTTGTAGGTTTGGAAAAATGACTTCGATCGATGATGAACTCTTCTTTCGTCAATTTTCGATTCTAATTCTAGAGCAACTTCGTGCAGATAACGTGTTTAAGAACAAGAGGAATTGACAAACAGAAAGAGAGAGTAATATTTCAGAGAGAATGGAGATTTCAAGTATGTTTATTCATCTCATACAAAGGGGTATTTATAGGAATACATTTGAAGTGTGAAAGCTCAAAGAGAAAACCAAAATGATAACCATCTTGATGATGATTTTCTGTCATGCTCGTTGCCCTTTGGCAAAGCATGTTTACATAAGTCTTCATACACTCAAGTACCTATGATTATACACTCAAGTACCTATCTAAATACTTTTACGTATTTTGTTACATGATATAGACATACACAGTATTTATATATTTATACTACAACACCATGTAGTTTATCTAACCTGCCTTCCATCATTTCTGGAATTATAAAAAAGCATATTTGCTGCTTTTAAGTAAATTCGGTATAAACATTCTGATTTGCTAGTATCAATTCAGGATATGATATCCGTCTTGAAACATAAGGGCAACAATGTTACAGATGACAATCAATGACTAGGTTTCTATGAACTTGTGAAAGCTGTGAAAAAATGCAAGATTACATAAGGTTGGCTATCATTAGTATTTACAAAATTTTCTGAATTTATCAAATGTTACTCGTCAAATTCATCATTGGAATGAGATTCACTGTCTGTGACCATAACTATCTGCTTAATTACAGATTCTTCATCCTCAACTTGGGTTTCCTTGTAATATCCTGGGAAGGCACATTACAATTAATGGTCTCCCATACCGGTCTCTCTGCTTGGAATAATCTGTTGGTTGAAAGTAGCCATTAGATTCGCTAAATAGAGAGATAAAAGGGGAAAGAGATAGAGGCTTAAGGATGCTTGCAAAGTGTGGGGCATTTAATAGCAACTGCATACTTGTAGGTGGATATCTTTGTAATTGAACTAATCATAGCTCTCGGCTATGACCATACAAATCTCACCTGCCAAATGCATATACAGTAAGGAGAAGAGGGATGGGAACAGAAAAATGAAAACTAAATAAAGTTCATAGCTTCATATTTCAGTCACTCGAGGCTGGTTTGTAAGATCACAAGTGGTTCCATTCGTATGTTGATGAGGATGATATCTGTATGAAAAGGGCATTTTGATAATGAAAATGTGTCCATCTATATCAAAGATAATGAGAAAATGCACATATATTAATCACTTCAGTTTTATTTCAATTATTCTACATAAATCAGTTGTCAAAGACAGTTTTTACCACTAAAGCAATTAGACCATGATCACAATCCGCTATCGGTTAATATTCACAGTCAAATAATATTCAAACAGTGGAAATACTATACAAACCAATTCCAAAGTCAAAAATAAAACATGCTTTTTGTTTAAGAACAAGAGGAATTGACAAACAGAAAGAGAGAGTAATATTTCAGAGAGAATGGAGATTTCAATTTGTTTATTCATCTCATACAAAGGGGTATTTATAGGAATACATTTGAAGTGTGAATGCTCAAAGAGAAAATCAAAATGATAACCATCTTGATGATGATTTTCTGCCATGCTTGTTGCCCTTTGGTAAAGCATGTTTACATAAATCTTCATACACTCAAGTACCTATCTAAATACTTTTACGTATTTTGTTACATGATATAGACATATACGGTATTTATACTACAACACTCCCCCTTGGATATTTCATGTTCAATAGTATTGTGTAGATGGTGCGCATCGAAGTTGCCTCGTTTAAAAAAACCTTGCCAAGTAATAAAACCCTGTGGGAAAAAACAACCTTGGTCGAAAGGGAAAAAGAGCACAACGCGCGTTGAGTGTGAAGTATGTTTCTGGATACTCCCCCTAATTTAGACTCCTCTTGAATATCGTGGGAGTTCGGATATCCTCCTCAATCCGATGCTCCTTACATGTTTCTCGAAAGGGGATTTTGGTAGTGACTTAGTAAATAAGTCAGCTACATTATCTTCTGATCGGATTTGATTTACTTCAATATTTAGAAGTGTTTGTTGTTGCTGATTGTAGAAGAATTTCGACGATATATGCTTGGTATTGTCGCCTTTGATGAAACCTAATTTTATTTGCTCAATACAAGCTGCATTATCCTCGTAAATGCATGTAGGTTCATTTGTGGTAAATTTCAAACCACAAGTTCCTCGAATGTGTCTATTTATAGACCTTAGCCATATGCAATCACGCACGGCTTCATGTAGTGCAATAATCTCTGCATGATTTGAGGAAGTAGCAACAAGAGTCTGTTTTGTAGATCTCCAAGATATCGCGGTGCTTCCCATGGTAAAGACATAACCTGTTTGGGAGCGACCTTTGTGAGGGTCAGAGAGATACCCTATATCAGCAAAACCCGTCAGAACATCATTTTGATGGAGGGGAGGAGGAGAGCGTCGGTCACTAGGGATAGTGTTGCCGGCGTTCACATTACTTTTCTCTCTGTAGGGATAGAACAAGCCCATATCGATCGTACCTTTTAGGTATCGAAGGATTGTCTTTATACCAATCCAATGACGGCGTGTTGGTGCAGAACTGTGTCGAGCTAACAAGTTTACTGCAAATGAGATATCCGGTCTTGTGCATTGAGCTAAATACAATAATGCGCCTATCGCACTTAGGTATGATATTTCAGCTTCTAATAAATCTTCGTCCTCATCCCTTGGACGAAACGGATCTTTCATGGGTTCAAGACTACGGTTGATCATGAGAGTACTCACAGGCTTTGCTTTATCTTCATTAAAGCGCCTTAGTAACTTTTGAGTATATGCTGACTAATGGATCATATTCCCATCATTACGGTGCTCGAGTTCTATTCCGAGACAAAACCGTGTTTTCCCGAGATCTTTCATCTCAAATTCAGATTTCAAATATGTAGCAGTTTCTTTTAACTCATCTAGAGTTCCAATTAGGTTCATGTCATCGACATAAACTGCTACAATTGCAAATCCGGATCTTGTTCTCTTAATGAACACGCAAGGGCATATTTCATTGTTAACATATCCCTTCCCAATCAAGTAGTCACTTAGACGGTTATACCACATCCGTCCGGATTGTTTCAATCCATATAGTGAGCGTCTTAATTTTATTGAAAACGCGCTCCGTGGTTTAGAGCCACTTGATTTGGGTAATTGAAGTCCATCTGGAACCTTCATATATATCTCTGAATCTAGATCCCCATAGAGATATGCTGTAACCACATCCATGAGCTGCATGTTAAGTTTTTCGGAAACTACCAAACTGACAAGGTAGCGGAACGTTATAACGTCCATTACGGGAGAGTATGTCTCCTCGTAGTCGATTCCAGGGCGTTGTGAGAAACCTTGCGCCACAAGGCGGGCTTTGTATCTAACAACCTCATTTTTCTCATTACGCTTTCTAACAAAGACCCATTTATGGCCAACAGGTTTTATATTTGGTGGTGTCAGTGATATAGACCCAAATACCTGTCTCTTTGTTAGTGAATCCAATTCAGTCTGGATCGCATTTTTCCATTTGGACCAATCTGCTCTTCGTTGACATTCTTCAACGGAGCGAGGTTCGATATCATCGTATTCTATAATTCCTTTTGCAATATGATATGCAAATGCGTCATCAATAGCCATAGAATTTATGTCCATAATTACATGTATACTAGTGTAATTCATGAAGATCTCTCTATTATCTGGAATTGGTTCTATTATTGGAGCGTCCTCCAATGATGTCTCTTGGACATAACCATAATCCGGAATTTTTTCATGAGATGGATTATTTATATCGATGATTAATGGATTATTTTGTGTCAAGCTCGCTTTCTTTCTTGGGCGAGAATCCATCGAACCTATAGGCCTCCCGCGCTTTCTAGCAGGAGCCATGGGTCTAGCCACTGCCTCACCCATAGAGGGGATATCATGTCCTTTAGTTCTAGGAACATCAATCCTTGCAGGTACGTTTGCAGTAGGTATGTGTGATCTTGTCACTTTAGCGATATCAGAAAACGCATCAGGCATTGATTCTGCTACGTTCTGAAGATCGAGTATCATCCGCACTTCTATTTCAGACTGTGGGGACAGACCACGACAATTCCTGTCTTTTCTGTTGAACATTAATGTTCTTGTCTCCCCCTAATGACGGGAAGACTGTCTCATCAAAGTGACAATCCGCAAATCTAGAGGTAAATAGATCACCTGTCAAAGGTTCTATGTAGCGGATAATGCTTGGAGTATCATATCCAACATAAAGGCCTAAGCGTCTCTGAGGACCCATTTTGGTGCGCTGTGGCGGCGCAATTGGCACATAGACTGCACACCCAAATATACGTAAGTATGAGACATTAGGCTCATACCCAGTCACCAGTTGGGACGCAGAAAAGGGTTGGGTGGCAGTGGGTCTCAGACGAATAAGCACAGCTGCATGTAATATTGCATAGCCCCAAGCAGAAATAGGGAGATTGGTGCGCATAACCAAAGCCCTGGCAACCATTTGAAGTCTTTTAATGGCAGCTTCTGCGAGTCCATTTTGGGTGTGTACATGAGGGACAGGATGTTCGACCTCAATCCCAATGGACATGCAATAATCATCAAAGGTTCTTGATGTAAATTCTCCAGCATTGTCAAGACGAATTGACTTAATAGAATGATCAGGGTGGTGAGCCCTTAATTTAATGATTTGTGCTAGGAGTTTAGCAAATGCAGCATTTCTTGTGGATAAGAGCATGACATGTGACCAACGTGTCGATGCATAAACCAACACCATAAAATATCTAAATGGTCCGCAAGTTGGTTGGATAGGTCCACAAATATCACCTTGTATTCTTTGTAAGAATGGTATATTTTCTTTAGTGTCCTTTGCATCGGATGGTCTTGATCCTACCTTTGCTAAAGAGCAAGCTTTGCAAAACGAATGATATGCTTTAGAAGTAACTCTTTGGACCAATGTTTGGTTCGTACTTCTTTTCGTTTTGAAGAATGGATGTCCGTGTGAAGTTTTTAATATACGGAGCATCATGTCAGGACCTGGATGTCCCAAACGGTCGTGCCAAAGCTTGTATGTGTCAGGATCCCATAAATTGTCATTCATGACATGGTTGGATTCAATGACTCTAATAGTGGTTGCATACAATCCACTAGAGCGACACATAAGTTTCTCTAAAACTCGTGTATTTCCGTAGTTTTTAGAGGTGATGCAAAGGAACTCTTGTCCATTCTCACAATGTGTTTCGACATGAAAATCATTGGCTCTTATGTCTTTAAAGCTTAATAGGGTCCTTCCGGCCCTTGGAGCATATAGAGCTTCGGCGACAATTTGTGTCATTTGGTAACAAAAATTGAGCTGGTCCTCGACCATGAATCAATTGTGATGGTCCTGCCATCGTAGTTACTGAGGATCGACTGGGTGTCATCCATAAAAATAATTGCCTATGTCGCAATATCGTATGTGTGGTGCCACTATCAAGAAGGCATTCCAATTCTCCGGAAAACATACTGAAAGGAATAAAGTTCGGAATATTAACACATGTCCATGACATTGAATGCGATACTTTATTAATAGGGAAAATAGCCAATGATTACATCAAAATTATTCATAAGTCTATTCCAAATATCAAACTTTAGACAAATTGCTATCACTCAATCCGTTTGGTAATTCCAATGAAATATGACCAGAAAAGTAGAGAGATGTTGGTGGAGCGAGGCTCGCTTAAATACCCCGATCTCAATTGCTTTCCTAGACATCATACTTCATTGGGTACGCCGCATAAGAAGGAGTTTAATACAATTGTTATTTATTGACTAAGGCACATTTGCCATTCTTGGAAAATAGAAAGAGGATTATTCTAATCAAAGTCTGTGGCATCCTCGTGCTCTTCATCTACAGTTTTGAAGTCCTCAACAGTGAGATTGACATCTTCACTATTTTCATCTTAGGCAAGGTTAGCTTCTTGCTCTCTTGCTTCCCTGTACTCCTTGTAGCGTGCAGCTAATTGGGTACTTGCATGACATTGCTTAAACCAATGCTCGATTGATCCACATCTATGACACATGTCATTGTGGTTCCCTCCCTTCATTTGAGGTGCAAGTTGTGCAGATTGTGCACGTTGTGCACGTTGTGGATATGCCCTAGGAGGGTTACTGCTACTACCACGACGCATGGTGTGACCTCCATGGCTCATGGTGCTATTTCCACTGCCGGTGTTGCCATATCTCCCTCTTCCACGTGTGGAGTTGCCATCACGTGTGCCCGCTCTAAAGTTGCGGTTTCCTTCTCTATTGGGGCGGTTATATGGACATGTTCATCCTTCATGTCCCCTATTATTAGGGTACACATGGCCCCTATTGCTGGGGTACCGCTCATTGTGCCCTCTCTTGGGTGCATTATAATTTGCCTCACGAACGCTCTTGGTTTCAATGGGTCTTGAATTATAATTCTTTACGAGAATGTTGTCGTGCTTTTCGGCTACCGACAAAATATTTATAAGTTTATTGAACCTCGTAATTCGTCCAGCATTTACTTCAGTGCGATACTGCTTTGATAGCAAAATTGTTGCAACGGGGAAGGTGGAGAGAGTTTTCTCAATTAGCTCTTCTTCTGTGAGGGGTCTTTGACAGAACTTCAACATGGATTTGAGACGAAGAGCTTCTGAATTGTACTCAGCAATAGACTTGAAGTCTGAGAAGCGTACATCGTTCCACTGAACCTTCAAGTCAGGGAGGAGAGAATCTTGGATATTGTTAAAGCGCTCTTGTAGCGCCTCCCATAAATCATTTGCATCTTTGATGGACATGTACTCTAGTCTGAGTGCTTTGTCCATATGACGTCGCATCAAGATGATTGCTTGTGCATGCCTCTTGGGTGTTCGAGGGAACACAAGGGTCGGGTTTGGTTCATGGATGATGGGCAATATCCCCTTTGATGTGAGATGGTTCTCAACGTCGGTTTTCCAACTATGGTAATCCGAACCTGTTGAGTCAAGGATTTGAAAATCGAGTCTAGGTTCATTCGACATCCTTGAAGATAAGAAGAAAATATTAGTTTCGGAGTTAAAACTTCCACGAAAAATAATAAGATTTCCGAGCTATGCTACCAAGAAATCAATTTCTAAGAATCATTGTGAACACTCTTAGTTCATTGATTACGAACGCTCTTAGTTCGTTTGGCGTGAATTTCTATAATTCCGCTTTTGATTGTAAGTTCCCGAGAAAAAGGAAAAAGGAGAGAAAATAAATAAAAACTCAAAAACGGGAACGTTTAGTAAAGAATACCTTGGAATAGTGTTGCCGGAAATTTTTGACCGGAAAAATTATCGGAGGTGACCGGAAGGATCGTCAGAAAAAGTCGAGAAATCGTCCGAAAATTCGCCGGAAAAGTCGCCGGAAAAGTGTCGAAAAAGTCGCCGGAAAAGTTGTCGGAAAGTCGCCGCGCAAATCTGTCGACAGATGTGTCGACAACTGCTCGGCAGATGGCTCGGCAGCTGCTCAGCAGCTGCTGCGCAGGGGTCTCGGCAGCTGCTGCGCAGGGTCCTCGACAGCTTCTTGGCAGCTGCTGCGCAAGGCCTCGGCAGCTACTGCGCAGCTCTCGGCAGGCCCTCGGCAGCGGTCCGGCAGCGGTCCGGTTCGGTTTTTCTGCTTCCGACGGCCGGTTCAGGCAGTTTCCGGCCGGTTCCAGCGATTCTGAGACCGGTTCCGGGCTCCTGGAATCAAGGGCTTTAATCTGAGCTAGGGTTTGGGGATTTTTTGTAGGTTTGGAAAAATGACTTCGATCGATGATGAACTCTTCTTTCGTCAATTTTCGATTCTTATTCTAGAGCAACTTCGTGCTGATAACGTGTTTAAGAACAAGAGGAATTGACAAACAGAAAGAAAGAGTAATATTTCAGAGAGAATGGAGATTTCAATGTGTTTATTCATCTCATACAAAGGGGTATTTATAGGAATACATTTGAAGTGTGAATGCTCAAAGAGAAAATCAAAATGATAACCATCTTGATGATGATTTTCTGCCATGCTTGTTGCCTTTTGGTAAAGCCTGTTTACATAAGTCTTCATACACTCAAGTACCTATGATTATACACTCAAGTACCTATCTAAATACTTTTACGTATTTTGTTACATGATATAGACATATACGGTATTTATACTACAACACTTTTGTAACTTTCTGCAAGAAATTACAAACCTTAACATCAATATCAATGCAAAAGTGCAAGCCACAAAAACCCAATTTGAGATCAGGCAAAAAGTAAACCAATCGAAACATCAAGAAAGGTTAACACTCCAAAGCAACCTTAGAAGCAGTATTGAAGAGACAGCAGGGAGATTTTCTGAAATACCAGTTGTCTTATTTAGGACCTGCAGTCACAACGGTGAAGATAGCTTCTTCCTCAAACCAGTCATCCAGAATATAGTCGTAAGAAACCATACACAGGTCCAGTCTTGCATGCTCAAGCACTTTCCAAATCCGAAACAGGTATTTAAAGATCCTGAATTTACAGCAGAAGATCCAATTCAGATTAAATTGATGCATTCTGCAGCAAAGAGTTGCTTGATCAGACAAAAATTTGACTAACATAAAGCAAGAACTTTTACAATAAGGTACAACTAAGAAGCTTATAAAAAGAAATGGAAAACAGGGAAAATAAAAATAAAAATAAAAGTCAATGACATACATGTAAACTGGTTTATTTGATAGATTCCAAAATCTTGACATCACAGAGATCCACATTAGTCCCCTGCTTCAATTGTTCTAGAAGAGCTGGTGGAACTAAAGACAGCGTGGGGAAAGATAACAAAAGGTAATGTATTAACAGATCAAAAATTTGTATGCGAGAACAGCATGAACAAATACAGAGGCTCAAACAAAATCAGGTCCCCTATTTACTGAATTCCGTCCCTCAACTCTTATGCCCAGAATAATGTATATCTCCAATTAGTTTGATGAGGCATGCTGCAATGAAAAGAAGTGTTCCAACTCATCAACATTTCTCTGTATATCAGACTAGCCTTATAAAGTCTATTAAACTCAAGTATTGACAACAATATCCCAGAGAAATACAGTCAAACCACTAGCTAGTCAATAGTCTTAGAACACTACCATAGTAACTCCTGAATTCCTCCAATTGGTGACTTAAGCAGTATTGCACAAGTTATAATGTCTTACACACAGTATATTATATGAGCACAGAGCCAGCATCATGGCACTACTGCTAAACCCCTTACCATATAACTATCCTGCATAAGCTCTTCTTGATCAGGTTTTCTAGCACATCTTAACTCAAACAGAGGGAATCCTAACTCCTCCACAGCCACCAGAAACCTTTTGACATTTGCAAAACCAGGGTCTGAACTCCCTCCCTAAAGCAGGACAAAAGCCGTTCATATGAGGAGGACAACATATAAGACCATATACCGAAACTAATACAGGTCAACTTAAAGAAATGAAAATATTTTGACAATCATAAAGCAGTAAAACATCATACAACAACATGTTTACAAGCCAAAGAAAAAGAAAAAAAAAAAAAAGAAAAAAAAGAGAGAGTGAGAGAACAGTAATCCTTACCATTTCAACTAGAACCGTACACAGCTTATTTAAAATTCGGTATCAAACAGTGCCATCAACTAAGCACGCCCTGATTTCCTCCTCAGAAGCATCCGTCAGCAGTCTTAAATAAGGAATGATATAATTTAATCATTCCACCAGAGCTAATTTCTCGTAACCTAAGCAAAATAAAGTTCAAAGGTAAATCATGGAGAAGCAGGATCTCAAAATGGAACCAATAGCAAGCACATACTCCAGAGAGAGGGAAAAGAGTATTACTGTCAATTGTGCTGCCGGAGCTTTCCACTAGTTTAGGATCTTTACTAGAAGTCCCATTTGAGATTTTGCATCTCCCATTTCTATCTGTGATTCTGACCCCCCATTTCCATCTTTTTGCAGCTCTGACCCCCTGTTTCCATTTTTATGTGACTCTGACTGGATGCTCATCATAAAAATCTATCATAATGAGCTGGGATTCACATCTATCATCATTGCAATAACAAACAAGTTATACAGTTCTTGGTAAGCATAAACTAAACCCAATTTTTATTTCAAACATGAAACAAATTTAAGAAGCCAGCCCACAATCGGTTAAATAACAGACTCATGTGACCTCAAAGATAAAGCGCTATATCTACAGAAATGTAAGATAAACACCTCATTGATGGCCAAGATTTGTCCATTGCTCTTCTTCACTTTCTTCAACTTCCTCAAAAAGTACCTAATAAAAATATCCAAACAAACAAAAGAACCCACGTCAAAATACAATTCTAAAATACATAACCCCAGATTAGAAGAACCGAATCAATATTACAAGCAAGCAACTTCACCTTGATAAACAGAAAGTATGAACCTTTACGATTCAAAGTTACACACAGTCAAGTAATGGCTTAGTTCATATTGGGCTCTCTCTAACATTCATAGTTTCAATCTTAAGGAATCAAACGCTTACCAGAACTTGGATTTGGCATCAAAAGCACCATGCCACAATTGAAAATATCCTTTTCTTCAGATACACTACATCTAAGAAGAAACTCACACTACTTGTGGTCCTTCTCCGTCTCTTTCAAACTCAAAAAAAAACTACTAATAATTCTTTACTCTCTTTTTCCTACCATACCTGACCTCCTTTCTACCTTATCCAAGCCTCAATGTTCAGAGACCTAAATTATCCACCTTCCGAAAAATCGAAAACACCCTAAGCACAACAAAAATGATACAAGCCAGCTCCAATCCTCCTAACTTTTCCGATTCCACACAATCTCAAGCTGCATTGCCAATTCCTCAGCGGAATTCACAAACGGAGAAACGCAAAATGCAGGGAAGAATTTACTAACCTGGTTTTGGGCTCACTTCGAAGTGGTGTGAGATACCCAGGACTCCAGGAACACAACAGTAAAAGATCCCAGCTGCCAAAATACCAGTTAGCAGACTATTAACAGTCAACAAAAACTAGCCAGTATGTGTGGACAGAAAGTAGCCAGGAGTGCCCAATACCTAGTGATGCAGAAGAGCCCAGGTGGACGGGCTGCAATACTTAGCGTACTGGACACTTTTGGAACAGCTGGAGTAAGAAGTCCCCAAGTGAGCGTATTATGGGGGCCGGGATTGACTTGACTAAACTGCCTGGGAAGACCGGCATTAATTGCTATGAAACTTCATCGCAACTAGACTCGACTAAGACGTATATTAAGTATATAAAATTTGTTAACGGCTTCTATTAACTTGAGAACTCCAGCAAGTATTCTTGTATTGTTGGATGCATAACTCTCTCTCTCTCTCTCTCTCTCTCTGTGTTTTGCTCTTTAATTTACTCAAAGATGTGCCTCAAACTCTTTTATCCACTTGTGGTGCTTTTGCTGCACATGAGCCCCCTCGGATTTGTTTCTGGACTACGGCGTGGGGATACTAATATCACGTGCATAGAGAAGGAAAGGCAAGCTCTCCTTGCAGTTAAACAAGGTCTCGAGGGCAATGCTTTAGTTTCTTCATGGGGAAGCAACGCGACAACAGATTGCTGCAAGTGGGAAGGAGTCCATTGTAGCAAACAAACAGGTCATATTACTGAACTTGATCTTTTTTACATAGGGCTATTGGAAGGCTTACCTCTGCAAGGTAAGATTAGTCCTAAACTTTTTGAGTTGCAGCATTTGGAATATTTAGACCTCAGTTACAACGACTTCAGTCATAACCAAATTCCAAAGTCTATTGGTTCTCTAAGCAATTTAAAATTTCTCCACCTCGTTGGCTGTGAGTTTGTTGGTGAAGTACCGTATGAGCTTGGAAACCTTACACAGTTGCAAACTCTTGATCTTTCCTTCAATTACTTTACTAATCCAAAAAACCTCAATTGGCTCCCTCATCTTTCTTCTTTAACATCCCTGAACTTATCTAGAATGAATCTCAGTAATGTTTTAGATTGGCCAAAAGGAGTTGATAAGCTCCCTAAGCTACAATCTTTGACATTAGAGGACTGTGATCTTCCTATTCCGATTCTTTCATCTCCTTCTCATATAAACACTTCTAAATCTCTTTCTTCAGTTGATCTCCATGGCAACCATCTCACCTTTTCAATATTCCATTGGTTGTCAACCTACAATACAAGCCTTGTTTCCGTTGACCTTTCTTACAATAACTTAAGTGGTCCAATTCCTGATGTTTTCGCCAACCTGAGTTCTCTCCTGCATCTAAGTCTTGCTGGTAACTCAATAGAAGGACAACTCCCAAAAACCATTGGCCAGTTATGTAGTTTGGAATCGTTGGACCTTTATGACAACAACTTAAGTGGTTCAATTCCTGATGTTTTCGCCAACCTGAGTTCTCTCCAGGATCTAAGTCTTGTTGGTAACTCAATAGAAGGACAACTCCCAAAAATCATTGGCCAGTTATGTAGTTTGCAATCATTGGACCTTTCTTACAATAACTTAAGTGGTCCAATTCCTGATGTTTTCGGCAACCTGAGTTCTCTCCTGTATCTAAGTCTTGCTGGTAACTCAATAGAAGGACAACTCCCAAAAATCATTGGCCAGTTATGTAGTTTGGAATCGTTGGACCTTTCTGACAACAACTTAAGTGGTTCAATTCCTGATGTTTTCGGCAATCTGAGTTCTCTCCTGGATCTAAATCTGACTTCAAACCAATTGGAAGGGCCAATTCACTCGCTACCATCAGAACTGGTATCTGTGGATCTATCCAGTAACAACCTTTCAGGGAGGATCTCTTTCTTGTGTACAAGCAAAGATAGGAATTTAACATTTCTTGATCTATCAAGCAATTCTTTCTCCGGAGAAGTTCCAAATTGTTGGAAGCATTTAGAAAATCTAGTCATTCTTGACTTGAGTAACAATGCTTTTACTGGAAAAATTCCTGGTTCAATCGGTTCCCTAGCTTCTCTTGAAACATTGAAGCTTAACAAGAACAATTTTTCGGGAAAATTGCCTTCATCCTTGAAGAATTGTACAACTCCCAAAAACCATTGGCCAGTTATGTAGTTTGGAATCGTTGGACCTTTCAAGAAATAATCACAGTGGAGAGTTTTCTGAGTTTATTAATCAAGTGTTATTTGGCTGTGCTGGGAACTCATTACAATCAGTATGTCTCTATGGCAGTCAACTGACTGGAAGAATACCTGAAAGAATAGGTTCATTGTCCAACTTAAGAATTTTGGATGTTGGTATGAACTCTTTGACAGGAGTGATTACGGAAGCTCATTTCTCAAACCTCTCCAAACTGCAATATTTGGATTTATCTTCCAATTCACTAACTTTGAACATTCGTTCTGATTGGCTTCCTCCTTTTCAACTTGTCACAATACGATTAAGGTCTTGCAAAATCGGGCCATATTTTCCAAAATGGCTTCGAACATCTCTGAGAAGCTTTAACGAGCTTGATCTTTCTGATGCTGGAATTTCTGATATCATTCCAAGCTGGTTTCAAGATAACTCTATGAAAGTCTCTGACTACGGATATGGACGTGATTTAAATTTGAGTTCAAACCAATTGGAAGGGCCAATTCACTCGCTACCATCAAAACTGGCAATTCTGGATATATCCAGTAATAAACTTTCAGGGGGGACCTCTTTCTTGTGTACAAGCAGAATTAGGAATTTAACACTTATTGATCTATCAAGCAATTCTTTCTCCAGAGAACTTCCAAATTGTTGGAAGCATTTAGAAAATCTAGTCATTCTTGACTTGAGTAACAATGCTTTTACTGGAAAAATTCCAGGTTCAATTGGTTCCCTAGCTTCTCTTGAAACATTGAAGCTTAACAAGAACAATTTTGTGGGAGAATTGCCTTCATCCTTGAATAATTGTACAAACTTACTATTTTTTGATATTGGAGAAAATAGGATCACAGGAATGATACCTGAATGGATAGGGATTAGCTTTCCGATGTTGGCTATCCTCATTCTTCGATCTAATCAATTTAGTGGAAGCCTGCCTTTGGAATTATGCGATCTGAAACACATTCAACTTTTGGATTTGTCTAGGAACTGCTTCTCTGGTACTATACCTCAATGCCTGAACAATCTGACTACTTTGGCTCAAAAAGGAAGTTCAAGCCCAAGCATCATGCACTCTGCATATATGATCGATTACGAAGATGATGCATCTTTAATATGGAAAGGAAGAATGTCCGAGTACAAAAGCACATTGGGACTTGTAAAGATCATTGATTTCTCGAGCAACAGATTAGATGGGGAGATTCCTCGTCAAATCACTGATCTAATTGGATTGGTTTCTTTAAATCTATCAAGAAACTCTCTAACAGGTCAAATGCCTCCTCAAATTGGGAAGTTACAGTCGTTAGATTTCCTCGATTTGTCAAGAAACCATATATATGGAAGAATCCCTACAAGCCTTTCTCAGATATATGGTCTTGGTGTCTTGGACTTGTCGAATAACAACTTATCAGGTGAAATCCCAATAGGTACTCAGCTCCAAAGCTTTGATCCCTCTACTTATGCAGAAAATCCTCAACTTTGTGGACTTCCACTACAAAAGATCTGCCCTACAGGAGAAACAAGGTCCAAACAATTTCCTAAAGAAGAAGAGGATGAGCTTATATCATTCGGATTTTATGTTGGCATGGGGCTTGGGTTTGCTGTTGGATTTTGGGGAGTTTGTGGCAGTTTGATATTCAACCGGTCATGAAGATACACATACTTTGGTTTCCTGAATGTCTTATCGAATTGGCTTTATGTGAGGGCAATGTTGATTAGGCGACAAAGGATGCTTTGAGAAATGAATGGTAACTACTCTCTCACATAAACTTTATTTACGTTATTCTGATTTTGGAAATAAAGTTGTTTTCTCACCGTCTATTTGTATCTTCGTGCTGCTTGCTTTCATCTTCAGGTTTAGGCTTGCAAGACATTCAAACATTGTGCTTTCCTTCAGTTGAAGATTAAACAGTTGCATTCGACAACAATCAATCTGTATTAGTTTTCAGAGTAAAAAAGTGCCCAACTCTATAAGTTCATTAGATAAGAGTTTTGTTTAGAAAATGTTTCCTTGTAATCTTGGATGAATTGTCTGCCTTGGCACTCCATATTTTTCTCTTCAATTTTGGTATGGCCTTGTGCTAAACCTTCTGAACCTTGTAAAGAGGATAAACAATTTTCCTTGTTACATTTTGAATGTTTTTGCTTGTTTTATATCATGTGCTCTGTTTTTTTATCATGTATATTTATGATCAGAACATTATTGGGCATGCCTTCATCAATCGACTTGTAAAACTTATGATTGACAGGCTAAGTTTAAACACTTGCATAGAATTTTTGCATGTTCCTAAGACAGAATCAGAATTTCATTTCTTTTTAATGAGTATAGTGGCTCTATCATGAATCATGTTTCTATTTTTAATTGGAATTATGTATTTTGCTATCAGCCTGGGAATCATAAACTATATCCAGCTAAGAAATTGATCAAGTTAAAACAGGGTCTTTTATGGGAGATAAGGTTCCAAGACTAAAAAGTCTTCTCCGTCGTCCTTCATTCTCTACAAAACATCAAGATTCCCTTTGAAGAAAACACAAATCTGCAAACCATAGCTCATTTAGAAGCCCCTTTTGATCTTCATTGAGAAGAAATTGTGACCAGGTTTCGTCACCAGTTTCAGGTAGCATCTCTGCTCTGATTTGTTGTTGTTAGTGGTTTCGTATATGGGGGGAAATAAGAAATTGAATCTGCCGATTTTGGGATTGAGCATGGAGTGGTTTGATTTATGATATGGGAAGTTGAGAAATAATTTGCATTCGATTAATTATGAACTTGTGAGGACAATCAATGACTAGGTTTCTATCAACTTGTGAAAGGTGTAAAAGAATACAAGATTACATAAGGTTGGCTATCATTAGTATTCACAAAATTTTCTGAATTTATAAAATGGTACTCGTCAGATTCATCATTGGAAAGAGATCAGTGGATTACGGATGCTTGCAAAGTGTGGGGCATTTAATAGCAACTGCATACTTGCAGATGGATATCTCTGTAATTGAACTAATCATAGCTCTCGGCTCTGAGCATACAAATCTCACCTGCAAAATGCATATAGAGTAAGGAGAAGAGGGATGGGAACAGAAAAATGAAAGCTAAATGAAGTTCATAGCTTCATATTTCAGTCTCTCGAGGCTGGTTTGTAAGACCACAAGTGGTTCCGTTCGTATATTGATGAGGATGATACCTGTATGAAAAGAGCATTTTGAAAATCAGAATGTGTCCATCTATATCAACGATAATGAGAAAATGCACATATATTAACACTAAAGCAATTAGACCATGATCACAATACGCTATTGGTTAATATTCAGAGTCAAAATAATATTCAAACAGTGAAAATACTATACAAACTAATTCCAAAGTCAAAAACCAAACATGGATTTGTAACTTTCTAGCAAGAAATTACAAACCTTAACATCAATATCAATGCAAAAGTGCAAGCCACACAAACCCAATTTGAGATCAGGCCATATTCACAGACATAATAAGCAAATTTGGGCAAAAAGGAATACCAATGGAAACATCAAGAAAGGTTAACACTCCAAAGCAATCTTAGAAGGAGTATTGAAGAAGCAGAAGGGAGATTTTCTGATGTACCAGTTGTCTTATTTCGCACCTGCAGCCACAACAGTGAAGATAGCTTCTTCCTCAAACCAGTCACCCAGAATATAGTCGTAAGAGACCATAGACAGGTCCAGTCTTGCATTCTCAAGCACTTTCCAAATCCGAAACAGGTATTTTAAGATCCTGATTATAGCAGAAGGATCCGTTTCAGATCAAATTGATGCATTCTGCAGCAAAGAGTTGCTTGATCAGACAAAAATTTGACTAACATAGAGCAAGAACTTTTACAATAAGGTACCTCTAAGAAGCTTATAACAAGGAACGGAAAACGGGAAAAAAAACTAACAAAATAAAAGTCAATGGCTTACATGTAAACTGGTTGATTTGATCGATTCCAAAATCTTGACATCACAGAGATCCACATTAGTCCCCTGCTTCAATTGTTCTAGAAAAGCTGGTGGAACTAAAGACAGGGTGGGGAAAGAAAACAAAAGGTAATGTATTAACATATCGAAAATTTGAATGCGATAACAGCATGAACAAATATAGAGGCTCAAACAAAATCAGGTCCCCTATTTACTGAATTCGGTCCTCAACTCTTATGCCCAGAATAATGTATTTCTCCAATTAGTTTGATAAGGCATGCTGAATGAAAATAAGTGTTCCAACTCATCAACATTTCACCCTGTATATCAGACTAGCCTTACAAAGTCTATTAAACTCGGGCATTGACAACAATATCCCAGAGAAATACAATGCAAACCACTAGCTAGTCAATAGTCTTAGCACCCTACCACAGTAACTCCTGAATTCCTCCAATTGGGGACTTAAGCAGTATTGCACAAGGTCTTATGTGCAGTATATTATATGAGCACAGACCCAGCATCATGGCAATACTGCTAAACCCCTTACCATACAACTATCCTACATATGTTCTTCTTGATCAGGCTTTCTAGCAAAGCTGAGAAAAATTGCCTAAATCTCTAATAAGATTACTCTTAACACTAAATAGGGTAAATAATTGATGCTTGTATATGACTCATACCAGTTGCAGGATCACAAAAGATCTTGAATGAACATAAGATTAAATATGTAAATATGACTTCTAAAATTTGTCAAGTTAGTGTCTATACAAGTCTATGATCTCCTACCACACTTCAGAAGTTGAGACATCTGAATTTCCTTGTGTCCCTTCTCTATTTTAAGTACCCTGTTGTCCGTATCTCTTGAATGATTGATTACGATAAATTTTCCTTGAGTATTCTCTCTCCAACAACTCCCCTCCTGTCTTTGTTTCATTTTTAGTGTTCTCTTCCCAAAAACCAAAATCAAATGAAGTTTTGAGTGCACTAAGGCACCGTATAACTGGCACCAAAGATCCCTGCAAATGATCTCAAACCATCAATTGATTGACAGATGGTGATATTACACACTGGTACTGGTCAATCCAGCCAACACAATTCTGCATAAAACCAGTACTTAATAGTAGACTTGGTCAGATAGATCAGCACAATATGGTTTATAACGAACAGAACATGATCAGTTGATAGATACACCCCTAATTTAAACCCACAACCTGCATGCAACTAATCTAAAGCCAGGTTGGCCACCAGATGCTTTGCTGCAATTTTATATGATGTCACCAAAGGGAAGAGGATGCTTATTTTCAATGTACCAGGTTACACGAGCTTCATGAATTAGAGAGAAATAACCAATGACAGGATGCCTGAGATAAATTAAAAAATTAAAAAGTAAAAAAAAAATAAAAAAAAAATACAGATAAAGTACCTGCTCTAGGTCCAAAAGCTCAAATGGAGGGAATCCTAACTCCTCCACAGCCACCAGAAACCTTTTGACATTTGCAAAACCAGGGTCTGAACTCCCTCCCTAAAGCAGGACAAAGGCCGTTCAAATGAGGAAGACAGCATATAAGACCATATACCAAAACTAATACAGGTCAACTCAAAGAAATGAAAATATATTGACAATCATAAAGCAGTAAAACATCATACAACAGCATGTTTACAAGCCAAAGAAAAAAAGAGAGAACAGTAATCCTACCATTTCAACTGAACCGGACACAGCTTATATAAAATTATGCATAAAACAATGCCATCAATTAAGCACGCTCTGATTTCCCCCTCAGAAGCATCTGTCGGCAATCTTAAATAAGGAACGATATAATTTAATCATTCCACCAGAGCAAATATCTCGTTACCTAAGCAAAATAAAGTTCAAAGGTAAATCATGGAGAAGCAGGATCTCAAAATGGAACCAATAGCAAGCACATACTCCAGAGAGAGGGAAAAGAGTATTACTGTCAATTGTGCTGCCGGAGCTTTCCACTAGTTTAGGATCTTTACTAGTCCCATTTGAGATTTTGCATCTCCCATTTCTATGTGTGATTCTGACCCCCCATTTCCATCTTTTTGCAGCTCTGACCCCCTGTTTCCATTTTTATGTGACTCTGACTGGATGCTCATCATAAAAACTGTAGGAATGCCTTGTTCCTTGTTATCAATTGCGGACGCAGAGCAACAAGGACAAAACAAATATACATTAGTCAATGAATCTACGTAATAAGTAAGGAACAAAACCTCAAGAGTTAGGACAAAACACAATAAGGAAGTTCGATATTGAGAGAGAACATGCAGGCTTGCCATGTGTGCCGCATGCCAATTATATAGGCATCAAAAGCACCATACCACACTTGAAAAGCCATTAGTTCATAACTTCATGCCATTATATGCATTGGAGCATTGGCATTCCAACTAAGTAATCACAGAATTTAATCATAACTTTGTTGATTAAAAACTATAACCATAACTTTGTTGTTCAATCTGAATCTGGGCTCAGATATATGTACAGATATATGTAGATAAAGTCTATTCCCAGACCACAAAAGGTCTCATAATGAGCTGGGATTCACATCTATCATCATTGCAATAACAAACAAGTTATACAGTTCTTGGTAAGCATAAACTAAACCCAATTTTTATTTCAAACATGAAACAAATTTAAGAAGCCAGCCCACAATCGGTTAAATAACAGACTCATGTGACCTCAAAGATAAAGCGCTATATCTACAGAAATGTAAGATAAACACCTCATTGATGGCCAAGATTTGTCCATTGCTCTTCTTCACTTTCTTCAACTTCCTCAAAAAGTACCTAATAAAAATATCCAAACAAACAAAAGAACCCACGTCAAAATACAATTCTAAAATACATAACCCCAGATTAGAAGAACCGAATCAATATTACAAGCAAGCAACTTCACCTTGATAAACAGAAAGTATGAACCTTTACGATTCAAAGTTACACACAGTCAAGTAATGGCTTAGTTCATATTGGGCTCTCTCTAACATTCAAAGTTTCAATCTTAAGGAATCAAACGCTTACCAGAACTTGGATTTGGCATCAAAAAAAGCACCATGCCACAATTGAAAATATCCTTTTCTTCAGATACACTACATCTAAGAAGAAACTCACACTACTTGTGGTCCTTCTCCGTCTCTTTCAAACTCAAAAAAAAACTACTAATAATTCTTTACTCTCTTTTTCCTACCATACCTGACCTCCTTTCTACCTTATCCAAGCCTCAATCTTCAGAGACCTAAATTATCCACCTTCCGAAAAATCGAAAACACCCTAAGCACAACAAAAATGATACAAGCCAGCTCCAATCCTCCTAACTTTTCCGATTCCACACAATCTCAAGCTGCATTGCCAATTCCTCAGCGGAATTCACAAACGTAGAAACGCAAAATGCAGGGAAGAATTTACTAACCTGGTTTTGGGCTCACTTCGAAGTGGTGTGAGATACCCAGGACTCCAGGAACACAACAGTAAAAGATCCCAGCTGCCAAAATACCAGTTAGCAGACTATTAACAGTCAACAAAAACTAGCCAGTATGTGTGGACAGAAAGTAGCCAGGAGTGCCCAATACCTAGTGATGCAGAAGAGCCCAGGTGGACGGGCTGAGTTCGGCAACCTGAGTTCTCTCCAGTATCTAAGTCTTGCTGGTAACTCAATGGAAGGACAACTCCCAAAAACCATTGGCCAGTTATGTAGTTTGGAATCGTTGGACCTTTCAAGAAATAATCACAGTGGAGAGTTTTCTGAGTTTATTAATCAAGTGTTATTTGGCTGTGCTGGGAACTCATTACAATCAGTATGTCTCTATGGCAGTCAACTGACTGGAAGAATACCTGAAAGAATAGGTTCATTGTCCAACTTAAGAATTTTGGATGTTGGTATGAACTCTTTGACAGGAGTGATTACGGAAGCTCATTTCTCAAACCTCTCCAAACTGCAATATTTGGATTTATCTTCCAATTCACTAACTTTGAACATTCGTTCTGATTGGCTTCCTCCTTTTCAACTTGTCACAATACGATTAAGGTCTTGCAAAATCGGGCCATATTTTCCAAAATGGCTTCGAACATCTCTGAGAAGCTTTAACGAGCTTGATCTTTCTGATGCTGGAATTTCTGATATCATTCCAAGCTGGTTTCAAGATAACTCTATGAAAGTCTCTGACTACGGATATGGACGTGATTTAAATTTGAGTTCAAACCAATTGGAAGGGCCAATTCACTCGCTACCATCAAAACTGGCAATTCTGGATATATCCAGTAATAAACTTTCAGGGGGGACCTCTTTCTTGTGTACAAGCAGAATTAGGAATTTAACACTTATTGATCTATCAAGCAATTCTTTCTCCAGAGAACTTCCAAATTGTTGGAAGCATTTAGAAAATCTAGTCATTCTTGACTTGAGTAACAATGCTTTTACTGGAAAAATTCCAGGTTCAATTGGTTCCCTAGCTTCTCTTGAAACATTGAAGCTTAACAAGAACAATTTTGTGGGAGAATTGCCTTCATCCTTGAATAATTGTACAAACTTACTATTTTTTGATATTGGAGAAAATAGGATCACAGGAATGATACCTGAATGGATAGGGATTAGCTTTCCGATGTTGGCTATCCTCATTCTTCGATCTAATCAATTTAGTGGAAGCCTGCCTTTGGAATTATGCGATCTGAAACACATTCAACTTTTGGATTTGTCTAGGAACTGCTTCTCTGGTACTATACCTCAATGCCTGAACAATCTGACTACTTTGGCTCAAAAAGGAAGTTCAAGCCCAAGCATCATGCACTCTGCATATATGATCGATTACGAAGATGATGCATCTTTAATATGGAAAGGAAGAATGTCCGAGTACAAAAGCACATTGGGACTTGTAAAGATCATTGATTTCTCGAGCAACAGATTAGATGGGGAGATTCCTCGTCAAATCACTGATCTAATTGGATTGGTTTCTTTAAATCTATCAAGAAACTCTCTAACAGGTCAAATGCCTCCTCAAATTGGGAAGTTACAGTCGTTAGATTTCCTCGATTTGTCAAGAAACCATATATATGGAAGAATCCCTACAAGCCTTTCTCAGATATATGGTCTTGGTGTCTTGGACTTGTCGAATAACAACTTATCAGGTGAAATCCCAATAGGTACTCAGCTCCAAAGCTTTGATCCCTCTACTTATGCAGAAAATCCTCAACTTTGTGGACTTCCACTACAAAAGATCTGCCCTACAGGAGAAACAAGGTCCAAACAATTTCCTAAAGAAGAAGAGGATGAGCTTATATCATTCGGATTTTATGTTGGCATGGGGCTTGGGTTTGCTGTTGGATTTTGGGGAGTTTGTGGCAGTTTGATATTCAACCGGTCATGAAGATACACATACTTTGGTTTCCTGAATGTCTTATCGAATTGGCTTTATGTGAGGGCAATGTTGATTAGGCGACAAAGGATGCTTTGAGAAATGAATGGTAACTACTCTCTCACATAAACTTTATTTACGTTATTCTGATTTTGGAAATAAAGTTGTTTTCTCACCGTCTATTTGTATCTTCGTGCTGCTTGCTTTCATCTTCAGGTTTAGGCTTGCAAGACATTCAAACATTGTGCTTTCCTTCAGTTGAAGATTAAACAGTTGCATTCGACAACAATCACTCTGTATTAGTTTTCAGAGTAAAAAAGTGCCCAACTCTATAAGTTCATTAGATAAGAGTTTTGTTTAGAAAATGTTTCCTTGTAATCTTGGATGAATTGTCTGCCTTGGCACTCCATATTTTTCTCTTCAATTTTGGTATGGCCTTGTGCTAAACCTTCTGAACCTTGTAAAGAGGATAAACAATTTTCCTTGTTACATTTTGAATGTTTTTGCTTGTTTTATATCATGTGCTCTGTTTTTTTATCATGTATATTTATGATCAGAACATTATTGGGCATGCCTTCATCAATCGACTTGTAAAACTTATGATTGACAGGCTAAGTTTAAACACTTGCATAGAATTTTTGCATGTTCCTAAGACAGAATCAGAATTTCATTTCTTTTTAATGAGTATAGTGGCTCTATCATGAATCATGTTTCTATTTTTAATTGGAATTATGTATTTTGCTATCAGCCTGGGAATCATAAACTATATCCAGCTAAGAAATTGATCAAGTCAAAACAGGGTCTTTTATGGGAGATAAGGTTCCAAGACTAAAAAGTCTTCTCCGTCGTCCTTCATTCTCTACAAAACATCAAGATTCCCTTTGAAGAAAACACAAATCTGCAAACCATAGCTCATTTAGAAGCCCCTTTTGATCTTCATTGAGAAGAAATTGTGACCAGGTTTCGTCACCAGTTTCAGGTAGCATCTCTGCTCTGATTTGTTGTTGTTAGTGGTTTCGTATATGGGGGGAAATAAGAAATTGAATCTGCCGATTTTGGGATTGAGCATGGAGTGGTTTGATTTATGATATGGGAAGTTGAGAAATAATTTGCATTCGATTAATTATGAACTTGTGAGGACAATCAATGACTAGGTTTCTATCAACTTGTGAAAGGTGTAAAAGAATACAAGATTACATAAGGTTGGCTATCATTAGTATTCACAAAATTTTCTGAATTTATAAAATGGTACTCGTCAGATTCATCATTGGAAAGAGATCAGTGGATTACGGATGCTTGCAAAGTGTGGGGCATTTAATAGCAACTGCATACTTGCAGATGGATATCTCTGTAATTGAACTAATCATAGCTCTCGGCTCTGAGCATACAAATCTCACCTGCAAAATGCATATAGAGTAAGGAGAAGAGGGATGGGAACAGAAAAATGAAAGCTAAATGAAGTTCATAGCTTCATATTTCAGTCTCTCGAGGCTGGTTTGTAAGACCACAAGTGGTTCCGTTCGTATATTGATGAGGATGATACCTGTATGAAAAGAGCATTTTGAAAATCAGAATGTGTCCATCTATATCAACGATAATGAGAAAATGCACATATATTAACACTAAAGCAATTAGACCATGATCACAATACGCTATTGGTTAATATTCAGAGTCAAAATAATATTCAAACAGTGAAAATACTATACAAACTAATTCCAAAGTCAAAAACCAAACATGGATTTGTAACTTTCTAGCAAGAAATTACAAACCTTAACATCAATATCAATGCAAAAGTGCAAGCCACACAAACCCAATTTGAGATCAGGCCATATTCACAGACATAATAAGCAAATTTGGGCAAAAAGGAATACCAATGGAAACATCAAGAAAGGTTAACACTCCAAAGCAATCTTAGAAGGAGTATTGAAGAAGCAGAAGGGAGATTTTCTGATGTACCAGTTGTCTTATTTCGCACCTGCAGCCACAACAGTGAAGATAGCTTCTTCCTCAAACCAGTCACCCAGAATATAGTCGTAAGAGACCATAGACAGGTCCAGTCTTGCATTCTCAAGCACTTTCCAAATCCGAAACAGGTATTTTAAGATCCTGATTATAGCAGAAGGATCCGTTTCAGATCAAATTGATGCATTCTGCAGCAAAGAGTTGCTTGATCAGACAAAAATTTGACTAACATAGAGCAAGAACTTTTACAATAAGGTACCTCTAAGAAGCTTATAACAAGGAACGGAAAACGGGAAAAAAAACTAACAAAATAAAAGTCAATGGCTTACATGTAAACTGGTTGATTTGATCGATTCCAAAATCTTGACATCACAGAGATCCACATTAGTCCCCTGCTTCAATTGTTCTAGAAAAGCTGGTGGAACTAAAGACAGGGTGGGGAAAGAAAACAAAAGGTAATGTATTAACATATCGAAAATTTGAATGCGATAACAGCATGAACAAATATAGAGGCTCAAACAAAATCAGGTCCCCTATTTACTGAATTCGGTCCTCAACTCTTATGCCCAGAATAATGTATTTCTCCAATTAGTTTGATAAGGCATGCTGAATGAAAATAAGTGTTCCAACTCATCAACATTTCACCCTGTATATCAGACTAGCCTTACAAAGTCTATTAAACTCGGGCATTGACAACAATATCCCAGAGAAATACAATGCAAACCACTAGCTAGTCAATAGTCTTAGCACCCTACCACAGTAACTCCTGAATTCCTCCAATTGGGGACTTAAGCAGTATTGCACAAGGTCTTATGTGCAGTATATTATATGAGCACAGACCCAGCATCATGGCAATACTGCTAAACCCCTTACCATATAACTATCCTACATATGTTCTTCTTGATCAGGCTTTCTAGCAAAGCTGAGAAAAATTGCCTAAATCTCTAATAAGATTACTCTTAACACTAAATAGGGTAAATAATTGATGCTTGTATATGACTCATACCAGTTGCAGGATCACAAAAGATCTTGAATGAACATAAGATTAAATATGTAAATATGACTTCTAAAATTTGTCAAGTTAGTGTCTATACAAGTCTATGATCTCCTACCACACTTCAGAAGTTGAGACATCTGAATTTCCTTGTGTCCCTTCTCTATTTTAAGTACCCTGTTGTCCGTATCTCTTGAATGATTGATTACGATAAATTTTCCTTGAGTATTCTCTCTCCAACAACTCCCCTCCTGTCTTTGTTTCATTTTTAGTGTTCTCTTCCCAAAAACCAAAATCAAATGAAGTTTTGAGTGCACTAAGGCACCGTATAACTGGCACCAAAGATCCCTGCAAATGATCTCAAACCATCAATTGATTGACAGATGGTGATATTACACACTGGTACTGGTCAATCCAGCCAACACAATTCTGCATAAAACCAGTACTTAATAGTAGACTTGGTCAGATAGATCAGCACAATATGGTTTATAACGAACAGAACATGATCAGTTGATAGATACACCCCTAATTTAAACCCACAACCTGCATGCAACTAATCTAAAGCCAGGTTGGCCACCAGATGCTTTGCTGCAATTTTATATGATGTCACCAAAGGGAAGAGGATGCTTATTTTCAATGTACCAGGTTACACGAGCTTCATGAATTAGAGAGAAATAACCAATGACAGGATGCCTGAGATAAATTAAAAAATTAAAAAGTAAAAAAAAAATAAAAAAAAAATACAGATAAAGTACCTGCTCTAGGTCCAAAAGCTCAAATGGAGGGAATCCTAACTCCTCCACAGCCACCAGAAACCTTTTGACATTTGCAAAACCAGGGTCTGAACTCCCTCCCTAAAGCAGGACAAAGGCCGTTCAAATGAGGAAGACAGCATATAAGACCATATACCAAAACTAATACAGGTCAACTCAAAGAAATGAAAATATATTGACAATCATAAAGCAGTAAAACATCATACAACAGCATGTTTACAAGCCAAAGAAAAAAAGAGAGAACAGTAATCCTACCATTTCAACTGAACCGGACACAGCTTATATAAAATTATGCATAAAACAATGCCATCAATTAAGCACGCTCTGATTTCCCCCTCAGAAGCATCTGTCGGCAATCTTAAATAAGGAACGATATAATTTAATCATTCCACCAGAGCAAATATCTCGTTACCTAAGCAAAATAAAGTTCAAAGGTAAATCATGGAGAAGCAGGATCTCAAAATGGAACCAATAGCAAGCACATACTCCAGAGAGAGGGAAAAGAGTATTACTGTCAATTGTGCTGCCGGAGCTTTCCACTAGTTTAGGATCTTTACTAGTCCCATTTGAGATTTTGCATCTCCCATTTCTATGTGTGATTCTGACCCCCCATTTCCATCTTTTTGCAGCTCTGACCCCCTGTTTCCATTTTTATGTGACTCTGACTGGATGCTCATCATAAAAACTGTAGGAATGCCTTGTTCCTTGTTATCAATTGCGGACGCAGAGCAACAAGGACAAAACAAATATACATTAGTCAATGAATCTACGTAATAAGTAAGGAACAAAACCTCAAGAGTTAGGACAAAACACAATAAGGAAGTTCGATATTGAGAGAGAACATGCAGGCTTGCCATGTGTGCCGCATGCCAATTATATAGGCATCAAAAGCACCATACCACACTTGAAAAGCCATTAGTTCATAACTTCATGCCATTATATGCATTGGAGCATTGGCATTCCAACTAAGTAATCACAGAATTTAATCATAACTTTGTTGATTAAAAACTATAACCATAACTTTGTTGTTCAATCTGAATCTGGGCTCAGATATATGTACAGATATATGTAGATAAAGTCTATTCCCAGACCACAAAAGGTCTCATAATGAGCTGGGATTCACATCTATCATCATTGCAATAACAAACAAGTTATACAGTTCTTGGTAAGCATAAACTAAACCCAATTTTTATTTCAAACATGAAACAAATTTAAGAAGCCAGCCCACAATCGGTTAAATAACAGACTCATGTGACCTCAAAGATAAAGCGCTATATCTACAGAAATGTAAGATAAACACCTCATTGATGGCCAAGATTTGTCCATTGCTCTTCTTCACTTTCTTCAACTTCCTCAAAAAGTACCTAATAAAAATATCCAAACAAACAAAAGAACCCACGTCAAAATACAATTCTAAAATACATAACCCCAGATTAGAAGAACCGAATCAATATTACAAGCAAGCAACTTCACCTTGATAAACAGAAAGTATGAACCTTTACGATTCAAAGTTACACACAGTCAAGTAATGGCTTAGTTCATATTGGGCTCTCTCTAACATTCAAAGTTTCAATCTTAAGGAATCAAACGCTTACCAGAACTTGGATTTGGCATCAAAAAAAGCACCATGCCACAATTGAAAATATCCTTTTCTTCAGATACACTACATCTAAGAAGAAACTCACACTACTTGTGGTCCTTCTCCGTCTCTTTCAAACTCAAAAAAAAACTACTAATAATTCTTTACTCTCTTTTTCCTACCATACCTGACCTCCTTTCTACCTTATCCAAGCCTCAATCTTCAGAGACCTAAATTATCCACCTTCCGAAAAATCGAAAACACCCTAAGCACAACAAAAATGATACAAGCCAGCTCCAATCCTCCTAACTTTTCCGATTCCACACAATCTCAAGCTGCATTGCCAATTCCTCAGCGGAATTCACAAACGTAGAAACGCAAAATGCAGGGAAGAATTTACTAACCTGGTTTTGGGCTCACTTCGAAGTGGTGTGAGATACCCAGGACTCCAGGAACACAACAGTAAAAGATCCCAGCTGCCAAAATACCAGTTAGCAGACTATTAACAGTCAACAAAAACTAGCCAGTATGTGTGGACAGAAAGTAGCCAGGAGTGCCCAATACCTAGTGATGCAGAAGAGCCCAGGTGGACGGGCTGAGTTCGGCAACCTGAGTTCTCTCCAGTATCTAAGTCTTGCTGGTAACTCAATGGAAGGACAACTCCCAAAAACCATTGGCCAGTTATGTAGTTTGGAATCGTTGGACCTTTCAAGAAATAATCACAGTGGAGAGTTTTCTGAGTTTATTAATCAAGTGTTATTTGGCTGTGCTGGGAACTCATTACAATCAGTATGTCTCTATGGCAGTCAACTGACTGGAAGAATACCTGAAAGAATAGGTTCATTGTCCAACTTAAGAATTTTGGATGTTGGTATGAACTCTTTGACAGGAGTGATTACGGAAGCTCATTTCTCAAACCTCTCCAAACTGCAATATTTGGATTTATCTTCCAATTCACTAACTTTGAACATTCGTTCTGATTGGCTTCCTCCTTTTCAACTTGTCACAATACGATTAAGGTCTTGCAAAATCGGGCCATATTTTCCAAAATGGCTTCGAACATCTCTGAGAAGCTTTAACGAGCTTGATCTTTCTGATGCTGGAATTTCTGATATCATTCCAAGCTGGTTTCAAGATAACTCTATGAAAGTCTCTGACTACGGATATGGACGTGATTTAAATTTGAGTTCAAACCAATTGGAAGGGCCAATTCACTCGCTACCATCAAAACTGGCAATTCTGGATATATCCAGTAATAAACTTTCAGGGGGGACCTCTTTCTTGTGTACAAGCAGAATTAGGAATTTAACACTTATTGATCTATCAAGCAATTCTTTCTCCAGAGAACTTCCAAATTGTTGGAAGCATTTAGAAAATCTAGTCATTCTTGACTTGAGTAACAATGCTTTTACTGGAAAAATTCCAGGTTCAATTGGTTCCCTAGCTTCTCTTGAAACATTGAAGCTTAACAAGAACAATTTTGTGGGAGAATTGCCTTCATCCTTGAATAATTGTACAAACTTACTATTTTTTGATATTGGAGAAAATAGGATCACAGGAATGATACCTGAATGGATAGGGATTAGCTTTCCGATGTTGGCTATCCTCATTCTTCGATCTAATCAATTTAGTGGAAGCCTGCCTTTGGAATTATGCGATCTGAAACACATTCAACTTTTGGATTTGTCTAGGAACTGCTTCTCTGGTACTATACCTCAATGCCTGAACAATCTGACTACTTTGGCTCAAAAAGGAAGTTCAAGCCCAAGCATCATGCACTCTGCATATATGATCGATTACGAAGATGATGCATCTTTAATATGGAAAGGAAGAATGTCCGAGTACAAAAGCACATTGGGACTTGTAAAGATCATTGATTTCTCGAGCAACAGATTAGATGGGGAGATTCCTCGTCAAATCACTGATCTAATTGGATTGGTTTCTTTAAATCTATCAAGAAACTCTCTAACAGGTCAAATGCCTCCTCAAATTGGGAAGTTACAGTCGTTAGATTTCCTCGATTTGTCAAGAAACCATATATATGGAAGAATCCCTACAAGCCTTTCTCAGATATATGGTCTTGGTGTCTTGGACTTGTCGAATAACAACTTATCAGGTGAAATCCCAATAGGTACTCAGCTCCAAAGCTTTGATCCCTCTACTTATGCAGAAAATCCTCAACTTTGTGGACTTCCACTACAAAAGATCTGCCCTACAGGAGAAACAAGGTCCAAACAATTTCCTAAAGAAGAAGAGGATGAGCTTATATCATTCGGATTTTATGTTGGCATGGGGCTTGGGTTTGCTGTTGGATTTTGGGGAGTTTGTGGCAGTTTGATATTCAACCGGTCATGAAGATACACATACTTTGGTTTCCTGAATGTCTTATCGAATTGGCTTTATGTGAGGGCAATGTTGATTAGGCGACAAAGGATGCTTTGAGAAATGAATGGTAACTACTCTCTCACATAAACTTTATTTACGTTATTCTGATTTTGGAAATAAAGTTGTTTTCTCACCGTCTATTTGTATCTTCGTGCTGCTTGCTTTCATCTTCAGGTTTAGGCTTGCAAGACATTCAAACATTGTGCTTTCCTTCAGTTGAAGATTAAACAGTTGCATTCGACAACAATCAATCTGTATTAGTTTTCAGAGTAAAAAAGTGCCCAACTCTATAAGTTCATTAGATAAGAGTTTTGTTTAGAAAATGTTTCCTTGTAATCTTGGATGAATTGTCTGCCTTGGCACTCCATATTTTTCTCTTCAATTTTGGTATGGCCTTGTGCTAAACCTTCTGAACCTTGTAAAGAGGATAAACAATTTTCCTTGTTACATTTTGAATGTTTTTGCTTGTTTTATATCATGTGCTCTGTTTTTTTATCATGTATATTTATGATCAGAACATTATTGGGCATGCCTTCATCAATCGACTTGTAAAACTTATGATTGACAGGCTAAGTTTAAACACTTGCATAGAATTTTTGAATGTTCCTAAGACAGAATCAGAATTTCATTTCTTTTTAATGAGTATAGTGGCTCTATCATGAATCATGTTTCTATTTTTAATTGGAATTATGTATTTTGCTATCAGCCTGGGAATCATAAACTATATCCAGCCAAGAAATTGATCAAGTTAAAACAGGTGCTTTTAGGGGAGATAAGGTTCCAAGACTAAAAAGTCTTCTCCGTCGTCCTTCATTCTCTACAAAACATCAAGATTCACTTTGAAGAAAACACAAATCTGCAAACCATAGCTCATTTAGAAGCCCCTTTTGATCTTCATTGAGAAGAAATTGTGACCAGGTTTCGTCACCAGTTTCAGGTAGCATCTCTGCTCTGATTTGTTGTTGTTAGTGGTTTCGTATATGGGGGGAATAAGAAATTGAATCTGCCGATTTTGGGATTGAGCATGGAGTGGTTTGATTTATGATATGGGAAGTTGAGAAATAATTTGCATTCGATTAATTATGAACTTGTGAGGACAATCAATGTTATAGAGGACAATCAATGACTAGGTTTCTATCAACTTGTGAAAGGTTTAAAAGAATACAAGATTACATAAGGTTGGCTATCATTAGTATTCACAAAATTTTCTGAATTTATAAAATGGTACTCGTCAGATTCATCATTGGAAAGAGATCAGTGGATTACGGATGCTTGCAAAGTGTGGGGCATTTAATAGCAACTGCATACTTGCAGATGGATATCTCTGTAATTGAACTAATCATAGCTCTCGGCTCTGAGCATACAAATCTCACCTGCAAAATGCATATAGAGTAAGGAGAAGAGGGATGGGAACAGAAAAATGAAAGCTAAATGAAGTTCATAGCTTCATATTTCAGTCTCTCGAGGCTGGTTTGTAAGATCACAAGTGGTTCCGTTCGTATATTGATGAGGATGATACCTGTATGAAAAGAGCATTTTGAAAATCAGAATGTGTCCATCTATATCAACGATAATGAGAAAATGCACATATATTAACACTAAAGCAATTAGACCATGATCACAATACGCTATTGGTTAATATTCACAG
This sequence comes from Rosa persica, assembly GCA_025331145.1. Lineage (NCBI taxonomy): Eukaryota > Viridiplantae > Streptophyta > Magnoliopsida > Rosales > Rosaceae > Rosa > Rosa persica. The sequence goes on from WFKR01000005.1 coordinate 56,575,828, forward strand.
TCAAAATAATATTCAAACAGTGAAAATACTATACAAACTAATTCCAAAGTCAAAAACTAAACATGGATTTGTAACTTTCTGGCAAGAAATTACAAACCTTAACATCAATATCAATGCAAAAGTGCAAGCCACACAAACCCAATTTGAGATCAGGCCATATTCACAGACATAATAAGCAAATTTGGGCAAAAAGGAATACCAATGGAAACATCAAGAAAGGTTAACACTCCAAAGCAATCTTAGAAGGAGTATTGAAGAAGCAGAAGGGAGATTTTCTGATGTACCAGTTGTCTTATTTCGCACCTGCAGCCACAACAGTGAAGATAGCTTCTTCCTCAAACCAGTCACCCAGAATATAGTCGTAAGAGACCATAGACAGGTCCAGTCCTGCATTCTCAAGCACTTTCCAAATCCGAAACAGGTATTTTAAGATCCTGATTATAGCAGAAGGATCCGATTCAGATCAAATTGATGCATTCTGCAGAAAAGAGTTGCTTGATCAGACAAAAATTTGACTAACATATAGCAAGAACTTTTACAATAAGGTACCTCTAAGAAGCTTATAACAAGGAACGGAAAACGGGAAAAAAAACTAACAAAATAAAAGTCAATGGCTTACATGTAAACTGGTTGATTTGATCGATTCCAAAATCTTGACATCACAGAGATCCACATTAGTCCCCTGCTTCAATTGTTCTAGAAAAGCTGGTGGAACTAAAGACAGGGTGGGGAAAGAAAACAAAAGGTAATGTATTAACATATCGAAAATTTGAATGCGATAACAGCATGAACAAATATAGAGGCTCAAACAAAATCAGGTCCCCTATTTACTGAATTCGGTCCTCAACTCTTATGCCCAGAATAATGTATTTCTCCAATTAGTTTGATAAGGCATGCTGAATGAAAATAAGTGTTCCAACTCATCAACATTTCACCCTGTATATCAGACTAGCCTTACAAAGTCTATTAAACTCGGGCATTGACAACAATATCCCAGAGAAATACAATGCAAACCACTAGCTAGTCAATAGTCTTAGCACCCTACCACAGTAACTCCTGAATTCCTCCAATTGGGGACTTAAGCAGTATTGCACAAGGTCTTATGTGCAGTATATTATATGAGCACAGACCCAGCATCATGGCAATACTGCTAAACCCCTTACCATACAACTATCCTACATATGTTCTTCTTGATCAGGCTTTCTAGCAAAGCTGAGAAAAATTGCCTAAATCTCTAATAAGATTACTCTTAACACTAAATAGGGTAAATAATTGATGCTTGTATATGACTCATACCAGTTGCAGGATCACAAAAGATCTTGAATGAACATAAGATTAAATATGTAAATATGACTTCTAAAATTTGTCAAGTTAGTGTCTATACAAGTCTATGATCTCCTACCTCACTTCAGAAGTTGAGACATCTGAATTTCCTTGTGTCCCTTCTCTATTTTAAGTACCCTGTTGTCCGTATCTCTTGAATGATTGATTACGATAAATTTTCCTTGAATATTCTCTCTCCAACAACTCCCCTTCCTGTCTTTGTTTCATTTTTAGTGTTCTCTTCCCAAAAACCAAAATCAAATGAAGTTTTGAGTGCACTAAGGCACCGTATAACTGGCACCAAAGATCCCTGCAAATGATCTCAAACCATCAATTGATTGACAGATGGTGATATTACACACTGGTACTGGTCAATCCAGCCAACACAATTCTGCATAAAACCAGTACTTAATAGTAGACTTGGTCAGATAGATCAGCACAATATGGTTTATAACGAACAGAACATGATCAGTTGATAGATACACCCCTAATTTAAACCCACAACCTGCATGCAACTAATCTAAAGCAAGGTTGGCCACCAGATGCTTTGCTGCAATTTTATATGATGTCACCAAAGGGAAGAGGATGCTTATTTTCAATGTACCAGGTTACACGAGCTTCATGAATTAGAGAGAAATAACCAATGAGAGGATGCCTGAGATAAATTTAAAAATTAAAAAGTAAAAAAAAAAAAAAAATACAGATAAAGTACCTGCTCTAGGTCCAAAAGCTCAAATGGAGGGAATCCTAACTCCTCCACAGCCACCAGAAACCTTTTGACATTTGCAAAACCAGGGTCTGAACTCCCTTCCTAAAGCAGGACAAAGGCCGTTCAAATGAGGAACACAGCATATAAGACCATATACCAAAACTAATACAGGTCAACTTAAAGAAATGAAAATATTTTGACAATCATAAAGCAGTAAAACATCATACAACAGCATGTTTACAAGCCAAAGAAAAAAAGAGAGAACAGTAATCCTACCATTTCAACTGAACCGGACACAGCTTATATAAAATTATGCATAAAACAATGCCATCAATTAAGCACGCTCTGATTTCCCCCTCAGAAGCATCTGTCGGCAATCTTAAATAAGGAACGATATAATTTAATCATTCCACCAGAGCTAATATCTCGTTACCTAAGCAAAATAAAGTTCAATGGTAAATCATGGAGAAGCAGGATCTCAAAATGGAACCAGTAGCAAGCACATACTCCAGAGAGAGGGAAAAGAGTATTACAGTCAATTGTGCTGCCAGAGCTTTCCTCTAGTTTAGCATCTTTACTCGAAGTCCCATTTGAGATTTTGCATCTCCCATTTCCATCTTCCTGTGATTCTGACCCCCCATTTTCATCTTTTTGCAGCTCTGACCCCCCGTTTCCATTTTTGTGTGACTCCAACTGGATGCTCATCATAAAAACTGTAGGAATGCCTTGTTCCTTGTTATCAATTGCGGATGCAGAGCTACAAGGACAAAACGAATATACATTAGTCAATGAATCTATGTAATGAGTAAGGAAGAAAACCTCAAGAGTGAAGACAAAACACAATAAGGAAGTTCGTTATTGAGAGAGAACATGCAGGCTTGCACATGTGTGCTGCACGCCTATTATATAAGCATCAAAAGCACCATACCACACTTGAAAAGCCATTAGTTCATAACTTCAAGCCATTATATGGATTGGAGCATTGGCATTCCAACTAAGTGATCACAGCATTTAATCATAACTTTGTTGATTAAAAACTATAACCATAACTTTGTTGTTCAATCTGAATCTGAGCTCAGATGTCTGTGGATAAAGTCTATTCCCAGACCACAAAAGGTCTCATAATGTGCTGGGATTCACATCTATCATCATTGCAATAACAAACGAGCAATACAGTTCTTGGTAAGCATAAACTAAACCCAATTTTTATTTCAAACATGAAACAAATTAAGACAATCGGTTAAATAACAGACTCATGTGACCTCAAAGATAAAGCGCTATATCGACAGAAATGTAAGATAAACACCTCATTGATAGCCAAGATTTGTCCATTGCTTTTCTTCACTTTCTTCAACTTCCTCAAAAAGTACCTAATAAAAATATCCAAACAAACAAAAGAACCCACGTCAAAATACAATTCTAAAATACATAATCCCAGATTAGAAGAACTGAATCAATATTACAAGCAAGCAACTTCACCTTGATAAACAGAAAGTATGAACCTTTACGATTCAAAGTTACACACAGTCAAGTAATGGCTTAGTTCATATTGGGCTCTCTCTAACATTCATAGTTTCAATCTTAAGGAATCAAACGCTTACCAGAACTTGGATTTGGCATCAAAAGCACCATGCCACAATTGAAAATATCCTTTTCTTCAGATACACTACATCTAAGAAGAAACTCACACTACTTGTGGTCCTTCTCAGTCTCTTCCAGACTCAAAAAAAAAAAAAAAAAAAAAAAAAACTACTAATAAATCTTTACTCTCTTTTTCCTACCATACCTGACCTCCCTTCTACCTTATCCAAGCCTCAATCTTCAGAGACCTAAATTATCCACCTTCCGAAAAATCGAAAACACCCTAAGCACAACAAAAATGATACAAGCCAGCTCAAATCCTCCTAACTTTTTCGATTCCACACTATTTGAAGCTGCATTGCCAATTCCTCAGCGGAATTCACAAACGGAGAAACGCAAATCGGCAACCAGATCTTTCTAGCAACGAACACACCCAGCGGGGAAGAATTTACTAACCTGGTTTTGAAACAACAACACCAATAAGAGAGAGAGAGAGAGAGAGAGAGAGAGAGAGAGAGAGCGCTTCTTCCTCAACTTGTGGTTCTTGTTATGGGCTCACTTCGAAGCGGTGTGCGATACCCAAGAGCACAACAGTAATAGAAGGACAACTCCCAAAAACCATTGGCCAGTTATGTAGTTTGCAATCATAGGACCTTTCTTACAACAACTTAAGTGGTTTAATTCCTGATGTTTTCGGCAACTTGAGTTCTCTTCTGGATCTAAATCTTGCTGTTAACTCAATAGAAGGACAACTCCCAAAAACCATTGGCCAGTTATGTAGTTTGGAATCGTTGGACCTTTCAAGAAATAATCACAATGGAGAGTTTTTTGAGTTTATTAATCAAGTGTTATTTGACTGTGTTGGGAACTCATTACAATCAGTATATCTCTATGGTAGTCAACTGACTGGAAGAATACCTGAAAGAATAGGTTCATTGTTCAACTTGGAATATTTGGATGTTAGTATGAACTCTTTGACAGGAGTGATTACGAAAGCTCATTTCTCAAACCTCTCCAAACTGCGATATTTGGATTTATCTTCCAATTCACTAACTCTGAACATTCGTTCTGATTGGCTTCCTCCTTTTCAACTTGACAGTATAGGATTAAGGTCTTGCCAAATCGAGCCATATTTTCCATCATGGCTTCGAACATCTCAGAAAAGCTTCTATGACCTTGATCTTTCTGATGCTGGAATTTATGATATCATTCCAAGCTGGTTTCAAGATAACTCTATGAAAGTCCCTCCATTTCGTAAATTAAATTTGAGTTCAAACCAATTGGAAGGGCCAATTCACTTGCTACCATCAGAAGTGACATCTATGGATCTATCGAGTAATAAACTTTCAGCGAGGATCTCTTTCCTGTGTGCAAGCAAATATAGGTATTTAACATTTCTTGATCTATCAAGTAATTGTTTCTCCGGAGAAATTCCAAATTGTTGGAAGCATTTAGAAAAGCTAGTCATTCTTGACTTGAGTAACAATGCTTTTTCTGGAAAAATTCCTACTTCAATTGGTTCCCTAGCTTCTCTTCAAACATTGAAGCTTAGCAAGAACAATTTTGCAGGAGAATTGCCTTCATCCTTGAAGAATTATACAAACTTAAAAGTTTTTGATATTGGAGAAAATGGGATCACAAGAATGATACCTAAATGGATAGGGATTAGCTTTTCGAAGTTGGTTATCCTCATTCTTCGATCTAATCAATTTAGTGGAAGCCTGCCTTTGGAATTATGCCATCTAAAATACATTCAACTTTTGGATTTGTCTAGGAACTGCTTCTCTGGTACTATACCTCAATGCCTGAACAATCTGACTACTCTGGCTCAAAAAGGAAGTTCAAGCCCAAGCATCAAGCACTTTGTAGTTGTAACAATTGCTATTGTAGTTTACGAAGATGATGCATCTTTAATATGGAAAGGAAGAATGTCTGTGTAAAAAAGCACATTGGGACTTGTAAAGAGCATTGATTTCTCAAGCAACAGATTAGATGGGGAGATTCCTCGTCAAATCACTGATCTAATTGGATTGGTCTCTTTAAATCTATCAACAAACTATCTAACAGGTCAAATGCCTCCTGAAATTGGGAAGTTGTAGTCGTTAGATTCCCTTGATTTGTCAAGAAACCATATATATGGAAGAATCCCTACAAGCCTTTCTCAGATATATGGTCTTGGTTTCTTGAACTTGTCGAAGAACAACTTATCAAGTCAAATCCCAATAGGTACTCAGCTCCAAAGCTTTGATCCCTCTACTTATGCAGAAAATCCTCAACTTTGTGGACTTCCACTGCAAAAGACCTGCCCTACAGGAGAAACAGGGTCCAAACAAGTTCCTAAAGAAGAAATGGATGAGCTTATATCGTCCGGATTTTATGTCAGTATGGGGCTTGGGTTTGCTATTGGATTTTGTGGAGTTTGTGGCAGTTTGATTTTCAACCGATCATGGAGATACACATACTTTGGTTTCTTGAATGTCTTAACGGATTGGCTTGATGTGAGGGCAATGTTGATTAGGAGGCAAAGAATGCTTTGATAATTGAATGGTAACTACTCTCTCACATAAACTTTATTTACGTTATTTTGATTTTGGAAGTAAAGTTGCTTTCTTATTGATTATTTGTATCTTTGTGATGTTTGCTTTCATCTTCAGGCTTAGGCTCATAAGACAATCAGACACTGTGTTTTCCTTCAGTTGAAGAATAAAGAGTTGCATTCGACAACAATCAATCTGTTTTAGTTTTTAGAGTATCAAAGTGCCCAACTCTATAAGATCATCAGATAAGAGTTTTGTTTAGAAAATGTTTCTTTGTAATCTTGGATTGAATTGTCTGCCTTGGCACTCCATATTTTTCTTTTTCAATTTTGGTATGGCCTTATGCTGAACCTTATGAACCATGTAAAGAGGATAAACAATTTTCCTTGTTACATTTTGAATGTTTTTATTTGTTTTATATCATGTACTCTTTTTTTCTCATGTATAATTTATGATCAGAACATTATTGGGCGTGCCTACATCAGTCGACTTGTAACACTTATGATTGACAGGTTAAACTTAAACATTTACATAGAATTTTTGCATGTTGTTAGGACAGAATCAAAATTTAATTTCTTTTTAACGAGTATAGTGGCTCTATCATGAATCATGTTATCTTTAATTGGAATTATGTATTTTGATAAATTCTAAGCTCCTGATTGCATCCACTGAGAAAAACACACCAAACAAAGACAATGAAGGAATCATCCCCCTCATGGCCAGACCAGCAAATATCTGCTGCAAACAAATGATCAAAATAATTGTATATATACTAAAACAGTGTAGGAGTTACTGTAACTTATGAACAGTAACTCTCTTAGTAACAGTGTGCTTCCGCTTTTGCCCTTGCTGCCTGACCTGGATTTTATTACCCCTGACCTGTCAATCTGTGCAAACCGTGTCTGGAACCTATCGCGCCAAGTGGTGTTGGTTTGCGTGTTTGCTGAAGAGAACCAGTGAGAGAGAGAGAGGTCTATTATGTGCTTGCATGCCGAGGGCTTCAGCCCCTATCTCTCTCTCTCCCCTTATCGGGAGAACCGTCGATTACTGGCCTTGCTCAGAAAGCGGAGGATCCAACCCGGGACACGACTTCGATGATTCGGTTAAGGACCTGAGTTACAACACTTTTGAAGAAACCCATTCCCTGTCCTCAAAGCTCTCTATCAACAATAATTCCAAGGCCAGGTGAGTGATTTATGACTCTGAGGATAATAATTTATGATATAAGATTTGAAATTTAAGTGGATATAGATATGTTTATAGTATTGTGAAAATGTGAAGTTATTGATCTTGAAAAAAACCTTGATGGGCAGTAGATGATTGTGCCTAAGCTTAATCGGAGTGATGTTGAAAGCTATGAACATGTCCAGAAGATGATTCAAGGTAACCCTTTTGGGCAGTTTCAGAAAGAGAAGACAAGCTGCCCATTGTGGATAAACATATATATATATATATATATATAACCTTGCTCAGGTGCGGATATCCGCACCTAAGCAAAAACGTACGGATTTTGTGTTTTTCCTCACTTTTCGATCACACATTCACATCTTAACCGTTCAGTTTTTAGGTCCTAATGTATAGATCACCTCTGCAAAATTTCAGCTAATTTGGTGATCATTAAGGCATTCAAAATTGCAATTTACACGAACGAACCAAATCTGTCAAACCGGAACCGTTTGTATATATTGTTGTAATTTGCAGTTTTAAATACCTTAATTATCACCAAATTGGCTGAAATTTTGCAGAGGTGATCTATACATTAGGACCTAAAAACTGAACAGTTAAGATGTGAAAATGTGATCGGAAAACGGGTCAAAACTGGAAATCCGTACGGAAAAACTGCGGACGTCCGCAGTGGAGAACCGATATATATATATATATATATATATATATATATATATATATATATATATGCATCTCCTTCATATCCTATTAATAGCAGTAAAATGATAGAAAAAATGGCCATGTTCAATTTTATGGCGTACTCATGAAACTTCTTCATTGTTTGGTATCAGACAAGAAATCTCCGATTACACAACCACTTCCCAAACCAGGTATAATATTGATGCCTTCTAAAATTAGATTGAGCATGAGTTACATAATTATCTGAATACTAAGCAATGAAAATTTGAGTTAGTGTTTGCATTCCTCTTTGAAATGCAGTGAGTGCATATTTCTTTGGTGGCATGGTTGGTCCAGATTGAACAAAAAGATTTTTAGGTAAATCGTGCAAGCGGCGGGAGGACAATCAATTGGTAACATTACAGTCTTGCATCTGTGTGGTCTTCTTAGGTTCTTACTGTTCCGTACTCTTACCAATTCAGTGTTGATAATTGAGTTGCAGGAAGTGCCTCTTTAATATGATAAATGTTCTGCCGTCGCTGTTTGAGGTTGTGACATGCACACTTGAGAAGAAGTCGTCAATCTCTGAGGTCTGAAGAACTTAGATTGCTCCAATTGATTGGCTCAGTAAAAAATGTCCTCTGCCATTTCCAGATTTTATTTGCTAAAATGGGATTAATGGAGTATGTGGGTTCATTTGAAAAACACACTGTTGCCTTCATGCCACTTTTTGCCTTCAATTTGTTTTTTTCTTTTTCATATATATTGGTCCGTTATAAGGTCAAGTGCAAATTAGATTCTTTTTTACTGCAATTATGTTGCTTGAAGACTTAAACATGTTGCATCCTTATATTTACATAACTTATGCAGGCAACCTAATGTGTTCATTAGGAGTATAAGCTTGGAAAGACTGGAAAAGTAATCCATTCGTGAATCATGCCGATAACTTACGCAACATTCTTTTGAGGTCCAATAGTAGTGGTTAGCAAATCTTCTCTGTTTTTTTATTATTTGTTTTTTTTTTAAGTCTGTGATAAATGATACGAGTCAGAGATAGTAGATTTACTTTAGGGCTAAATACTTGTTAATACCCTGTGGTTTAGGTCTAAAATCAATTCAGTCCATGGACTTCTAATTTCATCAAAAACATCCCTGCACTTTAAATTTTGATCTAATAGGTCCAATTTGTCAATATTCTGTTATTGATTCAAGTTATAGTTGAATTATTTATTGAAAAAAAAAACTATTTATTTTTAATAATATGACTCACTCCTAAATTGACTATGTAGGCTACCTCGACACCACATCATAAAACACCGGCCATATATGAGCCACATTAACAAGTTAAATAACTCAATTGTCGGAAAACTAGCAAATTGGACCTATTAGATCAAAATTGAAAGTGCATGGGTGTTTTTGATGAAATTAGAAGTTCAGGGACTGAATTAATTTTGGACCCAAACTACATGGTAGTAATTTGTATTTAGCCCTTTACTTTATCTTCTACATTTTTCAAGATGTGTCCATGTTTTCCTTGAATCTGATCTAACTCTGCATATCAAAGGTTCATGCATAAAATGGATTTGGCATATGCAACTGCAAACTTAATCATTTCGTGAGCTGGTGCAATGACTTGCAATGAGATTTTGGCAATTGGGAAGCCTTCCATTTTGGTAATTTCAGTTTTCAAGTTCTGTTGTAGAACTAAAGTATGTCATGATATGTTTTACTTCTGTTTTCATGTTGTATGAGGAAATCTTTCGTGTGAATCTAATATGCCACTATCAACCATGTTTTGATCATGTTCTTAATGTCTGTAGTTTTCCCTATTTTCTGCTCAAAGGGAGAACTCATTATTACTTTTGAATTTGTACATACCGTCACCCGATGTTGCTGAAGGACATCAATTTAAAACTGCTTCTTTGTTGGCAGACTTGGCGGGTGCAAGGGTTATAACTGAAGATGAACTTGATTCGACAACCCTTGGAAATGCAATTGAAGAGGTGTTAGGTACGTCCACTCTGTTTCTATGTTAACACTTCTTACTGTAAAATTGTCTCATAATCTGGAGGTATCATAGGTCCTAATTGATACTTTGACATTTTTCATATACTACTTAGCATGTTGTGTACGCACATAATATATGTATATTTACTTTCTTTGTTTGCGTCTTAGAATAATATCAAAGATAATTTGATTTGAATCCAAATTCACTATCAAAATTGACTCTTAGAGGTTAAATATCCTTTAACAACGATCTCTTCTCTTTTACAGGGGATAAGAATAAAATGGCGGATATGTCCTGGAGGGCTCGGAGCTTATCGAGAGGAAAGAAGTAGACTTAAAGTTGGTTTATACTCTATGTAAGTGACAGATCCAGCTTCCACGCTCTATTGCTGTCCACCAAAATTAGTTAATTTTTTTATGTGCAGAAGCTTGAAGATTTCATAGAATTTGAATTCAGGAAGTTTTCCATGAAGGTAGGTAGCTAGGTTCCTGGAGTTCTTTTCACTCCAATCATTTCCTTTTTCATTATTGTTTGATCTCCGATTTGTTAGGACAAGAGTTTTCGTTTCAGTAAACTTGATAAATTTGGATGCGGGAATAATTAGTTGTCAACACTGAAGGTTGTTTGCTGATTCACTAACTCCTCTCTTCCTTTTTCTTTGTGCAGTGCGTTTCAAGGAATTCATACGAGAGATTCTTTTTATTACTATGCCTGGCAGGTTTGATCGATGAATAAAGTTTGTCAAATTTCAGTATTTGATTTTTGGTTCTGCAAATCCTCCATTGGAATTGGATCAGGTTTAGGTTTAGGTTCAGTAATCTGAATTGAGTGATGTGTGTTTATAAGAGAAGGAACTGATTCAGGTGCATTTTTGTGAGAAACTTAATGGTTTTCAAGAGAGTGAATGCATGCAGGAGAAAGGACTACCTTGCACAACATAGAGATGTAATTGATTATGGAGAGGCTGTTGTCATGCGTGGTTTGATTAATGTATAAGATATGTTAAATTCTCTATCTAGCCTATTTGCACATAGATTTAGAGATTAATCCGGTTTTAGTTGTAGATGTAAAAGATATGTTAAATTCTCTATCTAGCCTATTTGGATATGTTAAACTCAGCATATTCTATATCAGTTGTAGATGTTTTTCAGTACTCAACAAAGTCATTTTTCCTCAAAAAGAATGGATTAATTTGCATATTCTACTGGTCAGTGGAAGCGTCGCAAGATTGACAAAGAGCATGCTTTGGCTGCACAGGCTGTTCGTTGGCACAAGACCAGCAAGACCAAGGCTATAAAAAAAGACCTTATCCGGGCTGTAAGAAGATCATGGTGCTTTATAAAAGTTTAAACAAGGGGTCCAAAGCAGACAAGGCTAGAGCCAATTTTTTTTTTTTTTTTTTTAAGATTTAGAAGTTATAAACAGAAGGATTTTTATTATACAGTTATGCACTTTTGTATGATATCCCGTGTTTGTAATTGCTATTTGATTTAGACTTAGCCATATAACTGCTAAAATTCAAGCAGAAAACACGCCCGGAGCAACGCGCGGGATTCATAACTAGTTAGAAACTAAATAGCAATACTCAACTAAGGAGATCGAAAACCACTCAAAAATATGAAACACGTCAAAATATTGTAAATCTAACTTAGAAACACAAACCCCCCATCGTTCAGGAAGAATTAAACAACAGTCTCTCTTAGGAACAGAAGTTTTGTCTCACTTGGTTAGATGCAGGCAAGGACCAGTCTATCTCAGAGGATCTTAAGATCACGAATGCCGTAGAGGTTTGGCATCCAAGATTTTGGGCTGTCCTCTGCAGAAAGATAAGGTATAGGTTTGTCCTTCCTTGGACCAACTGGGAGAGGGGTTTTCTTCTTGAGAGATAAGAGGTTGGAGATGATGGGAGGGAGTGAACCTAAGGCAAGGCAAAAGATGACTAGAGTGGCTTCTAAGGAGTTAGCTTCACAACGACAAACTTGCAAGGGTATCATCTCCTCGTTTGGGAGGCGCAAATACAGCTATAAGTAATAAACTGTATCAACTTTATGCAGATTGAGAGAAGCAACATCAAACACAACTGAATGTTACAGGAAAAAACGAATGTTTAAGTTCAAAATTTCTCGGTACACTGACAACATCTAAAGGATTCTCACATATGGAAAACAGGGGAAGTAGAAACAACTACAGTTATTATCACTCTACAAGAAAATTTAAAGAGGAAGTTCGCCGCTGTCAACGATCACAACTTTGCTCTTGGGTGTTCCACCCTGACTTCCTTCAGCTTCAACCTTGTAAACCACATCCATGCCAGACAGCACCTTTCCAAATACAACATGTCTGCCATCCAACCTATAAAGATATATTCATAATTAGTCGGGAGTCCTAGCTCAACAATGCAGTAGTTCATGTCCTCTTTAAGTAAGACTTTTCAGTTCAACTCCTAATCAAGAGGGTGGCAGAACCCTACTTAAATGAGTGCTACTGTGCTATTTGCAATGCATGGTTTGACACCTTCCATTTGAGAGGAAGACCCTCTTTTTCTGCCTACATTGGAAATGTTTAGCTTGAGGTCGAAAGACATTTGATGCATCAAAGATAGGTACAAGCACGTACATAGACAAAAAGTTTAAATATATACGTAACCATATAAAATTTAGCATTTACCTCATGAATTTGATGCATCAAGGAAATAAATGTGCGAACATATGAATACAAAAACAATGCGCTTTGCAGCAGCAGATGGTAGCTTTAACAAAAGTATTTATTTGTTTATCAAATATGCATGGATGCACACAACATTACCAGCTAGTTGTCACAGTGGTGATGAAGAATTGTGAACCATTTGTGTCTGGACCAGCATTTGCCATTGACAAAAGCCCTGTACACAGGAGTAAAGCAATTTTTGTTGATATCATATAGGTTCAAACGTAGCTAGGCTGTGAAAATCCATGTCACTCAGAGAAAAAAAGGTGTAAAGAGGACAGTACCTGGTCCAGTATGCTTCAGCTTGAAATTCTCATCAGCAAACTTCTCTCCATAAATTGATTCTCCACCTCTTCCATCACCGAGAGTAAAATCACCTCCCTGAAGCATGAAGCTGGGAATAATCCTGTGAAATTTGCTACCCTTGTAATGGAGAGGTTTTCCGCTCTTTCCAATGCCTTTCTCCCCTGAAATTATATACAAAACAAAAGGATGTGAGAACACCATCAAAGAGATTTGGAAGCAACTTCTACAATTAAGATTAATTACAAACGGTCTAAGACCAAGAAATCATCCCCTTGTTGACTCTTAGCAATGCAGAAAACAGGAAGGTTTACATGTATATCTACTAATTCTATTCTTCCTACCACTTTTACTTGTCCCCCGTTACTGAGGTCTAGAAACTTCACCACAACTCATTTAACACACATCAACTACTAGATTCAAAACATGGAAATGAAGATGAGCAACTAGTTACCTGTGCAAAGAGCTCGGAAATTTTCTGAAACAAAAAAAAAAAAAAAAAAAAAAACGGAGGAGCAGGTTAGTAAATTCTTCACATGTATCTTCAAAAACACAGAACCCACATAGAAAACGATACATTAACAAGAATACCTGCCGTCTTAGGAACAGCCTTCCCGAAGAGACCCATGACAATACGACCTGAACCACATTGATCAAATTAGTACCCGTCTCCCTAATCAACCCAAAAAACTCCACAGCTGAAAAAGAATGTGCATTTTCCTAAAACTTTCTCATTCACAAAAGTCTCTAATCCCATATCTACCAAAGTCATGACCTTTTTCATTTCCCAATTAGGATTTGCATCATATTAACATAACACCAATATCAGATTTGAGATTAAACAAGTACAGTCCCTAAATAGCATTGAATTTGAGTAATCGATCCAAATTAAGCAAACCCATACCAGCAGGCTTCCCAGCAATTTCAACATCGAAATAAACCTTGGAGGTCACTTCCTTCAGATCCTCCTTGGATTTCTTTGCCTGAAACAGAATATAAAAAAAAAAAACGATCACTGATTCCGACCAAGTAAGTATTCAAGACTCAAAACTGATAAGGGCCCATAGATTTGATCGGACGGATTAGCTGAAATTGTTACCTCAATTAGAGCCAGGGATCCGAAGAGGACCAGAGTACAAAGCAGCAACGACGTCCTTGTAGCCATCTCTTTGCTTCAGTCTCACACTCTCAGATCAACTCCTCTGCCCCTGCTTCTGATTAAAAGAGGAGAGTAGACCCATTTTATATACGAGTTTAGAGGGTAGGCCAATAGGATTCTGACACGTCGGAAGGTTTGGGTGTTTCGGCAGGATGTGATTGGTTGAGGCGTGGAGGATTAGTTGGATCATTCTTATTGGATTTGAATGGAAATGGGCTGTTGGTCAGTTGGGCCTTAACTTTAGTTGGTTCTTTTCTTGTTTTGAAAGACGGAACAAAACAAAAGCTCTTTGTTTTGATCCCAGAAGAAACAAAACAATCTCAAAGCTAGCAACTTTAGTTCACAAAGCTGTTTCTTAACTTGTGTAGCAAATCAGTTCGAGGTTTCCAGACGTTGTTATTGTGGATTTGAGTGTCAGAAATGCTCAAGATGATGATGATGATGTGCAAATCAGTTCGCGGTTTCTCTTCTTGTTGTTCTCATTGCAGCAGCAGTAACAGAAGAGGTATGCCATTTCTACACCCTACTCCTCCTCTTGTTACTTTGTTTCATTCTCGATCCTCAAAGCCAAGAAAATGTAGAGAAATCCGGCTAGGAAATCGACCCTCAAAGTCCAATGTGAGTAATGTTGAGAATGCCTTGATGGTGTTCGATGAAATGCTTCACTCGCGTCCGCTGCCTTCTGTTGTCCGTTTCACTCAGATCCTGGGTCAACTTGTCAAACTGAAACACTATTCTGCAGTCCTCTCTTTGAATAGACAAATGGGTCTCATCGGAATTGCTTCTGATACTTATACTCTGACCATTGTCATCAATTGCTACTGTCATTTGAACCAAATGGTCTTTAGTTTGTCTGTCTTGGGCCAATTCTTCAAATCGGGTCTTCAACCAAATGTCACCACCTTCAATACTCTGGTCAATGGCTTTGTTCTCCAAAATAGAGTGCCTGAGGCAGCGAGACTTTTCACCAAAATGGTGGGGCGAGGTCATTGTCAGCCGGATGTGTTTACTTTCAACACACTAAAAAAGGGCTTTTGCATGATTGGAAACAACACTGGCGCTATGGAATTACTTGGGAAGATGGAAGAAAGAGGATGCGAGCCTGACATATTTACCTTTAACACCATCATCGACAGTCATTGTAAGGATACACTAGTTGATGAAGCATTGAACCTCTTCACAGAAATGATTGGTAGAGCTATTGCTCCAGACGTTGTCTCTTACAACTCTTTGATTCAAGGAGTCTGCAAACTAGGCTAGTGGAAAGAAGCTACAAGGTGTTGAATGAAATGGTGAGTCAAGGTATATTTCCAGATGTCTTCACCTTCAATGTCTTGGTTGATGCACTTTGTAAGGAGGGGATGGTCATGGAAGCCAAAAGTGTGGTTCAATTGATGATTCAAAGAGATATTGAGCCTGATGTCATTACTTACAATTCGCTTATGGACTGTTACTGCTTGCAAGGAGAAATGGACAAGGCAAAACAAGTTTTTGATCTTATGATTAGCAAGGGCTCCGTGGTTGATGTTCATAGTTGTAACATATTGATGAACGGATATTCCAAGGGTAAAAGGATCGATAAGGCTTACAAGATTTTCAAGGAAATGCGTCGTATGGAACTTGTTCCCGATACCGTTACTTATACAACTCTTATTGATGGTTTTTGCAAAGTGGGGAGAATACAAGAAGCAGAAAAGCTGTTCTCTCATATGCAAGGTGGTGGCCAACTTCCAGATGTTCAAACTTACACTGTTATGCTTGATGCCTTATGTAGCAACCAACAACTCTCTAAGGCAATAGAATTGCTTAGAGAAATGAAAGACAGAGAAATTGGAACTAAATATTGTAGTTTACAATATTATCATTGAAGGTTTGTGCAAAGCTGGGAAAATGGATTCTGCAATAGAGGTCTTCTCTGGTTTGTCACCTAAAGGATTACAGCCTAATGTGAGAACTTACAAAGTAATGATTTATGGATTTTGTAAACGGGGCTTATTAAGTGAAGCGGAAAAGTTGCTGAGAGCAATGGGAGAGAAAGGCTGCTTTCCAGATGGTTGGACCTATAACATCATTATCCGAGGGTCGTTAAATAACAACGAGGCATCAAGGGCTGTGAGATTTATTCAAGAAATGGTGGAGTTGGGTTTCTCTGCAGATGCATCATCTATGGAATTGATAGTTGGTTCATTGTCTAAGGATATAGTTCCGGCTTTGTTGCTGTTGTTAAAGGATTCATGATAAAGTTGATTTGAATGTTTGAAACAGAACTTTCTTAGTTTGAGGAGGAAATGTGAGAGTTCTGCACCTTTTAAAACCTTGGATGTACTATATACGTTATTTATTGATTCATCATTTGATCACCCAATGTCATTTCCTATATCAGATAGGATTTTAGCATGTCCTTATCTATATAACTTGGAACTTTTATTGCTATTGACTAAAATTCTAGCTAAATTGATAAACTGCCAGTTATATGGTGCAATTTCTGAATAGGAATAGAGTTATTAGTTGATGACCTTTAGCCTTAACTTTGGGTATGTTATATATTTTATTTATTAAGCCATCGATTGAAATTAGTGTCATTCTGTATGTAATCCTGACTTTTAGCATTTAAGTATTGTCATATCTCTAGCTACCCAGATTGGCAGATGCATTAGTATATTACTCATATCTAGCCATAGAAACTTAGCAGTACTATCATATGAGGAACTATCCAACATTTGAGGCTATTGTGTAAATATTTATTTCAAGTTGTGTGAAATTCTTAGAATTCTACATAGGTTATGCTACATAGGCTATTAGGGAAGTGTCTCTTATAATACCTGGTAAACTCGTTTATCATCTTATGATGCATTCTGAGTCTATTATTTCATCATATCTTCTTCTCGTCTAAGTAGTAGTGATTTCAGCCGCTTTTGCAATAAGGGTTTTATTAAATTTACTCTGGCTTGCCAGCTAACCTTGCACATAGCACAAAACTTGCATATTTCACGAAGTATATTAGGAGCACTATTTCACATTCATTTGGGTAGAGAAATGCCTATCAGGAGTGTAATTATTCTTTCTTTCTAGTCCAGATGTGGTATAATTCTAATGCCCTGAAGAGAATAGTTGCTTTACAATTCAACAAACTAGTGTGATTCTTGTTTGAGGGTAAGGGAGGTCCCAATACCTATAATCTTGACAATATTTTCTAATGATCATCACAGAATTCTTTATTCAAGAAAGATCTGATCTTAATTTGAACATATTAGGCTAAACCTTACTTGTTGCATAGGTCCCCTGTTTAGTTCTTCAGAAGAATGTTATGTCATGTATTATCCAGAGATGATAACTAATCGTGTCTTTATTTTGGAGCAGCATATGCATTAGGTTATGCAGACTCCCGTGTATGATTAAATGGTTTTTATTACCTGATACTTACTGAGCAATCACTTATCTTTATATCTTGGAACTTTCATTGCTATTGACTAATTCCAGCTAGATTGACAAACTGCTAGTTATATAGTGCTGCTCACTACTCAATGTGATTTATGGATATGCAGATTTGACCTATTTCGGAAATAAGCTAGTTCATTATTGTACATTGTGTTTATGGTGATCTTTATCTTGGGTGTAGCCGCACTGCCATAGTCATATAGAAACTTTGAATGGTAGGATGTATTTTCACTTTTTTGTGTTTGTTCTTTTAGTCTGATTAATGTAATTTTGGTATTTTCTCAGGCTTTGGCGGTATAACTGGATATATACTATAGTAGATATTTCCCATACTGTGATATCTGTCATGTATATTAGCAACGGAAGCTCAGTTACAGACCATTGCTCATGCTCTGTAATTTTATTTCTCAACTAATCATTTATGATTTACTGGGCACTTTCACAAAAGCATTTTTCAGTGAGTAAAAGATGCCTTATTCAAGTAGAAGATCGTCGGTGAATCATTGAACAGGAACTGGAAAGTAACAGTACTGAGTTGGATGAGCAAGTGATTTGAGTTGGTTACAGAGTTATTCATGCTGCAGCGAGGTTCTGAAAGAAACCTAGTAATCCATTTATCTTGAGATATTTGGGATAAATAAGCCTTCCCAGTCTCATCTCAAACATTTCAGAATGTTACAAGTTTATGCCTTTATAGTTATGTTACAAATTGCTACTAACTTTTTCTGTACAGATTATGTATTCATTTTTGATACCTTTTTTTCTACTCGCATTTAAGCTTGTTTTGATACTTTTTTTATTTATTCACATGTTTCTTAATCTGAAAATTGAAATGTACAATTTATTTCAGTTTCCATGTTAGTTTTTTTTTTTTTTCCATGAAATTAAATGCACCCGTCAATTTAAGGTTACAAAATATTAAAATCTTGACTTATCCAATCCATACTTTTGGTTGTGTTGTGTGTATATGAGGAAAGGGTTGGATTTGATTATTTATAAAATGGGTCTGAAACTACCCAAGTTTCAACTTCTGCAAGCAGTGAAGTAAAGTCTAAACTTCTTACTTGTCCTGTTGTTTTTATGATTTTTATTCTGTTGTTACCTAATGAACTCAGTTTACTAAAGACTTGAGCATCTAGGTGACCTGGTTTATTTGGATTGTTTGGGGTTTTGATGTTCCTCACCTGCAGCATCCATGATTTTTATTCTTGGTTTCTTTGGATCCGCAGATTTACAACTGGGCCTGAATTGCTCACGTCTCATACGAACTAATCCGTTCTTTGTTCAGAACATTAAGGTGATTCGCCTGATTTTCATTTTTCTAATTCTAATTTGATCTGTCATCCACTCATCTATTGTTGCTTTTTCCTTTTGCTGCAGCTGTCAAGTCTGCACTAAAACTTACTTGGTGTATAAACAGACACAGGAACTTGAGGGTACAAAACCCCGGTCAATTTTATAGGGATTCTACACACCTCCTCCTCTAGTTTTTGAGGCCTTGAATGCAGTAGTTTCTTCAAACTAGTGTAATTCTTGTTTGATTGTTGTTATGTGTCAGCAATTCTGATTTTCAACATCAGTTTGTAAAACAAACACCCGCAAAGTTGTTTATTCAATAAAGAACTGTATTCAAACTTGAGCATCTGTGCTTACCCCAGATATATTGCTAATCTTCACGCTTATCTTTGGCATAGTTCAGGTGTCCTGATGAGTGCTGAATCTGGATAGTGTTCTGTTGTATTATATTATCTAGCTCATGTATACCTCTTACTCGATCATTTCTTTGTTGGGTTTTCTTGGAATTCTGTTAGTATTGCGGATGTAGATATCCTTTAGCTTACGTTGGACTAGAAACGTGGATCTTAGATCACAGGAAGATTGGTTGTATAACTCTTATGTAGTTGTATTAAAGATCAGTGAGACAAATGGAATGGACTTGAAATTTCAAATGCCTATTTGGTATATGGTTTACGAAAAAGAAAGCCCCCATTATTTGGAAACTTCACTACTAGCGTATATCCAATAATGTGAGGTCATACAATATAATGATTCATGGATTTTGTTGATAAGCAATGAAACTGATTTACCTTGATTACTCTTTCTGCATTGATGTTGATATCTGTTTATCTTAATTATTGCTTGATCTTAGGATGTCATGATCTCTAGAATCTAAACTGATCAGCAGTGCTTCAATTGTATTCATTGTAATGGCTGATCTTTAGAAACAAAACTGATCAACAACCATGTATATATGATTGACATACTTCAATGAGAAACAGAAAAAACACCTTACTCAAATATTCTTCATGGTATCAAGAGCCTTTGTCTAAACGACATCTCCTAACCTTTTCTTACTCAATTTTTTTTTTCCTTTTCTCCCTTTCCTACTCTCTATTTCCTCCCCTTCCCATGGCTACCCCCGCCAACACCACCACCACAACCACATCAAACTTCCTCACCATCAAACTGGACCGTACCAATTATTCCTTATGGTTAGCCCAGATCACCCCCCTCCTCAAAAGCCGAAATCTCATGGGTTTTGTCGACGGAACAAAGCCTTGTCCTCCTGCCTTTCTTCAGAATGCAGCTGGTGAATTAACTGAAACTGTGAATCCTGCATATGAGGAATGGATAGCCACTGATCAAATGATCCTTGGATGGATCAATGGCTCCCTTACGCCTTCTGTCTTGGCCACTGTTTCCCATTCTGTTGCTTCACACATTACTTGGACGTCTCTTGCACGTCGATATGCTTCCCAGAATCACAACCGCATTCTCCAACTTCGCAGCAACCTCCTTCGCACCATTAGGGGTAATCTTTCCATCTCTGATTACTTGGATAAGATTAATCACGTTGCCGACTCCCTTGCTTTATCTGGGCACCCGGTTGATGACTCCGACTTGATTTCAATCATCATGAACAATGTCGGCCCTCTCTATGAGAACACCATTAGCTCCGCTCAGGCCCGTGACACCCCCATCACTTACCACAGCCTCCTCCGCCACCATCTCCCCGACCAACTCTAACCTATCACCGCCGCCAGCCAACCCAGCCAGCTCCGCCACCACCGTCTACCTCTCCCAGACAATCTGTGGCACTTCAACACTCTGTTTCGCAACCAATCCCAGCTCTTCCATCTCATACATCTGGCCCTGTCACTCGTCGTCAACTAGGGATCGTCAAACCCAATCCCAAATATGCTATGGTTGTCACTTCCATCACTCACCAAATTGAGCCAAGTTGTTACTCTCAAGCAGCCAAGCAACAGGAATAGCGTTCCGCCATGAGCACAGAATTCAATGCTCTCATTCAAGCGGGTACTTGGCAGCTCGTTCCCTATTCACCTTCACTGAATGTCCTTCCCAACAAATGGGTCTTTCTCATAAAAAGGAAACCGGATGGTTCAGTGGAACGATACAAAGCTCGCCTCGTAGCCAAAGGCTTTCGGCAGCAAGAAGGAATTGATTATGGTGAAACATTCAATCCGGTAATTAAACACTCTTCTATCAGATTAATTTTGGCCATAGCAGTTTCTTTTGGATGGACCATTCGACAATTAGATGTTCAGAATGCATTTCTCCATGGATATTTGTTAGAGGATGTTTATATGCAGCAACCACAGGGCTTCATTGACCCCAATTTCCTACCCATGTTTGTAAGCTTCGTCGTTCTCTCTATGGCCTCAAACAAGCACCTAGGGCCTGGTTTTCTTGTTTTTCCACTTATTTGGAGGACTTAGGTTTCACAGCATCTCCAGCAGACACTTCTCTATTTGTCTATCATTTAGGCCATACCAAGCTTTATTTACTTATATATGTGGATGATATCCTCGTCACTGGCACCCATGTTGATCACATCAGTACTCTTATCACCAATTTGAGTAAACTCTTCTCCATGAAAGATTTGGGTCCATTACACTATTTCTTGGGCATTGAGGCTGTACGGTCATCCCATGGCCTTGCATTAACTCAGACCAAGTACACTTTAGATCTTCTCCACCGCACCAACATGACAGATGCTAAACCTGTTTCCACTCCGGCAGCTACTGGCAAATGTTTGAGTCTCAACGATGGCACTCCTCTTCATGATGGTTCCCAATATCGGAATGTTGTAGGAGTCTTGCAGTACCTAACACTCACTCGCCCTGATATATCATTTGCCGTTAATCAGGTATGCCAGTTTCTGCATTCTCCAACAAATATGCATTGGGTGGCTGCCAAACGGATTCTCCGTTATCTCAAACACACACCTACCTATGGCTTGTTCTACACTACAAGCAACTTCAAATTAACAGGTTATAGTGACTCTGATTATGCCGGGGATCTAGACACAAGAATCTCAACAGGTGGCACTTGCATCTACTTGGGTACAAACCTTATTTCATGGAGTTCTAAAAAGCAGAGTGGAGTGTCTCGTTCTAGCACAGAAGCGGAGTATCGTCAATTGGCCTATACTGCTGCACATATTTCTTGGTTTCAGGCTCTATTTCGGGACCTATGCATTCCTCTGCAGTCTCCCACCTTATGGTGTGACAACATTAGTGCCATCTCTCTTGCTTCCAACCCTATTTTTCATACGAGAACATGACATGTGGAGGTTGATTATCATTACATTAGGGAAAAGGTCGTTCGCAAGGAAATTCAAGTTGCCTATATATGCTCCCAAGATCAAATCGCAGATATCTTCACCAAGGGTCTGAATTCTTCTCGCTTCCACTATCTTCTTTCCAAGCTTCCTGTCCGTGCTCGGCCCATCAGCTTGCGGTGGGGGGGGGGGGGGGGGGGGGGTGATAAGCAATGAAACTGATTTACCTTGATTACTCTTTCTGCATTGATGCTGATATCTGTTTATCTTAATTATTGCTTGATCTTAGGATGTCATGATCTCTAGAATCTAAACTGATCAGCAGTGCTTCAATTGTATTCATTGTAATGGCTGATCTTTAGGAACAAAACTGATCAGCAACCATGTATATATGATTGACATACTTCAATGAGAAACAGAAAAAACACGCCTTACTCAAATATTCTTCATTTGTAAAGGGGGCTTATTAAGTGAAGTTGAAAAGTTGCTGAGAGAAATGGGAGAGAAAGGTTGCTCTCCAGATGGTTGGACCTATAACATCATAATCCGAGGGTTGTTAAATAACAATGAGGCATCAAAGGCTATGAGACTTATTCAAAAAATGGTAGAGTTGGGTTTCTCTGTAGATGCATCAACTATGGAACTGATAGTTGGTTTACTGTCTATGGATATAGTAGAGCCGGCTTTGATGCTGTTGTTAAAAGATTCATGATAAAATTGATTTGATTGTTTGTAACAGAAGTTAGTCAGTATGAGTAGGAAATATGAGACTTCTTCCCCTTTGACAACTTTGGATGTACTTATATATGTTATCTATTTGATGAACACCCAATGCCATTTCCTATATCAGGTAGCATTGTAGCATTATCATGTCCTTACCTATATAACTTGGAACTTTTATTGCTGTTGACTAATTCTAGCTAAATTGATCAACTGCTAGGTATATGGTGCAATTTCTGAAGAGGAATAGAGTTATGAGTTGATGACCCTTAGACTTAATTAATACCCTTATTGCAAAAGTGGCTGAAATCACGATTAGTTTATCAATACTGCTATGACAGTACTGCTACGTTTCTCTGGCTAGATATGAGTAATACGCTAATGCATCTGCCAATCTGGGCAGCTAGAGATATGACAATACTTAAATGCAACAGTCAGGATCTCATACAAAATGACACTGTAATTTCAATCAATGGTTGATAAATAAAATATATAAAATATCCAAAGCTAAGAAGCACCGATACGGGTACGCGTACCCAATCGATGGTTGATAAATAAAATATATAAAATATCCAACACTAAGAAGCACCGATACAGGTACGCGTACCCGGAAAGCGTAATACCAGTTTAGTGAAAGAAAGCGCAACAATAAAAGCCACTCATCTCATGGTAGAATGCCTTTCATAGAGAAAAAATACTTGTGCTCCTAGATAGTTGGCCCCTGCTTATTCCTTTAGTTATTTTTGTTTTTTTTTTTTTTAAAAAAAAAAAAGTTGAACTGTATGATTAAAGTAATCCGTACGAGAGCAGCTCTGATGGCTTTGCACTTGATTTGGCCTAAATATCTACTGAAACATCGTTGAGAAATATCAAGGCAGAAGCCTCCTTCTCCTGTCATTCTAAATTGTCATACAAGCATTCCTGACCAAGCTACCAATGCAGTGCACTGGCTACAAACAGAATTTGGTAATCCAGAATTATTCTAGGAAACAAAAGTGGGTGCAAACGTACTGAATAGACTAGTAAGGAAAGGTAGCAGGGTGGAGCCGCTGAACTTTGCCGGAGTGCACGACATGTATATAGTTCCACAATGTGCACGTACTTGTGAAGAGCTAAACTTCTTAGGATTGAATTTCTATTTGATTTGTGTTTTGACTGGTTAGTAATTTTAAAGGTCAATTTAGATATTTCTTTTGCCTGAGTTTAGCATATGGAAAGTTTAATGTATACTCCATCTCCTTAAGTAAAGGTCCTTATATATCGTGTTTTTGTTCAACTGTTCAAGTGAAACAGCTGATTCAAAACATTATTCATTTCTCCATCCTCTTACAAACGATGAGACAATGATAATCTTGTTTATCTACAAGTGCTGTGCTAGTTGTATCATAGAAATCTAGGTGGGCGAGGTTGGCGCCACATAAATCTCTTTTGGGGAAGAACTATCTGCATAGGATAGGGCAGTTGAATTGGACTGTCTGTGCCATTTTGATCACTTATGTAATCACAAGATGAGTATATTTCTCTCCCTAAGAGATCTGGGATATTTTTTTCTATTTTTCATTTTTATGTCAATGATTTGAACAGGAAGTACAAACTAACTGTACCAATGCTGGCCAAACCACCATGCATCCTCAACCACGTCATGACATCTCAAAGAACAGCCTAAACCACCAAGAAAAGTGTCAAGTTGGAAGAACCAGCACTGCAGAAGCGCATAAAAGGGCCGTTTCACCCAAATTAGCCAATTGAACATGAAGTGTCTCGGAAAATGCCATGAATTTGTTGACCAAGTTTGTAAAAAATGCCTTGATGAGCACCAACACCGGGATTTGGATGAACACACGAATAGATGCCATGTATCTAACCACAAAAAAGACAAGAAGACTTCAATAAAAGAAAAACAAAACCAAGTTACTATACCTACCTATCAAGCCATGATTCCCATCGTTGGAGAAATTAAAATCAATAAATTAACGAAATAAGTATTGAAATTTCGACAATACATGTGTGCATTCCATGCACGCATTGATCTAATGGTGCTTCAACTTCTGCAATAAACAGTAGAAAGTCCCTGCAATCCTCACACACTGTCGGATCAGTGCGTGCATGGTAGCCAATCCGAACAAGTATTGTCGTGTCTTAGTTTGAGATAGACTCGTGTGGTTAAATCGTAGACTCAAAGGATTTCAAACAGTTAGTAATTTCTTTTGCCAAAATTTCAACCAAAAAAAAAAAAAAAAAAAACTCACAGACACACAAAGTTCAGTTTATCTATAAAACTAACCAACGCTGAAAGTGGGCAAACTTTTGTTGGATTGGCAAAGCTCCCACTCGTCAAGCAAATCAGTTAAGAGATTGGAGCATCGTTCTTTTCAACAAAGCAGTTCTGGATTCGAGTCTGAAGATGATGCGCAGAAAGTCGTATTGCAGCACAAGAGGTATGCTTTCTTCCCTTCGCTCTACTGCTCGTGTTACTTCCGTCTGCAATTTCATGGCCTTGTTTCATTCTCAAAGACCTAGAGAAACCCATCTAGAGAGGCTTGTGAGGAAACCACCCTCAAAGCCCACAGTGAGTAATCTTGAGAACGCCCTCAAGGTGTTCGATGAAATGCTTCAATGGCGTCCTCTGCCCTGTGTCGTCTGCTTCAATCAACTCTTGGGCCAACTTGCTAAACTGAAACACTATTCTGTAGCCCTCTCTTTGATTAGACAAATGGGTCTCATCGGTATCGCTCATGATGTTTGTACTCTAAATATTATCATTAATTGCTACTGCCATTTGAATCATATGGGGTTTGGCTTATCTGTCTTGGGCCAATTCTTTAAATTGGGGTTTCAACCAAGTGTCACCACCTTCAACACTCTTATCCACGGCTTTATTCTCAAGAATCGAGTGGCTGATGCAGCGCGAGTTTTCAGCAAAATGGTAGGGGGAGGTCATTGTCAGCCCGATGTGTTTACTTTCAGCACATTAATAAAGGGCTTTTGCATAATTGGAAACAACAGGGCAGCTGTTCAATTACTTGGGAAGATGGAAGAAAGAGGATGCGAGCCTAACATAGTTGCCTATAGCACCGTCATCAACAGTCTTTGTAAGGATACACTAGTTGATGAAGCATGAAACCTCTTCACAGAAATGATTGGTAGAGGTATTGCTCCAAATGTTGTTACTTACAACTCTTTGATTGACGGAGTCTGCAATATAGGCCAGTGGGAGGAAGCTAAAAGGCTGTTGAATGAAATGGTGAGTAAAAATATCTTTCCCGATGTACGCACCTTCACTATCTTGGTTGATACATTCTGTAAGGAGGGGATGGTCGTAGAAGCCAGAACCATGGTTAAGATGATGATTCAAAGAGGAATTTTGGTCACATACAGTTCGCTTATGGATGGCTACTGTTTGTGAGGAGAAATGCACGAGGCAAAACAAGTCTTTGATCTAATGGTTAGGAAGGACCCCATGGTTAATGTTCAAAGTTGTAACATATTGATTAACGGATATTGTAAGGGTAAAAAGATTGATGAGGCCGATAAGGTTCTTCTGGAAATGCGTCGTATGGGACTTGTTCCTAACACCGTTACTTTTACCACTCTTATTGACGGTTTTTGCAAAGTGGGGAGGATACAAGATGCACAGAAGTTATTCTGTGAGATGCGAGGTTGTGGCCAGCTTCCAAATGCTAATACTGACGCTGTTATACTTGATGGCCTATGTAACAACCAACAACTTTCTACAGCACTGGAATTGCTGAGAGAGATGGAAAGCAACAAGTGGGAACTAAATATTGTGATTTACAATATTATCATTGAAGGTTTGTGCAAAGCTGGGGAAACGGTTTCTGCCATAAATGTCTTCTCCTGTCTGTCATCAAAAGGAGTACAGCCTAGTGTGAGGACATATACCATAATGATTAGTGGATTTTGTAAAGGAGGCCTATTAAGTGAAGCAGAAAATTTACTTAGAGGAATGGAGGAGAAGGGCTGTTCTCCAGATGGTTGTACGTATAACACAATTATCAGAGGTTTTACCAATAACAATGAGACATCAAGGGCTACGAGACTTATTCAAGAAATGCTTGAGAGGGGTTTCGCCGCAGATGCATCAACTGTGGAATTGATTGTTGATTTATTGTCAAAGGATAGAGTAGATCCTGCTTTATTAGCATTGCTTAAAGATTCAGTCTAAAGTTATTTGAATATTTGAAATAAATTCTTTTTCAATATGACTAGGAAATTCGGAAATTCAAAACTGCTGTCCTTTAGCAACCTTGGATGTTCTGTCTCTTTGATTTACAAATCCATCATCCTAACACAATTTCATTTCCTTGTTGCACTCCAATTTTAGCACATATTTACACACACACACGCACACACCCACACACACACACAAAAACTGAATATTTAGCTGCTGACTACTAGTATATCTGAAGAACTATTTCTCATTCAACTGGTAGAAAACAAAAAACTGACAGTGTAAGTATTCGTCTTTCCTAGTTCATTTGTCTTTAATAGCTATGTCCTAGAGGCTATTGTGTTTTTCCATTCTTGTTTGATTGTAAAGTAAGTTTCAGTGCCTATGACTCTTACATCAGTTTGTAAAATGAATATAAGAAAACCATTAAGCCCTGTAACTCGAGTATTTTGGGATATACCAATTTTCTTTACCTATGATGGTTAGTCTTCCTTTAAAGATCAACAGTGTTTGGTAGTTACATTCTAAAGGTAACAGTTTTTTCTGATTGTTATAAACTGGTGTGATTCTTCTCTGAAAGTAGGTGGCAATCCCTATGAGTTTAGATTTTAGTTTGTAAATTTTATATCCGAAAAACTTTTGATGTTGGAATTAGGCTCCCATCTTTTTACAGTTGTCACCTAATCTCTTCATTGTTCGATTCTACTGTATGTTAGAACATTTCAGTAATGCTTCAATGGTGATATAGGTTCTAACTTGAACATTTTCGGGCATCCCAGTTTTATTCCTAATTTGTCCCGAAAGGTATGTCTAAGTGTGCAACCTTTACCTGTACATAGAAGAGTGCTTATTTATGGAGATTCCAGAGTATGGTTATAAAGGTATGTCTAGCTATGTTCTTGTTATTATTTTTTTTTTTTGGTAATGATGTCTATAGCAATCAAGAGAAGTCTAGGAGTTGCTAGAGTAATCTAAAATATGATCTAGAATGATCATGTTAACTAGTGCAAAAAGTTTCTAGAGTTATCATGTAAGTGTCAAAATACCGACAGCTGCTCATGCTTATGAGCGTTTCCGTTCGGTGCTTCCATTGCACAGATACATTTACTAGATTTCTACAGCCATGTTTCCCAGGCACTTGGGGCTGATCATGGATGGTAATGTAACGTCAGGTCATGAGGTAGGTGGGTGGCTCTAAGAGAGCTTGTTCAGCAATGACCAATGAGCACTGTGACACTGTCACAACGCTTCTGCGCTCTTTCTTGTTCTGAGGTCATTTTTTAATGATTAAGACAATTACATTCAAGTTTCTATGTTTCAAGAGACCAAGAAAGTGTTTTTTTTTTTTTTTTATGTATGAAGCTGTGGAGAGCTTTGCAGTGATTTTGTTTGGTGTAGCTCTTGACCCCCTCCTCCTTTCTAGTTCTTTGACCTGTTGAATTCAATTGCGGCTGGTTTTAGTTTGCCGTATTTTTTCTCATTAATGTTAAAAAGTGTTGTTTCCTCTAGATGGAAATCCTATGTTGGGTTTGAGGTTTGGCATTGGAGTGTTTATGGCGTGAAAACGGTTTTTGTTAGTTATTTAGTCTTAGAAAGTTATGGCTCCCTATTAAGCATTGGAAAACATATTTACTCTAGTTGTAGATGTTTCCGAGCTAAACCACTAGGGAAAATCTAAACCTGCATGATTCCTTACTTTGGTATTTCAAGTGTAGCTTGAATGTTTTCTTTTACAAATTTTCTTTGTTCACCCTGACCCTATTCGTTAATTTTCTTGTTGTGGATGTTCATAGTTGCATGGATGTAAATGGGAGAGTGAGGAAAATTTTGTTTCAGGATTTAATCTGTGGCTGGTGTGGTATCTGAATATTGTGTTGCTTCCTTCTCGTCTCTCATTACTGCCATCTAGTTCTTTATCTGCACATACTGAATCTAAAAGTAGTGGCACTTGTTCTGGAAAGTTCTGATTGTTCTCTTTTTGTTTTGACAGGGGAATTGTACTCAAACATCAGTCATTGGTATTCATCAGAGCCCCCAAATCTACACAGGAAGCGATAAGTTATGCTGATGGAGAGAACAAAAGAGAACTTTAGACTTTTTGAATCCAACTTAATTAAGTGGCAGTTAACTGCAGTGGGAAATGCAATATGGTGCAAGGTTGCAAAAACATTTCTCAGAAAGTAAAAGATGGTCTTATACAAGTTGAAGAGTACCAACGAATCATTGAACGAGAACTGGAAAGTAACTGTACTGAGCGTTCTTTTCTGACAACCAATACAGACCAGTAGCAAACTCCGGTTCAGCAACTTCTTAGTGGTTGGCCTTGAGAGTAAGCAACTTCTTGTCATGGCTGTTGGCTCTTGTTGTAGCTTTTTGTTGAAATCTAAGTTTATGACGCCTTAAATTCATTCTGGCAAAGGTAGAGGCACATGTTAAGGTGCATGAGATTTGCACATGATTTCTAAGAACCACGTATTCATGTTTTCTGAACCTAAACCAAAATACTTTGTAGTGAACATGATCGACAGTTTTGTCCATTCTTACAGAATGCCCCTTAAATAGTAGCAAGATCCGACCTGTACCCAGTGGCTGAACTCATCTGCCTTCAATAGATAGAGTCAGCATTTGGTAAAGGAAATCTTTGAAAAAATCATTGTAAAGTTAATCTGCATATTTGAAACAGAACTTTCCCAATACAACAAGAAAACTTGAATCTGCTGCTGTTTTAGCATCCTTGAATATATTATGAATGTTATATGATTATGTTTCCTCTGACCAAAGAAGAATTATGAATGTTACTTGTTCGTGCATGATTTGGAAACACAATGCTACTTCCTGGTTTCTATCCAATATTAGCTGAAAAGGGCATGTATTATAATAAGGGTTTGCCGCTTTTTCAATAAGGGTTTTATTAAATTTACTCTGCCTTGCCGGTTCACCTTGCAGATAGCACAAAACTTGTATATCTTACTAGAGTCAGGATGTATTTTGGGAGCATTATGTCACATTCATTTTGGTTGAGTACTATCAGCAGTGTAACTATTCTTTCTTTCTCGTCCAGATGTGTTCTGATGCCCCTGAACGGAATAGTTGCTTTACAATTCAGCAAACTAGTGTGATTCTTGTTTGAGGGTAAAGTAGATGCGTTTACCTATAATCTTTACAATGATATCTAACGAATATCGCAATTTATTCAATAAATATCTTTCTCAATCTGAACATTTTAAGCTAACCCTTGCTTGTTGCGTAGGTCCCCTGTTTAGTTCTTCAGAAGAATGTTATGTCATGTATTATCCAGAGCATGATAACTAATTGTGTCTTTATTTCGGAGCAGCTTATGCAGACTCTCATGTATGATTATATGGTTTTTATTACCTGATACTGACTGAGCAGTCACACAGTTGATCTCTTTTCTAGGTCATACTTAATCCCACACCAGTTTAGTGAAAGAAAGCGCAACAATGAAAGCTACTCATCTCATGGTAGAATGCATATCATGAAGGAGATAAATACTTGTGCTTCTAGATAGTTGGCTCTTGCTTATTCCTTTATTTGTTTTTATCTTTTTGAAAGAGTTGAACTGTATGATTACAATTATCCGTATGAGAAGGAGCCACTCTGTTGGCTTTGCGGTTGGTTTGCCCGAAATATCTACTGAAACATCAGTTAGAACTATCAAGGCAGAAGCCCCCTCCCCCTGTCATTCTAAGTTATCATACAAGCATTCCTGAACAAGGTACCAATGCAGTGCACTGGCTACAAATGGAGTTTGGTAATCCAGAATTATTCAAGGAAAGAACAAAGCGGGTGAGGACTGAGTAGACTACTAAGGCAAGGCAGTAGGTTGAACTAGACGGAGTGACATGTATATAGTTCCACAATGTGCATCGACTTGTTTAGCTCTCTCTTTTAACCATCGCTTCTTGTGATTGAAGTTCTATTTGATTTTGTGTGACTTGTTAGTAATATTGAAGGTCAACTTTAGAGATTTTTTTGGCCTTAGTTTAGCATACGGAAAGTTGGTCTACTCGATCTCCTTAAGTAAAGGTCCTGATATGTTTTGTTTGTATTCAAGTAAAGGACCTGATTCAAAACCTTATTCATTTCCCGATTCTGTTACAAATGATGAGACAAGATTGGTCTTGTTTATCCACAACTGCTGTGCTAGTTGCCTGATTGCATCATAGAAATCTAGTTGGACGGGGTTGGCGCCACCTAAATTCCTCTTTTTGGGATGGAAGAACTATCTGCATACGGTAGTGCATTGGAATTTGTCTGTGCCACTTTGATCACTTGTGTAATCACAGGAAGAGTATTTGCCTCCCTAAGAGCTCTGGGAGATTCTTTCTCTATTTTTTATTTTTTTTAATCAATGATTTGAACAGGAAGTACAAACAAACTGGAGCAGAGCCAGCTGACCTGTCTGGATTAGATGCTCTCCAGTCATATGGCGGACATTTTCCTTTAAAGCTTTGATGAGCCAGAGAGTATCTCAACGAATAATAATGATATTTTTACAAGAGAATTGTTGTGCTAGAGTTGAACCCTCTCCAGGTGCTAAGGATTAAGCCGCCCTCATGAATTGTGATCACGAAAAATGGAAGCAATACCACAGAAGTGTAGAAGCATGCATGCCCTGATCGAGCCGTCCATATCTTTAATGTTGTGAGGCAAGCATGTGCATGGGATGCATTGACGATCAGCAAAACACAGTCACATTGGTGCTTCCGAATCTGCCATAACATGAAGGATAAGTGAGTGGAGAAGTCTAATCTCGAATCCATGGCACTACTGTGGAAGAGCTGGTGATCAATATCCCTAACTGAGAAGATGTTATGACATTATGTAGAGCTTGTCATAACATTATGTAGGATTAAGTATCCAGGTACAAATTGATGGGATGAGAGTGGGACTTAAAATATCTAAAGAACATGCAATTGTTAGTTGTTAATGAAAAGAAGGTGTAATAGAACGGTTTAAAGTTATGGTTGTAGTATAAATGTATTATAATATAAATGTCTATATTATGTAATAAATACTTAAGTTTATAGATAGGTACTTGAGTGTATGAAGACTTGTGTGACATACTTTACCAAGAGGCAACAAACATGGTAGATTTTATCATTGAGATTGTTATCATTTTGGTTTTCTCTTTGAACATTCACACTACAATGTATTCCTATAAATCCTCTTGTATGAGATGAATAAACACACTTGAATCTCCATTCTTTCTTAAACAAATCTCTCTCTCTCTCTCTCTCTCTCTCTCTCTCTCTCTCTCTCTCTCTCTCTCTCTCTCTCTCTCTCTCTCTCTCTCTCTCTCTCTCTTTGTTATTTTACGTTTATCCTTAAACACGTTATCAGTACGAAGTTGCTCTATAATTAGAATCGAAAATCGACAAGAGAAAGGAAGTTCATCATCCAACCAAAGTCATTTTCCAAACCTACAAAAAACCTCCAAACCCTAGCACATATCAAAGCCCTTGATCCAAGAAGCACAGAACCGGCCTCAGAACCGGCCGGAAATAGCCTAAACCTGCCGCCGGAAGTTTTGAACCGCTGTCGAGAGCTGCCGAGCGGACATGCCGAGACCTGTCGAGAGGACATGCCGACACCTGCCTACATCACCTGCTGAGAGCTGCCGAGCACCTGCCGAGCACCTGCGCAGCAGCTGCCGAGACATCTGTCGAGAAGCTGTCGACAGATCTGCAGGGCAAGTTTCAGACGACTTTTCCGACATTTTTCTGGCGACTTTTCGGACGATTTTCTCTACTTTTTCCAGGGATCCTTCCGATCACCTCCTACAAATTTTTCCGGCCAAATTTTCCGGCAACACTATTTCAAGGTATTTTTTACTAAAAGTTTCAGTTTTTGAGTTTTTATTCATTTTTTCTCCTCTTTCCTTTTTCTCGGGAACTTACAATCAAAAGCGGAATTATAGAAATTCACGCTAAACGAACTAAGAGCGTTCGTAATCAATGAACTAAGAGTGTTCATAATGTTCGGACTAAGAGCGTCCGCAAGCATCAATTCATGACCCTATTAAACATCATTGTTTCGGTCTAATCTAAATATTCTTGAAAATTGATTTCTTGGTAGTATAGCTCGGAAATCTTATTATTTTTCGTGGAAGTTTAAACTCCGAAACTAATATTTTCTTCTTATCTTCAGGATGTCGAATGAACCTAGACTCGATTTTCAAATCCTTAACTCAACATATTCAGATTACCATAACTGGAAAACTGACGATGAGAACCATCTCACATCGAAAGGGATATTGCCAATCATCCAGTCACCAAACGCGGGCCTTGCGTTCCAACGAACACCTATAAAGCATGCACAAGTAATCATCTTGATGCGACGCCATATGGACAATGCACTCATTTTAGAGTACATGTCCATCAAAGATGCAAAGGATCTATAGGGAGCGCTAGAAGAGCGCTTTAACAATATCCAAGATTCCCTCCTCCCTGACTTGAAGGTTCAGTGGAATGATGTACTCTTCTCCGACTTCAAGTCTGTTACTGAATACAATTCAAAAGCTCTTCGCCTCAAAGCCATGTTGAGGTTCTGTCAAAAACCCCTTACAGAGGAAGAGCTAATTGAGAAAACTCTCTCCACCTTCCCCGTCGCAGCAATTTTGATATCAAAGCAATATCGCACTGAAGTAAATGCTGGACAAATTACTAGGTTCAATGAGCTCGTCAATGTTTTGTCGGTAGCTGAAAAGCACGACAACATCCTCGTAAAGAATTATAATTCAAGACCCGTTGGAACCAAGAGCGTTCGTGAGGCAAATTATAATGCACCCAAGAGAGGGCGCAAGGAGCGGTACCCTAACAATAGGGGACATGAAGAACGAACGGGTCCATATAATCGCCCCAATAAAGAAGGAAACCGCAACTTTAGAGCGGGCACACGTGATGGCAACTTCACAAGTGGGAGAGGGAGATATGGCAACACCGGCCGTGGAGGTCGCACCATGCGTCGTGGTAGTAGCAGCAACCCTCCTAGAGAATATCCACAACGTGCACAACCTGCACAACCTGCACATCAAATGAAGGGAGGTAACCACAATGACATGTGTCATCGATGTGGATCAATCGAGCATTGGTTTAAGCAATACCATGCAAGTACCCAACTAGCTGCACGTTACAAGGAGTACAGGGAAGCAAGGGAGCAAGAAGCCAACCTTGATGTAATCATTGGCTATTTTCCTTATTAATAAAGTATCGCATTATCATTCAATGTCATGGACATGTGTTAATATTCCGAACTTTATTCTTTTTCAGTATGTTTTCCGGAGAATTGGAATGCCTTCTCGATAGTGGCACCACACATACTATATTGCGACATAGGCAATTATTTTTATGCATAACGCCTAGTCGATCTTCAGTAACTACGATGGTAGGACCATCACAATTGATTCATGATCGAGGATCAGCTCAATTTTTGTTGTCAAAGAGCACAAATATTAATGTCGCCGAATCTCTATATGCTCCAAGGGCTGGAAGAACCCTATTAAGCTTTAAAGACATAAGAGCCAATGATTTTCATGTGGAAACACATTGTGAGAATAGACAAGAGTTCCTTTGCATCACCTCTAATAACTATGGAAATACACGAGTATTAGAGAAACTTATGTGTCGCTCTAGTGGATTGTATGCAACCACTATTAGAGTCATTGAATCCAACCATGTCATGAATGAAAATTTATGGGATCCTGACACATACAGGCTTCGGCACGACCGTTTTGGGCATCCAGGTCGTGATATGATGCTCCATATATTAAAAACTTCACAGGGACATCCATTCTTCAAAACGAAAAGAAGTACGAACCAAACACTGGTCCAAAGAGTTACTTCTAAAGCATATCATTCATTTTGCAAAGCTTGCTCTTTAGCAAAGGTAGGATCGAGACCATCTTATGCAAAGGACACTAAAGAAAATACACCATTCTTACAAAGAATACAAGGTGATATTTGTGGACCTATCCAACCAACTTGCGGACCATTTAGATATTTTATGGTGTTGGTTGATACATCGACACGTTGGTCACATGTCATGTTCTTATCCATAAGAAATGCTGCATTTGCTAAACTCCTAGCACAAATCATTAAGTTAAGGGCTCACCACACTGATCATCATATTAAGTCAATTCGTCTTGACAATGCTTGAGAGTTTACATCAAAAACTTTTGATAATTATTGCATGTCCATTGGGATTGAGGTTGAACACCCTGTCCCTCATGTACACATCCAAAATGGTCTCGCAGAAGCTGCCATTAAAAGACTTCAAATGGTTGCTAGGGCATTGGTTATGCCCACCAATCTCCCTATTTCTGCTTGGACCTATGCAATATTGCATGCAGCTGTGCTGATTCGTCTGAGACCCACTGCCACCCAACCCTTTTTTACGTCCTAGATGGTGACTGGGTATGAGCCTGATATCTCACACTTACGCATATTTGGATGTGCAGTCTATGTGCCAATTGCGCCGCCACAGCGCACCAAATGGGTCCTCAAATATGCTTAGGCCTTTATGTTGGATATGACTCTCCAACCATTATCCGTTACATAGAACCCTTTAACAGGTGATCTATTTACCGCTAGATTTGTGGATTGTCACTTTGATGAGACAATCTTCCTGTCATTAGGGGGAGACATGAACACTAATGTTCAACAGAAAAGACAGGAATTGTCGTCGTCTATCCCCAATTTGTCTCATCTTGATCCCCGAACCGCACAGTTTGAAATAGAAGTGCGGATGATTCTCGATCTTTAGAACGTAGCAGAATCGATGCCTGATGCGTTTTCTGATATCGCTAAAGTGACAAGATCACACATACCTGCTACAAATTGGGTAGGTCACTAACAAAGAGATAGGTATTTGGGTCTTTAACACTGACACCACCAAATATAAAACCTGTTGGCCATAAATGGATCTTTGTTAGAAAGCGTAATGAGAAAAATGAGGTTGTTAGATACAAAGCCCGCCTTGTGGTGCAAGGTTTCTCACAATGCCCTGGAATCGACTACGAGGAGACATATTCTTCCATAATGGACGTTATAACATTCCGCTATCTTGTCAGTTTGGTATTTCCAAAAAACTTGACATGCAGCTCATGGATGTGGTTATAGCATATCTCTATAGGGATCTAGATTCAGAGATATATATAAAGGTTCCAGATGGACTTCAATTACCTAAATCAAGTGGCTCTAAACCACGGAGCGTGTTTTCAATAAGATTAAGATGCTCACTATATGGATTGAAACATCTGGACGGATGTGGTATAAGCGTCTAAGTGACTACTTGATTGGGAAGGGATATGTTAACAATGACATATGCCCTTGCGTGTTCATTAAAAGGACAAGATCCAGATTTGCAATTGTAGCAGTTTACGCCGATGACATGAACCTAATTGGAACTCTAGATGAGTTAAAAGAAACTGCTGAATATTTGAAATCCGAATTTGAGATGAAAGATCTTGGAAAAACATGGTTTTGTCTCGAAATATAACTCAAGCACCGTAATGATGGGATTATGATCCATCAGTCAGCATATACTCAAAAGTTACTAAAGCGCTTTAATGAAGATAAAGCAAAGCCTGTGAGTACTCCCATGATCAACCGTATTCTTGAGCCCAGGAAAGATCCGTTTCATCCAATGGATGAGGATGAAGATCTATTAGAGGCTGAAATACCATATCTAAGTGTGATAGGTGCATTATTATATTTAGCTCAATGCACAAGACCAGATATCTCATTCGTAGTAAACTTGTTAGCTCGACATAGTTTTGTGCCAACACGCCGCCAGTGGATTGGTATAAAGACAATCTTTCGATACCTGAAAGGTACGATTGATATGGGCTGGCTTTATCCCTACAGAGAGAAAATAAAAGACGGAAGCATGGGATCAGGCCCCACGAAGCAAAAAGCCACCTTCCGTAATGTAAACGCCGGCAACACTATCCATAGTGACTGACTTTCTCCTCACAGGCCCATCAAAATGATAATGATGTTTTGATGGGCTTTGCTGATGCAGGGTATCTCTCTGACCCTCACAAAGGTCGCTCCCAAGCAGGTTATGTCTTTACCATGGGAAGCACCGCGATATCTTGGAGATCTACAAAACAGACCCTTGTTGCTACTTCCTCAAATCATGCTATTGCCCTACATGAAGCCGTGCGTGAGTGCATATGGCTAAGGTCTGTAAATAGACACATTCGAGGAACTTGTGGTTTGAAATTTGCCACAAATGAACCTACATGCATTTACGAGGATAATGCAGCTTGTATTGAGCAAATGAAATTATGTTTCATCAAGGGCGACAATACCAAGCATATATAGCCGAAAATGCGATCAGTCAGCAACAACAAACACTTCTAAACATTGAAGTAAATCAAATCCGATCAGAAGAAAATGTAGCTGACTTATTGACCAAATCATTATCAAAATCCCCTTTCGAGAAACATGTAAAGAGCATCGGATTGAGAAAGATATCCGAACTCCCACGATCTTCAAGGGGAATCTAAATCAGGGGGAGTGTCCAGAAATATACTCCACACTCAACGCGCGTTGTGCTCTTTTTCTCATTCTACCAAGGTTGTTTTTTCCCATAGGGTTTTATTACTTGGCAAGGTTTTTAACGAGGCAACTTCGAAGCGCACCACCAACACAATACTATTGACATGAAATATCTAAGTGGGAGTGTTGTAGTATAAATGTATTATACTATAAATGTCTATATCATGTAATAAATACTTAAGTGTATAGATAGGTACTTGAGTGTATAAATATAGGTACTTGAGTATATGAAGACTTATGTGACATGCTTTATCAAGAGGCAACAAACATGACAGATTTCATCATTGAGATTGTTATCATTTTGGTTTTCTCTTTGAGCATTCACACTACAATGTATTCCTATAAATACCCTCTTGTATGAGATGAATAAACACACTTGAATCTTCATTCTCTCTTAAACAAATCTCTTTCTCTCTCTTTGTTATTTTACGTTTATCCTTAAACAGTTATGTAATAAACAAAATCGCTGGAAATAGAACACAACGAAGCTATTTCCATGAAACCGAGCAGTTTATGTTGAATTAACGAAGGCTTTCTCTTCTCTAGCAAATCATTCAAGAGGTTAGAGCATTGTCATTCCCATCAAATCAATTCTTGAATCTAGTCTGAAGATGATGCGCAAAAAGTCGTATTGCAGCAGCAACAGCGCAAGAGGTATGCTTTCTTCCCTTCGCTTTACTGCTTGGATTGTTTCCGTATGCAATTTCTTGGCCTTGTTTCATTCTCACTCCTCAAAACCAACCACACCTATAGAAACCCATTTGGGGAGGAAACCACCTCAAAGTACATAGTGAGTAATCTTGAGAGTGCCTTGAAGATGTTCGATGAAATGCTTCAAAGGTGTCCTCTGTCTTCTGTTGTCTGCTTCACTCAGATCTTGGGCCAACTTACTAAACTCAAACAATCATATCTTTGAATAGAAAAATGAGTTTGCTAGGAATCACTTCTGATGCTTATACTCTGAGCATTATCATCAATTGCTACTGTCATTTAAACCAAATGGGGTTTAGTTTTTCTGTCTTAGGACAGTTCTTTAAATTGGGTCTTCAACCAGATGTCACCACCTTCAGCACTATAATCCACGACTTTATTCTAGACAATAGAGTGGTTGAGGCAGCACGACTTTTCAGCAAATGGTGGAGGGAGGTCATTGTCAGCCGGATGTGTTTACTTTCAACACACTAATAAAGGGCTTCTGCGTGATTGGAAACAACAGGGCGGCTATTCAGTTACTTTGGAAGATGGAAGAAAGAGGATGTGAACCTAACATAGTTACCTATAACACCATTATTGACAGTCTTTGTAAGGATACACTAGTTGATCAAGCATTGAACCTCTTCATAGAAATGATTGGTAGAGGTATTGCTCCAGACGTTGTTACTTACAACTCTTTGATTCAAGGAGTCTGCAATATCAGCCAGTGGAAAGAAGCTACAAGGCTGTTGAATGAAATGGTGAGTAGAAATATCTTTCCCAATGTACTCAGCTGCACTATCTTGGTTGATGCACTTTGTAAGGAGGGGATGGTTGTGGAAGCCAAAAGCGTGGTTGAGATGATGATTCAAAGAGGAATTGAACCTGACACAATTACTTACAACTCACTTATGGACGGTTACTATTTGGGCGGGGAAATGGTCGAGGCGAAACAGGTCTTTGATCTAATGGTTAGGAAGGGCTCCATTGTTGATGTTCGGAGTTGTAACATATTGATAAACGGATATTGTAAGCACAAAAAGATTGATGAGGCCAATAAGATTTTTCAAGAAATGCTTCCAATGGAACTTGTTCCCAATACCATTACTTATACCACTCTTATGGATGGTTTTTACAAAGCAGGGAGAATACAAGACGCACAAAAGTTGTTCTCTGAGATGCAAGGTTGTGGCCAACTTCCAGATCTTCAAACTTATAATATTATACTTGATGGCCTGTGTAACAACCAACAACTTTCTACAGCACTTGAATTGCTTAGCGAGATACAAGGCAACAAGTTGGAACTAGATATTGTAGTTTACAATACTATCATTGCAGTTTTGTGCAAAGCTGGGAATATGGATTCTGCAATGGATGTATTCTCTCGTTTGTCATCCAATGGAGTACAACCTAATGTGAGGACGTACAATATAATGATTCGTGGATTTTGTGAAGGGGGCTTATTAAATGAAGCAGATAAGTTGCTGAGAGAAATGGGTGAGAAAGGCTGCTCTCCAGATGGTTGGACCTATAAAATCATTATCTGAGGGTTGTTAAATAACAATGACGCATCAAGGGCTATGAGACTTATTCAAAAAATGGTAGAGTTGGGTTTCTCTGCAGATGCATCAACTATGGAATTTATAGTTGGTTTATTGTCTATGGATATAGTAGATCCAGCTTTGTTGCTGTTGTTAAAAGATTCATGACAAAGTTAGTTTGAATGTTTGAACAGAACTTTCTTAGTTTGAGGAGGAAATGTGAGATTTATGCACCTCTTCAACCTTGAATGTACTCATATACGTTATCTATTTGATGAACACCCAATGTCATCCTATATCAGATAGCAGTTTCAGCATTGTCATGTCCTTATCTATATAACTTGGAACTGTCATTGCTATTGACTAATTCTAGCTAGATTGATAGACTGCTAGTTATATGCTGCTATTCACTACTCAATATGATTGATGAACATGCAGATTTGACCTATTTGGGATAAGGTAATTGATTGTTGTACATTGTGTTTGTGTAGATCTTTATCTTGGATTTAGCAGCACTGCAGTAGTCACATAGAAATTTTGAATGGTAGGGTTATTATTATTATTTTTATTTTATTTTTTCTTTTTGTGTTCGATCTTTTAGTCTGATTAATGTAATTTTAGTATTTTCTTGGCCTTTGGTGGTATAATATATTGGATATATACTAACATACATATTTCCCATGTTGTGATAACTGTCTGTAATTCTGTATATTAGCAATGAAAGCTCAGTTACAGACCGTCTCTCATCCTCTGTAATTTATTTCTCAACTAATTATTTTTGATTTACTGGGCACTTTCACAAAAGCCTTTCTCAGTGAAAAGATGCCCTGTTCAAGTAGAAGAACGTCGGTGAATCATTGAACGGGAACTGGAAAGTAACGCACTGAGTTGGATGAGCAAGTGATTTGAGTTGGTTACAGATTTATTCCTGCTGCAGTGAGGTTCTGAAAGAAACCT
This sequence comes from Rosa persica, assembly GCA_025331145.1. Taxonomy (NCBI): domain Eukaryota; kingdom Viridiplantae; phylum Streptophyta; class Magnoliopsida; order Rosales; family Rosaceae; genus Rosa; species Rosa persica. The sequence continues at coordinate 56,616,708 of WFKR01000005.1, forward strand.
GGTATCCGTTTATCTTGAGATAGTTAGGATTAACGAGCCGTTCCAGTGACCCAGTCGCATCTCGAACATTTCAAAATGCGACAAGTTTATGCCTTCATAGTTATGTTACACTTTGCTACTAAAATTTTCTGGACATATTATGTCATCGTGTTTGATACTCTCTTTTTTTTTTTTTTTTAAACTCGGATTTGAGCTCGTTTTGATACTTTGCATACACTTTTAACTTCATTTATTTTTTCTTTTCCAGAATATCTGTAAGAGCAATATAGCATCAGAGTCATGACTTTTATGAGTTTATGACCCCTAAAATGAAAAAGAAAGTAGAGTATCATTGCAAGCTTCCAAAAATGATTCAAAAAATTTTGATATGTCATTTTAACTCACTGTTCAAATTCCAGTCATTTTAACTCATCTAGGGTTCTTGAAATCGTTGACCAGCTAAATCACCATCAACATCATCACTCAAACTCATTGACTAGCAGCATTTGATAAACAGGACAGACAGAACAGTTTGAGGGGCCACAAGACCAACATCCATAAAGCACAGCAAAGATAAACAGGATAAACCAACTAACCGTCACCACCCAACTACCATTCCCCTGAAGAAGAAACTATACCAGAAATGATAGAGACTGACTTCTTGGTATGTGTCAAAGCTTCTTCGCCACCGCCTTTTCAACTTCAATGGCTGCTCATTCCCAATACAATCCCCAAAATAAAAGTTTGAGAGAGACATAAAGAACTAGTCCTTTTCCCATGTAGAATATTACCTTGTTCAATATTTTTCATTTCTTTGTTTGTCATGCATTGTTTATAATCACCGATTACATTCCAATTGTGAATCTTTATCCACAATGGAAGACCTAGGAAGAGATCGTAGCCACCATGAATCTGTTCCTTCTTCTTCTTCTTCTTCTTCTTCTTCTTCTTCTTCTTCTTCACCATCTACCTCACAGGCCCAAGAACAAACAGAGCAGCAACCAGAGCAGAGAAGTTCAACTAGGGCTTTCTCTTACCATGTCAATGTGTTGATATCTGATGTAGCAGCATTTGACATGAAGGATGATCTTTGGTCTGGCTTTATTGTGCTCGTCACCTTTTGGTTCTTTGGTCAGTTTCCTTATACTCACTATTTACTTGTACCAGTTGTTCATTGCTTGTGCAGATTTTCATGTTTCTTAATTAAAGAAATGAAATGTACACCTTATCTCGTTTCCATGTTAGTTATTTCCATGTTTCTTAATTGAATGTTACAAAATATGAAAATCTTGACTTATCCAATCAATTTTTGGTTGTGCTGTGTGAATTTGAGGAAAGGTTGGATTTGCTTATTTTATATAGTGGGTCTGAAACTACCAATTTTCAATTTTTGCTGGATTGGGTTTTTCCTGCATAATGCAAGCAGCCAAGAAAAGCCTAAATTTCTTTTCATGTCCTATTGTTTCATGATTCTTGTTTTGTTGTTACATAATGAACTTAGTTTTGCTAATGACTTGAGCGTCCATGTGACTTGGTTTGTTTGGCTTATTTTGGGTTTTGATGTTCCTCACCTGCAGCATCCATGACTTTGATTCTTGGTTTGTTTGGATCCGTGGATTTACAACTGGGCCCGAATTGCTCACGTCTCATACGAACCAATCCATTCTTTGTTCAGACCATTAAGGTGATTTGCCTGATTTCATATTAGTAGTTCTCATTTGATCTGTTATCTACTCACTTTTACTTGCTTTTTCCTTCTGCTGCAGCTGTTAATTGTGCACTAAACTAACTTTGTGTATAAACAGGCACAGGAAGTTGAGGGTACAAAACCCGGGTCAATTTTATATGGATTCCACACACCTCCTCCTCTGGATGTTGAAACAGCTTGGACTGAAACACATCATACACTTGTGCACCCTACTTATCACAAGGCAAGACTTCCTCTCTTTACCATACAATATCTCAATTTCTTATTTCTTTTCTTTTTTTTCCTCTCTCATATCACTGAAATTATTCTGTCATGTGTCTTGATTTATGACATGAATTGCATTTCTTTCTTGTAACAGGAATGGATATACTTTCTAAACAAAGGGTCTACAATAGATATATATTACCATGTCAAACCTTCAAGTTCCTCGCCTTTAACACTTGTAATTGCAGAAGGTAATTCCCAACTTCGAATCTTCAAATTGAGAAGTTTTGTTCGTCTTTTTGTTGGAGTACATTTTCTGTGATTGTCTAAACTTAGCAGTATCAATGTCTAGTATTTATGTCAAAATCAAATAGTTGAAGAATTGGAATGGTGTTCTGTATTAACTATGGCCTATGCCAATAGCTAGTCTTGAAGTGAGAAAAATATCTGCAAGGATTCTTTACAGTGATATAAATAACCAATCATTGACCTTTTGGAACTTCTTCGATGCTTGGACTTGCTTCATCTCTTGCTTGAAAGCCTGCAGTTACAAACAGCTTTTTCATGTAGTTATTGATTCTGTAGGTTTAGTGTTTCCCTTGAAGTTATAGGCTTATCGTTCTGCCTGTCATATACTGAAAATCTATTATCAGACTCAAATTTAGTTCTTGTATTAACTTTTGTATAACCTTCAGGTAGAGAAAGCCTGGTTGAATGGATAGATGATCCATCATATGGTAATGCAACATTGTCTTGGAATATAATTTATGGTGAGATTTGACACCCTAGATGTTCTTTACATTCTCCCTTTTAATACTAAATAGACTTAAAGTAACCATTTTTTTTTCCACAGGAAGTGGTAAGATCCAACAGGTAATTTCAGAGTCTTCTAATTATTATATTGCAGTAGGGAACTTGAACCCTGAGGATGTTGAGGTAAATAATTGTGTATTTGATATGTCCTGTATAGCCATAAAGTCTATTACAAATATTTTTAACACTTCCAGTTTGCTGTATTACACAGGTAGAGTTGGAATTCAACATAAAGTCCACTCTTTATAACACAGCCCAGGCGTATTACAGGTGCTCCATACATAATCAATACTGTAGCTTAAGGCTTTCCCTCTTAGGGGCAACTTTTGCTCTCTTAACTTCTCCAGGTCCTGAAGAGGTAAAGAACGGATTCTCTCATGTGCTTGTTTCCTTTTCCTTTTGTCTAATTTAGGCCATCATGACAGCCTCCATTACTTTTCATTATAGAATGTTCTTTGAATTCCTATCATAAGTATTTGATCTTCATATCTGAATTCTTTTAGGGTATTCAGGAGGATGACTGGTATGTCAAACTGTCATATGGACCTCGATGGGTCATCTATTTTCTTGGATCAGGTTACTTTTGTTTGCCTACATATCCTCCACACACAATTGTGAGGAAAAAAAAAAGTGGTTGATTGACATCTTCCTGTATCTTTGCATCTAGGTGTGTTGACTGTGCTCCTGTTAATGGCCTTTAGATTTTGTAACATTTTCCAAAATGCTGGTGAGGATAGAACAGATTTTCAAGCAAGGGAGGCATCACCTGTACGAACCCCATTGCTTTTACCCAAAGATGATGATGCTTTGAGTTGGGGTTCATCTTATGAATGTATTTCAAATGATGAAGAGGATTTGGAAGAGTTCCTTGGAGTGAGTTCCGTTGAAGGAAAGTCGATAAATGAAAGGAACGACAACAATACTCAGCGTCTTTGTGTTATTTGCTTTGATGGGCCGAGAGACTGCTTCTTTCTTCCATGTGGGCACTGTGCTACCTGTTTTACTTGTGGAACAAGGTATATAAATCTTCATCACTATATACCGCAAATTGGAATTCTGGATATAATGACTTGGTTTTGAGGACACATTATTCCATTAATTTGCTAATAAATTACCACCATCATATGTTAGATGTTTATAACTTTATTTTCGTGTCGAAGTCTTGTTAGTATCAAACCACTGTAACTTCTGCTGCTTGAGAGAAGGGTTGATTCTAAGTGGATTTATGGTGCAGGATTTCTGAAGAGGCTGGAACTTGTCCCATTTGTCGTAGGAAGATGAAGAAAGTGAGGAAGATTTTTTCAGTTTGAGGCTTTGAGATGTGTAAATATGTGAGCTTTGTCCTTACTTTTTTGTGTACAATTCATGAGCTTTGGTTTTTAGATGGAGCTTTGTAAAGAGAGAAACCAATTGGCTGAAGAGATAGATCTCATTGATACAGAAACGTTTCCTTTATACAAGTGTGATTGAAATCAGTTCCTACAAGTCAGGAACCTGTTTATTACCTATATTACAAGGAAGGAAAGTTACAGCTATTATACAACTTACATTTAGGGGAAATCAGCTTTAATATAAAAGATATGACAGATTAGTTTCCTTACACTCCCCCTCAAGTTGGAGAGTGGATGTCTTGCACTCCCAACTTGCGAATCATAGGAACAAAGATATCTTTCCCCAAAGGCTTAGTAAGGACATCGGCAAGCTGATCAGCAAAATTCACATACCTCGTGGCTACTGAACCATCTAGAATCTTGTCTCTAATGTAGTGGCAATCCATCTCGATGTGCCTGGTTCGCTCATGAAATACGGGATTGGCCGCAATGTGTAGTGCTGCCTTGTTATTACAAAACAGCAAGGTTGGTTCACGAAGAGATAGACCCAGATCTCAAAGCAGATAACGTAACCAAGTCAACTCACAACACGTTCCTGTCATTGCACGATATTCCGCCTCTACTGAAGACAAGGATACTGTTTTTTGACGTTTTGACCTCCAAGAAATCAAGGAAGGTCCAAGAAAGACAAAGTACCCGGTGGTAGATCTTCTGGTGACAGGACATCCCGTCCAATCAGAGTCACAATAAGCTCTCAACTTTAGATCATTAATGGAAGAGAAAAACAGACCTTGTCCAGGAGCACCTTTTAGATAACGTACTACTCTCAATGTTGCCTCCCAATGCATTTTTCTTGGTTGGTTCATAAATCTACTGAGGATATGGACTGCATAAGTGATGTTGGGTCGAGAAACTGTGAGATATATAAGCCTGCCAACTAACCTTCTGTACTTTCCGGGATCTTTAAGCAAATCACTATGATCAGACAATTTTAAACGTTTCTCCATGGGAGTATCCACAGGTGCAGCTCCTAGTAACCCTGCGTCTTCAATAATCTCTAGAGCATACTTACGTTGACATATAAAAATACCATGTTTAGAACTCGAAACTTCAATACCAAGAAAATACTTCAAGTCTCCAAGATCTTTGAGACGAAATTGAGTATGTAAAAAGGTTTTAAGTGTAGCAATAGCCTTCAAATCATTCCCGGTAATCAATATGTCATCAACATAAATCAAAAGCGCAGTAAATGAACCCCCATGCTTTCTAGTGAACAATGAATAATCAGCTTTAGATTGGACATACCCGGTTGGCCGTACAGCATCAGAAAATTTCTCATACCATTGCCGAGAGGCCTACTTCAAACCATATAAAGACTTGTGTAATCGGCATACCAGATTCTCCTCCCCCTGTCGCCGAAGACCAGGTGGAGGAGACATGTAGATTTCTTCGGTCAAATCCCCATGGAGGAATGCATTATTGACATCCAATTGATACAATTACCAACCACGAGTTGCAGCCAAAGCCAACAAAACAGCAAACAGTAATAATTTTGGCAGTAGGAGAAAAAGTCTCCTGATAATCGACACCTTCTAATTGAGTAAAACCCTTAGCAACCAAGCGGGCTTTATACCATTCAATAGAACAGTAAGCCTGGTGTTTTACCTTATAAAACCAACAAAAGCCAATATGAACCTTACCAGCCGGAAGTGGAGTCAGTGTCCAAGTGCGGTTGGCTTGAAGAGCCTAGAGTTCGGAAAGCATATCATCCTGCCATGCAGCATGAATAGCAGCCTCGGAATAGGTGCATGGCTCGATAACATTGCTGATGGTGGCCGTGAAAGCTTGGTGGTGTGGCAGATACAGATGATAAGATACCTAATTAGCCAATGGGTAGCGGGTACCGCAGGGCCGACCTGGCAGCAAAGAGGATAATTGGTCTGAAGGAACGGTGGAGCAGATAGCAAAGGTGAGGAGGTCTGGTGGACAGGTCTGGCGGCTGGAGTGACGGAGAGGGGCCGACTCTGGATTGGGAAGAGGGTTGGGGTCAGCAGCCGGAGCAGGAGCTGGGAGGGGTGATGGGGAAGGAGTCACCGACGCCGGAGAAGAAGGAGAAACAGGCGAAGAAGGGTCAGATGGGACAGAGTCGGGACCGAAGGTTGCGCAGAAAGACGGCGAGAATAGGTACTGAGGGTGGACGGTGGGGGGACGAAGATGGTGGCGGAGGTGAGGGAGGGAAAGTAGGACGATCGGGATCAGGAGAAGGGGACGAGGAAACAGAGGGACTAGGGGAAGACGACGCAGGAGAAGAAAAAGGAAGGTCAAAATCTGAGGTGGAAGTGGATGGGTGAGGGAGTAAGGGAATAGGGCCAGGTTGATGGCCTAAGGAGGAGGCAATAGAACTGGGCTGATTAGAATAAGGAAAGATGGTTACATGGAATTGGACATCGCGGCTAGTAAAGGACTTCTTACACAACAAGTCAAACAATTTGTAGGCTTTCTGACTGATGGGATAGCCGATGAAAATGGACTGAATGGCCCATTGGTCGAATTTATGGGAGGGGTGAACGTTGGTAGCATATGCGAGGCAGCCAAAAACACAGAGATGTGAGAAGGAAGGGGGTTTCGAGTAAAGGAGTTCAAAAGGTGTTTTGAAAGAAAGAGTGGGAGAAGGTAAGCGGTTGATTATATGGACTGCGGTAAGTGCGCACTCCCCCCAAAATTGAGAAGGGAGATGTGCTTGAAATTTGAGGGCACGAGCCACTTGAAAAATGTGTCGGTGCTTGCGTTCCACAACCCATTTTGTTGGGGCGTGTAAACGCAAGAATGTTGGAAAACAACACCTTTATCAATGAAAAAAGAGCGAAGGGATAGAAATTCACTACCATTATCACTACGGAAAGTTTTAATACGAGAATCAAATTGAGTGATAACATAGCTGAAAATTTGTTTAATGAGTGATTGGGCTTCATCTTTATGGCGCATTAAAAAAATCCAAGTAAAACGTGTATAGTCATCAACAATGGTAAGAAAATAATGAGCACCAGAAATAGAAGGAAATCGATATCGACCCCAAATATCACAATGAATAATTTCAAATAATTTGACAGAAGAGATGGTACTAGTATTAAAAGGTAATCGACTATGCTTAGCCAAAGGACATATGTGGCAAGCATTATTAGACGGAATGGAAACATGCAAAAAATTCTTAGCAATGAAACCTAAACAAGAGGATGACACATGCCCTAAGCTGTTGTGCCATAGATCAGTGGAGGTGCTGGCAAGATGACAAGCTGGGCGTTTGGTGGGAATGGAAGGAGCGGGCATGGATTTCTCTGTCGCTAGTGCCACCAAATAATATAATTCGTTGCGTTGTTTACCCAAACCAATCGTTCTCCTCGTAGCCAGATCCTGCAAAATACACCAATATGGGTAGAAAGTCACTGAACAGTTGAATCCTCTAGTCAATCGACTAACCGACAATAAGTAGACTTTAAATTTAGGCACAGATAACACATCATGAAGATAAAACATAGTATTCAGAGGTAAGGATCCTTTAGCAAAAATGTTAACTTTATCTCCGCTAGGCAATAGAACAGGTTGGGAATGAGCAATTATTATTTTTATGTAATAATTGTGTAGTTGAAGTAATATGATCTGTCGCACCGCTGTCAATAATCCAATTGCGGGAAACTACCTTAGACAAACCTGGTTTTGTTACGGCATTTGCTTTGGAACTCAAGCTTGCATCTGAATTGGGCTTCAAAGTCTGATTACTAAAAGCAGTCATAAACTGTTTAAATTGGGCTTCAGTGAATGTCACCGTTGGCCCACTATCACTTTCAACAGACGCATTGACTTGATCTGCCATAGGAGCTGCTCTAGATTGCTTCGAAAAACCTGTGCCTTGTTTCGCTTTGGGGTGGCCTGGGGGATACCCGATCAGTTGATAGCAAGTCTGTACCCAGTGGCCTGGATCTCCACAGTAGGTACAATGTGGTCTCCCCCTGCTGGAGCCTTGCCTCCGTTCGGTATCAAAACGGCGTCCTTCTGGAGACGCAAAATTGGGTTCTGGACGTTGGATATTCCGATCGTTCCTCTCGAACCATCCTTTCATCCCACAATCCTTTCAATTTTGTATAATAAGCTGAAACTGGCAACTGTTCTTGACAAAGACAAGCGATTTCTTGCTGAATTTCGAAGATACGCAGAGCATTACCTTGAGAGAATCGCTCACGGAGGTCTTCCCATACTTCATGAGTAGTAGGATAATAGATGACACTGTCCGTGATTTCTGAATCAGTGGTGTTGATGATCCAAGAATGGACCATATCATTACAAAGTGACCAAGTCGCATAACCTTCTGGGTTTGTTTCTTCTGAGGGAGCCTTTATTGTGCCGTTCACAAAACCAAGCTTGTTCGTAGAAGTTAGAGCTAGGGTCATAGCCCTTTTCCATCCCGCGTAATTGTCTCCATTCAGGGGCTTAGAGACTAGGACTAGGCCAGGATGATCTGATTGATGGGTGAAAAAGGGATTAGAGAGGTCTGATTTCGACATCTCAGATGTAGGAGAACTGGAGGAATCAGCTTTTGACTTGCCGTGATCTTTAGGTGGTGGTAGAAGGAGATCGTCGGTGCCCATGTTGGCCGGAATGATGAGGGAATGAGGATTAGGCTACACGAGAAGTTAGAGTGCAGCAGATGAAAAGACTCAAGATCTAGTCCTGCTCTGATACCATGTAAAGAGAGAAAGCAATTGGCTGAAGAGATAGATCTCATTGATACAGAAACATTTCCTTTATACAAGTGTGATTGAAATCAGTTCCTACAAGTCAGGAACCTATTTACTACCTATATTACAAGGAAGGAAAGTTACAGCTATTATACAACTTACATCTAGGGGAAATCAGCTTTAATATAAAAGATATGACAGATTAGTTTCCTTACAAGCTTTTGTGGAGGCTGTGAACATTTTGCAGTTGAGTTTTGGGGTTTTTATCTGTATCATTGTAGTTTGAGTTTTAAAATGAAATCACAGATCTAATTGTTTATAAACTAAACTTGTATTTGTACAATTCAAAAGTCTACAATCTCTTCTCACTCAATTTGAATATGATAACTCTTGGTTTTGTGTCGTTCTTTTGAGCCATTTTATTGGAGGCTTGGTACTCCATTAAAGAGTGACATTAGCCACTTCTGCATATGATTAGGAAGTTTCATCCCTATTTACTTAAATAGACCCGTGGTAATCGTCTTTGGGCAGATCTCTTAGCTATCTTTAATCAGGCTAATCCTTAGAAAGATAGAGCTCTGGGGACGTAGCTTTATTAAGTGATGATATTAATCCACCCATATGCTCACTATCTTGCCCCTTTCTTGAGTTTCATACGGAGGAAGCAACTATGATTGTCATTGTTAAATTCGAAAAGGATAACTTCATCTGTAATATAATGCAAACTTCTAGCTTTGACGATAAATATAGTGCATTATTATCAATGCAAAACCGCTATTTTCACCTGAAAAAAAATGTATGCCAAGATTACTGATAAAGTGATAAGCACAATGTCACTATTGCAAAGATCAAACCTTGGATCAAGGGTTTTTTTTTTTTTTTTTTTTTTAAGAATACCCTTGGATCAAGTTAAAGGAGAATTTTATCATAAAACATAATTTTCTCTTTTTGGTGAAAAATAAAGCATAAAATATTTTTCTCCTTTTTTTTTTTTTTTTTGTCGGTTTACTTTAGTGGTGAAAATGAAGACGAAATTACTTTTGTGGAGGATGATAACGTTTCCCCAAAATAGAAAGGTCTCCTAGGGTCCAAAAGCAGTGGACCTCTGTCTTACACCCGAGATTAGTGGAATTCAATCACGTGTCAGGAGCTACCACATCCCAACACGTGGCGCGCACTCATGCAGGTGGGACCCAACCGTATCAAAACTCAGCGCCAAAAATTACCCCCCACTTACAAATTTACAGCGTCACCGAAAAATTTTTACAGACCCCAATGCTGCAACGGAACTCATCACCCTCTTCTTCTTCATCATCATGCGAATCTCTCCGAGAACCACCGCTCGATCGCCGAGTTACATTCTCCCCTCCATCATCGCCTTGTGCTGTCTCTCCCTGATCTTCATGCTCTACAAGGTAACAATGCAAACGAAAACCGCCGTTAGTTTTCGCTGCGGTGATTTGATCATTACTAATTTCATTTAGACATTTTGTCGAACAGTTGAACGACTTCGCCACTCAGACCAAGACAGTCGCCGGCCACAACCTAAAGCCGACGCCGTGGCACCCCTTCCAACCCAAGACCTTCAACCACGAAGCCCTCCCCAGCCGAGCCTACAAGCTGCTACAATGCTCCTACCTCGCCTGCCGCTACGGCAACCAAGGCAACGACACCGAAGAAGAAGAGCATCGCCGTTCTGCTACTTCCGTTGCCAAAGCCCCGGAATGCCCGGAGTTTTTCCGGTGGATTCACCAGGATCTGGAGCCGTGGGCCAAGACCAAGATTTCTAAGGCTCATGTTGAGGAGGCAAAGAGATACGCTGCTTTCCGAGTGGTGATTTCACGAGGGAAGTTGTATGTGGACTTGTACTACGCTTGTGTGCAGAGCCGGGCTATGTTTACGATTTGGGGGTTGTTGCAGATGCTTAAGAGGTACCCTGGGAGGGTTCCTGATGTGGATTTTATGTTTGATTGTATGGACAAGCCTAGCATTAAGAAGACCGAGCATGTCGCAAAGCCTTTGCCGCTGCTCCGGTATTGCACCAATGACGACCACTTTGATATCCCATTTCCTGATTGGTCTTTCTGGGGATGGTAAGAATCATCAGTCTCTCTTGTCTTCTTATTTACGGTATAATCTTAGCTCATTGTTCCTAATTATGCTTCGTATGCATTAGAATTAGTGATGTTTGTTCATAAAACTTTAATGTATGATTGTGTCAATTTCAAGTCTGTCCAAAATTTGAGACCGACTTAGTAGCTGTAGCCTGGTGATTATTGATATATTTAGTTGAGGTGAAGTTGTCATTTATCTGGGCATCAAATGCCTGGTGATGATTTTATTTTTGATTCTCATTATAGTTTATGATTATGCATAGGCCAGAAACAAATATAGAGCCGTGGACTGAGGAGTTCCAGGCTATCAAACTGGGTGGTCAGGAAACGACTTGGAGAAAGAAGGACCTTTTGGCATATTGGAAAGGAAATCCAGACGTTGGCTCCCGTGTTCGTGAAGAGTTACTCAACTGTAATGATTCAAAGACGTATAGAGCGCAGATAATGCGTCAGGTTGAGTTGAAATTACAATGTTAATTTCTTTCTATTTAATTGTGGAAGTGATATTCCTTAAGTCCAGACCTGACATTATCTGTTAATAATTACTTTCTAGGATTGGGATGAGGAAGCAAAGGCTGGTTTCAAGCAGTCCGAACTATCTAAGCAGTGCAATCATCGGTAAGTACAGCTTCTTTTGGTAATGACCTCTCATCAGTTCATCATACATCTCATTGCATTGGTTGATCGGTTAGTTAAGAAGATGCAGCTTGTCAGTTAACAGTATAATAGATTGTCACATTGTTCGACTGTTGATTCTACTTTATAGTCTTTTGCAATCTTTTTTTTTTTTTTTTTTTGTCTTTCTCCTCCAGTTTTTCTGTATCAAACTATCAAAGAAAATGATGCTGTTACCCGTTTATAACCCCCATGTGGTGACAGCCTCTTAACCTTAAGACAGAACTCGAGTTTTGACATACACCATTGCATTTGTTCTTTTATTTAACAGAAGTCTAAACCTGGGCTACTGACTTATTGCAACCATCCATGAAATTGCTTCCTCTTTATTCTTGATTGATGAATAATTGTTATGTACCCACTATTCCACTTATAGCTGTATTCTACTGATCTATTATCATCTAAATGAAATTTGGCATGCGGTTCTAATCCTGCAGCTCATAAATTATTTCTTTCCCCCATTTGTAGGTATAAGATCTATGCTGAAGGCTATGCTTGGTCTGTCAGTTTGAAATATATCTTATCATGCGGTTCTCTGGCATTAGTAATAACACCGGAATATGAGGATTTCTTCAGCCGCGGCCTCTTTCCCAAGGTTAACTATTGGCCCATCTCTCCTAATGCAATATGTCCTTCCATTAAATCTGCTGTTGACTGGGGTCATGGACACCTAGCTGAGGTATGCTTCACTTATTAAGAAGATTTTCTGTGAACTTCGGTCTTTTTAATGAAAACAACATGATCTTGACTATAATATTCCTCTCATAAATGACTGAACAGGCTCAGGCAATAGGAAGAAGAGGGCAGCAGTATATGGAAAACCTAAACATGGATCGAGTCTATGATTACATGTTTCATCTCATCACCGAGTACTCAAAGTTGCAGGACTTCAAGCCAGTCCCTCCACGTAATGCCATGGAAGTATGTGCAGATTCTGTGCTTTGTCTTGCTGATGACTCGAAACAGAGGGAATATCTTGAAAAGACGAGGGAAAACTCTGTTCCCGCCACCCCATGCACTCTCCAGCCTTCTGATAGTAATCTCATCAAGAAATGGAAGAAAGAAAAGAAAGATGTATTTCAGACTGTGGAGGATATGAATCTTGTAAATGAGATACCTGGGCCATTGCCATAGTTAAAGGTGTTGGCCTTTTAGTTTTGTTAGCTGGGGGTTAGTCTTAGATTGCCCTGAAGTAATTTTGTATGTATGCGTGCAACATAATACGAAATTAAGATACACGTCTGAACAAATGATGTTAATACCAATAGATATTTTGAAGAAAACGGCTACTGAAAATAACAATAGTTGCCAAGAAAAATAGCTGCTGCTTTTTCCATTTTACTTCTGTAATATTGAATAGCAGTTCTATTCGAGCATGTCATAAGACTATAAAGGACGCCAAACCAGGAGAGCAATACACTTATCATGTTGCTTGGCGATATGGTGGAGCGCTGCACCGTATTGGACCGAAATTGTATAAAGAAAATTCTTTTACAACTCGTACCAACATCGTTTTGAAGAGGACGTTACCTTACTGATGCTCAGGTGTACAGCCTACCAGGAATGAGAGTTGAGTGTTGCATCTCTACACATTATGCTGTGTAATTCCCGTTGATCGCTTTTCTTAACAGTTTGCACTAATGCTTTGCACTGTAAGTAGGCATAAGGCGTGTATCCTTTTGTTCTTCAAACGTTTTGACCTTGTGATGGAATAAAAAGAGAAATGGTAAAAGCTTTTTGCAGTTTGCAAGTTTCCATGGATCCATGCATGTATGGATTACAGTTCTGTTTTTTGCTGGCAAACCATGTTCAGTGTGAGATCTCTATGCAAGTTATAATCTGCGTTTCTATATGTCAAATATGGTCAACTATGATTCAATACCACACTAATCTTGCTTTTAGTCACATACTTCCGCTGTTAAATCGTTCTGCAATGCATGTGGCATGTTTGATTTCACATTCACAATGTTGATAACAGAGCAACTACATGTTTAAGTTCTCAATAGAAGTGGTACCATATGCATATAATTGTTAAAAGAACTCATTTAGGTGATCACTTAAGCAGCATGGAAAAAGTGGTACATTTTATGCTCAAATCTCATCTTTTATAAATTAGTATTTTGGTTGTACCGGTTCTTCTCACTAATTTATTGTAATACTTATGTTGATAAAATGTTAGGATAACAGAGACCGGAAAATAGACAAAGATCAAAAGAGAGAATGCTTCTGATGATAACAAAGACTGTTGATAAAATTCTAGTTCACCCAGTTAAATCGAGGATGGAATTCAGACCGGTAATTACTTAATTATAGATCTAAAATTAAAAATCCTAAGTATCACCGTACCGGTCTGAAATTAAAAAGTATGAGTCTGAAATACCAAACTTAAATCTAAATACGATAATTTTGTCTTAGAAATATTCCTAAAGCAAATTGATAAGTCATCTTCCTCCAATTGTCTCGATGGTGCACAACTACTCCTATCATTTTTTGTGTTCAATTCACAATCTCAATGATACCAATATTCAGATATCACAACAAATGCTGGACAGTAAATGAAAGCTAGCTATGCTGGTTGGAGGGCGAAGGTTATGTTGCATTTGGTTATTTCTTTTTTCAATTAGTAAAATGACTGATAGTTCATTCAACCAAGCATTGGTAGCAAATTATGCTTTTGTCATGTTCAGAATTCTTTGTTTTAGTCGCAATACATATAAAGTTTCTTACGCGTGGTCTGTTCGGATAATGTTTGTAATGTTTACCGAAACTTTTAAATGATGAAAAATATAATTTCGTAATTTTTTTTATCGAGATCACACGGTTTCTCAAATGTTTCTTAGGCTTAGAGATTAATCTGTGTCAGGGGATTATGTCATAACGCTTCCTCCTCTTAGTAACCAAGAATAAATTGGAATTTAACTCCAATACTGAGAATTTCATTGTTTGGATAGCATCATATAAAATTTATCAAGTGATAAGAATTATATATGCTACATACAATTTGGATAGATGAGTTGCCTAGAATTTATAATTTTTGTTGTGATTAATTAGTATTTTGTCATAGTTGTGATGGTGTTACAAATAATACTCATTAGTCACGAGTATGTGTAGCCACACCAAGCATTAATTAGTCACAATTACGTAAGGTGCATACTTTTTTTTTTTTTGATCAAGAAAGAACTTCATTAATAATGAACAGCTTACAACGAATTTTGAGCGACATTCTTATACAGAAATAGTCACTAGACTTTTCACTGGAACTCTATAATGACTGACTAAATGAGCCAAAAGATGTCCCAACTACAACTTAAAATAGACTAAAAAAAACTTATACAACAACTATGTGGCAAAGACAGCATGCGCTGGAGCAATGAATCCTTGACGTCTTACCTCTCGGCCAGCCAAGAAGAACATTGAGCCAGACAACTCACTTGTGTCAACACTAACTCGCCACCCAAAGTCCACCTGACCAGTCTTTGATCGACCAAGCCTATATTCATTGTGACCTGAACCCGACCAAAAGGGTTGCCGGACCTTCAGACCTGGGACTAAATAAAACCCAACACCGTCACCACCCTAATATCAACACCGTCAGCTCACTACTGCTCCAAATCGCCATCGCCTCTGACCCAAAATCTGACAGGAATGACCCATTAGAAGGCCAAAAATACTAGTCTATGCCACAACCAAACTTTTCCGCAGACCCAAAACCAGACAGGAACGACCTTTAGGAAGACCAAAGTGATGATTGTCTCTGCCACAGCCTGCAGTGCACTCGACCCAACAGCTAAAACCTACCACACCGTCCGTCGAAATCCATGACGACAATCTTAACTCAAGAGAGTAAGGACTTATTTAAGATTTGACATACAGATTCAAAACTAAAGGAAAAGAAAAAAGACTAAAGACCAAACACCAAGAAAAAGCTCAAAAAACTAGCATGGGCCAAAGACCTATGGCTCAGCCCAACCTCTAGATTCCCCAGCAAGAATCAATGACGAAACAGACCGCCATGCCCACCGCCAACAGAACAGTGCCATCAACCCAAACCCCATCATCACTCCTCCTCACGTGCGCTAGCCCCCAACCCGAGTAAGTCAGATCGGGACCCCAAAATCGACCACCCATCTGCTTCAGCATCACCACGCCTCTGCATGCATCGCCACGCCGCCCCTAAACCCGACGCCACGCCTCCGCCTTGCAACTCCACTCTGTCGGCACGTCATACCCCGCCACTCCTCGCCTGCTCTCGCCCACTATCTGAGATGGATAGATTGAATTCGATCTACAATATATGAATGTACTAATGCATTAAGTAGATTAGGTTTGATGCAGAGGTAGACTAGCTCCATATATTAGTTTGACTTGATCTTGAATTAGTTTACTTTTATATCTAGCCAGTCTACATTTATATCAAACATAGTTTACTTGATGTATTGATATATTAATGTATTGTAGATGTATCCCTGATATTTGAACGATATTCAAAATATTTCGAAATAAATGTTAAGTTTCCAATATGTTTCGATATTTATCAAAATTTTCATAAGTCTATATTACCGAAATTTTAGAAGCTGAAATTTCAAACTTTCGAAAAAGAATACTAGAATAACATGTAATAATGGAGAAAGACTAAAACAATTGAATGAAGCCTGGATTATCACGTGGTGGTTCAAGTCAATAATATTATTTGAATTTAACGACGAAGCAGATAGGGAGGCTACCGATGATGCACTTCGCATGTGATACAGATCAATAATATCAATCCAGACTACCACGTATACCATTATAATGGACGGTAGAAGTTAAGATGATGCATGCGTGATGCATTGCCTTATATAATTAATATTATCTTCTCCTTTAAAGACAAACCACCACGTGACATTTTCGTAATGATTCATTCATTTGTGAACCCACCACCTTGTCAAATGTTGTTGCACGGAAATGCGAATGTATCTATCAGGGCACTTGCAGTCCTTCACCATTCATTATTTTTTCTGTTCCAAAAGCTAGTCCTTTAATCTCTTTTTTTGTCTCATATATCTCGCTTACTTCTCCATTGAACTACTTTAATGTTGCTAATTAAGAACAAAACGAAATAGATAATCTGTAGCAAACTATATATAACTCACTAAACTCAGTCCAATAATAGAAGTCTCTCGTTAAGAGGGAATTGATCCAAGTGTAACTATTTAGCAACCTTGAAAGTGCTCCTAAATTATCATTTATCTTTCTATTTATTTTATAAAATCTCATACATCCTATGATGTTTGTCAGCTTTGAACATGTGACCAACTAACAAAATAACTTATACCTAAAAATTTATGAATTAAATTTACTTAACAAAAAATCAATTAATAAATACACAATTCACCAAATACATATATATAATACGTAGGTGAGGTTCGTTTGCGATACATTAAGTAGATTATTTTGATTCAGATATAGACTGACTAGTAATTAGTAGACTAGTATAAAATTACTCAACTTCCCTATCAAACTAATTTACTTATGTATTGAATAAAGTTTACCAGCTAATAAGTTTACTTAATATACCATACGTAAAACTATCCTATATAGGTGATTAGATATTCTTTGTACATCAAGTTATCCCCTGAATTACAAGCATATGTTACTGGGATTAGATCTCATAATCACTTAACCATGCAACATATTTGTACAATTAATCAAAATGAATAGATATTGCAAAAAAATAATTGTAAACAAAATCCTAACAGTAAATCCAGAAATTGTAAAGAGAAAATCATGGTTGCCAAAAATAGAGATTGGAAATAATGACTCTCCATTTTGGTGGTTTAATTATGTAGCCATTTCTGCCCATTCTCATAATAACATTATTTTCTCTGCACTCACTCTCCACCTGCCTTCTTCTTCTTCGTTCTTCGTCATTTTCTTGCTCGCTCGTTTGATTCCGATCACCTCCAAAAATGGCCGACAGCGGAGTCGTCACCGTGTACGGCAAGGGCGCCATATATGAGACCGGCAGCACCAAGAAGTCCTCCTACCCCGTCAAAGTGGGCCTCGCCCAAATGCTCCGGGGCGGCGTCATCATGGACGTCGTCACCCCCGCCCAGGCCCGCATCGCCGAGGAAGCCGGCGCCTGCGCCGTCATGGCCCTCGAGCGTGTCCCCGCCGATATCCGCGCCCACGGCGGCGTCGCCCGCATGTCCGACCCTCAACTCATCAAAGAGATCAAACGCTCCGTCACCATCCCCGTCATGGCCAAGTGCCGCATCGGCCACTTCGCCGAGGCACAGATCCTCGAGGCCATCGGAGTCGACTACGTCGACGAGTCAGAGGTCCTGACCGTCGCCGACGACGACAACCACATCAACAAGCACGACTTCCAGGTCCCTTTCGTCTGCGGCTGCCGCAACCTCGGCGAGGCCCTCCGCCGCATCCGGGAAGGCGCCGCCATGATCAGGACCAAAGGCGAGGCCGGCACCGGCAACATCGTCGAGGCAGTGAGACATGTCCGGTCGGTCATGGGCGAGGTCCGTGTCTTGCGGAACATGGACGACGACGAGGTCTTCACGTTTGCCAAGAAGATCGCGGCGCCGTACGACATGGTCTTGCAGACGAAGCAGATGGGGAGGCTGCCGGTGGTACACTTCGCCGCCGGAGGGGTGGCGACGCCGGCGGACGCGGCTCTGATGATGCAGTTGGGGTGTGATGGGGTATTTGTGGGGTCGGGAGTTTTCAAGAGTGGGGAGCCGGCGCGGCGGGCCAGGGCGATTGTGCAGGCGGCGACGCATTATAGTGACCCGGAGGTGCTGGCGGAGGTGAGCTGCGGATTGGGGGAGGCCATGGTGGGGATTAATCTCAGTGACAACAACGTGGAGAGGTATGCTTATAGGTCTGAGTAAGTGATCGAGTTGAAAGGCCCAAAGGGCTGGAACAATTAGATTTAAGAATCTGAGTTTGCCAATAGATACATATTTCGTTTTGTGATTTGTTTTTGGATTTATTTCTGGGTTTCTCTTTGGTTCTTGTAGATGTAGTTGAGGCGAGAGTACTGCTAGAAACCATTGTCAATTGAGTTTTGAACTTGATTATTTGTCTTATAGCTTTTTTGCAAAAGAGATACATGATTAATCGGATGGAATTGCAAACAAGAAGCAAGATCTTCAGAAGTTTAGGAATGCTCATTATTAAAGATTCGGAAGTTTAGGACTTGTGTGGGAATGTAAGCTTCAGGTTTGAAAGATCAATCGGGGACATATATGTTACGGGCTTGGTGGTGTACATTCATGTTCTTCGTGGAACATATTCGTGAGTGTTTTGAGTAATAAATGGTTTGGCTTTTCCAATATTAGCTCGTATAGGTGAATTGACGCAGTTTTAGGCTTATTCCATGAGTAGTTAGGATTACTGATAACCAATTAACAACTGAGCTAGCTGGGCACAATACGAAGTTTAATATCAGCCTTAACTTGTAACCGGTCTATAATCGTAGCCAAGTAAGCTGTTGAAGATTGCTAGTTGTTAGCTTATACAAGACTTTAAACTGAGGCTTCAAATCTTTCCTAATGTTGTTAGCACGTGGACCTAATGCAGCATCTGTTAGTGGCATGTTATATGAGGAGCTCCTCGTTTGGGTATCGGAACGGATAAATTGTTTGGTATATGACCTGTTAATAAAAATGGCAATGACATGTAATAGATATTCGTTTCATAATCTCATCGTTAGTTAGCACAAGGGAAGCATTACTTCAAAGTTTAGATGTCTGCTTCTTTTAGATACCACAATCTGCTTCGAAATGATCCTTTTGATAGTCCTAGTTAAGACCTAGATTAGACTTGCCCCTCGAACTCTTTTAGTAGAGAGGATTCGTCATTGTGGTCTGTGGAACCTGAGTTTTTGGTTTAGGAACCTTCCATGTTTTGGTTTTCTGACTTGCACGCAATATTAGTCTGCATTGAGACTATACCTGGGTTTTTCAGCTCGATTGCAGGCTCTTCACCTCGTACATATTTGTAATAAGTCATCACAGCCTAACCTCGTATTTGCATAGATGTTTTAAGTTATTGTAATAACTAGTAAGTGATCTGCCCGTCACTTTTCAGTTAAATAAACTTTCTCCCGACACAAATAAATTAGAGCATCTATCAGATATGGGATCTGAAGTCTTGAAATTTAAAAGCCAACTTGCATTACCATGAGTGATCTACCATTTGCGACATGGTTTTGTATCCGTTTAATCTCTGTGCTTAATTCTTTGCCTCCATCACATACTGAAACTTTGATGATGTACCTTCAAATTTCTCATCACGAATCAGTTTTCTTATAACAGATTAACAAGGTTTTCTGTAAAGAACTCGAGTTATCGAAACCGCATTTCTTACGCAACAATGGTAACTACAATTAGGCCTAAACTCAGCCTAGGGCCGATGGGCACGCCGAAGCTCAGCTCTATTTTTTGTGCTATGGGCTGACTATGCCAAGTTAATGGCCGGGCTTAGCCCAACCCATTTTATATAGGACAACATTCGGGCTTCGTTTTTGCCCTGCCCTGCCCAAGAAAAGTACAAAATAAATATCATTTTGTTTTCCCTCTCTGATCAGACACTTGCTTTTTCCCATTCTGGCACTCTAGCTCTTCCCGGGTTTCTCTGAGCGCCGCCCTCTCGAGCATGCTCCTTGTACAACCGAATATCTGATGCCAAATTGTCGCCCGTTTTGATATAAGTTGATTATTAATTTTTATTTAATAGGTGCATCTGAAAAGATTAAAATTTTAAAAATTGAATTTGATTTTCAACTTAATCAAATTAATTTTAATAGAAGTTAGTATTGTTTCACAAATCACTAGCCAAATATAGAGTGGGCTACGGGTGGGATTTATTGACCCGTACTTTATTGACCTATGGGCAGGGTCTGGACTCCACATATTTGTGAAAGAGCCGACTATGCCTTACCCATTTAACACTTAGGGCTACAAAATCTCAGGGCTGGGCAATACTTGGGCCATCATATCTTAGGGTCAGCCCGACCCTACCCTATCCATTTTACAGGTCTAACTATAAGTATATATGTTAAATATAATGGTGAAAAACAGTCTGTACCTTGAAGCAAGAATCATGGTTCAATCTGGTAAATTTTTGCAGAAATCCTGGACTTAGGAACTTTGTATGGAAAAATACTTGCATCCGAACTAAGCTCATCCAAACTCTCTGGCATGGATCAGTTAGGCGCTGACATATGTTATTTTAATATATTATGCTTTTTTATTTGCAAAAAATCTAAATTATTCAAGGGACCATGAGGCGCGCTTCTCTCACGCTCTTCAACTGCCTCCCTCCTTCAATTCCAACTTTACTCTGCAAAAGTTACTGCCCATGGAACCAGTTGAAACAGAAGTAACCAATTATGTCATGATTCGTAGGAGTTATTTTTAACATGCATGATCTCAGGAGTTTGACATTAACAATTGACAGGAAATTTAGAACCCAAGAGATCGACCAATCAACACTAAAAATTTCTGAATTTTTGAAGCAAAAAAAAAAAAGAAGGATTGCATAGCAGACCTATGAAGCAATGGTATTCAATTCATATGAAATTATGGATGTTGTTGTAAATAATTATGGATAAATCATGTAAATAGATGTTGAGTAATAGGTGTCTATCCCTATAGATTGGTGATTGATAGAATTGTCAATAGGATTAAAAGACGTTGCTATTAAACGTTACCTTATTGTATACACCATGTATTCCTATATAAACTTCCCCACAGTGAGATAAATATACACACATCTCATTCTTTGTGTCTAAATTTTCTCTCTTTTATCAAATTATTTTATGTTCATTTTACAACACGTTCTCAGCATGATAAGCTCTAGGATTTAGATGCAAGTTGCGGAGAAGAGGTGGTTCATCATTCAATCAAAAGAAGAGGCGAATAACTCCTGAGTTATTGGATTGGCTGAGAAGACAACCTTCTCAATTCTGCACATATAAACTGAAGATTCGTCTGTTCTTCATCAAGTATTTTTCTTTCCAAAATCTAATTTTATATTCATGCCACTTGAGCTTATTGATTGAATATAAAAAATCACCATGATGCATGAACCCTAATATTTGGTATATATATATATGTTCATGTTTTCGATTGTTTGATTGGAAAAGAAAAGAAAATTAGGATACTTTGGTTGTAGCTATTTCTAGCACTTGGTCCAGTAACACCAATTCACAACCAAAGAGCATCAATCAATCGTGCAAAAATAAAGCCTCCTATTTCTGGGATTCGAACCCAGCCACAATGTGTATCAACCTAGAATGTTGTCCACTGTGCCATTAATATTAATACTGCTAGAAGCAGATTCAACTTCATTTAATTGGTGATTGATCAATCTATTCAATTCATGTTTTGGTTTTGATGGACATTTATTCAAAAAAATTGCCATAATAATTTCACATTGTATCTTTTATTACTACATTTTAATATTGTGTATTAGTGAATTATGGGCTTAATTTTTGGCTGACACAAATTTGAATTTGCCATTATAGTTTCTTATGCTAGAAGCATTAGGGCTAAATTATTACGCGATTATTACATAAACATTATGCCAAAAGCATTTGCCCTATTTATTACCTATACGAAATGGCAGAAGCATTAATGGGATTTCAACCTTCCTTAGGTACATAACTGCTGCATTAATTTATTTACATTATGATTTAATAACATATATTGAATTTGGTTATGTTATAATTGCGAATATTAAATGTGGCTGAGTCAGAAGCTCAAATCAAGCCAAAATTCGCAACAACAAATCCGAGCCAGACGCTCAGGCCCAAGTTGTAAAGCAGGCTAATCTAGTTGGATGTGATGTCTAGGTAAGGTTCAGATGAGGCTGTGTATTTAAGTGAGCCTCACTCCACCTAAACCTCATCCTTCCTTACCTGGTCGTATTCAATTAGAGTTACCAAAATGGTCGACTAATAGCATTTCATTCCTTGGCAGACCAGCTTGAGCCCAGCAGGCCTCACACACCCTTTGACTTACGCATGAAAGCCTGGTTCACAAGCTCGCAGACTAAGCCCCGTAGGCTTTACTATCAAGCCCACTCTTTCTTTGGTCCAGTAGAACAAAATAAAAGAAAAAAATGATTTGATTCTGTTGAGATTTGAACCCAGTCAACGTGCATGACATTATGACTTTTGTAAATAGATTCACCATATCTAATATGTGTAATTAATTGCCAGAAACATTTATTCACATAATTGTATGATAGTTAATATGTGAATTAGTAGCATGCAATTAATATCTTAATTGATTTGTGATTTCCATTTATCCAATTTCATGCCCCTGATTTTTAACACAAATAAAAATCGATATAGATAACCCCATAATTATATATGCGTGAACGTCCAGTCATCAATACAAAATACCTGGAATCTTTTTTCCTTTTTAAACCAAATACATACTAATGCCCTGAACCCTTAAAGATAATATACACTCGCTCTACAGAGTTATATATTACACAAACTTACGAATTAAATTGTTAATAACAAAATAAAACGTAAATGCTCATCAGAGCTCACTACAACGGAAGTCTTAATAATGGTAAAGTCACAAAATTGTCTTCTTACCGTATAGCTGCTAGCACGCCACCTCGCTCTTCAGCCGCGATTACTCTGACATGCAGAATTAACCCCTACACCATTGAATAGTGCACCGGGTTGCCACACAACAAACCCTGTAAGCTCATGAAAGCTTGTATGAGTAAACTCAAAACCACAAAGTAGAATACATTCTTAGGTCTCCTCACATAAGTCAACTCATGACTAAAGCCTCATGCTTAGATTCTCAACTTAACGTCCAATTACACAAATTTAGTCAAATAAGACTTTCTCAAGCAATGTTTGACGCCATTCTCACACACTACGATGAATTCTAGAATCACACTCATTCCCTCTCTACTAGAAGCTTTTGTCATCAATATGACATTGAAGGTGAAAATCAATGATTTGCCTTCCTATCCTCCCCACATAGCACAATCGTCACCACTATGGCCTTAGAATAAATCAAACCATCAATCAATAAATCAAGAAGAAAAAAAGGCAGTCATAAATTCAAACCAAACAAAATAGTGCAATCCATTCAAAACAAGCAAAACAAGTTAATCACAATTCAAGTCATAATGATCATCATAATCCCGCACTTTATCATCAGTAGGTAGTTTCGACCATCACAGTAGTCCTCTAGATAGTTATTAACTTAATAACAATTCAGCTCCGCAACCGAGCAATCATCACACTGATCATCGCACAGATTCCGCGGGTACATCACACAGATAGCCATCATCCAACTGTTCATCGCACAGATTCCGCGAGTACATCAAACAGATTTCACCGGTCATCACATAGATAACCATCATGCCTTACATGATATTCATCACCAAGATTCATCACAAAAATTCATCACAAAGATTCATCACCAAGGTTCATCAGAAAGATTCATCAAATCATTACACAGATGTCCCTACACAAGCTTTACATGTCGATCATCAAAAAGATTCATCGCACTGATTTTAACGATTCATTACACAAATATCCTTACACAAGCTACCATATCTTAAATCTCAATTAAGATGGTCATATTAGACCCATGGCATCTCAACACAAGAAATTCTACCATCACCACTCAATACACAATTTCACTATTTCCAAACAATGATGAACTCAATACATCATATATTGCTCATATCACAACAATTTCACCAATACATATATATTTCACGTAAATATATACGTAGTCATTCACTATTTCCACTATAGGCATCGTTAACCTAATAACTCCAAGACAATATGAAATCTTGCTCATAGCGAATATCGTGAGATTTACTCACCTCGAAATTCCCGCAGCGTGTTCAATATAGAACAAAACAGCCAAACCACAAAAACCGTCTAAGAATACTTCATCAAGTACCTAATTATATACGGTTTCAACTTAGTAATGATTCACAAACGATTTAAGTCTGAAACCCCTGTTTTGAACTAAAATTCCCAAAATGACGCCAATCGAGGCGAAACCACATCTGACACCACCCAATGTCTCTGGAACATTTCCACAATCGATGTGTCCAAACCACAAGTCGATCGAATGCTCAAATCCTCACGGATTGAATAAATCGACAGGTATGAAACCGTAAAAATAATAACAAATTCATACGAACTCCAAAGATTGCATATTATATATCGAAATGCTTGTATGGACGAGTAGAATATATATAATACCAGAAATAGTCATTTACATGGCCGGAACGCCGCCAGAGGAGGTGGCACACCGCCGCCGACCAAAACTCAATATTTCACAAAACTCCCAACATCAAAGTTGTTCATCTAAGCATGCTCGTCAATATTTATAACTAGCTCGAAGTCAGAAAATATGCATAAAGGGTCGAAAACTACCTCACAAACCTTGGATTACTGTTCAATCCGAGTTGAACCCAGTTTCACATGAATCGATCTAAACAATCACCAAGGATAGATCCAAGAGGCTTCCACGAACCCAAAGTAAGAAGCTTGAAGTCGTGTCGTCGCTGGAACAAGGATTTCCGGTTGGGTCCGAAAACCTCAAACTTTGCCACCTTGCAGCGCCGCCGTGGAGGAGAATCGCTGCTAGAGGACACCAGAGGGATGACCAGAGCAAGGAGGAGAACTGATATGGAAATTTTCACAGTTGGAGACCGTCGAAAAAGCCGAGTAGGTTGGCCGGGTCCGGGTCGGGTCAGGTGGAAAACTTAGATGGTGAAGGAGTCGACCGAGAGAGAAAAGAGAAAGGAAATGGCTTTCCGGAAATCGAAATGGGATTATGAAATTATTTTTCTGATTTTCCATATTTATAATAAAACAGAAACTTCTTCAGATAGCCATAACTTTCTCATACGAACTCCTATTGACGTGTTTCACATATCCACAAACTCGTATCGACGCACTCTACAACTTTTGTGAAGGAAGTTTTTGGAGAATCTCAACGAATAAAAAGCCAACCTTTGTGACCCTCCTAAAACCATACTTTTCGAATAACGATTCGTCCGAAACAATTCCGCTCCACCCACGAGCCACGAAATCATCCAATAATCACACATTAGATTCCAGAAAATCCTCAGAAATAAATACAAATTTTCGGGGCATCAGATCCGATTTGTGAGATATTATTTCAATTTGCTCTATTCAATATTATTGTGTTACTTGTCTAAATTTTCGCACTAGAATATATGTAGAAAATGAAGGTACCTGATGAACCAGTAGTTCATAAATGAACCAGTAGTTCATATATAAATTGAACTTGTAGTTTCGATAATGTCATTTAAGAAACTTGAAGTTTCCTTCATAAATTCACCACACATGATAAAACCAGTAGATTTTACATGTTTAATCTGATTTGTCATACCATGTTGTAAGAACTCGAAGTTCCCATTTGTTACTCATGGATTTTTCCAAAAAGCACTTACCACGATTATTTGTTCTTTAATATCAAATTTTAGCACTTGAAAGTTTCTAGAAGAAATTATCTAAAGTTGACATGCTTTTTTGCCTGAAGCAAGACATGATTAGCAAAATATTGAACAAGCCCATTTGCCCAAAAACAATACAAGGAGAGGCACTTTATTAATTCTCAGATTTGATCACTATCTTGTTGCTCACTGAAATGAACAACAACCTCCTGTTGAGGAATGATCAAGCCAAGCCCATCGGTACCCGAGTAGCACTTTTGCTTGAAGCAATTGATGTTGCTCATCGCAAACCGAATCTCGATAGGAGAGATTGTGACCGTGGAAGAGACAAAAAATCTGATCTTTTGAGACAAGTAAAGAGAGATGGGCCCATAAATGGCCCGTATAACCGGCCCAAAACATGGCCCCATGTTATAGTTCCCCTGCCTAACAAGCCAAAGTGGAAAAGAACACTGGTGCAGCCCGCCGCCACCAAAATCAGCATAATCTTTGTTATCGATGTGGAGGAATTAACTGCTAGTTCTGCACCTACTGTGCGATAGCCAAAGCAGTAGATGAGTATTAGCCAGTCGCGAAACTCAAAATACTAACTTTATTGAAGGATCATTTTCCATCGATTCCACACTAGAGATCATGGATTTTCAGGCAGTTACTAAACATACTGAGAATTAGAACTCGAAGACATGGGTATAATTGTCCCCTTGTGCCATATTTTCATCTTAATGAATGAAGCATCTTCAGATTTTGGCGATTTATGTTTTCAATTATTTTGGATTATGAAAATGTGTGTTCGAATATATTTAATTCAATAAACTTATTTATACATGTGATCTATTGAATTAATTCTGTGAACCATAGTCGCCTCTCTCTCTCGAAGAAGAGACCTAGGGTTTTCCATTTTCCATCTCTGTGTCTCATACGGCGGTTCCTGCCCGAGGCAAGCCTTTGGCCTTGTCAAGGTATGGTGAGTGCAGCCGGACGGGGTTTTTCTTGAAGCTATGGCTCGGCAGGTTTCCTTAGGAGGGTTGCTGCTCTACCTTTAGGCATAGATTGAGGCGGAGTTCTTGGCACTGAACCTCTAATGCGCGATGGTTGTGGTATACGGTGGTCGAGCTTCAACGTTGGTATCCTAGACTCGTCGGCGACGGGATTTGGATCTGGTAGGTCGTGATGATGATGAGCATGATGGTGCAAATCATGCAGCATAGGAGTGGCAGCGTGGTTGTGCCGACATGGTCATGGGCCTTGATCGATCGAAAGTGATGAGGCAGCTTTGCGTGCAATTGTCCCGTAGAGGAGATTGGTACTGGGCTTTGGTCTGAACATGCTTATTGGGCTGGAATGGTGACTTTCCTGTGGTCTACCTTTTTGGTCTTTTCTATTAGTTAGTTTTTACTTTCTAATAATTCCTTATTGTTTAGGAAACTATGCACTTTGGTGTCTGTAGTGGTGCCTATTCGCTATGATGTTTTCATAGTTATAGGCTCACTTCTTTTAAGTGAGCGATAAGTTCGAATATAGTTGGTCTATCTTATGTATCACTGTGGCTTCTCCACGAATCCTTGTTCTGCCAATGTTATGTGTCAGCGGGCGGGTATGTAATGGTCTTCTTGGCATGCGATATTATCAATGGAATTCCCATTATTTCTAAAAAAAATGAATAGGCATATCTGTGGGGAAGTTTTTGTCTGGTTAAAAGTGCTATTACGCACACCATACTCCCAAATCGGAGTTATTTTTCAAACTTATTGTCTATGCATACGTCTGTGACAACCGTATTAGGCAAATCCAACCTGATAGAGGGTTATGGCAAAACCCACTGTATGTTGTCCAATGGTACTGAACCTACCATTAATAAAGCCTTATAATCTCCACGTTCCAGAATAACGTTATTGAGTGTTAAGGATATTCGAATCAACGGTTACCACATTGAAACCATTGAGAAAAATGAGTGGGATATCTTTGCATAACCTCCGAGTGTGCGGCTAGAAGCGTACATTGGAGAAATTGAAATATGTTAGCTAGAAGCTAAATAATTCAAGCAACTACTTGCTATGACATGACCATTTGAGACACCCATGTCAAAGTATGATGCACTGTATCCTCAATTCATCACAGGTGCATCCCCTTCTGAATAAGGGTCTTGTGTATAATGGCACATTATGCTAAGCTTACTCATAAGGAATGTTGTGCAAAGACTAGTACATATACCACCATTTTTCTGCACAGAATGCAAGGTAAATTTATGGACATATCCAACCACCATGCGGACTAGTTAAATATTAATGGTTTTGGTTGATGTATCAACAAAGTGATCACATTTATACTAATGTCCACAAGAAAACGCTGCTTTTGCTAAACTCTCACCCAGATCACGAAATTGAGGGTTTACCACTCGGATTATCCCATAAAGTCCATAAGACTTGATAATCCAGGAGAGTTTACATCGAAGTCTTTCGATGATTATTTCATATCCCTTGGGATTGATGCTGAACATATAGTTCCCTATGTTCACACCCAAGATGATCTTACAAATATAATCTTGGTAATGCGCAGCAAGCTTCTAATTTCTGTATGGGGCTATGCAATCTTGCATGCAGCTATGTTAGTCCCATTGAGGCCCACTGCTACCAACTTACTCTGCGTTACAGCTGGTGACTGGGTATGAACCTGATCTTTCGCACTTACACTTATTTGGGTATGCAGTCCTCGTGCCAATTATGTCGGCACAACTTACAAAATTGGGTCTTCAATGAAGGATGGGCATACATGTCGATTATGAGTCTCATCCATTATGTGCTCTTTAGAGCCGTTGACAGACGATCTCTTTACCGCTAGATTTACGGATTGCCACTTTGATGAGATAGTCTTCCCGCCGTTAGGGGGAGATAAGAACATGACCATTCCTGATGAACGACGTGACTTAACATGGAATGTCCCCACAGTGTCTCATCTTGATCCTAAACAGCACGAAAATAGTGAAGTGTGGACAATTATAGATCTACAGAGTATATAATACAATATGCCGGACACTTTCTCTGATCTTGCTAAAGTGACGAGATCATATATACCTGCTGCAAATGTGCTTGCAAGATAAAAGTCCATGTAGGATGTGTCGTCCCAGATGGACGAGGTACGACCATGGCGGCTAACCAGTCATATGTCACTGCCCAGAAGCGAGGTAGACTAGTAGGTTCGAAGGATTCTTATCCCCAGAAGAGGGTAAACTTGGCACAAACGAATCCTCTTGACATCACAATCTCAAACTGATTCATCTCATGAGATAAATCTGGATTATGGGTCTGTTCTATAAGAGACCATGTTGGGGGACGCTCCAACATTTGAACCCATTCCTAATAGAGAAATCTCAGTAAATTTAGTTGGATTTGGAATCTGGTTGAGATTATCATCGATGATATATTAGTAGTTTCGGTGGCCATCGAAACTATATTATGTGATGATCTCGAACCTTACTTTGTTGATCAATATCAACGAAGAGATGACTCGCTAAAAAGGAAATAAGCAATCCAGGTCGAATTGGATTCCTTAACAAAGAGAAAGGTGTTTGAGCCTGTTGTTCCTATACCTCCCCATGTTAAACCTGTAGAATTTAATGGGTATTTGTAAGGAAGCGTAATGAGAAAAACGAGATTGTGATACACAAGGCTAGTCTAGTGGCGCAAGAATTTTCTCAACGCCATGTGATTGATTACGAGGAGACGTATTCTCCCTTAATGGACGTCATAACGTTCCTGTAATAACCGCAAATTCCATTTAAATTTCGTATATTTGTGTTGAACGATTATTGTACGATAATATTTCATTTTTTTTTGAATTATTGAAGATTCGAAACGATTATTTTAACGAAAAGCTCGAAATGCTAGATTTGAGAAATCGATTTTTTATACGTGCAAAATTTGAGAAAACTTCCTTCATGAAAGTTGTAAAGGTCGTCGATACAAGTCCGTACATAGGCGGAACACAAAGATCGGATTTTTTCGGAATTAGTTATCGCATTTAGAAGAAAATTCCGAAATGTGTATATAGGGAAAAAAACCCTAAATTTTTTTGGAAACCCTCTTTTCTTCTCCCGGTCTCCCTTTCTTTTTTTGGAAAAAACTGTAGCTCTCTCTCTCTCTCCGCTCGGCCGAAAACCATAAAATAGAGCACGGAGAAACCGTGCTCCCTCTTTCTCATACGTCCACCTCAAGACCTCAAACCACCTCCATTAGCTTCGTCTCGACCTTGCACAGCTGTCAGAGATAGCCTTGCGCTGCGACACAGCCGCCGGCGGCGGCGGCGAGCACGGAACGGATAAAGCCCGATTTCGTTTCGATCTCGATATCTCAAGCTATAGGTCACTATTTCACGTGATTCTTGGCTCATTGAACTCACCTCAACTTCCTTAACAAGCACCAAGAGGGACCGGAACTGGGTCGATCATTTTCACGTTCGTCGGAGTTCGATTTCTTCAGATCGAAAAACAACCTTTCAATCTGGATATCTCGAGTTATACATGATCATTTCTTGTGATTCTTGGCCTGGTGAGTTCGCAATGAAGTTCAGAACAAGTTTCCAGAAGAGATCGAAGCGAGTTGTTGCAGTTTTTACGTCGGTTTCAAGCTCGCCGGATCTTAGAAAAATTCCGGCCGCCCGACTGTTTTTGGTACTTTTCGACACTTTCTCGTTATTTTCTAGTCTTGTGCTAGTCAGGAAAGTTGCTCAAAATGATGAAACGAAGGGGAGAAGCTCGGCCCCGACACCATTGATGGTGGTCGGTGGTGGCTCTGTCCCTAACTCCGACGGCCCTTTCCGGCCACCTCCGGATGTCTAAAAAATAGTTTCTATCCCTTTTATGATTCTATGTTTCAATACGATCATTTCGACATATTATACACAATTTTTGGATATCGTATGATTTAGTTATGACTTTTGAGATTTCGATCGATTTCGATCGTTAGATTTATGATCTGTGAAATTGGAACCGTCCGATGGACTTGTAGTTTTGATATGATGATCATATAACTATCCCAGTGGCTTTGTGTGGTCATGGGCAAAGATCTGACCGTTGGATCTTCGTATAAGTGTAAAACGGTGATTAGGGAGGCGATTCGTGAGGATTTGTCTGTCGGATTTTCTTATAAATTAGAATCAGGCCGTTAAATGGTCGTTTAGTTATGTTTTGGAATTATTGGCTAAATTCCAATCACATTTGATTAGGTGATTGACGGATTATATTTGGGTGAGCTGTGCCGGTATGGTTTATATTTTATTTGAAGACGCAGCGGGAGTCTCGAGGTTAGTAAAACTCACGTGGTTCATATTACGAACCGAGCGTTTAAAATTATTTATTTTTGTAATTGTGTGAAAAATATTTGTGGATTAAATATTTGTTTTAAAAATCACATGGACTTGATCTCTACCGTCCCAAGGTAAGTAAAATGAATTTTTAATTATACAAATGAATTTCACTATTTTATTGTGTGAACTATAGATGGTATTAGTGGTCATTCCTGAGTGAATGATTACGTGTATATATATATATATATATATATTTACGTGGAATATATATATTGATTAGTGTGATTTTGAGTGATGATATGATGATTTGGATTTTATTTCAAATGTTTAAATTTCATAATAATATTATGTATGTTGGATGAGTTGATTTAATTGTATGAAAACGTATTGTTGCACTATTTATGGATTTAGGGTCAATGTAGTGACCGGTATGGAGGGAATCGGATGCTCTAATCCTAGGTGGATGATGGGATAAGATTGGTTGAGTATGTACAATTATCGGACGTTCTAAATATATATATAAGTATACATATTGATGAAATACGATAAAAATAAATATGTCGGATGCCATAACCTAGGATAAGTGACGGGCTACGATTCAGTTAGAGCTCTAGTCTGTCAAATACCGTATTTTTATAAATACGATGTTGAGGTTTTGTGAAGAAAGATGTGAGTTAGGGTTTGGTGTTGATTTGTTGATTGATTGAGATTGTTGATTCCTTATGGATGTGAAATTGTTGAGTGTGATTTGAGTGGAAATACTTATGCTTTAATTAAACAACAGTCCTTTCTTTTTACTCATACGAGCTTTCATAAGCTTACTGGGTTTTGTGTTGTTGCAATTCTGGTACACTATTCAAATGGTGTAGCGGATATTCTTGCAGGTCAGGATAACGAGGGAGGTGACTGAGCTACTTAGGTGTTACAGCAGTTATTTTTATTTCATTGAGTTGTGAGGTTTGTGTGTTCATTTAGAGTTTTACAATTCATTTTGTATTTGAGTTGTAATAATTAACCGAGACTAAATTCGGTTTTGAATTTATTTTGTGTGGCAAGGTTGTTAAGAAAAGAAATTTTCAGGATGACTATTTTAAGTTGTAGTAATTCATATTTCGGATTTTGAATTTTTATTCTAAAATTAGGGGTGTGACAGTTCCGCTACCTAATCAGTTTGGTAGTTTTCGAAAAACTGAATATGCAGCTTATAAATGTGGTCACAGCTTATCTCTATGGGGATCACGATACAGACATATATATATATATATATATATATAAGTTCCTGAAGGACTTAATATACCCGATGCAAATAGTTCTAGACCAAGAAACACGCTCTTCATTAGTTTTGAGGCTTTCACTTTATGGATTGAAACAATCTAGACAGAGGTGGTATAACCGTCTAAGTGAATAATTGATCGGGATGAGATATGAGAATAATAAACTATGTCCATGCGTATTTATTAAGGAAACAAGTTCATAGTTTGCAATATGACAGTCTATGTCAAAGACATGAATTTGATTGATACTTCGGAAGAGATCAAGGAAACCGCAAAGCACTTGAAGTTGGAATTTGAGATGAAAAGCCTTGGGAGAACAAATTATTGTCTCGACCTGGATCCCGAGCACAGTGTAGATGAAATTTTGGTCCATCAACCAAATTACATCCATAAGGTATTAAGATGCTTTAATGAGGATAAAATCAAGCACACCCATGGTCGTCCTAAGTCTAGAGAGAACCGTATCGTCCTGTAGATGATAATGAAGACTCAAAGAGATATTGATATTGGTGCCAGAAGTCTCATATCTAAGTGCAATAAGTGCATTATTGTACTTGGATCAATGCCCTAGGCAAGACATCTCATTTGATGTGAACTTGTTAGCTAGATATAACTCTGCACGTACACGCCGCCACTGGAATGGTATAAAAGACATTTTTCGCTACCTTAGAGGTATGGCAGACATGGGCTTATTCTATCCCTACGCATCAAGGAATGGACCAAACCCCCTTTAATCCTCGGAATGATGCTTGCCTTGTTGGATATGCTGATATAGACTATCTATCAGACCCATACAAGGCACGTTCCAAACTAGTTATGTCTTTACCATTGGGAATACTAAAATTTCTTGGAGGTCTGCGAAACAGACCCTTGTTGCTAACTCTCTGAATCATGCTGAGATTCTACCCCTTCACGAAAATGTATGTGAATGTATATGGTTGAGAGCCATCACAAAAGCATGTTCGAAGCACATGTGGACTGCATTCCACCATTGATGAACCACCATTATTTACGAGGATAATGCTGCTTATATAGAGCAGATAAAGACGAGTTTCATCAAAGGAGACAACACCAAACATATTGCATAGAATTTCTCCTTCAATCAGCAACAACAGGAGCATCAAAAGATTGAAGTTAAGCAGATTTGATCTGAAGACCATCGTGTAGACTTCTTCACCAAGTCACTACCAAAGTCTACATTCTAGAAGCATGTCCAAAGTATTGGTCAACGTAAACTATCTGAATTACCTAACATGTAATTTTCAGGGGGAGTCGAAATCAGGGGAAGCATCCTGAAGCATACTCACTTGACCATCGTGTACTCTTTTTGTCCTTCGTCCAAGGTTATTTTGTGCCACTCGGTTTTGTTATCTGGCAAGGTTTTAATGAGGCAGATCTTTAGCATGATCACCCCACTTATACTACATCCTCAAGATGCTTTGATTCGACATATATGCATTTGCTCATCTTTTCCCTTTAACCATGAGTTTCTCTCATTGGGTTTACTGGGCAAGGTTTTGGTGTCGCAACTCTAATGCATCCCTCTCTAGACATACTATCTACTTATGGTGTTGATAAGAAGACTTCACCTATCTCTAAAGTTGTGATACTGCTACTCCACACTCAAGCGCGTTGTGCTCTTTTTCTTCTTCGACTAAGATTGTTTTTTTTTTTCCCACAGGGTTTTTATTACTTGGCAAGGTTTTCACGAGGCAACTTAGAAGCGCACAGCCTACGCAAGACTATTGACATGGAATATCTAAGGGGGAGTGTTGTAAATAATTATGGATAAATCACGTAAATAGATGTTGAGTAATAGGTGCCTATCCCTATAGATTGGTGATTGGTAGAATTGTCAATAGAGTAAAAGACGTTGCTATTAAACATTACCTTATTGTATACACCATATACTCCTATATAAACCTCCTCATAGTGAGATGAATATACACACATCTCATTCTCTGCGTCTAAACTCTTTCTCTTTTCTCAAATTATTTTATATTCGTTTTACAACAGATGTGGAATTATTAACTATAGGAAAAAAAAAAAAAGGAAGAAGACCGAATTGAAGATCACGGGGTGATTGCTTTGGTTGATATGACTTTCCACTAAATTTGTGATCAACATGTAATTTTTGCAAAGAAAATATCAAAATATCGAAAAAGGCTGATGAAGAAGATGAGGGGAAGCGTGAGAGTATACACGCGCGCACTAATAGCTTTGTCATGTAAATTTTGAAATTTTATAAAATAAAAATAATGTGTCAGTTTTTTATTATCCACGTTAGAGAGTTTGGATGAGCATGTAGATATCAGTTCAGATGTAAGTATTTTCCTTTAGGCATTTGGCCCAAATTAGTCTAGTTCTAGGTCGTAATCTCTTTGGACTTTCACTAATTATGAATTGAGGTCCTAGCCTAGGTATGCCTTATCATCGAAATGCTCTCTCCTGTTCCTAGTTTGCAAGTAGAAGAAAATATAAGATTCAAGAACGTGGGTTGATTCACTATTCAGCTATGAAATGCATTTACATCTGGCTTTCCCATGTAATTAGCAAATGCCAGTGTTCCATTAATATTCTATACTAGTAGGTAGAATATTAAGTACATTTAGTCTGCGTATTATGGTAGCGGCCATACATTTATACTAAATTTCTACCCCGAGCACACGCAATAGAGTCCTAGAACATCTTCTCTTCGGGTATGGTAATGGCGAAACACTTACACAAGACTTCTACCTCGACCACATGCAATTGAGCTCTAGAACAGCTTCTCTTGGAGTATGAACACGCATTGGTAGAAACTATAAACTTCAGATTTTTGCGAAAGTGAGAGAAACTGGTTCAACACCAAAACGAGGGAAGCAGTGACTATGATTCACACCACAAATGATTTCATTTCATGTCAATCATTGCCGGAGTTACACCTGTAGTCGAGCATTCTTGTCGTATACTACAAAAACAAACCTCGTTGATGGTCCGATTCCTTGGCTATCAATTTGATTCCAAATACTTTACAACTCATATCTAATCCACTCTCAGTCAAATGGCCCACGACCACAACAACCTGATTTGTGCCTCAGATTTTTTGGATTTGGATTTTTCCGGTAATGGAAATCTTGTACTTTTCCCCGAAAGAACCTCATCTTTAGTCTTTAGTTTTTGCTATTACCATGTCCACGGCCGACGTCGAGGATATGCAGACCAATTAGAAAGAAGACCAGTGCGATTAACAGCAATAACCAAATATTATCACTCTTAACCGTATTTTTTTAAGAGAAAAAAAAATTACAACACAGAGCATCTAACAACACAAAAACTAAATTGGTCTAAATTAAAAGCCGAGCAAGCTGAAAGATGAAGTTTGTCTCGCCATATAATCGCATCCGAAGATTGATGTCCAAGGGAGGCAATTGTGTCCGCCACGAAATTTGCTTCACGAGGAATATGAGAGAGAGATCTCCTCAAACATACTAGAGTGTCTTGGATGTCACGAACAAGAGAACGACTTTTCCAAGGAGGGTCACTAATCTTGTTAACACAATCGATCACCAGCTTTGAATCACCCTCCACTAGAATCTTAGAGCAGTTGAGATGCAGCGCATGGAGAAGACCATCTTTGAGCACGCTACACTCCGCCACAAGAACAGTAGTGGAGTCAATCTTCCTAGTTCCAGCCAGCATGGTTTCTAATGACGAAACCAGCTGCAGCCATCCTGTCATGCTTCACAGAGCCATCAAAATTGAGTTTGAATTTGTTCTCTGAGGGGGGAAGCCACCTGATCAGTCCACAGTTATTAACAGAGCTCTTCATGTGGGAAGGATTGTGAGCTCTATAAGAATTCCCAGCTGCAGCTGCTGTAATACCCGCAATTTTCATTTTAAATTCGAGTAATTGTATTGAATGATTATTGTGCGATTTCACGAATGTTGTTCGATAATATTTCACTTTTTCAATTATCGAAGGTTCGAAACGATTATTTTTAACGAAAAGCTTGAAATGCTCGGTTTGAGAAATCGACTTTTTCTACGTGCAAAATTTGGAGACACTTCCATCATGAAAGTTGTAGAGCTCGTCGATACGAGTCCGTACACGTGCTGAACACAAAGATCGGATTTTTTCTGAATTAGTTATTGATTTTAGAAGATTTTCTGAAACTTGTATATATAGAAAAAAACCCTAGAAATTTTTAGAAAACCCTATTTTTTTTCACCGGCCTCCCTTCCTTTTTTTTGGAAAGGAACTGTTCATTATCTCTCTCTCTCGCGTTTTCTCTCTCGGCCGAAAGCAAAAAAAACAAAGCACGGAGAAACCGTGCTCCCACTCTCTCCTCCGGCCCCCTCTCAAGCTGCAACCACCTCCAGGAGCTTCGCCTCAACCTTGCGCAGCTGCCAGAGGTAGCGGCGGCGAAGCCCGAACCGGATAGGCTCGTTTTCGGTTCGATCTCGATATCTCGAGTTATAGGTCACCATTTCACTTGATTCTTGGCCCATTGGACTCGTCTCAACTTCCTTTACAAGTACCAAGAAGGACCGGAGTTGGGTCGATCGTTTTCACATTCGTCGGAGCTCGACCCCGTTTATCGAAAAACCGCCTATCGATCCAAATATCTGGAGTTATACACGATCGTTTCTTGTGATTCTTCGCTTTGTGAGTTCGCAATGAAGTTCTGAACAAGTTTCCAAAAGAGATCGAAGCGAGTTGTTGCAGTTTTCACGTCGGTTTTTAAGCTCGCCGGATTCTGGAAAATTTCGGCCGCCGACTGTATTTGGTGATTTCTGATCCCTTCCATTCATTTTTTGGTCTTGTGCTAGTTATGAAAGTTGCTCAGAATGATGAAACGAAGGGGAGAAGCTCAACTCCGACATCATTGGCGGCGGCTCTGTCCCTAACTCCGGCGGCCCTTTCCGACCACCTCCGAGATCTAAAATTTAGTTTCTGTTCATTTTATGATTCTACGTTTCAATACGATCATTTCGGCGTATTATATGCATTTTTCAGATATCGTATGAATTAGTTATGAATTTTGTGATTTCGATCGTTAAATTTATGATCTGTGAAATTATGACCGTCCGATGAACTTGTAATTTTGATATGAAGATCATATGACTGTCCCAGAGGCTTTGTGTGGTCATGGGAGAAGATCCGACCGTTGGATCTTCATATATGTACAAAACGGTAATTAGGAGAGCGATTCGTGAAAATCCGCTCGTCGGATTTATTATAAATTAGAATGCAGGCCGTTAAATGGTAGTTCAATTATGTTTTGGAATTATTGGCTAAATTCGAATCACATTTGATTAGGTAATTGACGGATTGTATTTGAGTTGGCTATTTCGGCGTTATTTATATTTGTATTGAAGACGCAGCGGAAGTATCGAGGTGAGTAAAACTCACGTGGTTCATATTACGAACCGAGCGTTTTAAATTTATTTATTTTTGGTAATTGTGTGAAAAATATTTGCGGATTAAATATTTGTTTTAAAATTTCATGGACTTGAATCACCACGGTCCATAGGTAAGTAAAATGAATTTTAATTATACAAATGAATTTCATGATTTTCTTGTGTGAACTATAGATGGTATTAGTAGTCATTCCTGAGTGGATGATTACGTGTGTGTGTATATATATATATATATATATATTTATGTGGAAAATATATATTGATGAGTGGATTGTTGAGTCATGATATGATTGAGTTGAATTGTTGAATTGATTATATTTCAATTGTGTAATTTCATAATAATATTGTGTATGTTGGTTGGGTTGATTTCAGTATGTGATATTACATGTTGTGCTCATTTATGGGTTTAGGTCAACGTAGTGACCGGTGTGGGGTAATCGGACGCTCTAATCCTGGGTAGATGATGGGATACGATTGGTTGAGTATGTGAAATTATCAGACGTTCTAAATATGTATATAAGTTTACATACTGATGAAATACGATAATGATAAATATGTCGGATGCCATAACCTAGGTCAGGTGACGGGCTACGGTTCAGTTAGAGCTCTAGTCTGTCAAGTACCGTATTTTTATAAATACGATGTTGAGGTTTTGTGAAGAAATATGTGAGTTGGGGTTTGTCCTGATTTATTGAATTGGTATTTGATTTAGATTGTTGGTACTTCGTGGTTGTGGAAATGGTTGAGTGTTGATTTAAGTGGAAATAATTATGTTTAAGATAAACAACAGTTTCTTTCTTTTTACTCATACGAGCTTTCATAAGCTTACCTGGTTTTGTGTTGTTGCAATCCCAGTTACTATTCAAATGGTGTATCGGATATTCCTGCAGGTCAGGATTACTAGGGAGGTGACCGTGCTGCTTAGGTGTTACAGCAGTTATTGTGATTTCATTTAGTTGTGAGGTGTGTATGCTCATTTAGAGCTTTAGAGTTCATTTTGTATTAGAGTTGTAGTAATTAACCGAGACTAAATTCGGTTTGATTTTATTTCGTGTGATGAGGATGTTAAGAAAAGAAATTTTCAGGATGATTATTTGAGTTTGTGGTATTTTTCATGTTTCGGATTTTGAATGTTTATTTTAAAATTCGGGGCGTGACAGCTACAGCATGCACCACCATGTTCGGGTTAGAAGATATGTTCCTGAAGATGAGATTATTCTGGCTTGCCAGATTTTGCAACAAAGCACAATAGCATTCTCAATAAAGGTGAGATTTTTCGAAATGTTAAAAATCTGATGAAACCAATCAGAGATATTGTTAAAATTGCAAGGAAGATTGGAATCAGCAGTGAGTCTAGAAAAATTCCAAACTCTTGTGGTAAAGGGGCAAGAGCAAAATAAATGGTTAATATCTTCCAAACCGAAATGGCATAGATCACAGTTGGTACCAAAGCTGTTATTAAAACGAGCAATTCTTACTTTAGTTTTCAATCTACCCCTCACAAGCAGCCAAGCAAAGATTTTTGCCTTGGGAGGGATATTTAATTTCCAAATAACATTCATTATCTTGGCATTCAAATGAGGTTGAGTATCACTACATTGCATCCAAGTAGCAGATTTTATAGAAAATTGTCCATTGGCAGCAGGGCCGGCCCCAAACAAACTCATCCTTAAAATCACTAAAAGGAATAGGAATACTAAGAATAGTATTAATAGTATTCTGATCTAAAACAAGTCCAAGTTTAGGAA
This sequence comes from Rosa persica, assembly GCA_025331145.1. Lineage (NCBI taxonomy): Eukaryota > Viridiplantae > Streptophyta > Magnoliopsida > Rosales > Rosaceae > Rosa > Rosa persica. The sequence goes on from WFKR01000005.1 coordinate 56,656,472, forward strand.
CATTCCAACAACCATTCTGAATATAGTCACACACTTTCTCATTCAAATCAACACGATCTCTAACATTTGTATCAACAAGGTTAATAAGAGGAAAAGGAAAAACCCAATTAAATGTCCAAAACATAATATCCTGACCATCTCCAACAATCCATCTCATACCCTATAAGATAAGATCTCTAGAATCCAAAATACTTTTCCAAGCCAAAGAGTGATTGGCTTGATTGTTTAAAGCAAAGAACGAATGTTTCCTAAGATACTATCTCCTAACAAGCTCAACCCACCAGTTGTTAGGGTTGGTGAGGACTTTCCATCCTAATTTAGCTAAAGCAGCCTTGTTGAAGAAGGCAGCAGGTCTAATTCCAAGACCTCCAGCAGATATAGGAAGACAAACCTGACTCCAAGCAACTGGAGGAGAATGGGCATCCTTCCGCCAGAAGAAATAATGTTATGGATCTTTCCAAAAAATAATGTTATGGATACCCAAAATGGTAGATCTGTGTTTGATCCCAAGGATATTAGAAATAACAACTTTTCTATTGGCCAAAACTTTAATAGAGAAATAGATCGAAGACTTATCTAAGTTGATCTTCTGTCCAGAGGCTTTGACAAATCTGGTTAGAATAGTCTTTAAGTTATTTGGTGCAAACGAAGTGGCCCTGCCAAAGATTAAACAATCGTTAGCAAACATCAAATTAGAAATTCTGAATCCTCCTGCAGAGGAGAGGAGACCAATGTGATTTTTTGTTCTCACAGAAGCACTGTTCAAATGTCTTATAAGTGGTTCCATACAAAGAATGAAGATATAAGGGGAGAGAGGGTCTCCCTGTCTCAAGCGCCTAGAAGGGGTAAAGTGTCCTTCTTGTTTCCCATTAATAATAAGAGAGAAAGAAACAGAAGAAATGCACTCGATTACAATCTCAATCCAACTAGAATGGTAACCAAATCTAGCAAGACAACATCTAATATAGTCCCAATTTAGATAGTCATAAGCTTTTTCAAGATCAAGCTTAACAGCCATTGCTCCATCAGTCGTTTTGGTTTTGTTAAAATTTGAGAACATCTCATGGGCCACTAATATATTATCCAGGATAGATCTTCCAGGAGCAAAGGCCCCCTGGTTTCGAAATACATTTATATAAGATCTTCCTCAATCTAGTAACTATAATTTTCGAAATCACCTTGTAAGCCACATTGCAAAGGCTTATTGGTCTGTAATGAGATACTAGGTCAGGTTTTTCAACTTTAGGGATTAAGGCAATATTAGTATGATTCAACAAGTTTAAAGAAGACTTGTTCAAAAAGAAATCACAAGCAAGAGAAGAGAGACTTCCCTTGATTACTTCCCAATGTTTCTGGTAGAATATGGCGTGAATGCCATCAGGTCCTGGGGCTTTTAGGGCACCAATAGAATTAACTGCATTCAAAATTTCATCTTGAGAAACTTCTTTTAATAATCTATTGTTATCTATTGTTATCTCCAGAAGCTTGGTTAATAACCTTGTATCTTTTCTGAAAATCCTGCACAAAGAGATCAGCAATATCGTTATGGTTCTCAAGCCAAAATCCTGCATCATTCTTGATTCTACTAATCTTATTTGTTTTCTTCCTTATAGTAGCTTTAGTTTGGAAAATCTAGTATTCTTGTCACCAAGAGCTAGCCAATTAGCTTTAGCTCGTTAAGCCCAAAAAATCTCTTCATTTCTTTAAACCTCTAATAAATAATTATTGAGTTGAAACACCTTCTTCTGAAGGAAATAAGAATGAGGAAAAAGCATGAGTTGATCCTGATAGAACTTAACATCATTATGCAATTGGTTAAGTTTCTTAGAAATGGTACCAAAAACATGTCTGTTCCAAAGAGTAAGTTGGTGACCAAAGGCACCAGTAATAGCAACCAAATTCTTAATAGGATCCGAATAAATTCTATTAGACCAAATTCTTTTAGTGATATCAATGAAGTCAGGATGAGACAACCAAGCTGCTAATACTAGTGCTAGACAAAGTATTCAAAATAATTGGGCCATGATCAGAGCCCACCATGGGCAGATTCTCAAGTTTGTAATCTGGAAATAAATTAAGCCAACAACAGTTGGCAACAGCTCTATCTAATCTTTCAAAGCTTATAGTGTGAAGGGGAGACCTTCAGCCTTCAAGGAAGTAACTTGAATATCATTCAAAAATCTAATAAAGTTCCAAGGGGAATTCCCACCAATTTCTTCATAAGCAATGACATTGTTAAAATCTCCGATCAAAAGTCTTGGGAAATTACTATGAGCATGAATGTTCTTAAGTATGCTAGGTAATCTCACTTTATAAAGAGGGGCCGTGACCACTTACCCAATTTTAGCCTAAATATTGTCCACTTACTCCACTTGTTTTTTAATCCCATTTACCCAATCTAAGAGTGTTTGACAGTATTGCCCTCATACTCTCTCTCTCTGTTCATTGCAGGAACCTCACCAAGACCCTCCGATTACGTCCTCTGCAACCTCCAAGTCCGATTACTTCCTCTTCTTTATCTTTCTCCGTCGTCCCTCTGCCCTCAATCTCCGATCGGCGGTGTGCTGGATCGGTTGCTGTTGCAGTCGACCTCAATTGCATCTCTGATCCCCAGAACCACCGCCATGCAAAGAAGACGCAAGAAGAAGAGAATTGTCACAATTGCAGCCTCTGCAAGCCATGAAGTTCAGGTCTGGGTTTTGTTCCGGGTCGGGACTCGCACCGGCATCGTCTGTCCCCCCAATAAAGACAAAAGAATATTGCCTCCCAATAATATGTCTACTAGGGGGCAATAATCACTGCATTGTTTATTAAAGCACACTAATCTGTTGTTGATTGAAAATGGAGTGCCTTTTTGGTGGTCTATTGGGGGGTAATAGATAGATTATTGCCCCCAATAATTTCTTAACTATGGTTCATTTATTGCTGAAATTAGAGCTTTGATAAGTCTTATGTTATTTTGAGTTTATTAAAGTACAATAATCTGTCAATGATAGAAACTGATGATTTTTGGAGTGGTCTACTGGGGGGCAATAGACAGATTATTTTTGTAACGTCCCGAACCAAAATTTACCAACCAGAAATTAAATTTGAGGTGGGCAAATTTACTTTATGCTGACAATACAAATTCAACTACTTAAGTTGTGCTCTTCGTTTACTTGAAGCATAAAACTCATCGATAACCGAATTTGAATCAATAGTATCAACAATTTCTCTCTCAATATGCACTGTCATTAAATCTGCAAGAAAATCATCACTCATCTTACTTCGAAGTCGGTTCTTAATGAGCTTCATGGCTGAAAATGCTCTCTCAGTTGTAGCCGTAGAAACAAGAAGAGTCATCACTAGACGGACTAGTCTCTCAATCAACAAGAATGGTGTCCTTGTGTTAACAAATTCTTGACATAGCTCAGAAATGGTGCATAAATCTTGATATTCTAAAAATTCAGAGAATTGATACTCAAAATGCTCCAATTGGTCTCTTAGATCATTCAAATCAGGCACATCATGAGGATAGAATTTCTCAGCCAAACAACATATTTTGTCAATGTCAAAAAGATTGAAAATCAAATTGAGGATCCAATGCAGAACTAAGAATCAAGAGTTCCCTTGTTTGCTCATTGAATCTACTGTTCAGTTCCATCATTTGAAAATCAATTACGGCATTGAATATGTCAACACGATAATAATGCTCAACAGTGACACAATTTTGTTGTTGAAAAAGACGACCCGTACCTTCCATATGGCAAGCACTAAAATCTGGAGCAGCAATTGTATGTGCGTCACAAAACGATACAACATTAGCAAAGAAATTAACCCAACCATCTTCCCTCAACATTTGAAGACGACCCTTCATACTAGAAACTAGATTCATACATTTATGATCTCTTGAGACTGTTCTTGCAGTGAGTTACAAAGAGCATTTGTGATTCCCATGGTTTTGTCCAACAATATTAAGCAAAATACAAAGTCAAATGATCTTAGAGCATTAGAAGTACCCAAATCTTCCCCATGTATTTTTCCATTGAGTCCATTATCTATCATGTTTTTCAAAACTGAACTAGTTGTGTTATACAATTTCATCAAGTTCTTGATAGAATAATACCTTGAACTCCACCGAGTAGCTCCAGCTCTTTGCAAATTACCTGTCTGATTAGTTCCCTTTCCAGTTTCAAGTCCACCAGCAGCAATTTGTTCCACAACTTGAACTTCTTGAATAGATTTTACTCTCAGAAACACGCTTAGCAAATGAGTCAACAACATTAATCATACTAGTCAGCATTTGAAAGAATAAATAGACAACACCCACATCTTTAGCTGCAGCATTTAAAGCTAGTTGTAGGCAGTGAGCAAAATAATGTACATAATATGCTTATGGACATTTTTGCAAAAATAGTGCTTACAATCCATTCCACTCATCACGCATGTTGCTAGCACCATCATATCTTTGGCCACGCAAATTTTCAACTTGAAGATTGTATTCAGTAAGAACATTGTCTATCTTACTCTTAAGAGTTGCAGCACAAGTATCACTAACACTTACAACATGGAAGAATCGTTCACAAACAAACCCATGAGAATCAACAAATCTCAAGATAATTGCCATTTGTTCCTTCTTAGATTCATCAAGTGCTTCATCAACAAGCAGACAAAACTTAGCCTCCCCAACCTCTTCACGAATTTTTCTTCTAACTCTATTGGCCAAAATACTAAGAATTTCTTTTTGAATCTTTGGTGAAGTATAAGTTGCATTTTGAGGGGCATTTTCTAAGGTGACTTTTGCAACTTCCTCATTCATTCTCCCATAGGAATCCACCACCTCAATAACATTTCCACAATTAGATGACTCAGCAGATTCATCATCACCTCAAAAAGCAAGTGCTTGTTTTGCTAACAATCTTACAGCCTCTATAGTAGCCTTGAGCCTCAACCGATTTCACTGTACCAATTCCGGCGGTTGTGAATTTGATGACTTTATCAATATGTCCACACACATGTTTTAAGCCCAACATATCTTGCATAGACTTATGATGTGGGGAGCTGGTCTTCCCTACATGCTTTTTAAAGCAACATTGAACTCCACCGATCTTTCTTCAATTGTTAAACCCATAAGAAGTGAACAAAGGATGCCTCGGAGAATTGCTATAAAAAAGAAAGCATGGAAAACAAAATGCCTTATCATTCTCATCAGAGTACTCAAGCCAAGGATATTTTTCGAACCACTTCCCATTAAATCTGCGATCTTGATCTCCACAAAGTGTTGTATACTCTTCTAATTTTGGCTGATAGGGACCATAAAGTATATATTTTCTTCAAACCTCATCACGATCATTAATAGGATATGATGACATTGGAGGGCGTTTTCCCGGATCACGTTCAATGTGATTAACATCAATTTCACGGGACTCAACTCTTACAGAATAAAAAGGTTCTTGCTCATCAACCGAACATGGAATATCACCCATAACAACATCATTTTTCAGAAAATATGAATTTACTTTCTTCTGAACTTTTCGTGGCTTAGAATTTTGATGTTGATCTGTCATTAGAAACAAAACCTAGAAAAAAGATAACATGAAAACAATCAATCTTAAGTTGCTAACTATCATGGGCAATTGGGCATTTGGGTATTAATAATAGAAATTTAATATCATTTTTTAGGGATCAATAAATTTAATTACTTACATCAAGAAATCGATAAATACTCAAATTCTAACATGAATTACTCAAATCTAACATAAATTACATTCTAATTTCGTCAAAAATTTCATTCTAGAAGAGAAATTAAAGTGTAATATCTTAGCAAGGTTGAGGCTTGAGAGAGTTAGAATGAGAGCAGGAACGGATGTAAGGGGAGGCTGAGGTGTGCAAAGACAATTAGAGAAGTAAGAGTTGAGAAAAAGAGATGCAAAACTGGGTAGAGAGAAAGAGGATACAGAAAACTGAAAAGGAGGAGAAAAGAACGAGACAGAAAAGTGAAAAGGAGGAGAGAAGTAGGAGAAAAGTCTTTGCAGTCTAAAACCTAACTTAATCATACATATATATATAATAATTTTTTTTCCCCAAAATGTTGGGGTGTGATGCAGCACACCTCAGCCCCCCCTTACATTCGTGCCTGGTTGGAGATATGTAGCATTAACTTTTGGACATGCATAGTTGATATATATATATATATATATATATATATATATATATATATAGATAGGCCAGATTTTGATTGCAGTACTGCTAGCTATTTTGCTATGTTGTTTAGTTGGTTGCCCACATGGTGTAGTACTTCTGGTTTATTAGCAAGCAATACTACATGCATATATTTTGCTGGCTACCCGGATTAGTAGATATAGGTCATTTAGAACTGATGCTGATGATTAGGTTTGTGTATATGAGACAATGGTGGATTAATGGAAATTGCAATGAATGATTTTAGATGTGGATTTTTTGGTTTCAAGAATAGCCAATTTTAATTTCCAGTATGCATGCATACCAATTGTACAGGGGACTGCTAAAATGTGTCCTCACAAACTGCAAGCTACAACAAAAGCACACCAAAATGTGTCGTTGCAACTGCACAGACACAACACAAAAACCAATAAGAAGTCTATTGTCTTTTTGACAATGGAACAACAACAAATTATAGTCTGAAAGGCAAAACAACAACATAAGTTAGATGAAATATTGACTAAAGTGTATAACAACAACAAATCAGTGTGATTGGACGTCATTACAGACAATATAAAACACGTACTATTAGTGGTCATTTTTATATGCAGACCACAAATATTTGATGTCTAAATAATCTCAAAAGACAGTAAATTATCGTCGTAATGAGACTGACATAATAGAAAGAATATGATATCTATTGTCTAAACCATTTCCCAACATCACATATGTATAATTTCAAAATCTTTCACACAAAACTTCAATGTCATACAAACTTATCCTAGAATGATACTTAATTGTCCTTTAATGCTCTTTACGACCACATATAATTGTCGTTTAAATTAAATTGGCATAACCTTTAAGTGTTGTTGTATGAGAGAAGACACTACATATGAGTCTTCATATTTCTTATTTAAGGGCATTCAAACCACACAAATAAGTGTTGCAAATATGCTTCACACAATAGTATTTAAAAAATATTGTGGTTGTTTTGTTTATCAGACAATACAAAACTGTTGTTTGGATGCTTTTAAGGATACAGATCACAATGTTCCCAAAATGCAAAACTCATCAGACAACACATGACTTTTATTTTTTTATGTTGTCTGAAAAATCAGTCGACAGAAGTGTATCGTCTGATGCCCTCAAGAGACGACACCGTACTAGACAACATATTTTTGTTCATTCATACGACAGAACAATTCTGTCGTCTGAAGGCCTTTTTGGCATATTGATAAGGTGGAATAGCAGCTCAACTAAATCTGTAGCAAGCAGGAAGCCCTTTCCCCCATCATCTTAAGAGTAGCGTTATAAACCCACTAACGCTTGACTTGGGAACTTACACAACACTGCTATGCACTAAACAAGATTAACTCAGACTCACCATTAAATACTTGATAAGATGAATAATAGAGGTGAGCAATCAATTCCTACTCCACTTATTACAACTTCAACACTCCTTAACCTAGACATCAGAGAATCTTTTGCAGGTATCCTCCCTCTTCTAGCTTAACTTGTTAATGCCGATCAAAATCCTGAAGGCATAAAAACAACCTCTTCAATAAGAAGCATTTACTCTTACTCTAGTCAGTAAGGTAGGTGAGGAAATCTTCTACTGAATTTTTCCGCACCAACAAAAAAATGTCCAACTCGCTAGTCATGTGAGTGGTTTCTTTTTCGCGTTTTTTTTTATTTAAAAAAAAATTGAAAGATTTCTAGGAGGGAAAATGTGAAAATCTGTTTTGAAATGTCGTTGGGACTAAGTAACAAAACAAAGCCGTTTTGGCAACTTGATATAATAAACCCTGAAGTGGCTCTCTTTCTTCTCCTCTGGTCCGGAGCTGCGAAACCAAACAGTTTGAATCGACCAGTAAACCCTAAATCTTAAACCTAACAGGTTAGTAATCAGGGACAAAACCACTACAAGGGTAGTAGCCCAAGGAAAAATTTGGGCCAAAATCTGCCAAGTAGGCATCTGGAAAGCCACCGAGCCACCTCCCCTTTCAGTCTCGAGCCACCGAGTCATCTCCACTGCGAGTCTGCATTTCTGATCTCTACGACTCCTTGAAGGCTTCAATCCCTGAATCTTAGGTAAACACCATAAACTGATTACCCAGTACCCATGATGCTGATGATGTTTGATAATTGGGAATGGCTTATCCAGATTCTTGAATCGTGATGTTTGGTGTTTAGGGAACTGATTACCCAACAGTCCAAAACCACCCATGCTAAGAGCTTCTGTCTGATTGCTGCTGTAAATGAAGAGGCAAAATCTCTCCATGTCAAGTGGTGCTCTGATACCAATTTCTCTTCTTTTCGGATTTATGAGTTTTGGTTATTCTGGAAATTGGATGTGTTGATAATGTATGAGTTCTGCAACGATTTTGATTGCTTAGAATTGGATGTGTGCAGTTTGAATGATGTGCAATTGGATGTGTTAAGATTGAGTTTGATATTATAGCAGCCATTTAATTCTATCTGTTAGAGCAAAATTCCTACATTTAATTCTGTCTGTTTAGAGCAGTCATGTATTCTAATATGTAACATATGAATGTAAAGTTACTTCTCAGCAATATGCAATGCTAACATAATTTGTTGGAATGTAACATATGAGAGGAATATATGCAATCTGGTACTAGTAGTAGTAGCAAAGATGTTAGTTTCCCTTTTCCTTGATTAGAAAGAATTTATGTGACTTGGTATGTATGATCTTTGTTCTTGTTTCCTAGAAATTTTACTTCAAGCCTACACTAATCCATTTGGTTTCATTTTAAGTTTTGTACTGAAGGAAGTGATTTGGTTGTATGTTGTTTTAATCGGGTGCATGTGAGGCTACTGTATTCATGAGTTGATGGCTTTAATTTCTGGGGGTTTTAGTTGGAAACCCAAGTGCCCAGATTTGCTTGTTTGGCAGCCCTTTAGTTAAAATTATAATTTTTTGTTTCTTATCTTTAAATCTTATATCTTTGTTATCTTGTGAGTGTTGTTAGTGCTGCTCGAGTATTAGCCCTTAGTGCTGTTTATCAAAGCCTGCTTATCATGCTTTCTTCGCTCTTCCTCTTTCTGTATAGCTAAAATTAGCCTAATCCATTTTCAATTCCTGGCTACGTCCCTGTTAGTAACTCCTGTTTTCAGTTTCTTTCATTGCTCGCTAGTTATTGAATTGAACTTTAATATTTTTTCAAGTTTATCTGAAAACACTTATTGGATTATCTTCATCATAATTGAGCTACAATTGGTTTCTTAAGTGAGAAATATTTCTGATTTTTCATTGGATATATGGCTGAACTGGTTTCTGATTAATGGGTTAGTTTTTCAAGATTACCCACCACCTGAATCTCAAAACCCTAATACCCAAGCAAAGGAATGCCCACCAGTTTGACCGAATGCCCAATCAGAAACTACCTCAATTCACCACTTTCTTTGTAAGAAATTTTAACTATTTTTGTCCCAGAACACCCATCAAGTTACCATTGCCCTTTCTGTCAAGGGGGCCCTTAAACTAGATAAGTGTACTGTAAACTTATTGCCTCATCTACTTTACTGTTACAATTTATAGGAATACAGTGGGATTTCATAAGAGTGAGGACACAATGATATTTGCTCTTAAGATGAATTTAAATCCGGTGACTTAACACTTCGTCCTTGCTTTTCTTGCGAATCATGAAGATTTCCTCATTGGATTACAACTACATCTCTTTTATTTGAGTCTGTCTTGGATTGTGAAGTTTTTGTTAGGAATGCGCTTATATGGATGTATTCTTGGTGGGGACATTTGATTGAAGCTATAAGTGTGTATGATGATTTTTCACGACTAATCATCTGGTGTTATGGAATGCAGTACAGTATCAGGTTATTCTCAAGATGGAAATCATGGGCGTGAACTGATTTTCATCTTCAATGAAATTGAGAAACAATGAATGGAACTTGATCATGTCTCACTATGTAGTGCATTTCAGCTAGCAGTCATGAAAAGAATATGGACCTTGGGAGACAGATATTTTGCTTTAGCATAAAATCAGGATATGAAATCATGTTTTGATTGTAATGGATCACTCTCGACCTATTAAACGTTTGAGGTTATTTAAGATGCAAGGTGGGTATTGAATTCATGAAATGATCAGAGTGTAGCGCCTTGTACTATAATTTTTATAGATGAAGAAGATGTCTTCTCTGCATTTAATGATAAGCGGTTACATATGTTGGACTAATCCATGCTATATCAACTAGGAACTTGGAGGAAGTAGGCAGATGATCTATGGGTTTTGCATAATGACTGGCTTTCTGCCAAAGCATAATGTTTGCAATAGCTTATCATATATGCTACTTTTGAGTCCATGCTTTACCATAATATGCTAATTTTTAGTCCATGCTTGACTCTATCATGGTTTTTGATGAGTTGAACCATAGAGAAATCAAACTGTCAAAGACTTTGATATCAGGTTATGCTTCTAACAGGCTATGTCAGAATGCAGTAAAGACATTCTTATTACCAATTATGGAACTTAAGCCAAACAATTATGCATTTGGTCCTCTCGTAAGAGCAAGGGCACCGGTGTTGGATTGCCCGGGCAAAAACAGAGAATGATGATGTGGTGACCGGGCTAAGGAGAAAAAGGGCTTCCACTGGCCCAAGCTTGACCGGGCAAGGCTTGCCCTTCCATGCCCAAAGCCAAAAAAAGGGGCAAGCCCGTGACTAATTCCATGACCCAGTCTGCCTAGCTGCCAGCTCGGCTCGAGGAACCCACATGGCTGACGTCACCCACTGACGCGCAGAGAGAGACTCGCCGGAAGAGAGCGTGGAACGCACGGACGATGCAGAGCGAGCAGCAGTGCGTGTGGCGCAGTTTTTTGTCGTGTAGCGACAGAGGGGGGGCCGGGCAACGCCACGTGGAAACTAGCCGTTGGCCGAACAGAAATTTTGAATCCAACGGTCCTTTAATCTAGGCCGTTGATTTCAACTGAAACAGTGATCCAATGGTAATGAAGGAATAGTGAAAATTAAAAATAGCTAACGGTAAGAAAAAAATATGTAAAAAATTCTAAAAATCATACGAAAAATTTCTCTATAAATACTTACAATTTTTTCTAACATCTCACACCCAAAATACTAGAGTTCATAGTTACACCTTCCTCCTCTTTATATAGCTCTCATCATCCATATTTTTCATTATCCACTATGGCCGAACAAAGGGGAAACACACGTCCAGTGGTCGGACAAGAGGGAGATTAAAGTGAAGATACCCAAGATAAAAGGAGATGGACGGGTGAGGAAGATGTTCAATTGTGGAAGTCTTGGAAAGTTGTAAGCCAATGTCCGGCTGTGGGCACAAATCAGAAAAAAAAAACGACTTATGGATGCACGTGAAGCGACATTTTGACGCAAATTGGCCGCATAGCCAATCAGCCCAATCTTTGCAGGGAAGGTGGAAAAATTTGAAGATTGAACTCTTTGAGTGGCATTGTGCATTAAGGCAAGCAAGGCAAGCGAAAAATTGGTACAAGAGCGGTTCAAATGCGGTTGATGAGGTATGTATTTGTTGATAAATCATTTAATTTGTTGATACATTATAGTAAAATATTACATGATAAATAATGTAGTAATTATAATATCGTTTTAATTGTAATAATTGTTTTTCGCTATAATTAAAATATTTAGTTGATAAATAATGATGTAATTACCAAGATATTTATATTTGTACTTATCGAGTTTTATTGTAAAACGGTGAGATACATTCTTATTAAAATTATGACCTTTATATTTTTTGATAAATCATTTAATTTGTTGATACATTATTGTAAAATATTACATGATAAATAATGATGTAATTACCACGATATTTATATTTGTACTTATTGAGTTTTATTGTAAAACGGTGAGATACATTTTTATTAAAATTATGACCTTTATATTTTTTGATAAATCATTTAATTTGTTGATACATTATAGTACAATATTACATGATAAATAATGTAGTAATTATAATATCGTTTTAATTGTAATAATTGTTTTTCACTATAATTAAAATAATTAGTTGATAAATAATGATGTAATTACCACCATATTTATATTTGTACTTATTGAGTTTTATTGTAAAACGGTGAGATACATTTTTATTAAAATTATGACCTTTATATTTTTTGATAAATCATTTAATTTGTTGATACATTATAGTAAAATATTACATGATAATAATGTAGTAATTATAATATCGTTTTAATTGTAATAATTGTTTTTCGCTATAATTAAAATAATTAGTTGATAAATAATGATGTAATTACCACCATATTTATATTTGTACTTATTGAGTTTTATTGTAAAACGGTGAGATACATTCTTATTAAAATTATGACCTTTATATTTGTACGTACTGATTTTTTTTTTTTTTTAATTACGTAGCAAGATGAAGCACAAAAATTGTGGCATGCCGGCATGAAGAGAAAAACTGGGAAGGCCAAAAGACACAATTTTCAGAGTTTTGATAGTTACACTGTTGTGGAGGGCTTTGCACAATTTAAAGACATCCCTAGCCATACATTCGGAGGAACATCAAATGTAGGAAGTCATCACCAGCACACACAACCAATTGCTGAAAATTCCCCCATCAACTTGGACCTGGATGTAGATGAGGTAATTGCTCGTGAAACTGCAGATCCTAATGTGAGGCCTCAAGGAAGGAAGGCTGCGAAAGAAGCAATACGAAAAGGAAAGAAGGTAGCGAAAGATCAAAGTCCTTTGTCAAGCAGCCTCGAGAGTATAGCGAACAACCAAATAGAGGCAACCAAGGGCAAGAAAAAACTCGATGACGAATTCGCTCGAAGTCTCCAAGAGGAAGAGAAAAGAGCATGTATCCTCTTGCAAATCGAAATGCGAAAAGAGCAACTCTATTTCAAGAAAGGCAAGATCGAATTAAAGAGAGGGAAGAGCGTATTATGGAGATGGATACAAGTAAAATGACGCCAAATAAAAAACGTTATTGGTCAAGAAAACAAAAGAAGATTACAGACAAAGAAGATCTTGGTGAGCAGACGCCACCTTCTATGGGTGGATGCTATCCGCAACCCAATTTTGGTGGTGCATTCCCGCAACCCAATTTTGGTGGTGCATACTCACAACCTCCTTACCCCGGTGCATACCCACAACCTCCTTTCCCCGGTGCATACCCACAACCCCCTTGCCCCGATCCATTCCCACAACCTCCCTTAACCGGTGGATTCCCACAACCCTCTTACCCCGGTAGATTCCCACAACCCCCGTACCCCGGTGGATACTATCCGCAACCACCTTACCCCGGGGGATATCCTATACAACCACAATTTTCACCTTTCTCTACGGGTGATTCCACCAACCCTAACCCTAATGATGAGCCTTCAAACACAAATTGGATTTCTAGAGAGGATGAGGATTATGATTTGAATAATTAGGTTATTATGCATGTTTGTAATTGTATTGTACTTTTTCCTAGTTTTTCATTTATGTAAGCGACAATTTAATGAAATAAAAGTTGTATTTCGAAATTCCACATATTAAAGCACACACCTATATTCAAAATCATAGCACATAATAAACATAAAACAGGCCAAATTCAAATCACATTGACATAAAAAACATAGACATTGCCCACAAAATATTTTTGAAAAAAGTAAATTGCATAATTATGGCATTAATTATCTATAAATATTCATTATTATCATTAAATATATTTTATTTTTTAATGTTTTTTAAAAATCCTATGAACAGTAAATGTGAATAGTAGCTTGACTGGTCGAATTCTTGACTTATCGACTTTGCCTTTTCTTGACTACGGGTGCACTTGCTCTAAGTGCAATTAGTCGTGCTCAGGTTATTTCTCTGAAATACAGCCAACAAACGCAGCTCTTTTCTGATAAAGCTTGGACTATTGACTGATCTAAGGTTTGAGTATGACCAGATATGTATGCAAAGTGAGGAAGCAATTGAGAGTCCCAAATAGTTTGAGTGTGACACCTCATAGAAATCAGTTTGCGTCGGCTGTAGTACTCTCTGGATATGCAGGGCATGGAGAATATAACTCAGTGACAGAAATATTCAAGGAGATGGTAAAAGAAGGTATGAGACCTGGTTCAGTCACATGTCTTTCTCTACTTACTGTCTATGAGGGAGTGGTTGAGATTGGCCATCAGCTCTTTCAATGAATGGCCAAGGACTATCAGACAGAACCATCTCCTCTACATTAGTTTATTGGTATGGGGACGTGTTAGCATGTGGCAGAAATTGGAGAAAGCAGAGAAATTAGTAGGTCAGATTCTAGGATAGACAGGGTGTTCTCTATTGCAAAGTTGTCTTAGGTTCAGCAAGCAGCAGACGTTTTGATGGGACTAGGGCCAAGTAAACCAGGTTCTTATGGGTTGTTTTCAACTTGTATGCAGAGAATGGGAAGGAGACATGGTGAACATAAGGAACTGTATGAAATAGGAGAGTTAGAAAAGAAGTGGGGTTTAGTTGGGTAGATAGCATTGGTTATTGCTTGGGCGATACCTCCCACAGACAATCTGGGGAGATATGTCAGGAAAAATGTGTAGGATAGAAATGAAAGTTTTAAGCGAGAACATGCGGGAGATAAGCTCACTGAAAACAGGCACATTTTCAGTGTCTGTGCGGTGAAGTCTTGAATTAGTACATTTAATCAAATTTTTAACATTCAGATTTAGTTGATTTTCTCTTGCTCTATTCATTTTCTTGGATGTAGTTTCAACATGTAAAATCATAATTGATGAATTGGTACAACTGTTGCATTATTTTAAATCACAGTGCTCTGAAAGTGTAACTATACAAACAGGCATTTTAATTAGTTCTTATAGTTCAATTCATGGTTTTCAATTAATTATATTGTTAGCAAATTCTACAATACAACCGAGTATGGCATACATGTTTTGGGTCATCATTATTTAACCAGATCAAGATTTCATTATAGATGATCATTTCCTGTAACAGGTGAATATCCTTTCTGATATCATGCAAACAAAAAATTGACCTTAGTAGACAAAGATGATTACCCAATTAGGGCGGTATGTATACTGGATTGTATCGAAGGTCTTTTAGATAGATATTAGTGTGAAGCAACAACTTAATTAAGTTACAGTTTAGTTATCGCTTCATTGGATTTAAATTACGTTTTATTACTTCTTATGTAGTTTGTTGGTTCTTTTCTATTTGATGTTTTCAGTTTGAAAATTCTACTTAGGAAGAGTTCATCCTTAACTAGACTCGAAAGCTCTTTTTGTTGTAAGTAGTTATGGCTAAGATCATGTAAATAAATGGAGTCATATGGCTAATATCATGTAAGTAGAGGAGAGTCATATATGTCTTTCATTATAGATTAGTGATTGATAGGATTGTGAATAGGAGTAATTGACGTTGGTATTAAATGTTGCCTATTTGTATACATCATGTACTCCTATATAAACCCCCTCATGGTGAGATGAATAGACACAATTCTCTCTGCAATTTCATTCTCCTACAACATGTTATCAGCGCGAGCCCTAACGAAAATCCAAAACCAGAAAATTCTTCAACATCATTTTTTCCACTGTTGCACCTAGCCCGTCCTAGACTACCCGCTGCTGCCCACCTGCGAGCCCCTGCGCTGCACGCTACCCCTGCAGCCCTTACGCACCCGTGTGCCACCTACTGCCCATGCAGCACAGCAAGACGCTCGTTCCTGTGCAGATCAGCCTACTTGCAAACCCCGAAATGTCTTGATAGGGACCTTAGATCAAAATACTTCCTTCATCAAAGTTGTTCATCCCTGTCTCTCATATCTGACCTTCGAATTTCATCTTTATTGGAGTTATTTTGAGACCTGTACACCAATCGAAGTGAAAGCTGTTCAGAGGTAAATCTGCTCCGAATTTCAACAAAGTTGGTCAGAGGCAAATCTGCAGTTTGTTGCCACACAAAACTCACTGCTGCATCTATTGCTCACTGCTGCTACCCCTAACACGCCTGCTCTAACATAGGCATGTTCTCAAGCCCCAAATCACGTAAGTTTTTGTAATTAAGGTTGCTGCTTTCTTGTATTTTAAATTCCTTTTATTTTCTGCAGGATTTTTGGAATATACGAACATGATTGTGAGTATTTAATAAGCGGAATTATGGGATTCACGCTTAATGAACTAAGAGTGTTCGTATGAACTAAGAATGTTCATAATAAACGAACTAAGAACGTCAATATGAACTAAGAGTGTTCATAATGCTCGGACTAAGAGCGTCCGTATGCATCAAATTGTGACCAATTAAAACATTATTGTTTGGTCTAATCCAAAAGAGATTCTTGGAAATTGATTTCTTGTTAGCATAGCTCGGAAATCTTATTATTTTAGTTTTCGTGGAAGTTTAGCTCCGAAAATAATATATCTTCTCTTCTTATTTTCAGGATATCGAATGAACCTAGACTTGACTTTCCCATGCTTGACTCAACAGGCTCGGATTACCACAGTTGGGTAACAGATGTTGAGAACCACCTCACTTCAAAGGGAATATTACCCATAATCCAGGCACCTAACCCGAATCTTGTGTTGGTGCGAGCACCTACAAAGCATGCTCAAGCAGTTATCTTGATGCGACACCATATGGACAAGACACTCAGATTGGAGTATATGTCAATCAAAGATGCAAGAGAGTTATGGGTAGCGCTAGAAGAACGCTTTGGCAATGTCCAAGATTCCCTCCTCTCTGACTTGAAGGTTCAATGGAACAATCTGCGCTTTGCTGATTTCAAGTCTGTTGCTGAACATAATTCAGAAACTCTTCACCTACAGTCCATGTTGAGGTTTTGTGGACAACTTGTCACAGAGTAAGAGCTAATTGAGAAAACTCTCTCCACCTTCCCTGTTTCAGCCATTGTGGTATCAAAGCAATACCGTACTGAAGTCAATGCTAGACGGATCATGAGGTTTCGTCAGCTTATCAATCTCATATCTATAACTGAGAAACATGATAACATACTCGTGAGGAATTATAATTCAAAGCCCATTAGGACTAAAAGCGTTCATGAGGCGAATTATAATGCACCCAAAAGAGGACGCAAGGAGCGGAACCCTAAGAATAAGGGATATGAGGGACGTATGGGTCCATATAACCACCCTAACTAAGAAGGAAACCGCAAGTTTGGTGCGGATACATGTGGTGGCAATGCCACACGTGGGAGAGGGGGTCTTGGCAACCCTGGCCGTGGTGGCGACGCCATGGCCCGTGGTGGTGGCACCAACCCTCTTAGGGAATGCCGACAACGTGCACAACGTGCACCTCAATTAAAGGGAGGCAACCACAATGATGTGTGTCATCGATGTGGATCAAGTGAGAATTGGTTCAAGAAATGCAAGGCAAGCAAGCAACTAGCTGCAAGATACAGAGCATACAAGGACCTGAGGGAGCAAGAAGTGTACCTTGCAGAAGAAGAAGAAGAAAATGGTGGAGATGTCAATCTCACCATAGAGGACTTCAAAGTTGAAGATGAAGTGCACAAGGATGCCGTAGACTTTGATTAGAATAGTCCTTTTATTTTCCAAGACATATGTAATGGCAATATGCCTTAGTCAATAAATGATAATTGTATTAACTCTTTCTCATGTGACGCATCCAATGAAGTATGATGTCTAGGAAAGTAATTGAGATGTGGTACTTAAGAGAGCCTCGCTCTACCAACATCTCTCTCTACTTCCCTGGTCATATTTGATTAGAGTTACCAAACAGATTGAGTGACTACAATTTGTCTAAATTTGATTTTTATTATGGATTAGACTTTGGAAACTTTGATGTAATCATTGGCTCTTAATGTCTTCGACATACCTTAGTTCCAACTTTATTACATAAGAGCCAATGGCTTTCATGTGGAAACACATTATGAGAATGGACAGAGTTCCTTTGCATTACCTCTAATGACTATGGGCATAAACAAGTATTAGAGAAACTTATGTGTCACTGTAGTGGGTTGTATGCAACCACTATTCAAGTTATTGTATCCAACCATGTCATGAGAGATGATTTATGGGATTCTGACACATATAGGCTTTGACATGACTGTTTGAGACACACAAGTCATGACATGATGATCTGTGTATTAAAAGAATTCACACGAACATTCATTTTCAGAACGAAGAAAAGTAAGAACCAAGAATTGGTTTCGAAGAGCTGCACATGCCCCTCATGGGGCCATGATTGTGCAAGACCGGCCACAAATGGCCGGCGCCGCCTACCTCCTGCGGCAAATACATGGCATCGACGCCATAAACTCCTCTCTCTACTTCTCAAGTCCATTGTGATATTGTGGCTTAACCAAAACCTTCATTGGTTGATTATAAGGCCCATGTTTCATTCTGTAATGCCTGTTCTTCAGGATTGAGACCATCCTATGCAAAGGAGTTTGAGGAAATAATTCCATTCCTACAAAGAATCTAAGGGAATTCTATGGATTGGATCAACCAACTTGAGGACCGTATAGATGTTTTATGGTGTTCGTTGATACGCAAACACACTGGTCACGTGTTGTGCCATTATCCACTCGTAATGCTGCTTATACTACACTCCTAGCACATAACATATAGCTACGGGCTCACTACCCAGATCATCCCATTTAGTCAATTTGACTTGATAATGCTAGAGAGTTCATATCGAAAATTTTCGATGACTATTGCATATCATTGGGTATTGATATCAAGTATCATATTCTCATGTACACGCCCAATTGGTCTGGCAGAAAAGCCACCATTAAAAAACTACAATGGTAGCCCAGATTTTGGTAATGTACACCAATATTTCCGCTCGGGTTATGCAATACCGCATATAGCTATGCTAATTCGTCTACGACTCATAGCAGCCACTCAACTTTTATTTGCGTTACAGCTAGTGACTGGGTTCGAGTCTAATATCTCGTACTTATACATATTTGAGTATCCGGTTTATGTGCCAATTACGCCGCCACAGCACATCAACATGAGTCATTGCAACGAATGCATATATATATATATATATATATATATATATAAGTCCGCTATGTAGAACCCTTGACAGGCGATCTCTATTTCGCTGGATTTGCGAATTGTCACTTTGATCAGACAGTCTTTCCGTAGTTAGGGGGACATTAGAACGTCAGTGTTCAACAGGAATGACATGAATTGTCATGGTCTGTCCCCACTATGTCTCATCTTGATCCCCTAAAAGTGACGAGATCACATAAACTGTTGGAAACATGTCTGCAAGGATTGATGTCCCCACAAGAGGACATGGTGCTTCCCAAAGAAGATGGGTACAGCACCAGCACCATGTATGGTGGTATGGTGACGCCACAAGGTGGCATAATGGCGTCATAGGCCATGGGTTCCGCTAGAGAGCGTAGGAGATCCATAGGTTCGATGGATTCTCGCCCTAAGAAGAGAGCGAGTTTGGCACAACTTGATCCATTGATCATTGGTACTCAAAATCAGTCTCATGAGAATATTTTGGATTGTGGTTATATCCAAGAGACATTGTTGGGGGACACCTCAATGTTAGAACCAATTCCTGGGAATATAGAGATCTCTACGAACTACACTAGTGTACATGAGGACGTGGAATTGTTAAGACCAATGACATCGAACCTTACTCCGTTAAAGAATGCCAACATAGAGAAAATTGGCCTAAATGGAAATATGTGATCTAGGTTAAATTGGATTCACTCACGAAGAGGAAGGATTTCGGGCCTAAGATGCCAACACCTCCTAACATAAGACCTATTGACATTAATAACTCTTCGTTAGATAGCGTGATGAGAAAAAGAGATGGTTATCTCGCCTTATGGCGCAAGGTTTCTCATAACGCCCTGGAATCTACTACAAGAAGATATATTCTCTCGTAATAGATGTCATTGCACTCAACTACCTTGTCAGTTTGGTAATTTCTAAAATAACTGAACATGCAGCTTAAGAATGTGGTTATTACGTATTTTTATGGGGATCTAGATACAGAATATAATGAAGGTTTTTGTGAACTTTATTTATCCAAGTCAAGTGGCTCTAGACCACGGAGCTCGTTTGCAACGAGGTTGAAACGCTCACTAAAGTGACTAGTTGATTGGGAAGGGATATGATGAACTATGCCCACGCGTTTCCATGACAAGTTCCGGATTTGCAATTGTCGCGATTTATGTTGATAAACATAATTGGAACCCTTGTGAGTTAAGAAAAACCGCTAAACACCTGAAATCTGAGTTTGAGAGGAATGACCGTGGGAGAACACGGTTGTGTATACCGTGTCAATATATGCTTAGGCATTTTGATAAAGTCAAAGATGCACTCCCATGGTGGTCCGTAGTCTTGGCCCTAAAAGGGATCCGTTTCATCCCAGGGATGATGACGAGGACATGTTAATAGCAGGAGTGCTTACTTATGTACAATAGGCGCATTATTATACTTAGCACAATACAAGACCGGACACCTCAATTGTTATGAACTTGTTGGCTAGATATAGTCCTGCGCCAACGCAACGCCATTGGATTGGTATAAAGAAAATTTTTCGATACTTACAAGATACTATTGATATGGGTTTGTTCTATCCCTACAGAGAGAAAAGAAATAACGAAAGTGTGGGATCGGACTCCACAAGGCAAAACGCCACCTTCTGTGCTCCTCCTCCTCTCCATCAAAATAACAACGATGTCTTAATGGCTTTTGCTGATGTAGGGTATCTCTCTGACCCTCACAAAGGTCGCTCCCAAACGGCTTATGTCTTTACCATGGGAAGCATTGCAATAGCTTGGAGTTCTACAAAGCAGACTCTTATTACTACTTCCTCAAATCATGCAGAGATTATCGCTCTACATGAAGCCGTGCTAGAATGCATATGGCTAAGGTCTGTAGTTAGACACATTCGAGGAACTTGTGGTTTGAAGTCTACCACAGATGAACCTACATGCATTTAAAGATAATGCAGTTTGTATTGAGCAAATGAAGTTAGGTTTCATCAAGGGCGGCAACACCAAACATATATCGCCTAAGTTTTTTTTACAATCAGCAACAACAAACACTTTTAAATATTGAAGTGAATCAAATCCATTCAGAGGATAATGTAGCGGACTTGTTTATCAAGTCGTTACCTAAATCCACCTTCGAAAAACATGTGAAGAGCATCGGATTAAGGAAGTTATCCGAACTCCCATAATTGTAGAATTCATGGGGAGATATTGACATCAGGGGGAGGCATGATGTCTACATGTTCAATCTCGAAGAGTGAATGACGTGTTATGCTCTTTTTGTCCTTCGACTAGAGTTATTTTGTCCCACATAGTTTTTGTTACCTAGCAAGGTTTTTAACGAGGCAACAATCAAAGCGTCATCACCAAGTTTGAGCGGCACAAGAGGGAGTGTTGAAAGATGTTGACATAATGTGTGCCTTCCCTCTCGTAGACATACTATCTACTTATGATGCTGATAAGAAGGCTTCACCTATCTCTGTTGTGATACAACTACTCCACATTCACGCGCGTTGTGCTCTTTTTCTCCTTCGACCAAGGTTGTTTTTCTCCCACAGTGTTTTTATTTCTTGGCAAGGTTTTTGACGAGGTAACTTAGAAGCGCTCAGCCTAAGCAACACTATTGACATGAAATATCTAAGGGGGAGTGTCGTAAGTAGTTATGGCATGTAAATAGATGGAGTCATATGGCTAATATCATGTAAATAGATGGAGAGTCATATATACCTTTCACTATAGATTAGTGATTGATAGGATTGTGAATGGGAGTAATAGACGTTGCTATTAAACGTTGCCTATTTGTATACATCATATACTCCTATATAAACCCCCTCATGGTCAGATGAATAGACACAATTCTCTCTGCAATTCCATTCTCCTACAACACTTTTTATATAGTTAGCCTTGCATGCTAACCAAATTAATTTGTTTCAGGCAACGCACGAGCAGACTTAGGTGACTAAGCCAGGACTTTATTGAGCAAAAGGTCAGCAGGGTTCACCAATTCAATAGATGTTTACCAATGATAGGAGGCAAGAAGAGCGAACCGGAAGATATGGTACTTCAAGGCTGCAATACCTTCAAGAATTGGTGACTCAATTTCAGAGTACCACCTGTGAAGAATCAAAAGAGAAGATTGTTGCTAATCTGGCTAACTTTGCTTATGATCCTTACAGTTATACCTATTTGCGCCAGCTCAATGTGGTGGAACTTTTTCTGGACTGCATAACAGAACCAAATGAGAAGCTTGTGGAATTTGGGTTAGGCGGAATCTGCAATTGTTGCCCTGATCCGCCCAATGCAGCAATTGTCACCCAGTGTGGCGGGATACCCCTTGCTATTCAATGTCTATCAAGCCCAGTTAGAAACACCGTGAATTATGCAATTGGATCACTTTATTATCTCTGCAACACATCTAATATGGAAGAGATTATGAAGCCAGAAGTGGTTGACGTCATGAAGAGATATGCTGCTGCTGAAGCAGCAAATGTCAGCTTTAGTAAGCTAGCCAAAGCATTTTTGGACAAACATGTTTCCAAAAATTAACTTTGAGACAGAGCAGGTCTGTTGTTAGATGAACTATCGAGACGCATCCTTTCTTCGTTATTAACATTCATGTTTGCTTGTTCAGAAAATTTAGCTGATTCTTGGTTTGGCCATGTTTGCTTGTTCAGAAAATTTAGCTGATTCTTGGTTTGGCTTAGTAACTGCAATCATCTCTCTGTTTATGGTACTTGTGTATTTGATTGTATACTGATGTAATCTTGATATAGTTTGAGCCTTTGAGGGTGATCCGATAAATACATTGGCTTAGTAGCTGCCATCACCATCTCCCTCAACCTCTATTTTATCTCAATATCTACATCAACAGTTTTTTTCCACCAAATAGAAGAAAATCATATAATGTCATGTATTTCCTAGATGAATCAATACTTTTCAAAGTCAATAACCAATCACAACCAAGACGAAAAAGAAATTGTGCAATTTGTTGATGCCTGGAGGTGATTTATACCCAGATGACCCGATGTAAAGGAAAACTGAGCAAATTAAAAAATACAAGACCAAATCCATAAAAGATGAGATGGTATACCTATAGGACTCAACTCCAACAACAACGAGTATATGTTATTGAGCGAGGATGTTTCGTGTACACAAATAAGATACAAAAATGAGTGAAAACCTAGAACTCTCAAGCTCAATCAAATAAGGAAAAATAATGCTTTGCTTGGTACACCGTAAGGGAAAACCACAAATTCAAGCCATACTAGTGAGTAATTTGAAAGCTGACGGGGTATTGGCATGTGACGGACCAGCTCAATCAAGTAATGAAAAAAAATGAAACAGATTCTAGGTGAGAGTGGTACAGAAGTTCAGTTACTGATGGTCTTCTTAAATTGAACAATGCAATCCAATGCCCGCTCAAACTCACTTTCTTCAAGAGCAATGGTGAAACGACAATAGCCAGGAATTCCAGTCCAGGAGCCACTATTGATGCATAAGCCAGTAGACTTGTGAACGACCTCCCTGATATTAGAGTCATCAAGCTTAACTTCATGCACTGTTCCATCTTCAGTGCTGCCTCCATCTTTATATTGCTTGAACTTAACAGTCTTATTCAAATAAGATGAGGGCTTGGCCACCATGGAAACACCACCACTAGATTCAAGCACATCCCATCCACACTTCTCCAGTGTCTGTAACAAAATTAGATTGATAATGGAAATTAGAATGAGATACTACAGGGAATACATAATTATACTTTAAAGCACTTGAGGAAGGCACCCAAGGACATATGCTAATAAACAATCGACTTGAAACTGGGTTGCATGGTTCAATGCCTTCAATATGTTACACCATAGCTTGAGACTAGCTTTTATTTGGAATACATAAAATCGATGTATAGTGAATGGAAGAGAACAGAGAGAGAGAGAGAGAGAGAGAGAGTTCACCTCCTTCAAGCGCTTGGATCGACTCTTCAAATTTCTCATCTGTTCTGCAATGGCATCCCAAAGATCTCCTGATTTCTGCTCTCTCAGACCCAGTAGCTTCTTAACAGCATATTTAATAGTGTTATGAGGTTTGCTTAATCCTGGAAAGCTATAAAATGTTTCCACCACAGTAGACTGGTTCAGAACCAGAAACCCAAATTTGAGTCCCCCACTCAGCATCTTCAAAGACAATCCCCCGAGCGGAGAGACACAAAAAGATGGTTTGCTAGAAGAATATAACTTTGACAAACTGTCCACCAGACACCAGCCACCCCAACCCTCAGTGTCAAATTCCAAACCCGAGAATGAAGTGTCAATCTCTTTGTTGCTGTATAGCGCACCAGTTGGGTTAATTGTTGGTCCAGAAATGTATACCCATGGTTTATCCAGAGTCTCTAGGACTCCAGAAAGACCCTTTTCTGTCAGTTTAAAGCCTTCTTCGATCTTTGTAGGTATATTTACAATATTTGCTTTCAAAAATTTTGCAGCAGAGACATAGTTTCCATTTGAGCCGGAAGGAAAGCACAATGCCCCCCTTTCTTGTATGCAACAAAGAACCAACTTGTTAAACAGAGCTAGCGAGCTGTCAGCATATATAAATTCGGTGTTGCTATCAACTGGGTAACCATAATTGCTCTTTACGAATTCCTTAATGCTAGTGGTGACATCTATTTCTGACTCAACTATGTTCTGTCTGGCAAAGCTTTCAAAAATTGCAGCATTGACAGGTGATGGTACATGTAAGAAGCTTTGATCCACGTCCATATGAATCAGGGAAGAGTTCCCTGCCTCATTAATTGCCAACTCAGCATTATTAAGGACCGAGTTTGCTGAACTAGCAAAACCAATCATCTCTGCTGATTTAACTGATGTGCATTCCCTCTGATGAATATATATGAAACCAATAGTATAAGCAAATCCATGAACAAGAAAAGCATGTTGAAGTTCTTAAAGCAATCAACAAATAACCATACTGGTAAAAAAGAATAATTGATATTAGATAAACCAGAAATAAACATCTTCAAGGAAAGACCGTAGACGTTAAACTGACATTAGTTAAATTGACATTAAATTTCATGAGAATGTTGTTATGTATTTCTGAAGTTGTCCAGCTAAACAGTGGGAAGACAATGGACCGCAGACAGTCAAAACTACTCTGTATCTGACTATGCTAAACAACATCAAACATTCCATGCCCCCTCCCAATACCACTGACAGAAAACAGAATGACTTTTCCAACAGATAGGCTGAATGGTTTTCTTCATCCAACCAAAACATTTTATAACACTTTTGGAAAAATTAAGATTCATACATGATATATTTGTACATTCATAGATATCAAAAATGTAATTATTCATGAACATAAACTCCACAAGAAAAGGGACCGACATACCTGTGGAGGTGGATGTCTGTCAGCAAGTTGAAAAGCTAAAAGTTCATGAAAAAGACGTACAACCATAATAACCTTGACTAATTGGTGCTGTACTCCCTTCTAGTAGTTCGACAGTCTTTGACAAGGCCTTGAAAATATTTTCCTCCTCTGAAATTACAAAAGCTACTTCGAGATCTGAATAAACCTGGAAAGATTGTTCAACTTCAGTTCATGAGAAAATATTGCCTTACAAGCTATTGTATGGTTCACTGACCCAAAAAAAAGCTATTGTATGGTTTAATTTCAATTAGATACATAGAAAAGCCTTCTCTTGGTATAGCTAGCTAAATTGTGGATTTTTTCTGACTGAATGGGAAAAGAATAAAATACCTTGTTTTTCACTAGGCCACAAATAATTGCTTCATGGGATGGCAGAACATTCCCCCCTATATATTTGAGGACTCCATTGGAACTTGGAAGGCTGGATAGCTCAAAATGATCAGATATGTCTAAGAAAAGACGAGATCCAACTGCTCTTGAAACATCTAAAAGGTGTACAAAGACTGAACTAATAACAGACTCATAATCAGCTATCCCAGTAACCACCACCTGTGGCTTCAACTTCCTTATAAGCTCTATTATCAAATCAGACTGTCGAGGCGCTTCAATAACCGTAAGTGAATCCTCCGCAGGATTATCAGTTCCTGCGCACTACAGTTGAGAAGTACAAATAGTTAAACAAATGTACCACTAACCAAAGGAAACAATAAGTGGAACTATGACACTCATTAGCCATAGACCGAAAACCACTTCATAAAATCTTTTATGTTAAAAAGTAGTTGGGATCTTGCTTCCCTTTTCATGTATTCGTATCCTCTTCTAAGTTCTAACACATAAATTTGAGCCTTTAAGCTCATTTGACTTTCAGAAATCAGAAAACATCATAAGACTCGGCTAAAACTACTTGGTGTTGTTCCAATAAACTTTAATTTATTCCACTAACTGTAGTCATCATATCATTATCCATGCTAACACTGTCTAGCAAATACTTCTAGATACACAATACATCCTGTCTTGAGCATGAACGGGCCAAACTTTTGGTCAATAATACTGAGTAAAAACGAAAATGAATAACTAAAGATTGAAAGTACAGCAACATCATGAATATATTACCCTAACTGCTAAAGATGTTAACCAGTTCCTTGGAAGGTGGCGCGTCAGATGTTCATCAACAATTGCAAGACGAGGTGAATACAACCGAAGACCATTTTCTATTGCTACGGCCCTTGAAGGAAAGACAACAACATCTTGTACAGGAATGAGATAAGATGAATCAGAAATACAGTTTAGAGTACAGGACAGGAAAAAGCATGAAGATGATGTATATTCTACTGTTCTGCCAAAAAATAAACTAAGCTTTCAAAGGAAGCACAAGTATATTTCCACTTTCCACCAAAATTCAAGGAAATGAAGTTACATAATTTATAAAAACAATCACTTAGAACTCAGACACTTAAAACACCAATAGTTTCGTGCAAGCACGATCATGGTTACCTAGGATTAAAGCATAGACAAGATATGTGTAATGATTTCTCCACCTAACACCTTGACGTCCTCATGCATCATAAACTTACTTTAATAAGATCAGTTAACAAGTGAGGAGTATAAAGCAAAAGGATATGACTGTAAATTATTGTTCCACATAAAAAAAAATTGAGATACTAGTTTACTTTTGTCAAACTACACGAGAAAATTTATCCAGAAATAAAACAAGACAAAATCAAGAACCAGGAGACTGATACTGTCTTTCAAAAACTAAAGAAATGAAAAACGAGAGAGACAGTGACAGAGACGGAGAATAGACAGATGATACACATAAGAGTTGCTAATTGATTGCTTAGAGGATGCAAAAAGGGAAAATAATCCAAAGCAAAGCATGAATACTGTCTTACATCAGAGGGTGCGAAAATGTTTGCTTCCAGCTGGTGGTTCATACTTGCAGAAAGAACTCCCTTTCAGAACACTGGAAAGATAAGCTAGGAAGGGAATCTTCTCATCAGCCACTGAATCATCTTCAAACGATAAATCTAAAGAACTGCTGATGGCATGGAAGCCATGTTGTGTTTTTGGCTCATTGATACAATCTGAAAATTAGGATGCAGAATTCAAATCCAAGTCTAGAAAGGAAAGAGGTTTGCCTTTTCAATAAGTTCTAGAAAAGTTAGTCTTTCAAGTTCTATTAGGATTTGTATTAAAGGCTTAGTCTATTTGGATTAGGAATCTTAATCTCATGTTGTATCAGCAGCTCTATTTACTATAAATAGGAGCTGCAGGGGGTTTTCTGAGAAAAGAAGACAGAGAGAGCAGAAAACAGAGAGTTAAGGTGATAGAGAGATAAGAACTAGTCTGAGGGGTTTGAGGGATCTGCAATAAGTACTTGTAAACACCTAAATTCTTCATAGTGCTATTGAATCTCTTAAGAGAGATCACGAAGTGGACGTAGGCTAAAGTTTTGGCTGAACCACTATAAAATCTATTGTGTTGTTTCTGTTTTCAGTTCATCTACTTTCTGATTTTGCTTCAGTAAAACACAAAGATCCTAAAGGGGGTTTACACAATAAGTGGTATCAGAGCTTAGGCTCAAGGTGTTTTGCGATAGTGAACAGCAAAATCATTGTCGAAGCAGAGTGAAACCATCCATTAAGCCCTTTCATGGCAAGGACAACTTCGCGCTTTGAAAAAGGAAGATGAAGAACGTTCTGGTTCAGCAAGAGGTTGATGACGCAATTGGAGATAAGCTTGCAGCAATGACTAAAGCAGATTATACAAAGAATAATAAGAAAGCAAAGAGCTCCATTGAGCTGCATCTTGCTGATAATGTCTTGCTTCATATTGGTGAGGATATGACTGCAAAGGCAGCATGGGAGAAGCTTGAAAGCGTCTACATGGTTAAAACTATCAGCAACAAGCTACTCTTGAAGGAATAGCTCTTTGGTCTCAAGATGGAGGAAGGGGATGATCTTAATGATCACATATGAAATTTTCAAAATTGCATATCAAACTTGGAAAAGGTTGGAGCAAAGATGGATGACGAAGACACGGCTATCATGTTACTTCATTCGCTTCCACCTTCATCAAGCACTTCAAAACCACCATGATATTCAAAGATACTTTCACACTTTCTAAAGTGTGTGAGAACTTGGAATCATATGTCAAAATGGACAAAGATGAAGAAAGTTCTCAAGCATGGGGACTTCATGTCAGAGGCAAGGAGAGAGGAAGGTCTAGGAATAGAGGTGGTGGGTTTGAAGAAAGAGGCAGGTTTAAATCCAAGGGGAAAGGCAAAGAAAAGAAGAATGGTTGCTTCGAATGTGGTTCACTTGACAACTGGAAAAGGAATTGCAAACAATGGAAGGAGAAAAAGGCGCAAATGTTAGGAGAAAGCTCAAAGTCGGCCAATGTCGTTGCTGGAAATTATAGTGACGATGGAGAACCTCTCGCAGTAACAACCAGCTCCGGTGCGCTTAAATATTGGACCTTGGATACAGCCTACACATTTCATATGCGTGCACACAGAGATTGGTACAACACATATGAAGAGAGGAACACCAGGGAAGTGTTGATGGGAGATGATTCACCTTGTAGGATTATGGGAATTGGAATAGTAAAGATCAAGATGCATGATGGAATCGTCCAAACGCTGGGAAACGTCCGACATGTCCCAAAGTTGAGTAGAAATCTGATTTCATTGAGCACTTTGGATAGGGCTGGATTTTGGTAGAAATCTGAAAAAAAAAAAAAGACAGCTCAAGGTAGGAAAGGGACAAATGGTCTACATGAGGAGTGATGCAACCATATAATATGTATAAACTTAAGGGTTCTACGGTGGTTGGTGGAGCTGCAGTTTGTACAGAGGAAGACAAGACTGAGCTTTGGCATAAATGGCTAGGGCATATGAGTCAGAGAGGGTTGCAAGAATTACGCAAAAGGGATCAGTTGGAAGGTGTAATGAGCTGCAAACTTGAATTTTGCAAGTTTTGCACACTCGAAAGCAGACCAAGGTGACATTCAATGTGGGCAGCAGTGAGAACAAATCTAAAGGAGTATTGGACTATATTCACATAGATGTTTGGGGGCCTACCCCAACAAAATCGAAGGGTGGAGCCAGATACTTTGTCTCTTTCATAGATGATTTTTCAAGGAAGGTCTGGGTATACTTTATGAAAACTAAAGACCAGGTTTTCACTAAGTTCAAGGAGTGGAAAGCTGAAGTTGAAAACCAAAAGGGCAGAAAAATCAAGTGTTTGAGAAGCGACAATGGAGGTGAATATAGAAATAATCAGTTCTTACAGTTGTGCAAAGATGCAGGCATCACAAGATACTTTACTGTTAAGAAGACTCCTCAACAAAATGGTGTTGCAGAAAGGATGAATAGAACTCTCATGGAGAGAGAAAGAAGCATGAGACTTCATGCGGGGTTGCCTGAAACTTTTTGGGCAGAAGCGGTTAATCATGCATGTTATTTGATTAATCGATCACCTTCTAGGGCTATTAACTTCAAGTGTGCAGAGAAGGTATGGTCTGGAAAGCCCGTTGATTATTCTAACTTGAGAGTGTTTGGTTGCAGTGCTTATGCATATATTCCCAGCGATGAAAGAACCAAACTGAAACCAAAGTCCCATAAGTGCTTGTTCATTGGCTTTGAGAAAGGGGTGAAAGGTTATAAGTTGTGGGATATAGTCAACGACAAAAAGGTGATCAGCAGGGATGTAATCTTTGATGAGAAGACTATGCCATTGAATGAGGAGGTTAATAGCAAGAAGGAGAAGATGGCTGTTGTTGAAGAAGAAGCAATCAAGATTTCATTTGCTAAACCATCAAGTGAAGATTCCCAAGCTCAGATAGAGCAAATTGAGCAAGTAGGGAATGATCAAGGAGCTATTGAAGAAACAGAGCAGCAACAACAGTCACCAGTTATGGCTCAAGTGGAGCAATCCCCACAGAGGGATCGAAATTCCCCTATCCCACAAGCACCTGAGTCATTTAAAAGAAGCATAGCACTTGACAAACCTAAGAGGAATCCAAGAAAGATATAAAGGTTCGGGTTCGAACAGGAGGAAGATGTGATTCATGCTCTGAGTATAAGTTAAGGAGATCCAACTACTTATCAAGATGCCATAAAAAGCGAAGAACGGACAGGTTGGATTGGTGCTATGACAGAAGAGATGGAATCTTTGCATAAGAATTCTGTGTGGGAGTTGGTTCCTAACCCAAAGAAATAAAACTTGTTGGCTGCAAGTGGGTGTTTAGGAAGAAAGAAGGAATACATTATGTTGATGCCATAAAGTACAAAGCACGTTTGGTGGCAAAAGGGTATTCGCAGAAAGAGGGAGTGGATTATGACTAGATTTTCTCTTCGGTCGTCAAACACACTTCAATTCGGTTATTGTTGTCTATAGCAGCTCAGTATGATATGGAGATTAAGCAGATGGATGTGAAAATAGCGTTTCTTCATGGGGACCTCGAAGAAGACATTTATATGTCACAGTCGGAGGGTTTTGTCGAAACAGGAAAAGAGGATCTAGTTTGTCGGTTAAGGAAGTCCCTATATGGACTTAAGCAATCACCAAGGCAGTGATACAAGAGTTTCGACACATACATGCTAAAAATAGGCTACACAAGGTGCCTATATGACTGCTGCGTTTACTACCATGTATTTCAGGATGGGGAGATCATTCTACTACTTTTGTATATAGATGACATGCTAATTCCATGCAAGGATATGTCAAAAATTCAAGAGCTTAAGAAGAAATTGGGAGCTAAATTCGACATGAAGGATCTAGGAGCTGCATAAAAGATCCTTGCAATTGAAATAAGGCGGAATAGAAAAGCTGGTAAAATTTGGCTGTAGCAAGAAAAGTACATTTTGAGGGTACTTGGACACTTCAACATGGATGGAGCTAAGGTTGTTTCTATCCCATTAGCTGCACATTATCAATTAAGTGCAAAGCAAAGGCCATCAAGTCAAAACGAGATTGATGCGATGAAGGATGTCTCATATGCAAGCGCGGTAGGGTGTCTCATGTATGCGATGATCTGCACAAGACCAGATTTAGCTCAAGTATTGAGCGTTGTCTCTAAGTACATGTCAAATCTGGGTAAGCCCCATTGGGAAGCAATGAAGTGGATTTTGAGGTATTTAAAAGGGACTAAGCAGCTTGGAATCATGTTTGAGAGAAAACAAGAAGTAGCATGTGTGGCTGGTTTTGTAGACGCAGATTATGCAGGAGACTTAGATAGAAGGAGGTCCACAACAGGTTATGTTTTTGCTTGTTAAGGAGGATCTGTGAGCTGGAAATCAACTCTTCAAGCAGTCACAGCTCTATCTACTACTGAGGCAGAATATATGGCATTAACAGAAGCTTCAAAGGAAGCTATTTAGTTGAATGGGCTGGCAAGTGAATTTGGAATTCACCAAGAAGGCGTGGTAGTGAAGTGTGACATCCAAGTGTCATTCATTTGGCAAAGAATCAGGTGTTTCATGCAAGGATGAAACACATTGATGTTCGCTATTACAGGATCAGAGATTGGGTAGAATCTGGAAATATCTTTGTGGAGAAGGTTCACACAAATGACAATGCTGCAGATTGTCTAACCAAGCCCGTTGCTGTAGAGAAGTTCAAGCATTGCTTGAACTTGCTCAGTATCACAACATGCTGAGTTGTGGTGGAGCACCTCCTCACTTGAGGTGCGTTGAGGCAAGAAGAGTCTTGCCAAGGTGAAGGTTCTTGAAGGTTTGTTCGGGATTACTTCAAGAAGTTCAAGACATCCTGAAGGTTGCAGCAATCGTTTTGGTATCAACTCACCAAGGTGGAGATTGTTGTGTTTTTGGCTCATTGATACAATCTGAAAATTAGGATGCAGAATTCAAATCCAAGTCTAGAAAGGAAAGAGGTTTGTGCGCAGCTTTTCTATAAGTTCTAGGAAAGTTAGTCTTTCAAGTTCTATTAGGATTTGTATTAAAGGCTTAGTCTATTATGATTAGGAATCTTAATCCCATGTTGTATCAGCAGCTCTATTTGCTATAAATAGGAGCTGCAGGGGGTTTTCTGAGAAAAGAAGACAGAGAGCGCAGAAAACAGGGAGTTAAGGTGATAGAGAGATAAGAACTAGTCTGGGGGGTTTGACGGATCTGCAATAAGTACTTGTAAACACCTAAATTCTTCATAGTGCTAGTGAATCTCTCAAGAGAGATCACGAAGTGGACGTAGGCTAAAGTTTTGGCTGAACCATTATAAAATCTACTGTGCTATTTCTGTTTTCAGTTTATCTATTTTCTGATTTTGGTTCAGTAAAACACAAAGATCCTAAATGGGGCTTACACAATAAGCCGCTCTTAAGAAACTCAAAAATTGTCTTGACCTGTCAGTGTATTAACTCAGTGACCTTTTAATTTCCCTCTATAAGTGTAATTAGCATCACATATGTGAAGATAAAGATCCACTCTGAAAAGCCAGAAGAATGAAGTGCATACCTGATTTGGTTGGCGGAGTTGACAGCTGTAAACTGATAAAGCGTGTGAGATTCGACCACCGGCATTTCCATATGCCCATGCTGTTCGAGCACAGATAGGCTGATCTCCAGAAAGTCCCATGAAGAACTCAAAACGGTGTGGACTATTCTTTTCAATTTCAACTAATGCTGTCTGCAGCCTGTAAAAATGCATTTCATCAATAGCTCAACTTTGAAGAAAATCAAATTACCCAAACAAAGAAGGGTATACTTGCCTGAAGAATTTTAGTCTGCCAAAGCTTGTTAACATGAAAGCCACAGCGTTCAAACAAGCGTTTACAAACAGCTTGTCCTGGACGCCCTCCCATGTTGAAGATCATTATCCCCATAGGTTTGATGACAGCTATTCCTTCCTCCACTGCCCTAGCAATTAGACCTAAGCCAAATTGATCCTCAAGAAAACCCTGCATAGAAAAGGAAATAATACATAACTAGAACAGCACAATTCGTAAAGCAGTACTCAGAAAGGAATAGCACATATCACTAACAAGCAGTATACATGAGGTAGTAATTGTTTCTCCTTATTTTTAAAAAAAAAAGACATTAAGGCAGTTGGTTTATGATATCTATTTTATAATAGAACGGAACATATGTTATCAAATATATGTACTAACCTCAAGCGCACAATAATTGCTCAATGAATGTAGAAATGCCTCACTTGCATTCTCAGTTATCATCTTAGGCATTGCATATGGATTCGGGTTAAGAATCTGCAAGGGCAACAAATGATAATTTACATAATATGAATCTTCAAATGGCCAGTTGACAAAGTAACCTATCAAAAATAATATCATAAGTTGATTCAGCCAAAAGACGTATCCCAGCAGCACCCTTTTAATTGTAATTGTTAACAATACCTGAAGGATGCAACCAACAATTCGTTCTAGTTGAATATCATTGTCTCTGCAATAAGATAGGAGATCTGATTCATGAAACTCAACCCTGTCCAGCAAGGTCTTTTTCTCAGCATCATAGATGGGCTGACCTTCCTCGTCCAAAGCATTTAGATACAAATTTATCTATGACATCTTGACTGCTCTAGGATTGATATCAAGTCCATACACCTGCAAAAAGCAGTTTATTCATCACTTTTTGGAGAAGCAGATATCCTGATTGGTAAATGAAGAAAAAAACAAGCAAGAAAGAGTACCTTGGATGGCAACGACTTCTCGGCAATGGCAATGGATATCCAACCATTTCCACAGCCAAGCTCAGCAATTGACTTGTCCTTAAAGATAGAGTCCGGGTGTCTATTTAGTCCTTCGAAAAAAAGTGAAGGACCAATCTTCAGGAACAAAAATGCTAGGGATAACCATCATAGTCATCTTCTTCCTACCCTGGTAACCTGCAATAGCCCGAGAACAGCATCAGACCATCTAATTGTCCAATTAGCTCTTTTAGCCATATAGACCATTGATCCTTGATTGCATTATCCATGACTTGAGTTACATGCATTAGATTGACAATAAAGCTCAAAATTCAAAAAGAAAACTAAAAATCATGTGTATATGATGTGACAGCGGTATCACCACCTAGTGGCTTTAAGGCCACTCAATCAGAAGAGGAAATTTTCTCTCTTTTCCAAAACTACCCCTGCTCTCTAAAGTGCAATACTCAAGACCCCCCCCTTACTGGACAGTGATTGATCCGCCCCACCACTTATCCTTGCGGCTGCCCCACGTAAGATTCTCTCAATTAAGGAGTGATTCTTTCATTGTGTTATAAGCAACGCATTGGAGAAAAACTACTTGCTGACCACAATCATTGAGGAATTGACACATGGCCATTTGAATAAGGTTTTGTCAGGTTTTGTGTGCTGGTCACCAAACAAGATAGAAATCATGTATATAATAATATTTTAAATAGCCATGTGTCAATCCTTTATTGGTTGTGGTCAGCTTAAGCTAACCAGACCTAGTTAGCCAAGTAATCCTCCTTCAACATATTACTTGCTGTAATATTTGGCCTACTAGAAATCAATTAATTTTTAAAGACATTATGAAAATCTCTACAAATTATTTATGCATCGGCTACTATTTTTTTTTTTTTTTTAAAACGGGCATGGGTCTCCCGTTAGGTTGGAGATATAGTTCTCCTCCCTACATTATTATTTATATTATTTTGAGAGTACAACAAGGGGGACATAGAGCCTAAACCTTGTGCTAGAATACAATCATCCTCAATCAAGACATCCTGAATAACATCAGGAGTGTCGATCATCTACCCAAAACTCATCCAACATGGATGTAATAGCAAGGTGTGCAAGTCTATGTGCAACACCATTTGCTTCACGAAAGTCATGTCTAAGGGAGATAAAATTAAAAGCTTGTAAATAGGACTTACAATGGCTTAAAATAGCACCAACCTTGGACAAATCATCCCCATCTCTAGCCAGGGCAGTCATGAATATAGCACTATCACTTTCAATCTCCATTTCACTCCATTGTTGATGTATGGCTATAAGTAGATGGGCACGTATCGCCTCAGCCTCCACATGCAACGCAGAGCTTGCAAATGTAACATGTCTGGACAACGCAACTACACAGCATCCCCATTCATCTCTGGCTATAACTCACACTCCTCCTTGCCCAGCTATAGCAAGGTATGCACCGTCAACATTAATCTTGAGCCTCCCACTTGGTGGGCAGCTCCATCTTGCTTTAGGACGACTTCTCTTCCTTTCCAGTTTTGCATGCACCTTCTGATAGTCCTCAAGCAATTTCAACGCCCAAACAGACATGTTCAGTGGGTTACAATTAATTGCCCTCATCCCATAATATCTTATTTCTTTCACACCAAATGGCCCATAAAGAGACAAAGAAGATGTCACGTTCCTGAGAAGAAAGAGTCTCCATAATTGCAATTATCCAATCTAGCATGCATGCAACTGGGAACGACTTGAGCTTTAATTGGATAGGGCTGTGGGCCCAGAAACTTCTTATGATTAGGCAGTCTCTAAAGACATGCATGCAGGTTTCTACTTCATTGCAACATAGAACACACTCCAACGTAGGTAGTGAAACCCTCTGTGATAACGTTGTTCTAGTTGGTAGGATTTCTTTACAAAGCCTCCAGACAAAAAGAGAGTACCTTTGGTGGAACATTTGCCTTCCAAAGTTTAAGCCAGTATCTCCCCGTCGTACTTATGATGCCTGTAGAAGACGACGCCCGTTCTGTGAGCCCTTCAGTGTTTCTAGCTAAATGGTAGACACTCTTCACTAAATAAACCCCATGCCGGTCATAATGCCAAAAATATCTATCTTGTGAACATCGTAGACTCAGTGGTATAGAGGCAATAATAGAAGCTTCTTCTATCGTAAATAACTCTTGTATCAAAGGTAAACACCACTCACTAGCATCTTATCAATAATGTCACACACCATTAACTCTTCAATACCCAGCATGGGCAACGAAAAAGGTCTAAAACTATGAGGAAATGGAAGCCATGGGTCTTCCCAGATTGACACATGCATCAGCTACTATATCTATACTATTATTAAAAGAAGATGGTTTGTTAGCCAAAATCAAAAATTTGACCGAAAAGACCCTAGAAAATTAAAAAACTTTGAGAATTAATTAAATCACGAGAA
The DNA here is from genome assembly GCA_025331145.1 of Rosa persica. NCBI lineage: Eukaryota > Viridiplantae > Streptophyta > Magnoliopsida > Rosales > Rosaceae > Rosa > Rosa persica. The sequence continues at coordinate 56,693,139 of WFKR01000005.1, forward strand.
TAATTATGGCATTTACAAAATATATTTTTATTAAAAAAGTAAACAAAATAAAATCCACAGTCCACTTTTCTCTCCCATGAATGCCAACATGTTATCGGGTTGAAGCCTTTAATGCTGCTGTTTATGTCATTAATCGCCTTCCAACTAAAATTTTTGATCATCTCTCCCTGTATCAAAAACTGTTTAATCAACCTCCACAATATGCTTTCTTACGTGTTTTTGGTTGTGCATGTTTTCCATACCTTCGCCATTATAATAATTCGAGATTACAATTTCATTCAAAATAATGTGTTTTTCTGGGTTATTCTTTGAATCATTTAGGATATCATTGTCTAGATTTAAATACAGCTGCGCCCAATTAGCCTCTGCAATGTCATCTACAAAATTGGGTCTAAGGTGTTGGCTAATAGGTTGAAGCCTCTTCTTGATTCGTTTATCTCTCCATTCCAAAGTGCTTTTGTGCCTGGTAGATTGATTTCAGATAATTTGTTAGTTGCTTTTGAAGTCTCTCATTGCCAGGCGCGGAACTACATGGTAGGCTATCTGGGCTGCAGCCTAGACAAGAATTTGACCCAAAAACCCTTAAGTATATGTATTCTAGGGAGCTTTGGTGATCAAATGGAAAGATCATTGGCCGGGTTTCAATCAATTCTATCTAAGAGATTATCAATTTGAAAAACTAAATCATAAATCTCTCGATCATCAGTTTTTTTGCGGAGGAGACCAAGACAATATGGCATGGCAACAACGTAAAATTAGGGTTTTTGGAATCAGACGCAGCACTGGTCCAGAGAATCTCTTCGATATCCATTTGAGTTGAGGTTATTTCTACTCCTTGATGGCCCAACGCCTCTTTGGCTTTGAGGATTGCAGATGCCCCCTTTCCTTCAATTAGGTTTTACTTATGACGGTGAGTTGGGTTCAAGTTCTTACCTATACAATTGGTCACTGTGCTCTCTCTTTCAGCTTGGATAATTATCAATTAATGTTTAATTGTAGCTTTGAGTTCGTGAAGCCTAGGTTTGTCTTTTACATTTGCTCAATTAATTTTATTGGCTCTCTGTTTGAGTGTTTGTTCTTGATTTTGTTAATCTGCATATTACAAGCTTACGCTTATGATGTACTTGTTTTTCCGGATTCAACTCTAGCATAAATTTACATACCTTTAGTCAAGATTATGTGACTCCTTATTTTGGATCTTTCTTCATAAGTCCTTGTAAACGAGGCAGAGACTCTGTTAAAGAATCCAATGCAGAACCTTCTTCTTTCAATAGTTTAGAATGACAATCCCAAGTTGGAATTGCCGTGGTTGTTCACGGCCAGGTTGTGTCCCTCAAGCAACCTTTCTATCTTCTTTGGTTGCTCTTGATGTTTTCTACTTAATGGATACTAGACTCGATAAGGATGCTTCAGATAAGCTAGTTTATAAGCTTCCTTTTGGTAATGCTTGTTGTATTCCAGCGGATGGGCAATGTGGTGGCTTGACATTACTTTGGAATGAAATAAATTATAATATTTCAGTTGTTCTTGAACATCCTTGTTATATTCATTTTTCTGCTTCTCTAATCCTAAAATTGTTGATCGCTGGTACATACATTTTTATATATGTATGTTTAAAAGGAAAAACAACTTGAATTGTGGAATGAATTACTTACTCTCAATACCTCTACTGATACTGCTTGGTTTCTTATGGGACTATCATCATTGTACAGAAAGTTGTGCGAGCTATCGTCATTGTACCAAAAAAAATATAGATTATAGAGAAATTAGTCTAATTTAACTAATTGCTAATTAGCCTAGACAGGTTTTGGATCCTCGTTCCGCCACTGCTCATTGCCTAAAAAGACGAAGAAGTGGCAAGAAGAAATATTGTTCTTTGAAGCTTGATATATGAGTAAGGCTTATGACCGGATAGAATGGGTTTTCTTGGAGGAGGTGATGAGGAGAATGGGTTTCTGTGAAGTCTGGGTTAGTTGGGTGATGGATAGTGTCAAAACAGTGTCTTATTCCTTCATTGTCAATGGAGAGCCACGGGGACGTATTCTTCCTTCGAGAGGGTTAAGGCAAGGAGATGTTATTTCTCCTTACCTATTTCTCTTGTGTGCAGAGGTATTGTCCAAACTTATTATACATGCTGAGAGTAATGATGCATTGCATGGAGTGGAAATCTGCAGGGGGCTCCTAGTGTTAGTCATCTCCTTTTCGTAGACGATTCTTTTATATTTTGTAATGTGGAAGTAGATGATGTTCAAACAGTGAAGAGTATTCTAAGGGACTACGAGCAGGCATCAGGTCAACAGGTGAATTACCAGAAGAGTTGTATCTCTTTTAGCAAAAATGTGGACTTGGTTTCTCAAGAGGAGTTGGCTGCTTTGCTTGGGGTCACTAGAGTGGAAAAACATGACAAACATCTTGGGTTGCCCACTGAGATCAGCTACTCGAAGGAGGAGGCTTTTTCGTTCTTGATCGAAAGAGTTCGCACTAGAACGCAAGGTTGGAGGGAGAAAACGTTATCTGTGGCCGACAGGGAAGTACTCATTAAAGCGGTCGTTCAGGCTATTCCTTCATATGTGATAAGCTGCTTTGAACTCCCTAAACATATGTGTGAGGAGATGCACCGGTTAATGGCACAATTTTGGTGGGGAAGCTCGGATGAGGTCCGAAAGATACATTGGCTCTCATGGAATAAATTGTGTCGATCTAAAGTGGAGGGTGGAATGGGGTTTCAAGATATGCATTGCTTCAATCTTGCGCTATTAGCCAAGCAAGGGTGGAAGTTGGTACAAAAACCAAATACATTGATCGCACAGTTGTTGAAAGCAAAGGACTTCCCTAATTGCTCCTTCATGGAGGCGGAGTTAAAACAGGGTGCTTCCTATACGTGGCATAGCATCATAGCGGGAAGAGCGGTGTTACAAAAGGGTATAAGGATCCAGGTGGGTGACGGCGCTAATATCTCTCTTTGGGATGACCCATGGGTTCCGGTTCCATATTCTTTTCGTCCATTCTCTACTGTGATGGAAGGGGCTGAGTCCTGGCGGGTTGCGGATGTTATTGATTATGAAGATAAAGAATGGTTGATTGATGTTTTGGGGGAGTTATTTACTAGTGGGAAAGTGGACACAATTGCTTCTATTCCATTAAGTATCTGAGGTCCTGCAGATAGATGGGTATGGCATTTCGATATGAAGGGGATATACAACGTGAGGAGTGGCTATCATGTGTTTCTTCATTCGTTGAAAATGGAGCAGACTGCGTCCTCGTCGGCGTCAGAGCAGGGAGGACCCTTGAGGAAATATTGGACCAAAATCTGGCATGCTAACGTTCCACCCAAAATTAAGGTTCTGGTTTGGCGTCTTGTTTGTGCCAACCACACGTCATTTACATATTCAGGACGTTGCATGTGTGTTTTGTAAGTCCACCAATGAGACTAGCTTGCATGTATTTAAAGATTGTGATGCTCTCCAATGCTTTTGGAGGTTGGGCCCACTGAAATTGAAAGCAAAGGAACATGCAGCTGGGGACTTGAAGAATTGGTTATTTGACGTTTTGGATATGTGGAATAGTAATCAGGTTGACTTTTTCTTCATGGCCCTTTGGTCTGTGTGGACTGAAAGGAATAACGTAGTGTGGAATGATGGTTGCTTCCAACCTATGCACATGATACAGTGGTGTACTAGCAGTCTGGAAGAGTTCCCAGAAATATCATCAGAAAGTTGTTTGTAAAAAGAAGAGGCCATTAACAAAATGGCAGTGACCCCCTCGGGGTAGACTTAAAATTAATATTGATGGAGCTTTTCAAGTGGACAGTGGTGTTGGAGGTATTGGGGTAGTGGTCAAAGATGACTTTGGCACAGGTATTGCCACTATTGCTAGGCCTTTTTTACATGCTCATTCGGCGATTAATATGGAAGCTGAGGCGTGCAGAGCGGGTCTTCTGCTTGGTATTCACTAAGGTTGGTCGGATGTAGTTATTGAGAGCGACTCTGCCCTTCTGATTGCTGCACTCAAGAGTGAAGAGGATAATTTCTCGGAGATAAGTCGGGTTTTTGACGATTGTAAAGATTACTTATCTGATTTTCAGTCTGTTGAAATTCGACATATCTACCGTGAAGCAAATGGTGTTGCATATAGACTTGCACACCTTGCTATCTATTTGTTGCTTGATGATGTTTAGTTAGATGAGATTCATGCTATTATTCAGGATGTTCTCTACAAGGATTATTGTAATGCTTCTATTGTAGCACGGGGTTCAGGTTTTATGTTCCTCCCCCCCCCCCCCCCCCCCCGCGGTTGCAAAGTACTAATATTAATATAATAAATGGAACCGGACATGGGGCTGAGCCTCACAGCTAGGCTGGATTCCAAACCCTTTTTAAAAAAAAAAACTAGATTAAATCAATACACAAACAAAATATGATCAATATGAACTTTTTTTTTTTAATGGTAAACCATGACTATGAATGCTTTAACGACTTTCAATTTAGCAAAAAATTTATAAAAGTAACCTATTTATAAAGTGCAAAAATTTAAACAATTCATTTGTCAACATATAATAAAAAAGTGAACCTTAGATAAGTTATCCATAATTTTCTTAAAGAAAAGTAATGAAAAGAAGAAAAATGGTACTACATCTTCATATATCCTATTTATACAAACTGGCGGGGGTACATCATGTTTAGCTCATCTCTTAACAATCTATTACAACTAAGGGGTGTATTCAATTCAGATTTTAAAATATTTTGTTTGAGTTTTTATAATACATGGATTTACTTAATCCACAGATTGTTTAAATTCTATATGGACTCTGATTGATTCTAATGGATTGATTTACTAGTATTTGTTTAGATTTTACAAGTCCTTATGATGTTTTTTGTAAGTTAATTTTTTTTTCTCTTCTTCTTTAAAAGCAATGGATGTATATGCTATATCAATGACAAAAAGTGTGTGTATATATATAACCATTCTTTATGTTGTGTATAATGATATATGAATAATAAGAGAAAACTAATCAAACAAAATGTTACATAAAAAATAAAGTAGTAAACTAATGACATAATTTATTTCACATCTAATTTACAAAAGAATAGCATGTGTGTGTGTAACGGTCTATTCTGGTTTTAGATGAATATATGTATGTATGTATCATCTTAACAATACCATTGAAAGTGAGTTTAATTAGCTAGAAGGATTAAGGCTAGCATCCAGAGCTATAGTGATAAAAATAAAAAAAATTATTATATGAGAGCAAGGGCAGAAGCAGAAGAGAATAGTGGGAAGATAGGTCTAAGACAAAATTTATGTGTGTCACCTATTGAGAGATACTTCTTCTTCTTCCTTTTTTTTTTTTTTTTTTTGGGTGAAGAGCTTCCTCATTTTTTGAGTGAGAAAGAATCCATCAAAATCTCTTGGAAAGTGGTTGGATTATTTTTGAGTTTTGATATTTATAAAAAACACTATAAAATCCTCCAAAATCCAGCATTTAATGAAATCCTTAAAAATCCGTATACTTTTGAATATCTGCAGATTTGAATGGATAATTTTAAATCTTAATTGAATACATCAAGATTTTAAAGGATTGTTTAAGATCTCAATTAAATACCCATAGACTTTCAAAATACAAAAAAATCTTATAGACTTTTAAATGAATACACCCCCTATATAACTAATGTAACTAACAAGGAAACTAAACCTGAATTAATTAATAGCCAATTATTACACAGAAAATACATTTAAAGTTACATCGCTAACACAACAAAAGAAAAAAAAAATAAGTTCTTTGTTTTTTTTTTTTTTAAGAAAAATATCAACTCATTTTATTGAATCATTGATTGGCAAAATTATACATAACGACTCATTCTAGTGGTGCTGAAAAAAGAGCCATGATCTAAGTTATTCAACATTTTTAAAGATCATAAGTCGCAGTCAAAACTACTCTACAAACAACCAGCGGAGTCAAAGGGGCACAGATACTACGGGTACTCTTGGCAACTGTAATAACCACAATTTTCTTTTTAATTTCGTGTAATTGTGTGGAATGAATATTGTACAATTTCACGAATGTTGCTCGAAATATTTCATCTTTAGAATTTTCGAAGTTCCGAAACGATTGTTTTAACGAAAAGCTCGAAATGTTTGATTCAAGAAATCGACTTTTTATATGTACAAAATTTGGGAAAACTTCATTCATGAAAGTCGTAGAGCTCGTCGATACGAGTCCGTGCATATGCGGAACACAAAGATCAGATTTTTTCTGATTTATTATCGAAATTAGAAGAAATTTCCATTTCGGGTATTTAAAGAAAAAACCCTAATTTTTTTGGAAACTTTCCTTTTTTTTCTCCTTCCTCTTTTGGAATTGTTCCTCTTCGTTCTCTCCCTCTCTCGGCCGAACCCAACGGAAGAAAACAGAGCAATCTTCCCCAGCCGCTCGCTCCCACCTCAGGCCACCTCACGATGTCGGACCACCTCCTACAGCTTCGCCTCGACCTTGCGCAGTTGCCAAGAGCAGCCTTGCTCCGCGGCACTGACGGCGGCGGGAGCACGTTTCCGTTTTGAGCCCGTTTTGGTTCGGTCTCGATATCTCGAGCTATAGATCATCATTCCTCTTGATTCTTGGCTCATTAAACTCGTATCAAGTTGCTGAACAAGCACCAAGAAGGACCGAACCTGGGTATATCGATTTCACGTTCGTCGGAGCTCAACCGTGTAGATTGAAAAACCACCTTCAAATCCGGATATCTCGAGTTACAAACGACCATTTCTTGTGATTCTTAGCTTGAGCTCGCCTTGAGTTTCTGAACAACTCTCCAGAAGGAATCGAAGCCATTGGTGGAAGTTTTTACGTCGAACTCAAACTCGTCGGATTCTGAAAATTTTCCGGCCACTGTGACTATTTCAGTACTTTTTGACCTCTTCCCGTTATTTTCTGATCTTGAGCTAGTTATGAAAATTGATCAGCATGTTAAAATGAAGAAGAGCAGCTCAGCCCCGACACCATTGGTGGTGGTCAGCGGCGGCTCTGCCATTAACTCTGGCGGCCCTTTCCGGCCACCTCTGGGGGTCAAAAATATAGTTTCTGTACATTTTAAGATTCTACATTTCAATACGATCATTTCTCCATATTATACGTATTTTTCAGATATCGTATGATTTAGTTATGAAATTTTAGATTTCGATCAATTTCGATCGTTAGATCTGTGATCTGTGAAGTTAGGACCGTCCGATGGACTTGTAGTTTTGATATGATGATCATATGACTATCCTAGTGGCTTTGTGTGGTCATGGGTGAAGATCCGACCGTTGGATCTTCGTATAATTGCAAAACGGTGATTAGGGAGGCGATTCGTGAGAATCCGTCCTTTGGATTTTCTTATAATTTAGAATCCGAGCATTGAATGGTAGTTTAAGTATGTTCCAGAATTATTGGCTAAATTTAAGTCACATTTGATTAGGTGATTGACGGTTTGTACTTGGGTGAGCTGGTTCGGTGTGATTTGTGTTTAAATTGAAGACGCAGCGGGAGTTTCGAGGTGAGTAAAACTCACGTGGTTCATATTACGAACAGAGTGCTTTAATTTATTTATTTTGTCGTAATTGTATGAAAAATATTTATGAATTAAATATTTGTTTTCAAAATCACATGAACTTGATCAACTACGGTCCATAGGTAAGTAAAATGAATTTTAATTCTACAAATGAATTTCACTATTTTCTTGTGTGAACTATAGATGGTATTAGTGGTCGTCCCTGAGTGGATGATTACATATATATATTTACAAGGAATATATATATTGGGTGGTGAGTTGTTGAGTGATGATTTGAATTATATTTCAAATGCTTAAATTTCATAATAATATTGTGTATCTTGGATGGGTTGATTTCATTGTATGAAAAACATATTGTTGTGCTCATTTATGGATTTAGGGTCAACGTAGTGACTAGTATGGGGGAATCGGACGCTTTAATCCTAGGTAGATGATGGGATACGATTGGTGGAGTGAGTTGGATGCCACAACCCTTGTCGGGTAATGAGACTAGATTAAGTACGAGTATCGGACGTTCTAAATATGTATATACATATATATATTGATGAAATACGATAAAGATAAATATGTCGGATGCCATAACCTGGGCCAGGTGACGGGCTACGATTCAATTAGAGTTCTAGTCTGTCAAACACCGTATTTTTTATAAATACGATTTTGGAGTTTTGAGAATAAATATGTGAGTTTAGGTTTTGTGTTGATTTGTTGATTTGGTGATTGATTTTGAGATTGTCGGTTCTTTGTGGACATAGAAATTGTTGGGTGTTGACTTGGGTGAAAATAATTATGAGTTAATTAAATAACTGTTCTTTCTTTTACTCATACGAGCATTCAAAAGCTTACCGGGTTTTGTGTTATTACAACCCCGATACACTATTTAAATGGTGTAGCGGATATTCCTGCAGGTCAGGATAATCAGGGAGACGACCGTGCTGTTTAGGGGTTGCAGCATTTATTTGATTTCAATTACGTTGTGAAGTTGTTATACTCATTTAGAGCTTTACAATTTTAATTGTGAGTTTCAGTTATATTAATTAACCGAGACTAAATTTGGGATTTGAATTTAAATTGGTGTGGTGTGGTTGTTAAGAAAAAAAATTTCAAGATGATTATTTTTGAGTTGTGGAAATTCATGTTTCGGATTTTGAATTTTTATTCTAAAATTCGGGGCATAACAGCAACATATCTAAAAGAGATCTACGAATTCCATTCTCATAAAAGGAGAAATGCCTACAAAATAAAAACAAAAAACAAAAATTGGAACCTAAGCCCAAACCAACCAATGGTCCAAGCCTAATCATATAGGCCTCCCGGCCCATTAAACTAAGCCCAAATCATTAAAAAGAAGTTATCATCTTCTTTTGTTACTTCCAATTTTCTCTTGTTTGTAAATATTAACTATTGGGCTCTTGATATTCGTTCATGGTGATAGAAAGCCTAAAATTATTAATTACTATCCTCATACCCCTGTCATGCACGTGTTATCATTCATGGGCTCTTGATCTTTGGTTTCGGTACTTCAAATTTAAGAAAATTTCTGAGAAAGTGGAAATTTCGGTTAAAAATAAAGAAATCACATTAATTGCATTTATAAAATGATATTTTTGAATGAAACTTTTATATAGACTAAACTAACCTATAATAAACCTATTTACAATATAACCTCTCTAAAATTATACATAAATAATAGAATTGTGATATTTAATATAGACGAGTAATTAACTAAAACTGTTGTAAGTTGCTAAACTAGTATTTTTATCTATATGTAATTACATATGCTAAACTAGTATTTTTATCTATATGTAATTATATATGTTCTGTATATTGACAATGTGAATGTGAATGTGAATGTGAATGTGAATGTGATGTTTTTTGTTTTTTATTTTTTATTTTTATGGCTGGAACCCAGTGGGAGGCTTGGCCATCACGCTTTTTTCACTAATAATTAGAAAAATACAATGGGGGGACGTAATACAAAAACTCCGTGAATGAAAATAAACAAGTACAACAATAGCAATATAAAGTATTAGTAATAAGAGCTACTACGATGTGGTTCGATCTATGTGGTTAAACTGCTCCCATTTAGTATTATACAATACTGGCATATTGCTCCCAAGTACATGAATTTTGGAACTGATTTTGGTACTTCAACACATGGGTAATGTATGTGTGTTGATCTCTTCCCACATGCAATCCATATATCGGATATTATGGAATACCCAATATGGTGTTTCATTGTATGAAGCATACAACATTTGAAACGAAGAATGATAAAAAAATAAAATAAAAAAAAAGGCCATATATGCTTCCACCTTGTGAGCTTGATCCAATTCCGTAAGTATTTTCTGAGGTAGAACTCATTTCATGATGAGGATAATGAGAATGGAATGGGTTAGGGTTATCACTATATTGAGTTCCTATGTCCATCGAGTCAAGATTTGAAGAAAGTGATTCAAACTCATTTAGAGACAAATGACTATCGTGTCTTCCTTGTGCATCCCTGTTCTAGAATTGTATTCACGATTTGCATTAGGATAAGTAGTATGATCATCACTACTATATTGGTTGTAGTGCCATGATTTGCCACTCTCCCTGTCATTTCCATAATCTGCCTCACGATTGCAAATAGAATCATGATGTGGTTGGAGACTTGGAGCATGAGTACTTTGGTAGCAGATAAAGCAAAGAGGGTTTTGTTGTGTCCAATTTCAACTTGATTGGGAAAAAAAAATCAAAATTTCATATTTTGTCAGTGACAAACGAATTTCACAGAAATTTCAGAGAAATTTCGGACAAAATTTCGGTGTGAATATTTTAATATATTTTTTGTGTGTGGATATTTCGAAAATTAAGAATTTCATGAAAATATACGAAAAATTTCAGGAAACTCCTGACATAAATGATATAGCATATGAATTTCGTTTCGGTACTTCAAATTTATGGAAATTTCGACGGAAATTTTGATAGTTTCGGAGAAACTTAAAACCTTGGTTGAAAGGAAGAGAATGTAAAAGTCTTATTCTCACCTATTTCCTCAATCTTATATTTTTTTTGTGTTTTTGTAGATTACCATAATAACCATTTGAGATGAAATAATTTTGAGTTTTTATTTTTATTGTAAAGGGCATTTATGGCAAAATTTAGTGAAGGCTTTGACATCAATTTTTGGCTTTCCTTTCCAATAGTAGATACAAGAAACTAGAAGGGTAAAGTAGAGATTCAATTTTGATAAAAATTGAAAGACACTAAAGGTGCTCGTAGAAAAAAACTGATGGTGCAGGGTTCGGAACCCAGAGATCGCCAACTTCGTAAGGATACTTCGTGGATAGTTTCCTTCATCGAAGAAGTAGTCAGACCTGTTGTGCCTGAAACATTCCTCCAACATCTAGCATATGCTCTAATCACATTTAATACAAAATAAGAAACTCTACCTCGAGCCTAATAACCCTAGGTTTAATAGGGGATGGCCAGATATGTTTGCAAGTGAAATAATTGTCTTCTTTGTGGGTATAATAATAAACTTTTTTAAGCCGACCATAGATGTGAATGACCATAGCTCGAGAGAATATCCTCTGATACCTCAAAGAAGACACCCCGAAAGACCCACTTTCATTTGAATAGCAATATTAGCTAGTGCGCAGGATGATGGTTCCGCAAAATGATTCTTTATCTGGATCGCCAGCCATATTATTTCCCCCTGTTGCCATTATTTTCAAAACATATAGTGGTGCGTAGCTTTAATCATTGAGGACCTGCATAGCTATATAAATAATTGCCACTACATACATGCTAATGCCATCATCATTACAAAGTATATTGTTATAACTATGTAGCTTATATGGTCCCCAACTTTAACACATGCGACCACAACAGACTCGGCCTGTGTGACGATGTTAAATAATGTTCCAAGACATCCCCTTCTCTCTCTTTCCTAATTCAACTAGGATACTAAGAAATGTGAGCCAGATAGTAACTTAACTTGCAAGCATTCTGGAGCAGATTGATGTTAATGTAAGCCAGCGCCTAATTCCTCTGTTTCAAACCGGGTTAGGCCAAAAGTAGATGAGAGACTTTGGAGTATGCAATTCCACGTTTGAATCTGGTGTCTCAAAAGTGTGGTGAGCACCAATATCAAACATGCTTTGTATAGTGGTTCCAGTGAAGAGATTTGTGGAACTTTGTTTCATAAAGCCATCTCATGTGAAAGTGTATTAAGCCACATTATGGAGTCTGATTCACATTCGTGAAGACAGAATTGTGCCCCTAAGATTCAAAGCAATTCCAAGGAGTTCTGAAGGTCATGCCCTGCTCAGAGATGGTCTTATCGAAGTTCTGGAGCAAATAAGAAGAAAGAAAAAATGAAGGCAACTTAAACCTAATAATTGACTGTTCTTGAAACAAAAACCATTATAAAGAATGTCAATTGACTTTCTGGATGGGGACTGAGCCTTTCTTGGCTCTCTCCCACGCTTTCACAGAGGATGCAATAACTCTGTTAAACTGGAGTGTGGAACTCTTTTCCTTAATCCTAGATCAGCGAAAGGCTTAAATAAAGTCATTATGTGCCTCTTGATTTGTAAGTTTTCATTTTCCAAGTTTCCAAATTTTAACGAAAGTTCTTCCCGGATAAGAAAGAAGGCCAAAAAGAATTACACAACTTGTTAACATCCAAAACTCAAGAGGAAAAACAGAAGGCAAAATACACATACCTCAACTTATGCAACTGTCAAACGTGTAGCCATTCAGGGGTAGAGTAGCAACATGACAAACCTCTAGATAATAAATTTCACAGCCTTCAAATAAGGCTCTAGTTAAATGAATACTTTTTATTGAAATACGAACAAGAAAGGGGGAACTGAAAGATGACAAACTCCAGACTTCGTTCCTCTTGCTGAGCAGCCAATCTGCAAGAACAGCCAACATCAAAAATAGAACTTACCGGACCAAAAACTTTACCATGGATTCAGGAAAACAATAATAAAGATCTGTGCCTCTAATATATCTTGTACAAACCAGCTTTCTGAGGTTCCACACATGCCAGCACTATTCTACAATTAAAGAGCTACCCAGTTTTAACTATTGGCAAGCCTATTACAACCACCAATTACTCGTAAAATGTGCCTAACATTGTCTATAATATGCGGCGAGGTTGATTATTGGCTTGCTCCCTCAAATTTACTAGATTTCCCTTTTATTCCTCCAATTTGTTTCTGTAACTTTGTAGTCGTCCATCTTTAATCCGTGTGTCCTACTCTAGGACTTACTGTACTTGTCTGTCATTGTTACGGGTCCCTACCCAAGTCACCAACTTAGGCCTTATGGTTCTCCCATCCTCTCTCATCTCATGGCCACAACAACTGTAGTTCTTTCTCTAAAGCAGACACAAAAAAGCTCAGATCTGATCAAGATAAGCATACGCAATAGAAATTGCTACGGTTTTTATGGCCATGAGATGAGAGAAAAGGGTTTGGGATGATGAGTTGGGTTGACGTTTTACCCCTAAAAGTAACAGAACATCTAATGGAATGAAGGACTAAGGTGGGACTATGGGACACTGCCACACTGGTAAAGTTAGACAAGTACAAAATAAATTATAAATAAAAATACTATTTAAAAAAAATAAAAAATTGGAGGCCTAAACTGGAGTCGGAAAAATCATAGGGATCAATGCTCAGTGACATGTCATGCTTCAATACGGACTCAAGCCTTGCGAAGAATAAGTAAGCAGACTCACTAATCACTAGCATAAAAATAAAAAATCAACATGGTGAAATCCTTCAAACTGTCACTGACAGAAAGCATCTTGAAAACCACCAAAACATTGTAGGAGTTGTATACCTCCTTGGCTCCTCACACCTGGAGCTAAGGAATAGATTCAAGGTATGTAGAATCACCTCCTCGGTTCCTCAAAGTGCAACTATCCCTCAACTAAGTTAAACCAAACCTACCTACCACTGGACTGACAGAAAGCATCTTGAAAACCACCAAAACATTGTAGGAGTTGTATACCTCCTTGGCTCCTCACACCTGGAGCTAAGGAATAGATTCAAGGTATGTAGAATCACCTCCTCGGTTCCTCAAAGTGCAACTATCCCTCAACTAAGTTAAACCAAACCTACCTACCACTGGATTCCTTTTCCAATTGAAACTCCGAAACCCCAATTCCAAACATGAGAATACAGCAACTAGCGATAGGACTTGGAATTCAAAATGAACATATATCATAACCTAAGGACCAATTCAATAAACACAGTAACAAGAAAGGAGATGTAAGATTCAATGCTTTAAGTATTTAGTAGATTCAATTGGTGCCGTAATTAATTGAAAATTGAAATCCCAACAGAGCTGTGAGTGAGAAAGGGAATGGTTGAGATCTGACTAACCTGCAATTAATTCAGTGAGAAAAGGAGTGAGGAGAGATGATGCAGTTGTACAACTGCTCACCAACCAAGTAGATGCCGAGGCCAGGAGTCACATGGCGGAGCTGACTCAAAAGCATCAGGAATAAAACCGTCAAAATACCTGCTTTCTCTTAACAAAATACTCGTCAGATACTGAGCTTTCTTCAAAGCAACAGCTACCTGCAAATGACATACGATAACTGCACTCAGAATTTATGGTGTTTATTCATTAAAATCGAAGAAGAGTACCAAAAGCCTAACAGGATTACAATAACTATAGATTATCTCTCCTTCTCTCTCTTCCTTTCCTTGGGGGAAAGATGAAGATCAGAAAATTACCCCAATCAGTGGATCCCTCTTAACAATGGAAAATACTTCATCTGCCAGCTTTCATATGACCTTTGCTCTAGGATCATAGTTCTTGTACATGCGATGGCCAAAACCTGACATCTTTGCTTCCTGAAGGACAAATAGGAAACAATGTTTAATAAATAGAAGATTAAAAATAAAAACAAAATGCAAATAAGGTTGCTTCACCAGTTACTTAACCAGTTAGATGTAAGCAAAATACCTGCTCTTCACATCCTTAATGAACTCTGGAATGTTCTCAACAGATTCGATTTCAGTTGGCATCTTAAACACAGGCTGCACAAATCAAGGCCACAACAAGAAGATAATTGCTATTTGCAACATATAACACAAAGACAATGATGAATAGAAGAACACTCATCATATTAACCTGTAAATTCCAATCTCCCAATGCTGTCCATAATGGACTTCAACTTGGCATATTTGTTCTGAAGCAAGTAAACATTGCTTATGAAAATGAAACATACAAGCACTCACCTCGTTTGCTCCGCCATGAAGCGGACCATATAGAGTTCCAACAGCTCCAGCAAGGGCAGTGTAAACATCTACGCCACTACAAATACAGAGCCAGATGTGTTAAGAGAAAACCAAACTTTATTCAGGTTGCGTTTTCTGAAGCCTCATTGTCTTCAAAGTCTGAGATTCCTACATTGACACCAGATGCCAAGCAGCTGCTGAGCAATTCATCTCATGCTCTGCATAGAGTATGTATAGAAATGTCCAGTACACAGGCAAGTCGAGGATTTGGTTTATAAGGTGGATAAACAGGATGGACAATACAGGTATAAAAGAATGTTCATTCAACAAACAAAACCAACAACAAGGACAAAGTTTCCTTACATTTATAAATTGCCTGTTTTGGTTTTAGTACCATAAGCGATGAAATTTACAGGTATAAAAGAATGTTCATTCAACAAACAAAACCGACAACAAGGACAAAGTTTCCTTATATTTCTAAATTGCCTGTTTTGGTTCCATAAGCGATGAAATTTACAGTAACATCATCAGATATTGACCATCTCCCTGTCAAAGGGTTGTATGCAAACCCAGCCATCTCTTGGACCTGGACAAAACCAACCAAACAATTAGTTTTAACTTTTAAGAAGTGCTGAGGCAGAGATCTCTATGCATGTAACAGTAATTAGTAGATCAATATAAGGTGTTCCGCTTACTGAAATAGAAGCACGCTCCAGGATCAGGACTAGTTCTTCAGGAGTAAGAAAATTTGACCATTGATGTGTACCTTTAGGAAGCTGTATTCAAAATGTCATCAACATGAGGAAAACCTATGACTGAACAAGATAAATAACAAATGAGACTAATAGACCATCATTTCAAAGCATAACACTCATGTGTGCAGAAGGAGTCCATCTTCTTGGCAGAAATATTTTACAGTTAACATCTGGGAGAATATCAGTCGAGTCCTTTTCAATAATAACAATTGGATACATATAGAACTTTTCTATAGGTTTGGTGCATATTTTTGATACAACTTATGCGATTAAACCACTTTAAACTTAAAAGTGGATAGTGTTTCATTAATAAAGAATTTCCGAGTCCTCTGTGTAATGAAACAGGAATCATTTCTTGATGATTCCCATGCAAAAGGGTCAACATCTATTACACATGTTGATTTTTCAGATAGAATAAAACTGGGATTCTTGGGGAGGTGGGGTGGGCAATTCTAGATATCCCAATATATTGACTGCTGGGTTTAAGACACAATACTTGCATGGATGAATCTCATGTTAGCCATAACAGGCTAAAAGTGAAGATCACCAACAAGTAGAATGATCACTTTTTTCAAGGGAAATTTCTAAGATAACCAAGTATCCCAAGTATTTATGATAGCAAGATGCAAAAATAGTACCTTCACATAAGAACAGATGATCAGTAAGTATATAAAACAACCATAGTCTACATTTGAGACTAGAACAAAACATGAAGCATGACCAATTTCATGACCAATTTACAGCAAGCAATAGATGCTGCATGGAAATTAAGGATAGATAATCAACCAGCAGGTGTAAAGAAGTAAATACCCAGTGGAGCAGATACTCGGCTGCAATTATGGCAGTGGCATATGCTCTCATAGAACGGTTAATCGTTGAAATCACGGTAGATCCACTGGGAACAGTTAAGGCTGACAGAGATTTACAGAAATCAGCAGGATTTTCCACGTGCTCAATCACCTAAGGAATAATCTTCAATTTATTACAATTTGGATTTACTCCAAGACAATTTGAAAACACTAAGAAAACCATACGCGGCTGATGTGTTGAGAGTGTATGCATACCTCTAAAGCAAACACAGCATCAAAGCTCTTTTGCTCCTCGACTAGCTTTTCTGCGCGTAATGGAAAAACACAAACCTTGAGTTTAAGAAAAGAGAAGGTATTGGAATATTGAAGAATATAAAAGACTCTCAAATTTTCAGTAAAGAAATAAGAATACTTACTAAGTGGCACTAAATCATGAGCAAACACTTACAAAATCAGGTTATGTCTATATATTTGAATACAAAAAGCATTTAAACTTTGCCACCACAAAATAACACTTGACACAGATAGGAAAGCAAAACAATCACAATATCAGTTATGTTATGCGGGGATAACTCAGAAAACATATTTGATGTGGTTGTCAGATTGGTATTACTCTTTTACCAGATTTGATTACACTTGAGGCAACCAACCAAAAAAATTTAGAGAGTTTTGCACATCAAAACGAGGCACTGATTGTGTTTATCAGGAAAGAGAGAAGGAGAGAAGAGAAGAAGAGAGAAGAGGAGGAGGAGGGAGGACATGCATTCGAAATTGCGAAATTGTTCAAGAGATACCAATGAAATGCAACTCAGATAACCAGAAACTTTACTAAGTAGAATATAAAAGGGGTTGAGCATGTACCAGCTGTAGTGCATTGATATTCAATTTTTTAGGTCACTGGATCCAAGTCCTGCATGAATTATTAACGTTTAGAGGTACCCTGATGTATATGAAGAGCCCAATTGAACAAAATAATTACTCAGACCCATAGAATATATATAGTTATTGTTCAAAAGAATGGTCATACTGCGTGAAGGCGAGCTATCTTGATGTTTTTCTCAACAGCATCAACTCCTGTTACAATAGCTCCCATCCGAGCTAAAGGCTGAAAAAAGTTTAAAGATTAACATCAACCCATTTACCAAATACATTTTTCAGGTACACTATCAGTTCAGTTACACATATCTTAAAGTAAAGAATCTGATCAAACTGGTCAATGCAATTAGAGACTCAAAGGGACAAAAAGCACCGGCACTCCAAATAGGAGTTACAGTCATATAATGTGGCAGTTGATAAAATTACATGCCTTTGTAGGGCAATAGAAATGTCAATGTGATGGATACTGTCTCTGCAATAGACAAGTATCAAAGGATACTCAGCCAAACCGACACAAGTAAATTTGATCCCTATTGCCGAATACCTAAATTACTCATCTGAAATAACATACCTCAGAAAGAATCCCACCTCCACAGCCAACATCAATAAATCTGAGCCCTTCAAAGGGCCTAGCAGATAACGGGTCCCACCTGAAAATCAAAAACACAAAATTAGAAACATGGAACCACTATCTTCCTATTAAGTCCTAATACATGTTTTCAGGTGTGATTCTTTACAACCGTTTCATTCCAGTAAACAGAACCAGAAAGCAAGGAGACCTGCTTCTGAATTACTTAGCAGCTAGCCATTGTCAATGCTCACTAAACTCATAACTAGAGTCAGGAAAGAATTGAGCTTCACCTGAAATGACGGCACAGCGTTGAGCGAATGAAGGCAAGCCTTGTAGGATTCATTGCATGCAACGGTTTGAATGGTCCTTCCAAATCCCACCTTTTTCATAAAAATCATCAAAGAATCTAATGTCACAAGTGAATTTCCTTCTCCTTGATCAAAACCACAGTTAAATGCATAAATTGAAATCTTCAAGGAAATTTCTCTCACCAGGTTCCGGAAATGGTGGCAAACTTAGCAAGCTCTGCCTGGTTCAGCGACGACGGAGACGGAGAGGGAGGGTTTTGCGGCAGTTGAATCAGAGGAGGCTCTCCAGAAGGAGGCCCATTTGAGAAAAGCCCAGTGGCATTATGCAAGTTCAGCAATCGAGGGGGTAGAATTCGGTGGAGGCTCGTAGAGGCAGTGACGGTGTACGGTGCTCGGAGTTGCTTCAGGAGCTTCCAAGTCATGGCCATTGTGTTTGTTGGAGAGGAGAGGAAAAAGCAGGAAGAGAGGGCTTCAGGTTATGCTTCGCAAAGGAATCAGACTTCAATTTAATGCTCGGCCAACAACAATGGGTGGACTGATTTGTGGTAAGTGTTGTGATGTGAGTAACGGTGAAGTAGATGAGGGTTGGTAGTGTTCCAGGTTGCATGCTAACAGAAAGTTTATAACATGATCAACACAATCATCAAACTGAGGTCCAACAGTCAGAAGCAAAAATTCCACCCAAAAGTAACCAAGAGTATGAGGATAAGACAATCGATTCACAATTAAGAATAAAACTGGGCAGTAAGTCTATCAATTAGATAATTAATAGCAACCTTATGCATACACACAACAATCGATTCACAATTAAGAATAAAAGTGGGCAGTAAGTCTATCAATTAGATAATTAATAGCAACCTTATGCATACACACATCTGATAATCAAGAACTGAGGACATATTTGGTTAGCTTCCGGAATTATCACATAAAGGTGCTATTTGTAATACTATAGAGCAGATAACGTACAAAACTGATAATATTTGAAGCAAAATCTCTAACCCCTTCCTACCCACGGACTGAACTTTCTTGATTCAATCACATCTACCAAACAGTCCAGATCTTGAATTTCTTCTTGTTATCATATATAGCAAAATCATCCCTATGGCTAGCTCTGCGTAATCTTATTTCCTCTGCTCTCCAATCCTAGACCTTTAACAGAGAAGAACGTGAGGAGAGTTGTGTTTCATTTCAGTAAAACATCTAGCAAGATGGCTTTCCACCGCAGCCATTATGGTTAGAACGCCTTTGTTTAAGATTGTTGCTTCTCAAGGATGTAGCTATTATAATGAACTGATGTGATGCAATTTTTTTTTTTTCATTTTTCAATGAAGTGATGATAAATAATAAATTACAATCAAGGTATTGCATAAATTGAGACAACTCTTGCAGCCTTCAATTACTGAACATGCACAAATATATGCACAATGTAATACCAAAAGAAGACTAATCAATTAGATATGCAGAGAGGTGATACAATCATACAAATCACACTTTAAAAAGTAGGGCACATACAAAATCGATTAGAAGCTAGGTTTACTTGCAACCATATGTTTCACTCAGCAAAATCAAAATCCCAAAAGGACAAAGCAAAATATGCAATCACTTACCGAAAACGGAGATTCTCTCACAAATTGAGAATGGCTTGAACTATTTGCCATGAAAGATTGAAGGTCTTGTTTCAAATCAGCCATCAGATCCGTAAGAGTATGAACTTGTTGTTTCAATTGTCCAACCTCTTTGTCACGTTCCAAACACACGCGCTTATTGGAAGTTTGGCTGCTAATCGACCGTACACATCTTCAGGTGGTTCCATTCCGTCACCTAAGCCACGAGTTTTGCCATGTTTAGACCCACCACCCACCTCCTTTTATATGTCCCAATCATCCAATTTGTCTTCGCCATCAACAAAAGGCATAGGTTTTTAATGTACGTACTATCAAACACAAAACATACAATTATTTGAATCACCAGTTAGTTAATTACTGATACTAGATAAAAAGAAATAGAATCATATGTTTTGTATGAAGTATATGTGGCCTAGTTAATCAGCCTAGTTAATCATTAATCTATTACATTGCACATATTAAGACCCTATGTAGTCCTACTTCTTGTACATTTGTCAGATCTAATCTTTGTGTCATTGTTTGTTTTGTCTAAACGAGAACAGCTCCTTTTTTTTTTTTTTTGGTTTGAAAAGAAAACTCAGAAAAATTAAATTTATTTTAAGATTTTTGTCCATTTACCCTAATTTTAGGGTTATTTATCCCACTTACCTCATTAAGTTTTTTTTTAATTCTCCTTTACCTATAAAGACTCTAATAAGGTGTTCTCTAATACTCAATTAAGTAACACCCCTTTGTTACATAGAGAGAGAGAGAGAGAGAGAGAGAGAGAGAGAGAAATGGAAAAAAGAGAAGCCATATGAGACTTTACCGGAGTCCCGTTACCAGCCATCAGGTTTTAGTCAACGATTGCATGATTTTCGTCACAGGCCGCCGCCCACCGAACTTCTCTGAAAACCTCGCTGGAGGTATCCAAAGAGATTGTCGAAGATCTCATAGGTCACCGGAAAGATTTACTGCCCCTAAATAGACATTTATTGCCCCCTAATAAACCTCTATTGCTCCCCTAATATAGGGGCAATAAACCTCTATTTCCCCCCAATAGACCTTTATTGGGGGGCAATTAAAGTTTATGAAACCTCACTGGAAGTTCCCAAAGAGGTTATTGGAGATCTCAAATGGGGTCAGAGAGGTTTATTACCTCCTAATAAACCTTATTGCCCCCAATAAATTTTTTTTTTCTCTTTCTTTTCTGGGTCTTCTGCCCCATTTTATTAAATAAATAAAGGAGATAAGCCAGATCGAATTCGACTTTGGACGGTCACCTAAACAAAGTAAGGTCTGCGTCGGCGAAAAGCATAAGAGAAGTGTCTGAGAAGGTAAACCATTAAAGGGGTTGCTGATAGGGCTAAGAATAGACTCTGCGTCGGCAAGTGAGTACTTCAAGGAGCCTCTGTCATAGAGCGGGCCGGAACCAGGTCCAATAGAGCCTCCTTCTTTACATGCGGCTTCGCTAAAAGCATACAACCACATACCATTTACACAAAATCAATGATGAGAAATTGAAATCAGAAATTCAATTGCATAAAAATTTGAGCTAGAAGCGATTGCAGTTTCCCTCAAAGGCGCTGATGATGTCGTTGTCGTTCATCTCCACTCTTTCTTGCTCCACGACGATGGCGGCAGAACCAGGTGGTGATGGCAGCGGATCTAGGTGGCAACGAGGATAGTGTGAGCCGGCGTCGTGGTTGTCTTGGTGGAGAGAGAGAGAGGACCAACGTCGTTGGCGTCGTGCTGGAGAGATAGGAGAGAGTGTGACAATGCTGTAGTTTATTCATTAGTCTGAGGGTAATGTTGTCATTTTAAGGAATAAAAATTTGTTGCTGGAATAAGTGGGATAATTTTAACTCATTTTGGTGCTTTGAGTCAATGACCCTTTATTTTAGCCATTGAATAAAATGTGATTAATCTTGTAAAGCCTCTCATTATCTCCTTGAAAATATCCTAGGTGTTACTAGACCTAGGGAAGTTTTTAACCTCTTTTTTGGGCTTGTCGTCTCCATTACACAAAAAAAAAAAAAAAAAAAGACGACTCACATGATTTTAAATTAAATTAACTCTCATAATGAAGAGGGGGAGGCCTAGCTAGTTAAATTGTCCTAGCTTACCTAGGAAAAGACGTGGAGCTTTTTTTATCTACTATTATTTGTTTTTTGAATCGAATGAGGTCAGTCAGTTTTATAATTTAGCAAGCAGTACCAGAAACGATACACCCCTGATGGGCCGACAAAAAGAGTCGTTATTTAGGACATACAAAAGACCTATTCTAAGAAAATAGAGGCTCGCACTCCGGGTACACCCACCTTTAAGGAAAATCAAGCACCTTTATTCTAACAAAATCTAGAAACTCATAAGCAAATAAAATAAATGTGACAACCGAGAAACTAGATCTTACAACCCAAGGGGAAATTAAACATTGCTAGTTGAGGATGCTGCACCTGCATCCCCTACAGTTTCACCATTTGCATGCAGCTCCTCTATTTGTTTAGTCTCAAGATGCTCTTGCATGCCTCCTTCTCCACAATAGCTTGGACCTTATCCTCATTTTTTTTTTACAAAAAGAGAGAAGCCTAACACTAAACTAAAAAGTAAAAACACCATCCCTAAATGGACCCATAGCTTGACCTAAATAGGCAATTTCCAGCAAGGCCCAATGCAAAGAAACCCTAGTATCCCAATGCCAGGCCCAGATCCAAACTAGGGCAAACCCTAGAGAGAAAACCAGCCTCCTCCACAATGTTGTCGCCTCCATTGGCGTAATCCACCGCCGCCCCTATTTACTATTATTTGTTAAATAATAAGATATCATTTTTATTTTAAATTATTTTGGCTTTGTCTTTTTAAATAGAAGGGGCATTTGTAGAGATTGAATTGCCTGATTCCTATCTAAACAAGGAAACAATTCCTGGATTTAAGGGGAGACTAATTAGGTTAGAATAGGGAAATCGACTGCTACATAATCCAAAGAGAGATCGATAGATAAACTGATCATCAATATTCATGTAGGGTCTCAGTTCATCAGCATCTGCTTAGCACTCTCACATCTAAAAAATATTTAAAAAATTATCTTATAGACGAGTTTCAAACAATATTTCAAAAATATAATGAACTTGCATACTTGCATATTTCATAATGGTTAAATTAATTTTTGCATATGTCAACAATATATATACATTTTTTTTTTAGAATAACAGTATATATACATTGGTGGAACACATTTAGTGAACAAAAGTCGTCATCGGCAATAGTAATTTGCACTTAAAAAATATTTAAAGATAGACGAAATATTTATCAGGTAATTCACATTTAAAAATAAAAGTTGAGAAAACACCTTTGCCGACAAAATAGCTATTGAAAAAGTGGTTCACATTTACAAAAAAATTGATGGGAACACATTTGACAACAAAAAGTTGTTGGCAGTAATAATTCTCATTTAAAAAAAAATTAATGAAAATGTTTCGTTGGCAGTAGTAATTCATATTAAAATAAAGGTAATTCTGCCCAGTACCATTGGGAGGTTTAGGAGTTCAACTCACAATAGACTATTTTTTTGAATCAATCTATCAATGATTGTATTACTAAAGCTCAAGCCAGAATTACCATTATATACCCCTGCGCTACCATTCAAAGATAGACAAAAAGGTTGTGGAGGTAACACATGATACGTAGTGCTAGACCATTCAGGATATCCAGTGCTCACTCATTAAAACAAGCCTATTAACTACGATAACTAGGACATAATAATAGGCTGAGTAAAACTATACTCATTAGCACTAGTAATAAACTAACAAGCATAGTCCCTAGAAAAGGGTTATTGAAAGTAAAACTACTAACATTCTATAGCCCTAGGTCTAAACACTCAACCCAAATGACAGAGTAAAGGTCCAGGCCAATAAAACAGCAGCCCTAAAGCCCAATTGGAAATCCAACTCGAGACCTAACATACTGGTCCAGGTGCATGCCCAGACAACCACTTCGCAGCTAGTACGCCCGCCAACATCGCCATGATTACAACCACCAAAACCAGAAACATCTCTGGCTCCTTCCCTTGACGCCGCCACCACCCACGAGATTGAACGAAATCAGGTATAACCAAAACATATCTAAACCCCAAAGGAATCGAACATCTCAGTCCCCAACCCGTCACAGCTCCCATTGATGTCGCAGCCAAAGTCTAGATAGGCACAGAAAAGACTGCTCCTTGAATCAGTGCCAGCAACCACCATAGCCACGAAACCATAAATCTGGAAACTAACGCCGACCTCTGCTACAATCTCTAAGCCCGAAACTCCTAAAAAGCCTTAGGCCTGCAATAGAGAGCAAACACCCGTCCAGCAGTCCGAACCGCACACCATTAGCATGGCCAAGGCCACCTCCAACGATGGGGTGCTGCCGCCGGACGAGAATATTTGCGAGTTTTGAACCAAAGTAAAGGCGGCGCTTAGATTAGGCAAGCCCAAAATATGACTCACAATAGATTATTTGTTGTATATGAGTTGTTTATATGATAAAAAAATAATATAGATTTATTCATACCTTCCAAATTGCTATGTAGACCTCCTTTTATTTTATAATAAAAATTAAATCTCTATTTTACCCTTCTAACTAATAACAAATGAGAGTGTTTATATTCAAACCTCCTCAATTGTTATTTACACCTCAACTCAATCTTTTTCTCCTGAACCCCTTACTTTCTTTCCTGTTCTATACCATTGTCATCCACCTCCTTAGAAAATTTTCAATTAGCGTCAAATGACATTGTTAGGATCAGACCATGATCAACAATGCTCTGCCCTTTACAAATATTGCCCGGTATATATATTTTGTTCTTCATGGTAGATCTTACAACTAGCTAGTTCTCCTTGGCATCATGCCTCTCTATAATTTAAAGTACCATTTTTTCTAGTATAATTATGAATTTTAGGCTTTCCATCACCATGAATGAAGACAAAGAGCTCAGTAATTAATATTTGCAAGAAAATCGGAAGAAGAAGAAAAAGAAGATAAAAAGAAGCTAATGATTTAAATAATTATTTTTTCGGCAAAATTAGATTTCAAAAGTTAACAAAAAAAAATGAAGATCAACATACCAATTTAGGAGGTACGAATAGAAGCACTCTTATAGTGTATGTAATACCCGCAATTTTCATTTTAAATTCGAGTAATTGTGTTGAACGATTATTATGCGATTTCACGAATATTATTCGATAATAATTCACTTTTAGAATTATCGAAGTTTTGAAACGATTATTTTTAACGAAAAGCTCGAAATGCTCGGTTTGAGAAATCGACTTTTTCTATGTGCAAAATTTGGGGAAACTTCCTTCGTAAAAGTTGTAGAGCTCGTCGATGCGAGTCCTTGCGTATGTGGAACACGTTGTCCTGATTTTTTTTTGAATTAGTTATAGAATTTAGAAATTATTTCTATTTTGGTATAAATAGGAAAAAACCCTAGCTATTTTCAGAAGCTTTCCATTTTGGTTCGGCCTCCTTCCATTTTCGGAAGGCACTGTTCATCGTCTCCTTCTTCCGTTCCTCGACCGAAAGCGACCGAGAGAGAGAGAGAGAGCAAAGTTCACCATAATCGTTCTCCCTCCACAGACCACCTCTCGACCACAAACCAAGTCCCAGGCGTTCGTCTCGAGCTGCTCTACCTCCTAGATGGCGTCGCTTCCACCGGCAAGGCCTCCAGCTCTGGCAAAACCGTTCGAAACAGTCGGACCCGAAAACAAACCAAAACAATCTCCTTGCGTTTTCGACCACCAAACCAAGTGAAACTCGTTCCTCTACATCGACTCAACCTCCTGAAGCTCCTAGAAGCAGTTTGACAAGGCGGTGCGGCCTGCAACGGAGGTGGCGTGGCCTGCAGCGGCGGCGGCACGGCCCGAACCGAAAATGTTCGTTTTCAGTTCGATCTCGATATCTCGAGCTACAGATCACCATTTCACTTGATTCTTGACTCATTGAGTTCGCCTCAACTTCCTCTACAAACACCAAGAAGGACCTGAACTGGGTCGAACGTTTTCACGTTCGTCGGAGCTCGACCCCGTGCGGATCGAAAAACCAACTTTCAATCCAAATATCTCGAGCTATACATGATCGTTTCTTGTGATTCTTGGCTTGTTAATTTCGCAAGGAAGTTCTGAACAAGTTTCCAGAAGGGATCGAGGCGTGAGGTTGCAGTTTTCACGTCGGTTTTCAAGCTCGCCGGTTTCTGGAAAATTTCCGGCCGCCGACTGTAATTGGTACTTTTTGATCCATTCCCGTCATTTTTTGGTCTTGTGCTAGTTATGAAAGTTGCTCAGAATGATGAAATGAAGGGGACAAGCTCAACCCCGACACCATTGGTGGTGGTCGGTGGCGGCTCTGTCCCTAACTCCGGCGGCCCTTTCCGGCCACCTCCGGAGGTCTAAAATTTGGTTTATATCCATTTTATGATTCTATGTTTCAATACGATCGTTTCGGAGTATTATACTCATTTTTCGGATATCGTATGAATTAGTTATGAATTTTGACATTTCGATCGTTAGATTTATGATCTGTGAAATTAGGACCGTCGGATGAACTTATAATTTTGATATGATGATCATATGACTGTCCCAGAGGCTTTGTGTGGTCATGGGCAAAGATCCGACCATTGGATCTTCGTATATGTGCAAAACGGTAATTAGGAGAGCGATTCGTGAGAATCCGCTCGTCGGATTTCATTGTAAATTAGAATCCGGCAGTTAAATGGTAGTTCAATTCTGTTTTGGAATTATTGGCTAAATTCGAATCACATTTGATTAGGTGATTGACGGATTGTATTTGAGTGAGCTATTTCGGCTTTAATTATATTTGTATTGAAGACGCAGCGGGAATTTCGAGGTGAGTAAAACTCACGTGGTTCATATTACGAACCGAGTGTTTTAAATTTATTTATTTTTGGTAATTGTGTGAAAAATATTTGCGGATTAAATATTTGTTTTAAAATTTCATGGACTTGAATCACCACGGTCCATAGGTAAGTAAAATGAATTTTAATTATACAAATGAATTTCACGATTTTCTTGTGTGAACTATAGATGGTATTAGTGGTCATTCCTGAGTGGATGATTACGTATATATATATTTACGTAGAAAATATATATTGATGAGTGGATTGTTGAGTGATGATATGATTAAGTTGAATTGATGAATTGATTATATTTCAATTGTGTAATTTCATAATAATATGGTGTATCTTGGTGGGGTTGATTTCAGTATGTGATATTATATGTTGTGCTCATTTATGGGTTTAGGGTCGACGTAGTGACCGGTGTGGGGCAATCGGACGCTCTAATCCTGGGTGGATGATGGGATACGATTGGTTGAGTATGTGAAATTATCGGACGTTCTAAATATGTATATAAATATACATATTGATGAAATACGATAATGATAAATATGTCTGATGCCATAACCTAGGCCAGGTGACGGGCTACGATTCAGTTAGAGCTCGAGTCTGTCATGTACCGTATTTTTGTAAATACGATATTGAGGTTTTGTGAAGAAAGATGTGAGTTGGGGTTGTCTTGATTTATTGATTTGGTATTTGATTGAGATTGTTAGTACTTCGTGGTTGTGGAAACGGTTGAGTGTTGACTTGAGTAGAATTGATTATGATTAAATTAAACAACAGTCTTTCCTTTTACTTATACGAGTTTCATAAGCTTACCGGGTTTTGTGTTGTTGCAACCCCGGTACACTATTCAAATGGTGTAGCGGATATTCCTGCAGGTCAAGATAACCAGGGAGGTGACCGAGCTACTTAGGTGTTACAACAGTTTTTGTTATTTCATTTAGTAGTGAGGTGTGTACGCTCATTTAGAGCTTTACAGTTCATTTTGGATTTGAGTTGTAATAATTAACCGATACTAAATTCGGTTTTGATTTTATTTCGGGTGGTGAAGTTGTTAAGAAAAGAAATTTTCATGATGATTATTTTGAGTTGTGGTAAATTTCATGTTTCGGATTTTGAATGTTTATTTTAAAATTCGGGGCGTGACAGTGTATATTCACGAAGAGTATGTTTTGTTCTTTATTAATGTAAATGAAATCCAATATGATCATTGCAAAAGTTATATTAATCATTAAACTATGCAAAAATTTATCGTAAACAAAACTTGTTTACTCATTTGATTGCATCAAACCAATTGACGGTTGTCATGAGACTGTTAACTTTCACCGTAGCTGTTCATTTGTTTGATACAATCGAATGCGCAAACGATTTTTGTTTACAATGAATTTTTGCAGAAATGATCTTTAAATGTTTATTTAAGGGTTTTTATCTATTTATCCCATTTCTAGAGTTTTTTTTCTCACTTACCCCATTAATTTTTATTAATTCCCCCAAACCCAAAACACTCTAATGGGGTCTTCCCTAATACCCCATAAATTTTTTTTTTTGTTTTTTTTTAAATACCCTTTTACCCTCACCCATGTGCTACTTAGAGAGAGAGAAAATAGAAGAGAGAGAAACCATATGAGACTTTGCCGGAGCTCGGTTATCAACCGCCGGATTTCTGTCACCTATCGCTGGAATCCGATAACCGGTCGTAGGAATCCGGCCAACTTTCTCCAGAATCCGGTCACCGGTCGCTGGATTCCCATCACCAGACTTTTCTGAAAACCTCACCGGAGGTTCCCAAAGAGGTCGTCAGAGATCTCATAGATCGCCGGAAATGTTTATTGCCCCCAATAGACGTCTATTGTCCCCCAACAGAGGGGTAATAGACCTCTATTACTCCCCAATAGAATTTTCGGTCACCGGAATGAGAATTAATCTTCTTAAAATTAGACAAATAAAACTTTGATTAAAGAAAAAAAAATGAAGATATTATCAATTCAAAACGTCTATTGCCCCCCCCCAATAGACATTCAAAAATTTTTTTTTCTTTCCTTCTGCCTTATTACTTAAAAAAAATGATTTGGGCACCCGGAAATGCTCTGGGCACCCAAGAGATGGACGTTTCTTCTCGACGGTACTTCGGAGCTCCGACTTCGGCGTTTCTCTTCGTCGCCTTCAACTCAGGCGTTGTTCTTCGTCGTCTTCAGGTAGCTTGGACCGAAGCTCCACCGCGTCGACCCAGTTGGGAAAAAAGCCTTCCAGATCCAGTCGGTTCGGGCCACAGGCATTAACGATCCTTCTCGAGTCGGATATCGGACTCTGGTGAGGGACCGCGCCCATGATCAGCGAACACCCTCAAATCGGTGATTGTAGTTGGCAGATCTGGGAATGGTCAGAGGAGACGGAGGCGCTGATCAAGCCGGTGATGATGACGAGGAAGGTGGCGATGTAGATTCAGGGGAAGGGAGGAGATGTAGAAGGCCGCCGATGTCGACTTTTGGTCTGAAGTCGATATGAAGAGAGAGAGAGAGAGTAGGTCTGGAGTCGATGTGGGGGGGGAGAGAGAGATATCAGAGAGTGGCATGACATGTAATTCATTAATTAGATTGAGAGCAGAATAGTCATTTCTTTTTAACTTGGGTTAGTGGAAATAAAAATCTGTTGTTGGGGTAAGTGAGATAATTTTTGCTTATTTTAGTGCTTTGGCTCAAGAACTCTTTATTTAACTTTTGAACAGTTAAATTATGAATTTAAATTGCCGACTGTATGTAAATACGGGAGAGTTGGGATACTCACATACATATTAGTTCTAACATTGCAAGTATTTCCCTTACAATTAGCCATGAGCTGATCGAAATGCAAGCCAAACATTGATAAAAAGAGCCGGTCACAGTTTATTGTAGGCCTCACCATTTAGCCCATGGATCAAGTGGCCCAATGGAGGCCCACATAGCCTGCAGGGCCGAAGCTAGGCCCGGCCCGCATAAAAGCCCACGTTAGAGCATATATACCCATGAAGCAAGGGCAATTGCTGATTTGCCAACTAAATTGGTACTACCAATCTACTATTCATCCAAAATTAGCAATTGCCTCCGACTTATACAATGCACCCATAAAAGGCAATTGACATGCTAAATCATTATTAACATTTAAACATGTCATTAATTAAACATAAGATTAAATCATAGATTTAATCTATTAATTGATTTACGAAGGCAATTAATTGTAAATTATTAATATAATTATTTTTAAGTCAAACGATGAGATCAGATTTTTAGAAAAACGAAAAAAAGCAAGAATTTTTTGTAGAAATTTAAAATTATCACCAAATGAAAATAAATCTGGAAAAAAAAATTGAAAATTACCCTTTCTTTCGTTGGGAAATGTAAGATAAATTGCTTGGAGTTTATCAGAGTCTATGACAAATAAGTTGGTGCAATTGGTAAGCAATTCCCTTAAAAATGTGGGATGATGGAGGTTCGAGTCCTCTTCCATGCAAAGCTTTGCATTTTAAGTGAATATTTTACCTATTTGTGTGTTGCACGGGGCCAACAGAAGTTAGTGGAGCCCATAAATTGGTTGAGTTAATTAGATGTGCGAAAATTAGCTAGCCAATTACCTGACTTGATGGACCCCACTAATTGCCCAACTGATTTTGGACCGCTGCATTCCTTTTTTCCCCTCAATCGGTCAATGGGTCAGCCAATGATCCAATTTGGTGCATCTGCTCTTAGGCTCGGCACGGTGGGTAGTGGATCTGACATGATTTAGAGGTTTGAAACCCGACCCGTAAAAGCCTGCAAAATATATTATATAAATATATATATATATATATATATATCGTTTTAGAAAAGTAAACCATTTTCCACTTTTTCAGTTTTCAAGAATTCAAGCCCACCGTTATTTAAAAAAAAAACAAGAATCTTATGATCCTATCCTAGTATCCCACCGTTGGATTTGGAGTCACACCAGTCACTTTGGTCCTCGGAACTCACAATCACAATTGACCAACAGACCTATTTCCTAAACCTCTCTATTCTCTCACTCTCTCAGCCGCTGCCTCCATTCACCAATGATCCATTGAGTCTATTCCCTTCAGCTCCAAGCTCCATCCTCCATAGTCCATCCCTTCTCGGCTTCTCCATCCTACCTCCGCTGCTTCTCACGGCAATCCCAACGACGTCGTCGATCACCTCCTCAAGCCCCGCGGCTACCACAATTTTCTGTGAACGGTTTGAATTCATTTGAGATTGTTATGGTTACAGGCTTTTTGTTTGCTCATCCTCCTCCGCTGACAACGACTTCTGGTACTATTCTCTTCTCTTTTTGATTAGTTCATTTTCAGTTTCTGTTTTAAGTGGAGTGATGGAAAAATCTGACAAGTTTGAGTTGATTTCTTTGTTTGTTCATGCTTCAGAACTTGTACATATATCTGCAATCAAGCAGGGACTGAAATAAAGGCTATTGAATCAAGGTAATGGCTTTTTTTTTCGAAGTTAGTGTTTTGATTTATTGGACATGAGTTGAAAGAGGTTCTTTTTCATAGTTAATCAATCTATGCTTTTCCCTCTTCTGGGTTGTCTCTGTTAATCAAAGTTTGAAGAACCCAGTTTTTATGTTGTCATTCTGATGTTAGAAATATTTTTGGAGTTGGGGTCAGTTTTTATGCAATACATATGCAAACATTATTTGTCCTTTATGTTATTTCTAGCATCGATAATATCAGGTGGAAAACAAGTAAACAGCTATACTTTTCTGCAATTATTACTATGGATGGCTGACAATCTATTTTCTGTTAACTTTTTTTTCTTCTTCTTTTGATTGTAATTTCTAAGACTAATATTGCAGGATGAGGAAGAGTAAATCAAGGAATGGACAGTCGCATATCTGTGAACTAAGTTGTGCCTCATAGCAGTTTTAGCTCGCACATTCAAAAATCTCAAATAATATCTTAACTTTATTTATTTCCAGCTAGAAATGGATATTAATAATGCTGATAATTTGACTGAAACCGACGCTTTCAGCATCTTCTAAGAAATCTAGATTCATTAGTAATGTTTGGGAATTTTTTGAAAGGGTTCAAGTTAATGACCATGGAAATAAGATACCAAAAAATAAATGTGGGATTTGTAAGACTTTACTTAGAGGTGGTCCTGTTGCTGGTACTAGTCATTTAATAAGACATTTACAAATTCATGAGAAATGGCAGAAAGTATTAGGTCCTAATATTTCTGGAAATATCATTATTTTTACTTACGATAAGAGTGTTGCACGTAGAGAACTTGTTGATTATGTTATTAGAGTTGAACTGCCTTTTACTTTTGTTGAAAAACATGATTTGAAAGGAATAATTCATCGAGGATTTTGTCCTAAATATGTAGGAATTTCAACCTCAACATGTAAAAGAGATGTGATGAAAAAATTTACTAAGAACAAAAATGAGCTTTTGATTCTTTTTGAAAAGTTTAAAGGAAAAATTTGTTTAACTTGGGATACATTTCCCAAAGCTTTTTGCTTTGCTACAATTATGGATCCTAGATTTAATGATGACCCAAAATATGTATGAATTTTCTAATAATATTATTAATTAAAAACCATGAATTGAACTATAAGAATTAATTAAAATGCCTGTTAGTATAGTTACAAGTTCAGGGCACTGTGATTTAAAATAATGCAACAGTTGCATCAATTCATCAATTATGATTTACATAATGAAACTACATGTACAGTTACATCCAAGAAAATGAATAGAGCAAGAGAAAATCAACTAAATTTGAATGTTAAAAATTTGATTAAATCTACTAATTCAAGACTCCACCACACAGACATTGTTTCAGTAAGCTTATCTCCTACATGTTCTCGCTTAAAAATTTCATTTCTATCATAGGCATTTTGCTTGACATATCTCCCCGGATTGTCTGTGGAAGGTATCGTCCAAGCAATAGCTAATGTTATCCACCCAACTAAATCCCACTTCTACAGTTTCTTATGTTCGCCATTTCCTCTTCCCGTTCCCTGCATATAAGTTGGAAAACAACCCATAAGAACCTAGTTTACTTGGTCCTAATCGCATTAAAATGTTTGCTGCTTGTTGAACCTAAGACAACTTTATAATAGAGAACACTCTGCCCTGTCCTGGAATCTGACCTACAAATTTCTCTGCTTTTCTCAATTTCTGCCCCGCTAACACGTCATCATACTAATAAACTAATGTAGGGGAGGTGGTTTTGTTTTATAATCTTTTGGCCATTCATTGAAAGAGCTGATGGCGAATGTCAACCTCTCCCTTTTTGCCATATGCAGTAAGTAGAGAAAGACATGTGACTGACCCAGGTCTCATCCCTTCTTTTATCATCTCCTTGAATATTTCTGTCACCAAGCTATATTCTCCATGCCTAGCATATCCAGAGAGTACTGCAACCGACGCAAACTGATTTCTATCAGATGTCATGTTCAAACTCTTTGGGACTTGCAATTGCTTGCATACATCTCTAGTCATATTCAAACCTTAGATCAGCCAATAGTCCAAGCTTTATCAGAAAAGAGTGGCATTTGTTGGCTGTATTCCGGAGAAAATTGGACTCAATATTGGTTCAACTCATCAAAAACCATCACAGAGTCTAGCATGGACTCAAAATTGGTATATATGGTAAAGCATGGACTCAAAAGTAGCTTATATGATAAGCTATTGCAAACATTATACTTTGGCAGAAAACCATTCATTATGCAAAACCAGTAGATCATCTGCCTACTTCCACCAAGTTCCTAGTTGATATAGCATGGATTAGTTCAACATATGTAACCTCTTGTCATTAAATCCAGAGATGACATCTTCTTCATCTATAAAAATTATAGTACAAGGCGCCACACTCTGATTATGTCATGAGCTCAAAACCCACCTTGCATCTTAAATAACCTCAAACATTTAATAGGTTGAGCGTGATCCATTACAAACCAAAACATGATTTCATATCTTAATTTTATGGTTAAGCAAAATATCTGTCTCCCAAGGTCCAATGGTAACTTGATGAGTGTTCTGGGACAATAAAATAGTTAAAATTTTTCTTACAAAGAAAGTGGTGAATTGAGGTAGTTTCTAATTGGGGATTCGGTCAAACTGGTTATGGAAGCCTTTGCTTGGGTATTAGGGTTTTGAGATTCAGGTGGCGGGTCATCTTGAAAAACTAACCCATTAATTAGAAACCAGTTTATCCATTATATTCAATGAAAAATCAGAAATATTTCTCACTCAAGAAACCAATTGTAGCTCAATTATGATGTTGAAAATAATCCAATAAGTGTTGCAGCACCAACTTTTAAGCAATAATAACTACCAGTTGAGCGCGCCTCACGCGCGAGAGAAAAGAGAAAGGAGAGTTGCATGGCGATCTCTTCCGGTCTGGGAGGGGATGTTGGTCGAGGATGGTAGCAAGGCTCTGGGGCTGCGGTGTGGTGTGGTCCATGGCTGGAGAGGGATATTTCGATCTCGGAGTCGAGAGATCGAAGGCTGGTGATCGATGGCTCGATCTTGGTGTGGGGGGATCGAGGTTGCTCTGGCCTCCCCGGTTCTTAGGCGTGGGCTGACGTGGTGCTACTCTTGGGCGTGGCTTTCCGACGGCGTTTCCTGGCGTCTCTTTTGCATCTGGGATCTGTTCAACTGCTGAGATCGCGTTCTCATGGCGGTGATGTGCTTGGCGTGGGCCTTGCTCGTCTGTGGATCTGGTTTCTGAAGTTCGGTGATATGCGATGGGTCGCGGTGGTGCGACGACGCAGGGATGCCGTGCGGCGGTGGGGTGCTCCAAGGAGGCGATCTAGTGCTGGTGGTTAGCGTCGGCTGCAAACTGGGCGGGCTGTTGCGTTGGGTCCTCGGGGGAGTTGGTGGTTGGGCCGGGCTTGTGTTGTTGGGCTGTGCTGGTTGTATCTATCCTCTGGTTGCTTTGTTTCCAGTTGTTGTTTTTTTTTCAATTGGTTGCTTTCGTGTCTGTTTTGTTTTGTTTATTTGTGGTTTCTACGGCTAGATGGGCTTGGTGCCTGTTTGTGCACTCTCTGTGCTTCATCTGCTCTAGATTTACCGATAATAAGTCCCTACCGAGTAGTGGTAGGGCGACGTGAGCTTTGTTCCGGACTGCACTTTTTGTGTGCCTGGTCTGCCCTAGTTTAGTGGCGAGTTCCCAAATGGTCGCAACTTCCTGGTGACAGGATGAGACTAAGTGTCAGCCTGGTTTTCTCTTTTGGCATGGGTATTGCTGTTTTGGCTAGGCCTTCTCTACATGCTCACTCAGTCCTCATTACGGAAGCTGAGGCGTGTAGAGCTGTTTTATTTCTTTGTATTCACCAGGATTGGACTGAAATTGACATTGAATGTGACTCTGTCATTCTGATTGCTGCACTTAGTAGCAAAGCGAATAGAGTGGCTAAATGTGCACTCTTTGCTAATTAGTGTTTTTTAGAGTACATAATCTTAGTTGAGATGATGCCGGTTGCTATCTCGGGTGATTCTTTTAATGCTTTTTATGTATTAGGGTTTAGGCTTTATGTCCCCTCCATGTATTCTATGGTTTCATCAATGACTAAGGTTTAAGAGCAGCCGTTTTGGCCCTTCTTTAAAAAAAAAAAAAAAACCAATTAGTGTTTTTGGATAAACTTGAAAAAATATTAAAGTTCAATTCAATAACCAACGAGCAATGGGAGAAACTGAAAGCAAGAAATATTATCCTGTTTGGTTTAGGATTTAGGGTTTATGGGTCGATTCAAGCTGTTTGGTTTGACAGCTTCGGGCCAAAGGAGAAGAAAGAGAGCCACTTCGAGGTTGAATTAAGTTGCCAAAACGAGTGCGTTTTGTTACTTGTTACCTGGCTGATCACATGTCTCTCTACTTACTGCATATGACAGTGGTTGAGATTCGCCATCAGCTCTTTCAATGAATGGCCAAGGACTATCAGACAAAACCATCTCCCATACATTTGTATTGGTATGGAGACGTGTTAGCGGGGCAGAAATTGAAAAAAATAGAGAAATTGTAGGTCAGATTCCAGGACAGACAAGGTGTTCTCTGTTGCAAAGCTGACGTCTTAGGTTCAGCGAGCAGCAGACATTTTGATGGGATTAAGGCCAAGTAAACTAGGTTCTTATGGGTTGGTTTCCAACTTATATGCAGAGAACGGGAAGGGGAAATGGTGAACATAAGGAACTGTATCAAATAGGAGAGTTAGAAAAGAAGTGGGGCTTAGTTGGGTGGATAACATTGGTTATTGCTTGGGCGATACCTTCCACAGATAATTTGGGAGATATGTCAGGCAAAATACCTAGGATAGAAATGAAAGTTTTAAGCTAGAACATGCGGGAGATAAGTTTACTGAAAACAGACACATTTTCAGTGTTTGAGCGGTGAAGTCTTTAATTAATACATTTAATCAAATTTTTATAATTCATATTTAGTTGATTTTCTCTTGCTACATTCATTTTCTTGGATGTAACTGTACATGTAGTTTCATTATGTAAAATCATAATTGGTGCATTATTTTAAATCACAGTGCTCTGAACTTGTAATTATACTAACATGCATTTTAATTAGTTCTTATAGTTCAATTCATGGTTTTCAATTAATTATATTATGAGAAAATTCTACAATACAAGTATGGCATACATATTTTGGGTCATCATTATTTAGCCAGATCAAGATTTCATTGGTCATTTCCTGTAATAGGTTTAGGGTTTAGGGTTTAGGGTTTAGGGTTTTTAGGGTTTAGGGACTTAATTTAATTTGAGGAGTAATATAATATAATTATATAGTTTTTAGGGTCATTTAGATTTCATTGGACTTAATTTACAGTTTAGTTATCGTTTCATTGGACTTAAATTATATTATATTACTCCTTATATAGTTTGTTGATTCTATTCTATTTGATGTTTTTCAGTTTGAAAAATCTACTTGGGCAGAGTTCATCCTTGACTCGAAAGCTCTTTTTATATAGTTAGGCTTGCACGCTAATCAAATTAATTTGTTTCAGGCAACACACGAGCAGACTTAGCCACTTAGGTGACTAAGCTAGGACTTTATTGAGCAAAAGGTCAGCAGGGTTCACCGATTCAATAGATGTTTACCAGTGATAGGAGGCAAGAAGAGCGAACCGGAAGATATGGTACTTCAAGGCTACAATACCTTCAGGAATTAGTGACACAATTTCAGAGTACCACCTGTGAAGAATCAAAAGAGAAGATTGTTGCTAATCTGGCTAACTTTGCTTATGATCCTTACAATTATACCTATTTGCGCCAGCTCAATGTGGTGGAACTTTTTCTGGACTGCATAAGAGAACCAAACTAGAAGCTTGTGGAATTTGGGTTAGGCGGAATCTGCAACTGTTGCCCTGATCCGGCCAATGCAGCAATTGTCACCCAGTATGGCGGGATACCCCTTGTTATTCAATGTCTATCAAGCCCAGTTGGAAACACCGTGAACCATGCAATTGGATCACTTTATTATCTCTGCAACACATCTAATATGGAAGAGATTATGAAGCCAGAAGTGGTTGACGTCATGAAGAGACAGCAAATGTCGGCTTTAGTAATCTAGCCAAAGCATTTTTGGACAAACATGCTTCCAAAAATGAACTTTGAGACAGAGGAGGTCTGTTATTAGATGAACTATCGAGACGCATCCCATATGGGAGAGTGGAGTACTTTTCTTTTCTATTTTTTTTTATCTAAAATGCCCTTTTTCTTTTTCTTTCTCTATTATAGTCAACGCTTCATGAGATTGATTTTAACTTTTGTTCCCTTAAAATTGTCCTTGCTATTGTTTTTTTTTTTAAAAAAAAAAATCCTCGATCATTGTTGTCTATTTTTGCCAGCAAACGACGTCGTGCTGATCACTTCGGGAGAAAGGTGTTATTCCATATATGGTTCCTTATGTAATGTCATTTGACCTTATTTGAATAATTGAACCTTTATCTTGTTTCTATTATTTAACTACAGAGTATAGAGTTATAGACTACATACAGAGTTATAGATATAGTTACAGACTACACAGTATCAAATCTCTTCTCATACATATTTGCATTTAGAGAATTACTTCTTACCTAAAATTGCCTTAAGGGTATTTCTCCTCATTTAGATTCGCATTGAGAGGATTTTTTTCTTCACCTAGATTCATCTTAGGGGATTTCTCCTCATCTAGATTTGCCTTGAGGAGATCTCTGTTCACATAAATTTGTATTTTGAGAATTACTGAGTTTTTTATATTTTTTTATCAAATTTTACAGATATTTATTCGCTTTATCGTGGATATATCACAAATATCTAATATATCGGGGATATTTGATGATGTTGGAGAAATTTCGTAAAAACGGTAAAAAATAAGATATTTACCTCTTAATATATATCGGTCCGTTGAAAAAGAGAGATATCGGGAGATTTATCAGAAATATCGTAGATATTTAAAACCTTGCTTCCACCATCTATTTTTCCGGTTTACTTACCAAATCAACATCAATGATAATGTTAAAGTATCAGATGCCAACTTCATTTCACACGATCAAAGAAAAAGAAGAAAATTCTCCGATGCAAAAGAAGTCAACGTA
Source organism: Rosa persica (assembly GCA_025331145.1). Classification (NCBI taxonomy): domain Eukaryota; kingdom Viridiplantae; phylum Streptophyta; class Magnoliopsida; order Rosales; family Rosaceae; genus Rosa; species Rosa persica. The sequence goes on from WFKR01000005.1 coordinate 56,731,324, forward strand.
ATCACAGTTTCTCGATTTGTTGACCACATCCTATGGCCATGGCTGGAGCTTCTAATTTGGCTGGCTGATGTTTCATTTTCATATTGTGAAAAGGGTGCGGTGGTTGTTTCTTTATTGCATGGTACATGTAGACACAGCAGTAAATAAACCACGTGTCATGGGGACACATCACAAATAATGGACTGGAATAGACTTTACCGTTCCCTCCGATGGGTCTCATTGAAATCACCCTGTCCAGCACACCACTATATTAACAGTACAATGATGTAATATATCGATGTCATCCATCCTAGTTTACAGGGCGCTGTCAAATTCATAATAATCAACTTGCATTAAACTTCACTAGCCTCACATAATCATAAGTCTCCCTAATGTTAAAAAATCGTTAAAATCATTTAGTCATAAATCTCTGTAATGTTAAACAATGGTTAAAATCATCTAGTCATAAATCTCTGTAATATTAAACAATCGTTAAAGCTATTTATTAAGAAGATAGTAATTCACCAAATCATAAGATAATCAGATTCTCGTATTATTGTAAAGTCGTAAATATAATTTTAAAAATAGTAAAAACGGTATCTAATACAGTGTCGAACAATAGATTTTTCTAAGTCGAATTCGCTCGTTGAAGTTACCCACCAAACAATTAGGCATCTGAAAAACCAAAACTAAAATAGTACATATATCCATGTATGATATACAAATATCTAAACATTAAAAAAATGAGACAAGAGAGAAGAATTACCCAATTACATTTATCAATTTATCATAAGCAGGTGATTGGTAAACTAAATAGGAAAAGGACCATCGCACACCAATTATTGCATGAGCCGGTATGGAAATGAGATAATGGAACGGTTTCTTTGTCTCCATTAGTAACAGTCGTGAAGCTTTTCCTCTTCAAGAAATAGAAAAGTTGCAGACATGCAAAAGTTATATCAACCATCATTTCAAAAAAAAGAAAAAAAAGTTATATCAACCATTAAGAGAAATAAATTCAAAATGGAAAAAAAGAAAAAGAAAAAAAAAAGGAACAAAAGGCGCCAAACAAAAACTGTAGACGAAAGAATATAGAAAGACTGGACCTGTCCCAGTGTCTGACTTCATTGCATAATAATTCTCATCTCCCTGAACACTAATTATATTTAAACCCTCGAAAGCTCAACTGCTTTGCATTCCTCTCTCTCTCTCTCTGTGTTTCTGTTTCCGAGAGGTTCCGGTTTTGGGGAAAATGGGGAGTTACCGGATGTGCGTCTGCTTCACTCGCAAGTTCAGGATCACAGAGGCGGAGCCGCCTTCTGACGTGAAGGAGTATTTCGATAAGTACGCCGAGGGAGGGACCCACATGACGGCCGAGCAGCTCAGGAACTTCCTGGCGGATGTCCAGGGCTACGGCGGGGCGTCGACCTCGGACGCCGAGCGGATCGTTGAGCAGGTGCTGCAGAAGAGGCACCACCACATTGCCAAGTTGATAACAAGGCGCACGCTCACTCTAGAAGACTTCCACCATTACTTGTTCTCCGCCGATCTCAACCCTCCAATCGAAAACCAGGTAGAATGTTCGGTTTCTGATTGTTCTTGATTCACTTGATGAAATGTCTGAGGAACACTGTTGTTTTTTTTTCCCCAATGAAGTCAACATAATGCTTGACTTTAATTTTAGGCTTTGAAGATGGTTCATTTTCTCTCTACTTTTGGATTTTGTTTGTTTGACGAAAAAGGGTGCGAGATGTTCTGTTTAGTGCGAACTGTGTTTTTGAAAATGAAGTCAACTGAGTCTTTGACATTTTGAGTTTATTGGCAAGTGAAATTCAATTTTGGGAAATTGCTAAGTTTAGGCATTTTGGGTATTTGTTTTCAGGTTCATCAGGATATGAATGCTCCATTGTCTCATTACTACATATACACTGGACATAATTCATACCTGACTGGAAATCAACTCAGTAGTGACTGTAGTCATGTGCCAATCATAAAGGCGCTGAAGAGAGGTGTGAGAGTGGTGGAGCTTGATCTTTGGCCAAATTCAAAAAAGGATGATGTTAATGTTCTTCATGGAAGGTATAACTAATCATTTCCAATCCCCCAAATTTATCAGATTGTAGCATGTACTTAATATCTTTTGCTACCATAGTTTACTGGCTTTCTGACTCTTACTTCGGATAATGCATTGGAAAATTGTTCAGAACATCGAATGCCACATCTGAAATAGTATGCCTCTGCAACATGTATAATACATTGGGTGTCTCCACCCATTTCCAATTGGTTTTCAGTTAGAAGCATTAACTTTAGGAGGAACTAAAATGAAGTTTTCTTCAGTGATTATCAATTTACTGTTTCGGTAATGTGAATGATCATCGGTTTTAGTTCAATTGTAAAAGTTGCAGCATGAAATTAAAGTTTACCCTTGAAGATGAAACCATTTCTGGCCTAGATATTTGGGTTGCTCTTCCTACTAGATTTTCTGTTGATAGTCTTATTTTCAAAATCTCTTCTCATGATTCATAGTCTGCATTTCTGATCTAGGACCTTGACAACCCCTGTGGAACTTGTTAAATGCTTGAAATCAATTAAGGAGCATGCTTTTACTGATTCTCCATACCCTGTTGTCATAACTCTTGAAGACCACCTTACCCCCGATCTCCAAGCTAAAGTAGCGAAGGTATTTTCTTTTGTGAGTGATATATATATTAGTTTCTTACTAGAATATCCGTTTTAATTTCACATTGCACTTTTTCCCCCAGCTGCTCATGAAGACATTTAAGGATATGTTGTTTATTCCTGATTCTGAATGTTTCAAAAAATTACCTTCACCGGAAGAGCTGAAGTATCGAATTATCATATCTACCAAACCTCCCAAGGAGTACCTTGAGGATAAATGTGTCACTGACAAGGCAGATCACTTACACAAGAGAAAAGACAGCGAAGAAGATGCATGGGGGAATGAACCTTCAGAGCTTACGGAGGAACACGAAGATGTTGATACGGTGAGTTTGAGAAATGAAATTATCACATGCTAGCTCCAATTATCTTTAGTGTCTCTACCTCTTGGGTGATAAATTTTGCTCCATTGGCTTGCAGAGTGAAAGTGAAGCAAGTGAACAAAATCTGGATTACGAGGATAACAATAACTCTAATTGTGGAGCAGAACCCGCATCATACAAACGTCTCATTGCAATCCATGCTGGGAAACCAAATGGTGGTCTAAAGGAGGCCCTAAAAGTTGAAGTTGATAGAGTTAGACGCCTTAGTTTGAGTGAACAAGCACTTGAAAAGGCTGCTGAATCGCATGGAACTGATGTTGTTAGGTACTTATTTTCTAGCACAATGACATCCCAAATGATTCTCAACAATCTAAGATGATGAATTCATTTGTGATCATCTTTCTATTACATTGGTATATATTCCACCTGACCAACTCTGGACTTTGATAATTTTCATTCATAGATTCACCCAGAAGAACATTTTAAGGGTGTATCCAAAAGGAACTCGGTTCAACTCCTCCAACTACAAGCCGCTTATTGGCTGGATGCATGGTGCTCAAATGGTTGCATTTAATATGCAGGTTATTTAGAATTCTTTCATTTTTTGTTATTCTCATCATATATCCCACACCTATGCAGACTATATGTCAAACAGTTTACTTTATATCAAGTACCTGTTGGTGGCATTTTCTGGACATAACCAACATTTCTTTGGTCCATGGCAGGGATATGGTAAATCTCTTTGGCTGATGCATGGGATGTTTAGAGCAAATGGGGGTTGTGGTTATGTGAAAAAGCCTGATTTTGTTATGAACGATAAGCAGATTTTCGATCCTAAAGCAAAATTGCCAGTAAAGAAGACCTTAAAGGTGAGCTCACTTCTATCCTTTTCTCCGAGTTTTAAGGCATAACTGTTCTATGATTTTTCCTCTCTTATTCTTCTTAGATGTATTGTATTCCTTGGCAGGTGAAAGTATATATGGGAGATGGTTGGCATTTGGATTTCAAACAAACACACTTTGATTTATATTCACCACCAGATTTTTACACGAGGGTAAGTTTGCTTTTTAGATAAAATACCCCAGTACTGTTGGTCTTGTTACTGTTGAGGGTATGAAAATTTCATGCTGTGAATTCTAAGCCTTGTGTCTAAATAATAACGTATTGCTCCTCCATCTCCACCCATTGCCAATGGATTGAGGGGTCTAACTTCCACAGTTATAAGTTACCTCAAAAACTTCATATATGCATGCCTTAAGTACTTGATCAGCAAGTGGTATACACTTCTTAATGGTAGTATTTAACAGACATATCTGTAATAAATCTGTAATGCAGGTTGGCATAGCAGGAGTTCCAGCTGATGAGGTAATGAAGAAAACTAAGAAAAAAGAGGACGATTGGACTCCTGTATGGGAAGAAGAGTTTACATTTCCGTTGAGAGCCCCAGAGTTGGCTCTGCTTAGAATTGAGGTACATGAATATGACATGTCTGAGAAGGATGACTTTGGCGGCCAGACTTGTCTGCCAGTCTCTGAATTGAGACAAGGAATTCGTGCAGTCCCTCTCTTTGACCGTAAAGGAGTGAAATACAACTCAGTGAGGCTTCTAATGCGATTTGAGTTCACCTGAGGGTTTGGTTCTGCTCATGGAATTTTGATGAAATTTCATTTATATTCATTTCCCCTCTAGTGCTGCTGTCATTTATTTTATTTAGTTTGCACCTTAATTATAAGAGACATGCCCACCTTTACACACGCTTAAAAGTTTGTATTCATTTTTGCCTTTGGCCCTCACCATGAAATTCATTTTGGTTGACCAAAAATAAAAACAAAAAATGGAGGCTTCAAAGTCCACTATTATCATTGATTTGCTCAGCCCCCTCGACTAATTGCATGCTCAAGTTTTCAATTCCTCACTGGGGCATATCGATGATGTATCTTACTCACCAGTAAAATCGATCCCATAATCGAATTACTAGTTATGGTGATTTCAATGGTTTTTTGTCATTTGAAGAACTGTAAGGCTTGAGGAAGAGCCTTTTTGTTCAATTTCTGAGTTTTAGCCGTGACAGGGGTGTGGGGGTGACCAAAAAGAGAAAAGTCCTTCAAATGATTTGCAATCTACACCTAAGCAACAGTTAGCAGAGGCAACAGTTTGAAGATAGTGGCATAGTGCACATCATTAACAATAAATCCGTCAAGCTAAAACTCACCATCAACAATCATCAGTTTCAACAAATGCACCATTAAAGCCAGTCTTTGGTGATCCGTAAACCATTAGACAAAGCTAGAAGCTTCGTTAACTTAGGGGGCAAAGGAAGGACCGTAAAAGAGGTGATAAGATGGCATGGACCGAATGGCTGAGCGCCATAGGCTCACCAATATGGTTGTGAACCATCGCTCCTACACCCAATAGTCATATAAGCAGAATCAACAGGCTCCATCCACATAGAAGAAGGGGAAGATATCATTGCAGCATTAGCATCATAGCATGCATGACATAGTTAACTACACATTAATCTTCATCTGGACCATTGTACATCTCTTTGTTTTGCTTCTTCCCTGTGCGTCATTCTAATTCTCCCCAGTCAACAATTTAATAGCCACTTTGAAAACAAAAGAGAAGGAAATAAGTCAGCAATTTCATTGATATACAAGTGTCTCAATAACGATATCTATACATGCAGCAGCCGGACTAGCCAATGTGTATGCCTGTAGGAAATATACTGACGAAGCTTGATCATGACAAATGAAAGCAAAGAAAATACAAATGACGTTGACGGCAACTCATACCTTCTCCCGGAGACAGGCCACCTATTCATATTGAGTTCTACATGGTTGCTGCTGTTGAAGTCAGAAGCAGAGAATAACAACTGAGGGCAGCCACCCACATACAAGTGTTCTAATGAAGGACACTCAACATCCAATAAAGTAGCAGTTCCAACAGGACTGCAGAACCATTTCAGATGTGGAAGATTTTGCAAAAGTAAGCTCTCCAATTCTGGAAAGACAATCTTTCTGTTGTTCACCAGTGCCCGCTTGCTTCAGTAATTATATCCAGCTATGGCAATTTGTTAGGCGAAGAACTTCCAATTGCAAAAGATACTGAGCTACATCGGATGTGAAGACATTTTTCAGTTGCGTGCACATACGAATAGCCAAACTTCTAAGATTAGTTCGCCCTAGGACCACCTTCAGATAGCAAATTGAAATAAAACAGAAAATGAGTTGGCAATGTCATAGGACTGAATATGTAATCTACGTATCACGAATTCACAAGGTTAGGAAAACAGAAAAAGAAAAAGAAAAGAAAGAAGGGGGCGTTATGTTGTCACTGGCGATGAGATATTTTTTACTCCACCAATGATATTCACCTGGTCAATAATTGACCAAGGAAATTATGCTCAATCATTCTTGGATGAAGTTCAACACGGGGAAATAATTATTTTTAAGTTTGAGTTCATTTTTTTTTCACCTTTGAATTTACATCAAATAATGGTTGAACATAATTTTGTTGGTCAGTTAATGATTGTGAACACCATTGTTTACTCCACACTAGCTTACAATGAAGTTTGGGGCACAACACACACCTTCCGTACATAGATGACATCAGATGTTCAGAATTAAGTTGTACATGGTTCCTACTTAGGCCTCATCAAAAAGCTCGCGGATCAAGTGAGTCGATGGAGGCCGCCGGCCCGGAGGGCCAAAAACCTGGCCCGGCCCGTCAAAAAGCCCGCAAAAACCCGCCTCGGTGGGCCGATGGAGGCCGGCTAAAAAGCTCGGAAAAACCTGGCCAGGCCCGTCAAAAACCCACTAGACCCGGCCCGTAAAAGCCCGTAAACTATTTTATATATATTATATATATGTGTGTGTTTGTGAATATAAATATATATAGATATATATATATATATATACAGTCCTTCTTCGCTAAGGACCTCCTTAGTTTTTCTTAGGTACGGATTTCCGGTTTTAACCCACTTTCCGATCACATTTTCACATCTTAACCGTTCAGTTTTTAGGTCCTAATGTATAGATCACCTCTGAAAATTTTCAGCCAATTTGGTGATCGTTAAGGTATCTAAAACTGTAATTTATCATTATAAATACGAATGGTTCCGGTTCGACAGATTCGGTCCGTTCGTGTAAATTGCAGTTTTGGATGTCTTAACGATCACTAAATTGGCTGAAATTTTGCAGGGGGGATCTAAACATTAGGCTCTAAAAACTGAACGGTTAAGATGTGAAAATATGATCGGAAAGTAGGTGAAAACACCAAATCCGCACCTAAGAAAAACTAAGGACATCCTTACCTGAGAAAAATCCTATATATATATATATATATGTGTGTGTGTGTGTATGTTTATATATATATACACACACATATATATATATAATAGATATATGTGTGTGTGCTTATATATATATATATATATATATATATATATATATAGAGAGAGAGAGAGAGAGAGATATATATATATATATAGATATGTGTGTGCACTGTGTGTGTTTATATATATATATATATAGGTATAGATATAGATGTGTGTATGTGTGTTTATATATATATATATATATATATATATATATAGATATAGATGTGTGTATGTGTGTGGTTATATATATATATATATATGTGTGTGTGTGTGGAAATTCTCATATTTTTATAGAAAATATGTGCATATATATTCTAAAAAACAAGTGACAACGGTTGATCAATTCGATCGGATTTGAAAATATGATGAAATTAGCTAATTTTTTTACCACACTCATAATTTGTTGTAATAATCACATCCAAAGGTCGGTTTTTTTCATTTTATTTGAATTTATAGAGGTTGCTCTTTGGAGTGTATGATATATAAATATGTGTTTATAATAGTAACTAAGTTTGACCTAGTTGATCGAATTCGAAACGAGAACTAAATTGGCTGAATTTTTTACAACCACTATAAAACATTACAATCTCTCCATCGAGCGGTTGGTTTCTCCAAATTCATCTTCCACTTCATGGTTGCTTTAGAATGGACATCAATAATTTAAATGCAATGTACAAGTCATATAACTTTAGGTGACAAATTGATATAGGCCAACGTCTTTGTAATAAAATTGAAATATTTATCTTATGTACACGTACATCCATTGATAGGATATTTACAGACATGATGTGAAAAAATAAGCATGTTTTGCGTTCGTCAAGTCATCGGTCAACCAAGAAAACATACAAGTTAAGACAGTTGACCAATTCGATCGGATTCGAAAATATGTTGAAATTGGCTAAATTTTTTACCACACTCATAATTTAGTGTAATAATCACATCCAATGGTCGGTTTTCCCATTTTCTTTGAATTGATAGAGGTTGCTCTTTGGAGTGTGGGATATATAAATATAGGTTTATAAGAGTAACTAGGTTTGACCTAGTTGATCGAATTCGAAACGAGAACCAAATTAGCTTTATTTTTTACAACCACCATAAAATATTATAATCTCTCTATCAAACGGTTGGTTTTTTCAAATTCATTTTCCACTTCATGGTTGTTTTAGAATGAACCTCAACAATTTAAATGTAATATATAAGTCATACAACTTTAAGAGGCAAATTGGTATAGGTCAACGTATTTGTAATTAAAATTGAAATTTTTATCTTATGTCCACGCACATCCATCGATGAAATATTCACAAACGTGATGTAAAAAAATAAGCAAGTTTTGCGGTCATCACGCCACCGGTCAATCAAGAAAGTATACAAGCGACTACGGTTGACCAATCCGATTGGGTTTGAAACTATGGTGAAATTGATTAAATTTTTAACCACACTCGTAATTTATTGTAATAATCACATCCAACGGTCGGTTTTCCCATTTTCTTTGAATTGATAAAGGTTGCTCTTTAGAGTGTGTGATATATAAATATAGGTTTATAAGAGTAACTAGGTTTGACCTAGTTGATCGAATTCGAAACGAAAACCAAATTGGCTGGATTTTTTACAACCACCATAAAATATTACAATCTCTCCATCAAACGGTTGGTTTTTTTCAAATTCATTTTCCACTTCATGTTTGCTTTAGAATGAACCTCAACAATTTAAATGCAATGTACAAGTCATATAACTTTAAGAGGCAAATTGGTATTGGTCAATGTATTTGTAATTAAAATTGAAATTTTTATCTTATATCCACTCACATCCATCGATGAAATATTTACAAAAGTGATGTAAAAAAATAAGCAATTTTTGCGGTCATTACGCTATCAGTCAACCAAGAAAACATGCAAGTGACTACGGTTGACTAATCTGATCGGGTTCGCAACTACGGTGAAATTGACTGAATTTTTAACCACACGTATAATTTATTATAATAATCACATCCAACGGTCGGTTTTCTCATTTTCTTTGAATTGCTATATGTTGCTCTTTGGAGTGTATGATGTATAAATATAAATTTAAAAAAATTAGTGTCTTTAAAAATTTAATTATCAATAAATTAGTATCTATATATAAATATAGATTTTTTTTGGTACAATATAGATCTATTAATATAGATCTATTATCTTTGGTTGTATTTGATCATTATCTAATGAATTTCTAAAGCTTGATTAAAAAAAAAAATATTTGTGTCTTTAAATATTTATTTATAAATAAAGCCCGCAAAGCCCTGCCCGAAAAAGCCCGTAAGATCCACTTTATATGGACGGGTTTTGATTCTTCGATTTTTAATAAAGCCCGACCCGGCCCGACTCGCCATTATTAAAAAATTTAGCAAGGTCCGGCCCGACCCGTTGACGACTCCTATTCCTACTTGAAGTCTGAAGCGGAGATCAACAATTGAGGACAGTTGTGCACGTACAAGTGTTCCAATGACGGACACTCAATATCCACTGAAGTGGCACTTCCAGTTGGAGTGCAGAAGCTTGTCAGTTGTGGAAGATCTCTCAGAAGTAGGTTCTTCAATTCGGGAAAGATTAGAGTTATGTTGGTAACTGTTTCCTCGCTTGCTTCAATAACTCTGTCCAAGCTAACACAACCATCTAGCCAAAGGTCTTCCAATTGTAAGAGATGCTGAGCTACAACAAATGTGAAGAGATATTTCAATTTGTTCGACCCACCAACTTTCATATGCTTAAGATTATAGAAGATTGCATATGGAGCAGGACCTTTCCATATGCTTGTTAGTTCACGTACATGCAATCTCATCATTCTCAAATTTGTCAATATACTTTGTTCGGGTCCAGCCCTTCAAAACCAAACACATATTCCACCTTCTCTAAATTCGAACGATCTTGTTTTTCCAGACTCTGGTAATAATTGTGCTGGTAAGAGTACATTCTGCAAGTCAGGACAATCTCTGATCTCCAATATCTTCAGATTACATAAAGATCCAGGTGGTAATTCACCTACACATAATTTATTCAAGCAAGCCAAGTCAGAGAGATACAAATCTTCCAAACTCCGAAACACAGGTTCATTTGAAAGCCGTGCTGCTGTGTTCATCAACTCTTTTAGGTTCTCGTCATATTGTACACAGAGATACTTCAATCTCTGCAGTCTTCCATGGTCATATTCCACAACAATGTTATTTAAGCCCTCGGATCCAACATAAAATAGCCTGTCTGCTTTCTTTGTCACCACGTTGATAAACCAATCCGGTAATGTATTGATGCTTGTGTCAAGAGCACGACTCTGGAATGATTGTAACGAGAGTCACGTAGCAAGATGGGATTACTGAACAACCCGCTCTGTTGATACAGATATTAAAGCTTACCCAATTTGGATCAAAATCAACACCTTTAAGCAAGCATTCTGAACCAGCTAGGGATACCTCCAAATGGTTTAAACGTGACAAGCCAATCAACTCATCGAAGCCAGCATTCTTATAAAAAAGAATAGAATCAAAGCCTCCCGGTCCTTTACCACCCCAATTTTTAAATGGACATCGCATGCACAATTCTTCTAATCTATGCAACCTTGAAATCACTTGAGATGGAACTCTATCAAAACATCCACCAGTGACATCCAAAATTCTCAATTGGACAAATGTCCTATTTTTATAGGAAATATCTGAATATCACATCCTCTCATACTAAGAATCTCAAGTTTCTTCAGTTTTGTAAATATGGATATATAAATTCTTGAATTGCAATAATCTACATAGAGAGCTTGGAGATTGGATAGAAGACTGAATGATGGGGGTACTGACGAAATATGAGTTTCACTAAGATCTAAGACCCTTAATGCATTTGGACTTTGAAAAAAATAATCTGGGATCTCTTTCATATCAGCATTCCTATTTAACAATAAAATCTGCAGTTTTGAACATACCAACTCTTTGGGAAGCTTGCTAATGTTGTTGTCCATTAGCGAGATTGCTGAGTAGCAATCATGTGCATCCATTGGCCAGTGTCTTAATTCAGAACGAGTTCTTACCAAAAACCCATGTCCATCTTCTGACAATGCAATTGACATAGCCATATCTCGAATGACATCATGCATCCTTACGTATCCATATCCTGCACCATTCTACAAGATACTTGACCACCATATATGTTCTGGCTCTAGCTTCTTCTGATAAGATATTCAAAGGAATGCTTGATTGGGTCACCATGGAATGACAAACATTCAATCTCCTTGTGGTGAGTAGGACTTTGGAATTGCAATTTTGAAGCTGGTCGTAGCTGGGAATTCCTATACTTGACAAATCAATTCTCTCCCAAATGTCGTCCAAGATAATAAGCATCTTGTGTCTTCTCATTATTCTCCTTCTTCAATCTAGTAGCTCTTCCAATGTTTGTCTCCTCCTTCAATCCCAAGCCTAGCAGATCTGCCAATGTGCCTTGAATATTTCTCAAATTGGGGGTTTGGGATATGACAACCATAATCACATGTTGGAAAATCTCACTTTTTTGGGTTTGTAAACCCACATGTTCCACCATTGTTGTCTTCCCCACGCCTCCATTCCATACACCGCAATGGCAATGACTGTATCATCTTTTAGCGCATCCATCACCTCAGACATGGCTTGTCTTGTTGCTTCAAATTCTTCAAAATCTGCGGTTGACATAGAAAACTCAATTTCCATTGGTCGTACCTTACTGCACAGAGTCCACAATGACTTCGACGAGTTCTCTTTCCGTCCTAAAAGGAAGAAGGCTCACAAAATCATAAGTTTTATATAAATCCAAAAAAGAAGAAATCTAACTCTTGTTAATTAAGATACTCGTTATGCTTACTTATAATTCTGTGTATACCATCCAGAGAAATTGGCCACCTTTTTTAAAGCATCACTCCACTGCTTCAGCTTGTCTATGCCATGCCTTGACTTTTCTTCATGCTTGGTGAATGCTAGTTCGTAACTGTTCTTCTGATGTCGTACATCAGCTGGTTCCACATGATAAAAAAGTGGCAGAATTCTGTTGTTGTCTTCCATGCAATGAACAATCTTTGTAAGTTCCTCCAAACACCATGGAGAAGAAGCATAGTTTGGCGATAGAACAATGATGGCAAACCTTGATTCTTCGATTGCCTTAAAGAGACTTGGAGAAATAGGTGCCCCTACTTCAAGCTCTTCATCATCCTTGAATGTAAATCTCCTTCTGGTCTTTTGCAATTCATGGTATAAATGGGATAGAAAAGTCTTGCGAACATCTACACCCCTGAAACTCAGAAACACATCACACCACTGACGAGCTGATGAAGATTCAGCTGATGAAGGAAGAGATGCAGAGGCTGGTTGGGCCATTGAAATCCGCCAAAAATTGTTGAACAGGCCAAAAAAAAAAATAACGACTCCCAAGAAGCAGAGATGAAAGAAAACAAATTAAATTGAAAGGAGTTCACCAAAACTGAAATGACTCTGTTTGTGGGACAATGAATTTGAATTGTCCACAAACATTCGAATCTTGAAGTTTAGGCAACTTGACTTCATAATTGATATCCCTGGAGAGGAACTGGTCTCATTTGGAGTTCTGGAGTCGAGAAGAAGTCATCTGGGTTTTACCGAGTCTTAACTCTAGCGAATACTTTTACTTTTCTGGCATCTTGCCTAAAAGCAATGACCTTAATTTTGTAGGTCTTGTTGAACCTGTAAGAGGTTTCCATTTATATTTAATGGTTATGCATATGTCTGCACATGAACCAACTAATGTTGACGAAATGTTATAGGAGTTAATTATATTATTAATGTTGGATACTGATATAAGCTAATCTACGCTGATCTAACACATACAGACTCATAAATAATAACAAACTAAGCCAGAAAACCTATGGTTGCCACTGCTTGCATATGCATGTATTGGAAAATAGTGTAAAACTCAAACCATCAGAACACTAGTAGTGTTTGTTTATAATTTACACCTTCAAGGACATGAATCAGGTCTTGGATCGAAATTCATAGTAACACAGAACAACAAGTTACTTTGTAATGAAGTAATTAATGATTATTGAGAGTAACTGAGAACTACTGACTCTGTAATGAAGCAAATTATGATGGAATATTGTCAATTTGTGATTATCTAAACAATGGGATCACAGATTCAAAATGGTTCGCTTTCTATCAAGTGGTCAGGTCAGTGATAAAAACTGAACTGACAGATATTCTGATGAAAGTGTAACAACATAGAACTAAACAAATAACAACATAGAACATCGTTGGACGTCAGCAGGTTTAAAAGGCATGTCAAAGCAAGTTAAAGTCTAGACTTTTAATTAAAATTGGACAAGGGCTCAGGTTTGATTTTTTAACGTGATCAGTAGAACACTACTCATCAAAAACAACTTCACAGTTTTCTGACCCTTTGGGAAGATCTGATAATTTTTTGTCAATAATATCCCTTTTCTTCTCTGGTCCCCCTTGGTTCAAGTTATAATTATCTTCCTCAAGGAGGCTATGGCATTCTTTAGCAAAATCTTTAATGCATGACACTCATCCTGGTTTCCACGAAATTTAGAGACTTCAATCTAATCAAGACTTGTTAAGAAACAATGGGGGTAGTGGTTCCAAGACCACACCTTGCTTTGCATAATCTGAGGGCAGGCTAACCCCCTAAATCATCAAAATGCAGCAATTTTAAAAATACTGCAGGAAACACAATACCAAGATGCATATCAGTGCTTATGAAGTTATCTCAATGATTCACAAGACAAGGACAGTTTGCAAGCATCGTCAATAGTCCTTCACTGCCAAGATGTACGGACTCACTCACCCCCAAAAGAAGAAGAACAGATGGTTAGGAACAGAACATTGCAATCACTAAGCCCCGACAATGTCCTCGCCTTTGAAACGCAGTAAGTCGAGCTTCGGAGGTAGATAATGGGTGGGGGGAAATGGTGATTTTGTGGTGGAGTAAGTTGGAAGGAGCGGTGAGGTTGTGAAACAAGGTCCCTTACACAATCTACCGCAAACAAACAAGTGGCACAGGACCGCCACTACAGAAAGCCGTTGGTGAGGGACTGAGGTCTTGCCTGGGCATAAGCCCACTAATGTTAGTAATTGGGTTTAGGTATGGGCCTGATCCCACCAAAAACCCATTTGGTAAACAATCCACATCGAAAAGAGAGCTTACCCAAAAATGGTTTATCTTGATAGAAATTAGGTTTTGATGATTTTGTGGCTGCAAAAAGCCAAAAAGGGAGTTCCCCTTTACGAAGTGGCGGGAGCAAGTTACTCTTTCCCTCCAAATTTGCCACGTAGGCACGAGCAAGTTAGACAAAAAAAAAGTGTCAATAGTACAATTTTTGGGGGTGTTATGCAATATATATATATATATATATATATATGCAAAAAGTGTCAATAGTAAAATGATAATATGCAAAATATATATATATATATATTTCTTACAGAACAAAAATGGTTATGTTGTAGAAATCGTTCAAGTTTCCTTCGTCATGGTGGAGGCCAATGCATGTATATTGCATAACTAATGCCTCCGAGAGATTTTCCTATCAAGAATTAGTTGATATTAAATAATTAATTAGTACATGCAAAGCAAAATGCAATTAGCATATTCAAGATCAATTATAAATTAATAATTAGACGAAAAATATTATGGTATTCATAAGTTGAGAAGTTAAAAAGAAGCCAAATGTGTGATATTAAATGAAATTCCTTGAACTGCATGTTGTCCGTGTTTATCAGAAATTCCGCACGAATCTTCTCTTAGATTGTTGTAAAAAATATGGGACTGAATTCCTGTAAAATTAAAATAAAATAATATGAAAATATCTTGGGAAATAAGAATTGAGATATAGATAAGAAAATGAAATAAAGTAAGAAAATAATATAATATATAGGTTTTTATATAGGAAATCTTATCGAGTCGAGGCGTGCAAGCGCACTGTCTTAAGAGAAGATTCGTCCCCTACTGCACAAGATTGAATGACGAACTTCCCCCAAGATACAATAACCCTTCAAGCTCCGTCGTGCAGCTAAAAAGCCCCATTGAACCTTAATCACCTGTGCACTCAAAACGGTGAATAAGTAAAGTATGTATATGTATAGTTTGTAAGAGTATCTTTGGTAGAGGTATTTGGCTAGAGTGGTTGCATTATGGTGGATTATACTGTCATGTATACCCTCATTATCTGACAATCTAAACTCTCACACATGTGCATGTTTCATGCCTCACCATATGCCTTCCAACTCTAGCCATGTACCCCTTATATAGGTTATACTTGCCATGACCATAATTAGCCTCATAAACGATATAACGGTCAAATAATAATCATATATTTATAACATAAAACTGTTAAACCATAAATAAAGTAATAAACACAAAATAAAAATAACCCCTAAAATAAATAAAGAAATAAATAAAATATATTTTAATTTTAAATCATAAAATTTCCAACAATCCCCCGCTGATTTAAAATTAAAATAAGATCATTTAAAACAAAATAAGTGAGTGCTTTTACTGTGCAATCAGCATAGGTACCTTTCGGGTTTGAACCTAGCTTAGTGTGATAGTCTCCATTTGAGGAACCAAAGTGACACAGTCTTGAACTTTGATATCTTTGACCAAATTTCAACATATCACACACACAGTACGGATAATTAGACAGGTTCGCGTGTTGTCACATTTATGACCGTGCACGTATCTTGATTCTCATGAGAGTATTAGAGAACATCCCAATTCTCATTGTCGCGGCCTCACGAACAACTCTCACTTAGGTGAGTTCTCTAAGGGTACGTGTACCCGGACCCTGCGGGAGTTTGCCCGCCTCGAAACTCATTCAGGGTATCATTGTTTTCCCTTCCTAACGTCACATTTAATATAACACTTAATGCCTTAGGGATGCACAGGATAATATCTCTTTTGGATATATCCTTCGAATTTATGTGTGCTATATTTGAGTCACGCAGTATGAATTGTTTCTACCACATTGAACTTCCTTCATGGGATCTCCAATTACAGAAGTTAGGTTACCTCTCTAGGTGACTCCCTTATGGGCTTAAGTACATCCCCCTTCAACAATTTATATATATAGTCTCCTCCTCGAGACTATAAGGGCCTCATCCGCGAGGCATATATATGACTTATGTCATATTATATCTTTCCTTTTGACCATATCTTGCTTGTCACTTTAACTAGCAAAAAAACCTGTATTTTAATTTATCTGCAATCCTTAAAATAAACCATCAGCCACAATTCCCATTGGAGTATTTTCCTCCATGTGAGAATGAGATAATTTATAGTTATGCATAAACTATTTACTGATCACGTAAAGTAAATAACTGCGATAGCTACCCACACAACATCATAGTATTGAATGATATCAATTCATAGTAAATAGTAAATAATGATTGTTACAAAACATAACCCCCACATTGCCATGGTATTGAATACATTACAAAGCATAATGTCACGCTCCGAATTTTAGAATAAAAATTCAAAATCCGAAACATGAAATTACTACAAACTCAAATAATCATCCTGAAAATTTCTTTTCTTAACATCCTCACCACACGAAATAAAATCAAAACCGGATTTAGTCTAGGTTAACTATTACAACTCGAATCCAAAATGAACTGTAAAGCTCTAAATGAGCGTACACACCTCACAACTAAATGAAATAACAAAAACTGCTGTAACACCTAAGCAGCTCGGTCACCTCCCTGGTTATCCTGACCTGCAGGAATATCCGCTACACCATTTGAATAGTGTACCGGGATTGCAACAACACAAAACCCGGTAAGCTTATGAAAGCTCGTATGAGTAAAAGGAAAGACTGTTGTTTAATTTAATCATAATTATTCCCACAAAATCAGACACCCAACAATTTCCACATTCACAAGTACTAACAATCTCAATCAAACACCAATTCAATATATCGAGACAAACCCCAAATCACATCTTTCTTCACGACACCTCAACATTGTATTTATAAAAATATGGTACTTGACAGACTAGAGCTCTAATTGAATCGTAGCCCGTCACCTGGCCTAGGTTATGGCATCCGACATATTTATCATTATTGTATTTCATCAATATGTATACCTATATACATATTTAGAACGTCCGATAATTCCACATACTCAACCAATCGTATCCCATCATCCACTCTGGATTAGAGCGTCCGATTACCCTACACCGGTCACTACGTCGACCCTAAACCCATAATGAGCACAACATATAATATCACATACTGAAATCAACCCAATCAAGATACACCATATTATTATGGAATTACACAATTGAAATATAATCAATTCATCAATTCAACTCAATCATATCATCAATCAACAATCCACTCACCAATATATATTTTCCACGTCAATATATATATATATATATATACGTAATCATCCACTCAGGAATGACCACTAATACCATCTATAGTTCACACAAGAAAATCATGAAATTCATTTGTATAATTAAAATTTCATTTTACTTACCTATGGACCTTGGTGATTCAAGTCCATGAAATTTTAAAACAAATATTTAATCCGCAAATATTTTTCACACAATTACCAAAAATAATTAAATTTAAAATGCTCGGTTCGTAATATGAACCACGTGAGTTTTACTCACCTTGAAATTCCCGCTGCGTCTTCAATACAAATATAATTAACGCCGAAATAGCCCACTCAAATAAAATCCGTCAATCACCTAATCAAATGTGATTCGAATTTAGCCAATAATTTCAACACATAATTTAACTAAAATTTAACGGCCGGATTCTAATTTACATTAAAATCCGACAAGCGGATTCTCACGAATCGCTCCCCTAATTACCATTTTGCACATATACGAAGATCCAACGGTCGGATCTTCGCCCATGACCACACAAAGCCTCTGGGACAGTCATATGATTATCATATCAAATTTACAAGTTCATCCGACGGTCCTAATTTCACAGATCAAAAATCTAACGATCGAAATCGATCGAAATCTCAAAATTCATAACTAATTCATACGATATCCAAAAAATACGTATAATACTCCGAAATGATCATATTGAAACATAGAATCATAAAATGGACAGAAACCAATTTTTAGACCTCCGGAGGTGGCCGGAAAGGGCCGCCGGAGTTAGGGACAGAGCCGTCACCGACCACTGCCAATGGTGTCGGGGCTGAACTTGTCCCATTCGTTTCATCATTCTGAGCAACTTTCATAACTAGCACAAGACCAAAAAATGATGGGAATGGATCGAAAAGTACCAATTACAGTAGGCGGCCGGAAAATTTCCAGAAACCGGCGAGCTTGAAAACCGACGTGAAAATCGCAACCTCACGCCTCGATCCCTTCTGGAAACTTGTTCAGAACTTCCTTGCGAACTCAACAAGCCAAGAATCACAAGAAACGATCGTGTATAGCTTGAGATATTTGGATCGAAAGTTGGTTGTTTCGATCCGTACGGGGTCGAGCTCCGACGAACGTGAAAACATTCGACTTAGTTCCGATCCTTCTTGGTGCTTGTAGAGGAAGTTGAGGCGAGCTCAATGAGCCAAGAATCAAGTGAAATGGTGGTGTGTAGCTCGAGATATCAAGATTGAACCGAAAACGATCCTTTTCGGTTCGGGCCGTGCCGTCGCCGCTGCCGGCCGTGTCGCGGCGCAAGGCTGCCTCTGGCAGCTGCGCAAGGTTGAGACGAAGCTCTTGGAGGAAGTTTGAGGTCGTGGGGTGGCCGGATGAGGAGGAGGGAGCTTGCCCTGTTTTTGCTTCCGTTTCGGCTGAGAGGGAGGAGATGACGCGAGAGAGAGAGAGAAAGCTACAGTGCTTTCCAAAAACAGAAATGGAGGTCGGACCAAAAAGGAAACTTCCCAAAAAAATTCTAAGGTTTTATCTATATATACCCGTTTCGGAAAAACTTCTAAATTCGATAACTAATTCAGAAAAAATCCGATCTTCGTGTTCCGCACGTGTACGGACTCGTATCGACGAGCTCTACAACTTTCATGAAGGAAGTTTCTCCAAATTTTGTACGTAGAAAAAGTCGATTTCATAAACCAAGCATTTCGAGCTTTTCGTTAAAAATAATCGTTTCGAAACTTCGATAATTCTAAAATTGAATTATTATCAAATAATATTCGTGAAATCGCATAATAATCGTTCAACACAATTACTCGAATTTAAAATGAAAATTGCGGGTATTACAATCTACCCCCCTTAAAGGAATTTCGTCCCGAAATTCAAGTACCCAATTCCCCAAAAAGTTGTGGATACCTCTTCCTCATGTCAGATTCTAACTCCCATGATGCATCATCCTCGTCATGATGACTCCACAACACATTCACGAGATCAACCTCTTTCCTACGAAGTTTCTTTGTAGACCTATCCAAGATACGAACAGGTTCAACTACAAATGTCACATCTGTGTTCACTTCGATTGTACTGTGATCAATCACGTGCGACTCGTCTCGAACATACTTCCTGAGCATAGACACATGGAAGGCATTGTGCACACCCGACATGCTAATAGGTAAAGCAAGATGATATGCCAAGTTACCAACCCTTTCCAAAATCTCAAAGGGTCCAACATACCTCGGTGCGAGTTTCCCCTTCTTGCCAAATCTCACCACACCTTTCATAGGTGAGACTTTCAAGAACACATGATCGCCTGTCTCAAGCTCCAAAGGTCTCATCTTCAAGTCAGCATAACTCTTATGTCTACTCTGAGCGGTTCGAATTCTGTCCCGAATAGTAGTGACCTTCTCTGTAGTCTCCTGTACAATCTCAGGACCGATGAGCCCTTTATCCCCTGCTTCTGCCCAACAGATAGGAGTCCTACATGGCCTACCATAAAGAGCCTCATATGGAGCCATACCGATACTAGAGTGATAGCTGTTGTTGTAGGCAAACTCTACCAATGGCAGAAGATCCGCCCAACTACCTTTAAAATCCAGAACACAAGCTCTGAGCATGTCCTCCAACACCTGATTCACTCTCTCGGTCTATCCATATGTTTGTGGGTGAAACGCAGTGCTCATAGCAAGAGACGTACCAAATGACTTATGGAACCTACGCCAGAATTCTGAAGTGAAACGAGCATCACGATCAGAGACAATCGTCATAGGCACTCCATGAAGCCTCACTATCTCGTTCACATACAACTTACACAACACATCCCCTGAGTACGTTTTTGCCACCGGAAGGAAGTGTGCTGATTTAGTCAACCGGTCAACAATCACCCAAATCGAGTCATAACTTTGCTTGGACCTAGGCAATCCAATCACAGTCCATAGAGATATCTTCCCATTTCCAAACAGGAATCGATAAGGGGTTCAGCATTCCTGCTGGTCTCTGATGCTCTGCCTTCACCTGTTGACAGGTAAGACACTTCGACACATGTTCTGCCACATCCCTCTTCATACCATACCACCAAAACTGCCTTCGTAGATCCATATACATTTTAGTACCTCCTGATGTATAGTATATCGAGACCTATGTGCTTCCCGCATGATCTCCTCTCTGAGGTTATCAACACTCGGTACATACAATCTCCCTCGAAATCTCAACCCTCCATCAGCCCCAATCATCCACTCGGAAGGACCCTCCACATCCGGGTTAACAGTCATCTCAGCAATCCTCGCCTGAGCAAACTCATCAAGTGTCTGACCCTGAATGATCCTGGAGATCAAGGTGGGCTGTAAGGTGATACTACCGAGAAAGATTCCCTGTCCTACTCCTGCGGGCATAAGGTCAAACTCAAATGCAGCTTCTAACATGCGCCACTCTCGCACCATAATCGATGCCATGATTACCCGAGGTTTCCTACTCAAAGCATCCGCCACCACATTCGCCTTTCCGGGATGATACTCCAAGGTGAAATCATAGTCCTTAATGAGCTCCATCCATCTTCTCTGCCTCATGTTCAATTCCTTCTGAGAGAATAGATACTTCAAACTCTTGTGATCAGAAAAGAGTTCAAATTTCTCACCATAAAGATAGTGCCTCCAAATCTTCAAGGCAAACACCACTGCTGCTAGCTCTAGATCATGAGTGGGGTAATTCCGCTCATGTACCTTCAACTGTCTAGAACCATAAGCCACGACACTACCATTCTGCATCAACACACACCCCAAACCCTGATGAGATGCATCGCTATAAATGACTAATCCACCACCACTAGTAGGAATAGTCAACACCGGAGCTGTAGTCAATCTAGTCTTCAGCTCATTGAAAGCCTTCTCACACTCATCCGACCATACGAACTGAGTGTCTTTCCTGGTCAATTTGGTCAAAGCCGAAGCAATACCAGAAAACCCTTTAATGAAGCGCCTGTAATACCCGACCAGTCCAAGGAAGCTACGGATTTCTGTAACCGTAGTAGGGCGACTCCAACTCATCACTGCTTCAACCTTCGAAGGATCCACAAAAACTCCATCCTTCGAGACCACATGACCAAGAAACTTGACTTGACTCTGCTAGAAATCGCACTTCTCGAACTTGGCAAATAGTTTCTGCTCCCTCAACGTAGTACAATTCGCAGATGCTTCTCATGCTCACCTGACGACCTTGAATAAATCAAGATGTCGTCAACGAACACTACCACAAACTGATCCAAGTAAGGACTGAACGTACGGTTCATCAAGTCCATAAATACTGCAGGGGCATTTGTGAGACCAAAAGGCATGACAAGAAACTCAAAATGTCCATACCTGGTCCTGAACGCCGTCTTTGGGATATCTTCCTCCTTCACCCTCAACTGGTGATATCCAGACCTCAAGTCAATCTTCGAGAACACAGTAGCTTCTCTAAGCTGATCGAACAAGTCATCAATCCTAGGTAAAGGGTACCTATTCTTGATGGTCACCTTGTTCAACTGTCGATAATCCACACATAAACGAAGTGAATTATCCTTCTTCTTCACAAACAACACTGGTGCGCCCCAAGGAGACACTTGCCTGAATGAACCCTTGTGCAAGTAAGCCCTCAATCTGAACCTTCAACTCCTGAAGTTCAGCTGGAGCCATTCGATAGGGTGCTTTCGACATAGGTGAAGTACCTGGTATCACATCAATGGAGAAGTCCATTACCCTTTTCAGAGGTAACCCAGGGATCTCCTGAAACAGGTCTACATACTTTGAAACTACAGGAATCCCTGTAATCTTTGAAGTACTACTCCCTGATTCAATATGGGCCAAAATCCCTCTCCTCATGGTGATGTCAGACTTCAAACAACGGTAATGAAACACCGGTTGTCCCGGAACATAGAATGACACAATCATCCTAAAGCAATCAATAACAGCATGGTTCAGGCTCAACCAATCCATACCCAAAATCACATCATACGTGCGATCCAGAATCACAATCAAAGACGCAGAGAACTCTCTACCACCATTCCCAATAGGGCAATCATCACAAAACATGCTAAGCTCAAGAGACACACCGGGAGGTGATGTAACACACAATGATCTAGTCAGAGGCATAGCAAAACAAACTCAAAACATCCACAACCGAACTAGATATGAAAGAGTGTTAGGCTCCCGTATCAAACAGTACTCTAGCAAGATAGTGATAAACAGATAAGGTACCTTCCACTCCCGTGCCCGCCTGACCGATGGCAAAGACTCTAGCATGTGCAAGTGGTAGCTGCCTCTGCTGGTTACCCTGCACTCTACCCTGATTTCGGGGACACTCCCTAGCCTGATGCCCTGCCTGTCCACAACTGTAGCATATCCTACCCCGCGGTTTCGTGCACGCACGAGAGATGTGGCCCGGCTCGCCACAGTTAAAGCACTTCACCGGAGCTGCTGGTGCTATCTGCCTAATAGGCATAGCCTGAACAGTAGGAGCTACTACTGCCCTGGCTGGAGCCTGATGTTGAAACTGAGTTCTCTATCTCTTCCAGAACCCACCCCTGAAGTCTCTAGCCCTACTGCTTCCTGCTATGGCCTTTCCCTTGCCCTGGAAGTCTCTCTCAGCAGACTCCTTCTTTCTACGAATCAGGTTCTGCTGCTCAATGATCTGTGCCTTAGCCAAGATCTCTCTCTTGGTCTTCAGCTCCAAGATGGCCACATCACGCTCAATCGAAGGACTCAACCCTCTCTGAAACTTCTTAGCCAAATCTTCATCCTCCATCTGCCTCACATACCTGTACAATCTGGAGAACTTCGCATCATACTCGAATACGGTCATCTTCCCCTATCCAGGTGCAAGGAACTCTCGTTCCAACCTCTCCTTCACTGCTGGAGGAAAGTACTTCTCCCTGAACAGCCTCTCAAAACCGTCCCATGTCAAGGTAGACACCTCAATGCTCCTTTGTGTGACGTTCCAGCACACCCTAGCCTCATCCTTCAGCATGAAAGCGGCTAGCTTCCTCTTGTCGGTCTCAGTGCAATCAAGCAGATCGAAATAGGTCTGCAAATCCTCTATCCAACGATCCGCCACCATATAATCAATGCCTCCTCCAAATTTGGTTGCTCCCAAGCGAGTAATTTCCCTTGCTAGCATCAGCAAGCGAGCAGGATTATCAACCACAGCCACGGGAGGAATAGGCTGATCCTCATATGGTGCCTCTACCTCCGTCTCGGATGCTTCTTCAACCGGAGGGGCCCTACCCCTTCCTCGGCCTCTACCCCTGCCACGAGGTCTACCTCTACCTCGACCTTTGGCTTCATTTCCCTTAATCTCCATTACCTAATAAGCATGATATACTTGATTAATACACGCATAACACTTAAACAAAGCATAAGTCAAGTGCAAGTCCATATTAACCAAGTACTAAGCATACATGACGATGCCTAAATTTATTAAGACGCGCTGACGTTCCTAGCCAACCTAACGCTCTCACATACCTAATGACATTGTCAATACCGAAGAGCACACGATGGGGATCCGCTGCAGACGGGCCATCACTCGATAAGTATTGACATATCACCAAATATGTACCTTACGCTTTGATACCAAACTGTCACGCCCCGAATTTTAGAATAAAAATTCAAAATATGTAACTCAAATAACTGCGATAGCTACCCACACAACATCATAGTATTGAATGATATCAATTCATAGTAAATAGTAAATAATGATTGTTACAAAACATAACCCCCACATTGCCATGGTATTGAATACGTTACAAAGCATAATGTCACGCCCCGAATTTTAGAATAAAAATTCAAAATCCGAAACATGAAATTACTACAAACTCAAATAGTCATCCTGAAAATTTCTTTTCTTAACATCCTCACCACACGAAATAAAATCAAAACCGGATTTAGTCTAGGTTAACTATTACAACTCGAATCCAAAATGAACTGTAAAGCTCTAAATGAGCGTACACACCTCACAACTAAATGAAATAACAAAAACTGCTGTCACACCTAAGCAGCTCGGTCACCTCCCTGGTTATCCTGACCTGCAGGAATATCCGCTACACCATTTGAATAGTGTACCGGGATTGCAACAACACAAAACCCGGTAAGCTTATGAAAGCTCGTATGAGTAAAAGGAAAGACTGTTGTTTAATTTAATCATAATTATTCCCACAAAATCAGACACCCAACAATTTCCACATTCACAAGTACTAACAATCTCAATCAAACACCAATTCAATATATCGAGACAAACCCCAAATCACATCTTTCTTCACGACACCTCAACATTGTATTTATAAAAATATGGTACTTGACAGACTAGAGCTCTAATTGAATCGTAGCCCGTCACCTGGCCTAGGTTATGGCATCCGACATATTTATCATTATCGTATTTCATCAATATGTATACCTATATACATATTTAGAACGTCCGATAATTCCACATACTCAACCAATCGTATCCCATCATCCACTCTGGATTAGAGCGTCCGATTACCCTACACCGGTCACTACGTCGACCCTAAACCCATAATGAGCACAACATATAATATCACATACTGAAATCAACCCAACCAAGATACACCATATTATTATGGAATTACACAATTGAAATATAATCAATTCATCAATTCAACTCAATCATATCATCAATCAACAATCCACTCACCAATATATATTTTCCACGTAAATATATATATATATATACGTAATCATCCACTCAGGAATGACCACTAATACCATCTATAGTTCACACAAGAAAATCATGAAATTCATTTGTATAATTAAAATTTCATTTTACTTACCCATGGACCGTGGTGATTCAAGTCCATGAAATTTTAAAACAAATATTTAATCCGCAAATATTTTTCACACAATTACCAAAACTAATTAAATTTAAAACGCTCGGTTCGTAATATGAACCACGTGAGTTTTACTCACCTTGAAATTCCCGCTGCGTCTTTAATACAAATATAATTAACGCTGAAATAGCCCACTCAAATAAAATCCATCAATCACCTAATCAAATGTGATTCGAATTTAGCCAATAATTTCAACACATAATTTAACTACCATTTAACGACCGGATTCTAATTTACATTAAAATCCAACGAGCGGATTCTCACGAATCGCTCCCCTAATTACCGTTTTGCACATATACGAAGATCCAACGGTCGGATCTTCACCCAGGACCACACAAAGCCTCTGGAACAGTCATATGATCATCATATCAAATTTACAAGTTCATCCGACGGTCCTAATTTCACAGATCAAAAATCTAACGATCGAAATCAATCGAAATCTCAAAATTCATAACTAATTCATACGATATCCAAAAAATACGAATAATATGTCGAAATGATCGTATTGAAACATAGAATCATAAAATGGATAGAAATCAATTTTTAGACCTCCGGAGGTGGCAGGAAAGGGCCACTGGAATTAGGGACAGAGCTGCCACCGACCACCGCCAATGGTGTCAGGGCTGAGCTTGTCCCCTTCGTTTCATCATTCTGAGCAACTTTCATAACTAGCACAAGACCAAAAAATGACGTGAATGGATCAAAAAGTACCAATTACAGTATGCGGCCGGAAAATTTCCAGAAACCGGCGAGCTTGAAAACCGACGTGAAAACTGCAACCTCACGTCTCGATCCCTTCTGGAAACTTTTTCAGAACTTCCTTGCAAACTCAACAAGCCAAGAATCACAAGAAACAATCGTGTATAGCTCGAGATATTTGGATCGAAAGTTGGTTGTTTCGATCCATACGGGGTCGAGCTCCGACGAACGTGAAAACGTTCGACCCAGTTCCGGTCCTTCTTGGTGCTTGTAGAGGAAGTTGAGGCGAGCTCAATGAGCCAAGAATCAAGTGAAATGGTGGTGTGTAGCTCGAGATATCAAGATCGAACCGAAAACGACCCTTTTCGGTTTGGGCCTTGCCGCCGCCGCTGCCGACCGTGTCGCGGCGCAAGGCTGCCTCTGGCAGCTGCGTAAGGTTGAGACGAAGCTTTTGGAAGAGGTTTGAGGTCGTGGGGTGGCCGGATGAGGAGGAGGGAGCTTGCCTTGTTTTTGCTTCCGTTTCGGCCGAGAGGGAGGAGACGACGTGAGAGAGAGAGAGAGAGAGAGAGAGAGAGAGAGAGAGAGAGAGAGAGAGAGAGAGAGAGAGAGAGAGCTACAGTGCTAACAGAAATGGAGGCCGGACCAAAAAGGAAACTTCCCAAAAAAATTCTAGGGTTTTATCTATATATACCCGTTTCGGAAAAACTTCTAAATTCGATAACTAATTCAGAAAAAATCGATCTTCGTGTTCCGTACGTGTACGGACTCGTATCGAAGAGCTCTACAACTTTCATGAAGGAAGTTTCTCCAAATTTTGTACGTAGAAAAAGTCGATTTCACAGACCTAGCATTTCGAGCTTTTCGTTAAAATAATCGTTTCGAAACTTAGATAATTCTAAAAGTGAATTATTATCGAATAATAATCGTGAAATCGCATAATAATCGTTCAACACAAGTACTCGAATTTAAAATGAAAAATTACGGGTATTACACATAACCCCCACATTACTACGATAGATGCTCTTCATGAGAGAATAGTAAATGCTAAGAATACTCATAACAAAATCAGATATATGAAACCCATAATAATAAGCATTAAAGAATTCTCTAATGAAATAGTTGAAATTTCAAATAGTAACCCTCACTATTGAAATCAAAAATAACTCCTCACTAATTTATTAAAGCAAAATGAAAACCTTCTCGATCATAATTGAACTTACAAGTTTTTTTTTTTTTTTTTGAGCATGCATTTTCGTTTATGAGATAACTTGTTGCATTTGTGTGCACATATGCACTTAACACACAAGCTAATATACTGTATCATATGTATATCTTATAATGTGTATATAAACTTAAATTTGAGAGTAAAAGAAAACGTACCATTACTATTTCTTTCTCTCTGCAATAACTGAGGAACTCAATAAATGTTATAGCTAATAACTTAACTAAATTTTAATAATGAGACAAAATTAATAATATCACCACAATTTGAAGCAGCATTATTTTAGATATGAAAGAAAAGAAAAATAATCATTAATTATAATGTACAACTCGAATGAAATATATGCTTCTCCTCGAAACAAAAGGCAAATGTCATTTGTAATTGACCTGATAGCATATAAAGCGTTGCAATAGACTTTAAGGCCAATCACAATCATAATATAATTGATATTTTCAATGGTACGCTGTACGCAAAACAATGACTAGTATGTATGTAAATACAATGGAATAACTCATAAAATCAGTAATCAAGTACGCACCTCAAGTAACAATATTTTATATATTATAGGCAATATCAATTTCATATAACAGTTAACAAAACATACGTATAGCCAACCTGATTGAAGGCAAATTTAATTTGCGAAGATGACTTGATGGAAAATAAGCTTATATATAAACTTAACTGTAACATGCACATATACGTACCTGCTTGTTGGCTACTAACATATATATACTTTAATCACGATTTATAATTTGCATATGTATGGAAAAAAATCATATGCATTAAATATGAATTTATATGTCAAATGATATAATAGTAACTATAAAATGATAATATGCAAAAAAAAAAAAATATATATATATATATATTTCTTACAGAACAAAAATGGTTATGTTGTAGAAGTCGTTCAAGATTCCTTCGTCATGGTGGAGGCCAATTCATGTAGATTGCATAACTCATTCCTCCAGCAACTAGAGAGATTTTCCTATCAAGAATTAGTTGATATTAAATAATTAATTAGTACATGCAAAGCAATATGCAATTAGCATATTCAAGATCAATATAAATTAATAATTGGACGAAAAATATTATGGTATTCATAAGTTGAGAAATTAAGAAGAATCCAAATGTGTGATATTAAATGAAATTCCTTGAACTTCATGTTGTCCTGTGTTTATCAGAAATTCCGCACGAATCTTCTCTTAGATTGTTGTAAAAAATATGGGACGGAATTCCTGTAAAATTAAAATAAAATAATATGAAAATATCTTGGGAAATAAGAATTGAGATATAGATAAGAAAATGAAATAAAGTAAGAAAATAATATAATATATAGGTTTTTATATAGGAAATCTTATCGAGTCGAGGCGTGCAAGCGCACTGTCTTAAGAGAAGATTCGTCCCCTACTGCACAAGGTTGAATGACGAACTTCTCCCAAGATACAACAACCCTTCAAGCTCCGTCGTGCAGCTAAGAAGCCCCATTGAACCTTAATCACCCGTGCACTCAAAACGGTGTATAAGTAAAGTATGTATATATATAGTTTGTAAGAGTATCTTTGGTAGAGGTATTTGGCTAGAGTGGTTGCATTATGGTGGATTATACTGTCATGTATATCCTCATTATCTGACAATCTAAACTCCCACACATGTGCATGTTTCATGCCTCAAATAATAATCATATATTTATAACATAAAACTGTTAAACCATAAATAGAGTAATAAACACAAAATAAAAATAACCTCTAAAATAAATAAAAAAATAAATAAAATATATTTTAATTTTAAATCATAAAATTTCCAACACATATTATCCAATTCTTGTTGAGTACTTCATTTCTTTTATTTAGTCACTAGCTCTAGAGACAGAGTCAGGAAGAAAATCGATTGGAGATCGTAACTCTAACTCTTGTTGTTGTTGTTGATGATGATGATAAATTAACATTTAACTGATCATTTGGTATTGTAGGTAAACAGTCTGAACTATGAATGATGCCAGGTCTCAAATGGGAAAACCCAAGAAGCAGAAGCTAGATGGGGGAGAAGAGATGAACGAAGGCTGCAAGAGTTTAAGCAACTTACCTGATGTCCTTATTGGAAAAATTCTCTGTTTACTTCCTACTAAAGAGGCTATCAGGACAAGTATACTGCCTAAACGATGGGAATACCTATGGACTTCAGTTCCCAATCTTAATTTTACTCAACCAATGCTCGATAAGAGAACATCCTTGGTGAATGTTGTTGAAAGAGCACTTCTTCTTCGTGGCCCTGCCGATATAAAACGGTTCAGTCTTTCATTTCCAGTGTTGAGTGATGCATCTCGTGTTCGTTCGTGGACCTCTGCCACAGTAAGGCGCAATGTTGAGGCCTTTTTCATTTGTCTGTATGGCTTCAAGGAACCAAATTTGTTGCCTTGTTCATTATTTACCTCTTTAATACTGAAGGAGTTACAACTGGGTCTGCCCTGTATTTTCAAGGTTCCTTGTACTGTTTGCTTCTCAAGTCTAAGGAGCTTGACTCTTACGTTGTTGGTGTTTTCTGATGACTGCTCGACGTAGAAGCTTTTTTCTGGTTGCCCAGTCCTTGAGGAATTAACTTTGCAAGATTGCAATTGGGCCAATCTCAAGTTTGTGAGTATTTGTGCTCCTAAGCTTTTGACATTGAGCATAAATGAAATGGATCTGCAATATCCACGGGGTTCAGATGGTTGCCAGATTATGGCATTTAGTGGTAGTCTCAAAGATCTATCTTATGTGGGTCGATTCCAAAATGACTATTGCTTTTATAACTTATCATCACTAACTGAAGCTTACATTTGTCATAATGCCACTAAGAGCTTAAGACATCTTATTTTCCGATTTTATAAGCTTCTGAACCTAACTATCTGTCATACTTTCTTTGAGGTATGTTTGCAACTCTTTCTTTTATCTATCAATTTATGTTGATAAATCTCATCTGTTGCATTAACTTTACATGCCACACATGTCTTGTCTAACATCACTTGGTCCTCATGTTTGGCTTCACCCTCTGTTCTTAGGATTTTCATACTAGTGCACCAGAACTTCTTGACTGCATGCCTTTGTTCAATGATTTAACCACTTTGATATTGGAATCATCACCGGTAGATATTCGTAGTAAAGGACTATTGAGGATACTCCAAAACTGTCCTTGCCTTCAAACTTTGATTTTCTATGAGGTACCTTTATATTTTTTCTTCTATTATGTGTTTCCTGTAATGTTGTTTAAATTGCTGAACTTTGATGGTTTAGGGGATTAGCCTGTCGTCTGATTATGCAAAAGATGATGGGGTATTGGAGCCATGGCCTCCATGTTTATTGGCAAGTCTTCAACTGATCAAAGTCAATACATTTTACGGAGACCTGGAGGAAATTCATGCATTAGAGGTTTTGCTAAAGAATGCTAAGGTCTTGGAGAAGATGAGTATAACTTGCTAGAATAATTTTCAAGGGGCACCAGAGGAGAAAAGGGATGTCAACAAACAGTTATCAGATGTCCCCAAAGGGTTAGAGAGTTGTGAAATTGTTCTTGGTTGAGCCCTTATGGAGTTTTTAATGATATGCAATGAGCCAATGTTCTTATGTGGTATTTGGCTGATGTTTAGTTTTGATGTTGAATCCTTCAAGCTGAAAGCCCATGAGGAATTAGTAGCTACTATTTTAGTGTATAATGATTAATGAACTGATATGGCTTTCAACTGGTACTGTTTATAAGTTATGGAGGAACAATTTGTTCTGGGAATCTCACCTTAATACTTCATGTTACTTTACAGGAAAACTAACTGCTAAATTCTCATCTTGATCGAAAGTCACTTTATAAATATAGACCAATGTCCCAAACAAAGTGACAATTTGCTAGAACGATTGTGTTAGTAAAATTTGGCGGATGAGAAGCAGACATTCACAAGGGCAATTCTGGTATTTTGAATATTAAAAGAAAGGAAAAATTGAGTCCTGTTTGAGGACAAGCGAAAATTAACAGAGAGAAGGAGAGAGTAATGTGTGTTTATTCTTCTCACAATGGAGGGTTTATAGAGGAATACAAAGCTAGTGTGAATGCTCTAAGAGAAACTCAATTTGATAATCATGATCATCATCAACAACTCCACTTGGTTGTTCTTCAATTATGAAATCTGCCATGCTTGTTGCCTCTTGGTATAAAGCAGGTCACACAAGTCTTTATACCTACATTATACACTCAAGTACCTATTACATGTTATAGACATTTATATTATAATACATTTATACTACAACATTTTTTTCGATACAGAATGCAAGTCCAGTTTGGGCCAAAACATGAAACAATACTCGAATACATGATATATGGTCCAATGAGCAAGTGCAGCCCTCACAGATTCTTTCTCGTTCTTTCTATCTGATCACAAATCACATGCAACTCTGAAGGCGGCCCCCTATTGTGATAATCCGGCGCACCAGGTTTAGGTAACGTCTCTCTTTGGATGTGAACGAAATCGTGATTCTTAACAATTGTGGTCTCTGCGTTTTGCTTTTTATAGAACAGCTTGTTAATTTAAAACCCT
Source organism: Rosa persica (assembly GCA_025331145.1). Classification (NCBI taxonomy): domain Eukaryota; kingdom Viridiplantae; phylum Streptophyta; class Magnoliopsida; order Rosales; family Rosaceae; genus Rosa; species Rosa persica. Next base: position 56,763,396 of record WFKR01000005.1, read on the forward strand.
TGTCTCGTCATAGTAAATTCATGCTTTAGCTGATTGGAATTAATCCTAGGTTTTGATTGTCTATGATTGCTGCTCATTTGACATATTAGTGGCTGTATGAGGAATTGAATGCACTTGTTCGATCATATAGTTGGTTTTTATGTTATGTATTATCTGACAGACTAATGGTATAGTAGGAAAAACTTTTGAACTATGGATACAAATTCTCGGATAGTAAAACCCAAAAAACAAAAGTTGGATGGAGGAGAAGAGATTGCAGGAGGCAGCAAGAGTTTTGGCAATTTACCTGAGGAACTTATTAGATACATTCTGTCCTTGCTTCCAACAAAAGATCTTATCAAAACAAGAGTTTTGTGTAAAAAATAGGAATACCTATGGACATCGTTTTCCAAGTTTAGTTTTGTTCAAGGGTCGTCTGATGATATATAATAGATCTTCTTTCATGAAAGCTGTGGATAGAGCACTTATTCTTCGGGATGCAGATATAGAACAGTTCAGTCTTTCGTTTCCAGTGAAGAAGGGTGATGCATCTCGCGTTAGTTCGTGGACTTCTGGCTTAGTCTGGCGCAGTCAAAAAGAACAAAGGAACAAGAGATTTGAGATTTTCTGATGTGTTTTTTACCTTCTCCAAGAACGGAGTATATATGCAAGATACACCAAGACCTATTAGGAAACTAATTACAACAGAATAATCCTAATAATACACAATATTCACAATCCTAATTACATGGCATGACTCACGCCAATACTCCCCCTCAAGTTGGTACATATAGATCACAGATGCCCAACTTGTCAAGTGAGTCACAGAAAGCTTTACTCGAGAGAGCCTTTGTAAGAATATCTGCCAATTGTTCTTCAGTAGGAACGAAGGGAAACATAATGACCTGTCCATCCAGCTTCTCTTTAATGAAGTGTCGATCTACCTCTACATGCTTCGTGCGATCATGTTGAACAGGATTGTGAGCAATTTCAATTGCAGCCTTATTATCACAATAAAGTGGCATAGCCTTTTTCTGCCTGAACCCCAAATCCCTCAACAAATTTCTCAACCACAACATCTCACACAGTCCTCGGGCCATTCCTCTATACAGTGCTTCTGCACAAGAACGAGCCACCACCTTCTGTTTCTTGCTCTTCCAAGTAACCAAGTTACCACCCACAAACGTGAAGTAGCCCGAAGTAGACCTGCGGTCTGTAATATTACCTGCCCAGTCCACGTCTGTGTACCCGAAAACATCCAAGTGACTGTGTTTTGAAAAGAGTAATCCCTTCCCTGGAGCAGACTTTAAATACCGCAAAATACGAAATACAGCATCTATATGAGTCTTACTGGGATTATGCATAAACTGACTCACCACACTAACTGCATAGGCTAAATTTGGTCTAGTGTGGGATAAATAAATCAACCGGCCAACTAACCTCTGGTATCTTGCTTTATTCGTAGGCACTTGATCCAAATACTCTGCTAATCGATGGTTCTGCTCAATAGGAGTATCAACAGGTTGACAATCAAGCATACATGTTTTTGCCAGCAAGTCGAGAACATACTTCCTCTGACTCAACATAATACAATCATTTCCACGAGCAACTTCAATTCCCAAGAAATATTTCAAATTACCCAAAACTTTCATCTCAAATTCAGAAGATACCTGACCTTGTAACTTTTGAATCTCCTCAAAGTCATCACCTGTCACAACCATGTCATCAACATAAATAATCAAGGCAGTCACTTTACCACACCGATGTTTAAGGAACAAGGTGTGATCTGAATTGCTCTGCCGGTACCAATTTTCTTCATGAACTTGGTGAACCTGCCAAACCAAGCTCTGGGAGACTGCTTCAAACCATAAAGAGATTTTTTCAATTTGCACACCACCTGCTCTCTAGTAGAAGTACCATATCCATGAGGCAAATCCATATAAACCTCTTCATGCAGATCACCATGCAAGAATGCATTCTTAACATCAAACTGTTGTAACGGCCAATCAAGATTAGCATCTAACGAAAGAAGTACCCGAATTGTGTTAATTTTGGCCACTGGAGCAAATGTCTCATCATAATCCATGCCATACTTCTGAGTATAGCCTTTAGCCACTAGTCTTGCCTTGTACCTGTCCACCGATCCATCCGAATTATGTTTTACGGTATACATCCACCGACAACCAACTGTCTTCTTCCCGGGTGGTAATGATATTAACTCCCACGTACAATTCTTCTCAAGAGCATCCATTTCGACTGTCATTGCTTGCATCCACTTCTCATCCCTTATTGCATCTTGCACTTTACTAGGGAGAGACACAGAAGATAATTGATTCACAAAGGCTACATACGGTTTAGACAGCCTATGGGTCGACACATAATTAGCAACGGAGTATTTAGCTTTTACACTTAGAGTAGGTTCATAGTGTTTCGGGGGCTGGCCACGGGTGGAACGACTAGGCAGAGTTTTGGTGGGAGCAATATCTGACACAGAAGAAGGAACACTAGCTAACACAAAAGGAGTATTAGATAAAGAAGGATTAGAACATACCTCGGGTGATGATTGAGCAGGTGAGACCGCTGAAAGAGAGGGAGAGACAGAAGAACTGTTCAAAACGGCATTGGCGGTATCGGGAATTTCATCAGAAACAGAATCGGAAATTTCCTCTCCGACAGACCGGTCGGACTGATCCGGTCGACTGGTCGGTAGCTGACTGCCCAAATTCTCTTCTCCGGTCGGTAGGCTGCTGTCCTCTTTTTCAAGTTCCGTTCCCAAACACTCCATCCTTGAGAACTCAGATTCCAGTCTCACATCTTGCCCACTAAAAAAATCTTCATAATAACAAGACTTCTCCCCCTGACTAGGAGTCACAAGAGGGAAAAAATAACATGCATCTTCACTGAACGTAACATCCATGGTGACATGAAACTTCTGGGATTGAGGATGATAACATTTGTAACCTTTCTGATGAGAACCATACCCCACAAACACACACTTAAGGGCTCTAGCATCCAACTTTGACCTCTGATTCTTATACAGATGAACATAAGCAATACAACCAAAGACACGAGCAGGAAGAGTATTAGAAGATGGAATAGAAACGTAGTTAGACAGGACCTCAAGTGGGACACGACCTTGAAAAGGGGCAGACGGAAGACGATTGATTAGATGAGAAGCACACAAAACGACCTCTCCCCAAAGATACTTAGACATGTTAGCACTAAGTAGAAGAGACCGAGCCATGTCCAAAAGATGACGATTTTTTCGTTCAGACACCCCATTTTGCTCAGGTGTCTGTGGACATGAAGTTTGATGTATTATGCCATGGTGTTGGAAATATTCATGAAAAGAATGATTGACAAACTCACCCCCATTATCGAAACGAAAGACCTTAACATGAGCATCATATTGAGTACGAACAAGCTTATGGAATGCTGTAAAAGTAGAGAAAACAGAATCTTTGGACTTAAGTAAAACCACCCAAGATAATGGAGTAAAGTCATCAATGAATAACACAAAATATCGCATTCCAGAAAGGATAGAATGTTTAGAAGGACCCCATACATCTGAATGAATTAACTCAAAAGGCATAGTACTAGAATGAAAACTCGAAGGATAACTAGACATATGACTCTTAGCCAAAGCACAAGTTTCACAATGCAGGCTAGACTCACTAACTCCCAGAAACAACGAAGGCATGGACTTCTTCATAATTCCAAAAGATGGATGACCCAAACGCCTGTGCCACAACCATAGCTCACTCAATCTGTCAGAATTCAATGTCAGGGCCAAAGGCTGTTCCGGTGCTTGTGTTGGCTCTGCGTACATGCAATCCAAGTGAAACAGTCTCCCTCTCAGGTCTCCCTTGCCCATGATCACCCTGGTGCACAAATTCTGAAAAATAACATACATTGGATAAAAGGTTACAGAGCACTTATTTTGTGACCCCAACTGGGATACAGACAAAAGATGGTGAGACAATGAGGGTACATAAAGCACATCATGCAATACAATGGATGGTGTAACCTGAACAGACCCAATACCTAAGACAGGAAAAGACGCACCATTCACATTAGAGACATGGGATATAGAAGGAGATGACATAGACATAAAGAAGGACTTATCATAGGTCATATGGTCAGACGCACCAGAATCAATTATCCATGTATCACTACCAGTAAAGTCAGAAACATGTAAAGCAACACCAATTTTACCTCGAGTTAAGGAAACATTACCCTTTGAGGGATCTTGCCCTGCAATGCCGTAGAAGTCAGGTTCTGGCACCAATTGGACTACTGCTTTGCCTCTTTGACCACCACCACGTCCTCCACGTCCTCCAGTATTATTGCCTCCTCTCCAACCAGAGTTTTTGTAATTAAACCTTCGCAACTTAGGGCATTGATTCTTGAAATGGCCAACTTCCTTGCAATAGTTGCAAGTCATTTGGTTATAATTTTGATTCTGCTGATATCCCTGATTCCGTGGTTGATATTGACTCTGAGATGGAACTAGGGTAGAATTCCCAATCTGAGGTTGAGGTGGAGGTGTAGCATGGATTGCTAAACCATAAATTTCAGTATGAAGGTTCTGAGCGGCAGCCTTATTACCTTCATCTCTTCGGATATAGGCAAAAGCTTGTTCCAGTGTAGGTGGAGTTGCAAGACGCAATAACTCATTCTTTGCCCCTTCAAAGTAAGGATCCAGGCCAGCAAGAAATATATGGACACACATCTTGTCCTGCTCAGTCCGATAGGAATTAATATCAGCTTCACAAGTCATAGGATTAGGGTTTCGCTGATCAAGCTCCTGCTAAATTGTCTTCAAATTCGCATAAAAGGTTGCAACAGGCTGTCCACTCTGAGTTATTTTGAAAGCTTTGACATTCAATTCATGAACACGAGCAAAGTCACTCCCATCATAATATGTAGCAGCAACAGAATCCCAAATTGCTTTAGGAGAATCATAGTTAGCAAATAATCTCATTACCTCCGGAGACATAGCCTTGAGAAGAATTCCCATCACATTAGTATTTGCCGTATCCCATTCATAGGCTTTTGGTCATGCAGTAGGTCTTGCTGCACTATCGGTAACATAACTCCACTTTCCAATCCCCTGAATATGGATCTTCATAAGCCTCTGCCATAACTGATAATTGGTGCCATCGAGCTTTACACCAAAACTTGAATTATCTGTCACATTCTGAACAATCACAACTTCACGGGCCACAGAGTTAGCCCCTCCACTCTGAGATCCTCCATTATTCCTATCGGTAATAGTCAAATCCACCATTTTTTTTTTCTTCAAATACCCGAATTAACAAACCACAAACCAATTGTTGATGGAAGCGGTCAGTCCCTAACTGCAGCTGTGTAGAATGGACTTGATGTGCAGAACGTAGCTCAATGGATGCTTTGGACCAAAACGTAGACCAAAGGAAGGATTGATATCCTAATGATTGATATATATCAATTAGTGTGGATAATTGATATATTGATGTTCCAAATACCAAACGTACAACCAAGGTATGATTGAAGCAAACTAACCAAGAATAAATCAAAGGGACCAATAAACAAACGAAAGGGTCAGCGACCAAAGAAACAAAAAGAACAAGAGCAAATTGATTTTTTTTTCCTCCGAAGCGGAAACTGAATAACACCTACACTGAGTCCGAATGGATCTCGGCTCTGATACCAAGTCAAAAAGAACAAAGGAACAAGAGATTTGAGATTTTCTGATGTGTTTTTTACCTTCTCCAAGAACGGAGTATATATACAAGATACACCAAGACCTATTAGGAAACTAATTACAACAGAATAATCCTAATAATACACAATATTCACAATCCTAATTACATGGCATGACTCACGCCAATAGGTGCAATGTTGAAAACCTTTCTCTTGCTCTGGATGGGGCTAGGTCAAAGTTTTATTTGCCTCCGTGTTTATTTACTTGTGCGACACTGAGGGACTTAGAACTATATGTCCCTACTAATTTGAAAGTTCCTGCTACTGTTTCTTTCCCAAGTCTCAGGAGATTGTCTCTGAACTTTGTGGTGTTTACTGATGACTATTCAACTCAGAAGCTGTTTTCTGGTTGCCCAGTTCTCAATGAATTATCTCTAATCAATTGCAATTGGGAGAATCTCAAGTCTCTGACTATTTCTGCTTCCAATCTTTTGAGCTTGATCATATATATATGAAACCGGTGGTCAGTTACAGCTTTTTGGACGTTGTTGTCAGATTATGGGTATATGGAGTCAGTCTCAAATATTTTAGGTACAAGGGCGGTCTCCTAAATGATTATTACTTTGATAACTCATATGTAGATAAGGCTGAGATTCTTACTCCTACTTTGAGATTGAGACATGTGAGTTACCGGTAGTATGAGCTGTTTCGGGAGTTCTCTAGTATGAAGGTGTTAACTACCTCTTCTTCATCCTTTAAGGTATATATGATTCTGTCTTATTGGTAACGTACAATTGCATGTTAATTTGATCTATCAATCTCTGTATACAGATTGCACGTTTGCATTACCTCTCTCTTGCTACAATGTCTATTCCAAAACCACTTGCTCTTGATGATTGGCTACGTACTCCTGTTATTAGGTGGTTCAGACTAATAATGCATCAGAACTTCTCGCCCAGATACCCTTGTTTAGTAATCTTGCCACTTTGATATTTGAAGAAAATCCAGTAAATATTTATTGTGAAGGACTACTGAGGATGTCCCAAAACTGTCCTTGTCTCCAAACTCTAGTATTCAGTGAGGTAACTTCATGAGTGCTACTCTGTGTTAGTTGCATGTATTAATGTGTTTCCCAGTAATGCATGTTAAAATTGCTGAACTTCGATGATTTAGGGCGTTAGACTGTGGTGCCTAGATGCAGAAGAGAATGGGGTGTTAAGGCCACAGCCTCCTTGTTTCTTGGAAACTCTTGAAAAGATTGAAGTTCATGCATTTCATGGAAACAGGGATGAACTTGCTACATTAAAGGTTCTCTTAAAGAATGCAATGGTCTTGGAGAAGCTGATTATAACTTGCTCCGATTCTTTTCAAGGCGGACCGGAGAAGTTGGAGGATGTTAACAATCAATTAGCAGATTTACCTAGAGGGTCATCCAAATGCTGTGAATTTATTTGTTCGTTGAGCCCTTGTGTTTTTACCATATACATAAACTTTAAATTGCTTTGGCAGAGTTTCCTTTTAAACATGCCGATGTGGAATGATATTCTTGTGACTTGATTTGCAATTTGTTTTGACGGTCCAAATTTCAAAAATAACATAGCGAAGAATGATAGAAGATAGGCCTCAATTTGGTGGTATAATGAGCTTCTGCCTTTACAGACTGCTGTGGATTAGTCATATGGTTTCCCAGTCATTGGTTTATTTATTTATTTATTTATTTGGATAGAATTGGTTTAGTACTGTCATGCTGAAAGAGTGGATGATAATGAGGAAATCACGTTGCTACTTGCTAGTATTGGTCTATGATGAACTTGTATGGGCAACTCTAATGGTGAAGTCTCATTCTGGGTGCAAAATTCATTTTGACACCCTTTTGAAGCTCTCATCATATAGCACGCCTACTTATCATTAAACCCCTTTGAAGAAATGTTTTAAAAACCCTCTTTAGAGTTCATGATTGGAATAAGGCGGCTATTACCAGACATTTGAATGTGTACGAAAAAGCTGTCGTAAAGTTTCATTGTTCATTCTGTCGTCTAATCTAAAAAGAAGCCCTGTGAAAGCGGAGCTATACGGTCAATTAATGTTAATTGAGTGCCCGGTTCTCTAATAGATTGACCCGCAAAAATCCTGTCATTCGCCGATTTGTTGGCCGTTAAGGCCTTAAAAAGGAAAACCTATCTTCCCCCACCATGCTTCCCCAAGAACCCCTTTTTTCAAGATTCGGCAGGCCTGTAAAAAAGAATTAGGATACTTTCCCCAAAAAACCCAGGGAGGCGGCAGCCCCCACGGAGCTAAGGGGGCTTCAATCCTTATTCCTTATCCCCCCGGGTCTTACTTAACATAATAATGAATAGTGCTGGGAACTGAGCTAAGCACTTGCTAATTTCTTCCGGTCTCCCCATCCCCAGTGATTGGGTCATGGAGGATGGCAACCTCCACAAGGAGCCCCTCCCGTTGGCAAAGCATGGAGAAGGACCCATGTGTGGAAAGACGCCTCTCGAGATTTTGGGCAACAGAATGGATCAACCCATTAAACCTCTTTTTTATTGGCATTTCCTTTTAAGTGGTTTTTTTTTTTTAATGAGCTAAATACATTTACTAATATCAACGAGATATCTTAAAATCTCAAGGGGTGAAACCGTTATCTGCCTCTCTCTTTTTCTTTAATTTTTTATCTATTTTCTTTTTCTCTCCATTTTCCTTTGGGCCTTTTCCCTCTATTGTTGCTGGCCTTATATATATTACTCTTCCACATTCTGTGGGTATTTTCGTGAAAAAGAAAAAAAAAAATTCTACAAGGAAATCACCACATTCTCCGACGCACGGTTGTCGGATTCTGCGTTTGGAGGGAGAATCTCCCAAATTTTCAAGAGTGGGCTCCCGCTGTTTTCAAAATTCCAATAATATCAACATCCAATATCATTAATCAAACCACTTTTGGTTTTCTTACGACTACAAATAAGCAGAGCATTCTGGGTAGATTTCTCTCTCTCTCTCTCTCTGTGGAAATGGATGGTTTCGTGATTTAGAGCAAGTGGGTTTTCTGGGTTTTGCTTTATATTTTTACATTTTCAGTGAGCTTCATTCTATTGCTTCACTTAACTTACATTTTCTGTCTTGTGCTTGATATAGAAGATATACAGTCTACTGTGGCAGCTAGTGAACTCCGAGCTCTCATATTCTCTCTCAGAATTGACCCCTCCTAGCCGTTACAAAGCAGGTGATCTCAATTTTCATCTTTCTATCTTTTTCTATTACATAATTTTCAGTCATAATGTTTAATATTTAGTGCACCATGACACTAATATGCATGTTTATATCAGTGAATTCTTCAAGATAAGACTACTAGAAAAAATGGGTGTGTAGATGTTATTGTCTCCCATTCCAATTAGGAGTTATAGGCACACAGATTCAGAAGGGGCATGTACATAACTTAAGCCAGTAATGGCATCAAAACTCAGTCCTTAAGTCAAAAGTTATCCCGCTCGATCATATTTGTCTAATAGTTGAAAATGAATTTATTTGAGCTCTGGACCTCTGGTTTCTAATTATGCACAGATCAGGTTTATTTAAGTTAAGTTTTTGAATGTTGGTTCATTTATAAATCTAACAATTAATTCGCTATTATTCTGTGACAAACTCCAGTAAAGAGTGAAGCAGATTCAAGTAAACACAAAGTAAAATGACACAAAAGTACAGATCAGGAGCAATCAAGTTAAATTTGTGAAGCAATTTTCATTACTTAGTTTAGCCTTCAGTTAGCTTTAGCACAGAACTCCAAACTGATGAGGGAAAAGTGAGGTAGATTCAAGAAAACATGACAAAAAAGCACAGTCCTCCTGAACTACATTGTGCAAGATATAATGCAGTTGTTGTAGTATAAATGTATAAATACTATGTATGTCTATATCATGTAATAAATACGTAAAGTATTTAGATAGGTACTTGAGTGTATAATCATAGGTACTTGAGTGTATAAAGACTTATGTAACATGCTTTACCAAAGGGCAACAAGCATGGCAGAAAATCATCATCAAGATGGTTATCATTTTGGTTTTCTCTTTGAGCTTTCACACTTCAAATGTATTCCTATAAATACCCTTTTGTATGAGATGAATAAACACACTTGAAATCTCAATTCTCTCTGAAATATTACTCTCTCTTTCTGTGTGTCAATTTCTCTTGTTCTTAAACATGTTATCAGTACGAATTTGCTCTAGAATTAGAATCGAAAATTGACGAAAGAAGAGTTCATCATTGGTGAAGTCATTTTTCCAAACCTACAAAAAATCCCCAAACCGTATCACATATCGAAGCCCTTGATTCCAGGAGCCCGGAACCGGTCTCAGAATCGCAGGAACCAGCCGAAAACTACCTGAACCCTCCGCCGGAAGCAGAAAACCCCAATCGGACCGCTGCCAGGTGCTGCCGAGGATTTACCGAGGTGCTGCCAAGAGCTGCACAGCAGCTGCCAACAGCATCTGGGGAGACGCTGTGCAGCAGCTGCCTAGCCATCTGTCAAGCAGCTGCCGACACATCTGTCTATAGATTTGCGGGGCGACTTTCTGACAACTTTTCCGGTGACTTTTCTACACTTTTCCAGTGACTTTTCCGGAGAATTTTCGAACTATTTTTCTCGACTTTTTCCAACGATCCTTCCGATCACCTCCGATAATTTTTCCGGTCAAAAAAAAATTTCCGGCAACACTATTTCAAGGTATTCTTTACTAAAAGTTCCCGTTTTTGAGTTTTTATTCATTTTCTCTTCATTTTTCCTTCTTCTCGAGAACTTACAATCAAAAGCGGAATTATAGAAATTCACGCCAAATGAACTAAGAGTGTTCGTAATCAATGAACTAAGAGTGTTCACAATGATTCTTGAAAATTGATTTCTTGGTAGCATAGCTCGGAAATCTTATTATTTTTTGTGGAAGTTTAAACTCCGAAACTAATAGTTTCTTCTTATCTTCAAGGATGTCGAATGAACCTAGACTCGATTTTCAAATCCTTGACTCAACAAGTTCGGATCACCATAACTGGAAAACCGACGTTGAGAACCATCTCACATCGAAGGGGATATTGCCCATCATCCATGCACCAGACCCGACCCTTGTGTTCCCTCGAACACCCAAGAGGCATGCACAAGCAATCATCTTGATGTGACGTCATATGGACAAAGCACTCAGACTATAGTACATGTCCATCAAAGATGCAAAGGATTTCCTCCCTGACTTGAAGGTTCAGTGGAACGATGTACGCTTCTCCGACTTCAAGTCTATTGCTGAGTACAATTCAGAAGCTCTTCGTCTCAAATCCATGTTGAGGTTCTATCAAAAACCCCTCACAGAAGAAGAGCTAATTGAGAAAACTCTCTCCACCTTCCCCGTTGCAGCAATCTTACTATCAAAGCAGTATCGCATTGAAGTAAATGCTGGACGAATTACTAGGTTCAATGAGCTCATAAATGTTTTGTCGGTAGCCGAAAAGCACGACAACATTCTCGTAAAGAATTATAATTCAAGACCCATTGGAACCAAGAGCGTTCGTGAGGAAAATTATAATGCACCCAAGGGAGGGCATAAGGAGCGGTACCCTAGCAATAAGGGACATGTGTACCCTAATAATAGGGGACATGAAGGACGAACAGGTCCATATAACCGCCCTAATAAAGAAGGAAACCCCAACTTTAGAGCGGGCACACGTGATGGCAACTCCACACGTGAAAGAGGGAGATATGGCAATATCGGCCGTGGAAATAGCACCATGAGCCATGGAGGTCGCACCATGCGCCGTGATAGTAGCAGCAACCCTCCTAGGAAATATTCACAACGTGCACAACCTGCACCTTAAATGAAGGGAGGGAACCACAATGACATGTGTCATAGATGTGGATCAATCGAGCATTGGTTTAAACAATGCCATGCAAGTACCCAATTAGCTGCACGCTACAAGGAGTACAGGGAAGCAAGAGAGCAAGAGGCTAACCTTGCCGAAGATGAAAATAGTAAAGATGTCAATCTCACCGTTGAAGACTTCAAAGCTGTAAATGAAGAGCACGAGGATGCCACAGACTTTGATTAGAATAATCCTCTTTCTATTTTCAAGAATGGCAAATGTGCCTTAGTCAATAAATAACAATTGTATTAAACTCCTTCTTATGTGGCGTACCCAATGAAGTATGATGTCTAGGAAAGCAATTGAGATCGGGGTATTTAAGTGAGCCTCGCTCCACCAACATCTCTCTACTTTCCTGGTCATATTTCATTGGAATTACCAAACGGATTGAGTGATAACAATTTGTCTAAAGTTTGATATTTGGAATAGACTTATGAATAACTTTGATGTAATCATTGGTTATTTTCACTATTAATAAAGTATCGCATTCAAAGTCATGGACATGTGTTAATATTCCAAACTTTATTCCTTTTCAGTATGTTTTCCGGAGAATTGAAATGCCTTCTTGATAGTGGCACCATACATACTATATTGCGACATAGGCAATTATTTTTATGGATGACACCTAGTCGATTCTCAGTAACTACGATGGCAGGACCATCACAATTGATTCATGGTCGAGGACCAGCTCAATTTTTGTTACCAAATGGCACAAATGTTAATGTCGCCGAAGCTCTATATGCTCCAAGGGCCGAAAGGACCCTATTAAGCTTTAAAGACATAAGAGCCAATGCTTTTCACGTGGAAACACATTGTGAGAATGGACAAGAGTTCCTTTGCATCACCTCTAAAAACTACGAAAATACACAAGTTTTAGAGAAACTTATGTGTCGCTCTAGTGGATTGTATGCAACCACTATTAGAGTCATTGAATCCAACCATGTCATGAATGACAATTTATGGGATCCTGACACATACAAGCTTTGGCACGACCGTTTGGGACATCCAGGTCGTGACATGATGCTCCGTATATTAAAACCTTCACACGGACATCCATTCTTCAAAATGAAAAGAAGTACGAACCAAACATGGGTCCAAAGAGTTACTTCTAAAGCATATCATTCTTTTTGCAAAGCTTGCTCTTTAGCAAAGGTAGGATCAAGACCATCCTATGCAAAGAACATTAAAGAAAATATACCATTCTTACAAAGAATACAAGGTGATATTTGTGGACCTATCCAACCAACTTATGGACCATTTAGATATTTTATGGTGTTGGTTGATGCATCGACACGTTGGTCACATGTCATGCTCTTATCCACAAGAAATGCTGCATTTGCTAAACTCCTAGCACAAATCATTAAGTTAAGGGCTCACCACCCTGATCATCCTATTAAGTCAATTCGTCTTGACAATGCTGGAGAATTTACATCAAGAACCTTTGATGATTATTGCATGTCCATTGAGATTGAGGTCGAACACCCTGTCCCTCATGTACACACCCAAAATGGACTCGCTGAAGCTGCCATTAAAAGACTTCAAATGGTTGCCAAGGCGTTGGTTATGCGCACCAATCTCCCTATTTCTGCTTGGGGCTATGCAATATTACATGCAGCTGTGCTTATTCGTCTGAGACCCACTGCCACCCAACCCTTTTCTGCGTCCCAAATGGTGACTTGGTATGAGCCTAATGTCTCGCACTTACGCATATTTGGGTGTGCAGTCTATGTGCCAATTGCGCCGCCACAGCGCACCAAAATGGGTCCTCAAAGACGGTTAGGCCTTTATGTTGGATATGATACTCCAAGCATTATCCGCTACATAGAACCCTTGACAGGTGATCTATTTACCGCTAGATTTGCGGATTGTCACTTTGATGAGACAGTCTTCCCGTCCTTAGGGGGAGACAAGAACATTAATGTTCAACAGAAAAGACAGGAATTATCGTGGTCTGTCCCCACTTTGTCTCATCTTGATCCCCGAACCACTCAGTCTGAAATAGAAGTGCGGAGGGTTCTCGAACTTCAGAACGTAGCAGAATCAATGCCTGATGCGTTTTCTGATATCGCTAAAGTGACAAGATCACACATACCTGCTGTAAACGTACCTGCAAAGATTGATGTCCCTAAAACTAAAGGACATGACATCCCCTCTATGGCTGATGCAATGGCTAGAACCATGGCTCCTGCCAGGAAGCGCGGGAGGCCCATAGGTTCGATCGATTCTCGCCTAAGAAAGAAAGCAAGCTTGACACAAAATAATCCATTAATCATCGATACAAATAATCCATCTCATGAAAAAAATCCAGATTATGGTTATGTCCAAGAGACATCATTGGAGGACGCTCTAATGGGAGAACCAATTCCAGAAAATAGAGAGATCTTCATGAATTACACCAGTATACATGTAATTATAGACAGAAATTCGATGACTATTGATGATGCATTTGCATATCATATTGCAAAAGGAATTATAGAATGCAATGATATCGAACCTCGCTCCTTTGAAGAATGTCAACGAAGAGCATATTGGTCCAAATGGAAAAATGCGATCCAGACTGAATTGGATTCACTAACAAAGAGACAGCTATTTGGGTCTATAACACTGACACCACCAAATATAAAACTTGTTGGCCATTAATGGGTCTTTTTAGAAAGCTTAAAGAGAAAAATGAGGTTGTTAGATACAAAACCCGCTTTGTGGTGCAAGGTTTCTCACAATGCCCTGGAATCGACTACGAGGAGATATATTCTCCTGTAATGGACATTATAACGTTCTGCTACCTTGTCAGTTTGGTAGTTTCCGAAAAACTTGACATACAGCTCATGGATGTGGTTACAACATATCTCTATGGGGATCTAGATTCAGATATATATATGAAGGTTGCAGATGGACTTCAATTATCCAAATCAAGTGGCTCTAAACCACGGAGCGCTTTTTCAATAAAATTAAGACGCTCACTATATGGATTGAAACAATCCGGACGGATGTGGTATAACCTTCTAAGTGACTACTTGATTGGGAAGGGATATGTTAACAATGAAATATGCCCTTGCGTGTTCATTAAAAGGACAAGATCCGGATTTGCAATTGTAGCATTTTATGTCGATGAAATGAACCTAATTGGAACTCTAGATGAGTTAAAAGAAACTACTACATATTTAAAATCTGAATTTGAGATGAAAGATCTCAGGAAAACACGGTTTTGTCTCAGAATAGAACTCGAGCACCGTAATGATAGGATTATGATCCATTAGTAAGCATATACTCAAAAGTTATAAGACGCTTTAATGAAGATAAAGCAAAGCCTGTGAGTACTCCCATGATCAACCGTAGTCTTCAGCCCTTGAAAGATCCGTTTCGTCCAAGGGATGAGGACGAAGATTTATTAGAAGCTGAAATACCATACCTAAGTGCGATAGGTGCATTATTATATTTAGCTCAATGCACAAGACCATATATAGCTCGACATAGTTCTGCGCCAACACGCCGCCATTGGATTGGTATAAAGACAATCCTTCGATACCTAAAAGGTATGATCGATATGGGCTTGTTCTATCCCTACAGAGAGAAAAGAAATGTGAACGCCGGCAATACTATTCATAGTGACCGACGTTCTCCTCCTCCCCTCCATCAAAATGATAATGATGTTCTGACGGGCTTTGCTGATGCAAGGTATCTCTCTGACCCTCACAAAGGTCGCTCCCAAACAGATTATGTCTTTACCATGGGAAGCACCGCGATATCTTGGAGATCTACAAAACAGACTCTTGTTGCTACTTCTTCAAATCATGCAGAGATTATTGCACTACATGAAGCCGTGCGTGAATGCATATGGCTAAGGTCTATAAATAGACACATTCGAGGAACTTGTGGTTTGAAATTTACCACAAATGAACCTACATGCATTTACGAGGATAATGCAGCTTGTATTGAGCAAATGAAATTAGGTTTCATCGAAGGCGACAATACCAAGCATATATCGCCGAAATTCTTCTACAATCAGCAACAACAAACACTTCTAAATATTGAAGTAAATCAAATCTGATCAGAAGATAATATAGCTAACTTATTTACTAAGTCACTACCAAAATCCCCTTTCAAGAAACATGTAAGGAGCATCAGATTGAGGAGGATATCCGAACTCCCACGATCTTCAAGGGGAGTCTAAATCAGGGGGAGTATTCAGAAACATACTTCACACTCAATCGGTCACCATCAACCGCAATTGATCTGAAGACGCCAATGGAGATGTGGACTGGTAAGCCAGCTGATTATTCTCGCTTATATACATTTGGAAGTCCTGTGTATGTTATGTACAACGCCCAAGAAACATCAAAACTGGATCCAAAATCCAGAAAATGTATTTTCTTAGGGTATGCTGCTGGAGTGAAGGGGTACCGCCTGTGGGATCCCACTACCCACAAGGTGATAATCAGCAGAGATGTTATATTTATAGAAGACAAGGTACAAGGAAAAGAAAATGATAGCACTTCAAAAGAGAAGCCAGAGACTATTACAGTTCAAGTTGAAGATAAACAAGAACAAGAAGTTCCTGATTCTTCTGAAGCAACACTAGAGCACGATGAACATGAACAAGTTGAGTTTGCAACTCCACGAGTTCGACGGTCAACTTGAGAAAGAAGAGAACTAGCTTGGCACTCAGAATATATTATGGAGGGAAATGTTGCATACTGTCTACTAATAGAGGATGGAGAGCCTTCGACTTTCCATTAGGCTACAAAAGGCCAAGAAGCTTCTTTGTGGATGGTAGCAATGCAAGAAGAAATTGAAGCCCTCCATAAAAACAAGACGTGGGATCTTGTTCCACTACCACAAGAAAGGAAGGCCATTGGCAACAAATGGGTCTACAAGATCAAACGAGATGGCAATGACCAAGTGGAGTGGTATCGTGCTCGATTCGTGGTGTAGGATTCGCTCAGAAAGAAGGTATTGACTTCAACGAAATATTCTCTCCTATTGTTCGTCTCATAATAGTTCGAGTAGTCCTAGCGATGTGTGCTACATTTGACTTGTGCTTAGAGCAGTTAGATGTGAAAACTGTGTTTCTTCATGGAGAACTTGAAGAAGAGATTTACATGCTCCAACCAGATGGATTTGAAGAAAAAGAAAAGGAGAACTTGGTTTGCAGGTTGAACAAATCTCTATACGATCTCAAACAGGCGCCGAGATGTTGGTATAAGAGATTTGATTCCTTCATCATGAGCCTTGGATACAACAGACTTAGTCCAGATCCTTGTGCTTACTACAAGAGATTTGATGATGGTGATTTCATTATTCTGCTGTTGTATGTTGACGACATGTTGGTAGCAGGCCCCAACAAAGATCGTATTAAAGAGTTGAAGGCACAGTTGGCTAGGGAGTTTGAAATGAAGGACTTGGGACCAGCAAACAAGATTCTAGGGATGCAAATTTACTGAGATAGAAATAGTAGGAAGATTTGGCTCTCTCAGAAAAACTACTTGAAGAAAATCTTGTGTCGCTTCAACATGCAAGATTGTGAGTCAATTTCTACCCCTCTTCCTATTAATTTCAAGTTATCCTCAAGTATGAGTCCTAGCAACGAAGCAGAGAGGATGGAAATGTCTCGAGTACCGTACGCATAAGCAGTGGGTAGTTTAATGTTCGCTATGGTATGCACAAGACCAGACATTGCACAAGCAGTGGGAGCAGTTAGTAGATACATGGCGAATCCTGGTAGAGAGCATTGGAATGATGTGAAGAGGATCTTGAGATATGTCAAGGGTACCTCAAATGCTGCATAATGTTATGGAGGATCAGATTTTACTGTCAGAGGCTATGTTGATTCAGATTTTGCAGGTGATCTTGATAAGAGTAAGTCCACCACAGCTACAGAAGCAAGCAAAGAGGCAATATGGTAGCAAATGCTATTGGAGGAGCTCAGACACAAATAAGAGAAGATTGCTCTATTTTGTGATAGTCAGAGCGCTTTGCACTTGGCAAATAATCCAACATTTCACTCAAGGACAAAACACATAAGAGTCCAATATCACTTCGTTCGTGAGAAGGAAGTGTGGATATACAGAAAATCCATAGGAATGACAACCTAGCAAATGTTCTAACAAAGCCGATCAACAATGACATGTTTATTTGGTGTCGATCCACTATTGGTCTAGTAGAAACATAAGCAGTGGACATGACAAAGTAGAAAGGATAGAAGAATTGCAAAAGTGACTTTAAGTGGAGATATGTGGAAGTAAAGCCACTTGTGCATCTCACTTCATGTTTAAGTTCTTGATAAGCATGATCTTCTTGATAAGTCAAAAATGGAGGCTTGCTTCATGTTTAAGTTATTGATAAGCATGGTGTTCTTGATAAGTCAAAGATTGTGACTTACTTCATGTTTAAGTTGTTGATAGGTCAAAGATTGTGACTTATTCATACTTAAGTTGTTGATAAGTCAAAGATTGTGGCATACTTTCACATATGATAGTTGTAAAGATTGGATTTACAACTCATACATAGCTAAGTTTCTCAAGCTTTAAGAAACTAGTAGTAACCTCCTCTATCTAGTATAAATAGAGGTCTTGAGTTATAGAATGGTAAATCCCATGTTGTGAGTGAAAACAGAGAGAAAGAGGGAGTGGAGTTTAGAGAGAAAAGAGAGATTTCTCCTAAAACTCAAGTGTCTTTCCTTTGTTAGAGTGTATTTCCTCCTGTTATAAGAGAGAGAGTATTATCAATTGTGCTCTCCTTATTGCACAAGAGAAATTGTTGTATCCTTTTGCTATAGTAAAATCCTTTTACAATTTGCCTATCGTCTTGTGCTTCACTCGTTTTCATAGTTTCTATTTCAGTTGTAATTGGGTGTCCCGTACCACAACGTTCCTAACAATATATGATTTCTACACCAAATACATTCCTCTGGTTTCTATGTTTTGTTTGTTCTAGTCTATCAGGTTGTGTGTTTTTTACTCTTTCCTGAAAGGTAAGATATTATCTTTATCAGGACTATTGTTGACTGTATAGTTTAGCAAAATTACTTTTGTACCAGTTTTATTTTGAAATTGTGTCCTAGAGGCAAATTGATCATATCCCACTAGCCGACCAGATTCCTTTGGAGCTTATGCTCTTTATTCTTAGCATTTGACATTTGGCCTTAATCTTTATCGCCAAATGTTTGCAATTCAGTATTATCTAAGATGTTTACATTAACTGGTTTTCACGCTATGGTTTATGTCTGATTTGACAGATTATTTGATACAGCTAGGGACCTGTTGAAATATGGATGCAAGCTCTCAAACGGGACAACCCAAAAAGCAGAAGTTATCTGCGGAAAAGAGGAAGGAGGCATCATGAGCTTAAGCAAGTTACCTGATGTGCTTATTGAACAAATTATCTCCTTCCTTCCAACAAAAGATGCTATCCGAACAAGCATTCTGTCCAAAAGATGGGAATACCTATGGACATCACTTCCCGAACTTAAGTTCATTCAGGGGATGAATGAAAGGAGATGTTCCTTTGTGATCGCTGTGGACAGAGCACTAATTCTTCGTGGCCCTGATGATCTAAAACAGTTTCTTCTTTTGTTTAGAGGGTTAGAGCAGCTGGATGATGCATCTCGTGTTAATCGGTGGATCACTGCCATGCTAAGGCGTAATGTTGAACAGCTTATAATTCGCCTCTCTAACTTTAAGGAGCTTTCACTGCCTCGTTCTTTATTTATTTCTGCAACACTCACGTACTTGGACATAATTGTGCCCTGTATTTTCAAAGTTCCTTCTGCTGTTTGTCTATCAAGTTTAAGGATCTTGAGACTTCAATGCGTGGTGTTTTCTGATGACTGCTCAACCCAGCAGCTGTTTTTCGGGTTGTCCAGTCCTTGAGGACTTGATACTACGAGAATGCAACTGGGGCAATTGCAAGTTTGTGAGCATCTGTGCCCCGAAACTTTTGAGTTTGGAAATTGATGAAGACATTGAATTCTATCCCGAAGGTTCAGATGGTTGCCAGTTTATGATATTTGGTGTTAGTCTCACATGCTTTTATTACTCGGGTGAATTCCGAAATCACTATTGCTTCAATAACTCAACAGTAAACGAGGCTCAAATTTTTCATTGCTCTAATGAGAAGTCGAGGCATATGAGTTATGGGTTTAATAAGCTTCTTGGAGGACTATCTAGTCGAGGCATATGAGTTATGTGTTTTTGGTAATTTTGTTCACATTGCTATCTTTTGATGTTTTAGGAGATTAACCTGTCCTCAGATGATGCTAACGACGATGGGGTGTTGGAGCCACTGCCTCCATGTTTCCTTACTAGTCTGAAACAGATTGAAGTTCATGCATTCTATGGAGACGAGAGTAATCTTTGTGCAATAAAGATTTTGCTAAAGAATGCCATGGTCTTGGAGAAGATTGTTTAAGGACAAGCTAAATTAACACAGAGAGAGAGAGTAATGTTTCAGAAAGAATGGAAATTTCAAGTGTGTTTATTCATCTCATACAAAGGGATATTTATAGGAATACATTGTAGTGTGAAAGCTCAAAGAGAA
Organism: Rosa persica; assembly: GCA_025331145.1. Lineage (NCBI taxonomy): Eukaryota > Viridiplantae > Streptophyta > Magnoliopsida > Rosales > Rosaceae > Rosa > Rosa persica. The sequence continues at coordinate 56,783,493 of WFKR01000005.1, forward strand.
AACCAAAATGATAACAATCTCAATGATGAAATCTGTCATGCTTATTACCTCTTGGTAAAGTATGCCACACAAGTCTTCATACACTCAAGTACCTATGTTTATACACTCAAGTACCTATCTATACACTTTAAGTATTTGTTACATGATATAGACATATATAGTATAATACATTTATACTACAACACTCCCCCTTGGATATTTCATGTCAATAGTATTGTGTTGGTGGTGCGCTTCGAAGTTGCCTCGTTAAAAACCTTGCCAACTAATAAAACCATGTGGGAAAAAACAACCTTGGTCGAAGGAGAAAAAGAGCACAACGCGCGTTGAGTGTGGAGTATGTTTCTGGATACACCCTCGATTTAGATTCCCCTTGAAGATCGTGAGAGTTCAGATATCCTTCTCAATCCGATGCTCTTTACATGTTTCTCGAAAGGGAATTTTGGTAATGACTTAGTAAATAAGTCAGCTACATTATCTTCTGATCGGATTTGATTTACTTCAATATTCAGAAGTGTTTGTTGTTGCTGACTGTAGAAGAATTCGGGCGATATATGCTTGGTATTGTCGCCCTTGATGAAACCTAATTTTATTTGCTCAATACAAGCTCCATTATCCTCGTAAATGCATGTAGGTTCATTTGTGGTAAATTTCAAACCACATGCACTCACGCACGGCTTCATGTAGGGCAACAGTCTTTGCATGATTTGAGGAAGTAGCAACAAGGGTCTGTTTTGTAGATCTCCAAAATATCGCGGTGCTTCGCATGGTAAAGACATAACCTGTTTGGGAGTGACCTTTGTGAGGGTCAAGGAGATACCCTGCACCAGCAAAGCCCGTCAAAACATCATTATAATTTTGATGGAGGGGAGGAGGAGAACGTCAGTCACTATGGATAATGTTGCCGGCGTATCAATCGTACCTTTCAGGTATCGAAAGATTGTCTTTATACCAATCTAATGGTGGCGTGTTGGCGTAGAACTATGTCAAGCTAACAAGTTTACTGCAAATGAGATATCCGGTCTTGTGCATTGAGCTAAATACAATAATGCGCCTATCACACTTAAATATGGTACTTCAGCCTCTAATAAATCTTCATCCTCATCTCTTGGACGAAATAGATCTTTTCTGGGCTCAAGACTACAGTTGATCATGGGAGTACTCACAGGCTTTGCTTTATCTTCATTAAAGAGCCTTAGTAACTTTTGAGTACATGCTGACTGATGGATCATAATCCCATCATTACGGTGCTCGAGTTCTATTCCGAGACAAAACCGTGTTTTCCCGAGATCTTTCATCTCAAATTCAGATTTCAAATATTTAGTAGTTTCTTTTAACTCATCTAGAGTTCCAATTAGGTTCATGTCATCAAAATAAACTACTACAATTGCAAATCCGGATCTTGTCCTTTTAATGAACATGCAATGGCATATTTCATTGTTAACATATCCCTTCCAATTAAGTAGTCACTTAGACGGTTATATCACATCCGTCCGGATTGTTTCAATCCATACAGTGAGCGTCTTAATCTTATTGAAAACGCTCTCCGTGGTTTAGAGCCACTTGATTTGGGTAATTGAAGTCCATCTAGAACCTTCATATATATCTCTGAATCTAGATCCTCATAGAGATATGCTGTAACCATATCCATGAGCTGTATGTCAAGTTTTTCAGAAACTATCAAACTGACAAGGTAGCGGAACGTTATAACGTCCATTACGGGAGAGTATGTCTCCTCGTAGTCGATTCCAGGGAGTTGTGAGAAACCTTGCTCCACAAGGCGAGCTTTGTATCTAACAACCTCATTTTTCTTATTACGCTTTCTAACAAAGACCCATTTATGGCCAACAGGTTTTATATTTGGTGGTGTCAGTGTTATAGACCCAAATACCTGTCTCTTTGTTAGTGAATCCAATTCAGCCTGGATCGCATCTTTCCATTTGGACCAATCTGCTCTTCGTTGACATTCTTCAACGGAGCGAGGTTCGATATCATCGTATTCTATAATTCCTTTTGCAATATGATATGCAAATGCATCATCAATAACCATATAATTTATATCCATAATTATATGTATACTAGTGTAATTCATAGAGATCTCTCTATTCTCTGGAATTTGTTCTACCATTGGAGCGTCCTCCAATGATGTCTCTTGGACATAACCATAATCCGGATTTTTTTCATGAAATGGATTATTTGTATCGATGATTAATGAATTATTTTGTGTCAAACTCACTTTCTTTCTTGGGCGAGAATCTATCGAACCTATAGGCCTTCCGCGCTTCCTGGCAGGAGCCGTGGGCCTAGCCACTGCATCACCCATTAGGGGACGTCATGTCCTTTAGTTTTAGGGACATCAATCCTTGCAGGTACGTTTGCAGCAGGTATGTGTGGTTCGGGGATCAAGATGAGACAAAGTGGGGACAGACCACGACAATTCCTGTCTTTTCTGTTGAACATTAGTGTTCATATCTCTCCTTAATGACGGGAAGACTGTCTTATCAAAGTGACAATCCGCAAATCCAGCGGTAAATAGATCACCTATCAAGGGTTCTATGTAGCAGTTAATGGTTGGAGAATCATATCCAACATAAAGGCCTAAGCGTCTTTGAAGGCCCATTTTGGTGCGCTGTGGTAGCGCAATTGGGACATAGACTGCACACCCAAATATGCGTAAGTGTGAGACATCAAGCTCATACCCAGTCACCATCTGGGACGCAGAAAAGGGTTGAGTGGCAGTGGGTCTCAGACGAATAAGCACAGATGCATGCAATATTGCATAGCACCAAGCACAAATAGGGAGATTGGTGCGCATAACCAATGCCCTAGCAACAATTTGAAGTCTTTTAATGGCAGCTTCATCGAGACCATTTTGGGTGTGTACATGAGGGACAGGGTGTTCAACCTCAATCCCAATGGACATGCAATAATCATCAAAAAATTTTGATGTAAACTATCCAGCATTGTCAAGACGAATTGACTTAATAGGATGATCAAGGTGGTGAGCCCTTAACTTAATGATTTGTGCTTGAAGTTTATCAAATGCGGCATTTCTTGTGGATAAGAGTATGACATGTGACCAACGTGTCGATGCATCAACCAACACCATAAATATCTAAATGGTCCGCAAGTTGGTTGGATAGGTCTACAAATATCACCTTGTATTCTTTGTAAGAATGACGTATTTTCTTTAGTGTCCTTTGCATAGGATGGTCTCAATCCTACCTTTGCTAAAGAACAAGCTTTGCAAAACGAATGATATACTTTAGAAGTAACTCTTTGGACCAATGTTTGGTTCGTACTTCTTTTTTTGAAGAATGGATGTCGGTGTGAAGTTTTTAATATACGGAGCATCATATCACGACCTGGATGTCCTAAACGGTCGTACAAAGCCTGTATGTGTCAGGATCCCATAAATTTTCATTCATGACATGGTTGGATTCAATGACTCTAATAATGGTTGCATACAATCCACTAGAGCGACACATAAGTTTCTCTAATACTCGTGTATATCCGTAGTTATTAGAGGTGATGCAAAGGAACTCTTGTCTATTCTCACAATGCGCTTCCACATGAAAATCATTGGCTCTTATGTCTTTAAAGCTTAATAGGGTTCTTCCAGCCCTTGGAGCATATAGAGCTTCGGCGACATTAATATTTGTGCCATTTGGTAACAAAAATTGAGCTGGTCCTCGACCATGAATCAATTGTGATGGTCCTGCCATCGTAGTTACTGAAGATCGACTAGGTGTCATCCATAAAAATAATTGCCTTTGTCGTAATATAGTATGTGTGGTGCCACTATCAAGAAGACATTTCAATTCTCCGGAAAACATACTGAAAAAGAATAAAGTTCGGAATATTAACACATGTCCATGACATTGAATGATAATGCGATACTTTATTAATAGGGAAAATAGCCAATGATTACATCAAAGTTTTTCATAAGTCTTTTCCAAAAATCAAACTTTACACAAATTGTTGTCACTCAATCCATTTGGTAATTCCAATAAAATATGACCAGGAAAGTAGAGAGATGTTGGTGGAGCGAGGCTCGCTTAAATACCCTGATCTCAATTACTTTCCTAGACATCATACTTCATTAGGTACGCCACATGAGAAGGAGTTAATACAATTGTTATTTAATGACTAACGCACATTTGTCGTTCTTAGAAAATAGATAGAGGACTATTCTAATCAAAGTATGTGGCATCCTCGTGCTCTTCATTTACAGCTTTGAAGTCCTTAACGGTGAGATTGACATCTTCACCATCTTCATCTTCAGCAAGGTTGGCTTCTTGCTCTCTTGCTTCCATGTACTCCTTGTAGCGTGCAGCTAGTTGGGCACTTGCATGACATTGCTTAAACCAATGCTCGATTGATCCACATCGATGACACATGTCATTTTGGTTACCTCCCTTCATTTGAGGTGCAGGTTGTGTAGGTTGTACATGTTGTGGATATTCTCTAGGAGGGTTGCTACTACTATCACGGCACATGGTGCGATCTCCATGACTCATGGTGCTATTTCCATGGCCGGTGTTGCCATATCTCCCTCTTCCACGTGTGGAGTTGCCACCACGTATGCCCGCTCTAAAGTTGCGGTTTCCTTCTTTATTGGGGCGGTTATATGGACCCGTTCGTCCTTCATGTCTCCTATTATTAGGGTACGCATGTCCCCTTTTATTAGGGTACCGCTCCTTGCGCAATATCTTGGGTGCATTATAATTTTCCTCACGAACGCTCTTGGTTCCAACGGATCTTGAATTATAATTCTTTACGAGAATGTTGTCGTGCTTTTCAGCTACCGACAAAACATTAATGAGCTCATTGAACCTCGTAATTCGTCCAGCATTTACTTCAGTGCGATATTGCTTTGATAGCAAAATTGCTGCAACGGGGAAGGTGGAGGGAGTTTTCTTAATTAGCTCTTCATCTGTGAGGGGTTTTTGACAGAACCTCAACATGGCTTTGAGGCGAAGAGCTTCTGAATTGTACTCAGCAATAGACTTTAAGTCAGAGAAGCGTACATCGTTACACTGAACCTTCAAGTCAGGGAGGAGGGAATCTTGGATATTATTAAAGCACTCTGCTAGCGCCCCCCATAGATCCTTTGCATCTTTGATGGACATGTACTCTAATCTGAGTGCTTTGTCTATATGGCGTCACAGCAAGATGATTACTTGTGCATGCTTTTTGGGTGTTCGTGGGAACACAAGACTGGCGTCTGGTGCATGGATAATTGGCAATATCCCTTTCGATGTGAGATGGTTCTCAACGTCGGTTTTCCAGCTATGGTAATCCGAACCTGTTGAGTCAAGAATTTGAAAATCGAGTCTAGGTTCATTCGACATCCTTGAAGATAAGAAGAAAATATTAGTTCGTAGTTTAAACTTCCACGAAAAATAACAAGATTTCCGAGCTATGCTACCAAGAAATCAATTTCAAGAATCATTATGAACACTCTTAGTTCATTGATTACGAACGCTCTTAGTTCGTTTGGCGTATATAATTCCGCTTTTGATTGTAAGTTCCCGAGGAAAAGGAAAAGGAGAGAAAATGAATAAAAACTCAAAAACGGGAACTTTTAGTAAAGAATACCTTGAAATAGTGTTGCCGGAAAATTTGACCGGAAAAAGTTATCGGAGGTGATCGAAGGATCGCTAGGAAAAATCGAGAAAACGGTCCGAAAATTCACCGAAAAAATGTCTGAAAAGTCGCCAGAGAAGTCTTCGGAAACCTGCCCCGCAGATCTGTCGGCAGATCTGTCGGCAGCTGTCTCGGCAGCTGCTCGGCAGGTCTCGGCCGGTGCTCTCGGCAACTGCTCGGCATATGTCGGCAGGTGCTGTCGGCAGTTGCTCGGCAGATGTCGGCAGGTGCTGTCGACAGGTCTCGGCAGCTTTCGGCAGCTGCTGTGCAGCGTCTCGGCAGCTGTTGGCAACTCTCGGCAGGACTCAGCAGAGGTCCGGTCCGTGCTCAAAACTTCCGGCCGCCGGTTCAAGCCTTTTCCGGCAGGTTCTGGCTGTTCTGAGGCCGGTTCCGGGCTTCTGGAATCAAGGGCTTTGATATGAGCTAGGGTTTGAGGGTTTTTTGTTGGTTTGGAAAAATGTCTTCGATTGATGATGAACTCTACTCTTGTCAATTTTCGATTCTAATTCTAGAGAAACTTCGTGCTGATAACGTGTTTAAGGACAAGCTAAATTAACAGAGAGAGAGAGAGTAATGTTTCAGAGAGAATAGAGATTTCAAGTGTGTTTATTCATCTCATACAAAGGGGTATTTATAGGAATACATTGTAGTGTGAAAGCTCAAAGAGAAAACCAAAATGATAACAATCTCAATGAGGAAATCTACCATGCTTGTTGCCCCTTGGTAAAGTATGTCACACAAGTCTTCATACATTCAAGTACTTATGTTTATACACTCAAGTACCTATCTATACACTTAAAGTATTTGTTACATGATATAGACATATATAGTATAATATATTTATACTACAACAAAGATGATATTAACTTGCATGCACAATTCTGTTGGAGGTTCAGAGAAAGAAAAGGATGTTAACAAACAGCTATCAGATCTCCCAAAAAGGTCAGAAAGCTATGAAGTTGTTCTTGTTTGAGATACAAGCTATGGTACCTACCATTATCTCATACATCATTTACAACTATTTGAACAAAAAATTTCAACATTGAGAACAAAAAGTTACCATATTCATTTACACTATTTACATATAGTTAAACAAAAATTACAACATTGACAACGAATTTGTTCAAAAGCTTGTAAAAATGTCGTAAGAGGTGTAATTACCATTATTAGAACTAAGATTAGAACATTAACAATGAATTTGTTCAAAAGCTTGTAACTAAGATTACACAAAATAGGACTCAAATTATAACTTTGACAGCAAATTTGTTCTCACTTTTGTAAATGTGGGTATGAGAGTATGAGATACCCACCTCTACACTAGAATTTTCCCTTGTTTGATCCCTTTGATCACATCGTAACATTGTACTTGCAGACTTCATTGCCTTCTTTTAAGTTTAACCTGCTGGTGTGCAATACTTCTGTCTTATTTGGTTGATAATTACTTGTCCTGAATCCTCTATGTGCTGAATAATGGATATATTTACAATATCCAAATACTTTCTTGAAGTTAATACCTTATTAACTTCAATATGTAGGTTCCAACCAAACAATAATGATCAATCCTGCCTCTACCTTTTGCCCAACTCAGGAACCCCGAGTCATCTCTCCTGCGAGGGTCCTTTTGCTTTAGACTTATGAGTTTAGCCACTCTTCCTTACTGCCCCAATTATCAGATGACATTGTTAAATGGCTTGTACCTTGACCACTTTTCCTACTCATGGAAAGGGTTCATTTGCTACAAGCCACCTATTATATTGGTGAATATGGGTGTCAAGGACTAACTGGGTATTTAGGCTCCTATTAAGTTTTCAGTTTTGTTGATTTACTTTGAATTATTCTTGTTATCCAATTTGTTAGGAGGAGTCAGTAGCTTTTACCTATTCTAAGGGAGTTAAGGAGTCTGTTAGTAGTGGATTGGAGGTCCTAGATTTTATGCTAAAGTTGTTTATGTGACACTCTTAGGGGTCATCATGGGCCGGGTGCCTTACCCTAAATTTTAGGGCTTAGGATATGGTCGTGCCGGGCTTAGTCAAAGTCAACAAAATTTAGGGCAGGGTAGAGTAGGGTCGGGGCTTAAATATGTTAAGATTTATCCGTCCGAAAGGCCCAAGCCGCTTGGGCTAAAAGGGTCGGGTCGGGCCGGCCCTCTGAATAGGGTCAAATATGGCCGAAATAGAGAAAAAAGGGCCTATTTTGTTTAACAAAAAGAAATACATTATTATTTTTTTATCTTAAAATGTGGCTCAATAATTATATAGATAATACAAGACTCATTATTATTTTTTATCATATTTAATACACACACATACATCCATATATATATATATATATTGAAATTAACTTATAACATTATAAATATTAGTTAAAGTGGTTATATTCAATTAACTATGTGTCTAAATCTCCAAAAATTAATTGTTATTTAACAATGGAAACAAAAATGAAAGAAAATAAAGCATAGGACATCAATTACAAAAAAGTTATAAGTTGTACGTTATAGGAAAAAAGAAACATATTTAAAAAAAATAGGAAAAATAGGAAATTATTATGGCTTAATTGGGCGGGCTTAAAGGCCGGGTCGGGCTTCATTTGCATGGCCCATACCCAACCTTATTTGAGAGAGGATCGGGCCAGCCTGCCCTAATACAAGGGCTGGGTAAGGCTTCGGCTCTAAGGGCCGGGCGGGCTTAGGGCGGGTTTAGGGTCGAAGGGCCAAATGATGATGTAATAACCGCAATTTTCAAATTATGTCGTTTAATTGTGTGGAATTAATAATGTGCTTTTACATGAATGTTAACCTCGGAATATTTCAATTTTGGATTTATCAAAGTTTCGAAACAATTTGTTTTAACAAAAGCTCGAAATGTTCGATTCAAGAATCGACTTTTTATACGTCATGAAAACTTCCTTCATGAAAGTTGTAGAACCCGTCGATACGAACTGGTGCATATGCGGAACACAAAAATCGGAGTTGGTATGAAGGATTTATCTCATTTAAAAAAAAAATCTATTTAAGGTATATAAGCATAAAACTCTAGCATTTTTGGAAAGTTTCCATTTTTATGTGGCCTCCATTTTGGGAAAACCGGATTGTTCATCCTCTCTCTCTCTCTCGCACCCCCGAGCCCAGAAAACAGGGCAAACTTTGCAGATCGATTTCTCGCTCCTCCGGCCACCTCACGATGCTAGACCACGTCCCGCACCTTCCTCTCAACCTTGCGCAGCTGTCAATGGCTGCCTTGCACGGTGATACTGTCGGTAGCGACGGTGGGGAGCTGGTTTCCATTTTGGCCGAGTTGGTTCGATCTTGGATATGTCGAGCTAAAGGCCACCATTTCTTTTGATTCTTGGCTCATTGGACTCGCTTCAACCTTCTGATCAAACCCCAAGGAGGACCGTTCAAGTGGTGGATGTTTCCACATTCGTCGGAACTCAACCCGTTTAGATCGAAAAACAACCTTTCGATCAAGATATCTCAAGTTACAGACCACCATTCCTTGTGATTCTTGGCCTGGTGAACTCGCCTTTAGTTGCGGAACAAGTCCCCAGAAGAGATCGAGGCGAGTGATGGAGGTTTTAACGTCGAACTAGAGCTCGCCGGATTCTGGAATTTTTCTGACCACCGTGATTGGTTTGAGGTATTTTCGGCCCCTTCTTGTCATTTTCTGATAGCATGCCTTTGGAGTCTTTTGTTAAGCTTAATGAGATGAAGAAGAGCAGCCCGGCCCCTACACTATTGGCGATAGTCGGCGGCGGTTCTTCCACTAACTCCGACGGCCTTTCCGGTCACCTCCAGGAGTCACAAGAGCAGTTTCTGTCCATATTTAGATTCTATATTTCAATACGATCATTTCAATATATTATACGTAATTTTTGGATATCGTATGATTAAGTTATGAATTTTTACGTTTCTATCGATTTTGATCATTCGATTTGTGATATGTGAAGATAGGACCGTCCGATGGACTTGTAGTTTTGAAATATTGATTGTATGACTATCTCAGTGACTTTATGTGGTCATGGGCGAATATCCGACCGTTGGATCTTCGTATAATTGCAAAATAGTGATTCGGGAGGCGATTCGTGAGAATCCATCCATCGGATTTTCATATAGTTTAGAATCTGACTGTTGGGTCGTCATTTAAGTATGTTTTTGAGTTATTGGCTAAGTTTAAGTCATATTTGATTAGGTGATTGACGGTTTTACTTGGGTGAACGAGTTCGGTTATGAATTGAACGATTTTGAAGACGCAGCGGGAATATCGAGGTGAGTAAACCTCACGTGGTTCATATTACGAACCGAGTATTTTTAATTACTTTATTTTTGTCAAAATTGTATGAAAATATTTATGAAATAAATATTTGTTTTAAATCATATGGACTTGATCGACTACAGTCCATACGTAAGTAAAATGATTTTAACTATACAAATGAATTTCACGATTTTTATGCTTGAACTATAGGTGGTATTAGTGGTCATTCCTGAGTGGATGATTATGTAAGTGTGTGTGTGTGTGTATGTGTATATATATATATATATATCAGCGCTTCTCCACTACGGGCGTCCGTAGTTTTTTTTTAGGTACGGATTTTAGGTTTTGACCCATTTTTCGATCATATTTTCACATCTTAACCATTCAGTTTTTAGGTCCTAATGTATAGATCACCTCTGCAAAATTTCAGCCAAATTGGTTATCATTAAGGCATCTAAAACTGTAATTTACAACAATGTACACGAACGGTTCCGGTTCGGCAGATTCGGTTCGTTCATGTAAATTGCAGTTTTGGATGCCTTAATGATCACCAATTTGGCTGAAATTTTGCAGAGGTGATCTATACATTAGGACCTAAAAACTAAACGGTTAAGGTGTGAAAATATGATCGAAAAGTCAGTCAAAACTGAAAATCCGTACATTTTTTCTTAGGTGCGGATATCTGCACCTGAGCAAAGTTAATATATATATATATATATATTTACTTGATTATATACGAATTGGTATGACATTGAAGAGTGTGGAATTGTGATGATTTAGTTTTATTATGGATTGAAATGTGATTTACATATTCATATGTGATGATCATGAATTGATGGGTTCATGTTTGATAATCATGGTTGACATTGTGGGTTGTATAGAGGTGGAGAATGTAGGGTTATGAGGACGGGGTTATCCGAAGTTCAACGGTTTAATGATAACCAGAGTATATTTGTTCTGAGGGCAGGGAGTCCAAAGTTCGAGGGTTATTAAGTTAACCTGGGAATATGTCGTATTACTTGAACATAGGCCAAGGTGACAGGTAGCGATGTAGTTAGAACTCTAACGTGTTGTTGGGATGGACCAAAGTGGTGATATATGTGGTTTAGTGATTGTAGGACCAAAGTGGGGACATTGTGGTTAGAGGATTGTGGAAATGTATTCCTTGTGGATTTCTGTGAGTTGTTTGATGTTCCTTGCAGATGTTGAGATGGTTGGCTGTTACTTGAGTTAAAAGAATTTGTGATTTAATAAATCAACGGTTCATTTCTTTTTACTCACACGAGCTTTCAGAAAGCTTATCGGGTTTTGTGTTGTTACAATCCCGGTACACTATTCAAACGGTGTAGCGGATAATCCTGCAGGTCAGGATAATTAGGGAGGAGATCGAGCTGGATAGGAGTTGCAATGTTGTTTTGATTTCATTCCTGTTGTGAGGTTTGTTATGCTCATCTGAGCTTACATTATATTTGGAGAGAGTATGTTGTAATAAATAAACTCCTTGAGGATTTGGTTATGTAATATTGGGTGGTGTGAGGTGTGTTTGTTTTTAAGAAAAAAAATCTAGGATGTTAATTTCTTGAGTGTATTTAATTCATGTTTCGGATTTGAATTTGTTATTCAAAATTCGGGGCGTGACAGATGACTCCTAGACGCTCTATTTAAGAGTCACTCAATGAATAATCACTTCAATTTCTTTAGTTTTCTCTAGTATTTTCATTTCAAAGTCTTTAATTATTTCACATATGGTATCACAGTCCCCATTCGGCTTGAGGTAGAAAAGAAAAGCAGCAGCTTTTGTGACTTGCACCAGCAACAGTATGGCCGCGCCCGACAACAATTATGTGCCATGACTCTTGCTGGTGCAAGTCGAAAAGGTTATGAAGAATTTGGTTGAAGGAGCTGCAGAGTTCGTTGCTTGTCCATAGGACAAGCACGTTGACAGATTTCAAAGCAAATTAACAAAACCAAAAACTTAACACTTTCCCTTGAAACGAATGCGTCCTTAAGACATAAGTTTACAGAAGAAACTCCGGCATGAAGTAAGCTGCTGGAGTTTCTTGTGTAAGCTGATGCCTTAAAGGACTTCAGTTTAAGGGAGGCTGTTAAGTTTTTCGGTTTTGATAATTTACTTGGAATTTCTAGGAAGAGTCTAGGTAGAAATTACCCTCTATTAGAGTATCCCTTCTGTTAAAGGAGTCTATTAGTAGAGGAACACTTGGTCTATGCTAAAGCTGTTTTTGTACGATCTATTTATCAGTTGGTATTCAATTGATGAATAATTACTTGAATCGCTGACCATTAGAGTGCAATGTCGGAGGGTAAAGTGTTTTGTTTAACTTAGACTACTTGGTGCTCATGTTGTTATCATGAAGTAGTCGTCTTTGTATTATTATATCCCACATTTTGGGTCATATTTATTGCTATAAATTCTTCCATTAAAAACATTCCATGCCTTCACAAGCTAAATTTTTCATGTTGCTCTGTGGGCAAATCGCTTGAGACTCACTTCAACCACCAACTATAGTGTTTCACCAACTTGTACAGTTATACCCAAGAAAGTTACTACATTTTGTAGTAGTAACTAGTAAGTAGTAACTTTGTCATTTACTGTGTGGATCTGCTTTGTCTTATTCTGCTACTTTGGAGGGAAAACTTCTCAAAGTTTGGACGCTCCCGCCCTTTCTCAAATTTCAATGTTTACATACACCATTATTGGCCAGAAATTTCTTATACTGTAATACATATAGCCATATCCCTAGTTCTAAACCACACGTTCTTTTCATTACAGAAAAGCGCTCAATTCTGGGTAAGTTTGATCTCATTGGAAATGGAACTTTTCGTGATTCAGAGCAAGTGGGTTTTCTGGGCTTTGCTTCATTTTGTTACATTTTCAGTGAGCTTCATTCTACTGCTTAGCTTAACTTTGTTTCTTCTTGGTTTTGTGTTTGATTCAGAAGGTACACATTCTACCGAGGAAGCCAGTGAACTTGGGAATCATATCTCTGAGCTGTCAAGTTTTCTCTGAGAATCGAATCGCGGAATAGTCTCATCTTTTTAGCAAACAGGTGGTCTCAGCTATCTGTGTTCCTCTATATATAAAATCATAGGATTCAGGCCTTTATCTTATTGCGAAGTGAATCTTGGGTTTGATTATTTGCATTTTGATTTGTTTTTGGGTTTTCAATTCCATATTTGCAGTTGTTTTTTTTCAATTTGCTTTGGTGCTTCCTTTTTAATAGCACGTTTAACATGTTTGATGTTTAGTATATCATCCCAGTAGCTAGCATAGTTAAGAATTTAAATGATTTTCATGGTATGCTCACCACAAAACCTGACATAGTGACGTTAACTATTCCCCATTTCGAGTTCTAGCAATAAACTTTTTGTCCTGGTTTATTATTGTTATCATTTTTCAAATGGAAAACAAATCGCTATAATGATATTTCTTTACTGAATATATACTCTGGTTTATATATAGTTTGTTTGATGCGCTCCTTTTCACTTGGTCCTGAAAGCTGTGGACATTAGTTTCATTATGATTATTGTTCACCACATTGCATTGGCTGAATTTTGTTCTCAAAGCAATCTCATCCCACTGGCCATCAATTTCTTCTTCGACGTTTGCAGTCTTTAGTCGTGGCATTTGGCCTTAATGCTGAACATCTGTACTTCGTTCTTGTTCAATATGTTTAGCATGTAATGTCTAATCTGACATTATTTGGTTTATATAGGGAAACTGTCTGAAGTTCTGAACTACGGATGTAGGTTCTCAGATGGAAAGGCCCAAAAAGCAGAAGTTGGGTGGAGGAGAAGAGATGGTCGGACAGAGAAAGGGTTTAAGTGATTTACCTGATGTGGTTATTGCAAAAATCATCTCTTCACTTCCAACTAAAGAGGCTATCAGAACAAGCATACTGTCTAAAGGATGGGAATACCTATGGACATCAATTCCCAATCTTGAATTTTATCCAGGGAATGCTAAGAGATCTCTCTTGGTGAATGTTGTTGATAGAGCACTTCTTTTACGCAGCCATTCTGATATAAAACGGTTCGTCTTAGGTTTCCAGTGCTTGGTGATGCATCTCGTGTTCATGCGTGGATCTCTGCCCTAGTACGGTGCAATGTTGAAGACTTATCTATAGAGCTGGATAGCCACAAGGAACCATTTTCATTGCCTCATTCTCTACTTACTTCTGCCACATTGAAACTGCTGAACCTGTATCTCCCGTGTAGTTTCAAAGTTCCTTCTACTATTTGTTTCTCAAGTCTAAGGGAATTGTCTCTTTGCTCCGTGGTGTTTTCTGATGACTACTCAACCCAACAGCTGTTTTCTGGTTGCCCGGTCCTTGAAAAATTATCTTTTTTCGGAGTGCAATTGGGAGAATATCAAGTTTATGAGTATTTGTGCTCCTAAACTTTTGAGGTTGAGCATCGATGAAAGCGAGTTGCCAATTTCCAGAGGCTCAAATGTGTGTCAGATTATGGTGTTTGGAGTTAGTCTGACATATTTTATTACTCAGGTCAGTTGCTAAATGACTATTGTTTGTGTAACTCATCAGTACATGAGGCTCATATTAGTATTGATGATACAAAGGGCTCCAGACTTAATATTTACCTGTTGCATAAGCTTCTTAGAGGGCTCTCTACTGTGAAGAACCTAACTATATTTCATCAGAACTTTGAGGTTTGTTTGCTTCTCTTTTATTGACTACAATTTAAGTTTGATGTATCAAATATCTGTTTACAAATCGCATTCATGTGGCATTAATTAACATTCTGTTCTATGAATGTATCTGAATCACTTGATCATGATGATTGACTTCACCTTCTGTTGTTAGGTGGCTCTAACTGGTGCATCAGAACTTCTTGCCCAGCTGCCCATGTTCAATGATCTAACCACCATGATATTTGACGGGAGTGTGATAGAACTTGATAGTATAGTACTGTTGAGGATACTCCAAAACTGTCCTTGTCTTAGGGATCTGTTATTTCATGAGGTAACTTCAAAAGCATTTGCGTGTTTTCTCTTGTATATTAGAATCCATTATTCTTGATTGTTGTTTCCTTTGATGTTGATAAAATTGGTGTTTTAATGCTTTAGCGGGTTAGGCTGTGCTCAGATGATGCAAAAGATGATGGGATGTTGGATATTCCACTGCCTCCATCTTTCTCGACCAGTCTTAAAGAGATTGGAGTCAGTGAATTTTGTGGAAACCAGAATGAGCTTCGTGCATTAAGGATTTTGCTAAAGAATGCAATTGTCTTGGAGAATATGTTTGTAAGCTACCGCGGTACCCTAGAAGGAAATACAGAATAGAAAAGGGATCTTAACAAACAGATATCAGATCTCCCAACAGGGTCACAAAGCTGTGAAATTGATTGTGATTGAGCCCTTAGCAAGTTTTTGATTTGTACGTCAGACTTCAACTTGCTTTAACATGCCTTTGAACCTGCAGATGTGCAATCATGTACTGTATTAATTTTGGCTTGAAATTTAGATTTGATCTTGTATCCTGCAGAGAGAATGAGAGATGAATGTGCTACAATTTTCAAGCTACAATTTGTATTAATGTTTCAACTAGACATATATGGCATTATGGCCATAATCGTATTTTATTATCCTATATTCTAATTTGCCCAGCGACTAGCTAGCTCTTCAGCAATAGCTAAAGAGTTTCTTATTTTTCATTTTTTCTTTCAGAAGATTCTTATTATTCTTTATTATCATATTCCAACTGAGAATCCACAATAATTATTTGTTTGTCAGTTGAATCAATAATCTTTCACTTACAAACAAGAGAGGTTTACAAGCGATAAATCTAAAATAAGGATTCTGGAGTCCACAGAGATAAAAGAGAAAAACTCTCAATTTGATTGATAATAGCATAAAAGATAGAATCTGCAGCCGTTTAAGGTTGTTTATATATGAGAAAAGAAACCCTAGGGCGACTAACAATGAAACCTTAAAGTCCATGGGTAAAAACAAAACAAATCCAAAACAAAATAAGAAACCCAAAATTCTGGAAAATAGAAAAATATAGTTTTGAGGCCTTAAATGACCCTGAAAGCTCTAAAAAGCCCTCACATCGTGCCAAAGCAACGAGTTTTGTTCCTAGCGCGATTCCCTTTCAGGAAAGCTATAGCAATCGCAAATCGGACACCGAATGCCACAGTTAGAATAGTAACTTGGGTTTTCCTCCTTTTGCACGATTGAACTGTTCTTCAATTCTTATCACCATTCGTTCTACATCACTAATGTCATTACTCAAAAGGACAAAGTGAAAAAAGTACCCTAACAAAAACATTATTGATAGGAATTAAAGAATAACACAATCCAAAAGACTCAGTATCATCAAATTTAGTGGAGTAAAAAGTCCTAATTTCAATTGATGTACTATTTGTTGTAAGTTGTAATAATGTTTAAAAAAAAAAAAAAAAAAAAAAGCTCACACACATACATGTTCCAACAGATGATCATCCCAAAAGAAAATCAGGCCTTTCGATCAACCCCTTAAACTAAAATTAACCTAAAATAAACAGCCAGATAAAAAAAAACTAATAATAAGGAAAAAATAAATAAATAAAAATTGAAGAAAGGCTTAGAACTAGAAGGTTCTATCCCTAAAAGGCTACAAGCCTTAAATTGAATTAATACACTTTATAGCATTGAAACTAGAAAATGCTTGGTCAGAACTCAAGGGAAGCATTAGTCTGCAGATCCATTCACGTTTGTAAACCCTTGCGGATACAGATTTTTTTATTTGCATAGTTGCGACCACATCAATACCGTAAACTCCAGCAACACTCTCCAAGTTAAACCGGGAGAGCTCACTTTCCGAAAACCTCACCAACTGCTGCCCTTGAAGAACTGTGTGCAGAATGATCGTGTTCTTGTAGCGTTGTTTGAAGTGAGGCGGGGAACTCATAAAAGCAAACCCTTCCTTCCCATACTTGGCAACGAGTTCGATGCTGTTGTAGTGAATAGCAAACACTTTGTCGGTGTCTTTGATGGCGAGGTCTAGTGCAAGGTTGTAGTTGAGAGATTCCTCGCTGAGTTTGAATTGGGTGAGAGAGGCATTAGTGATTATGACAGTAGGAGCGGGAGGAAAGACGAAGAAGATGCATAGTATGAGTACGATAACGCCTATGCCGGAAAGCAGAAGAGGATGCCGAGACACCCTTTTTGGTCACGTCTCATGGTTGAAACAAAACTAAAGGCCAAAAAATTTATTCAAGAGAGAAGACCAAAGGGACCTGGAAATCTAGTGTCTTTTGGTTTCAATCTTTAGGAGATATATAATGTCTTAACTAGGCTAAGGTAAATCTTTATAGGAAATCTAAGACACCTCAAGAAGGCTAAGAAAAATTGAAACAAGTGGACCGAATTAAGGATCACATGGGGAGTAAATATATACAAGAATATTCTACATGAGATTTTGAATAAAACTTGCTTCAGAAGAAATATTCCTAATTGAATTATGTGTTTCTTCCAATATTAATTTAGGGTCATTGACTCAAAACACTAAAATGAGCTAAAATCATCTCACTTACTCTAGCAATAGACTTTTATTCTCATTAATTTAATTTAAAGAGAAATAACTATTCTACCCTTAACCTAATTAAATAAGTATTATCATACCACTCTCTCATCCCTCCAATCTTCTCTCTCTCATTCTCCTATTTGCACTCTCTCTGCCATGGCAGCTCCGGAACCGGAGGACAACGCCCACATCTCCATCCTCCCCTTCCCTTCAGATCTCCCCCTCCTATCTTTCTCTCCCTCTGAAAATGTTCGATCTTTAGTATAGAAGAAGCCATGGCGGAGCCAGAAGATACACCAGGGGCATCGCTTATGGAGAAGATCTACTCCCACAGCCGCTCGTCGTCGTCGTCTTCCGACGATGACAAGCCGTCGAAGAAGGCTAATGGCGTCAAGAAGGCAGATGATGTCAAGCACAAGGCTGAATGTGGAATCTGGAGGTTTTCTTTTCGCGATCTAATTAAGGAGAATATGCATGAGAATTTTGAATATATTGTATCAAAAAGATCTCATATTGTTTTAATTTTGATGTATTAGCCTTGTTTTGATTATCTTGTTGGCTATTATGAGCCTGTTAGGTTGTATTCATCCTCATTGTTATGCAATTATGGGGATCAGATTAGCACATTCTAGGGATTTTCAAGGTTTTGATAGGCCACTGCTTTTTTTTTTTTTTTTTTTTTTAGAATGGTAGGCCACTAAAGGTTGGTAGCTTTTTTCCAAAAGATTTTTTGTGCTATATGAATTGAATTGAATTGGAATGGAATAATAGTTGTAGTTGTTGTCTTCTCTCGTTTCCTGCTTTGGTGATGTGTGTATTGCATTCTCTATTGTAAGGTGGTTGTTTTGGTTGTGTGCATTTTTTTTTTCGTCTAAGATCGAGCACGTCTTAACCCTCTCTCTCTTCCTTTTTTTTTGGGTAAATGTGGGGTACAAGGCCGAGAAGGAAGGGGGGGGGGAATCTATTGGAGGGTAATAAAGGTCTATTGGGGGGCAATACATGTTTATTGAAGGTCTATTGGGGGGCAATAAACGTCTATTAGGAGGCAATACATCAATAAATGTTTTTGAATTGATGTAATCTCCTTTTTTTTTTTTATAATCAAAGTTTTATTTGTTTAAATTTAGGGAGATTAGTTCCCATTCTGGCAACTGAAAGTCCTATTGAGGGACAATAAACGTCTATTGGAGGGTAATACATGACTGATAATCGTCTATTGGGGGCCAATAGACGTCTATTAGGGGTAATAGACATCTATTGGCGGCAATAAACCTTTCCGGTGAGTTTTTTAGAAAATTCCGGTGGGTGGTGGCCAGTAACCGGATTCCGGTCACCGATCGCCGGGGCTCCAGTGAAGTCCCCTTTGGTTTCTCTCTCTTCCGCTCTCTCTCTCTCTCTCTAAGTAACAAAGGGGTGAGGCGTAAAAAGGTATTAAAAAAAATTAAAAAACAAAAAAAAATCTTAATGGGTTATTAGGGAACACCTCCTTAAAGTGTTTTGAGTAAGTGAGAATTAAAAAACCTTAATGGGGTAAGTAGAAAAAAATCTCTATAAATGGATTAAATTGACAAAAACCCATTAATTTATGAACAAAGTCGACTGAGGATGGATTTATGAAGGAAGTCAGGAAGATATAGTATATGAATCAATAGCCAAATATTTAGGATTATACAATTTCAATGTCATAAACTGGGGTGGACCTATTAGACGGAAGGAAGGGGTCCATAAACACCACAACCACAACCCTCACCCAAAAAAAAAAAAATCGACAATTAAGGGAGATAATCAACATGTCTTCTAATACAATAGGCATATAGCTTAATGCCACCAGTTGGATGGTGTTAAGCTATATGCCAATACAACTTGCTCCCTCGTCGCGTCCCAAAACCCTAGGCTCGATGGTGCAATGGGAGTGCCCAGACAGCACCTTGATCTTTAGCAACATCGCAACGGTCATGTGAGTCAGGATTCAAGTGTGCTCTGTCTTCTTTTTTGGCGATCTTAATCGTCCTTTGTTCTGCACCAATAGCAGTGAAGAAATGGTTCCTACATTTTGTTTAAAAAAAAAAAATCTTGATCAAGGTTATGCAAGAATTGAGGGATTTTGATTAAAGAAATTGGTTTTTCATTGCAAAATGTTCTTGTGGATTTTGTTGTTTGTATTAGAAAAAAGCTTCATATTTGCCATATTCAACATGCCAATTAAATCAAAGTGTGGTTCATAGATTTCAGGGGTATATGAAATGAATCTGCGATCTAAAATCAAAGGATCAAATTCTAGAGCTTTTCCTGTATTATTGGAAAGGAGGAAGAGAATGGTATCCAATGCGTGGGTCAATAAACCTTTTAAAACATTTATGAGATCTCAAAAGATCTCCCTGTGGATCTCTGGAGACCTCCGACACCGTCGAGCTCCAGCGAGTTTTCAGTGAGCTTTAGTGAGGTTCTGGCAAACTCTCGTGACCTATTTCTCTCCCACTTTATCTCTATGTAACAAAGGAAGGAGAGGACAAAATAGTCTTTAAAATAAATAAAAAGCAAAAAAAAAGAGGACTAATTTATCTAAAAGTAGGGTCTTTGGACATTTCCCTTAGAGTGTGTTTGGATGAGAAAAAAAAGGATGGAATTTAATTGAAATGGAGGATTTCATAATTCATAAAAAATCAATTCTCTCATTTGGCATTATCAGATTGGAAATTTTAAATTTCTCTGTGGAAAAAAAAAACGAAGGAATTCGTTATTTAAATTCCTCACTTCAATTTCCATCAAAATATGTGTCATTTACGAATTCTTTTACAGTATTCAATTTTCATCTCTAAAACAAAACTTTTTTCAATTTTATATTTTTATTTGTTTTAAATTTTCTTAATTTATTACATATTTCAAATCCTAAATAAATGCAACCAAACAATAGAAATTACAATTAATGGAATTTTAGATCAATGAAGTTAAAGATTCTATCATTTATAAATTTTTACGAATTTTATAATTTTCTCGTCCAAACGCACCGTAACATGTTAATTATGATTTTTTTTAAAGAAAATTGCATATTAAGTCACATTAGTGCAGTTTTGGAGGGAAAAAGATCCACTATCCCGCGCTCCGCAAACAGTATACACCCAATGAGTTGGTCGTGAACTGTGAAACCCTTTGCAGCCACCAATTTCCACCGTCAAAACCAATCGGTCAGCCACAAGGTGCTGGGCTCTGCTTCTTCTTTGTCTCTCCCGCCGCCTCTTCCAAACCCATTTCCTATTTTGCCAAAAAAGACCACAAAGCATATACATTTCATCAGCGGCCATCCTCTGGGTCATCCATTTTAGGTAAAGTACTCTCCTTATGAAATACATGGTTTCTTGAATTTGAGCAACTTTGTTTTGCCATACTTTAAGTTGGGCTTCATTATTCTTTTCCCTTCAATTGTTGTTCTTCAAAGGATTTTTTTTCTGACTAGAAATTGATTTTCCGTCTGACATATTATGGTTGGTGTAAGATTGTTAGAATTGTTATTAAAATATTGCACTATCATATTCATATTGAAGTGGAATTGTAATTGTGATGCCATAGTTGAAGTGTATAAAAGTTTCAAAACTTGTAGGTTCTTTTTGCAATTTGATTTTTGGTTGAAAGAGATCATTCAGCATAATAGTGACAAGGTGGGGCTATGGATGCAAGTTCTCAAATGCTAAAACCCAAAAGGCAGTAGTTGGAGGGGGGAGAAGAGAATCGAGAGATGGAAGGAGGCATGAAGAGTTTAAGCAATTTACCTGTGTGGTTCTTGAAAACATTCTCTCCTTGCTTTCGACAGAGAATGCTATCAGAACAAGCATACTTTCGAAAAGATGGGAATACGTATGGACATCAATTCCCAAACTCAACTTTTTTCAAGGGACTCTTAATAAGAGAACTGCCTGTTGACGTGAGTAGTGCTGGAGGCCAACAATGGCGGGCGACAATGGTGGTGGACAAGTTGGTAGCTGGCGAAACAAATTAGGGGCTAATCCGCAATTAGGAATATTTTTTGTAATATGACTTGATGTATCTTATGTATATATACTCTATTCTTGAAGAAGAAAATATATCAGAACATTCATCCTTCTCATTCTTTCTGACTTGGTATCAGAGCAGAGATCCAATTTGGATTCTATCTGTTTTATTGTGTTCTTTTGGGTTTTTTTGGTTAATACAGAGAAAAACACAAACAGAGCTATACCTTCCTCTTGGTACGGCCACCGCCGCCGTTCTGCTTCGTCAAATCTCTTCTTTGGTTCTTAGGTCCGATCCACTTCGTGGTTGTTTTCCCCGAAAATCACAGTAGTTCTGTAAAGTGTTGGCCCAATTCATCAGCAGCTGTGGGAGTATCTTGGCTCAAGGCCTTTGTCAGCTGCCGCTCACTTTGTCGGTGGTTGAGTTTATGTGGTGGAATATGTGGTTTGTGTTCTTTGAATGGTGACAGAGAGAGAGAGAGAAGAAGAAAAGAAGAGGAGGCAGACTAGGGGTTTTGATCAATTCTTCTGGCTTGGTGTCATCACGTGCCTTTGGTTGTACTGGCATTTTGCAGCTTTGCAACAGTTAATTAATCCCTCCACTTTGCAGCATTAATTAATCCCTCCACCTTGCAGCCTTGCCGTTTAATAGAGTCCACCACCACCCTCCTCTTTAAGTAATCCTTTGACCCATTTAATTAAAGCCTTCCCAAGCCGCACGCCTATCCCACATTCCCACATTTGCTTTTCCATATTTCATTAATCCCTCCACCACCCACAATTTAAAGTTTAAACACTTTTTTTTTTCTCCCACCAACCACCTCACACCTATTCCGCATTTGCTTTCTCACATTTAAATAATCCCTCCACATTTCATTAATCTTTTTTTTTGTTTTTTTTTTAAAAAATCCCTTTTGTACTTGTGGCTTGTTTGAGCGGGTGGTTGAAAAAGCAAAGAATATGGTGGATTTGACCCTCGGCGACTCTCCGGCTATAGGAGCTATATTTGTGGCTCGTGAAGTTGTGATTGTTCAAAATGTAACAGATAACTCAAGTTTTGGTGTCAAGCTTGATGGCAGCAATTATCAGTTATGGCAAAGGCTTATGAAGATCCATATTCAGGGGATCGGAAAGTGTAGTTATGTTACCGGAAGCGCTGCAAGACCTACTGCAGGAACAAAAGCAGATGAATGGGACATGGCAAATACTAACGTGATGAGAATTCTTCTCAAAGCTATGACTCCAGAGGTAATGCAATTATTTGCTAATTTTGATTCTCCTAAGACAATTTGGGATTCTGTTGCTGCTACCTATTATGATGGGAGTGACTTTGCTCGTGTTCATGAATTGAATGTCAAAGCTTTCAGAGTGGATTGCCAGTTACAACATTTTATGCAAATTTAAAGACAATCTGGCAGGAGCTTGATCAGAAAAATCCTAATCCCATGACTTGTGAATCAGACATCACTTCCTACAGGACTGAGCAAGATAAGATGTGTGTTCATGTCTTTCTTGCTGGTCTAGATCCTCACTTTGAAGGAGCAAATAAAAATGAGTTATTGCGTCTTGCAACTCCACCAACATTGGAGCAAGCCTTTGCCTATATCAGAAGAGATGAAGCCAACAAGGCTACTGCAAAGGGTCTTCATACTGAAATTTCGGGTTTAGCAGTCAAGGCTAGATCACCTTAACCTTTGTCTTTGTCTCCTCAATACATGAACTCATCTCCTGTTTCATCTCCAAATCACTATCAACCTCGGAATCAGGGATACCAGCATAATCAGAATTATAACAAAAGGATTGGCTCCAATCAATGACCAGATGACTTGCAACTATTGCAAGGAATTTGGTCATTTCAAGAATCAATGTCCTAAGCTACGCAAGTTTAATTCCAAAAATTTTGGTTGGAAAGGAGGGAGTAATATTGGAGGGAGTAAGGGTCAGAGAGACAAAGCAGCAATTCAACTGGTGCCAGAATCTGATTTCTATGGTGTTGAAGGGCAAGATCCTTCTAAGGGTAATGATTCTTTAACTAAGAAAACTCAAGGTAAGATTGGTATTGCTTTACATGTTTCTGACTTTACTGGTAGTGATACGTGGATAATTGATTCTGGTGCGTCTGACCATATGACCGATGACAAATCTTTCTTTGTGTCTATGTCATCCCCTTCTATATCTCATGTCTCTAATGCAAATGGTGCGTCTTTTCCAATCTTTGGTATTGGGTCTATTCAGGTTACACCATCCATTATTTTACATGATGTCCTTTATGTGCCCTCGTTGTCTTATCATCTTTTATATGTATCTCAATTGAGTTCACAAAATAAATGCTCTGTAACCTTTTATCCAAAGTATCTTGTCTTTCAGAATCTGTTCAATCGAGTGATCATTGGCAATGAAGACCTGAGGGGGAGACTGTTTCACTTGGATTACATGTATGTCGGACAAACATCGGGACAACCTTTGGTCCTGACATTGAGTTCTGATCGGCTAAGTGAGCTATGGTTATGGCACAGGCGTTTGGGTCATCCTTCTTTTAGAATTATGAAGAAGTCCATGTCTTCGTTATTTTTGGAAATAAGTGACTCTAGCTTGCATTGTGAAACTTGTGCTTTGGCTAAGAGTCATAGGTCTAGTTATCCTTTGAGCTTTCATTCTAGTACTATGCCTTTTGAACATTCTAAACATTCTACCATTTCTGGAATGCGATATTTTGTGTTATTCATCGATGACTTTACCCGATTGTCTTGGGTAGTTTTACTTAAGTCCAAAGATTCAGTTTTCTCTGCCTTTACCGCATTTCATAGTCTTGTTCGTACTCAATATGATGCTCATATTAAGGTTTTTCGTTCCGATAATGGGGGAGAGTTTGTTAATCATTCTTTTCATGAATATTTTCAACACCATGGCATAATCCATCAAACTTCACGTCCACAAACACCTGAGCAAAATGGGGTATCTGAACGAAAAAATTGCCACCTTCTGGATATGGCTTGGTCTCTTTTACTTAGTGCTAACATGTCTAAGTACCTTTGGGGAGAGGCTGTTTTGTGTGCCTCTCATCTTATCAATCGCCTTCCATCTGCCCCTCTTCAGAGTCGTGTCCCACTTGAAGTCTTGTCTAACTACGTTTCTATCCCGTCATCTAATACTCTTCATGCTCGTGTCTTTGGTTGTGTTGCCTATGTTCATTTGTATAAGAATCAAATGTCAAAATTAGATGCTAGAGCCCTTAAGTGTGTATTTTTTTGGTACGGCTCTCATAAAAAAGGTTACAAATATTATCATCCTCAATCTCAGAAGTTTTATGTAACCATGGATGTTACTTTCAGTGAAGATGCTTGTTATTTCTTGCCTCGTGTGACTCCTCAACAGGGGGAGAAGTCTTATTATTATTATGAAGATTTGTTCAACGGGCAAGACGAGAGGTTGGCATCTAAGTTCAGATTGGAGTATATAGGAACGGAGCTGGAAAATGAGGATAGAAGCTCTACCAACTTATCATCCGAGTTAGAAACAGAAAACAGAGGTTCGGCTAGAGAAGAAGACCTTATTTCCGATGAGGCTTGGCATTCTTCTGATGGTGTTTTAAACAATTCTTCTGTCTCTCTCTCTCCTTCAGTGGTCTCACCTGCTCAATCATCACCCGAGGTATGTCTTGATCCTTCCTTGTCTAATAGTCCTTATGTGTCAAGTAGTGCTCCCACCAAAAACTTGCCATGTCGTTCAACCCGTGGTCACCCTCCTAAACACTATAAACCTACTCTAAGTGCTAAGGCTAAATACCCAGTTGCTAATTATGTGTCGACCTATAGGTTATCTAACCCATATGTAGCCTTTGTGAATCAATTATCTTCTGTGTCTCTTCCTAGTAAAGTACAGGATGCCATAAAGGATAAGAAGTGGATGAAAGCAATACAATTGAGATGGATGCTCTTGAGAAGAATTATATGTGGGAGTTAGTGTCATTACCACCCGAGAAGAAGACAGTTGGTTGTAGGTGGGGTATATACAGTGAAACATAATTCGGATGGTTTGGTGGACAGGTACAAGGCAAGATTAGTGGCTAAAGGCTATACTCAGAAGTATGGAGTAGATTACGATGAGACATTTGCACCAGTGGCGAAAATTAACATAATCTGGGTACTTCTTTTGTTAGCTGCTAATCTTGATTGGCCTTTATGACAGTTTGATGTTAAGAATGCATTCTTACATGGTGATCTGCATGAAGAGGTTTATATGGATTTTCCTCCTAGATATGGTACTTCCACTAGAGAGCATGTGGTATGCAAATTGAAGAAGTCGCTTTATGGTTTGAAGCAGTCTCTCAGTACTTGGTTTGGCCGGTTCACCAAGTTCATGAAGAAAATTGAGTACCGACAGAGCAATTCAGATTATACCTTGTTTTTTAAACATCGGTGTGGTAAAGTGACTACCTTGATTATTTATGTTGATGACATGGTTGTGACAGGTGATGACATTGAGGAAATTCAAAGGTTACAAGGTCAGTTGTCCTCTGAATTTGAGATGAAAGATTTGGGTAATTTGAAATATTTGTTGGGAATTGAAGTTGCTTGTGGCAAGGATTGTATTGTGTTGAGTCAGAGAAAGTATGTCCTAGACTTTCTGGCAGAAACAGGCATGCTTGATTGTAAACTGGTTGCTACTCCTATCGAGCAGAACCATCGGTTAACAGAGTATTTAGATCAAGTACCTACAAATAAAGGGAGATACCAGAGGTTAGTTGAACGATTGATTTATGTATCCCACACTAGACCAGATTTAGCTTATGCAGTTAGTGTGGTGAGTTAGTTTATGCATAATCCCAGTGAAGCCTATATGGATGTTGTATTTCATATCCTACAATATTTAAAGTCTTCTCCAGGGAAGGGATTAATCTTTCAAAATACAGTCACTTGGATGTTTCCGGATACACAGATGCAGACTGGGCAGGTAGTATTACAGATCCTAGGTCTACTTTAGGCTACTTCACATTTGTGGGTGGTAACTTAGTTACTTGGAAGAGCAAGAAACAAAAAGTAGTGGCTCGCTCTAGTGCTGAAGCAGAGTATAGAGGAATGGCTCGAGGACTTTGTGAGATGTTGTGGTTGAGAAATTTATTGAATGACTTGGGGTTCAGACAGAAAAAGGCTATGGCGCTTTATTGTGATAACAAAGCTGCAATTGAAATTGCTCACAATCATGTTCAGCACGATCGCACGAAACATGTGGAGGTAGATCGACACTTCATTAAAGAGAAGCTAGATGGACAGATCATTTTGTTTCCCTTCGTTCCTACTGAATAACAGTTGGCAGATATTCTTACAAAGGCTCTGTCGACTAAAGCCTTTTATGACTCACTTCACAAGTTGAGCATCCGTGATCTGTATGCACCAACTTGAGGGGGAGTGTTGACGTGAGTAGTGCTGGAGGCCAACAATGGCGGGCGACAATGGTGGTGGATTGGAGGCCAACAATGGCGGCCTACAGTGATGGTGGACAAGTTGGTAGCTGGCCAAACAAGTTAGGGGCTAATCCACTATTATGAGTATTTTTGTAATATGACTTGATGTATCTTATGTATATATACTCTATTCTTGAAGAAGAAAATATATCAGAACATTCATCTTTCTCATTCTTTCTAACTCTGCCATGGTGAATGCTGTGGAAAGAGCAGTTATGCTTCGTCGTGGTGTTGATATAAAAAAGTTTACTCTTTGCTTTGAAGTTCTTAGTGATACATCTCTTCTAAATCCATGGATCTCTGCCATAGTGAGGCTCAATGTTGAAGAGCTTTTTCCTGGCCTGTATAGCTTGAATGGACCGCTTTGTTTGCCTCATTCTTTGTTTAGTTCCTCAACATTGAAGGACTTGCAACTAGATGTGCCCTTTATTTTCATAGTTCCTTCTACTGTTTGTCTCTCAAGTTTAAGGAGATTGACACTTAGGTCTGTGGTGTTTTCTGATGAATACTCAACCCAGCAACTCTTTTCTGGTTGTCCAGTTCTTGAGAAATTATCTCTACATAACTGCAATTGGGGGAATCTCAAGTTTGTGAGTATTTGTGCTCCAAATATTTTGAGATTGATCATAAATGAAAGTGATTTGCAAATTTCCAGAGATTCTGAGATTAATGTTTGTCCTACTAAGATGTTGTAGGTACAACTTTTGTACATGTCAGATTGGCATTCCCATACAAAGAGCCCTTTACTGATCTCGGAGAATCAGGTACATGCATTTGCATCTGCAGTTAGATTTATGTGGAGTCAGTTTTTAGGAAGTTGGTTTTGGGCTTTATGGAATTACATTCTTAAAAGATTTTTTTCTGATAAATAAAAGGGTAGTTGTTAAGTCCTAGGTATTCTAGGATTTTGTGGATATCTTGGAATAAAAGCTCTTTCCTAATAGAAGTCTAATTAGGGTTGTTTCTGTTTTGTTTGGAGTGTTGCCGCTGGTGGAATATATATATTGTAAGCAGATACTCGGCAAAAAGGTGGGATTTTTCATAGACAAGAATTTGTGAGTTGAGTCTTGTTGTTGTTGTTTGGGTTTGTGTCTTCACAAAGAGTCAAACACTTGGTCTATGTATAAGTGTTTGTGATCATTGTCTCGTATGCATAATACTCTCTCGAGATCAGTAGAGAGACTGTGAAGAAAGAAGAACAAGATTTGAAGATTGTGCAAGTGAAAAGGAGTTCAAGAAGGAAGACAAATTTTGGAGTAGACTTTGTCTCATCTTTGTAGCCAAGCTTGTGCAATTCATGTCTGTAAAAGAACATATCCTTTATAATAAGATGATTCTTATTTTGGACACTCAAGAGAAAAAGCCCCGTAGTGTTTTTAATCTCATATTTGAGGTTTTCACTGTGTAATCAAAATTTGGTGTTCTGTTTTTCACATTTGGTTTCTGCTGCCCAGTAGGGATTGATCCGTGTACTGCAATCCCTATTTTCCAGAAAATCACATTTTGTCCTTGTATTTTCACTTGGTATCAAAGCAGGTTCTAAAGTTATTTAGTTGGTCCGTGGTCAATGATGGATCGTGAACGTGACAGGGCCTCTAGTTCTATAAATTGTTCGCCCTTGTTTGACCGTGAAGACTATTCACAATGGAAGATTATGATGAGAGCGTTTCTCTACTTTCAGGATGAAAACATGTGGAATGTTGTTGAGAATGGATAGGAACACCCAACCAAATTTGAAGAGTCAAAGAAAGTGGAAGGATCATCTGGAACAATTCTTAAACCTAGAAAGGAATGGACAGAAGATGAAGTTCGTAACAGAAATTGTGATTTTAAGGCTATAAATTCACTACTCACAGCCTTGTCCAAAAAGGAGAGAATGAGAATTAGCCATTGTGACACAACCAAAGAAGCTTGGGACTTGCTTCAAGTCACGTATGAGGGAAACAAGAAGGCTAGAGGTCAGAAGCTTCAAAGACTTGTATTAGAATTTGAAAACATGACCATGGAGGAAGATGAATCGGTTGATAACTTTCATGCTCTACTTCTCAATGTTACAATCCAATGCCGCAGCCTTGATGTTCCATTTGAGGAGCATCGAATTGTCAAGAAGTTTCTCAGGGCTCTTCCTTCAAAATTCCAAGCCAAGCAGATTGCCATCGAGGAAGCTCAAGACCTTGACACATATACTTTGGATGAACTGGTAGGAAATCTCAAAACAAGGTAAAAAGTGTTGCATTTTCATCTATCAAAAAGAAAGAAGTTATTGATGATTCTGTTGATTTAGCCTTGTTAACTAAAGAATTTAAGAATTTTTTGAAAAATAAAAATTCTTCAGGGAATACTTAAAAAAAATTTTCCAAGTCAAAGAGGGATCAAATGTCCGAAAATCATTTTGATAAAAGTCCAAAGTTTGTTAAATCCCCTCAAAAGAAAAATTTTCCTGAAAAGCCAAAATGTTTTGAGTGTGGTGGAATTGGACATCTTGCTACCGATTGTGACAACAAGAGGTACAATTTGCGTGGTAACAAGGCTTTAAAGTCTACTTGGAGTGACAGTGATGAAAGCATTCAATCCGATGGTGAAGAGGTAAATCTTTCTCTTACTTCCTCCTTTAATTCTGAATTATCTGATGTTTCTGATTTAGAAGATGACACTTTTGATGAAGAAACAAATGAAAAATGCAAGCAATTGTACAATGCCTCAAGAATTGTTCTTAAGAAAAATAATAAACTCAAAGAGGAAATTGACTTCTTGAAGAGTGAGAA
Organism: Rosa persica; assembly: GCA_025331145.1. NCBI lineage: Eukaryota > Viridiplantae > Streptophyta > Magnoliopsida > Rosales > Rosaceae > Rosa > Rosa persica. Next base: position 56,813,148 of record WFKR01000005.1, read on the forward strand.
AGAAAAAATTGAGCAAAACTTTGATTTATCTTTGAAATAATGGGAAGATGAACGAACTGACCTTGTTGACAAGATTAAAGTGTTGCAGGGAAAGTCCAAGTCTCAAGACTGGAGCAAGGAGCATGATGAGCTTATTAATAAAATCAAGGTTTTGCAGGTTGAAATAAAGGCTCAATCCTCCTTAAATGTTTCTCTAACCTCTGAGAATGAAAAATTGCAGGAAGAATTATTGAGGGTCAAGGAGAGCTTTAACAAATTCTCTATAGGATCTGAAAAAGTCTCCAAGATGATGGGAATTGGCAAAGCTCATGGTAATAAGGAAGGATTAGGATATAATGGTGAGTCATGCAAACCTGTGATTTTTGTAAAAAGTGTGGAAGGTGAGAGCTCATCAAACAATTCACAAAGCTCTAGTGATAAACCATCTGGCTCCAAGTTGGTTGAAAGAACAGAACCTCATAAAGTCATTCATTCACTTCAGAAAAATCTTTCGGTAAGTTCTGACAAGCACACCTCTGTGTATCAGCCCAGGTATGTTCCCAACCCCAAGAACTTCATTCCTACTTGTCATTATTGTGGAAAATTAGGACATATACGTCCTAGATGCAACATGCTTCGTAGGGTCACTCAAAATCAGAGAAGAACCTTGAGATTTAACTCACCTGCCTCGTTGTAAGCTGAGTTGAAAGAAGGTCTGAACCTGATAGCCAGGATTGCAGAGCTGGCTGCAATCCCCGTGGATTTGGAAACGAAAACAAAACAGACTTGGGTTAAGAAAGGACCCAAATGCTTCTCAACTAAGATTGATAATTATGACATATCTTCTGAATGTATTGATGCAACATGTTTGCTTTCATTTTATAGTTCCAGCAATGAGTTTGAACATGTGGAAGCCACTTGTCTTGTGGCTTTGATTGCACTTGCAGATAAGAAAGGTGATGTTTGGTACATTGATAGCGGTTGCTCAAGACACATGACCGGTGAAAAGAGTTGGTTTGTGTCCTTTTCCAGTGAGTTCACAAGTGGATCAGTCACTTTTGGAGATAGGAAAAAGGCAAAGGCAATGGGTAAGGGAACGGTAAATACTCCAGGTATTCCTAATCTCCAAAATGTCTTGTTTGTTGAAGGACTTATCTCATAAGTGTTAGTCAATTAGCTGATGATTATAAGGATGTAAATTTCAATAAAACAAGATGTATTGTTACTGATAACAATGGCAAAAATATAATGGGTGGTTTGCGCTCTAAAGATAATTGTTATCATGTATGTGCTAATAAATCTGTTGAAGTGCAGACATGTTTGAAAGCCAAGACATCAGATGATGTTCTTGAACTTTGGCACAGGCGTCTTGGGCAAGTAAATTTTCAAGAGCTGTTGAAAATTTCGCACAAGGAAAGCGTTAGAGGTATACCTTCTCTAAGTGGAAAGCCAGACAAGATGTGTGACAGTTGCAAGGTAGGTAAGCAAACTCGTGCCTCACATGGAGCTATAAATTCGTCCACTACAACTCATCCGTTGGAGCTTATTCATATGGATCTAGTTGGACCTTCACAAACCAAAAGCATGGGAGGTAAGAAATATATTTTAGTTGTTGTTGATGATTTTTCACGTTTTACTTGGGTGAATTTCCTCAGAGAAAAGAGTGCTACTTTTGAAAGTTTTCAGGGATTGTGCAAAAGAATAACAAATGAAAAACTTTTAACAAACATCTGCATTGTTAGGGTTAGGACTGACAATAGAACTGAGTTTAAGAATGCTTTGTTTACTGATTTTTTCCTTGAGCATGGAATTTCACATGAGTTTTCAGCTCCAATTACTCCACAACAGAATGGTGTAGTTGAAAGAAAAAGCAGGGTATTGCTAGACATGGGAAGAGTGATGCTGCACTCAGCTGGACTCAATCCAAACCTTTGGGCCGAAGCTATTAGCACTGCTTGCTATACTGCAAACCGTGCATTCTTAAGACCAGGTACTAACAAAACCCCATATGAGCTGTGGAAAGGTAAGAAACCCAATGTAAGTCATCTTCGCGTCTTCGGCTCACCTTGCTATATTTATAGAGATAGAGAATATCTTGGTAAATTTGATGCTAGGAGTGATAAAGGAATATTTCTTGGTTATTCTCTGAATAGTAGAGCTTATAGGGTGTACAACAAGCGAACCATGTCTGTAATGGAGTCCTACAATGTATCTATTGATGATTGTGCCGTGAGTACTGTTCAGGGTAACTCAGATGAGGATCAACCCTCACGAAGCAGAGTAAGTGTGGAACTAAATGAAGAAAAGGATGATTCCTCAAATGATCCTATTTTTGATCCTCCACCAGTACAAAGAACATGATTCAGACAAGTTCAGAAATATCACTCCACTCAGGATGTTATTGGGGACCTACATGATGGAATTCAGACTCGCAGACAAGCTGCTTCTCAGGTAAGTATCGATTCTGCTCTTGTTTGCTTTCTGACTGAAAATGAAGTGAACATTAACATAATTTCAAATTGTGGTTTTGTCTCACTTATTGAACCAAAGAATGTTAAAGAGGCCTTGAATGATGATGATTGGATAAATGCCATGCATGATGAATTGAATCAGTTTACCAGAAATGATGTATGGTATCTTGTTCCTAGGCCTAGTGAGTTCAATGTTATTAGCACCAAATGGATTTTTTGAAATAAAAGTGATGAGCATGGTAATGTTACTAGAAACAAAGCTAGACTTGTTGCTCAAGGATACACACAGGTTGAAGGACTTGATTTTGATGAAACCTTTGCCCCGGTTGCAAGGCTTGAATCTATTAGACTTCTTCTTGCTATTGCTTGTCATCTTAAATTTAAGTTGTACCAAATGGATGTGAAAAGTGCCTTCTTAAATGGTGTCTTGCAAGAGGAAGTTTATGTTGAACAGCCTCAAGGATTTATAGATCCTTGTAAACCTGATCATGTGTATAGACTTAAAAAGGCTTTGTATAGTTTGAAACAGGCTCCAAGAGCCTGGTATGAGCGTTTATCTGCCTACCTAGTGAGTAAAAGATACCTTAGAGGTTCAGTGGATAAAACCTTGTTTGTGAAAAGAGATAAAAACCATGTCATGATTGCTCAGGTTTATGTTGATGGTATCATATTTGGCTCTACCTCTGATACTTATGTTAAAGAATTTACTAACATCATGGAAAGTGAATTTGAGATGAGTATGTGTGGGGAGCTAAATTATTTCCTGGGTCTACAAGTTCGTCAACTGAAATCAAGTATGTTTCTGTCACAAACTAAATATGTTGAGAATCTTGTGAAGAAATTTAGACTTGAATCTGCAAAAATTGTCACTAATCCAATGAGTACAAGTACCAAACTTAGTGAAGATCTCACTGGTAAGTCTGTTGATCAAACTCTCTACAGGAGTATGATTGGTAGTCTTCTTTATCTCACTGCTAGTAGGCTTGACATATCCTATAGTGTTGGAGTTTGTGCTCGTTTTCAGGCAAATCCCAAGGAATCTCATTTGGAGGCTGTGAAAAGGATTATACGTTATGTCTCAGGTACAGTGAATTGTGGCATCTACTTTACCTTTGATACTAATGTTGAAATTGCAGGTTATTCAGATGCAGATTGGGGAGGAAACTTGAAAGATAGGAAAAGTACATCTGGTGGTTGCTTCTTTGTAGGAAACAATATGGTGGCCTGGCATAGCAAGAAGCAAAATTGCATATCACTTTCCACCGCTGAAGCAGGGTATGTGGCTGCAGGTAGCTGTTGTACTCAAATGTTATGGATGAAGCAAATGCTTTGTGACTACAGAATTTCCAAAGGTAAGTTGATCATATTTTGTGATAACTCAAGTGCTATCAATATTTCCTAAAATCCAGTGCAACACTCTCGCACTAAGCTTATTGACATGAGTTATCACTTTATCCGAGACTTAGTTGAGAAAGAAATACTTGAACTTGCATTTGTTCCCACAGGGTATCAATTAGCAGACTTATTCACAAAACCATTGGATAATGCACGATTTGAATCACTTAGAAGTGTCATTGGTGTCTAAGTTCTGAAACTCTCTCTTAATTTTCATATTTCTCAGCATGCATTCATTTTGTATGTCTTCATGGTAGCATAGGTGCCTTCTCTTTACATTTCTGCATTATTAGGTTCCGGTTCTGGAAATTCAGGATTGAAATGCTGGCTTGTATCCCCAAGTGTCGGACAGCTGATTTTGAACTTAGAATGACAAGGGTCATGCTCTTTTCTTTAAATCTGTGTGCATTAAGGTACCTAGCACCTTTTGAACTTGTTCTTCCATCACTCTGTAATTGTGAGCTTGAACAACATATTCTCTACATTCTTGAAACCTCACATGCACATATACTCTAAGTGGTGGTAAGTCTTAATTGATGGTTGGCTTGTTCTCATTGCTCATGTACGAAATTACTCATTTTGGTTGCTCCTTGATATATATATATATAATAATAATAATAATAATAATAAAAAATGTAGTTGGTTTATGGAGCATGGCCAGGCTATTCCCAAAGTAAACAGGCCTCGGTCGTGACGAACGATATGAGGATTGGGAAGAAACGGGAATGGTTTGGTCACCCCGGTGGATTGTGAAACTATTGACTCGAGTAGATGTACTCTTTGGGATGTCCTTGTTACATCTAGTACCCTAAAGTCATCTGACTTGGGAGCTGCTAGCATAATACTCGTTACAAGGGTCGTAGTCTTCTTGAGCAAAAATGTTACTTTGTGTGAAAGGCCAAAAGAAAAATTCAAAATCATGCCTACACGGTGTTATAAGGGGGAATAAAGTTTATGTCCTTAAATGTATTTCGTATGTGAGCTCTGCTGTTCAGGTTTCCACAGATATTACATACCCCATCTTGAGATATGTTCACTCTTCACAACAAGAAGTACAGAATACTCGATCACGCTCTATTTTACCTTGTGATTGTCGGAACACTTTCACTCGTGTAAACTCATTTGGGTGCACTCTTATTTACGGTCAAGTGGTGTTGCCCTTGTTGGACAAGCTATGCAAATTCAGTCTGTTATTGCCCGTGGATACAATCCAACATCATTGTGTGTTTGCATAGCATGTTTGCATTCCTCATACCATATTCAATTAAGAGGGAGTTTCAAGACTTGGTCACCTTGCCGCATTCTTTTTGATTTCCCTTGCATTCTTATGGTTCTTTTTATAGGTTTCTGGTCTCTGGGTCTACTGTGTACTAACCCCAAATTAAAAAAAAAAAAACTCACAATTTTTTTTTCTTTTTTTCTTTTCTTTTCTTTCTTTTTCACGGTTTGGTTTAATTGTTTCAGCTTCAGTATTTTTTCTCCCTTCTTCCTTCTCTCTCGAGGCCGCCCTCTCTCTCTCTCTCATTCCACTCCCCATGGTTCGAATCAAGCACACCGTTCAGCACCCCAAAGCTCATGCCTCCTCCTCGCCTCCGACCACCCATCCTTCTCGGCGTTCCAATCGCCTCCACCGACCTCTGGATTCTGGCCCTCCTACCTCCACTGAGCATCCTCAGGTCTTGCCGGATTCGCCATCTCAGTCTCCGGCCCAAGCTCCATCGTCGCCTTCTGGGTCCGAACACTCATCCACCGCCGCTGCTCTCTCAGATTCTGTTGCCTCCGAGGCCGCTCCGGTCTCTCCTTCACCTCCTTCGGCTTCGCCCCAGCGCTCGGTCAGTCCCTCCTCGACTGCTCCGTTGGCCAAGAGTCCTCACCTTTCCGGCAGCTTTGCTCCTTCCACCTCCCGGTCAACCAAGCCTCTTAAACCACGTAAGGATTCTCGCTTTGTGAATCGCACTCAACGGGTTGATTATGACACTTATACATGTTTTCAACCAGTGGTTTATGAAAAGAGGTTCAATATAGATGAATTGGGTACTTTATTTGCCGAAACTGTACGTGCTTTTAATTGGGAACCTGTGTTGGATATGTTGCCTACTCTTAACCTTACTGTGGTTAGAGAGTTCTATGCCTGTTGTTCTCCAAATATGCCAATGCAGGTTGATTTGCTTAATGCTACCACTCTGATTGGATGCAATGTTGATATTCGCGGCGTCTCTGTCCCTTTCGCTCCTACCACCATTAGAGAGACGTTAGGCCTTATCACTCCTGTCTCCGAGATGGCTGCCATTGCTCCGGTGCTTGAGGCTTTATCGATTAACAATGTTGTGGCTGCCATCTATGAGGATCGTCCAGATGCCACCCCTGAGGAGCTCTATGCTGGTGCTCTCAGTGAATTTTGTCACCTGTTAGGCCACCTAGTTCATACTTTGCTTTATCCATCGTCACAGAGCAGTAAGATCACCCTGGAGTAAGCTCGCCTCATCTATGTCCTAAATGCCCGGGATCCTTATCTTCCTCCTGAACACTACATGTACCATGCCATCCGGGTCGCCATCACAAAAAGGCTGCCTTAGTCTTTCCCTCCGTCATCACCGCTGTTTGCAAAGCGAAAGGTGTGAAGTTCGACGATACTGATGTCATGGCTCCTCCTTTGAAGGTATTCTCTCGGAGTTCTCTTCTTCGCAGCTGCAGTCAAAGCAAGACCAAAGGTGTTTCATTTGACACCACCTCTCTTTCTCGCACCGTCCTTGAGCAGTTCACTGTGGTGAATCGTAAACTTGATCATCTTCAGAAGGATGTGAGTGCCCTTCTTCAGAGAGTCGATCACATTGAGGGGGAGCTTCACTCTCTTCAGGCCGCTTTTACTGGTCCCTCGTGAGCTTTGGCATCCCTATCCAAAAAGGGGGAGAAGTGGTCTTATTTTGACTTTGACTTAGATGGTTTAGACTAATGTTGATGTGTGCTCCTTGTTATGCTTTAAGCTAGTAGTTGACTTTGAACTAATGTTAAAATGGACCTCTTAAATTGCCAGTTTATGTTTATTACTATCATGATTGTTTCACAAGGTGTGTGTGGTTAAGTGTTTCAGGTTTGATGATTTCTTCGAGTGAATTTTATCAAGTACTTGTTCAGGGAGAGTTTCATGTGATAGAATAGTTTTGTATAGGAATGCCAAAGGGGGAGACTGTAGGTACAACTTTTGTACATGTCGGATTGGCATTCCCATACAAAGAGCCTTTTACTGATCTTGGAGAATCAGGTACATGCATTTGCATCTGCAGTCAGATTTATGTGGAGTCAGTTTTTAGGAAGTTGGTTTTGGGCTTTATGGAATTACATTCTTAAAAGATTTTTTTCTGATAAATAAAAGGGTAGTTTTTAAGTCCTAGGTATTCTAGGATTTTGTGGATATCTTGGAATAAAATCTCTTTCCTAATAGAAGTCTAATTAGGGTTGTTTCTATTTTGTTTGGAGTGTTGCTGCTGGTGGAATATATATTGTAAGCAGATACTCGGCAAAAAGGTGGGATTTTCATAGACAAGAATTTGTGAGTTGAGTCTTGTTGTTGTTTGGGTTTGTGTCTTCACAAAGAGTCAAAACACTTGGTCCATGTATAAGTGTTTGTGATCATTGTCTCATATGCATAATACTCTCTCGAGATCAGTAGAGAGACTGTGAAGAAAGAAGAACAAGATTTGAAGATTGTGCAAGTGAAAAGGAGTTCAAGAAGGAAGACAAATTTTGGAGTAGACTTTGTCTCATCTTTGTAGCCAAGATTGTGCAATTCATGTCTGTAAAAGAACATATCCTTTATAATAAGATGATTCTTATTTTGGGCTCTCAAGAGTAAGAGCCCTGCAGTGTTTTTAATCTCATATTTGAGGTTTTCACTGCGTAACCAAAATTTGGTGTTCTGTTTTTCAGTTTTGGTTTCTGCTGTCCAGTAGGGATTGATCCGTGTACTGCAATCCCCATTTTCCAGAAAATCACATTCTGTTCTTGTATTTTCAGATGTCGAGACATTTGAGTTACCAGTCGTATAAGCCTTTTAGAGGGCTCTCTAGTTTGAAGATCCTAACTACCTGTTCTTATTTCTTTAAGGTATGTATGCTTATCTATCATTAATTTCAGTTACGACTGTCAGTTACTGTTTACAAATTGCATGTGTGGCATTACAAAGCAATACAAGGGATGGCTTGGAGATTTTTTGGTCCTAAATGATGGCTGCACCCTATGTGCTTAGGTTGTTCGGGCTAATGTATCAGAGCTTCTTGCCCAGATGCCCTTGTTCAATGATCTAACCACATTGGTATTGGATTCAGTACGCGTAGATCTTGGTTGTAAAGGACTATTGAGGATGCTCCAAAACTGTCCCTGTCTTCAAACTCTCGTATTCAGTGAGGTAAATTCATAAGCATTACAATGTTTTTCTTGCATTGTTTTTTCCTGTAATATTGTTAAAATTGCTGAACTTTGATGATTCAGGGGATTAGCCTGTCCTCCAGTGATACAAATGATGATGGCGTTTTGGAGCCACTGCCTCCTTGTTTCTTCACAAGTCTCAGAGAGATTAAAGTCTATGCATTTTATGTAGATGAGGATGAAATTTATGCGGTAAAGAGTTTGCTTAAGACTGCAATGGTATTAGAGAAGGTGATTGTAACTTTCTCTAAGTCTTTTGAAGGAGGACCAGAGGAGATAAATGATGTTGGCAGACAGTTGAGTGATTTCCCAATGGGGTCAGAAATCTGTGAAATTGTTCTTAAGTACTGAGTTTTTAATTTGTACTCCAGACTTTTAACTTGCTTCATCATGCTTTCGTTTTGTAACCTGCTGATGTGCAATGATCTTCTGTTACTTTGGCTTGGTAATTTGTTATGATCTTGTATCCCCCATGCAGAAATATCAGAACTAGGCTAGAGAGATGAATAGCCTGCTGCTGATTATTTCCATTGTTAACCTCAAATTGATTGCCCCCAAATTTTTCCCAACTTAAAGTTTCCTATTTGAATACCTTTTTTTAAGTCAAGATTCCTATTTAAATACTACATCTCTTGTTTATTTCAAATCAATATGCATTGTAAGAGAATCAATAGGCAACCTTGGCCCAGGAATGAAGTCCTCTATGTTAATGTGTTACTGGCTTGTAGTGTACTGATTCTTTTGCTTTTCTTGTGAAAAAGTTCGGAATTTGAATTTTCACCCCATTAAGAGATTGTGTTCGTCTTGTGCTACTTATTGTTTTGTGTCTAATAATTTTATCGAACAAATCAATGCTATAAAGTAATATTTCCCACAGAACCATAACAAAAAACAAGAAACCAAGTTGCATTTTCATCTTTTTGGTCATGAGAAAAAAAAAATCGTAAACTGAATGCTCCAAAACGGTTAAAGATTTTGGTCCACTTGGTGCAATACATGAAGAACCAAGTTAACAAAGGAATTTAATTAACACCAACCCACAGTCATGGGTTCGGATTCATATACATTAGCCGGCCCAAACAGGAAAATAACCCAGTAAAAGGCCCGTTTATCATGCAGGGCCTTTTCTTTCTCTGCCGCGTAAAAACTTTTCACTTTCCCCCGCGTAAATCAAGAATTAAATTTAAATTACCGAAAAATCTGGGTTCCAAACGTTTCGTCTTCTCACTCTCCAGAGATCATCTTGCTCATCATTCGGTTTCTGGGTAAGTTCTCTCTTCCTATATGGATTGCTTCTTGATTTCAATTAAATGGGTTTGCTTTATCTCGTTGAATTTTTCTGTTCTTCATTGTATTGTTCTGTGTTTACATTCACCGAAAGTTTAATTCTTGAGTTCTTGGGAAAAATGTGCTTCGTTCTTTTGTATATACATTCACTCGGAGTTTAACTTTCACCAAAGACTGATTGGATATCCAAGAAACCCAGATGATTGAATCTTCAAGAAACCCAGATGATTGAATTTTCAAGAAACCCAGATGATTGAACCTTCAAGAAACCCAGATGATCGAATCTCTAAGTAACCCAGATGATCGAATCTCCAAGAAACCCAGATGAGTTTAGGTTACCCAGAATCAGAGGCGTGAGCTAATACCATCATAGAATAATGGCAAAGAGTTGAATATCTTGAAGAACATAATGAAATCTTTAATAATCTTTCATGATATGAACTCAGAATATAATCATATCAGTACGACGAATGAATCACACACACTCTTCTCTCTTTCTTTATCTCTCAAATACAACAATCTCTCACCTCTCTATTAGTCTCTCTCTCTCTCTCTCTTCTTGTTAATCACCAGAATTATCTACTTCCCTGTATATACTACTGGATTAGCTTGAGAATTAAGCCATCTCTATCACCCTGTTTATGGTCACCACACAGATATTGCTACCTGTTCCTCTTCTACTAGAATCCTGCCAACCTGGAGATACAATGTATTCTTGTACATGTATTACAATGTTCGTATAGTATATACTAACATGATCAAAATTAAATTCCAAAAGGAGGGCTATAGTTCTGTATTCATAGTGAAATCTGCAACCATGCACTAGTTAACTATTACTGTATTTCATTTTTTAAAACTTGTAGGTCCTTTGCTGCCTAATATTGGTTTCAGTGTTATATCAGGGAAAAGATAGGACTATGGATGCAAGTTCTCGAATGGTACAATATAAAAAACAGAAGTTGGATGGAGGAGAAGAGATGATAGGAGGCAGCAAGAGTTTAAGCAATTTACCAGATGTGCTTATTGTAAAAATTCTCTCCTTGCTTCCAACCAAAGATGCTATCAGGACAAGCATTCTGTCTAAAATATGGGAATACATAGGGACATCACTTCCCAATCTCAAGTTTATTCAATGGAAGTTTGAGAACAAGAGAACTCTCTTGGTGAATGCTGTGGAAAGAGCGCTTATTCTTCGTGGCCCTGCTGATATTAAAGAGTTCGGCCTTTCATTTGAAGTGTTGGGGGATGCATTATGTGTTAATACATGGATCTCTGCTGTATTACAGCGCAGTGTTGAAGATCTTTCTTTAGTCCTGCACAGTTTCAAAGATCCAGTTTCTTTGCCTCGTTCTTTATTTACGTCTGTGACATTGAAAGTGATCCTGCTGGAACTGCCCTGTATTTTCAAAGTTCCTTCTACTATTTGTTTCTCATGCCTAAGGAGCTTAACTCTTTCGTCCGTGGTGTTTTCTGACGACTACTCGGCTCAGCAGTTGTTTTCTGGTTGCTCAGTTCTTGAGGAAATATTTCTATATGGTTGCAATTGGGCAAATCTCAACTTTGTGATTATTTCTGCTCCGAAGCTTTTGAGGTTTACCATAGATGAAGGGGATTCACAAATTTTAAGAGGTTCAGATGGTTGTCAGATTATGGTACTTGGAGTTAGACTCGCATATTTTTCTTACACAGGTGAGTTCATGATGACTATTGCTTTTATAACTCATCAGCAAATGAAGCTCTGATATCTCTTAATTCTATCAAGAGGGTCCAACGTGTTAGTTACCGGTTGTATAAGCTTCTTAGCGGGCTCTCTAGTGTGAAGCAGCTAACCATCTGTGATACGTCCTTTGAGGTATGTTTGCTTCTCTTTACAATTGTTAATTTGATCCATCAATTTCCTTTTTCAAATTTCATGAGTTGCATTAATGACCTGTGCCATGAATGGCTAGTCTAACTCATCTTGCTAATTGGCTTGACCCTGTTCTTAGGTGGTTCAGACTAATGCTTCAGAACATCTTATGCCCTCGTTCAATAATCTAACCAACTTGATATTTGAACGAGTGGAAGTAGATCTCGGTTGCAAAGGTCAATTGACCTTTCTTCAAAATTGTCCTTGTCTTAAGTATCTTATATTCTGTGAGGTAACTTCATAATCACTAAAATCTTTACTCTTGAATTGTGTTTTCCTGTATTGATAAAATTGTTGTATTTTGATGCTTTAGGGGATTGGTCTGTACTCAGATGATGCAAAAGATGATGGGATGTTGGAGCCACTGCCTCCATGTTTCTTGAATAGTCTTGAAGAGATTGATGTCTTAGAATTTGGTGGAGATGAGGATGAGCTTCATGCAATGAAGGTCTTGCTAAAATGTGCAATGGTCTTGAAAAAGGTGACTATTAATTGGTGCAGTGGTGTTCAAGTGGAACCAGAAACGATGAAGGACATTAACAAACAGTTATTAGATCTCCCCAGAGGGTCAGAAAACTGCGAAGTCGTCGTTTGTTTGTGCCCTCATTGAGATTTAAATTTCTACTCTAGTTTTGGGATGCTTCAGTTTTGATCCGTCTTAGGTTGAACATTAGCTTTCAAATTGGACTAGCTGGGTTGTATGAGGTACTGTTGATTAGCTATTAAGCTACAGTTCATATTGAATCCAAAATAGTCACTTGTTCATGCTGTCAGCCTATCAATAAGCTTGCAAGAGAATCAAATCAATCAATAGGCAACCTGTTATTGAAGTCCTCTGTTAATGTGTTACTAGTTTGTACTGTGTTGGTTCTTTTAACGGTCTTATGTTTACATAGTGGAAATTGGTGTTTATGGATTTATGTTTATTTCGTGTTTCGTTTTAAATACTTGTCCATTTCAACATGACCTATTTAGTTAATTTTGTGGAACAATCCATTGCTTTGTTTAAGAATGAGATAATTCGAGAGAGATTGATGAGAGGATTGTATTTCATTATTGAGAATAGGAGCCTTATATATAGGGATTACAAAATACATGTTCTAATGATACAAGGAAAACTATTCCGAATAAGACTAAGAGTTCTAGAACATTCTCTCCTATTACAATCATGGAACTACTCCTAGTTTGATTAGGCACACAAAACTTATTTTCCTTCAACACTCCCCCTTGTGCCGCTCAAACTTAGTGGTGACGTTTCATCTGTTGCCTCGTTATAAACCTTGCTCGAGTGAAAAACCCTGTGGGATAAAAACAAGCTCGAGGAGGAGAAAAAGAGTACAACACGTCCTTCGCTCTTCGAGATCGAACATGTAGATATCATAACTCCCCCTGATGTCGATATCTCCCCTTGATTGCTACAATCATGGGAGTTCGGATAACTTTCTCAATCTTATGCTCTTCACATGTTTCTCGAAGGTGGATTTAGGTAACGACTTAGTGAATAAGTCCGCTACATTATCCTCTGATCGTATTTGATTCACTTCAATATTTAGAAGTGATTGTTGTTGCTGATTATAAAAGAATTTAGGCGATATATGTTGGTGTTGTCGCCCTTGATGAAACCTAACTTCATTTGTTCAATACAAGCTGCATTATCCTCATAAATGCATGTAGGTTCATTCGTGGTAGACTTCAAACCACAACTTCCTCGAATATGTCTAATTATAGACCTTAGCCATATACATTCACGTACAGTTTCATGTAGAGCAATAATCTCTGCATGATTTGAGGAAGTAGCAACAAAGGTCTGTAAACAGACCTCCAAGATATCGCAGTGCTTCCCATGGTAAAGACATAACCCGTTTGGGAGCGACCTTTGTGAGGGTCAGAGAGGTACCATGCATCAGCAAAACTCATCAAAACATCATTGTTATTTTGATGGAGGGGAGGTGGAGGACACCAGCCACCTTGGACGGCAGCGGCGGCTGTAGCATGGCCTGCGGTCATGCTATGGACTGTGGCAATTTGCCTCTTGGGGTCCGGTCCCAATTTTCCGTCATTCCTCTTCTCTTTGTAGGGATAAAATAGGCCCATATCAATTATACCTCTTAAGTATTGAAAGATTGTCTTTACACCAATCCAATGGCGGCATGTTGGCGCAAAATTATGTCGAGCTAACAAGTTCACTGCAAATAAGATGTCCGATTTTGTGCATTGAGCTAAATACAATAATGCGCCGATTGCACTTAAATAAAGCACTTTGGCCTCTAATGGTTCTTCGTCCTCATCCTTTGGACGAAACGGATCTTTTCTGGGCTCAAGACTACGGCCAATCATTGGAATACTCGTAGGCTTTGCTTTATCTTCATTAAAGCACCTTAGAATTTTCTGAGTATATGCAGACTGATGGATCAAAATCCCATCGCTACGGTGCTCGAGTTCTAAACCGAGACAAAACCGTGTTTTCCCAATATCTTTCATCTCAAATTCAGATTTCAAATATTCAGCAGTTTTCTTTAACTCATCTAGAGTTCCAATTAGGTTCATGTCATCGACATAAACTGCTACGATTGCAAATCCGGAACTTGTTCTTTTAATGAACACACATGGGCATATTTCATTGTTAATATATCTCTTCCCAATCAAGTAGTCACTTAGATGGTTATACTACATCCGTCTGGATTGTTTTAATCCATATAGTGAACGTTTTATTCTTATTGAAAACGCGCTCCGTGATTTAGAGCCACTTGATTTGGGTAATTGAAGTCCATCTGGAATCTTCATAAAAATCTCTGAATCTAGATCCCCATAGAGATATGTTGTAACCACATCCATAAGCTGTATGTCAAGTTTCTTCATAAACTACCAAACTGACAAGGTATCGGAACGTTATAATATCTATTACGGGAGAATATGTCTCCTCGTAGTCGATTCCAGGGCGTTGTGAGAAACCTTGCGCCATGAGGCGGGCTTTATATCTAACCACCTCATTTTTCTCATTACGCTTTCTAACAAATACCCATTTATGGCCAACAGGTTTTATATCTAGGGGTGTCTGCGTTATAGGCCCAAATACCTGTCTTTTTGCTAGTGAATCTAATTCAGTCTGGATTGCATCTTTCCATTTAGGCCAGTCCGCTCTTCGTTGACATTCTTCGACAGAGCGAGATTCAATATCATCACATTCTATAATTCCTTTTGCACATGATATGCAAATGCATCATCAATAGCCATAGAATTTTTATCCATCATCTCATGTACACTAGTGTAATTCATGGAGATCTCTCTATTCTCTGGAATTGTTTCTGACATTTGAGTGTCCCTCAATGATGTCTCTTGGACATAACCACAATCAGGAATATTCTTATGAGATGGATTATTTTCATCGATGATTAATGGATTATTTTGTGCCAAACTCGCTTTCTTTCTTGGGCGAGAATCCATCGAACCTATGGGCCTCCCACGCTTCCTGGCGGGAGCCGTGGGCTTAGCCACAATGTCACCAAGGGAGGGGACGTTGGTGCCATGCTCATGTACTCTTGAGGTGGCGTAATGTCCTCTAGTTTTAGGGACATCAATCCTTGCAAGCACATTTACAGCAGGTATGTGTGATCTTATCACTTTAGCGATATCAGAAATCGTATCAGGCATCGATTCTGCTACATTCTGAAGATCGATAATTCTCCGCACTTCAATTTCGGACTTTGCGGTTCAGGGATCAAGATGAGACAGAGTGAGGACAGACCATGACAATTCCTGTTGTCCCAGTTGAATATTTATATTCTTGTCTCCCCCTAACGATGGGAAGACTGTCTCATTAAAGTGACAATCCACAAATCTAGCGGTAAAGAGATCGCCTGTCAAGGGTTCTAAGTAGCGGACAAGTTGGAGAATCATACCCAACATAAATGCCTAATCATCATTCAAGATCCATTTTGGTGCGTTGTGGTGACGCAATTGGTATATAAAATGCACACCCAAATATACGTAAGTGTGAAACATCAGGCTCATACCCAGTCATCATCTGGGAAGCAGAAAAGGGTTGGGTGGCGGCAGGCCTTAGACAAATAAGCACAACTGCATGTAATATTACATAGCCCCAAGTAGAAATAGGGAGATTGGTATGTATAACCAATGCTCTAGCAACCATTTTTAGTCATTTAGTGGCTGCTTCTACGAGACCATTTTGGGTGTGAACATAAGGAACATGATGTTTCAACATCAATCCCAATGGACATGCAATAATCATCAAAAAATTTTGATGTAAACTCCCCACCATTGTCTAATCTTATAGACTTAATAGGATGATCAGGGTAGTGAGCCCTTAACTTAATAATTTGAGCTAGGAGTTTAGCAAATGCAGCGTTCCTTATGGACAATAGCATGAGATGTGACCAGAGTGTCGATGCATCAACCAACACCATAAAATATCCAAATGGTCCGCAAGGTGGTTGAATAGGTGCACAAATATCACCTTGGATTCTTTGCAAGAATTGTATATTTTCTTTAGTGTCCTTTGCATAGGATGGTCTTGATCCTAATTTCGTTAAAAAGCAGGTTTTGCAGAACGAATGGTGGGCATTAGAAATAACCAATGAGGATTTTTGTTGAGCCACGAAGTCACAAATGACTTTAGAAGTAGGATTTGGAGTCAAAAGAGCCTTGGTGGCATCAAAGCCACCCCTGGGCCGCAGGGGGATGGCGGCGCTGGCCAATGAAGGCCGGTTTTGGGGGTGAACGGCTCCGTGAGGCATAGGGGCTCTTTCGGGGTCCAAAATCAGATCTTTACTTCTTTTCGTTCTGAAAAATGGATGTCTGTGTGAAGTCTTTAATTTATCGATCATCATATCACGGCCTGGATGTCCCAGACGGTCATGCCAAAGCCTATATGTGTCAGAATCCCATAAATCGTCGCTCATAACATGATTGGATTCAATGATTCGAATAGTGGTTGCATACAACCCACTAGAACGACACATAAGTTTCTCTAAGACTCTTTTATGTCTGTAGTCATTAGAAGTGATGCAAATAAACTCTTGTCCATTCTCACAATGTGTTTCCACATGAAAACCATTGGCTCTTATATCTTTGAAGCTCAATAGAGTTCTTCCCGCCCTAGGAGCATAAAGAGCTTCGGTGACATTTAAAGTTGTGCCATTGGGCATAAATTGGGCTGGTCCTCTACCATGAATCAATTGAGATGATCCAGTCATCGTAGTCACAGAAGATCGAGTAGGCACCATCCATAGGAGCAATTGCCTATTTCAAAGGATGGTATGTGTAGTTGCACTATCCACGAGGCATTCTAGCTCTCTGGGAAACATACTGAAAAATAATAAAGTTCAAAATTAAAATATGTCCAAGACATTGAATAAAATAAATCAAGTTTTTATTAATAATAGCCAATGATTACATCAAAGTTTCTTGACCAAAATCTAATCCAGATGAAAAATCAAACTTTAGACAAATTGTAGTCACTCAATCCGTTTGGTAATTTTAATTTGGTTGTGACCAGGTAAGGTAAGGCGAGATTTTGGTGGAGCATTGCTCACTTTAAAACCGTTCTCTCAGTTCAAACCTTTCATAGATATCACAATTACTCTTGAGTATGCCTACTTGAAAAGAATTAATACAATAAGTCATTTTATTGATTAACGCATAGTTGCCATTACATAATTCTTGGAAAATAAAGGACTATACTAATCAAAATCTACAGCATCCTTGTGCAATTCCTTGTCAGATTTGAAGTCCTCTATGGTGAGATTGACGTTGGCATCATCACCATCATCTTCTTCTTCATCGGCAAAATGTGCCTCTTGATCTCTTGCTTCTCTATATGCTTTATAATGTGCAGCCAATTTGTTTCTTGCATTGCATTGTTTGAACAATGTTCAATAGATCCACATCTATGGCATGCACCATTACGATTTCCTCCCTTGAATTGAGATGCATCTTGTGCATAAGGACGAGATTGACATCCTTGTTGGACAATGGCGCCAACCCTATGGTCGGCGACCTTGTGTCCTACTCTCCCACGTTGGCCTTTGTTGCCACGTGCTCCCTCTCCATTTTGGCAGTTTCCTTCCTTTGTAAGGCGGTTGTATGGACCAAAATGTCAGTTGTGTCCCTTATTTTTAGGGTTCCGCTCCTTGCGCCCTCCTTTGGATGCATTATTACAATTCACCTCTTGAACGCTCTTGGTTTTGATAGGCCTTGAATTATAATTTTTCACGAGGATATTGTCATGTTTTTCAGCTACAGACATGACATTAATTGGTTCATGAAACCTCGTGATCCGTCCAGTATTGCACTCGGTTCGATATTGCTTTGATACCAAGATTGCTGAGACGAGGAAGGTGGCGAGAGTTTTCTCAATTAGCTCTTGCTTCGTGACAGGTTGTCCACAGAACCCCAACATAGTTTCGAGGCGTAGAGCTTCTGAATTATATTTAGCTATAAACTTGAAGTCAGCGAATCGTAGATTGCTCTATTGAACTTTCAAGTCGGGGAGGATGGAGTCCTTAACATTACCAAATCACTCTTCTAACGGAACACATAATTCTCTAGCATCCTTGATTGCCATGTACTCCAATCGGAGTGATTTATCCATGTAACGCCTTAACAAGATGAGGGCGGTGGCATTATTTATAGTCGTACGCTCAAAATTAAGCGCAGGGTTTGGTGCTTGAATTATGGGTAGGATCCCTTTTGAAGTGAGATGATTCTCAACATCCGTGACCCAACTATGGTATTCCGAGCCAGTTGAGTCAAGCATAGGAAAGTCAAACCTTAGCTTCGACATCCTGAAAACAAGAAGAAGAAGTATATTAGTTTCAAAGTCAAAACTTCCACAACAACTAATAAATGATAAGATTTCTGAGCTATGCTACCAAGAAATCGATTTCCAAGAATAATTGGATTAGACCGAAACAATGATGTTTTATATGGTCATAAATCGATACTTACAAATGCTCTTAGTCCGAAGTCTTACGAACACTCTTAGTTCGTTAATAGCGTGAATCCCCACGATTCCGCTTTTCAAGAATCGAACCCACGTTATAAGAAAGGTGAGATGTAGGAGAAGGGAGGTTGCAAGTTCCCGAAGAAAAAGAAAGATGAAATTAAATTTCAAAACGGGAACTTTAATGTAAATACTTACTTGTTAATTCAAAGCTTGATACTTTGATTCTTGAATTCTTGAACTTATGGGAGCTTGGACTATTTTTGATCAATGGAGGAGACTTAGGATGGCTAGGTGGTGATGGTAGAAGTGGGTTGTAGTTGTTGCCGAAGGTTGCAGGAAGTTGGGCCGAAAACAGCTGCTGTAAGTCAGGTTTTGGTGGCCGGTTTGGTGGCTGTTTGGTTGGCCGAGGGCTGCAGGGAAAGGGAGATGCGTGGCTGTCCGAGGGGGCTGCAGAGGCAGTAGAAACACAGGGGCGTACTTCAAGGTGGGCGGAGGTAGCGACGGTAGAATTTGGCAGCGACGGTAGGAGGTGGCAGCGGTGGTTTTGAAGATTTTTCTGGTTTTGGTTTTTTTTTTTTTTTGTGGCTAGAACTCATGCTGATAACGTGTTTAAAAATGAGATAATTCGAAAGAGATTGATGAGAGAATTGTATTTCATTATTGAGAATATGAGCCCTATATATAAGGATTACAAAGTACATGTTCTAATTATACAAGGAAAACTATTCCGAATAGGACTAGGAATTCTAGAACATTCTCTCCTATTACAATCATGAAACTACTCCTAATTTGATTAGATACACAAAGCTGATTTTACTTCAACATGCTTAACATATTTTGTCTGTAAAGTGTTGGTGGTTTTAAACAAACCTTATCCCATTTTTTAACGCGGTAAAAAGTCCCATATTCAGTTTGGCGCCCTTTTTTTCTACCTACCGGGGGAAATATTTTCACGTTCCCCACTCAGCAAACTCAAAAACCTCTATAAAGCCCAATTTTTATTTCACTAATAAAGTCCAAACCGTTCGTCTTCTACCTCTCCAGAGTTCATCTGGCGCATTATTTTGAGTCTGGGTATGTTCCCTCTTCCTTTAGTGATTCCTTCGTGATTCTAATCAACTGGGTTTGCTTTATCTTATTGAGTTTTCATTTTATAGCTTTGTGTATACATTCACTGAAAGTTTAATCATTGAGTTCTTGGCAAATGGGCTTCATTCTATTGCTTTTTCATTCAGACCCAAATCAATTTTCATTGAAAAATGATAGCTTCAGGCGATTAGATATCTGGGATGTGAATATTGGGTTTTTTATGATATGCAATTGTTGACACCAAAAGGTTTTCTCCGACTGGAATTCGATTGGTTGGTGTAAGACTGTTGGGCCTTTTTAGAGAAATCTGAAGTATAATGAAAATGAATATCAAAAAGGAGAGAAATAGTTCTGTATTTATGGTGACATATGGAATTGTAATGCACTAGTTGATAGTTACTTTTTGATAAATACGTTTTGCATGGATATAGTTATGTATCTCATTGTTAAGATGGAATAAATTTGTTAAACTGCTAGGTCCTTGACTACCTATTATTGGGATTTATGTTTTCTGAGTTGGGAAGACAGAAATCTGAACTATGGATGTAAGTTCTCAAATGGCAAGACCCAAAAGGCAGAGAAGAGATTAAAGGAGGCAGCAAGAGTTTAAGCGATTTACCTGATGTGCTTATTGAAAGAATTCTCTCCTTGCATTCTTGCAATCAGGAGTTCAGGAAAAGCATATTGTCTAAAAGATGGGAGTACCTATGGACATCAATTCCCAATCTTGAATTTTTTCATGGTTGGATGCCAAGAGATCCGCCTTGGTGAATATTATTGAAAGAGCACTTGTTCTGCGTGGCTCTGCTGATATAAAACAGTTCCGTCCTTTGTTTCCTGTGCTTTATGATGCATCTCGTGTTAATGCATGGATCTCTTCCTTAGTATGGCGCAATGTTGAGAATCTTTCTGTAGACCTGCTTTAGCTTGAAGGAACCAATTCTGTTGCCTCATTCTCTATTTACGTCTGCCACACTGAAAGTGCTGGTGCTTGATCTGCCCTGTATTTTCAATGTCCCTTGTACTATTTGCTTCTCAAGTCTAAGGAGCCTGACACTTATGGAGGTGGTGTTTTCTGATGACTTCTCAAGCCAGCAGCTGTTTTCTGGTTGGCCGGTGCTTGAGGAATTATCTCTTTATAATTGCAATTGGTCGAATCTCTAGTTTGTGAGTATTTGTGCTCCCAAGCTTTTGAGAGATGAAGGGGATTCACAAATTTCAAGAGGTTCAGATGGTTGCCAGATTATGGTATTTGGAGTTAGTCTCACATATTTTTATTACTGGGGTGAGTTCCTAGATGACTATTCCTTTTATAACTCATCCAGCAAGTGAAGCTCATGTATCTCTTAATTCTATGAGGTTCAGACATGTTAGTTATCGGTTGTATAAGCTCCTTAGAGGCCTTTCGAATGTGATGGGCCTAACTATCTGTTATACTTCCTTCGAGGTATGTTCTCTTCTCTTTTGTTGATTACAATTAATTTAATTTGTCTATGTCTATGTGCAAATGCATGTCTCACATCAATGTTCTGTGCCACAAGTGCTAGGCTAAAATCACATCTTGCTGCTTGGCTTCACCTTGTTCTTAGGCGGTTCAGACCAATGCTCCAGAACTTCTTGCCAGATGCCCTTGTTCTATAATCTAACCACTTTGGTATTGTATCCGCTGCAAGTACATCTTGGCTGTAAAGGACTATTGACCATGCTCCAAAACTCTCCTTGTCTTCAAGCTTTTACATTCTGGGAGTAGATTCCTAATCACTAGAATATATTTCCTTGTTTTTTGTTTTCCACAATTCCACTTTTCCTTCCATGATTTTAGAATTGCTAAATTTTGATGATATAGTGTATTAGCCTGTCCTCAGATTTCTTGAAAAGCCTTGAAGAGATATATGTCAATTTAGTGGAAACAAAGATGAGCTTTATGCATTAAAGGTTTTGCTAAAAATTGCGATGGTCTTGGAGAAAGATGAGTATAACCTGCTCGAATCCATATGAAGGGGAACCAGAAAAGATGAAGGATGTTAACAAACAGTTACCAGATTTTCCCAGAGGGTCAGAAAACTGCCAAATTGTTTGTTGTTTGTGCCTCCTTCATTATTGAACCTTCTGATATGCAACGATCTTTCTTTGTTAGTTGATGATGACTTCCGGACTTGAATTACTTTTAATTCATGATACTGTTGTAGTATAAATGTATAAATATTATGTATGTCTATATCATGTAATAAAATACGTAAAAGTATTTAGATAGATACTTGAGTGTATAATCATAGGTACTTGAGTGTATGAAGACTTATGTAAACATGCTTTACCAAAGGGCAACAAGCATGGCAGAAAATCATCATCAAGATGGTTATCATTTTGGTTTTCTCTTTGAGCTTTCACACTTCAAATGTATTCCTATAAATACCCCTCTGTATGAGATGAATAAACACACTTGAAATCTCCATTCTCTCTGAAATACTACTTTATCTTTCTGTTTGTCAATTCCTCTTGTTCTTAAACACGTTATCAGCATGAAGTTGTTCTAGAATTAGAATCGAAAATTGACGAAAGAAGAGTTCATCATCGATCGAAGTCATTTTTCCAAACCTATAAAAAATCCCCAAACCCTAGCTCATATCAAAGCTCTTGATTCCAGAAGCCCGGAACCGGTCTCAGATTCGCCCGAACCGGCAGAAAACTGCCTGAACTAGCCGCCGGAAGCTGAAAAACCGAACCGGACCGCTGCCGAGTGCTGCCGAGGACCTGCCGAGGTGCTGCCGAGAGCTGCGCAGTAGCTGCCGAGTCCTGCCGAGAGCTGCGCAGCAGTTGCCGAGGCCCTGCGCAGCAGCTGCCGAGCAGTTGACGAGAAGCTGCCGAGGCCCCTGCGCAGCTGCTGAGAAGTTGCCGAGTAGCTGCCGACACATCTGTCGACAGATTTGCGCGGCGACTTTCTGACAACTTTTCCGGCGACTTTTCAGACGATTTTTCTCAACTTTTTCCAATGATCCTTCCGATCACCTCCAATAATTTTTCCAGTCAAAATTTCTGGCAACACTATTTCAAGGTATCTTTTACTAAAAGTTCCCGCTTTTGAGTTTTTTATTTATTTTCTCTCCTTTTTTCTTTTTTCTCGGGAACTTACAATTAAAAGCGGAATTATAGAAATTCACGCCAAACGAACTAAGAGCGTTCGTAATCAATGAACTAAGAGTGTTCACAATGATTCTTAGAAATTGATTTCTTGGTAGCATAGCTCGGAAATCTTATTATTTTTCGTGGAAGTTTTAACTCCGAAACTAATATTTTCTTCTTATCTTCAAGGATGTCGAATAAACCTAGACTCGATTTTCAAATCCTTGACTCAACAGGTTCGGATTACCATAGCTGGAAAACCGACGTTGAGAACCATCTCACATCGAAGGGGATATTACCCATCATCCATGCACCAGACCCGACCCTTGTGTTCCCTAGAACACCCAAGGAGCATGCACAAGCAATCATCTTGATGCGACGTCATATGGACAAAGCACTCAGACTAGAGTACATGTCCATTAAAGATGCAAGGGATTTATGGGAGGTGCTACAAGAGCGCTATAACAATATCCAAGATTCTCTCCTCCCTGACTTGAAGGTTCAGTGGAACGATGTACGCTTCTCAGACTTCAAGTCTATTGCTAAGTACAATTCAGAAGCTCTTCGTCTCAAGTCCTTGTTGAGGTTTTGTCAAAGACCCCTCACAGAAGAAGAGCTAATTGAGAAAACTCTCTCCACCTTCCCGGTTGCAGCAATCTTGCTATCAAAGCAGTATCGCACTGAAGTAAATGCTGGACGAATTACGAGGTTCAATGAGCTCATAAATATTTTGTCGGTAGCCGAAAAGCACGACAACATTCTCGTAAAGAATTATAATTCAAGACCCATTGGAACCAAGAGCGTTTGTGAGGCAAATTATAATGCACCCAAGAGAGGGCACAAGGAGTGGTACCCCAGCAATAGGGGACATGTGTACCCTAATAATAGGGGATATGAAGGACGAACAGGTCCATATAACCGCCCCAATAAAGAAGGAAACCGCAACTTTAGAGCGGGCACACGTGATGGCAACTCCCCACGTGGAAGAGGGAGATATGGCAACACCGGCTGTGGAAATAGCACCATGGGCCTTGGAGGTCGCACCATGCGCCGTGGTAATAGCAGCAACCCTCCTAGGTAATATCCACAACGTGCACAACCTGCACAACCTACACCTCAAATGAAGGGAGGGAATCACAATGACATGTGTCATAGATGTGGATCAATCGAGCTTTGGTTTAAACAATGTCATGCAAGTACCCAATTAGCTGCACGCTACAAGGTGTACAGGGAAGCAAGAGAGCAAGAGACTAACCTTGCCGAAGATGAATGAAGATGTCAATCTCACTGTTGAGGACTTCAAAGCTGTAGATGAAGAGCATGAGGATGCCACAGACTTTGATTAGAATAATCCTCTTTCTATTTTCCAAGAATGACAAATGTGCCTTAGTCAATAAATAACAATTGAATTAAACTCCTTCTTATGTGGCGTACCCAATAAAGTATGATGTCTAGGAAAGCAATTGAGATCGGGGTATTTAAGCGCGCCTCGCTCCACCAACATCTCTCTACTTTTCTGGTCATATTTCATTCGAATTACCAAACGGATTGAGTGATAACAATTTGTCTAAAGTTTGATATTTGGAATAGACTTATGAATAACTTTGATGTAATCATTGGCTATTTTCCCTATTAATAAAGTATCGCATTCAATGTCATGGACATGTGTTAATATTCCGAACTTTATCCCTTTTCAGTATGTTTTCCGGAGAATTGGAATGTCTTCTTGATAGTGGCACCACACATACTATATTGCGACATAGGCAATTATTTTTATGGATGACACCGAGTCGATCCTCAGTAACTATGATGGCAGGACCATCACAATTGATTCATGGTCGAGGACCAGCTCAATTTTTGTTACCAAATGGCACAAATGTTAATTTCGCCGAAGATCTATATGCTCCAAGGGCCGGAAGGACCCTATTAAGCTTTAAAGACATAAGAGCCAATGATTTTCATGTGGAAACACATTGTGAGAATGGACAAGAGTTCCTTTGCATCACCTCTAAAAACTACGGAAATACACGAGTTTTAGAGAAACTTATGTGTCGCTCTAGTGGATTTTATGCAACCACTATTAGAGTCATTGAATCCAACCATGTCATGAATGACAATTTATGGGATCCTGAAACATACAAGCTTTGGCACGACCGTTTGGGACATCCAGGTCGTGACATGATACTCCGTATATTAAAAACTTCACACGGACATCCATTCTTCAAAACGAAAAGAAGTACGAACCAAACATTGGTCCAAAGAGTTACTTCTAAAGCATATCATTCGTTTTGCAAAGCTTGCTTTTTAGCAAAGGTAGGATCAAGACCATCATATACAAAGGACACTAAAGAAAATATACCATTCTTACAAAGAATACAAGGTGATATTTGTGGACCTATCCAACCAACTTGCGGACCATTTAGATATTTTATGGTGTTGGTTGATGCATCGACACGTTGGTCACATGTCATGCTCTTATCCACAAGAAATGCTGCATTTGCTAAACTCCTAGCACAAATCATTAAATTAAGGGCTCACCACCCTGATCATCCTATTAAGTCAATTCGTCTTGACAATGCATGAGAATTTACATCAAGAACCTTTGATGATTATTACATGTCCATTGGGATTGAGGTCGAACACCCTGTCCCTCATGTACACACCCAAAATGGACTCGCATAAGCTGCCATTAAAAGACTTCAAACGGTTGCCAGGACATTGGTTATGCGCACCAATCTCCCTATTTCTACTTGGGGCTATGCAATATTACATGCAGCTGTGCTTATTCGTCTGAGACCCACTGCCACCCAACCCTTTTCTGCGTCCCAAATGGTGACTGGGTATGAGCCTAATGTCTCGCACTTACGCATATTTGGGTGTGCAGTCTATGTGCCAATTGCGCCGCCACAGCGCACGAAAATGGGTCCTCAAAGACGCTTAGGCCTTTATGTTGGATATGATACTCCAAGCATTATCCGCTACATAGAACCCTTGACAGGTGATCTATTTACCGCTAGATTTGCGGATTGTCACTTTGATGAGACAGTCTTCCCGTCCTTAGGGGGAGACAAGAACGTTAATGTTCAACAGAAAAGACAGGAATTGTCGTGGTCTGTCCCCACTTTGTCTCATCTTGATCCCCGAACCACACAGTCTGAAATAGAAGTGCGGAGGATTCTCGATCTTCAGAACGTAGCAGAATCAATGCCTGATGCGTTTTCTGATATCGCTAAAGTGACAAGATCACACATACCTGCTGCAAACGTACCTGTAAGGATTGATGTTCCTAAAACTAAAGGACATGGCATCCCCTCTATGGGTGATGCAGTGGCTAGACCCATAGCTCCTGCCAGAAAGCGCGGGAGGCTATAGGTTCGATGGATTCTCGCCCTAGAAAGAAAGTGAGCTTGATATAAAATAATCCATTAATCATCGATATAAATAATCCATCTCATGAAAAAATTCCGGATTATGGTTATGTCCAAGAGCCATCATTGGAGGACGCTCCAATAGTAGAACCAATTCCAGAGAATAGAGAGATCTCCATGAATTATACTAGTATACATGTAATTATGGACAGAAATTCTATGGCTATTGATGATGCGTTTGCATATCATATTGCAAAAGGAATTATAGAATACGATGATATCGAATCTCGCTCCTTTGAAGAATGTCAACGAAGAGCAGATTGGTCCAAATGGAAAAATGCAATCCAGACTGAATTGGATTCACTAACAAAGAGACAGGTATTTGGGTCTATAACACTGACACCACCAAATATAAAACCTGTTGGCCATAAATGGGTCTTTGTTAGAAAGCGTAATGAAAAAAATGAGGTTGTTAGATACAAAGCCCGCCTTGTGGCCCAAGGTTTCTCACAACGCCCTGGAATCGACTACGAGGAGACATATTCTCCCGTAATGGACGTTATAACATTCTGCTACCTTGTCAGTTTGGTAGTTTCTGAAAAACTTGACATGCAGCTCATGGATGTGGTTACAGCATATCTCTATGGGGATCTAGATTCAGAGATATATATGAAGGTTCTAGATGGACTTCAATTACCCAAATCAAGTGGCTCTAAACCACTGAGCGCGTTCTCAATAAAATTAAGACGCTCACTATATAGATTGAAACAATCCGGACGGATGTAGTATAACTATCTAAGTGACTACTTGATTAGGAAGGGATATCTTAACAATGAAATATGCCCTTGCGTGTTCATTAAGAGAACAAGATCCGGATTTGCAATTGTAGCAGTTTATGTCGATGACGTGAATCTAATTGGAACTCTAGATGAGTTAAAAGAAACTGCTACATATTTGAAATCTGAATTTGAGATGAAAGATCTCGGGAAAACACGGTTTTGTCTCGGAATAGAACTCGAGCACCGTAATGATGGGATTATGATCTATCAGTCAGCATATACTCAAAAGTTACTAAGGCGTTTTAATGAAGATAAAGCAAAGCCTGTGAGTACTCCCATGATCAACCGTAGTCTTGAGCCCATGAAAGATCCGTTTTGTCCAAGGGATGAGGACGAAGATTTATTAGAAGCTGAAATACCATACCTAAGTGCGATAGGCGCATTATTGTATTTAGCTCAATGTACAAGACCGGATATCTCATTTGCAGTAAACTTGTTAGCTCGACATAGTTCTGCGCTAACACGCCGCCATTGGATTGGTATAAAGACAATCCTTCGATACCTAAAAGGTACGATCGATATGGGCTTGTTCTATCCCTACAGAGAGAAAAGAAATGTGAACGCCGGCAACACTATCCATAGTGACCGACGTTCTCCTCCTCCCTTCCATCAAAATGATAATGATGTTCTGACGGGTTTTGTTGATGCAGGGTATCTCTCTGACCCTCACAAAGGTCTCTCCCAACAGGTTATGTCTTTACCATGGGAAGCACCGCGATATCTTGGAGATCTACAAAACAGACTCTTGTTGCTACTTCCTCAAATCATGCAGAGATTATTACACTCCATGAAGCCGTGCGTGAGTGCATATGGCTAAAGTCTATAAATAGACACATTCGAGGAACTTGTGGTTTGAAATTTATCACAAATGAACCTACATGCATTTACGAGGATAATGCAACTTGTATTGAGCAAATGAAATTAGGTTTCATCAAAGGCGACAATACCAAGCATATATCGCCAAAATTCTTCTACAATCAGCAACAACAAACACTTCTAAATATTGAAGTAAATCAAATCCGATCAGAAGATAATGTAGCTGACTTATTTACTAAGTCACTACCAAAATCCCTTTTCTAGAAACATGTAAGGAGCATCGGATTCAGGAGGATATCCGAACTCCCACGATCTTCAAGGGGAGTCTAAATCAGGGGGAGTATCCAGAAACATGCTTCACACTCAACGCGTGTTGTGCTCTTTTTCCCTTTCGACCAAGGTTGTTTTTCCCACAAGGTTTTATTACTTGGCAAGGTTTTTAACGAGGCAACTTCGATGCGCACCATCTACACAATACTATTGAACATGAAATATCTAAGGGGGAGTGTTGTAGTATAAATGTATAAATACTATGTATGTCTATATCATGTAACAAAATACGTAAAAGTATTTAGATAGGTACTTGAGTGTATAGTCATAGGTACTTGAGTGTATGAAGATTTATGTAAACATGCTTTACCAAAGGGCAACAAGCATGGCAGAAAATCATCATCAAGATGGTTATCATTTTGGTTTTCCCTTTGAGCTTTCACACTTCAAATGTATTCCTATAAATACCCCTTTGTATGAGATGAATAAACACACTTGAAATCTCCATTCTCTCTGAAATACTACTCTATCTTTCTGTTTTCAATTCCTCTTGTTCTTAAACAGATACTTATTTTTTTAAAGAATTTTTTAAGAACTCCTATTCTGGTTTCACCAAAGAGAATAAATTGCCATAAACAGTAAGCATATGAGAAATGTTCTGCTCTAGCATGATGATCAAGATATTAGAGAAAATGTCACACAGCAGGATCCCCTCAATTATATTAGCAAATGGGAAATATCTTGTGCAGATCCTAGAAGGAGCCAAGAGGGGGGTGAATAGGCTCTTTTTTGTTCAAAAAAACTTTCTCAGGGATTGCAATTGGGTGATCAATCTTGAGTCTTGATATTGAACAGAATGTATTGAACAATCAACCAAACCAAATAAAGCATTAAAGAACACAGATTTTTGTTAACGCAGTAAACACCCTATCAAGGGAAAACATCTGCGTGGCCTTTAACTCTTGAAAGACCAAAACCAATTCACTAATGAACAACAACTTACAAGATTACAAAACAAAGATTGCACTGAACCCGGTAACTTATCTAGACTAACTCATTAGACTGTTTGTAACACTCCTTGCTAATTGTTTACACAAGTGAACAACTCAGAAATCTCAACTATAAAACAAGCTATGAACGCAACAAGTTTCTCTTGGAGATATCATCTTTGAAGCTTGCAATACCCAAATGACCTTATGGGATGCAAGAGATGAAAGTGAATGCATGAATGGTTTTGTGTTTTTCTAAATGTTTTCAACATGGACTTTGAAAAGCAGAAAACCAAAGAGATAAGCTCTTGATAAATAAAGGGACTGAAAAAGAAAAGTATTTTCAATACCCGAGAGTAAACAGAGAACTCATATATATATAGGAGGAAGAGGAAGGACAGTTCACTCAAAGAACCCTTAAGCTCAATTGGAGTAGGTAAACTCATACCCTTAATTTCATATTGCACATGTGAACCCGTGCTCCTAGTTTCAATTGGGAACACCAATTCTAGAAGCCAAACACTCCAACTCCTTAATCAAAACTGACACCCGAATGAAACCCATGAAAAACCATTGACTTTGTGAAATAGATGCCATGTATGAGCTTACCTGAGCCATGATGAAGAGGGGTCTTCTTTTGATCTTCAAGATTGAAGCTTGATCTTGGACAAGACAGCAAGCTAAGATGGGATTGGGAAGCACGACAGCGCGCAAGGCAGCAAACTGAGATGAGGTGGTAAATTGTAATTGAACTAATTAATCTTCAAACTTGGTCTTGGCTTTCGACAGCAAGGCAGCCCCCAAAGAGAAGAAGAAGCAAGTTGCAATTGAACTGTCATGCTAAGATGGAGAAGCTTACAGCAAATTGATCTTCAAGGCTTCAAGTGGGACTTTGACAGCAAGACAACCACAATTGGGACAATTGTAATTAAACAATTATGGTTGTTTAAGGACTTGAACTGCATACTTGGACTTCTAACTCTTGGGCTTAATGGGTAGAGATGTTTATTTAAAATGAGGCATTCTGTTCAAGCTGAGAGAGAGGGGGGGGAAGCAATCTCTTCACTTTTGCCAACACAAACTATTGGCCAAAGAAAAAGTTTGGGGTGAGATTGGAATTATCATATAATAACAAAAATAGTAGAGCGAATGTAGAATACTGAAAAATAAAGTTTGCATGAGCACAGATTCTGACTTGGCTGTAAAGCCATTCGTAAGGGTTTCAATCCATTTATTATCTCTCAAGAAATTCCAACGATTATCAATTGTTGATGTGTATTTAGATTCCTCTTTAGACATATATTGTATGTGGATGATTTCTGAAAGCAAAGACTATATTCTTCTTTTCTTTGTTTATATAAAGAGTATCTAGAGAAACTATTGCCAACACAAACAATTGACAAAGATGTCCACCAATAAGCAGTCTTTCAAGGTCTGCTTCTGTTTCAGAAGAATATTTAGGCTCAAGGTGGCAGAGCCTCCGGAAGATATCAAGAAAATGTTTGATATGTATGCCGAAAATGGTACCATCTCCCTCGATGACCTTCACAGCTTTCTGATTGAGTTTCAAGGAGAAGGTGAGGCCACCAAAGAAGATGCTCAGGCCATTTTCAACAGTCTCAAACATCTCAACATTTTTCAAAGAAAAGGCCTCCATCTTGATGCTTTCTTTCGATATCTCTTTGGTGATCTTAACCCTCCAATCTCTTCAAAGGTAGATTCATTTTTACCTGTATTTTCAGGAATTATAGTGATCCTCTGAATATTAATGTATATGATATGTTTGGTTGACAGGTGCATCATGACATGAAAGCTCCATTGGCTCATTATTTCCTATACACCGGCCATAACTCATACCTGACTGGAAATCAACTCAGCAGTGACAGTAGTGTCTACCCAATCATCCAGGCACTCCAACGAGGCGTTCGAGTTATTGAATTAGATTTGTGGCCTAATTCTAAAAAGAATGGTGTCGAGGTTCGTCATGGAGGGTATGAATTAGTTTCATTTGTTGTTGCTTTCCTACAATTACAACAATGCTATTAATTTTGTCCAATATTTAGCAATCGTGTAGTTAATACATGATCTCTTTGAACCTTTTCTAAATTCTAGGACGTTGACTAGTTCGGTTGATCTCATCAAATGCTTGCGCGCTATTAAGGACAATGCTTTTACTGCTTCTGAATATCCTGTTGTTATAACATTTGAAGACCACTTAACTTCAGATCTTCAAGCTAAAGTAGCCAAGGTAAATAAAACATATACCCTTTCCCATCACAAATTGTTTGTATCACATTTACTGATGACATCTATGACAGAGATGAGACTCATGTGAAACTCACTACTCACCTTTGTTAAGGATATAGTTAGAGAGTGAACCGGGGGGTTCATGCTATCATTTTCTAATGAAAAAATAAATTGAGATTGTAGATGTTGACTGAAACATTTGGAGTTATGCTCTACGTCCCTAACTCGGAATTTTTAATGGAATTCCCTTCACCTGAAATATTAAAGAGAAAGGTTTTGATTTCAACCAAGCCACCGGAGTATCATGAACCTCAGAGGCGCATGGACTCGGGAGCCACTGATAAGGTGCATATGAAGTAGTACTGTACATTGTGCTAATCATTTGCTTACTCCTATTTTTAAGGTGTCACTGATTAACACTTGAACATAAGCAGGATAGTGACGAAGATGATCTAGAAGAAGATGAGGAGAGTGCTACTCTACAATATAAGCAGTTAATTGCAATCCATGCTGGAAAACCGAAAGGGGGGTCAGCAGGGGGGTTCGATATGTGGCATATTGATCCCATGAAAGTCAGACGTCTTAGCTTGAGCGAGCAACAACTCGAACGTGCATCAAAAACTCGTGGAACAGATATTGTTAGGTAATGTTTACATTCCTTAGCTTCATGTATACAATGTTGAACACTCGGGCAATTCAAGTTCCGGGGTTCACCATGTCTGAATTCATGTTACTCTTATTGTTTTTCACCATCTAACTAAATCATCAAATTTGCTCGAACTCATTTTTTAGGTTTACACAAAGGAATTTGTTAAGGATATATCCCAAGGGTACACGTTTGGACTCATCAAATTATGACCCTATGCTTGGATGGAGCCATGGAGCTCAGATGGTCGCATTCAATATGCAAGTTAGACTTCTTTAACTTTTAATTTGATTTCCTAGCTAGTTTCATACATGATCAGCTTTTACTTGTATTGGAAGTTCTGCTTCCTGCCTCACCCCAACCAATTTATATTTCTCCAAGGGACATGGAAGGCACCTTCATATTATGGAAGGAATGTTCAGAGCTAATGGAGGTTGTGGTTATGTGAAAAAACCTGATTTTTTACTTACAAGCGGTCCAGATAATGAGGTTTTCAATCCTGAAAAATCGTACCAAGTTAGGCAAATCTTGAAGGTGGGTTGATATCTGATTAAACCTGTAACCATGTGTCCATGTCAGTTACTCTTACTATTTAGATATGTGATGTTAAGAAGTGTCTAGCTTTATAATCTTTCTTCTGGATAAACAGGTAAAAGTTTACATGGGCGAAGGATGGCATTCAGATTTCCACCGCACACACTTCGATCTTTATTCTCCACCAGACTTTTTCGTGAGGGTAAGTCGACACGTTTCATATAGATTCCTAACAGTAGGAAGTAATGTTATGAGTTATGACAGTGTTAATGTAGAATATTGATGAATAGATAAAGAGAAAAGTTTTACGGTATATTGATAGTTTAATACATCATTAAAGTAGACTAGTTCGATATATATTAATCTCAAACTAGTGTATCTTTGTATTAAACTAGTTTTTTTTTTTATATAGTATGAAACTAGCCTACTTATGTCAAACTAATCTGCTTAATGTACGGTAGACAAACTTATCATTTGTATGTAAGACCCTATATATTAAATGTCTGACAACATAATATTTTATATAGGTGGCAAATATCATTTACCATTAAACTATTAACTATATGGTCTAGCTAATTAGGGAAACATTAATTTCTTTGTAGATTATGACATCAATAAGAGTACTATTGAGAATAAACCCTTTCTGGAAACATTTAAGATTCAAATCAACAGTCTCATGACATAACATTTTGGTTGCAAAAAGAACATTATCATGCAGTTAGTAAACTTATCATTTGACGATGTGGTGTTAGCTCAGTGGTTAGAGTACCCACTACCTAGGATCTAGGTCCTGAGTTCGAGTTATCATGGGTGTAGGAGTGAAATCCTTTGATCCTCTTTAACAAAATATAAATAAAAAAGAAAAAAAAAATGTGTACTATAATGTCCAACTTTTGCAAGTTCTGTTATCAGTCCATTAGTCTGGATTATTGATCATTTAGACACGTATTTGAAATAATTCGTATTAATAGTCCGATAACATAATAATCCACGTACATATGTAACAACAGAATTTTACACTTTAACGTGTGTTTGTAGGTTGGAATTGCTGGAGTCCCACAGGACACAATAATGTTGGAGACCAAGCCGGTCGAGGACGACTGGATTCCGATGTGGAATGAGGAGTTCCACTTCCCATTGAGCATTCCAGAACTAGCTGTGCTTAGAGTTGAAGTTAGAGAGTATGACAATTCCGGAAATCATGACTTTGGTGGCCAAACATGTCTGCCAATATCAGAGCTCAGAACTGGGTTCAGAGCAGTTCCTTTGCATAGTAAAAGAGGGGTAAGGTATAAATCTGTGAAGTTGCTTATGAAATTTGAGTTTGAAAGTCCTGAGTGAAGTATATGGTATCTCATTCTCTGCTTTTACTGTAATCTATTTACATATGAAAACTAAATGATCTACAGCACATTGTGTTTCCATTATCAAAACCTGAAATACTATTAAGGCAAGTTCACCCATTGGGTAACCAAGTCACTAACTATTCACTGATTTTATGTGTTATTTTGTCCTCTGGGTCACAAGGACAGTGTATTTCGTGCCCTGGGTCACCCTGAACAGTGTTCTTGGTCACCATGGTGACCTGCACAGTGTATTTCGTGCCTTGGGTCACGGACACAATGTATTTCGTGACCCAGAGAATGAAAATATACACTAAAAACAGTGAATAGTGAGTGACCCCGTGACTCAATGGGTGAACTTGCTCTGAGACAAGTAATTAAAGGTCTGCTACAAATTTTCTGGCATTAAAATATGAAAGTTTCTCCATGTGTGGACTTTGTTGTTTATATTAAACCACCACCATGGGTCTTCTGAATTCAGGCTAGTTGACTTGACAACGGAAAAAGGAAAAAGGTTGTGCTAAAAATAACATCAGGTCTCTCAATGAGAAACATTAGCAGCCCATTACTCAAGCACTCCAGAATTCTCTCAATGATCACCATCGTACATTCGTACTACAACTAGCAACTTTGTTTTCTTCCTCATAGTTGGTGGTCCTGAACCGCGTCTTTTACTAGCTCGAGGACTTGGTCCCATTTTCCTCTAAATATGTTACTGTTGCACCTTGTTTTAGCAATCAATGAGAAATGAGTTTTGAATGATTGCCTTTCCTTTTCAATTTACTCTTTGCACTCACGAGTCTCAGAGAAATTTATTGTGCTGATCACCATGTGTTTGAATCCTCTAGATGAGTTAGAAGTTTTCATACATTATTGCATTGGAAAGGAAAAACATACTTGATAAGTTTGTTGCTCTCCACGAAACACGCAATGGTCGATGCAACTTTATTACACGTTCTTGATATGTACATTGATGCATATCTATTTACTAACACATCAAACGTTAGCACGAACAAAGAAATCCCCAAGTTAAGGGCATCACTGTAGCCAATTGCAAATCCTATTCCGTCTCCAAAATAATATGCTTCGTAGCTAAAAAAATTAGAGATGGATATGGGTGAGTTGGTCAATCTCAGCTTCAAACAACTGAGTAACACAAAAAGCGTCGGATTGACAGATGAAGAAACCATGTAAAACTCATAAGTTCATAAGGATAGTATCATTTTGAACACTATATAAACACAATACCAAATCAGCTAACGTGTTTTACACGAACAAATGGGATAATCAATCAAGCAGATAACAAATGTTCTGCTCTAGCAGGATGATCAAGATATTAGAGAAAATTTCAAAATGTCACACAGCAGGGTCCCCTCAATTATATTAGCAGCTAGGGCCCCCTCAATTATATTATGTTCGTCCTGAGCATATATTTTTGGAAATGATAAAAAAGAAAGTAAGTGAGAGACCATATATATATATATATAGGATTTTTCTCAGGTAAGGATGTCCTTACCTAAGGTTTAGATACGGATTTGGTGTTTTCACCCACTTTCCGATCACATTTCACATCTTAACCTTTCAGTTTTTAGAGACTAATGTACAGATCCCCCCTGCAAAATTTCAGCTAATTTGGTGATCGTTAAGGCATCCAAAACTGCAATTTACACAAACGGACCGAATCTGTCGAACCGGAACCGTTCGTATTCATAATGGTAAATTACAGTTTTGGATGCCTTAACGATCACCAAATTGGCTGAAAATTTACAGAGGCGATCTATACATTAGGACCTAAAAACTAAACGGTTAAGATGTGAAAATGTGATCAGAAAGAGGGTGAAAACCAGAAATCCGTATCTAAGAAAAACTATGGATGTCCTTAGTGTAGCCAGACTGTATATATATATATATATATATATATATATATATATATATATGTAGCCAGACTGTATATATATATATATGTGTGTGTGTGTATATATATATATGTATATATATATATATATTCTCCACTGCGGACGTCCGTAGTTTTTCAATCGGTACAGATTTTCAGTTTTGACCCACTTTTCGATTACATTTTCACGTCTTAACCGTTCAGTTTTTAGGTCCAAATGTATAGATCACCTAAGCAAAATTTCAGCCAATTTGGTGATCATTAAGGCATTCAAAATTACAAATTACAACAATATATACGAACGGTTTCGGTTCAACAGATTCGGTTCGTACGTGTAAATTACAGTTTTTGATGCCTTAACGATCATCAAATTGGCTGAAATTCTGCAAAGGTGATCTATACATTAGGACCTAAAAATTGAACGGTTAAGATGTGAATGTATGATCGAAAAGTGAAGAAAAACACAAAATCCGTACGTTTTTGCTTAGGTACGGATATCCGCACCTGAGTAAGGTTATATATCATATATATATATATATATATATATATATATATATATATATATATATATATATATATATATGAGATCAGAGAAGCAATCTCTTCACTTTTGGCCAAAGAAAAAGTTTGGGGTGAGATTGGAATTACCATATAATGATATCGATCGTTTGTGTGACATTGATTACAGAAAGATGTTAGCATATCAATGGAGGAGATCTAAAGTCTTTACAGAAATTGTGGCTACTATTACTTACTCACCTGAGTTTTAAATATAGAAAAAGGTTTTACCTAATCTGTCGTTACTATTATAGCACCAAAACAACCGAAAGAAGAGCAACCCACAACAAAGAACATCTTGTGATATAAGGACTTACAACATGCCAATGCAACGTCCACCTTGGAGATCACGAACTCCGCCGCTTTGGAGAAGCCTCTTGGGGACGACGACATCGGCGGAGGAGGGCGTTCATAGGTCGCTGGAGAGGAGGCAGCAGAGGGCATACTGCGGGGAGCCGAGCTACAAAGGAACGTGTGAGACTCAGTCCGCAGAGCCATGCATGGCTGAGAGAGACACGGGAGAGGTTTGAGGAAAAGCTTGGTTCTCGATACATGTAAATTTTGTCTTAAAAAAAAAAAACCTGGGCTGGGCTGGGCTGCAGCATAACCCAACCCCCACCGTTGTTCCGTGCATGAGAAGGAATTTGGAATACTGAAAAATAAAGTCAGACGTCTAAGAATTTCAAATCCATTACGACGACTATCAATTGTCCTGTATTAGATTCCTCTTTAGAACATTTAATGTAAGTGGATGATGTTCGAAAGCAAAAGACCATGATCTTCATTTCTCTCTTTATATAAAGAGAATCTAGAGAAACTATTGCCAACAGAGACTACTGGCAAAGATGGCCAACATTAATAAACAGTCTTTCAAGGTCTGCTGCTGTTTCGAAAGAATATTCAGGTTCAAGGCGGCGG
This sequence comes from Rosa persica, assembly GCA_025331145.1. Taxonomy (NCBI): domain Eukaryota; kingdom Viridiplantae; phylum Streptophyta; class Magnoliopsida; order Rosales; family Rosaceae; genus Rosa; species Rosa persica. Next base: position 56,850,209 of record WFKR01000005.1, read on the forward strand.
AGCCGCCTGAAGATATCAAGAAAATTTTTGATAAGTACGCCGAAAATAGCATCATGTCCCTCGATGGCCTTCACAGATTTCTGGTTGAGTTTCAAGGAGAAAGTGAGGCCACCAAAGAAGATGCTCAGGCCATTTTCAACAGTCTCAAGCATCTCAACATGTTCCAAAGAAAGGGCCTCCATTTTGATGCCTTCTTCCGATATCTCTTTGGTGATCTTAACCCTCCAATTTTTTCAGAGGTAGATACATATTTTTTTGTATTTTCAGGAATTATAGTAAATTTTTGAATATTAATGTATATATTAAAATATGTTTGGATTGATCAGGTGAATCATAACATGAAAGCTCCATTGGCTCATTATTTCCTATACACTGGCCATAACTCATACCTGACTGGAAATCAACTCAGCAGTAACAGTCGTGTCAAACCAATTATCCAGGCACTGCAACGAGGTGTTCGAGTTATTGAATTAGATTTGTGGCCTAATTCTAAAAAGAATGGCGTCGCGGTTCTTCACGGAGGGTATGAATTAGTTTGATTTGTTGTTGCTTTCCTATATTTACGAAAATGACATTAATTTTGTCCAATATTTAGCAATTGTTGCGTAGTTAATACATGATCTCTTTGAACATTTTTCTAATTTCTAGGACTTTGACTCGTCCTGTTGAACTCATCAAATGCTTGCGTGCTATTAAGGACAATGCTTTTACTGCTTCTGAATATCCTGTTGTTATAACATTTGAAGACCACTTAACTTCACCTCTTCAAGCTAAAGTGGCCAAGGTAACTAAAGCATATATCCTTTCCCATCACAAATTGATTGCATCACATCTACCGATGACATCTATGATAGAGATGAGACACATTTGAAACTCACTACTAAACTTTGGTAGAAAGTAATTAAACGAGGTACATGCTACCATTTTCTGATGAAAAAAATTAATTGAGATTGTAGATGCTGACTGAAACATTTGGAGACATGCTTTACGTCCCTGACTCGGAATTTTTAATGGAATTCTCTTCACCTGAAATGTTAAAGAGAAAGATTTTGATCTCAACCAAGCCACCAGAGCATAATGAACGTCAGAGGCGCAAGGACTCTGAAGCCACTGATAAGGTGCATATATATGAAGTAGTAACATTTGTTTACTTTTAGTTTTAGGCCTCATTTGGTTTGTGGAAAGTAAGTATCGAAAAAGGAAAGTTGTTTATTTCTTACGCTTGGGATGCAAACAAAAAAAGAATTATTTTCCTGAAGCAAAGGAAAATATGGGGGAAATAGCTTCTTCCATACTCCAAATGAATAACTTTCAGTGCAGCTATTTCCAGTTTTCCACCTACCATTTTCGTTGTTCACTCTAAAAATATTTGAATTATTAAAAATTATATTACCTAAAGGACTAATAAGTACACTAATTTTCTAAAATTCAAATCTGTAAGGAAAACTGGATGTGTGTGTTTGGTGGGGTGGTAAGACTTTAGTCTCATATATAAGAGGTCAGGAGTTCGAACCCCATCAAGGGTGAGTATGGGGTAGGGTTTTTTAAAAGAAAATCTGTAAGGAAAACTAAATACATAAATAATTAATTAAATAATGAAAATCTTTGCAATACCCTTTATACCGAAAGTAAGAATTTAAAATATAAAAAATAAAAAGTCAATCTCTTCTTCATTGCTCATAATTGTTAACTTACTAATTTTTTGATATGGATTGAAATAGACAAACATTGAAAGTGAATGTATAAACTAAAAAAATGGAAGTAAATCAAATTATGATTTTATTAGGAGACTAATTAGTTTTTTTAATTGATATAAATTAAATAAGAGATTTTCGTTAAACAAAATTTCTTTTTTAATTGAATATGTGATATAAGGATATTCCTGAAAGAGAAATGAGCTAGATAAGTAAATTTAATAATTGAAATTAAAATATATGATGTAATGAGCAAGCAGAGTGAACAATAAAATTAATAGGGTGGCAATAGGCGCACCCATAACTTTCTCTCATTCTTTCCTTACATTTATTATTCACAACACATTATTTTATTGTATTAATTACAAATTTTTTAACAATTTTTGAATTAACTTGTCTTATGTTACCAAATATCGGGATGAAAAATTCTTCAGAAATCTCATTTCTCTTCCCATGGGAAAAATAAAGGAATTAATTTCCTTTCCACGAACCAAACGAGACCTTAAGGTACCACTTATTAACACTTGAAAATAAGCAGGACAGTGACGAAGATGATCGGAATGAAGATGAGGAGAATTCTGATCTACAATATAAGCAGTTAATTGCAATCCATGCTGGAAAACCGAAAGGGGGGCTGGATATGTTGCATATTGATCCCAAGAAAGCCAGACGTCTTAGCTTGAGCGAGCAACAACTCGAACGTGCATCAAAAACTCGTGGAACAGATATTGTTCGGTAATGTTTACATTCCTTAGCTTGATGCATACAATGTTGTAACACTCGGGCAATTCAAGTTCCGGGGTACACCATGTCTGAATTTATGTTACTCTTATTATTTTTCACCATCTAAATCATCAAATTTGCTCTACGTACTCATTTTCTAGGTTTACACAACGAAACTTGTTAAGGATATATCCCAAGGGTACACGTGTGGACTCGTCAAATTATGACCCTATGCTTGGATGGAGCCATGGAGCTCAAATGGTCGCATTCAATATGCAAGTTAGACTTTTTTAACTTGTAATTTGATTTCCTAGCTAGTTTCATATAGACATGATCAGCTTTTACTTGTATCGGAAGTTCTGCTTCTGCCTCACCTCAACCAATTTATTTTTCTCAAAGGGACATGATAAGCACCTTCATATTATGGAAGGAATGTTCAGAGCTAATGGAGGTTGTGGTTATGTGAAAAAACCTAAATTTTTACTTACCGGCAGTCCAGACAATGAGGTTTTTAATCCTGAAAAATCGTACCGAGTTAGGCAAATCTTGAAGGTGGGTTGAATATCTGTTTAAACCTGTAACCATGTGCCCATCTCAGTTACTCTTATTATTTAGATATATGATGTTCAAGGAAGTACATGTCTAGCTCCATAATCTCTCTTCTGGATAAACAGGTAAAAGTTTACATGGGTGAAGGATGGCATTCAGATTTCCATCGCACACACTTTGATCTTTTCTCTCCACCGGACTTTTTTGTGAGGGTACGTAAGTCAATGAAACGTTCATTCTAATATAGGTTCCTAACAATGGGAAGTAATGTTATAACAGTGTTAATCTGAACTATTTGATTGAATAAACTATGATCTGAGGAAGTTCGATCTACAGTACATTAATACATGGTTACATCAAGATAGGTTAATTTGATATAGAGATAGACTAGCTCTATGTATTGGTAGACTAGTCTCAAACTAATGTATCTCATTATTATACTAGTCCACCTATGTCAAATATTAGTCTACTTAATGTATGGACAATTACTGTAGACAGACCTCTGATTTGAATGCAAGACTATGGATCCAGATTCTCTACTATAACAATATGTGCTAGAACGTGCTTGGACTTCAACATGATGCTGCCACATCATAAAATGGCAATCAACAGCTTAAAAGTAAAAATGTATAGGAAACCCAAGTTCGAAGGGATGCACTAGATCATATCACCTCCCTTTTCCTGTTCATATTTGATCTGCTCCAAACTAGTTAAATGTCAATTGTTATTTGTGATTCAACCCATGTTTCTATTATGCGAGATTCAAGGAACAAAGAGCAAGGTCTTATATCATGAGGGGCTGCGTTACCATGCTCATCTGCTGGTATGATTACAATGGTTTATGAAAGAGACTAGGATTCAATTATAGAGAAGGAAATCTCTCTCTCTCTCTCTCTCTCAAGATCCTTGCTTTAGTTCTATAAAGACCTCTTTGGTTTCTAGTTTTTCTCAGGAAATGGGTTCAGCTTTCAACTCTTTTCTTGAGGAAGATTTATACTTTACATAATTTTTTTCCCTTCTTTTGGCTGTTTTGGATTCTGGATCAGAGACATTAGTTCTTGAACTAACTTGCTTTGTTCAATGAAACACAATGAAAAAAAAAAATTATATATATATATATATGGGTCCTGTTCTTTCCTATTGTTCTTGCTATTGGGGGGGGGGGGGGGGGGGGGGTGTTGAGTTCAAGGACATTGAAAACCAACTATTCATAAAAACATTCAGATCATTATCCTTTTTCATAAAGATAGTTTGGCGAGGCATATGATCGTTTGATTTACAACTCTGAGGTTTCCACAATTTGTGCAAAAGAAAGTTATGAAAAACTTGTTGACAGCTTGATCAGTGATCGATGCAAAAATGATGAGGGGAAACTTTATCAGAGAAGTTTTTGGTTAAGAATTTTAAACTGTTGGATTGCAGTTTATGACATGGCAACATCATAGTGAAGTCCAAGCAGATTCTAGCAAATATAACGTTATAGCAGAGAATCCGGATCCAGGACCCTATATATTAACAGTCTCATAATACAAGAGCAACTCCAACAATTTCTCTATAATTTGTGTATTATAACCAAGCAAAAGTCAAAACTTAAGCTTCATTTTCTTCTCTAACTATAATAGATTCTCTATTTTATAGCAATCTCTATAATTTTTCTTCAAAATTTTAGAGATTACTGTAAATTTAGGAAATTTTATTTTCTCTTTCCTCACTATCCCTAAAATATGGATAGTTATAGGGAATCTGTTGAAGAAAAAGATACTCATTTTTCCCTAAAATAGAGAAAAATTAAAATACGGAGAAACTTTTGGAGTTCCTCTAATATTTTGTATATTTTATGTAGGTTTTAAAAAAATCGTTTGCCATGAAAAATCGTTTGCCATGAAACTATTAAGTAACCATATATACATCCCTAATTAGGAAAACATTAATTTCTTAGTAGATTTTGACATCAATATATAAGAGTACTTCTAATGGAATAAACCCTTTTTGAAATATTTAAGATTCAAATCAAAACAGTCTCATGGCATAATATTTTGGTGGCAAAAAATCACATTACCTAGTAACTGTGTGCTATAATGTCTAACTTTTGCAAGTTCTGTCATCAATCCATAAATCTGGCTTGTTGATCATATAGGCACTTATTTGAATTAATTCGGATTAATATTCTGACAGCATAAGATTCCACATATGTAACAACAGAATATTACAGTATAACGTTGTGTTTGTAGGTTGGAATTGCTGGAGTCCCAACGGACACAATAATGGAGGAGACTAAGACAATCGAAGACGAGTGGATTCCAGTGTGGAATCAGGAGTTCAACTTCCCATTGAGTGTTCCAGAACTAGCTGTGCTTAGAATTGAAGTTAAAGAGTACGACAGTTCTGGAAATCATGACTTTGGTGGCCAAATATGTCTGCCAATATCAGAGCTTAGAACTGGGTTCAGAGCAGTTCCTCTGCATGATAAAAAAGGGGTAAGGTATAAATCTGTGAAGCTTCTTATGAAATTTGAGTTTGAAAGTCCCGAGTGAAGTAAATGTGAAAATGAACTACAGCACATTTTGTTTCCATCATCAAAACCCGGAATGCTGGTATTAAGGTAAGTAATTAATTGAAAGTCTGCTACAAATTTTCTGACATTAAAATAAAAAAAATTCTTCATGGGTAAACTTTGTTGTTGATATTAAACTACCACCATGTGACTTTTGAATTTAGGCTATATGACTTGAAAAAGAAAAAAGAAAAAACCTTGTTCTAAAAATAACTTAAGGTAACTTTGGGTGACGTGAAGCTCGTGTAGTAAAGCATGCACACGTGGAATAACTCTGCTCTGACACTATGATAAAATAATCTAGAGTTCACATTCAAAATCAATTGACAATTAATGAAGTGATTCAAACTCTTATAAAAGCAACTCCAACAGATTCCCTATAATTTATGTATAATAGGGAAGCAAAAGCCAAAGCTTTAATATCTTTTTTTTCTCAACTCCAACAAATTCCTTATTTTACAGTAATATCTAAAATTAATCTCTATATTCTTCCTTATAATTTTAGAGATTGCTGTAAATATAGGGAATTTGGTTTTCTCTTTCCTCACTTTCCCTAAAATAGGGATAGTTAGAGCAACTCCAACAGCTTCTCTATATTTTGATTTTTCTCTATTTTAGGAAAAAATAAGCCTCTTTTGCTCTAACAGATTTCCTATAACTATCCCTATTTTAGGGAAAGTGAGGAAAGAGAAAACCAAATTCCTTATATTTACAGCAATCTCTAAAATTTTAAGGAAGAATGTGGAGATTTTAGATATTACTGTAAAATAAGGAATTTGTTAGAGTTGGAGAAGAAAAAGATGCTAAAGCTTTGACTTTTGCTTCCCTATTATACATAATTATAGAAAAGATGTTGGAGTTGCTCTTATAGAGAATCTGTTGGAGCAAAATAGGCTTATTTTTCCCTAAAATAGAGAAAAATCAAAATATAGAGAAGCTGCTGGAGTTGCTCACATTAACAAGGTCTCATTTTTTCCATATAGGATATAAATACTCTCAACAGCATTGATACCTATCTATTTACGTAACCCTTCAAACGTCAGTAAGATCCAAGACCTCCCCAAGTTAAGGGCATCACTGTAATCAATTGCAATTCCAATTCCGTCTCCAAAACAAAATGTTCTGTAGTTAAAAAATTAGAGAAGGACATGGGTGAGTTGGTCAATCTCAGCTTCAAGCAACCGAATAACACATAAGCATCAGATTGACAGATGCTTAAGTAACTCAGTGCTTCAAGCCCGGTAACGCCTTTCTTTCTCTTGCTTATAAAGCTTGGACTGTAAAATGAAAATTCTAGCGGCCAAGATGAAGAAACCATGTAAAACTCATAACTTCATTAGGGTATATTATCATTTCGGACACTATATAAACACAACACCAAGTAGAAGATCATTGTTCCGCTGAGAGTAGCAATTGACCTTAATATTTTGTAAAGTTTAGTAAACCCTAATACTGTACTAGGCTGGGCTGGCTAGAATGCTAGACAACTCGATACAACAATGACAGGATGACTCGATGTTCATATTTGAATATTTGATCACACTGGATCCAATTTTTTTAATCTATTTTTCAGTTATGACTCACGTACCAAATAGCAATTGTTGCCTAATTAATTCAATGATTAACGACTAATTAGAAATTAATAATCTGTAATCCCACATGACATTACAATCTGTTCAAACGGTGTACCTGCCGCAGGCCCCGTTTTGTAAACGAGGGGGACAAAAAAGTCAAACACTATTTCGCCCGTGTTATTCTAGAACTGCAGTTTGCTACAGAAATTTCTGACGTGAAGATTGCAAAGACCAAAATGACTCTTTGATCTGATTGCAATCACACCAACAAATTTTACTTTACAAAAAGTAGGAGATGGTTAGAGTATAATCATCATGTCCTTCATGTCAAACAAATGTACAATCATTACAGCTTAATGCCTATGTTAGAATCAGAAATAATTTGTAATATTGTTTGATACGTCTTTTCATTCGCTTCCTACAATTACTCATTACGTGTGTTGCTTATTTAATCAGATGATTATTTCACAATAACTCTGGATCAATTTTACTAGTAACATGATTTTCCTATTGAGAATAGGTAAAGAAAAAGTTGGTAAGGAACTAATGAGAAAAATAAATAAATGAATGTGGTTTTTGGATGACAATTTTACAGTGAAGGAAGGGAAATTGTGGAGGTAGAGAAGTTAGGTTTCTGTTCACAAAGAGCAATTGCTCTCTCCAAATTGGCAACAATGTCAGTCATACTAGGCCTTTCTTTCCCCTCTAAACTCACACAATGCATAGCAGTGTATGCCACCAGCTGAACTGCTTCGGCCTCGTTTGGTTCCGGCTGCCCAACCCTTTTATCCAACAAGCTTTGCAGCTCTCCTGCCATTATCCTTGGCCCTGCATATTCCACAACACCAATTGGGCCTGTTCCTTCTTCACTGTCACTGAAAACAGCCCTCTTCCCTGTCAAAAGCTCCAACAACACCACTCCGAAGCCATAGACATCGCTCTTTGCAGTCAAAACGTTTAGTACAAAGTACTCTGGATCAATGTACCCTACTGTCCCAACTGCCTTTGATGACATTACCTCTTGATCAGATGCCGGCCCCAACAATGACAGCCCAAAATCGGATACTCTTGCAGTCATGTCTGTATCCAAGAGAATGTTAGAAGACTTGATGTCTCGGTGAATTATTGGCGGCACTGCGTAAGTGTGAAGATACTCAATCCCCCTTGCAGCATCCAGTGCTATTCTCATCCTCATTTTCCAAGAGTTCACAATGCTGCTACTTTTCTCCACATTCTTCTTGTTGTGCAAGTGATCATGAAGCGAGCCATTACTCATGTACTCATAAACCAAAAGCCTCTCGTCTTTATCTTCACACGATCCCACTAGCTTCACCAAATGCTTGTGATGAAGCCGAGACAGCAATGCTAGTTCAGAATCAAATGCGCTTTCTTTCTCCTGGAATTTCTTGGTTTTTGTACTAGTATCTCCTCTCTTGATGGCCACTTCGCGACCATCGGAGAGCTTGCCTCTGTATACAATACCAAAGCTCCCGGCACCAATCTTGTTTTGGGTTGAGAAATGCTTAGTGGCAGCAGAAAGCTCTGCTAATACAAATTCTTCAGTCTTGTCTGCATGCTTTGATGATGAACTACTTGTAAAGTGCTGAAATGGAGCATTATGAACGTTTTGGATCTCAACCGGAGCCCCTACATTAGGGTCAGCAGCACTTGTGAGTTGCTCAGACTCCCGGTTGTTGCACCAAGAGCTGCATAGTCCAATCCATAAGCAGAAAAGAACAGTGCAAAGTCCAGAAAAAGCCCCAGCTGATCCAACTATTACAAAAACCAACAAAAGCTTATTTTTTCCTATAGATGATGAAGAACCTTTTCCCAATGGACTTGTTGGAAGCGAAGGCACTGCAACTGGAAGCTCGGTCTGGCATGATTTGCATATATTCCCCGACCCACCACAAAGAGTCTCCGAATTTGGGTACACACCACAGCTGCTACAAGGAGTTTGTACACATGGACCCGGAATGATCGATCCCAAAGTAACATCATCTTCAGAACTAGACCATCCTGGTCCCCAACAAATCACTGATAGATTACCTCTTGTTAGTCCACATACAAAATCCAAACCTGCAACAATCGACTCAAACGAAACATTTCCAACAACATCACTGTGACCCCAGCATACAACATAGCCATTGCTTTGCCTTATAGCACAAGTAAAATTTGCTCCCAATGCAAGGCCTGAAAACTTGGCCCCATAAGGTACATTCAATTGCCCGGAATCGTTGTTCCCTTTGCAGACCAGAGTTCCATTTTTCCTTAAGCCACAAGCATGAGACTCTCCTGCAACTAAGCTTGACATTAACATATTCTCAAACCCTTTTTGAATCTCAGCGCCAACACCATTGCCCCAACAGAGGACTCTGCTACCATTCATCAAAATCCCACATGTGAACCCACTTCCAGATGTGACTGTCTTGAACTTCAATGCCTCCCCAGGTGAGTGAAACAAAGCCCGTCCTCTCCAGCACCTGACTATGCTGGAGCTGACCTCTCTGGCACAAACTTGAGCATCACCAACCGTTAGATCAGTCAACGCTACGTCTTCACTGTGGTATATACGTCTAGGATTGAAGCTAGCTGAGCTGGTGTCCCAGCAGAGAAGGCTAAAGCCACCGGACCGGAGACCACAAAAGAAGGTCTTCCCACCAGATATTGCTTCAAAAGAGACAGAGGGTTGGACTAAAATAGTCCGGTTGTTTTGGTAGCATTGTATGAACTGCGTCTGGTGGTTAGCTACAATGCCACAAATAGTTGACGTGCCATATGCTATGGCAGTGGTGGATGCTAATCCTAGGCCATTGACAACCACACTGCTGGGTGTCAGCGAAGATATGAAGGTTGTGAGGAAGATTAAGACATATACAAGTGTCATCTAAGGCAATTTGGGTCATGGAGAACTGAAAGTTTCTGGTTTTTTCTTCTTCATTAGGGGGGGAGAGAGAGAGAGAGAGAGAGAGAGAGAGATGAAAGCAAGAATAAAAATAAGAGGGTGGAGAGGAATAAGCGTGTGGGGTCTTGTGGTTGTTCCCCAGCTAAAGAGGGAAAACAGCCATTGGCAATTGAAAATTCTTCACTGTATATCAGTGGTAGCTCTGCTGCCATTGTTGAGACCGAGTCTTTTTATCTCTCTTTTATTCCCAAGGCTTTGACCATTTGACAATGTATCACTAGTTAGCTTATGACTTTGGAGATCTAATGTGGTGCTGGAGATAGTTGCGTTGTGCACGACAAGATGAAGAAACTCGTAAACAAGCTTGCTTCGTTTTGCAATGCTTTGAAACAAATTCGTTAAACGGTAAAATAACAAAATATATCGGCATTACTGATGAGGCAATGTTTCACTAGTTCACCAACCAAGGGTACGAAACCTTTTTGCTATGTTTACGATCTAACATTGTTAGACTGTCAATTGAACTTTTAAAAGGGTTTATCGTTGACATGTGTGGTTATTTCTTTAAATCTTATCAAATTAGAAGTTCGTGAAAAGTTAAAGGCAAAGCCCAAATTTGTGTCTGGCTTTAAGAGTACAGGACATAATCACACTTGGCTTTGCTAGATTCTTTTGAATTGAGATGGAATCGACAAAGCTGACTTATTTTTGTCACCTATCTAGTTTGGTTTCTTCCAACATGTAACGGAATCAAATCTCCAAGTGTTGAGAGAAATATTCAGGGGTAATAAGAGGGATACATGGTTTACCCTATATGGTTTTGAGTGTCTTTCTGTGTTATACTTCTTTATTTTTAAATTAATGGATGATGAGAATAATTCATCAGAAAATTGAACCATGAAAAGAACCCTTAACCCTCCACTATTAAATACAAATGCTGGTGAAAAATGTCAAATAGCTTGATAATAAAACAACAGGAAAATCGTTTTTGTTAGTTTCTTTTAGGTACGATCAGAATAACGTGCAAATCTAACATAGAAAAATACTACTTGAGAAAAAATAAAGGAAAAAAAAAACTACAAGTAGATGTATAACAAGCTATCAGAATAATAATCATAAACTGTATAGAGCATGACAATCAAACTGTGTTAAATCACGAGGACTACAGGAATACGCTTTTTATATTCAAGGACACCGCATTCGGAAATTAGTGTATGAACACTGCTAGAGGAAATACCATCCGTATTGGACATGCTTTTTGCTGCATTTGTCCGATGATATCACATTTTGCTAGAGGATCAGACAATGACAATCTATTAAGAATGAAGAAACATTCATGTCACATAATCAGTCCAACACAATAACCTTACATGGTCTCAATTCATCACATTCCTGGCAGCACAATCTTGGACTTTATAGTAATGGCATAACTCATTCATTCCTCAGGCACAATCTCGGATAAACTTAATTTTCCAAAATGACCGGAAAACTGTGGAAAGAAAAGGGAAGAAGTTCATACAAATTCAGATATGGGTTCTCACCCTAGAATCAAAGAATTGCTCTTTGGCTATGTCATTACTTTTATTCATCTTAGTTCAGCAAACTGGCATACTCTAATACAGACTTATGGTAGACAACGGGAACAAAACATGGATTCCCAACTAGCTCAACATACTCAGGAAAATGGCATCGACTGTGAATCCCCAACTAGAAATGAAAACTGAATGACCTACATAATAACAAAAACATGGAGTTACAGGCCGTGGGATTCAGCTTACTAAGTACCATATTTCCCATCATTTCTATCTCCTTTTTTGTGTACTCTTCCGGGGTAGGGTTGTAGCTGCACTGTCAACTACATGTTCTACATATTTGTGCCCCTTACAGCAAGATTTTAGTATCCCAGACCGTCATCAGCTGTAGGGTTATCATAACTTTCGTATTCAAAGTCTTCACCAAGATTTTCCATAGTCTTTCCAAAAACAAATGATTTTGTCCCCATCGTTGTGAAAGGCATTAAACCGAAAGCTCGAGCTGTCTTAATTTCTCTCGCAACCTTTCTCTGGGCCTTGGCGCTAATTTTAGTCTACACAAGGTGCAGGAGAACACAACTTATTACAATGAAGGTTCAACAAAGTTCAACTCACTGCACATGCACTCATTCTTATGCACTCATTCTTACCTTGCTTCTTTTGATAATAACTCCAGCTTCAGTTATGAAATTTGCAAGGAATCTCACATTCTGCACAAAATAGTGCATTTAATGTAAGAACACAGTTCAAAGCATTGGAAATAAAAGAATACAGAAATGAACTTGAAATTTTAAAGGCACTTTCAAAGGCGTTATAAATACAATCACTAGTAAAAGCAGCAAAACAAGATTTGGGGTTCAATGGATGCTCAGGGCGTAAAAGGGAGATCTAAAACTGATATTCCACAAATGTGTGGTAGCATGAGAGTAACAGTAATTTCAACAGAAACTTCTGAAGCCTTTTATACCTGCCATCTACTTTCCAAATTTAAAGTTGTCTAACAATCAACTTAGTTGCAATTTAATGATGTGGTGAAGAAAATTGAACATACTTCGAACATGTAAGGCAATCTGGGGCAAGGCAATCAAGTAGAATAAACCCAACCAATAGGCCAGTATTATCAAAAACTATAATCACTAAACTTCTACTCTACAATCTGGGCTTAATCAAGACTCACCCTCCCTTGCACTATTACAAGTCTCAATTGTTATTCAAGGGACTATGGGATCAGGGCATCAACAATAAAACCAATTGCTTAGAATCGGCCTCACATATATAGCAACTGGAATACTACGTATCTAATTGTAGAGATATAGTCTTTATGCATTCCTTCCAATTTAATGTATTCAGAAACTGACAGGTATGCATACCCGGAAATCAGCTTTTCGAAGAACTTCCTTTGTAGTTACTTCAAAATCAATCTTTCTGGGAGGTTTATGAACTCCAGGCCTAGTAAGATCAAGATCCTGCAGACAGCCACATCTTAAATGAAACAGACATGTATAAAGAGTACATCAAAAACATGTGGTTCAGTGGTCAAGTAGGACAGGCTAAATTGTGTGCATTTGCCACACACCAAACAAGAAGTTCAGAATCAGGATATAACACTGGAGACCAATACTAGTAACAACAACGATGCAATAACAGAACTGCAAACAGTGTCAACGAAGACGTAAGTTGCTCCTTTACATACTTTGACATCATAAGTCCCTCCCAGTTGATATCTCATATCTGGTCTGAAGGTATAACCATCTGTATCAACTTCCTCGATATCATATTGAATGTCCGTGGCTGCTCTCTTTAATTTTCCATCCATTCCATCTGACAATGTGTTAAAACTTTCATCTAAGCTATCGAGTACATGGGAACCACTTCCATTTCCTCCAGGCAGATTTGAAGCATATCCATCACGGGTCGTCTTTCCGAGCCTCTCAAGTTTAGCCAAAAAGGCATCTGTTTTGGAATTTCCCTCAAGAGTTTTACTGAAAATCCTCGCCTCAAAATCAGCAGCAGATTCAGAGGAATTAGAGTTCTGCTTATCATCCATTCTACCACCTGAGGCCAAAAATATGATATAGCATGATCAGGCTTGAAGCATTTGAGCTTTTATTTTTATGTACATTAAGTGATAACAGCAAAAAAATTAAAAAAGCTATTTTGTAAGTTAAGCAAACCAAACGCCAAGTTTAACCTCCAAAGAAACCCAACCCCAAAACCTAAGTCTCTACAATTCCACAAAGATTCAAGCAAAGTGCCAATATTATCAATCATCCATACTTCATGGACATTGGAACCAACAGCATGGAGTTATGCCGAAAAATACCTGGGGGTACATATGTGGAAAGAGTTCTCACACTGTGCGGCTGATAAAACCGGCGTGATACACCATCATTGAGAGATCGCAGAGCAAATCGAAGAACCTTCATTTCTGCCACAAAACAAAGTTGGGGAGGGTGTGCAACTTGGTAATGGAGCTCAATAAAGCATCAACAACTCAACCTTAATACATCATTGTAAGACAACATATCAACAACGATAATTTGAAATCTCAACAGCTCCTCTTTTCATGCAAAATCGGAAGAAGCCTATTATATATGCGAACAGGGGAAACTAAATCCAGCAGCAAAAGCGAGTAGTAAAAGAAAAGAACCTTTTTTTTTTTTTTTTTACTTCTGAACCAAAAATCTAAAGTTCTTACTCCCTAAATGCTCAATACTAAACCCCAAAATGTTTTCTTAAACAAATAACCAAGCGAAATGAATGAAGAAACCAAAGCATTCGGAAATACCCGGTAAGCTAAAACAGAAGCAAAACAAGCTCAGATTCAAAATTAAGAAGTAAAAGTTGAAAATTCACAGACCCAACTCATAAAGATCAAAACTTTAAACCGAAAAGATACCTGGAGAGACTGAACAGCACGAAAGAGTTACAGAGGCAGAGATGGGGGGAAGAGAGAGAGAGAGAGAGAGAGAGAGAGAGAGAGAGGGTATTGTATTCTTAGGGCTTCACAGAGCCGATGGGTTGAGAAATTGGGCCTAACAATCAAGAAATCAATTACTGGGCTTGAAAAATTGGGCCTCAACAAGAAAGAAAGATACTAACCAATTTTTTTTTTTTTCTTTGATGCATTTGTTCTTCTACAATAAAGGCAAATGTCCACATAAATCTTTATTGATAGATGCACAGCGATGACGAAGTGAAAGAAATAGTTTTCGTTTTGGTCTCCTGGGATTGTACTACTTCTTCTCTAGTGGATTGTCCATTTTATGTTGCTATCTATCGGTTAGGATAAATATTCTGTCTCTGATTATTCAATACATCACGTAAGATTTTGATTCTCTCCATCCATCTGTTGTCAGTTGGGTTTCATGTTGGATGTTTAGACTTTTATATGTTATAGTATTATAAACATCTATAGGTTATTTATCATGATTTACGTCTTGCGGAGACATACATATCCAATAATTGGTATTTACGTGAGGGGCACAAGTTAGAGGGCATATGTGTAGTTTAAGTGTCGAAGTAACATTAATATTTAATAGGAAAATATGTATGGATTAGATGTAGTTGTTGGTGAAAGAGCGTATTAGAAAATGATGTTTTACATCACAAATTTAAGCCTAGTAAAATCTCTGAAATTTTATGCCTACACAAATTATCTTCTAATTTACGTTTTTTTTTTCTAATAGAAGCATTTAACCCTACTTTTGTAATTTTAATTGTTCATGGTTTGAAGCACCTTTTAAATGAGGATCTTATTGTTCCACTCATTTTCTTTCTGTCGGCCCCTCTGAAGTGCGTCATTTCTAGTACTGCTTACTAAATTATAAAATTGGATGACCTCTTTCGATTCAAAAACGAATGTGCAAAAAACAAGCATGTTTGCTCCAAAAATTGGGTGAACCTAAGAACACTCATATCATATGCACTATGCTATGGCACATCTATGCACATAGCTAAGGAAAAAGCAACAATGTTAGCAAACCTAAAGATCCCTATCAAAATTAAGAGATAACATGCAGTGGTGATAATGAGTGGGAGGTTGAATATGTTCATGAAGAATATCGCATAATTTGGAAATCCATCGTATATTTAAGAGCTCTCTCTCTCTCTCTTTGTGAAGATTAGAGTTCGGTCCCCCCCACTGACCCATTAAGATCTTCCATTATCTTCCCCATTTTGCTCTTTACAGTCACCGTTCAACTCCTTTTTACAAGGACAACTTCAACAATGGTGTCAAATCACGATCAAACACTTCTTATCGTTCAAGTTTGGGGTTCCTGTAATGGCATAACACAGTAGATTTGCTTGCTTATTAATGGCCAGTGAGTTATTCACTTTGTTTGGAAATGGAGTTTGGACAATCCCAGTTTCCCCACATTCCATGAATGTCTCCCTAACTTCATAATCTGCATCACCAAGGGAGATGAACCAGGTGTCTGAAGCTTTGAATATAAACCAAACTAGTTTCATGATCTGATTGAAATAACTTTATCATTTGGTTGGGAACCAAGAGGACACTAGTATTTTGTCCATCAGGAGCTTATGTGACACGTCTCACGGTCAATTTTTGCTTAACTCTTTAAACGGGATGAAATCTGTTGTCCTCAAAAACTTTATTCCAACACTATCCATGTGTTGATTGGCTGAGAAGGAATAAAAAATAATTATCTTAATCTTTCTTTCATTTTTTATTCATTCTGAACCAATTAACAAATGAAAAGAGGGTTGAATGAGGGTTTTTGTCTTTTTGGGACAGCGGATTTCGTCCCCTCTTTAAACCTAGCTTCCCCAAAATCCCAAATAATGAAGATGGGAGATTAATAGTTTATAATATAAAAGATTAGAACATTATGTTTTGGTGGGTCTATGATACTCGTTCAAGGGTTTTTGCTTCAAAGTCCGCTTCATCGAGATTAAAATCAAGGATGATGCACATGCTTTGTTCCCTTGAATGCTATCAAGGAAGATTTTGTGAAGAAGCGGTACTAATTGATTTACATTGGTTGACTTTGTGAGTTTTGGTTCGCTCGCTTTAGTAATTGAACGTAACCAAAAACAAACATTTCAATTTAGTTCTTATATTGCTTATTAGAAAGTGATAGATAAAGGAATATTAACTACTTTTATAATTTTTTTTTTTAAATAAGGTTGAAATTCAATCGAACTGAGAAGCTCAACCCCATGACGATATATATCATTTATGAAATATTATGAATTGGTGATCGATCAGCATAGCTTTTGATCTAGGGTGCACGCAATTGTAATATGTGAGGCAAAAAGCCTTTGAAGTAATGAGTAGTCACTACGAATAAATAAATTAAGCTCAAATCAGATCATGGTGATTAAGGAAGTTTTAAGAGCAAACTCATGAAATTGACAAACATTTATACTTCAACCGATTGTTATATTAGCACACGTTAATATCTAAAATGATTAATGGTGTAAAACACACACAAATCTTGTTAAAATTTTAATTCTCTCTTCAAGATCGGTTTTGACTTTTGAGTTGATGAGAGGATGGAAGAGAGGTGAGTTGAAGACCATATCCACAAGATTCCAGTGACATGTTCCTATGCGATTGATGTTTTATCAGGTGAAGATTGTAAATGTTCCTTTAGTTTTATATCTGACAGTATAGATGAAGAATGTCGGATTATGACATTATACCATACTTGTGTATTTAGGTGATTAAAGACTCAATTATTTGATCTGGCCCGTTACAGACTCTTTTACGCTCCTTTCATTGTTTAGACTCATTAGCTTGTCTATAAGTTCGTTCTTTCTAATGAAAATAAGCATACAAGCTAATGAGTCTAAACAATGAAAGGAACGTAAAAGAGTCGAGTTTGCACAGAGGGGCGAATGTAGCCTAAAAACCTATTTGTGCTTGCAATATTCGAGTGGAAGCAACTAACTGCTCTTTTTGAAAGGCTAAATTTATCTATACTATATTTAAGATAACATGGCCTGCTAACCAATATTCATCTACCAGTATAGCTTTGTTTACGATATATTAATATATCATAGAATTTTCCTGCTCACCATACCTGAATTCTTCTACAGAAAAAAAAAAAAGATGCAAATAAGTCATTTATTTTAGTTTATATCTAATATACACAAAGAGTGAACACCCGACTAGTTTAATTTAAATGATGAGATTCTAGATAAATCGAATCTAATAAATGCGGCGCACAAGATCACTTTTCATAACTTCAAACAAAATTATGTTTGCAATATTCCATGATCAAATATTTTCTTGTTTTATTTCACTTCTCATTATATTTTGAAGTATTTGAATGTTTGATTATCATCTCAGCTCAAAAGTTTTCGGATTAGACATATCAAAAGAGAAGCCGACTTCTTTATTAGTGCCATTGCTAATACAAGGCATAACTCTACTGCTAATATATGCTTGGAGGAATTCCCTCCCACTATCAGCTTGTAATGCTCATTTCTCTGATTGTCTAGTTACAGAGTGTGAAAGAGATTGTTGTTTATAATATGTTTAATTCTAATAGTTTTTTTTTTCATTTTTATATATTTCTTTCGTAAAAAGTTAGAACTAATCATCTGAGATTTTGTGGTTACTTAAGCATAAAGCTTTAGCACCTGGCAGCATTTTGCTCTTGATAAATCCACCTGGCTGGACACTGGTGGGTTGCAGCCTTCTTGAGTACATGTCCATTATTGAATAAAGTATCAAACACACTTAGAATGATGCCATGATCCTTGTGATTCCAATTAATAATTTGATTTGAGTGCAGACCTCTGACTTTTATTTTAAAGGAATAGTCAACATCATCACTTTTGCAACCCCAACCTATTTCTTTAAATCCCTTCTTTGAAAAACAAACCTCCCCAGATGACCAGACCAATCCGTTTCCTTTTCTCTTGTGTTGGGGAATTCAAGTTTTCTAATTTGCATCATTAAAGAATTTATATAGTAATAGACTTAGGAAATTTTGGCAAAAAGAGGAAACGACCCAAAATAGTTGGTTGGCAGGTTTGGCTGGTTTGAAAAAGAAGACAGTAGCAATAGTAGAAAGAAGCAAATGGAACTGGAAGTGGAACAATTGCAGGTATTCCAAATCAAGCAAAAGCCACTTTTTACATAGAAAGTGAGATTCATAACCAATCCTATGCACAAAAAGTATATGCTGTCAAATGAGAAATCTCACCTCTCAATCTCAGTGACATTGAAACACGCTTTCTCTATTATTATCACCAGTCACCACCAACTGAAAAAGCCACTAAAATTGCATCCAAATCCCAACTTGCGCATGCCCTTAGGCTTCACCTAAAGAGAAAGGCCAGTGAAAGTTGCCTATGTGCGATTCTTGACCGTTGATCCATGTGAATTTCATTATATATCATTTATGTTTATTTTTTGTTCAATAATATGAAGTATTTTATTTTCATTTTTTTGAGAATGATATAAATTATAAAGTACTTCTAGATCATATCAGTTAAACGTATTTTTCATTCATATATAACATTTTTGTTGACTGTGTTAAACTCTTTTTAGTTAATTAATCTCTAAGCATACAAAGTCTTGGAGTTGTCCAAGAGCCAAAAAATGACGAAAAAGCAAGTTAAGATTAGACTTTGAGAAAGTCGGTATGGTATTTAGTTAAGAATTTGGCACTGTAAATGTGTGATAACGAATCTTACAAAAACAAAACTGCGAACAAGAGACGTGCAATAATCTTTTATTAGCTTATCAAATGTCTCTTTGAGGCAATCAAGTTATGATTTTCGTCAAGAACAAGCAAAAACATTATCGGTGTCAAGGATTTTATTCCATGTCTTCTTCAATGAAAAAGAACCTTCAATCCATTCCAAAGTGCTAATAATATTTTCTTTCCAATCTTCTCAGTCAATTATCTTTTCAAATTAAACCCTAAACCCTCTACCATCTTCATATTCAATCAATATAGTCTTTGTTTATTTTTTATCCCAACCCTGCCCACTCCACCCTATCATGCTCATCTCATGATGCTGGATCCTTCACAGTGTTAGTCATTTTAGATAACCAAAAGACTAGACACCTTATATGCAATCAACATAGCCTCATAATTAGAGAGTTGTTTGTCTACAAATAAAAACAGACTAACCATAAATAGTTTAGCGATCATCAACTAAATATAGAACAAGTAATAAATAAATAAAATTATTAACATTCCTGTTAACCGAAAAAAAAAAATATCTAGAACAAGTGTGCAAATCTTACGAATCCTTTCACTCAAAAAAAAAAAAATCTTACGAATCCTTTTGGGAGGTGAACACACTTGGAATTAATGTTAAGGGTTTGCAACTCGATTCATGTAAGTCCAAAGAAGCTGTCACGAGCAGAGCGCTTTTTGTGTGGTGGGGTGAGTCGGGCGACTCTTTAGGCAGTGAAGGGTTAATAGCTAATAGACGAAAGTGATGGTGATGTGTGGGGGAAGAGCCATCGGATCCATTAACATCAACTCCAACATTATAGGAGAGAGAAGTAATGAAAGAAAATGGAAAAGAAAATGGTGGGTGATATTCATTCGTTCATATATGAATAAAGATGTTGATAGCGATTATTGTTCACATGAAGGGTTTATGTCCTTGAGTAATTTCAGTTTGCTTCTAGGGTAGGTTTATGTCCTGGAAATATGACATTGCTAAAACTTTTAGGATAGAATCAGCTTGTGGGGCCATCAATCTTCCATGGTTGTTAATATTAAGAGAGCGATCATGATATTTTAATTTGAAGATAATAACAATAATACTTTAATTTTTTTCATTTTTTTTAAAGAATGGCTGGTACAGCGCAGCTGGTATTAAGTTTTGATTAATGAAACTGTTTAATATAAGGGAGCACATTGAGCTTAAACCTCTTATTATAATAAACACTTAGAAAACATCCGAAATAATATCAAGAGTCTCTACAAAATACATGTATTCTAACAAGCACCAATTAGTAAAAAGTGTACTAAGGGCTACTCAATTTGCTTTGATAGAGCGGTGACATACCAGAAAGATAATTCGATTACAACGAAGCATAATTACCAAAATAACAGTTTTTCCACTATGTTGCCACTGGAAAATAAATCTGACGACACTTAGTTTCATCCTGCTAATAGAAGGCTGCGACCATTTGACAATGGAACGCCGCTTCACTAGGCCAGACAAGGCACTAATAGTGCATACACACGTATTTAGCCCGACTAACCCTACAAAATACTTGCAGGGACTTATTACACTCCAAAGACGTGACAACACTAATTAACAAAAATAAATAAAACTAAAAATAGAAAATAAAAAGCCAAACCAGGCAGGGCCCAAGCCCAAGCCTCTGCCAAGGAATCAGGAAGATCAACCACTAGCCAAGCCTGGCCACCACCGAATGATCGCATACTAAGCCGCACAACCACGTCTGCTGGACTGCCGGCACCATCACACCACCATCCCTGTCACGCCATTTATCAACGCCATCAATCCCAATCCACCGGCTCCCCATTCCGAATCCATTAAATCCATACCAGATCGAGTCGCTCTGATCCAATTGGAGTTCAAATAACTTCTCTTGCAAGATGACAAAGTTTACAACTCTCAAAGTAATACCTCAACTATGCAATTGGTCTGATGCTTTAGTACCTCAATCAACCTTTAAATATGATGATATTCCCCATTTTTCATAGATTTATTTTATCACAACAAATATAAGAGGAAAACGGTAGATTTGAAGTTATATAAACCACCAACACAATTGGCGATATTTGATGGGAGGTGTCAAAGTGGTGAACAAACCAAAACAGTTGAAATATTATTTCAATCCTTTATAAACTTGAAGCATTTAGTTGACGCGTTATATAGTTCAAATGCTATTGCCATCATTTATAAACACGAGTTCCTAAAATTTCTTTTATCAATTTTGAGTTGGAAAATGTCATCTATTATGCAATTCAACTAGCAGTATAATATTGACCAGCCCTTGAGGGGTTGTCAGAAAGAGCCATTACTTAGAGTATACATCTAACCATACCCTTAAAGGGAGTACACTGCACAACACACCCCTAACAAACCCACTTATTATTATTTTTTACCAGATGAATAGTCAACTAAATAGAAGTTTAGGAAAATTACACATGACAACCCCCTCGTAGAAGTTGTTCAGATACAGTCATTACCTAAGAAATTCAACATTTTAAAGCTAAAAATGAAGCATGTCCAGAAAATTCCCTCTACTACATATGAAGAAATAAAATAGCATAGACATTGTAGGTGCCCTTGGCGACATTCCTTAACCCTGAGTTGAGCTTGGTGTCATCTCTAACAATTAATATAGGGTTAAATACTGTTTACTCCTTGTATTTTTGCTCGAAAAACACATCAGTCCCTGACCTTCTAATTTCACACGTTTAGTCCTTGTACTTCAAAAATTCAGACAAATAGGTCCTTGCCGTCTAAAAGTCACGGCGAAATGTCTATTATGCCCTCAGTTCTTTTTTTTTAATTAATTACTTTTTTTTTTGGAAAAGGATTTTTTTTCCCTTTCTTTCTTTCTGTTTTTTTTATTTTTTTATGTTTTTCTTTCTTTCTTTCTTTCTTTCTATTTGAAAAAAAAAAGAATAAATAAAATAAAGAAAAAAAAATTAAAAAAAGAGAGAAATGAATAAATTTATTATAAAAAAAAGAACTGAGGGCATAATAGACATTTCACCGCGACATTTAGATGACAATGACCTATTGGTCTGAAATTTTGAAGTACTGGGACTAAACGTGTGAAATTAGAAGGTCAGGGACTGAAGTGTTTTATGGTCAAAAGCTCAAGGACTAAACAGTATTTAACCCATTAATATAGTAGCACCACCAACATCCTCCTCCATCCAATAAGCTTCGACAATTTGAGCCCAAACATTATTGAATGGGAAGCCCAAGAGCACAATCCAGCCCATTATCTCAAGGGAAACCTTAACCCAAAGGACCAGCCTGTCACCACCACTATAACCCAACCACCAGGGCATCACGCCTGTCAAGCACCCATCAAGCACATCATCACTGGCGAGTGACTCCGGCCAAATATGTCCATTATGCAGTTGATATATAAGCAATCCCACGACTTGTCAGTTGTAACTCTGGCCACCCTTCACTGTCACCTGGTACGCGTAGGGGCCAACTAGACTAGAGGCCGACCATCGACCCCATGATATCTCGATTTGGTTCCCCAGTCCTGCAAAATGAATGGCCATGCAGAGCACCACCACTGAGGGAACCCAACGAAACCATCTCACCAAACTGGAGCAAATAACCATCAACAAAAAACATAACATCTCCTCCTCTAGTGAAATTGGGCCGAGGAAAAGTAGGCTGAAACCCAAAAATGTCTCCATTAAGGAGCGTGTATAGGTGAACGGGGTCGGCGCTCCCAAACCCTAACAGAGTGCTAGGTAGTTTCTCCATGGAGAGTTAACACACCCACATTTTTAGATTAAGCCCGGACAAAGGAATTTAGAAGTCCCGAAGAGGCCTAAGTTTCTTTGCAACCTATTCTCTGAAAAAAAAAATAGCCATATCCCCCTCTAATAAAGAAAGAAGAATGTCAAAAATTTAAATAAAAGATAAAACCAGAACAACCAAGGCCAACTATCAACGGTAAAACAACCATCCCTAATAGAGGCGCAAAAAGCCCAACTAAGGCAAGCCCTAGGTGGGAAGTGACCCTCTTCCACAATTCAGCCGCCATCACTATAGCCGCCACTACACCTCCCATCAGAACTAGAAGAAAAATTCGACAACCCCACACACCAGGAGTAGCGTTGATGTACACCACCGCCACTTTATCGGGGACAATAGAGATACAACACACACACACACCCCTCCAAAACGTGACTGAGAAGATCTACCTGCTCAAATCTGTCAAGAAAAGACGAAAGTAAGCCTGGAGAATCAATTAAAGCCGAGCAGATCCCCACATTGGAATACCAGTAAACCCCACCCAGTCTAAAGCCTTAACGTTGGCTATCCGATATGCCCAAAACAAACCAGATCCATGAATCCCCACCTAAAGCCTTCATGTCCGACATCCTAAATTCAAAGTCATAGAGCAAGTAGCACCCCTGGCTAATCACCACCATCAAACAGTGGTGTAAAGGTCTCATCATGTGCGTCCTCGAGCCACTAAAGTCCGATCGACCCTAACCAGTCAACCATGTATGTGCCATTCTGATACAAGCTCCATCTATCAAAACCATCGCCCCAATCTTTATAGCCAAGCTAGCCACCCAAACCATTTGCCCCCGATGAGGACACCATAGCCCCTCCAAAACAGAGGAGGCGAGAAAATCAACCACTAAGAAATGAGATCTCCATAGTCAAACTGAGAAGGTTCGAATTGCGTCAATCCTATCTAAACGACGCAATAAAACCCTAGCAGAGCACTAGATTACTAGGTCAGATCAAGCTAAATATAAAACATTGCATGGTTCTTTGTAATACCCAAACATCCTAGGGTAAATGTCTTTTATGCATAGTAATTTGGATGTACCTAATTTCTATGATGAAGTGACATGTATTATTAAGTAACGGTTAAAAGTATAACAAAACGAATGGATAACCCAAAAAGTTAACCGGTGAGAGCACACATGCACATGCTTCTTGTAGATTTGGAAATCTATAGAATTGGACTTTTCGAAAATGGTATGTTATTAACATATTTGAATGAGGATATTATGAAGGAAAACACAAGCAAAAGACCAGGTTAGAGAGTACAAGGGAAAATTAGGGTTTGTTGAATGAAAAGACATCCCAGAGAAAAACAAAAACGCATGTCAAATCAGATACCTTTTCTTCCCAATCTCAAGATCACATATCTCTTCCTTCAGCTCGACCCCTCACAAGCACTATTTGGTTTTTGGCTGTGTTTCCTTTGGAGTTATATCATTATTCATGGTTCCGCTCACAATGAGTTCAGGTTTGAACCAGTCCCCTACCAATCAATCTACCATATATATGGGTTCTGAGCTTATGTTTGATAACTGGTTTAGGGTTTAGAGCAGATAACTGAAAAGCTGAAAAGAGAATACCGAAGGAACCCTAGCTATGCCCGTGCCTCGTGATAGCAGGGTCCAAGATATGACTCCAAGTTCTGTACCAAGTGGGTCGAGTGGGGTTCTAATCTTGGGTCACCTCCCTCAAGATCTCATATATATATATATATAACTTTACTCAGGTGTAGGTATCGGCACCTAAGAAAAAAAGTACGGATTTTCAGTTTTTATCGACTTTTCGATCATATTTTCACATCTTAACCGTTCCGTTTTTATGTCCTAATGTATAGATCACCTCTGCAAAATTTCATCCAAATTGGTGATCGTTAAGGCATCCAAAACTGTAATTTACACGAACGAACCGAATCTGTCAAACCGGAACCGTTTGTGTACATTATTGTAAATTGCAATTTTAGATGCCTTAAAGTTCACCAATTGGCTGAACTTTTACAAAGGTGATCTATACATTAGGACCTAAAAACTGAATTATTAAGATATGAAAATATGATCGAAAAGTGGGTCAAAACCTAAAATCCGTACCTAAGAAAAACTACGGACGTTCGCAGTGGAGAAACGCTGTATATATATATATATATATATATATATATATATATATATAATAATGCCTCATGTTTTTCTTGATGCGATTATGGTGTGTCCATGTTTATCTTAATCGTGTTAGTATAATGCAAGTTAAAGTTTTTTTTTCCCCTTCAGAACCATTATCCATTTATCAACACTTTGTGATTGACGTACGTCATTAAGAGATAAGTATGATTTACCCAGTCATAATGAAAAGTCACATAATTTAGTTATACGTCAACTTAGAACGTGTGGCTTCAGAGAAAATCAAATGCAACAACGTATATAAATCAAGCCTCATGTAACAAAAGATAAGTGATAAAATAGGGTGGTAAAAGGTTTCGAGCTCGTAACTTCGTATGCATGTATCTGGTACCGTCCAGTTTGCTTCCAATCAAGGGACTGCAAAAATGTTGCTAACGGCGAAATTCATTTTGGAACAAAAGTATGCATGCATGTGGGACCGGGGCTAGTTTGCTTCCGACCAAGGGAATGCAACAATGTTGCTAATGGCGAAATTCATTTTGAGCGAAAGTGATGCTTGATTAACTTCTGTTGTATTGGATTCAGGTCTATAAACATCGACATTTATGTCTGGTATTAAATTATGTGGCCCTATTACATAGAAAAATGAGGGTTGAGACTTCGAATTCATAAGTTTCTAGAACATAATTCTAACCTATTAAAAAAAAAGTAATTCAAACTATAGTATCAACCGATATATACGAAGAATAATTATTCTATGGTTCCGAAGTACCACGTGACATTATCAAGTGGTAGTCCAAGCCAATAGTGTCACTCGAATTTGGTGGGGATTGCAATGAGTGAAATAAAATTAAATTAAGAAACCAATTAGAAATAAATACAAATCATATGAGCGGATGAGCCAATGACATCAACGCATCACCATGTGTACCATGGTCCAGGAACATTTAATAATTTTCGTATGCAAGAAAAAAGAGGAAAATGGTGAATTTTTTTTTGCCTTATCATGTTTGAGTTGTATTGTGCAACATTAATTCAATATTGTTAAGAATAACAATCGATTGAAAAGAAATACTCACTTATTTTTTTCTCGAAATAAGTTGTTATGGTTCCGCCTTAATGCTGACCTAACTTTCAATGATTGTTACGATGATAAATCCTCTAGATTCACCTCTTAATTCAAAGACTTTTTCGCCTAAATTACGGTCACGTTATTGACACGAGCGTACCAAAATTGAGATTAGCCAAAATTAAAACGTAATCATCTATTCGAAACCATTCTCTACCTTGTAATAAAAACATAAAGCTCTCGCTTTCGAAGGACCTCATAGGCTCTAATTCTATCTCTCTTTTCTCCAAAGTTACGACAGCGACGGCTGTGACACCTCCCCCACCCTGTTCGTCCATTTCTATTCCAAAAACAACAAAACTCAAAGTAAATATTAGCTATCAGAAAGAAGAAGAAGAAGAAAGGGGAAGAAAGAGAGAATCTATGCCTATGCTCTCTTTCACAATGTGTTGGTGTTATATCCCGGACCCCTTCCCCGTCCCCACCACCGCTCGATACCATACTTGATATAGCTCACACTTGCCACTGCAACGAACTCCTGTTTCTACAGCCGCAGCATTCAGCTAACAACATTACAACAACAACAACAAAATCTCTCTCTCTCTCTCTTCTTCCTGTCCAACTCCCCCGCTCGAATAGTTTATTCTCAAAAAGTTTCTGATTATATATATATACACTCGCCTATATTTTATTTGTGGGTTTTGCTCAGAGGTCAGAGTCCTTCTAAATCTCGACGCAAAGACTCGTTCTTTATATAGAAAGACACTTCCTTTCTTTTTTGGGTATTATTTATTTATTTATATATATATATAAGTCGCTAGCCGGCGATGCCGACGCCGGTAAGCGCAGCCAGGCAATGTTTGACGGAGGAGGCGGCGCGTGCGCTGGACGACGCAGTGGCCGTGGCGCGTAAGAGGAGCCACGCGCAGACGACGTCGCTTCATGCCGTGTCGGCTCTGCTGTCCCTGCCGTCGTCTGGTCTCCGCGACGCCTGCTCACGCGCCAGGAGCGGCGCGTACCCGTACTCGCCGAGGCTCCAGTTCCGGGCGCTGGAGCTGTCCGTCGGGGTGTCGCTGGACCGGCTGCCGTCGTCGGCGAAGGCGCAGGAGGAGCCGCCGGTGTCGAACTCGCTGATGGCGGCGATCAAGCGGTCGCAGGCGAACCAGAGACGGCACCCGGAGAGCTTCCACCTGCACCAGATCCACAGCCAGCAGCAAACGGCGTCGCTTCTGAAGGTCGAGCTCAAGCACTTCATGCTGTCCATTCTCGACGACCCGAGTGTGAGTCGGGTCTTCGGGGAGGCCGGGTTTCGGAGCTGTGACATAAAGCTGGCGATTGTTCACCCACCGGTGATGCCGCAATCCAATCGGTTCCCTCGGGCTCTGTGCCCGCCCATTTTCCTATGCAACCTAACGGACTCGGACCCCGCCGCCCGTCGGAGATTCCCTTTCCCGTTCTCGGGATTCGAGGAAAAGGACGAGAATAGCAAGAGAATCGGGGACGTGTTAGTTAGAAAGAGCGGGAAAAATCCGTTACTGATCGGCGTTTCCGCCGTTGAAGCTCTCAAAAGCTTCATTGAAGCTGTACAGAAAGGCAGAGCCTCCCTTCTGCCTCCTGAGGTAAGTAGCTTTAGTGTAGTTAGTATCGAAAAGGAGATATCGGAGTTTGTGGTTGAGGGTGGGAGTGAAGAGAAGATGGGGTTCAAGTTGAAGGAGGTGGGTCATTTGGCTCAGCAATGTTCTGGAGATGGAGCTGGTGTGATAGTCAACTTTGGGGAAATGAAGGCTTTGGTTGATGAGGGGGTGTTGAGTGATGCTTTGAGCTTTGTGGTGGTTCAGTTGAAGGGGTTGCTGGAGATTCATAGTGGGAAGTTGTGGTTGATCGGCGCGGCGGGGAGTTACGACATGTATATGAAGCTTTTGGCTCGGTTTCCGGCTATTGAGAAGGATTGGGACCTTCATCTCCTCCCCATTAGCTCTTCTAAAGCTTCAGTCGATGGAGTCTACTCTAAATCAAGGTGCTGGTTCAACTCTAGTTTTGGTTTTGTGCTCCTTTTTTTTTTTTTTTTTTTTTTTGAGTTTAAGTTGTTATTGTTATGTGTATAATGTGGGAAAATTTGAGTGTTTGTTTAGAAAAGACGAGTATTTTGCTTGATTTCCTCACTCTGGTTTTTAGGTTGTAAAACCCTTTTTGGCCTTTTAGACCCCAGAGAAATCAAATAAAAACTTTTCTGTCGAATAGATTACTAGTACTTGTAGTGCTTTTTGTTTTGTCATCTACTTGTTGGTGCATTATATTACACTATCAATGATTCTGTACTATAATGTCACTGTTGTTTTCATTTATTTTATGAAATATAATATTTTACCAGTACATCAGAGACGTACATTCTTCTGAGTGACATAAGTCTAGCCTCAGGTTTTAGCTGAAAAGCTCTTTTCATGTGATATAAGATGGACAATTGAGCAAGATTCTGCTATGAGAAATGTTTTCCGGTGGGAGTCAAGAATTTTTCATTTTTTAACCATGTTCAAGATCAGTAATTGTTATCCCCTCAAGTTTGAGATAAAAGGTCCATTTCATGTTACAGAAGATTGATAATTATGCAACATTTTGTTATGAGAAACGTGTGTTCCGGTAGTCATCAAGAATTTTGCACTTAACCATTTTCAGAGTCAGTATTGTTATCGCCTCAAGCTTGAAATGAAAAGATCATTTCATGCTATATAAGATTGATGGTTGTGCCAGATTTTGCTATGTGAAATGTGCTTTCCAGTGGTCATCAATAATTTTCCATTTTCTGACTATAATCAGGGTCAGTAATATTATTGCCTCGAGTTTGAGATGAAGAGCTTGTTCATGTGATATATAAGATTGAACGTTATGCAAGAGTTTTCTATGAGAAACATTTTCCAGTGGTCATCCAGAATTTTGTATTTTTTTTTAATCATGTTCAAAATCAATGATCACTTTTTTAGTTAATAAAAATGTCAGTCTTATATTCTAGAGAACAGAGCATTATTGAACAAGTAAACTACATATGCAAGTCAAGTTTCAGTGGGAAAATTTTTTGTCGGAACTTTTATCCTGCTTGAAGTTTCATGATGATAAATTACTGTGGATAGCTCTTTCTTAGCCAAATTTGCAGAGCTGGTTTTATTGAGCTCAAAGTGTGTGTTTCTATCATGCCTTTCAGTCATTTGTTGGTACTTTTTTAACTTTTTCCAACTATTGTGTACGGCAACTTCACTTGATTGTAATGTTTTTGGGTTTAGCACTATGATTTTTCTGCAGCAAGCAGCTATAATTTCTCTGTTGTTACTTGCTCTATCTAGATATAGTACTGTAGGTTTGAAGGCAAGGACCCCATCCGTATAAGGTTAATGTTTCTGAATTCACTAGTTTCAGAATACATGTGTAGTATGTACCCTATGTTGTATGTGCTGTATGCTATGATGATTAACTTGCTAGTGCTGTTGCAAGCTGTGCATGTGTGCATGTTTACGTGTATAAATGTAGGATTCAAGGCATATGCTTTAGCTTCTGACTATTTTGTGCCCGTTGGATCTCACAGTTCCATACTCATGATATACTTACAGCTTGATGGGGTCCTTTGTTCCATTTGGGGGATTCTTCTCTGGACCATCTGACTTTACAAATCCACTGAGCAGCACGAATCAATCTTTTGTACGCTGCCATCAATGCACAGAGAAGTATGAGCAAGAAGTTGCTTCTATTCGGAAAGATGGATCAGCCATTACAGTTGGTGATCAGTGCTCAACTAGCTCACCTTCTTGGTTGCAAACGACTGAACTTGACCCTGGCAAGGGACTGGATCTTGCAAAGGTGTGTAAGCCCTTTAAAGTTTAATTCTATGGCTCAAGTTGGCATAAAGTTAGTGCACACAAGCATGCATGCATTCACATATACTTGGAGCTAAACACATGCTTCTCGTAATTGGTTGGATTTATCTGTTATTCATCAAATATATCGTGAAAATAAATGAGTAAGAGTGTGCTTCCATTATTCACTGCAGACCAAAGCAGATAATACGACATTGAGTGAAACAGTATTGGGACTGCAAAAGAAATGGAATGATATCTGCCGAAAAATTCATCATGGTCAACCATTCCCTAAAATGGACAATTGTCAAGCTGGGTCTCATGGTGCCTCTCCTGAGGGCTCTCATACTGCTGCAGATAGAAGAGAAAGCAGCGGTGAAGATTCATCTATACAGGAAAGCCGAAGTGCAAAACATCACTGCCTTCCAATGGAGATGCAAAAGAGTTTTCTGTCGAAACAGAACTTAGTAATGAAAGTAGCTTCTGATGCTGAGTATGCTGGTATGCAATCCAAGCAATTGATCAGAGATTCAAAGGGTCAGCAACTTGAACTGGGAAGCCCCTGCCGTTCACCTTTCCCTATCCCCACTATGAATCTTCCCACTGATCGCACATCATCCTCATCTGTCACTTCGGTGACCACAGATTTAGGATTGGGAACCTTATATGCATCAACTAGTCAGGGGCCAAGATGTCCCAAGTTGCAAGATCATAGAGAGCGTCTCCGACACCTTTCTGATTCCATTTCTGCTGAATTCGATGCATTAAGTGAGAATAGTCCGCACCAAATAGCTCAGTCCTCTTCCTGCTCTGGATCTAATTTTGGTGGGCAGTTTGATCCAAGAGATTTCAAGTCACTTAGGAGAGTTCTCACAGAAAAGGTTGGCTGGCAAGATGAAGCAATATGCACCATTAGTGAAGCTATATCCCGGTGCAGGTCTGGTGGTGGAAGGCATCGTGGTTCAAAAGGAGGAGATATATGGTTGACTTTGATTGGACCCGACAGGGTTGGAAAGAAGAAAATTGCTATAGCACTTGCAGAGTTAATGTTTGGCACTAGGGAAAGCCTAATCTCTGTTGATATGGGGGAGAGGGGATGCCAATCTGACTCGATTTTTCAATGGGAATCCCAAGATGATTATGATGTGAAGTTTAGGGGTAAGACGGCTGTAGATTATGTTGCTGGGGAATTAAGCAGGAGACCCCATTCAGTTGTCTTCCTTGAAAATGTAGATAAGGCTGATTTTCTGGCCCAGAGTAACTTGTCCCAGGCCATTAGGACTGGCAAGTTTCCAGACTCTCACGGCAGAGAAATCAGCATTAACAACGTGATCTTTGTAACGACTTCAGCTACCAAAAAGGGCAGCAAAAATTTCTACTTGGGGAATGAACCCCTGAAATTCTCAGAGGAGATAGTACTTGGTGCCAAGAGGTGTCAAATGCAAATACTGAATATTGGGGATGCCAGCCAAATGAAGGCCGTGAATGTGAGGATTGCACCAAGAGAAGGAACCTTAAACTCATCTTCTGTAAATAAGAGAAAGCTGATTGACAGCAGTGCCTCCATGGAGTTACAGAAACGAGGCAACAAGGCATCAAGGTCCTTTCTGGATTTGAATCTGCCTGTTGAAGAGATAGACGAGGGAATGAACTGTGGAGATTATGACAGTGACTCCATCTCCGAAAACTCAGAAGCCTGGATGGAAGACTTCCTTGATCAAGTTGATGAAACAGTGGTTTTGAAGCCATTTAAGTTCGACGCTCTTGCTGAGAAATTAGTGAAGGAAATCAACCAAGAATTTAAGAAAGTCTTTGGATCTGAGTATCAGCTGGAGATTGACTTTGGAGTCATGGTTCAATTACTTGCAGCTTCTTGGTTATCAGACAAGAAGAAAGCAGTGGAGGAGTGGATTGAACAGGTTCTCTCCAGAAGTTTTGCTGAAGCATGTCAGAGGTATCGTCTCACTGCTCATTCTGTAATAAAATTGGTTGCCGGTGGAGCACTTTCGGTGCAAGAGCAGACTCCCGGTGTTTGCCTTCCTGCTAGAATTAGTCTGAACTAATTTTGTGCTTACTGTGCTTTCTGTAATTACATGTATAATGTAGCTCTTAGCATATAGCACTTGGCATTAGAAAAGCTTTGTTTTTCTAGCCAATCTACATGATTTTTTGGGTAAATCATTCTGTGTTTGTAGAATGTACAAATTCCTCTAGATCTTGTAGAGTTGTCAAGGTTGTAACTTGCACCCTATATTGTAACTTGTATCCTACATTGTTCGTTTCATCATCTAGTAAATCTAGTTTCTCGATTCTCATGATTATTTTGCTGGGCTTTACTGTATAACATGTTCAAAGCCCAAATTTGAAGACTGCTGAAGGCGTGCAGCCCTTGTTTTGAAAATAAAAAAGTAAGAGCAAGGAAAGAAGAAAGGTGCATATATAGTTGTGACATCTCCCCACTACTACCATGAGGATTTTGATCCTACTTTCCACTGAAAATATATTCCCTACTTTATGAAAAAGAAAAACCAGCATTTGAAAGTTGGGAAGAAAGTGATCGTGATTCCACTTTCTGAGAAAGTAGAACAACTGAGGCATTGAGCCCATCTTTTCTGAAGATGATTTTCTTCCAAAAAAGGAATTCATGGAAAGCCTATTTGATCTTCTAACTAAATATTCTTCTCTACTTTTTATCATCTTAAATCTTGATGGATTGGTTTTTGTATTCGATCTTGTACATAGTAAGTAACTTGCATTACTTGTTTTTCTCTTTATTACTCTAAATTTTTTGAATCTTGACTTTGAAAAAAAATGAAATTTATTAAAACATTTCACGATTACAATCATTTAAAATAACATGTCTTATAATTTTGGGAGTAGAAACAAACCAAGAATTGATATATAATTGACTATTAAGACTACCTAGGCTAGAGTGTGACAAAATTTTATTTGATTATATAAATCACATCAGTAAGTTATGAAAACTTTAGAATAATAGTTGGTGTCTCTAATATTTCTCGAAACTTAAATTTCCGCATGAAAATCTAATAATGCTCAATAAATTACGAAAATTTTAGAATGATTAATATACCTCTAAAGCTTTTCAAGACTTTATTTTCCGCACGATCGAATAACACTCGACAAAGAAAGCGAAATCCAAAGGAGAAGAGCCAAAAACGTCCTTGTACCAACATTGAATTGGAATCGGAAACTTTGATACCGATAAAGAGGAAGTGGTGTGAAAGAGTGATCGCAACACATGAAACGACACCAACTGATTCAGACCCCTCTTCTTCCTTGCTTATTTCATGGACCACGAATTTCCTACAAATTTCCACATATCTTTGATGTCGTTTACTCATCAGTGGGGTCGTATTCGAGCCTGGACTTTTCAATCTGAAAGGGGAATGCTAAATTTCAACTTTTTATTAGTCAAATTTGGCTCTGGCTATCTGGGACACAATTTGAGCCGTTGGAGTGTCCGCTCTGCC
The DNA here is from genome assembly GCA_025331145.1 of Rosa persica. Taxonomy (NCBI): domain Eukaryota; kingdom Viridiplantae; phylum Streptophyta; class Magnoliopsida; order Rosales; family Rosaceae; genus Rosa; species Rosa persica. Next base: position 56,883,734 of record WFKR01000005.1, read on the forward strand.
ATACAAGGAAATGGAGGACCGTCGGATTGTCTCCTTGGAATTTTTCTCTGTTCTTTTCTTTTTGGACATGGAATTTTTCTCTTTGAGAAGTAGCATCCAGAAACTGGGTCCTTCTGCATATCCAATTATTCATGAATTGTCTTTAGTCCTTGTCTTGGAGCTCAACTTCATGATCTTGCTTCTCTTCAATGTATGATGATATCTATGGTTTATGTCCATGAAGTTTAAATAACATATGACTCTTCAATGAGCACTGAGCAGTGTCTATTTTGTAGTTATATAATTGCATTGGGCAATTCTTGAAAGCCCGATTATGGTTAAACATTAATTCCAACACATTATTGCATCGGTAGATTAAGTTAATTAGTCTCGTACGTATAGAATGTAAATCAGGTTGCTTTAATTTCAAGCTAGTTTTACGTACTAATACGATAAAATATCCTATAATTTTCTTACGTACACAAGTAAAATGGCTCTAGCTAGACTATTGGATAATTTGCTTCCATTTGTTTAAGTTTTTGAACAAAGATTTTCCACAACATTGGCTTGACTTAATTCCCAAACTAATTTCACATCCAAAAGCTCTTGTAGATGGAGAGAGGCGGCCACAGGCATGCTACCTATTGTAAGTTTCTATAATTTTGCATTGAATTAAATCAAATACTCTAGAATTGAATTGAGGTGTCAATAGATGACTAGATTAAAGCACCGCTTGTTCCAAACCTTAACCAAGAAGAAACATTGCACTATGAGTGTATGACATGACATGCCTAGTACAAAAACAAAATATCATCAAACTAAATTAAAACCAACGAGTTATCAGTTTTTAATATATACAAATTTGTGAGTTGTGGTATGTTAGTTATCTAATATAATTATAATGTAGAGTTTAAGTGTTTAGATCTCACGTGCCTAATAAAAGTATAAGATGCGATGGGGTGGATGGTATGTAGAGATACAAAAATAATAAATAATAATAATAAAAATCCATCTCCAACAACTACATGAACCACAGCAGACTTTTCATCATAAAACCTAATGACATAATGCCAATATTGATGTGTTAGATGGTCTGACACAACTGTAATTAACATTAGGAACATTTAATGCACGAGGCTCAGAGAGAAATCTTGTACATCTATAAGTATTCAATTCATGTCATCTTTTTTCATAAGAATTATTATTGCTGCTACTGTGTTAAAGTATCACCATATTGTACTTTCCAATATTCATACAAAAATTATTTAAAATTAGAGTTGAATTAGCACTTGCCACCTACACAAATGAAACTTATACGATCAAATCAAATAATATTCCGCCGAATGTTCATATGTGAACATAATATGCCAATGAGGTACGGCTTATTGTTTAGCTGGTTTAGTTATATCGTGTAGGTTAAAGATTTAAAACTCACTAACATAAAAACCGAGTGAGGTAGAGATTAACATAACATTTTATGATAGGCTAATGAATGTGCATGGACAATTAAAGAGAAGATGAAGGAGAGACTAAATAATAGAACACAAGCAATTACAGAGTCTAGGGGTCATCATGGGCCGGGCTAAGGCCGACCCTACCCTAAATTTTAGAGCTTAGGGTAGGACCGGACCGGGTCTAGTCAAAGTCAACAAAATTTAGATCGGGGTTTAAATATGTCAACTCTTACCCGTCCTAAAAACTCAATCTATTAGGATCAAAAGGAGCTGATCGGGCTGACCTTCCGAATAGGGCCGGAAATGGCCTTATTTTGTTTAATAAAAAAAAAACTTACATTATTTTTTTTTTCTCAAAATGTGGCTCCATGGTTATATAGGTAATACAAGACATTGTTTTTGGTTGATCATATTTAATATGTGTGTGTGTGTAGGAATTAACTTATAACATTTATTAATATTAGTTAAGGTAGTTATATTCAATTGACTATCTCTCTAAATCTCCTAATATTAATTGTTATGTAACAAAGAAAATAAAAACTAAAGAAAACAAAGCTTAAGAAATCAATTACAAAGAAAGACATAAATTGCATATTATAGAAAAAAGAGAAACATAATTAAAAAATAGAAAATTATTAGAGGTTATTCGAGTAGGCCTAAAGGGCCGAGCTTCATTCTCATGACCCATAGCCTACCCTAATTTAAAAAGTGTCGGGCTTCATCCTACGGGCTGGACAGACTTAGGGCGGGTTTAGGGTCTAATGGCTAAATGATGACCCCTAACATAAACTACGAAAGTGATGTGATCATGTATGTTTCCCAAGTTGACTACAGAACATTACGATTTTCTCTGACAAAAATATTGCAACCAATAATTTAATTTTTGAAAAGGACTATTGTACAAAATGTTGAAAAGGAGAAAATTGAATATATATATATACACACACATACATATAAAATTCCAGAAAAAGAATAAACCCTTAGCGGCCCACGCTTTTGGACTTTTTGCTCAATTGCTCAATTAACGTACCTTACGTCATGAATCCCTTATTTATAATATTGCGCCATTAATCGGACCAAAGGAGGAACTCAAATTCCGTTTTGCAGGCGTAAGGGAGGCTTCTAGAAACCATCGAAACCCGCCCCTATCATTCGGCCATCGGTCGATTCTTTCAAAGTGTCATTGAGGATCAAAATCCAGAACAGAATTTGATAACCTCACACGTACTCCCAACCCATAATGATAACAACCAACTTCGATTCGTTTCGAGAATCTTAATTTGATCGTTCAAACTATTAGTGATCCAATTCAAATAGTTTTAAAAAGGGTTATTTGGATTAAGTAATTCACTTTAATATTATTTTGACAATTTAGTTCTTCATATGCTTAATATTTAAGATATTTAAGGTACCGACTTAATATCAACCGTTTAATATTATAACTATAAATTAGGATTATTGATGTCTCAATAATTTTCAATTTAGCTAGAGCTTTGCGAAAATGATATATGTTGGATACTTGTAAGAATTACAGTCTTAGCAGACTCTCCATGTTGACTAATTAACTATTTTTACAGAACAAGTTTAGTTTTTATCAATTTTAACAGCTTCACCAGACTCTACTTTTTGTTTTTTTTTAACAAATTAGCTATCTTACCCATAGATATAAAGAGTGAGATAAGACTCTCTATTATTTTTGTTAATTTAAAACATTCATTTTAAGTCATTTTATGTAATTTATAAATACATTTAACATAATATTTTCATTTAATAATATAAATTCAAATCCAACTAAAATAAAAATAACTGATGCATGCGTATTTCTAAATTGACTCTTTAACTACTTTTTTTTATTAACCCTAAATCGGGTGCCAATATATTGCATCACAAATTAGGATAAGTCGTTACATACCCTTTCACAGTAGACAAGAAAATAGTGGTAGAACTTACAGTGATACATATCTATAGACCTACTCATTAGATAGTTAAACACGTAGACATAGCGAGAATCCTCATTTGGTACTATCCCAGATGCGCTAGAAGTGCATAGTTCCCTAAACATTAGGGAATTATTGAAAATAGACTGAACTACTAACATAGGGATCCCTAAATAAAATAGGGAACATAACAGCCCACAAGGCCCAAAGACAAACAACACCCAAAGCCCAAAGTTAAGTAGCCCAACCGAGATCAAGCCTCCACCCTTATGCAGAGAAACTGTCGTATGCACACCAGAGAGTATCTCTGATGCCATCGTCACCTTAAGGAATGAAGATGCCACCATCCAGAAGACCCCAACGAAGCTCGAACATCATGGTCAGACCAAATCCAAAACGGGTTTGTGCCCCCTGTTCTCTAAAGCCTTTAGCAGACCCTCGAAAAAATGCCATCGTCGTCACAAATCAGAACCCATACCCTGCTGTCGACAATATTCCATAAAGTAATGCCCATGACCGCTCCAAAACTCCGAAGAGCTTCGAACCCGAGCATAACCTTCCACTTGCTGTCTAAACCTCAAACATGCAATCTTGGAAGCCGAAGGGAACAGGAAAAACATTCCTATCCGGCAGCATCCCAACGTCGACGAGGAAAGTGCCAACGCTGAAGGCCGACACCGTAGAATAAGAAGAAGATTCTTGGGTTTTTTGTTGCCTTCGCTCCCTGACCGTGTGCGACTAGGGTTAAATTGAATGACTCTTTAACTATTTTAACTAAAATTTGACAAAAAAATTTGCTGAAGGTGCTCTTACAAGTTGAACAGTTACATTGTCTAAATGAAATTGAAAAGTTTATTCCATAAAATCATATTCAATCTCTTAGAAAAAATTAAATTTTAGTCCAATAATAAAACTATATGTGAAAAAGATCAAGCAAATCTCATAAACAAATATATATTTTGAATAAAAAAAACTCATAATAATATTAATTAAAAAGGGAGATGATCATTTACCCAATTTTGGGGTTAATTAAGCCCACTTACCTAAACACTCTAAGAGATTACCCATTTATCAAAACACTCTAAGAGATCATTTCCCTAATACTCAATTAAGTATTTTTTATATTTTTTTATTATTTATTGTTGGGACATTTTTTCCCACTCCTTCTTTGTCACTTAGAGAGAGAAGTAATCGGAGACCTTGCCCGACTCTGGTGACCAGTGGCCGGCTGCGGACTTCGGAGATCAGTGACCGGAATCCGGTGACTGATCACCAGAATCCTGCAACCGGTCACTGGAATCCCGAATCCGACAACTGGTCACCGGAATCCCGAATCCGGCTACTGGATTGGTGACCGGATTTAGATGTCTGATTTTGTTGCCCCTAATAATACTCTGTAATCATATTATTGCCCCCAATAATCATATTATTACTTCTCAATAATTATATTATTGCCCATAATAATCTTTTTATTGCATCCCAATAATCATATTATTGCCCCAATAAACATTTTATTGCCCCTCAATAATCTTATTATTGCTCCCAATAAAATACTAACAAGACGATTAAAACAATTAAACATTAGTATAGACAGTCATCAATCTACAAAATCTACCAAACAGATTCTATTGTAGTACATAACTGGAATGAAAACATCTTTTCTGCATGTTTTCACATATTAGACAACCTGTGGCTTGTGTTCTGCCCAAAAAAGAAGAAGAAGAAGAAGAAGAAGAAGAAGAAAAGAAGAAGAAGAAGAAGATAGGTTGTGTTGGGCTCGACATCGTGGTCCTCCATACTGGCCACCAGATCCAGCATCTCAGCCGGAGAGGCTCCACTCATGAGATTGGCCATGAGGTAGTGATTATAAGAGCTCACATTATACTTATTGGGCTTGCCGCTCTTGTCCAGCGACCTTATCCACAGCTCAAACAACTGCTTCATCTCCGTCCACCTCTGTGATGTCATCCAATTGGCGAAGAGGTTGAGTAGTCTCGACAAGTCTAGGTCTTGAGAGAGCGACTGAATTTGGAAGCTTGGGGATTGCTCGAGGAACTCTAAGAGGAGCAGAGACTGAGCCACCATAGGATAAGAATCGGGCCCGGTGACTGGTTTTGGAAGCTTGAGTCAATTGCGCTCGGTGGGCGGAGTTGGAGACTCTGAGTGAAGAATCGGGCCCGGTGCAGCCATAGGATAAGAAGCTCTTCCATACCTAGGGCAGAGCTGTTGTGTGTAGTTATGGAGGTTTTAGATCTGGATGTGTGTGTGTGTGAGAGAGAGAGAGAGAGAGGGGTTTGTTAATTAAAATGAGGGTAACATTGTTATTCATGTTTAAACTGGTAAAAGGGATTAAAATTTTCTTAGTGGAGTAAGTGAGCAATTTTTAGCTCAAATAGGATAAGTGGTCACAGCCCCTATTTAAAAATACTCAAATAACCGAGTATTTTTATTTTATTTTTGTAATAAGATTTAAGGCGTTATTCACATATGAACATATGATTTGATTAAAAAGAAAAAAGATGAACATATGAACTTTAAGAATTGTTCGAAGAGATCATCATGGATGGATGAGACTACACCAAAGATTGACTAGACAAGCAGGAGTACCTTCTCGCCTGTCATGTCTACTATTATGACGGGGCGGTGCACTTATCATGATCCAGTGACGCAGATTGGTTCATCTTTTCCACCAGTCACAGACGGTGCTTGTGCGTCCACGTCACCCCCCCAAATGACAAAGAGCACCTTAAAGCGTCAAACATCCTCAATAGGAACACCCCACCTTCCTTCCCTGAGGTCGGCTCCAGATGATCGCCTACACGTGGCGACCAGTCACTCGAAGGCGGTCTGATATTAAAACCCCGCGGGACCCACCCCCCTGAATATTAAAAGATTTCGGGATTTTTCTCAGGAAAATTATAAGAAAGAGAAAAGAAATTTGGGGACGAAGACGAAGAAGAAGAAGTAGGTGTTCATATCCTTTTGACTCCAAAAAAACAAAAATAATAAAAAAAAAGGAAAAGTATTTGTCTTTGCTACAGTTTTGGCCGGCTAGTTTAAACAAGGCTGTTGGGTTTTTTCTGATCCCACTCTTGACTTCTGCTTCTGCTCCATTTTCTTGGTTCTAAGGTATGCCCTGTTTCTGTGAAAATTGAAGCTTTTCATTTTTTTTTTGTTGGTTTCTGTGGTTTGTTGGATGATTTGAGGTTGGATTCTACTTGGGTTTTCTTTAATCTTGTGAAAGTTTGTGGCTTTATCGAGAATAATCGAGAAGTTGGGGAGTTTAAAGTTTAGTTCTTTTGAATTTGAATGGTAAACTGGAGAGGGTAGTTGTATGTGTTTTGATTTTTATCCAGTTTTTGGGTGTGTTTGTTTTTTGGTTTTGGTTGTTGGGTTTGTAACAGATTTTTGTTTCGTTTTTGCTTGAAATTGGGTAGCATATTTATTCTGGAATTGTATGCCTAGTACACCTTTTTTGAATCTTGTTTATAAAATTGGATTTTGTTGGAAAAGAAGGTAGTTTATATTTGTTAGGGTTGTGGAATTAATTGTGTGATGTAATTTTGTAGAAAGAGAGCTGTTGTAGACCGATTTCCATGTGCAGCGGTTCGAAGAGGAAACCTTGTTCCACTGACTCGACCATGGATCATGAGAAACAGGAAGGTTTGAGGTTTAGCTTTTCGATTTTGCTGGAGTTAGCGGCGGCCGATGATCTTGATGGGTTCAAAAGTGCTGTGGAGGAAGATGGTCATGATGTTGATGAGGTAAGTTATTGGTATGGGAGGCGTGTTGGCTCCAAGAAGATGGGGTTTGAGGAGAGAACACCGCTTATGATTGCTGCTATGTTTGGCAGCATGAATGTGTTGAATTATATCCTCCAAACGTGTCGGGTTGATGTTAATAGAGCCTGCGGTTCAGATGGAGCCACGGCTCTTCATTGTGCTGCTGCTGGTGGCTCCGGTGCTTCAGCTGAGGTTGTCAAGGTCTTGCTTGCTGCTTCCGCGGATGCCAGTTCTATTGATGTTAATGGAAACCAAGCAGGGGACTTGATCGCACCTGCTTACAGTTCAGCCTTCAATTCGAGGAAGAAAGCTTTGGAAGTCATGCTCAAGGGAGGTTCGGGTTTAGATGAAGCTTTTGATGTCTCTGAGCAGATGGCTAGTGAAGCCGAAGGTGAAGATCAGCAAGAGATCACCACTCCTCGTGCCTCGAAGGATGGGACGGAGAGGAAGGAATATCCTGTTGATCTTTCCCTTCCAGACATCAAGAACGGGATTTATAGCACAGATGAGTTTAGAATGTATACTTTCAAGGTCAAGCCTTGCTCTAGGGCTTACTCACATGATTGGACAGAGTGCCCATTTGTACACCCAGGGGAAAATGCAAGGCGGCGTGATCCAAGGAAATATCATTATAGCTGCGTTCCTTGCCCAGAGTTCAGAAAGGGGACTTGCAGGCAAGGGGATGCTTGTGAATATGCACATGGTATTTTTGAATGTTGGCTTCACCCTGCCCAGTACCGCACCCGTCTTTGCAAGGATGAGACTGGATGCACAAGAAGGGTCTGTTTCTTTGCTCACAAGACAGAAGAGCTTCGTCCCCTCTATGCTTCAACAGGTTCGGCTGTGCCTTCTCCCAGATCATTCTCTGCTGGTGCTTCTCTGGACATGGGATCATTGAGTCCACTTTCCCTCAACTCTCCGTCTGCCCTGATGCCTTCTGTTTCAACTCCACCCATGACTCCAACTGGTGCTTCTTCCCCTATGAATGGAAACATGTGGCAAAATCAGCAAAATATTGCGCCCCCCACCTTGCAGCTCCCAGGTAGCAGGTTGAAGTCTACTCTAAGTGCTAGAGATATGGATTTAGACATGGAGTTCCTTAGCCTGGAAAATCATCGTCGCAGGCAGCGCTTGATAGATGAGTTGTCCAGCCCCTCATCGGGCTGGAATAATGGCCTATCTAGTCCTTCAGCCTTCGCTGCCTCTGGGAATCGAATAGGGGAATTGAATAGGATTGGAGGAGTGAGGCCCACTAACCTCGAAGATGCTTTTGGATCAATTGATCCTGCAATGTTGCCTCAGTTACAGGGGCTTTCACGCGATACCACAGCATCCCAGTTGCAATCTCCAACTGGGATTCAGTTGCGCCAAAACATGAACATGCAACTCCGATCAAGCTACTCAGGCAGCCCCGCTTCATCTCCCGTTAGGGGTTCTCCTTTGCATGGATTTGATGCATCTGGTGCAGCCGCAGTTTTGAGTTCCAGGTCAGCTGCATTTGCAAAGCAGCGGAGCCAGAGCTTCATTGAGCGCAGTGCTGCAAACCACAATTATGGGTTTTCCTCACCCGCTGACTCTGGAACTCCAAAAACCTCCAACCTTTCAAATTGGGGCTCTCCTAATGGAAAGCTAGACTGGGGTATCCAGGGGGAAGAACTGAATAAGCTGAGGAAATCTGCCTCTTTTGGACACCGAAACAATGGAAACAGCATTCCAACTGTTGATGAGCCTCATGTATCTTGGGTAAACACCCTTGTTAAGGATGCACCAGGACCTTCGAGACCTGGACCACTTGGTTTTGAAGACCAGCAGCAGCAGCAGTGTCACCTCGACAATGGAGATTCAGAGATACTCCCTGCTTGGGTGGAGCAGATGTACTTAGAGCAGGAGCAGATGGTGGCTTAAAATTAAATTCAAGTCCCATGGACTGCTCCTTGGTTAACGTTTAACTATATTTTTTTGCCATTTGTTAAATTTTTATTGATATTCATCATATCTAGGTCGAAGGAACTGGAGAAGGGGAAAATAATCCTGACGGAGAAAAAAGATTAGTCGTGCAGGATGCAAGTTCTGCACTTGCTATTTCTTTTTATTTTGTAATCTTCATTGAACTTTCTATATGAATCTCAACCAGAAAGATGCTTGAATTGTGATCGCCTTTCATCAATGAGATTGTCATTTATATATTTTATTTGGATATTGTTGGCCTGTTACACAGATACTGATGCATTAATCATTGGTTGATGATGTTCATATCAATTGGGCCAACTGTATGTTCTCATGTTTATTCTATTGTACACTTCCCTACTTAATAAAGACGTCTTTTTCAGATTTTCATTTCTTGAGAACTCTTGCTCATTTCACCCCATTTAGATAGCCGTTGGACTTCAAAATTCTTATCTGCACTTTCTAATTAGAACCAATTGGACATATATTAGATGCTTTGCTTTAATTTCTGCTTTAGATCGGTAAGTAGCAATTGTGACTTTTCTTTTCGGAAATTTGCATACCACTTTGTCTTTCTTTATTCCAACTAGTGAATATTGTTGAGCACAAACAGGAAATGGCCGACCTACTATGAGTCTTAAATGACTACTAGCTCATTTCAGACATTTCTCCTCACTGGGTTGCATTTGCCATCTTGATTGCTCACTTCATCTCATCTGCACACTCTTTAGAACCAATTAGACATAGATGTTGATTTCTTTTGCGTTCACTTCTCTATTACTTTTTTATCCCTGGTTAGTGTTAACTGTCATGGGGTTAATCCATCTGTTGAGCACAAACAAAAATTGGCAGACCTACTAGCTCTACTTTCTCTCGTCTTTGTCTACTTTAATTGTTGGGTACAGTTGGGTATTTGTCTTTTTTGGTAAATATTTGTTAAGTGGTATCAGCACTTGAAAAGAAGGAGTAGTGTGGCTTTAGTACCACCAGCCACTCAGCTAGTGATGTTTTGCTTGGCCCATAAGTCTCTAACACCACCTCTAATAATTTTGATATGCCTCAGTTGTGTTGTACCCACTCAAAACACATGTTTAGGGGATTGTTAATGTGCGCTCTCCTGTGCAACTCATGCGCTTCTGCAGGAGTATATGGTATGAGGTTTTCTACAGTCATACAAATCAAATGAGCAGTCGATAAATAATCCATGCTCTAAAGGAAAAGGTGATTATGTCGATCCAAAGGTTAAAAACAGGTGCGCATGATAGATTTTTCGCTTTATTAGTTGTCAAACGTCCTTTAACAATAGGCTAATAAACTACAGAGGTTAAGTTTACAAATGCTATCCGTTTTTGGATATGTTAAAAGTATGAAATTTACAATCATATTTATTTACCGTATAAAGAGAAGGAAAAAAGAAAAAGTTAGAACGGAAAGAGTGGGAGCTAGTCCTTTTGTGACAGGCCTACTAGTCTAGTATCATGACTTTCAATCATGAACATGGCTTGATTAAGGTATCCTGGCCAGAAAGGACCCCATGTTTGAACTTTGAAGTTTGAACTTGAAATCCTTTCAATCACAAAACACGAGTTTGAATTCAAACCCTTTTGAGTTATGCTGCTTGTTAGTACAGTAGAAGAAGTGATACAATAGTATGTTGCTTTAATTTATAGTAATACCAAATTTACAATGGTCGAAAATCTTACAGGTTTTGAATATTCAGTAGGAAAATCAGCGAGTTGATCCACGAGCTCCTCTATTAATTGGCCTAGAATTTGTGACTCGAAATCTGCAGCAATTCCTGCAGAACCTTCATGATTATTCCAGATGCCTTTGTGTACGCTCCAATTTGATCCAACCAATTCAGCTTCAGTCAGAGTACAAATTTCACCCAAAATCTCATAGTACTCTGCAGTATGATACTCTTTCTTTGTTCCAAGACACATGCCTTCAATTTTCTTTGTTTTTCTTGCATCACAAGTTAAACAGTCGTCTTTTATTCTCGGAAATGAACTCGCCAAGACTGGATCTTCTTCTGGTGTACAAAATGTCAAGGTTAATCAGCATGCTATAATTTATATATAATTGAATGGAACAACTATTTCAAGCTTCATTGAGGGGACAAACCTGATGTAGGAACTTCGTTATCAACTAGAAACTGACCACAATCAAGGACAGAAACCGGGCTTAAATCTTCGGAGGTACAATCAGATTCTACATTCTTAAGCATATCAAAGATGGTCTCTTTCTTGGGTTTATGAGAGGTTTTGCTGCTTAGCATTTCCCTCCCATTCAAATCTTTCAAAACCCTTCCGCTCTTTTCCTTCTGAAACCCTCTTTGTTTTCTATTTCCCTTGTTTCTGCTCTTTCCTGCTTTCTTCTTCCTCAATTCTCCATGGCCCGTCTCACATTTCCTCCCCTTCGATCTCCTTTCTTTGCTTTCACTCCCATTCTCAAAGCTAAGAACAAGGAATTCCTCATTTTCAATAAATGTTGGCATCTCTCTAAACGACTTGACTCGTCGGCGCTCATGTGCCTCAATTGGATCATGATCTCCCGAAAGCCGGTCCACAGAATTCATAGACCGGCTACGGGATATTGAATTTGGGGTGGAGACCAAGTTGGCATTTGGAATTGACTCCAACCCCATTAGCCTTGCAACTAAGCTTGGAGTGGCAGATGCCTCTGTTTCCTCTGTTTTGTTTTTCGACTTGCATGCTCGATCATTTTGAGATTGATCGACAGAGTTGGTTTCTTCTGGGATATGATCAGAAGGGTATGTAGGCAAGCTACTATAGCAGAGAATTCTGCGCAAAATGCCAGCAATACATCCATTAGTAGCACCTTTTGAATTGGTTAGATCAAAAGTGGTGGTAGTGGTGGTGGATGATGAACACGAAGAAAAAGAAGAAAAAGGAGAGGATTCAGAAGAAGATAGCAACTTCATGTCGAAGTTGAACCGATAACGGGCAAAGGGTTTTGTTATGTGGGAAGATAGACACTGAAATCTTGAGTCGTTGGGTTAGTGGAGGGTTGATGGCTTGCTGCAACTTTCAAGTTGGAAAAAGTGAAAAGAAATAGTGTGAGGGACAAGAAAAAGCAATGGCAGAGAAGAAAAGAGAGAGAGAGATTCAAATTTGTTTTGTAGTAGCGAAGTGCAAAAAGAGTGGTGAAGACTGAAGAGAGAGTGAAGAAAAGTGGCGGGATCTGGATTTGAAATGGGGGCAACAAAGTAGGTTGGTGTTGGTTTGTTCAGGAATATGTTTCCACGCGCGTGGTAATGTCAATTTGTGCGATTTGGGACTCAAATTATTGGAGGGTGAGGTATGTTGGGTAGGACTACTACTATGTTTCTTTTGTTTTTACTATGACAAACTCCTAATTTGCTTCACACAAATTTTTCTATTGTGGTACTTCCCAAAACTTCTCTATGCTCACTTACATCTATAGTCTTCAGTGAGGTAGGCAATCGCCGAGCACTATTAAGTAGCATTTGAGTTGTAAAATCGCAAACGGACATCCTTGTGGGAAAAGCAAGAAATAGTTCCCATCAATTTCATTTTGCGAATCAATGGAGCCTTAAAGGCTTCAATGTTCTTGTCTTTTGACATTTTGTTGTCCCAAAATACTTTTTACTAAACATGAGAGACAATCGTTTTTTCGTTCTCAAGCTTTTAATTTGCAAACTCAAGAAAAAAAGTATATTTAGTAGCTAATTATTAAACACTTTGAAAGTACTGTTAGTCCGAAATATATGTGATTTAGATTAAAAAAAAAGAGTAAATAGAGGTTTATGCTCTGTATGATTACAAATGAATAGTAGACTTGTGGTCCATCTTAGAAGTTACAAAAATTACTATTTGGGTTGGAGAAATGGCGATGATGTGGGGTTTTGAGGGAGAAGTCTTGTTGATGAAATATTTTTGGGGATTTGCAGCAGAAGATGCTCATCTTTTTCTGTGCTTGTTTTCAAACTCAGTCCCCCCTTAGAGAAAACATGTACGGCAGTGTTGGTCGAGCCGGCAGCTATTTCAGTGTTCAACCCGACCGGGTATTGCTGTGATGTCAACTTCCTCCACCTTTGGTCCCAATTCCATCACAAATCACAATCACTCAGTAAGGTTTGGCACTGTGTTGCTTGTAGCTAGCTATTTCAAACTTGGGATGGTTGATGCTCATTCTTTGTTTCTGGCTATATCTTCTTCCATTGAAATGTAAGACCTAGGCTTTGTTACATTTTGCACAGTTCAAAACTTCAAATATTGCGTGGGATCTAATCTCTTGCCTCAGTTCGACACACCAAGGAAGTGTAATTAGGTTGCTCATAATATTGATGTATAGACCATCTGACCATATTATGATTGTATAAAGATAACACAAGCTATACATGAAACTTCTGCGGAGAAGAGGTGTAATGGCCTACATATCATCAACATGATCGTGAGTAATGAAAGAACTATGATTTCTTCTATTTAAAGGGAAGGGTGAGAATGAAGTGCAATTGCCGTTTCCAATTAATTAGCTTTGGATTCTAGTGTTTTATGCCCTTGGTTAGCAAATATCTCCAGTGAGAATTCAAAAAATTCATAGTATGAGATATTGATAGAAACTAAGAACAAAGAAGCAATTCATTAAAAAAAATTGCACAAACTAGTATTAATATATTAGATTTGAATCTAATTATCTGTTACCTTTTCATTTCATGTATTTCAAAGCCGAAAACTATATATGTAGTAATCAGACTAGAAGAACATAGTAAAATTATGTACAATGACAATCATCATCTTGGCTTCGCTAATTTTTCCGGATTTCAAAATTCTTGACCTTACAATTACAATTGAGAATCATCCACCAGATGAGAGAGATAAGAAAGACTTGAAGGACGCCTTGCATTGGATCTCACTTGGCAGTTACGCTAAATGTATTTTTCCTGTTTCTCAGAGTTTCGTGTCGGGTTTCTCAATGTATTTTTGTAATAAATAAAGACAAATCATATATTTGAACAAACTAAACGAGACTAAACAAATGATGCAATGCCGTAATATTTCTCCCAAGTGAAGAGATTATTCCTCAAACTAAGGATTACAACTATTGACTGTATTCTTATAGTTTTGCGAAAACTATAGCATATTAATATTTTTTTGTATTATGTTTAATTTTAAAGATTTGGTCAAAACTTTCGTATAATTTCCATCAATACCAAATTAAGTTGATGTATTTTTTTTTTGAGTTTAAATGAATTCCATTGATACAACGGCCAGAACGGCACATACAAACTGTCCATATGGACACCCGATACCATTCACTGTTACAAATTTTGCTCAATTATTCAAAGAGCTTGCCAAAACTAAACCCAAACTAGGCTTACAAAAAATACTTTTAACTTGATGCTCCTTTTGCCAATGCACACAATGGTGCGCTAGGAGGATCAAATGTTTAGTGCAAAAACATAGCAGAGTTTAGAGAGTGAGCTAAAAACCAACTTACAAATTAGACAATAAAGCTAAAAACATAGAGTTGGGTCAAAGGCCAATACCCCAGCCCAATTGAAGGCCCTAGGGTAGCCCAAAAAAGAAGCCCAAACTACAAGGCCCAACAGGATTTGAAGCAGGCCCAAACTTCATCTTCTACGTGCGTCCGTGCAGCGCTGTCTGCTTTACCACCTTCTGCTGTAACTTGCCGCGCCAACCAAGCTCAACCAAGTCTACCCAGCCTACAACAGCCACCGTTGGCCTTGCCGCACACTCCACCAGAAACAGAAGCCACCTGAGTCCTCTAGATCCTCACCGTCGCACAGCTCGTCAGAACTATGCGGCCGCTCCATCGTCAGAACCACGTCGCTGCACGAATTTGCAAAGCCCACGTCGGACCTCTATCCCTGTACAACGCTACGCGACCACACCCAGAGATTTAGTCTGGAAACCCACCCAGCCCCGTCCAACACCTTGAGCCTGATGCTTCCCTCTCCGAGCAAATAGCGTTCAACACCCGTCCGACAGCGACTCAAGAGTGGCGCGGTGAAACCTCCACCAATCTCGAGCACCGCCGGATGAGCAGAATTTTTGAAAACCTCGACCTAGTGTACTTCGGGGTTTCTTAGAGCTCTAGTAGTGAAAATAAGCACCAAATTAAGTTGATGTATCTGCATTTCCAAACCATCGATAATTTAATCACTGACTTAGAGATAAGAGCCAAATTCCTTTTCTTAGCTCCCACTCCTCGCATTTTGTGACGTCGGCTTCTCTCCTTTCCCAGATTAAGACTTATTTCTAGCTGCTTGTAGATGAGATATAAAGAAGAAGAAATATTGACTGATGCACAAATGAAAAAAAAAATGAGAAAAAGGAAACAATAAGCAGTCAATGAGATAAGCTTACACATCCAAATCCTCCAAAGAATCATGTTGTATTTTACTTCAACTCTCATATCAAACCTCAAGAGCGGGGATTTATTAAATAATAACTTGGATTAATTTCAGTTTACCCCCTGAGCTTTGAGGGCGTCATCATGTCACCCCCTCTATTCTTAATTTTGAACTTTTACTCCTCAAACTTTCTAATTTCAATTAGTCGTGTCCAATTTCTAGAATTGGATCCAAATTGGACATTAACTCTGACTTTTGAGGGCTAAAATAGTCATTTCAAGACCGAAAAAACTATAAAAAAAAAAGGAAATTTTTTTATTTTTTTATATAAATTTTGTCTTCAACCGATACACCACAAGTTATAATAGGTTTATACAAACAAAAAGATACTTTAGGTGGTTGAAAACCGTTCGCTGACCTACAATATTTATGATATATCTCCGATAAAGAGAAGAATTTTAGGATATATCCCCAATAAAGTGAAGAAATGTTTGTGTAAAATCATTTTTTACAGATATTTACAGATAAAGCATAAAATCATGAAGAAATATCTGTGTAAAATCATTTTTTATAGATATTAATAGATAAAGTGTAAAATCGTTTTTTTTACAGATATTTCTTCACTTTATCGGGGATATCTCCTAAAATTCTTCACTTTATCGGAGATATGTCACAAATATCATAGATCAGCGAGCGGCTTTCAACCATTTAGAGTATTTTTTTGTTCTTATAAACCTATTATAACTTGTGGTGTATAGGTTGAAGACAAATAAAAAAATTAAAAAAATAAAAAACTGAAAAAAAAAACAAAAAAAGAAAAAAAAAACAAAAAAACAGATTTTTTTTTTAAATATATGTTTTTTTGTCTTGAAATGATCATTTTAGCCCTCAAAAGTCAGAGTTAACGTCCAATTTGGACGGAATAGTAGAAATTGAACACGGCTGATTGATATTGGAAAGTTTAGAGGGTAAAAATTCAAAATTTAGAATAGAGGGGGTGACATGATGACAACCCCAAACCTCAGGGGGGTAAACTAAAATTAATCCTAATAACTTCACAGTTCACAACAATCTTTAAAGAGAAATTCTGAGAAATGACCACTTTTACGCCTCCAAATTGATTTATAACTTGATTTTTAAATAAATAAAAAAAACGACCTTATAGAAAAATAAAAAGTCATAATTATCCCCATAAAATTTATTTCTAACCTAACTTTCTAGCAACGATAATCTCTCTCTCTCTCCGCATGTGCTGCTGTGCGTATATAATTATCTATATAGTGGAATGATTATGATAATGATGATGTAGGTACGTGACTGTATTTACAAAGAAACTTACGTTTTACATGAACAAAGACACCATACGAGATTTACTCATTGAAAACTGAAAAACCTATATGGCATTATGGCTATCCTAACACAACTGGAAAATGCTTTGAAACTTGATGCCAAAGAATTGACCAAGTCATTTATAAGTGGAATGCAAGTGATGAGGATGAACTATTACCCTTCATGTCCTCAGCTGGAGAAAGTCATCGGCCTTACTCCCAGACGCTGTAGGACTCACCATCCTCCTGCAAGTCAATGAAATTGAAGGTCTCCAAATCAAGAGGGATGGTGTGGGTTGCTCCAGAGCCTCTCTTTACCTTGTTCTGTTAGTCTTTTCGTATCAAAAGAAAAAGGGAAAAGAAAAAAAAGAAAAAAAATCAAGAAGGATGAGATTTGGGTTCCTGTTCAGCCACTTCATGATGCCTTTATTGTCAACGTTGGAGACATTTTAGAGGTAATCAAGTTTTTCTTTAACCCTATTAACTATACGTACATATACATATACATTACTTGAATGAGAATTGTTCACTTGCTTGAAACCTAACATGAATTAATGGTAGATTCAAATAAATGGGACTTATCGTATCATCGAGCAATTATCAATTTTAAAAAATAAAGACTCTCAATTGCGACATTTTACAGATTTGATGGTGAAATTTGTCTAGCACCTAGCTTGATCACTGACCAAACGCCTATTGCATATACAAGGATCGGAGTGCAAGATTACTTCAGAACCTTATTTGCACGTAAGTTTCAAGGAAAATCTTTTCTTGGTGGATGCTCTGACCAAACCAACACCAAATTCGCAAGGCAAAGGTGCAGAATTGAATGGAGACACAAGAAACATGTCAAACTACCTGACGTCATAAGAATTAGCCATGTGTTTCTTCTACACAAAGCAGTTGCATGACATGAGGTTTTGATACGAGATCTTCTTAACAAGAAATAAAAATAATTGATGAAGGTGCTAAATGGCCACAAAAAGAAACCTGCACTAATATCATAAGCTCTGTCTCTCTTTGAAACTCAAAGTAAACTCACTGGCATGTGTTTTTCTCTCATAATAAAAGGAACTTATAGTTCGTAGAGTTTGACTTGTGCATTAGAAAAGGGGCCAATTACACATAAGGTCATTTTGAATGTGTTATTGGTCAAATGGCCTCGAACTCGTTTTTTCCCCTCATAATGTTGTTCAACTAAAAATTATATGAAGTTTTAGACATAAAAAAATCAACATATTTACAAAAATACTACTAGAGTAAAAAGTCACCAATAATTCTCTCTCCTCTTCGGCGAGATCTTCGCCAGCCTCTGCGTACTCCAGTAAGGTCTCCGGTGACTTCCGGCATACTCCAACGAGGTATCCGGTGACTTCAAGTGTACACTGCAAGGTCATCGACGACTTCCAGCATGGTCATGGCCATGTCACCGGCGATCTTCAGTAAGATTTCCAGTGACCTCCAGCAAATAACAAAAGCTACTGTCACGAATACTAAAGTTCTCTTACTAGCAATAAAAGCTATTGTCACCAACAAAAACTATTCTTTCCAACACCAAAAGCTATTGTCACCAACATCAGAAAGGTACTCTCATCAACAATAGAAAGGTACTCTCACCAACATCAAAAGCTACTACTAAGCAAAGAAAATGCTACTCTCACAGATTGAGAAAACTATTCCAAGAGACTAACAAAGCTAATAGTAATGTAAAAGATTCAATCAAAATAAAATGCTACTGCCATCTGGAAAATAGCAAAAACTACTATCACAAACAATAAAAGCTACTCTCAACAGCAACAAACGCTACCAACACCTAAAAACTACTATCATTAGCAACAAAAGCTACTACTCCCACCAACATCAAAAACTATTACCAAGTAAAGCAAAAGTTACTCTTAGAGATTAAGAAAGCTATTCCTAGAGACTAATAAAGCTACTGTAAAGATTAAGTGGCCTTATAGATAGTTAAAGTTTCAAAATGACACTTATGAGTAATTTTTTATAAAGGTTAGTAAATAAATAAATAACAAATAAATTTTCTTGTAAGACACGTTCCAACCATGCATTATTTAATTGCTATTCATACTACACATTATTATTAAAGCTTGCATAAAAATTTCCATTTGTATTGAATACAATCTTAAGCAGACCAAAATTGATATTGCATCCTGTATGGGCACTTTTGATTGGAGTTATATGGTAGTGGATATTCATGGGTAAGGACCGAAAAATTTGCCCTTCATCTGAGTAAGGGAAGACTAGGATGAGCAAGAATGCTGTTATGTTCTTCCCGACAGCTCATATTATATTCATGACAGTGAACTGATCATTTCAAAAGAGGCTTGGCAAAATGCATGTGGTGTGGGAGCTGGAAAAGCATGATTCGTAGTGAAGATGAGAGATTTGCAGCAACCATGAAAGCTTGGATATGGATTGTGGTTGATGAGTTTTTGGATTGGAAATGGGTTTTTAGGATAGGTGTTAGAGGAAACTGCTTGGTTTTGTTTCTGGGTTTGCCTACATGTTTCTGGGATAAGTATTAGGGAATTGCTTGGGTTTGCTTTGCATGTGGGTTTCTTTGGGCTTGTTTAAGAACTCTAAATTTATAGCAAAGTTGATGTGTGATGTAGCAATAAGCTTGCTCCTTGCCTCTGGCATGTCATTGTGATTGTAATCCCAAAAATACTGCTGTTGGGATTACCATTCCAGGATTCCTGCTGCTGAAATCTGCTGTTGGGATTGCAATCTTAGGATTTCTGGCATGTTGTTGGGATTATGTTTCTGGTGTTGGGCTAAGGTTATATGTGGCACTTAGTGTTTTGTTTGGTTCCAAAGGATATGGGCTTGGCCGCTTGGGCTTTTGGGATTGTTGGCTTTATCCATCATATCAAGGGATATTGGACTTGAATTGTACTATCTCTCTTCTTCACCTTGCCCATGTTGAGAATTGGGCTGCTGGCTTGAATTTTGGTCACAAATCCAAAATTATCACCATGCCTAAACTGACAATGGACATCATACTTTTCCGTAACCTTCCACAGCACACCCATTCTTGTAAGCCCCAAGTGCGTGAATGTGGCTTGGGTCCACGTGCGTGGCGTGATAGTTACGGGTGTAATTCTCCTTGAAATATGAATTGGGCTTAAAGCATGAATTGTGCTTGTTAGCTGGATTTTTGGGTGTCAATATTAGCCCCCTTGATTATGTAGGTCGTGCAAGCATGTTATGGGCTACATAATCAAATCTGAAGACTCATTGCATGGTATGTTGGCTTGCAAATCCTACTGATATGAGCTACGACTTATTAAGCTTTAACAACAAATGCTAGCATCATCGGACTCCTAAAAGGAAATAGTCCAACCTCCAATCACCTTTCTTTTAGGAAAGTGTTCTTGGCCAGTGAAATCCATTATGATTTTCTAATCTTTTGGTTTTACAAGAGGTCTTTCTCCTCAAAAGTCAGTTTTTTAATTTTGAGGGAAATGAGCTTGTCTTCCTTCAGAGTCTTTTGATATGAGAAATCATGTTCATGACCTCCTTATTCTCTTGTAGAACATATGATTGCGTCAAGCCTATGGTAGAGTAACTTTAGGCTTCTTGATTAGATTTTGCGCTCGAGAGAAAGGAATAGAATGAAGATTTCTCTATAGGCTTGCTGGGTCAAAGTCTCTATTGCTCGGTATAGGCATCTCCTTCCTCCGTTATCTCTGTCTTTGTCAGAACCCATCCCGAAAATCCTTTCAAATTTTCAAGATGGACTCTGCGGGGCCCACTTTTAAGAAAAATTCGACAGAACTTCCCTTAAAAGTGGACAACCCAACCTGTGAGAAAAACGACAAAAACACATATTTCTAAATTCAAGATCTCACAACATGCAGTCATCCTATATTTCACAACCACCACAGTTATTAAGCAAAATCCAAACGTAAGGCAGTAAAATTTATACAATACAGCCTCTTAGGGTTATCAGAGCAATCTACGATAAAATCAAATATATTACATGGGGTAGGTTAATATTAACCTACGAAAGGCAAGTGGCAGAACTGGTGCTAAGCCTCGATCCCACGCCGAACAGCAACACTGCGAACTGGGCAAAGGAAACCAAAAAGCCCAGGGGAAAGTAAGCGATAAAACGTTAGTTGTGAGTGGACAAAAATATTTAATTAAGAAAGAAGTGTTTCTCACTTTCCCACATTTATTGTTTAGAACGTTCTTATGCATGCAATAGGGAACTAAAGGTTTTTAAATCACTTTCATGACTAAGCCAGCCCCGCTGGCTTAAGGGAAGTTCGACCGACCCTGTTAGTCGGACGAATAAATAAATAAGTAAATAATTTAAAAGGTATGAGGAAAAACGTCATCACCATACAATAAAATAAAGTGAGCCGCTAAGGCTCGGGTCGGAGTGTCCCACACTCAAGAGCATCCCATGCTCGGCTCTTTAGGGTTTAGGGTTTAGGAGTACCAATAGGCTAGCTAGCAATAAAGTATATCGACCCAGGTATGGTGGGTAAAAACCATATGAAAATCGAGAATTTGTGAGATTTCCTCGAAGTCTCACAAGAAAGGAATTTAGTCCAACGACGTGACCCCGCACGCCAACATGATTCAAAATTATGAATCAATATATTAAAATCATGTAAGTTTATAATCTCGAAGAAATCTTCCCTTTCCGAAGATTTTTCGAGAAATCCGAATCTATTAATAAATAATGATACTTCCATTTTCAGAAATAATCTTATCGAAGATTATTTCTAATAAAAAGTTTGAAATGGAACATAACCACTTCTAATCAGCAATTTGAACCATAACTAATTTCATAATCAAAAATCGAATAATATGCTTATTAAATAACAAATACTTTAAATAATTTCGTAACTTAGAAAATTTAATTGCATGCATGACTTTAAAATCAAACGTCCACTCACCGTATACGGCTAAGCTTGCCGTCGATCCGAACCCTCTTCGTAGGACTCCTCCTCACGTCCTGTACAATATAACGTTCATAAACCAATAAGTACAGGACGGATAAAAATTAAATCCACCAAAACCAAACCATATCCCAATTGTTATCATTACTTAAAAATCTCCAATTTCACTTTTCTAACTTCATTTCTTTACTTTGAGCTTCCGATTAAGGAATTCCAATACACGGATTATCCGTGAATTAATCAATGAATTTCACACCATAACGAAAACCATATCTACACTTCACGAAATTAATCCGAGGTCACCAATATGGAAACTACATTATACCAACGATTAAATAGCCAAATTACGACAATCAGAAACCTGCCATACACCACCTCACGCGCCGCCCACAGTGGCGGCGAGTGGCGGTTACTCGCCGGAATCAACCTCCTCCTATGGCCACCAAATTTCATCCACAACATCAATTCTACTCACTGATCATTTCATTCAACTACAACACATCCAAATAACAATCAAAACCAGTCGAAATCAATGAATGAACATAAACCCAGAAATTGTCCAAGAACCCTAGAATTTCAATTCAACAATTCGACTTCTACACAGCAAATCGAGACACAAGGCCATAGGGGAAATGATCAGTGAAGAAAACCGAACCTTCGACACCGGTTTGGTGGCCGGAGACGACCGAAATCGCCGGAAATCGCCGAAAAACCCAATATGCTACAGTGAACTTTGTGGCTCAATTCCGAGCTCCTCCGGTTGAGATACCATGAAATGCGACCATGGGCATGACGAGGAGGAAGAGGCGAACCTAGGGACGTCTGGGTTTCGTCGTGGGGCGGCCGGAATCGAAGGAACTCAGATGAGGAGGTTTCGGCCGAACTGGAGGAGGAAGAAATCGGGGGAGAAGAGAGAGAAAAGGCCGGGTAAGTTTCCAAATTTGGAAACTTACCACAGTAACTTCCTATTTAAAGAACTTACAATGAACAGAAACCGGGAATAGTAAATTTAGTTTTTCGCTTATAACTTTCGCATACTAACTCCGATTTTTACCAACCACGTATGCATGTTCTCGGTTTAACATCCTCTACGACTTCCATGAAGAACATTTTCTCAAATTATGACCCGAACAAAAAGTCAACTTTTAGGGCCACTAAAATCATATAACGGAGTAAAAATTATGTGTAACTGACATCTACCGTCAAATTAATAAAAATCGAAAATTCTGGGTTCGGGACGTAACAGTCTTTCTCTTTTCTTCTATTTTAGTGATGACAATAGCTGCTGTTATCCTTGCTGTGTTGTAGCGTATATTGGTTCTCGGCATTTTTAGTTTGCTGCTGTGATTGCTTGTTACTTCAGTGACATTGATTTGTTGCGTTTCACGTATTTTGGTTTTCGCATGATCAATTTGCTGTTGTGATTGCTTGTTGCTTGATATTGATTTGCTGCTGTGATTGCTTATTGCTTCAACAACATTGGTTTGCTGCTGCGATTGATTTTGGAAGATGCACAATCTGTAAGCATGTCTTTCCTTCCTTAGCCTTCTTATTATATCATAACATATCATGATTTTCAAGCCAAACATCAGCATATATGATCTAAAGCATTTTGCATGGCTTGATTTTTGAATCTTGTTAACATCCCCAATTAACTTCATACCGGCTATTTCTGAAGTCTAATTCTACTAATAAGCTTATTTCGTTTGTTGCTAGGATTCCAATGTGCTTAACAATTTTGGCAACTGACTAAATGTGAATAACTCTTGATATTGCATCCAAATTGCTTGTCATCAAGCCCCACTACTTTTAAACTTATGTGCTCTTATGTTTGCTATGTTTTCTTAGTTTGAAAAAGTTACGGTCCTGACCTCAGCATGGTAGTAGTTAGAGTAGAATGAAACTTCTGATATTTAACCATTCTAGTGATCTCTTCCAATCTGATACCAACAATTAAACTTGATTGTATATTATAGAATTATCGGCCAAATTTGGATCCACTAATCTGACCTCAACAACATATTCTTACTCATAGCTTCACACTCACCTGCCTTGAGCTAGGCTTAAGAGGCTTGCATAAAGCGTGCCTCACTTTTCACTAAAGAATATGTAATAGAAGTTGAGGCGTTTAGCTGAAAATCTAAAGACTTTATGCTTCCTCCAACACTTTGCTCATTCATTTCACTCTTATGTATGGCTGAATTGCTTGAATTTGATTATAGGCATCACTTTGTATAGTATGCTTTGTTGTGGCTGGTATTTCTTTTAATGTCGTGATTGCAATAAAGCATGATGCATCATATTATTAATTGGCTTGGTTTAGCTGGTAAATCCTGTTTCTTAGCTTGGCTTGGCCATATTAATTCAATGGTTTTAGTTTTGCTAGGTTCTTTGCTTGGAGTATTAATGACATGTAGCTTGGCATGTAAAAAAATCATATTTGATTATCATTGATTTTGATTAACTATGCCGATGATGAATTGCTTGACTTGCTCGGCCTATAGCTTTGGCTTTGATATAAGTCTATCCTTAGCTTCTGCCATAACCAGACAATTTTTTTTTTCTTAGTACAACTTCAGGTTGGCACGTAAAGTCTTTCTTTGCTTGGCTTTAATTTTTTTTTTTTTTTTGTTTTTGTTTTGCTTGCTTAGAGTTATTTAGGCATGTAGTAGCATTGCTCGGGCGTCTGCCTTGGTAGCTTGTTTGTGGCCACCTTGAGTATTTTAAGAGGGAGTCAGTATTAAAAGAATGAGCTTGGTTGTTTGGCATAGCCCTCATAGTTCTATGGTAGATGCACAGCCTTAGAGAGGAGCTTGGCATGGCTTGTGTATGTATGTCTGATGCTTATATGCTTAAAATTACTTTTGCTTGGCTTAAGCTTGTTTAAGTATTGGCGTGTTTCTCTTGGTCGTGGATCTACTTGGCTTGGTGCATGAGCTTAGCATAAGCATATGCTTGGCATGATATTTGAGTGGTGTACTTACATGAGCATTTGCCTAGCAGAATTAGCTATAATAAGCCACGCTCATACCATCGCCAGAAATACCAGCTCCCGCCATAGGAGTCACCTATGGGAACACAGCCAAGTAGGCTACTGCCTAGGCCCCAGCTTACTCCCAGATCACCACTGACGTGCCACGCCAACAGTATCAGAAGCTCCAGAAACTGGGAACTCAAGCATGTCAGTCCCACATCGAAAACATGGAGAAAATCAGCTCCCTCCCCACCTATAAAAGGTTCTCTCCTCTCTCCTCATTAATTACGCATCTACTACTTGCCTACTGTTATCCTGTCAACACAAATATATTAACTAACTTAGGCATTGGAGAAGAGAATACCGCCCGATGTGGTCTCCCTCTGACGCCTTCTTTATATTTCACTTGACAGGTAGCGGGAATACTGATAATATCAAGTAATGGTTCACTCACCGAACCTGCGTTGATCATAGTTTAGCTACCGCTGAATATACAGCATCAACATTGGCGCCGTCTGTGGGAATCTTTTGAACAAAAAGTCACCCCACCACCACCATGGCTAACTGTAGCGGGGAAAACATCGAGGAGCAAGCAGACCAGTCCGCCAACCCCAACCCCGCCAATCCCATGGCTAGCATTGACTCAGCAGTCAACGTTAAATGAGCACTATTCAACACTCCAACCAACCCTAGTATGGGTCCCAGGGCTCATCCCAGGTCTAGCAGACCCAAACTATAGCGGAGGCCCAGCCGGGCAGCAGTCGCCCAACGGTCTAGGACCTTGCCGCTATGTACGAACTGGCACTGACGGATCTCCATAAAGCAAACAGGGAGCGCGAGGGAGAAGGTGGAAGCCCAAAAACAAGTGGCCACGCTAATGTCGAGGTTCGTCTAATTGAAAAAGGCGCTGGAGGCAAACGCTAATACAGCACAGAGCGAATAGTCACGAAGCACTATACGCAGTCGACCCAACACCGGCGGAATTTTACCTGTACCAATCGTACATATGCAAGTGTCGTTGAACCCGCCAGAATTAAGGGGCCCACCTCCTCTGCCCCGTCTAATTATGGAGCAAGAAGTGGAATCACAACCAAATACCAACCGCTCGACAGTCAGAGCTAGGACCGAAGGTAACCCACCTGCCACCAGGCATGGGTCAATCTGACAGAACCTCCAAGCGGGGCTAGCTGGCGATGCCACCGCCCTAATATTGGAAATGATGCAGCAATTGGAGCAGAGGCTAGCCCTGGCGGAGGCAGGAGTCCCAGCACTAACACCAAATTAGCTTTTCACATCTAGACCAGGGCCATTCACCGCCAGAATCCTGCAGGCCGTCAGACCAGCACACGCAAAGACACCAAAGATGTTACATTACAGCAGCACGTCTAACCCATTCGTCCACATGGACACCTTCAAAAAGGTCACCAACAACAAGGGATTTTATGACGCCACCCTCTGCCACTTATTCAGCGAAACATTAGATGGTGAGGCAATGAGCTGGTTCTTTGAATGCCGGTTAGGATCCATCGACTCATTTCAAGGACTGTCAAATGCTTTTTTTTCTCGGTTCATCCTGTTAGCCGCCGGACATCACAACACAACTCAGCTGTTCGACCTTAAGCAGGGGATATCAGAATCATTGAAGGCTTTTGTCACTAGATGGCGGGCGGCAACGTCTCAGTGCCACGATCTGGATAAGACAATGGCACTGGCAGCCTTCAAGCAGGGACTCCTCAAAGGATCATTCCTCTATCACCTCAATTACATTCATCCAAACGCCGCTTACGACCATGTCATGAGCGAGGCTGTCATCCATGCACAAGCAGAATTCATCACGTACAGAGAGAGCCCACCACCACCTGTAAAAGCAGCCCAGCCCGCCGACAGCCATCGGGAAACCGCTAGCAAGACCACCGTTACTCCACCATTTGACAAGAAGAGAGTGGCAACAAGGCAACTACCAGAGCAAGCGACAGAGGAACCAACATTACAATAGGGGCAACCGCTCATCTCAGGGGGGATAACCGTAATAAGACGGAGCCCTCCCAGCTGCATGCAGTGTTTACAGTCCTCACAGCATCATACGAGGATATATTCAACCAGTGCAAAGATCAGATACCGCCACCACCCCCAAGAAAGTACCGAAGGGTGGGAAAACCAAGAAACACTGGCAAATGGTGTAAATACCACGAGGACAACGGACACAATACCAACAACTGCCATGCCCTCAAAATAGCCATCCAAACTTTATACCGAGACGGTAAGATGGAGCAATTCAAAGTGGGCCAATCGCCACCCGTGATCGCCAACATCGAACCAATGGGCTGCATCAACACCATCGACGGTGGTGCCTCAATAACCAACATGTCCCATAGGGCAAAGACGCGCTATGCGCGTGCTAACCACCCCAACGAAATTTGCAACATCTGCTATGAGAGGTCCGTAAAACTGCTAAAGGTTGGTTGGGAACCCATTGCCTTCTCAGAGGAAGAGGAGCGCCGAGTACATTTGCCCCACGACGATCCATTCTTAATCGACGCCATACTCGGCAAATGGTCAATAGGAAAAGTCCTGGTCGACAGCGGTTCCGCTGTAAATGTCATCTTCAACAGTTGTTACAGCAAACTCCTACGGAATAGGAAATTACTACAGGATCATCAGCCATTGCTTAGTTTTTCGGGTGACGTCACACAACCATTGGGTTCGGACTACATGCGACTAGGTATTGGTACTAGCCAACGAACGGCAGAAATCCACACAGAGTTCATCATTGTAGACTGTTTCAGCTCGTACAATGTCATCATTGGCCGACTGGCGCTCAACAAGCTCAAGTGCATCATAGCCGAATATATGCTTCTCATGAAATTTCCTACGCCCAACAGGACAGGTTGTGTCAAGGGAAGTCAGCAATTGGCACAGGAATGTTATTCCATAACTGTGGCACGCTCGGCACGCCGCTATGAGATCTTAACGGTGGGAAACCATGCACCAGCACCAAACATCTTTGAGGACCGTAGGGAGGACAAGAAGAAATATGTAAAAAAGAGCCCGTCAACCCAGAAACTTCCTTGAGGGTCATAAGCATCTCAGACGATCACTCTGAGCGGACAGTCCGCATCGGTGCTCAAATTGACCAAGCAATAGCGGATGAGCTCACCCAATTTCTGCCTGACAACGCAGCCGTCTTTGCATGGTCCCACGTTGACATGTCAGGCATCTCCCTTGAGATCATAACTCACAAACTAAGCATCACACCATCCTCCTACCCTATCAAGCAGCGGCGTAGGGCCTTTGAGGAGGAAAGGTATCGAGCAATAGGGGAAGAGGTTGCCAAGCTCCAGAACATTGGATTCATCTGCCAAGTCAACTACCCCGAGTGGATATCCAACTTGGTCCTGGTAAAAAAGCCTAGCGGAAAGTGGAGGATGTGTGTCGACTTCAAGAGCCTCAACAAGGCCTGCCCCAAGGACAGCTTCCCGCTACCTCGCATAGACCAACTGGTTGATGCAACCGCTGGGCACGAGCTGCTCAACATGATGGACACATTATCCGGCTACAACGAGATCAAGATGCACCCAGGCGACCAAGAGTGCACCTCCTTCACCACCGACAAGGGCCTATACTCCTACAATGTCATGCCTTTCGGTCTGAAGAACGCTGGAGCAACTTACCAGCGGTTGATGAATGCCATGTTCGCTGAACATCTGGGAAGAATCATTGAGGTCTACGTGGACGACATGTTGGTAAAAAGCATAAAAGCTAGCGGACACATAACAAACCTCAAAATCATATTCACCATTCTCTTGGCTTACGGCATGCGTCTCAACCCAGAAAAATATTTCTTTGGCGTCACCGCCAGCAAATTTCTTGGTTACATAGTCAGTGAATGGGGCATAGAAGCCAATCTGACAAGGTGCAGGCCATCCTTAACATGAAGGCTCCAGAGTGGAAGAAGCACCTTCAAGGCCTCCAAGGCAAACTAACCGCTCTTTCTCGGTTTATCTCCAGACTTAGTGATAGATGTCTCCCATTCTTCAAAGTGCTGAAGATAGCCCACAAGAAGGTCATCGACTGGAACACGGACTGTGATGCAGCATTCCAAAGCTTGAAAGAGTACCTGGCAGCGGTCCCACTCCTTTCTATTCCTATACAAGGGGAGACATTGTATATATACCTAGCGGTATCACAATCAGTGGTAAGCTGTGCCATTGTCAGGGGGGCAAAGGCCAGCGGTGCCGGCGTCATCTTGACGGGGCCGGGGGACTGAACGTGGAATATGCATTAAAGTTCAATTTCAAAGCCTCTAACAACATGGCGGAGTACGAAGCACTCATTGCCGGCCTACTCCTCGCCACCGATTCTGGGACTGACAGCGTCAACATATTCAACGACTCCCAGCTAGTCGTTAACCAAGTCAACGATAGTTTTCAAGCTAAGGATCAACAGCTAGTGGCATACTTGGGATACGTCAAGACGCTTCTCAAAAAATTCAACTTCCACACCACTACACAGCTCCCCAGGGAAAAGAACGCCAAGGCTGATTCACTGGCATGACTGGCAACCGCTCAACCACATCAAAGTCCGGCGGACACAAGGGTGGAGAGTCTTGACAGACCAAGCATCACAAAAACCCTAGCGGAGATATTTAACATTGAAGTCGGCCTCAGTTGGATGGACGAAATCATCGAGTATAAACACAATGGGACTCTTCCAGCGGATAAAGTCGAAGCACGACAACTCCAGCGGAGAGCAACCCGCTAGAACATCCAGAATGGCAAATTTTACCATCAGGGTTTCACTCACCCCAACCTCCGGTGTCTAACCCCAGAGGAAGGAAAGGTCGTACTTACAAAAATACAAGGCGGGGAATGTGGAAACCACTCGGGCGCCAGATCTCTGGCCAACCGCACAATGCGACAGGGCTACTTTTGGCCTACGCTCAGCAACGATGCCAGACAGATCTTGAAGTCCTGCCACAAATGTCAACAATATGTTGACCTCCCACACGCCCCGACGGAACCCCTTTCAATCATCATTGGCCCATAGATTCACTCAACTTGGGGCCTGGACTTAGTAGGAAAGTTCCCAACCACAAAAGGACAGTTCAAGTACATCATCGTCGCCATCGACTATAATAGCAAGTGGATAGAGGCGGAACCTCTGACAACAATCACTACCGCCAAGGTAATTCACTTCCTTTGGAAGAACATCTACTACCGCTATGGTGTCCCCCATACAATCATCACAGACAACGGCACGCAGTTCAACAACAAGGAGTTCATTTCCTTCACCGCCAACTTGGGCATCATGATGAGTTTTGCATCTGTCGCTCACCCCCAAACTAATGGCCAGGTCGAGGCAGCAAACAAGATAATCAAAAAACTGCTAAAAAAGAAACTCGACAACGCCAAAGGTTTATGGGCGGAAAAACTGCTTGAAGTCCTGTGGGCCGTCAGGACTACCCCAACTCCCGCCACTGGTGAAACACCATTCTGCATGATGTTCATAACAGAAGCTATCCTACCTATTGTGGTCACTCAACCCACCGCTAGAGTCGAAGGCTACTGCCCTAACTAGCACTGCCATGTACCCGAGTCACTTGTCTTAAATCTAGACCCTAGCGCATTGATCCTAACCCCTTACATGGAAAAAATACCTGGTCTCGCCGTAAACTCTATAGTTAGGTCAAAGGCCAAAGATTTTACCTTGGTCAAGTCCAATGCCTCAAAAATCTAATCTTGACTTTCATTTTTTTTTAAATAAACGGTTTGCACTTTTAAGGAAAATGATTCATACATTGTTAGCTAGCCATATTAACTTAGAACTTTCTTTACGTAAATTTGGAAATGATTCATTACGCATAATTAAATAATTAATTGCTCATTTTAAAATATTGATATTATTAATCGCTCAATAAGCCACCAATAGAGCTAAGTCTCAAGGATGACATTTAAAAGTGGATATGAATACCAGTCATCGAATGGTCATAATTAACTGTGCTTACGCAGTTGGATTTATTTCTTAAAACAACGCCTATTCATAAAGAAGTACAAAATGTATAAATTTAGTTCACGTCAATTTCAGACCACATAAAAGTTCAATTTTCAGGCCAAAAAAAAAAGTTCATCAAGTCAATTTTCGTATTGTTCTAATTTAATTCTTCACAATTTGCACAAAAAGAAAGGTTCGATTTTTCATGTTATTAATTGTTGATAACATGCACATGTTGATAGCATCTCATAAATTCTGCCTTTCATTTCCATTTCAGGCACTCCCTATCAATTAAAGCTCTCCATATAAATTAGCCTCTCACTTTCAAGTCTCTCTTCTTCAGCCCTCTTTCTCCCCAAACTTTTCAAGTCGAGCCCGGTAGGCCCGGGCGTTTGGACCCTAGAATCCGACCCGAACTGATCAAAAAAGCCCGATTCGGTTCGGTTCTGTGTTGAAAAATATCGGTTCGGTTCAAAGCCCGACCCGAATTACAGTTGATCTGGTCGGGCTCGGGTTTGATATTTTCTGGGACCGAAAGACCGAGAGGAACCGATTTCTCCTCCATCTCGGCCAATCTCACTCTCCTCTCATCTCTCAACTCTCAAGCCAGCTCCTCCTCCTAAACCTTTCCCCTCCGCTTGCAAACTTGAATGCTTCGACCCGAAACAGCAACCCATCAACCACAGCTGCATCATTTCCAGATCCAACACAAACACAAACAATATTTCATACACCCAGATCGGAAAAGAAGATTGGAAGGCTAAAAAAGATTGGATTTTGATTCCAATATCTGAAACCCAATTTGTCTAACACGTCATTGCCACTACCCACTTTGATTAATTCCAAAGCTAAATCACTCACCATCACCAAACCCAAATCCAAAATCGAATGAGGAACCCATACCCGATTACCTTCTTCATTATCCCCCTCTGCTACTCTTTCTTCTCTGCACAAACACTATGATCATAACCAGTGATTTGAATTCAGGCCCTTCTTCTTTTTCTTCATCGTCTTCCACTTCTTTTCTCTACTTTGCTTCGCTGGCAATCATTCCCTTCTGTGAGGATGATCTAATTGATGAAGACGAGGAAGAAGAAAGAACTGAAGAAAGAATATGGGTTTTCGGTGAGGATGATCTAATGATGTTGATTTGATGAATATATGGTAAATAGAGAATTGCATAACAGGGATTGGGGAGGAAAAAAAAAGCAAAAGAGAAAAAAAGAAGAAGAAGAAGAAGAAGAAGATATGAAGTAGAATTGCAGAAGAAGAAGAAGAGTGTCGAAGAAAAGAAAGAGAGAGGATAAAGAAAAAAAAGGTAAAAGATGGTTCTGGACTTCTGGGATGACCTGGGACCAGATAAATATAAACATTACACCAAATATAACGAGAGAGTCTCGTGCTATAGTGGTTGGGGACAAGGCTCTCGAGTAAGAGGTCGGGGGTTCAAACCTCGCCTCCTACCCAATTTTGTGCATATTATTGGACTCAAGGCTGGGAAACTGGATTTTGGGCCCGAAAAGCCTGAAGACCGAACCGGCCTATTTGGGATCGGTTTCTGTCGGTTTCTAATTTTGAAAAAGCCCGAACTGGCCTGGACCGATTGTTTCGGGCTCGGTCTCGGTTTTACTAAATTTCAGGCCCGGTCCGACCTGAACCCAGCCCTAGAGCCCGGCCCCCTTTTATGGACATGTAAGTATGAGTGTGTGTGGTAGTAGTGGTACTACTAGCGACAACAGCTAGCTAGCGAGCTGGTTTGATCAATGATCATCTAGTGAGATCAATTATATATAGCGTGCATGTTATATAGTGTGCATGTTATAATTCGAAATGATACTTGATCATGGTGCATCCATTAGAAGATGGTTGATCTTTCATGCATAAAAAAGTATCAATAAGGAAAATGGTAGATCCATTTATTTGGAGATGATTTATCCTTCTTTCTTTTGGTTGGAAGGGATATGTTCTTGGTTTAACTACTATTTGCAAAAGATTTTTTTTTTAATATATGGATCTATTGAGATTTTGTTTATTTCCATGTTATGCAGTACATTAGATATGATATATTATAAGTTTCTTGATCAATCTACACGATCGATCTGCATGTGTAATTGTGCAAATCGATATTCGGTTCTTCTTAATATAATTAATTATGTTGATTTTTATTCTGAGGTAGATTACTGTCGATTCTTTTGATCGAATTTTTCAATCTTATCTTGTTTGAAATTAAAGAAAATCTAAATTTACATTTGTCGGGCATGTGCATGCCTCCAATCATCATGGATCACTGATTATGTCGATTCCATCATACAATCAACATAATCAATGATGATGAGAGACGTCACTCACTACTAGAAGCCTACTCTGGTCTTGTTTACACCCGTACACTGGCATTAATGACAGTTTTTGTTAATTTTTCTCAAATTTTTGGGGGCAAAAATTTCAAAAAGAAAAGGTGATCGATGTATGCCTATAGATCCCAAAATTTGAAGCCCTCAGAGATTGAGGTTGTAATCCTATTTTGATATATATATATATAGAGGGCCCTTCTATTAAGGGATTCCTTTTTTTTTGGTCTTTTATAGGGATAGGCTGACAAACTTTTCTATTATATTTCAGCATCTCAACCATTCATTTTTTAGGTCCTAATGTGTAGATCATTTCTGCAAATTTTCAGCCAAATCATGATCGTTAAGGCATCCAAAACTGCACTTTACACAAACGGACCGAATCTGTCGATCCGAAACCGTTCGTGTTTATAATGGTAAATTGCAGTTTTGGATGCTTAACAATCATCAAATTGGCTGAAAATTTACAGAAGTGATCTATACATTAGGACCTAAAAACTGAACCGTTGAGATGTGAGAATATGATCGAAAAGTTGATCTAATGCCCTATCCCTAAAAAAAACCATAAAAAGGGATCCCTCAGTAGAAGGAGCCTGATATATATATATATATATATATAAGTTATTAGAACTATATGATTGATATGTATGTATGTACGTATGTATGTATGTATGTATGTATGTATGTATGTACGTATGTATGTATGTATGTACAGAGAGGATCAGAAGCGAACGTCCGCATCTAATGCAAAAGTGAGGACGCCGCTCAGGGAGGATCAGTTTGGTGTGAATGGCAGCTCTAATTCTGTCCTCATAGATCAGGGACAACCCCAATGACGTCACTAGCAAGGTGAAGGCAAACGTGATCAAAGTCGAAGGCCTGCGCTGGAAGTTCAACATAAACTCTGAGCAAACCAATCTCGACTTCAAACTCATCACTGAGGAGATCACCGGCAAGAAGAATCCCAGGATGGAGGCCTGCTTCGGCACAGGCAAGATCAACGCAGCCCTGAGCCTCCCTGAGCCACGTCCGCACTTTTGCATCTTTGCGGACGTTTGCCTATGATCCGGCCTCTACACACACACACACATTCCATCTAGAGTGGAGCTCCTCTTTGAAATTAAGGTCCGAATTTAGAGTTTATGGTCACTTTTCGGTCGCATATCCACATCTCGACCTTTTAGTTTTTAGGATCTAATTTATAGATCATCTCTGCATATTTTCAGCCAAATTGGTGATCTTTAAGGTATCTAACTCACTTAAACCAATAGATGAACTGAATCTGTCCAACCTGAACCGTACTAGATTTAAGATAGTTATCAATGCCTTAACGTTAATCAATTTGACTGAAAACTTGCAGAGTTGATTTATACATTAGTACCTAAAAACTGAACGGTCGAGATACCGATATGCAATCGAAAAGTGACCCTAAAATCTAAATCCGCAATTTAATTTAAAGCGAAGCTCCGCTGTAAATAAGATATATATATATATATATTATTGTCTGATAAATTCAAAATTGCTCATTGGTTTATTGGTGTTGGGGTTTGGGAAATGTTTTGCCCTTCTGTAAGCAGTTTGGGTTTGCATTTCCAGATCATTTTGTGTTTTCTCCATCACATCTTTCAATTTTGAAACTTTCATGCATGACTAGTCATGCAAACTCCAATTTCTCTCTGTGCGGAATCATAAAGATTTTCAATTTAAATCTTTTTGCTTCAAACTAATTAAACTTACTAACTAGCTTTCATATTGTCCCTGCTTTACCAGCTTCAGAAGATGGATTCCATATTCATGAAGGTTTGGGTGGTACTATTTTTGTTGTCATTTACAAGGTATATATAGTATATACAATAATAAATTAGTATTGTCTGTACAAATAATATATGTAGTTACTGATTAATAATATAACTTCGGTTAAACGCGTGTATTATACTTGATTACAGCAACATATATAAAAATGAATTTGATACTTTCACTTAAACTTTCTTATAAGAACATATGCAAAGATAGTGTTTGTTCTATAGAAATAATGTGATTGTAATGCTATTGTCATTTTGGATATGATCATCTAGATTAATTCTGTTTATTGTTTTTTTTTCCCTAATGTTTTTGGTTTGGTAAATAGATAAAACACCCCACTTTAATTACTTAGCTGATTCATCTACTAAAGCTCTTAAGGTTGGTCTAAGTAATGAGGCAAAGAAGGAAGTTGGGTTAGGACTATTATAGATTAGAGAGTTGATTCTTTCTCTAATGTAACAAAAGAAAAACATTAACAAAAAACGCTTTCATAGTAATTGTAGTATCCCCACTTATTCTAAAACCCTGGTCTTAGTGTCTAGTCTTATACTTTGAGACATGCATGTGTAGATTCAGTAAATATATCTTGAAGGCCGTGACCTTGATTGATTACAATATTTTTCTCATTAATTACAACCTGATGATCATATGTTCTATTGATCGATGACCTGTTTAGCGCTTCGGTTATGGATCTGGAATGAGTATTATTGACTTCCAGAGGTTAGTCTCTGTATCCCAGAGAAGGCAATCTGTGTAAAACCATAGCTTCATTCTCACAACATATGCACATCAACTTGACAACAATCACAAAAAAACTAAAACTTACCTTCAGCAATTACTGGCATGGATTCCATCTTCTGCAGCTTGCAAGCTTGATCACTAGAATGTAGTATTCGATCTGTTACTTATCAACTTGCTTCTCAATGAACAGAAATTATGCAATAAATCGTGGTAGCAACAGAGACCAATTCATCCATATATATAGGAGACTTAAACTTCAAGAAACTTCCCATTAAAACAATCCATATCGGTTTAGGTTTCCTAGTTAGATTCTTAATGTATCACATCATTGTAGTCTTCCTTGCAGACTAAGTAATGGATTACTATCCTTAATGAATTGATACACTGTTTCATTAAGTTATTAATATTGATTTACAGCTTGTATCCATGTTAGACTAGTATTGACATTATGCTAATCATCATATACTTTATGATAATATGTGACAAGTCCATTTGGTTCTAACAATCTGTACTCCCTCACCCAACAAAAATGAAGGAATACTGTGTCATAAACGTCTCTAACCACAACGTGAACGTCGGGGGATCTAGAAAAAGAACGACAACACACTATCGACGCCCTGTACCGAAGCCTGATAATCATAACAGAATTTGCACGAACTTTAACCATCGTGTAAGCAAAACTCTAATGTGGCGTAGAGGACCTTTGGGGCCAAAGGTAAGTTCAAGCTAACCATGTTCATATATATATATGTGTGTGACTGTTTGCGCTTTTTCACTACATTACTTCGACAATCCTGCTAGTGGAGCTTCAGCAATATGAAATCTCTCTTTGTGATCATCGCACACTTTGCAACGCTTGCGGGATCAAGAATCGCAAGCTCAAGCTCAAGGAGGAGCAAGTGGCGGACCGGGAGATATTTGGAGGAGAGGGCAGCTCTATTTGATCAGAAGGATAATACAAAGAAGAATCCTAAGTGTTAGACTTGGGTCTCAATAAAATGAAATTTCTTAATGTTAACAAAAGAAACTTGAAGCTTTAATTTCGATGTATGCTTTTGCAGTGAATTTTCTATGAAGGGATGAGAATGATGTTACTCATAAATATTGATTTTTTAAGTTATGGTTTGCCTCATCAATATATGATGATGGTTAATCTATCAATACATTTGAAGTTCATTACAATTTGACTGAATCATAGAACATATATATATATATATATATATATATATATATTATGCATACATCTAAAGCCGAAACACTGTTCCTAGACACTGTTTATTCAATGTTCATTTAATAGTAAAATGTCGGTTTTGCCCTTACTCTTTTCCTTCAATTACAGTCTGCCATCCTTCTATAGTCTTCTTTCTCATTCGATTGCTGCCAGAACAATCGAGATTATGAACGATCGATCGAGAGAGTGTGTGTTTCTGTACGAGAGGTTCTGTCAGCTCGATCACAGTGGCGGAGCATTCATCATTGTCGACGAGTTTTTGTCCGTACCGGAATTCGCACCCAATCCTCTCTCTCTCTGGTAAGCCTACCCCAAATAAAAGATAAACGTTTCGTGATCTAAAGGTAGTAAGATTTCAAAGATTGAGGCTTTTATTGAATGGTTGCTTTTGCTTCATATTTTTTTTGTTTCTCCAATTCGTTGTTATTGGATAGGTTGAATTCTCATACAATTTTGGGGGTTTCACTTATATCAGTTTTGGCTGGGTGGACGTAGATACTGGGGGAGAGGGGGATTGGAGCAAGACCACACTTGCTCTTAGGAGATGCTTCTGTATCAGCGCTCAATTTCCTTTTCTCATCAGAGAGATTTGATCCAACAACAAAGCTACTTAGTTTTGGTATATTTACGTGCCAATGATCTCAGTGAGGATAGAGCCTAGAGTTTTATTCAGTACTAAAGGTCAAATTGCCAATGCATCTTAGTTGACAGAATTCTTAGTTTACAATGCTTTGCATACCAATGACCTTACTGAGGACAAAACATAGAGAAAAGGCAATACCAGGATATATTGAGCCATCCCCGAAACATATTACTGCCCTCGCAAGCCTTCCTTTGTTATAACTTGAGGTTCACATGGCAGTGCTGCAATTTGAATATGTGCCAAAGGCTTATATCTTGCTGCAATCTCATCATGAATTGATAAGATCCTACTGGTTTTCTAATATTTATATGAAGTTAATATACAAAACATTAAGATAGAAAATCTATTAGATTTTGTTTCAATTTGCTTTGATAGAGTAGTAAAGCCTCCCTCAAGATCAGAATGGTGTGGATACAGTGATTGTGATGGTTCTGTTTGTTTCTTATACCAGCATAATTCAATGCATAGAGAGCTCTCTCATTATCTTTGTTCTTTTAATGCTTAGTTTATGAATTGATTTTCTTGGTGTAAATTCGCCTTAGCAATGATTTTGAGAGATAAAATTGTGGCTTATAGTTTGGTGCTCCTAATATGAATGTGTAGATTCTAAAATGTAGAGGGCCTGTTTTTGGTTTTTCACTTAAACTTCAATATTTGTATGTTTGCAGGCTGTGCATACAACAGAGGATTAAAAGCACAGAGCTCAGGATGTTAACCGAGGAGCAAGAAAATGAACTTCTGAACTTTACACCATTCATTCCATTGATGTCTCCCTTGGTGAGTTTCCTCTCTGAACTATTCTGTTTCTATTTTGATGATGCCCGTACTCTGTTATGGACTTCAAATATTTAATTCGATGCTTAAAACTTTAAGATTATATACAATGATATGTAATTAGAGAACGACCATTTTTCTATCATGCTTCATTTGGCATCTGATAATCTTTTGTACCAATGGTTCTTATATTGCTTTGAAGCTCGGTACTGATTATGAAAAGAACAATTTCAAAAGTATAAGTAAAAAGTGAAGCAATATAACAAATATTAAGCTAATGATGTCAATATTAATGTCTTTTCCAGTTTCATTGACTAACTTGCTTTCCTGTCAAGTTGTAGTGAAGTTGATCCCATAGTTGCTAATCTTCTCTGCAGGAGCATCAGAGATGTAAATATTGTCTTGGAACTGGTATAACCTTTATGTTCTCAACCCTTTTGAACTCCGGCCAGTTTATGAATCAATGTAACAACAGATACTCACTGTCAGTTTTAACTAGAAAAATAAATAAATCGAAATCAACTGTTTCTCCAATGTAAATCTGATTTGACAACACCATAGGAATATTAATCATGTCCATATTCTCATTACTACTGCATAAGTAGATCTCCTCTAGAAAAGCGGCAACATAGAATTAGTACTACATATGTATGTTTTCTAATAAAACAATCGTCCAATAGGATTAGGTTAGAGTCAAATCAAACCCAGATATTTTTAATTCTTTTATTAAGTGAATTTTGGTGTTTGCAGCTTATGGCTCCTCTTCTGATGCAATGACTATAATCCAACAATGATCTCCTGCTGTTAAGGTACATTAAAGCGTTTTACTGTACATTTAAACTGTTTTGCTTTCCTGTAGTAGTGATCTACTTTTGAATGTTTTGAGGAGATCACATTAATTCTATCATTAAAATGATAATTCTAAGTAGGGGATGATGATTGAATTTGCTAAGAACTCAGTTAATTATGCTACTGCCAGTGCCCAGCGGAAAGAAGCATGTTATATTGTTTTCAAGATTAAACTTTCGCTGGTGGCAGAGAATTAATGTACCTCCTTTGTGCTCTATAGCTTTCCATGATTTCTTCTGTTGGTAAATATGCAAGCATTCTTTTTCAATATAAGTCAATACTTACTTGCAAAGACAATATCAGTAGGAGTTACATTCTTTTGTAATGTGTAAAATGACATATTTTCAGTTATTGATTT
The DNA here is from genome assembly GCA_025331145.1 of Rosa persica. NCBI lineage: Eukaryota > Viridiplantae > Streptophyta > Magnoliopsida > Rosales > Rosaceae > Rosa > Rosa persica. Next base: position 56,923,165 of record WFKR01000005.1, read on the forward strand.
TAGCTTACGATTGTGATCATCACTACAAATTTGAGAAAAGAAAAGGGAAAAAAAAAAACTGAACTGTGGAAAATTCAATTTTCAACCAACTCTTTAGCTGATGGTCTGCAGACTGGATTTGGATCCAACATGGCCTGATAGATTCAAACAATATGATGCAGTCAGCAACTCCATCACAATGTCCTTTTTATTAGACCAAACCAACTTAAGAATAATAGGATACTAAACGCATCTTTCCTTTGAAACAGATTTCTTATGAAATAAGCTTACTGGATCGAACATTACTACTTATGAAGCACATATGCAGAGTTTCTTATTAATTTTTTCTGTCTTATAGCTACTTGCAATTTTCAGAAAACCATACTACATGAAAGATATTACTGTGAAGTGTGAATCTATGATAAGGGGTGGTTTTTATGCAGTAGTGATTCTGGATTTTGAGCAATGGAAGGTCTTGGTTTTTTATGCCTAAAGTTGTGAATGCTTCTTTAATGCTGATCAAGACAAGGATTTGGCAAGGCCATAGTAGACATAAAGGAAATGTTGGAGCAATTTGATGAGTTGCTCAATGCCGACACCATAATTCTCAAAAATGCTAGATGCAAGGTAAAGAACTTGGTGTTAATTTGTTTTTTTCATCCTCTGTTTTCCCCTTTAATCTCCAACAATTTCATACCACAGGTCCATATTTGTTTCGATTTTGGGTTATTTGGTTATACACAGGTGCTTTTTAGTATTAACTTTTTGAAGTTATTCAAGAAACTGATGTTGGCCTGTTTGGAGAAGTCAGCACTCAGCACTGGATCTTCTACTAAAGCTTTCATGTGGCTGGAGACCCAAGAAGCAAGTGTAGAGAGAAGTTGTAGTAACTCCTCACTAATCTTGAAGAAATTTAAGGTTAAATCTCATTGTTTGCACAATAGCCTATTGCAAAGAATATGAGATACATTCAAATTATAAATGTTTGAGATGTATTGCCTCCAGAAGATATCTCGAGGATATCCCAAAGTTGGTATATGGCTTGGAGACAGTTTTAAATAGATACACAAATGAAATCATTTTTGTTGATCTCGCAGCATCGCGCGAGGGGGATTATCTAGTATTATACTATAATCTAAAGCCGAGTGACCTTGACTGTTCATCCCTGTTCATTCAACTGTTCATATGTGAAGTGACGGTTTTGCCATTCTGTTTCTCTCATTTACCGGATGCCATCCTTCTATGGTCAAGTCAAATATGTGTGGATTTCGTTCGTGGTTTCTAGAGGAAACAGAGAGAGAGAGAGAGAGAGAGAGAAACTGTGAGAGGAAAGAAGAAGTGATCGATCTGGATTTGTTGCAGAAGAGGTACACAGAGGTGAACACCAATCCATGAAGAATGAGACCCCAATTATAATATGTTGTATGCAAATGGTCAATCTAAATAGTTTTCAATTGACCTGGGTTTGGATTTTGTAGGGATATTGTTCCTGCTGCAGTTTGGGGTTTGAGTGATTGTGGTTTTATTTTCGACGCGTTCTTCAATAGATAGTGGAGGAGTTCAATATTTGCCCTCGAGCTGTATATATGGAGAGAAAAAGGCCTGAGTTTTCTATTGTGTTCTAGAAGCCTACATCGAGTGTGCTAGATACAAACGCTTCGTTCTATTTTTGGTTTTGTTCTCGGATACAGACGCGGCCTGAAGAAAAGTTCTGCAGGTAGGGTATTGAAGCTGTAAACGTTTGGTTTACACAGTTTATGTGCCATATTTCATATACAATTTGACATCTTCAATTGTGGGTTTGATGTAGTATTTCAGATTTTGATCGTAAGTCGCTGGGGTAGGAAGAAGAAGAATAGAGGTCCAAGATTTTGGTGAACTTTCGGAACAAGGTTTGGGTTTATTTCGAAAAAGGTTGCTGCTGGAATTTTGATCGAGTTTGGGAGGAAGCTTTCAATAGGTATGTGTTTGATTTGGGTTCTTCTTCAGTTGTCGAAAATTGTTCATCCAAACTAAAGTAGGTTTTACCAATTGATGTTTAGGGAATAATAATGACAGTTATTAGATTCTGAGCAATGTTTAGATTTGCTTTGTTTTGTAATTTGTTTTCTGCTTTGTTTTCTTGACCAACCTAACAAATCTTTCACGACTAAGGTAGTTCAATATTGGGTTGTTTGCCATTTTATAGTTTCTAACTTCTGTTATCAAAAGTAAGTCTCCTTTATTTGTCTAAAAATCAATTGATCTAAAATTAATTTTCCATAATTTGCAGTCTTTGCAAAACCTTGGGCACTGCAATAGAGGAGAGAAAGATTTGATCTTCAATTTGACAAGTGAGATGCCATCAAGCTGTACCGCGTCGATCAGGCTCTGAGATGCAGGGTTGGGTTGAAAACGAGTACGAAATTTCACCATCTATGGGTACCGGAGAATCTCATTGTTTTTGATTCCTTCATTGGTCAATCTGACCAGGTAATGGTTTCCGTTCTTGATTTGGGTTCAAAATATTGGTGTTTGGTGATTGAGTTTAGGGATTTGCTTTGTGTCCTGCAAGTATAGGAACTTTTGATGGGGAAAAAATTGGTCTTTTTTTTTTTTGTGGTGGTTTTGGTCGTATGAACTGGTATATTGTTCTGAGTGGTTTCTTACTGTTTATTGGTGGTTTAGGATGGGAGAGGTTGATAACCATTTTAGTATTATTTGATTTAAGCTATCATTGTTTAAAGACATTGAAAGTAAAGATAATCAGGAACTGTGTTTAAAGTGATGACTGCTTATTGAATTTTGTTTGGTAGAGAAGGTTGTTTTTTTCAACCGTGGGTTTTCATTTTGGTTGGTCTATTGGTAAGAGAAGCAGTTTTGTGATTCAGGGGGGAATTTAATGGTTATCATCTTTATCTTTGTCAGTGTTTTGCTGTTTAGTACATGGTTTAATTAGTCAGCTGCAGAATTTCCCCACATTACTTCTAAGCTTACTGTTTTACAGATATTAAGCAAATCAGCTGCAGAATCCACAAATCTAGAAAACCAACTAAACAATTCCATGAATTTCATTAGCATATATAGGAATAGCTCTGAATGTGTGATATGCAGATTTCTAAACCAATTAAGACTTCATGGTAGCTAGATGTAAACGATAATGAAGTCACAACTTCTTCAAAATTTCATGATCATATCAACTTCTCTAGCTCTTGCTATAATTCCATATTAGATTGAGAAAAATTTGTCAAATATGCATTGTGGAATTTAATGATTAACCATTTTACCTTGCAGGGATTGAGATTGGCAGAACTTCAGAATGGCAATGATGCACTAAACCTTAGGAGAGATCCAAGATTTTGGTCCATTTTTGGAGGAAGCTTTAGCTTTGTTTCAGAAGATGTGGCTGCTAAAATTTTGATCCAAAACTGTTTCATTCAGTTATTTAAAATTCTGCTCTTGACTGAGTTTTTATTTCTAAATTTTGTGTATTAGTATATTAACATGTGAATGAAAATAATTTAGCTTTAAGTTTCAATTTGAATGGAGATCCCGCGCGGGCAAAATTTCTAGTATATATATATATATATAGACACACTGTTTCCTAGGTAAGGATATCTAAGGAACAGATTTCATATTTTGGTCACTGTTCGATCACATATTCATAAGCATGTTAACCATTTAGTTTTTATGTCTAATGTATAGATCACTTATGCAAATCTTCAATTAAATTGATGATCGTAGATATATCGAACTCGATTAAATTAATGAACGAATCGAATCTGTCCAACCAGAACAGTATGTGTTCATAATTGTAAATTGCAGTTTTGAATGCCTTAACGATCATCAATTTAGCTGAAATTTTACAGAGATGATCTATTCATATATACCTAAAAACTGAATGATTAAGATGTGAATATATGATAACCTTCGTGAAATAAGAAAAGTGGTGATGTTTTAGTATCAACTGCTGGATTTTGTTTGACAGATCCAATGGACGATACAATAACCCGTTTTCTAATAGTCGCTGCCATTTGACCCTCTAACCCAATTCAACACGCATACATCCAACAAAAGAGAAGAAGACACGAATACAGAGACTTGATGGGGTTTCGCTCCTTCAAAAATCTGTTTGATCACCATGAGCAACCAATTACTGGTTTCTTAACAGTCCAAACTCCAATTAATATCAATATCCCAATTTGATATTCCATTATCATCTGGATGTACTTTCTTCAATAATTAACAGTTTCTGGGAGAATAAGAAAGTGGGTTTGCAGCTATTGATTAATTGATCCAATCGAGTCAAGGCCAAGGTTCGTATCTTAAGCTACAGATTCAATTATTTGTGTGTTTCTAGTTGAATCTCACCCGGATTTCTCTCTAACATGAAACGAAGTCCATCCCCTCCCCTGCTTCTTCGATATGAATGGGTTGCTTCAATTTTCATTAGACTCCTTGTTTGCTGCTTCCTTTTCATCGATGATGAAGATCTGCATCTGGGTTTCAGATATTTAAAAGAAAATGAAATTTACAAAGTGGGCTTTATTATTGTGCGTTGGATTTGTCAGACAAAATCCAACCGTTGATATCAAAACATCCGCACTTTACTCATTTCCGCTGCTGTGAATCTTCCATATATATATATAAACAGTTAATATTCTTATCTTACAACAAGATGAGATGAGTTACCCAGGAGATAACTAAATCACCAGATTGTTCTACAGAACAAAAGATATAATGGTTCTTCAAAACAAATAACCAAAGCAAGATGAATATAATAATATAGTAGAAATTTTGGACTATTAGAAAACGATATATAAGGATCCACAGTCAACAATTGAGGAAAGAAATCATATTTTAAACTAAATAAGAACAACTTGTTTGGAATACGAAGATTTGCTTTCTTATTTCAACTATGACATTAATATATTGTCTGATGATGAAACAACATCTTCAGAATCACAAGAAGACGAAAATGAAATAAACACGTTAAGTCATGACGACACAGATACATAAGAAAAGTCTTCTGACACACAAAAGAAAAGAAAGGCTAAAGAGTCTCTTCCTGAGTTTAATAATCAAGAAGCCTTTGAAGAATATTTGAGAAACACTCAAGATGACACCTATGATGATTTTATTAAAACAACAAATTATGCTTCATCTTCTGGTGTCAAAAATGAACTTATGGACCAACCAAGTCCAAGCTATACTAGAAGAGATGATATGAATAAACAAACAGTGGCCCAAAACGGGACATATCTTGATTTAACTCATATACCATTTAAAGATCAAGAAAGAACAATAGAAGATTGGGCACAATCCATGTCCATTCTTATAACTAATTTTAAAAACGTATGGACAAAAGAAAGATTCTTAGATTACATAGCAGCAACATTGCAAGGAGACACTTTGCAGTGGTTAAAACAATGGGAAGGATCCTCAGAAGGAAAATTACAAAAATTAATTTATTAACCAACTTGAAAGACTTTGATTCAATACTACATGACTTTACACAAATAATAAAAGAACATTTGTGTGGGGCAACGGATGAAAAAATCATCCATGAAGATGCTGACTATATATTGTCAAAAATGGAACTTTACGATATATGTCGGTTTGAAGAATATGCTCAAATGTATAAAAAGTACTATTTTAAAGTAAGACCAGAGTCAAGCATATACTGGTTAACACAATTTTTTCATAAACTCCCAAACCCATGGGATGAATTAGCATTAAGAATTTATCCCGACTTTTTAAGCAGAATAAATAAAAAATGATAATTTAGGTTTCAGAATTAACTTCGTTCTGAGACTTATCACTGATAGATGTGTGGAAGTTAGAACTAAAAAGCAGGTAAAAAGCCAAATTAGCAATGATGCAAGAGGCAGAAAATGTTGCGATAATATACTTAGAGAAAATTGGAAAATTGGTTGCAGTCCACAACTAAGATCTTCTAAAAAGAGAAGATACAAATGGAAACACTACAGCTCAATGTACTGAAGAATGAACAATGGAAATCCCATTGTTTGACAAAAAGATAATAGAAAGATGGAGGAAAAAACATCCAAAAATAAGATATGTTCATATTGGTCTAATCCAAATCACTATAACTGCTTTATTTAGGCAAGGTTTGGATACACCAATACTTGCTGTAGTCTTTGATAAACGACTGAATAATCTACTTCAGTCAATGATTGAAGGTATTCAATCTAATCTGGTCAATGGAATAGTTTGGTTTAACATCAAGCCAAATTATTTTGTATCTATAACATATAGAAATATTGAAAATTCAATAAAAATAAAAATTCAGTTTAAAAACTTAAGCATGGATCACAACTCCCAGGATTTAGCAATCCAGTGGAGAACAATTCATGAGCTAACAAGGCTCCCTCAAACATCTTTAAAGGAATTAGATAAAAATATTGTCGAATTGTTCGAACCAAGACCATTCGACACAGAAATTCAACCAACGCTATTATGTTAGAAAGACTTAGAAGTACCAAAACAATGGTTATTTAATAACTTTGTTGGAGACAGTCTTAGTAGTAGCAAACCAGCTACTATAGAGTTTCAAGCCTCCGGAAACAATCTCTATTTTAGAGACAAAAGAACACAAAGCCAAAAGTGGTTAAAATTTCCACAAAAGTCAAGTGAGCAAGAAAATAAGTCATTAATCATAAATAATGATGGTGACAAGACAAAGGAGAAAGGAAAAAATAAAGAAGAAGAGGAAGAAGAAACTATTGCACTAAAACAAGTGCAAATCCCGATCATGCCGGGAACAAGTTATGAAAAAGAAAGGAATGAAAATAAATAAAGAAATAATAATTTTTTTTGAAATGTATTACATTCCAAACGGGAATGAAGATATCCTCTTTGCCCCTAGTCAAGGGAAAAAGAGATACACCTATGTTTTAGGAGAATTTAAATTCACAGGTTATAAACCATATAGTCTTTGTTCGTTAATAGATACAGGAGCAACAGTCTGTACATGCAGGCCTAATGCTCTACCACCAGAAAAATGGACATTAATGAAACACCCCATTAACGTCTCAGGTATAAAAGGAAAAGATATAAAAATTGAGCATAAAGCTAAAAAAATAGCAATCTGGTTAAATGGTGTTAAATACATAATACCAAAGATTATAGCTTTTCCAGAAATGAATGGAGATGTGATATTAGGTAACAACTTTACGTTTGCCTATTATCCTATTCTGCTTGATATAGGGTACATCGCCCTTAATGTCAACAACCTTCATAGTAAAATACACAAAATTTCATTCCTACCACAGAACAAATATAAGTGTCATAAAGGTTTCACGCCAAGCAAGCGTGGTGACCAACATGATGAAGAAGAAAACCTTGCAAGCTATACTATTGAAAAAATAGACAAGACACAATCAAGCTCTACTATTGAAAAAATAGACAAGATACAATCTACTGTTGAGAAAATTGACAATACAAAACAACCTACCAAACCTAACTTATTTACCAAATTAGGAGAAACAAAATTTCACGTACTCAGCGAAACACACTGGGTATACAAAATCTTAGAAGAAAACTTTAGTGAAGATCCATTAAAACTTTGGATAAAAAATCCAAGATACTATACACTTAAACTTCGCAATCCTGAAGTAATAATACGGGTCAAATCAATGATCTATACCAGACAGGATATAAATGAATTCGACATTCAGATAAAGGAGCTAAAAGAAAAGCATTTCATAGAAGAAACTGTGAGTCCACATTCTACCCCTGCATATATGGTAAGAAACCATGCAGAAATTAAAAGAGGAAAAACGCGTATGGTAATCAACTATAAGCGTTTAAATGAGCATTTAGAGTTCGATGGATATTTTATCCCTCGAAAAGATGTTCTAATTAATCAAACCAAAAGAGCTAAAATCTTTAGTAAATTTGATTGTAAATCAGGATTTTGGCAATTAAAATTAACAGAGGAGTCAAAACCATTGACTGCTTTTAGTACTCTATGTGGACACTACCACTGGAATGTTGTGACTTTTGGGTTAAACAGAGCACTCAGGTATTTCAAAGATGGATGGACAGTATCTTTAAAGACCTTAAAGATTTCTGTGTTGTTTACATAGACGATATCTTAATTTTCTCCAAAAACAGAGAAGATCATAAGAGACATCTTCAAATTCTGTGTAGTAAATTCCAAAAACATGGAATTATAATATCACCCAAGAAAATTGATATAGAACAAGAATCTATAGACTTTCTTGGAATAACTCTAAACCATTCAGGTATAAAACTCTAAGAGCATATATTCTCTAAAGTAAGAGATTTTCCTGAAGAATTAACTGATAAAAAACAGTTACAAAGTTTATTAGGAATTTTAAACTATGGGAGAAGTTTTATTAAAGACTTATCTCAAAAAGAGATTCATTTAATAGAAAAACTAAAGAAAAACAAAGAGTTCTGCTGGACAGAAAAAGACAAAAAAATCATACAACAAATTAAACAAGATCTAAACAAAATCCCAGAAGTTTATTTCCCAAAATCAGGAGATAAACTAATCCTAGAAAACAGATGCTTCAGATAACTGTTGGGGATGTGTATTAAAAGCAATCCCTGTAGATAAGTGGGAAGAAAAAAATCCTCCTATGTCTGAAAATAAAATAAGAGTTAGGAAACAACCTATTTCCAAGAAACTTCAAAAAGAAGAATTAATATGCGGATATAATTCCGGAAAATTTAAACCAAATTAGATTAAATACATAATCTTTGAAAAGGAGCTCTTAGCAATAAAACTTGCATTAAAAAGATTTCATATTTACCTAGCTCCTGAGAATTTTATTATCAGAACTGACAATCAAGCAGTTCGGGACTTCTTTATCAATAAAAGAAATATTTTAGAAGGAAGAAGATTAAAATGATATAATCATATTGCCATGTATACTTTTGAGGTAGAACATCTCAAGAGTTCTAATAATTTTTTTGCTGATTATTTGAGTAGGTATGGATAAAGGCAAGGAAATCATAGATCCATCTAACACATGATGGATTACCATTGCTAAAAAAGCAACATCTCAAAATGCTTCCAGTTCACAAAGGCCAACCCAGCCTCAGCAAAAGCCAAATTAGCCTTATTTTCAGAATAAAGCTAAACCAGCTTATGTTTGTTATGTTGTCTTTGAAGGATTCCAAACAAGCGTCTTTCATAGTTGGGCAGAATGTTGTGCCGCAATAACCAGATATCGTGGGGCATATTGGAAAGGTTATATAAATGTTGATATTGCTGCATTGGAATACCAAAAGTATGTTGCAGCAAAATTAAGATGTCAAGTGCAAAAAACACAAGATATCACAACCCAGTCATCTCAATCAGAGGTGAAGGATTTTTATAATCCAGGCCTTCTTGGAGAAATTTATAATTATGTAAATGGAGTATGGAAAGCCCATATTTCAGGAATCAAAAAGGACTTCAGAGTGCAGCTAACCCAGCTGTCAACTCAAATCTCAAATCTGGTAGCACAACTAGATGCTGAGAAGGTTAAAAATTTTAAATATAAACATGCCATCCTTCAAGCATTAAAACAAATAAATTGGAGTGAGGATTTTACGCTAGAGAAAATAACCAGTTTTCTCCAGTTATCAGAATTGTTGGATGATATT